>CM069530.1:19827500-21077500 GCA_035773235.1 Eospalax fontanierii
AGGAAGCCCAAGACTGTATGGCTGGAGTGAAAGTCATTACCCAAATATTTGGTGAACCACAGAGGGAAAGAATTATGCATTTTGGAATCAATATTCTCTGCTCTGCCAAGGAGCTATGTTCTGAGAATTCCTTCCCTAGGGAGATAACATCAGGCCCCTTTGTTACAAGGTTCCAATGATAAGCCAAAGTACGATTCCACCAAAGTGGAATCAACCTGGGAAATCAACAAGTTTACTGGGTTTACTTACAAAGCTTGCATGGAGTTTCCAGGAATTTGAGTGACTCTAACACAACTGCACAGGAAAGTCTTCACCTAGTGTAGATGATGGCTTCCCTACAGCTGCATAGAGTTCCTCTTTCAATTAACCTCCCTAGACTATATACCTAGTATCTCTCATCACCCACCATGGGCAAGCAGTTAGGACAGAATTACAAACAAATGACTGGGAAGAGAGGCTAGAATGTCAGGTGAGGTTCTAATGACCATGCCTCCTTCTTCACTAAGGGAATGTAAGCAATCAACAAACCCTTGGCAAGTAGACTCAGCTAACTTAACAAAGATGATGGCTTTTTTGCTCAGAGGACAGTGCTCTTCAACAGTGGGTAATATGTGTTGGGACAATCACAGACTCTGAATGTTGACTCAAGAGCCGCATCTCTTTCAGGAACTCAGTTGAAAAGCTCAGTGTAAGTTTTATCTTAGCTGAAAGCATGGAAGCTTTGAAATGTTGACATTCAGGCCCCTGGAAAGGACCACTCAGATCCGACTCCAGATGTTCCATTTCAGCCAAATTTATTTAACTGGAACACTGACTGCACTCTCCAGGCCAAGCATTAGAGAGCACTGCACCAGGAGGTGGGATTGCAGGCAGGAAAAACTCATTACCTCATTAACACACTAGGTATTCTGTCCATCTATTTTAGCATAACTTAAGGTGAACCTGCCTCCTTAAGGGTGGTCCTATAAACAAATGATTGACCAGTGAAACCACCAGTATACTAGCCATTTAGATGTTGGGGTGCTGGGGCTGAAGGTTTATTTCTTGTTGTCTTGGGTTTGTATACCAAATATACCACAGGTGACAGGGAAAAGGACCTGGCTCCTAAGGACAGATACTCGGGAATGGTTTCTCAACACAAACAGAGCCATCAGAGCCCTAGCACTTGTCAGCTGTGTGGCTGTGGGCAAGTCACTGAATTCCAGCAAGTGTACTCAAGAACTTTAGGCAGTGCAGAGTGGCAGAAAAAAACCATAGACCCTGGAGTCCACATGTGTTATGTTTGACAGCAAGTAAATTGCATAACTTCTCTTTCCTAAGTTCCCACATGTATGAAATATCTTTAACAGTAGTACCCATGTTTCCTCTCAGGGTGATGAAAGTGTTTTGGAGTTAAATAGAGACCGTGGTTATGTGGCATTGTTAATGTGTTAAATAGCACTGAAATATTCCCTTTATAAATTTCATGCTATGTCCATTCCATCTCCATTAAAAATACTCAAGTGGCACCCACATTAGTAAGTTGTTAGAACAACTTAAAGATACTATATGTGAGTTTCTTAGAACAATACTTGGTCTAAATTAAGGACTATAGAAATATTAGGGAATATTTTGCAGAAAGTACACTAAAAATCTGGTCACATTAAATTCTCACAGCCACCCATGAGATAGTGTCTGCTATTATTATTATTATTACCATTTTGTAGATGAGAAAACTAAGATATGGAAGGGTAAAGTATGATTCCAATTTCTATAGTTATGTTGAAAATTACACCAAACTTATGGTCCAAAGAATCCTTTAAATATTGGGGTATAGAATCTATGGTCCAGAGATTCAGACAGAAGAACAAGGATGGCTTGTCTCTCTCCTTCAGGATTCAAGGACTATACTGGAAGGCTGGGGGACTGGAAACCTCAGGAGTCCTGCTCACTCTCACTCTCCGGTTTCGTGGTTGATGCTGGCTCACAGCTAGGACACTTGATTCCTCTCCATGCAGAATTCTCCCATGTGCTCCTCTGATGTCTTTCTTGAAGTGTGATGGCTGGTAAAAAGGTCCCCAGGGAGGGAGGACCTGATGGATGCTGTACCATCTTAGCCCATCCTTAGCAGTCCTGCAGTTCACTTACATCACATTGTACTCACGGAGGCAATCATGAAGTCTTGCCCAGGTTAAAGGGAAGGGAAAATGGACTCTTCCTCTTCATGGGTGATGGCAGGATTCTAGGAGAGAAGGCGGGGACAGATATTGTTGGGGCCATTATTGGCCAAACCATTCAGACATGAGGCATATAGGGGCTTGGTTACCTAACCTTTAAAAGGGGATCAATAAGTGTTCCCACCTCTTTAAGTCATTATGAGGATTCATTTACAGTCAATAAATAAAAATAATAAGAACTAGAAGTGAAGTTCAATTCATAGAATGCTTACCTAGCATTCAAAGAACCCTTGTTTGAAGCCCAGGTCCACAGAAACCAGGCATGGTGGTACACACCTGTAATCTCAGCACTTGGGAGGTAGAGGAAGAAAGATCAGAAGTTCAAGGCCATCCTCAGCTATATAGTGAGTTCCAGGCCATCCTGGGCTACTCATAAAACAGGTGTGATAAGCAGATTGGCATAGCCATACCAAGTGGTCAATACCTTCTCTTACCCATAGACAAGTCTACCTGTGAAGCCAAATGCAGTTGGGAAGCTGCCTGGCTTTCAATGACCTGGAAGCATAAGGCTGGCTCTCCCAGATTCAGACCTCCAGAGAGGGGCAGAACTTCCCCACTCTGAAGACAGAATGCTGGCAAATGGAGAGTCTCACTTCTTGGGCTCTTTCAACCTTGGTGCACCATCACCTCATGTGACACTTAATTGGACTGCGGCTTGCTTTATATATTATTCGTGGGTTATGGTGTCTTCTTGATGAGGCTTGTAAGAACCACCTAGTCAGCAGTAAAATTTTAAAACTATTAAGGAAGATTCATTTCCAGGATGATTTTTAGCATACAGCTAACCCCTGTTATAGATGAGTTCTTGTTAGTTTGCCTCTTAGACCATTCTTTTCAACTCTGGAGGTTGAAACTTCTTGGGTCTCCCAGCTCCAGCTCGTATGCAGGCTGCATCTCACTTTAGTCAGCTCCCTAAATGAAGCAATTGAGTCACTGCCACCATCGTAATAACACATTGTGACAAAAACATGAAAGATAGTGTATCTCTGCCTTAACTCATGTGGGTATCAGTAAGGGGAAGAAAGTAAATTCCTTTAAAATACAGACAGAATCTTTTATCAATGGAAAACTGTCATGCAGTCTTTCTTATCTCTTTGTGCAGTGACAGTGGGATTTATCTTTCTTAGAAGTGAGCCTCCAAATGAATATCATGCCTGTTTTACCAAGGTGAGCAGTTTTTCATCTCCGGGCAAGCAGACATGTTTGACATAGATGTTGTGGTGCACATTCACCATCTGTCATCAATCGCCATGCCCTCTAAGGTGTCCTGAAGTCCTTAGCAGCCGCCACCTCTCTCACAAACATAAGAGCCCCTGTGCTCAATGCCTGCTCTGCAGACTCCAAATGAGCAAAAATCTCAGGAGACAGGAGCAGCAAAACTGCGTGATGCAGCATTACAACGAGCAGCATGACAGTAGGAATGTGCCCGAGCCCCTCGAATGTGCCATACCAAGGGCTTGGGATGATAATGATGTGTCATTTCTAAGTTCACTCACTGATACAAATGTATCACTCCAAAAAGGGTGCTGATAGCTGGGAAGGCTTTCTGTGTGGGTTCAGACACATAGGAAATTTCTGTGTCTTGCGTTCAACTTCTCTGTGACCCTAAAACCTTATCTAAAATATGAAGTATAATAAAAAATGGTTCATGAGGACAGCTCAGTTGGTAAAGTACTTGGCCTTGCAAGACAAACTTTGTGGAGGGCAGGGTCCAGGAGGATGACTGAGGCCTCACAGCAATCTGTCCTATGTGACTTATAAGCTGGTACAAAGTCCTGGGACGTGGCATCTTTAGCAGCATCCCTTGAGCCATTTGCTGAAGCTTGAGAGTCCTAAGAGGAACCTTGAAGCTAATTCTGACCAAAGAATGGATCGATCCCCAGAGGATCTGCAACCTACACCCTTGAGAGAGACTATTGCTCACCTTGCTGCTTCTCTATGGTGCATTTTGTAAACCATGGAGCAATTCTCTACAAAGCTTCAAGCAATTCTTGAAAGGATGTAAGGCAGGTACCACTTTCTTTTGTGCAGATCAGGATTTCAAGATGCAGAAATGTTTAGTCCTTTCCAGAGGACACCAGAAATTCAGTGGGGTTCTCACCCTGTTGGACCCCAGGTATTCTCCAAAGCCCTAGATTCTTCCTTTCAATCCTATTTTGTTCTCTGTGCGGTTAGGTGCAAACCCAGGGTAATTTCAACCTCTTCCTGCATTAACATCTGGATTCTGTTTCTCCTCCACCCAACATGTACAAGCATGCCTGCAAACCCAGTGCCAGGGAAGGAACTAAGCTGCATGGTATAAGGACCCCCTCTGTAGGACATGAAACACTGAACACTGAATGTTTCTGCCAGAGCTTTGGCCGTGGTTCCCACCCAGGCTGCAGGATCTACTGTTTCTCAGCAGAGGTGTCAAGGTGCAATGGCCAGCCTCTCCTGCACACGGTTTCTGCAGGGGGCTCTCCCACTTCACACCTGGGTCTGCTTTCCTGGATCAGGGTGAGGGGAGAGAGGTTTTATTAGATGCAGCAGGGTGCACAGCTCAGGGAACACTTGAGTGGTTCTCAGTCAGCCATGAACCAGTCTGCAGCTGAAGGTGGGGGAGGGAGCAGCACTCTCCCTTGCACATCTGGGAGAGCACCTGGCTGCACCCTCCAAACTGCAAAGCCAAAGGGAGAATCGGCACTGATGAGGACCCATCAGTAACATTCACTTATGCTAATAGGCATCAAGGGTTCATTCATCATTACCACCAGAGCAGATTGGCCCAGGACAAGCCGAAGTCATAAAACACACTTAAAATCTCTCTGTCTTGAAATAGGCAGGGAACAAGAATTTATTATTGTTGTTTCTCAGTCACAGAAAGAGAGCAAGAAAGA
Source organism: Eospalax fontanierii (assembly GCA_035773235.1). NCBI lineage: Eukaryota > Metazoa > Chordata > Mammalia > Rodentia > Spalacidae > Eospalax > Eospalax fontanierii. Next base: position 19,832,593 of record CM069530.1, read on the forward strand.
AAGTAAAAATGAAGGTCGCTGTCCCCTTTCCAGCGGATGGGCTTACCTTTCTCTTTGCTCCTGTGCCAACCTGCTAAATTGCAGTCAGAAACAGAGAGCACACTAGATGATTCTCTGTTGTTACTTTCATTTTTCCCAGGAGGAGAAGGGACAATCTATTTCAAACAGAGTTATTCTATCCCAGCACTTCTTGTTTAAAATTCAAATGTCATTGGAAGCTGCAGAACTAAGCCCTAATGGGGAGTGTAAGGGACACATTAGTTCAAAAATAATAATCCCACATACACATGCACTTTAGCGTTCAAGATTTTCAACATTTAAATATACAAGACTTTAAAATGCATCATATTATATATGCTTGTAACAAATATTCATAAAGATATATATTACATGTATACATGTGATATATATGAACAGATATGTAAATATTTGTACATATGTAAAAACATTTGATCCTCACATAAACCCTGGGATGTGAACGGGTGAAACAGATTCACAGTGTAAATGATTTACCCCAAGACATACAGTTTGAAATGACAGAGCCATTCCAACTATTTGTTTTTGTTTTTATTTCTCTGATTTTTAAAACCAGTGTTCTGTCTTATATAATGCTTTATTTTTTATGAATTAGATCAAAAACTATCAGGGATGCCAAAGAATTATCCTCTGGCTCATCTAAGAGAAGCATTTGCATCTGAGTTGTCTTGGTGTCCCATGGTGTCATTGAAACAGTCTATGATCAAATGTCTACAATAAACCAGCATGCAAACAAACCTAGATTGAACTGGAGCCCATGGGAGCAGGAAGTTCAGGGTCAATGGCTCTGGAAACATGGCTAACTATCTAAACCAACAAAAGAATTCTGCCTCTGGGAAGGCACTTAGTTTCAAGAGTGGTAAGGAGTGTGTGAGTGGGTAGAGGTGCCCCCCACCTCGTGCCAGGCTTGGCCACAGGAAGCAGCTGAGTAGATGGTCACAGGACGTGCGGGGCAGGGGCTGTTCAGTCACATCTGGCTTTCTTGGGTTGTACTTTCAGCTACATCCGTATCTGTCCTTCATTCCAAGTAAGTCCCCTTCTGCAGCCTGCTCACTCAGTGAGTGCACACACTTCATAGCAACGCCCACATTTTAAAGCCCAAAGACCACATCTGTTCTTAGACCTCAACAGCCTTTCCTCAAAAGCCCCCCTCGGTTATTGTATGGAAGTCCTGTGGTGTCCCTGATACCTCTGCGCAAGTTTTCTATGTGTTTCCTCCAGCTTCCTAGGCCTGTACTCACATGGATGTTCTCATGTCCCTGAGAACTACTTAGTACCACTCTTGGGGACCCTGGTAGCAGAGATATATAGAAATCAGTGAGAAGTTGGGAAAAACTCAGTTCTGATTCCCTGTGTCATCTGGGCCCTAAATTGACCGTGTGTGTGTGTGTGTGTGTGTGTGTGTGTGTGTGTGTGTGTGTGCGCGCGCGCGCACCCAGGACCTCCCAAAGTCAGCAGGAAACCAACTTTTAAATCCTAAACTCAGCCTGTGTAGAGAAGTAGACCATCTTCTCGCCACTCAGAGAAACTCCCTCCATAAAAAGTCCTCCGCCCCTTCCATCAATGCCAATCATCCTGATAGTGAGCATCCACAGATGGGCAAGGGGCAACTCATCCTCCAGGTCCCTAAGTAGACTTAGCCAGATGAAACTGTCCCTCCCTGCCATGCCTGCTCTGAGAAAAGTTTTGGGGGAGGCCTGGAATACTCCTGGAGGACTTTCAGAGGAAATAATATGAAATGATAAAATGGAACATTTGAGGCCAAAGAGCCACTTAGTCTTGATTTGTTCACAGCAGAGCAATTAAACCCCCACTCTGAATCTGTATGTGAACAAACAGAACAAAACCATCAGAAGGAAAGAAAAATCATAGCATCAGGAAATCCAGAGCCTCTGCACACTGACCAAGCCAAGTATTTTCCTTTTCTAAGTACAACTCCATCTCCTTCATATGTGTGAGTCCATTTTCCATCTGGGCATCCTGTCTCCTCGGAAAACACAAAGCAAACATTGAATCAAATATGTGTTCCTAACCCCCTCACAGTCCTCCAGGATCCTGCTTTTGGTCCTACAATTCTCCTGATACCAGCTTTGACTGGCCGCATCAGGGTGGAGGGAATATGCTTTGGAATATGATATTGTGGAAAACTGCCCTTGGGATGAATGAAGAATCTGCCACCAAAGTTCTTCAGCCATCGGCCATATCAGAGCTGCGGGATCCCTCAGAAGACAGAGATAAGGCAGAATCCTACATCCTCGCCATCGCAAGGGTTGCCACTTCAGAGCTGAATGAAGGTTTCAAAACAGGCCGCTTTTTCTGGGCCCCAAAGCCACATTCTTACATCTTAAAGTGTCCAGTGACTTTAATGTGAGTTCCATGCTTGTGAGGCCTGCAGGATTGGACCCTCTGGGAGTGTAAGGTGACAACATAATAGAGAAAAATCACTTTAGCAGGCAACAGTGACAGCTGGGCAGGCATTAGAAAAAAGGGAAACGGCCTCGGTTTAGACAAATTACTGAACGAAATGAGCACATGAAAAGCCCTTTTACAGCTGCCACTAAGAAGCCCAGAAAATATAAAACACGTGAAAAGGTAAATAAAGGGGGTTTTGAACCTTTTTTTCCCATTAAAGGTGTGGTAGATGGTTAAAGAGCTCAGAAAGATCCTCAGTGTTCTGAGTCATGGACCCAAATGGAAAAATATGGCTATTTGGCTTTTACATGTCAATTATGATATAACCAATAAAACATAAACAATGAAAGTGCTTCAAAAATCCTGGAAAATTCCAGAACATGCTTCAGCGTCTCTGTGATTCCCACCAGTCTGCTGGTGTCTGACTTCTGACATCTCATGACCCTGCTTTAGCCTTTTACAGATTCATTTTCTAGCATATAGAAAAATGACTTAATGCATCCTCAGAAGCATCTCGATTTCCTAATTGATGAGGGTTATCGGCCACTTAAAAATAAACAGAAATTTCCTTAATAAAAATTTTTTTAAAGCTTAGGGGAAAGGAAAGATGGAATGAATCCTGTGTTAGCAAAAAATAAAATGTCTTAAAATGTAAGACAAAGCAAGATTGTGGAGGGTGGGCTGTCCAAGCGAGTGTTTAGGAGATTGGATTTCTGGTATGGATTCTGCCACTCATCTGCTGTGTGATTTAGGGCCAGTGTTAACCTTCTCTGGTCGTGGCTTGCCAGATCTCAAAACCAAAGGAGTTGAAAAATGCAGTTAAAACCCCATCCTGTGCCGACAGCCTGTGACTGAAAGCTGTCCAGGAGGGACCTTTTGAGAATGTGTGTTTAAAACCTAAGCATTTTCAAATTTAGACACCAAAACATTTTTTGGTTTTCCTTTTTTTTTTTTTTTTTTTTGCTTTATTCTGCACTGTTTTGTAGTCCACAGCCCATTACAGAATGCAGGGGGACTCAGAAACCCAGTTTATAAAATAATCCTCAAGACTAGCTCAGATTAAGACCAAAAGCACTTTTAGAAACTCCCAAGCTCACTTAGAAAGGATTTGGGGGAATTTCTGAGTTTTCCATTGGCCCCAAATCCAAGGACCCCTGTGTTCAGATCCAGCTTCCAAAGGCTTAGCCAAAGCCAGGTGAAAATTGCCCAAAGAGGCCTACAGCCTAGCCAGGAGCACATTTTACTTCAGTAAAAATGGAAAGTAAGCCTAGTGTGATGGCTCACGAATTTGATGCCAGCATTTGAAAGGCAAAGGCAGGCGGATCTCTGTGAGTTCAAGGCCAACCTGGTCTATAGAGAGAGTTTTAGGCCATCTGGAGCTACTGGGAGACACAACTCAAAAAGACCAAATTTTAAAAAAGGAAAAGAAAAATTGAGAAGTGATTAACATATACATATATATATATATATATATATTACACAATTCAACAGTGACAACATTTTTAAAGTTCTAGGAAGCAGGGAGGGAAGGAAGAGGAAGAGGAGAAAGGAAAGGTGGGTTAGGTATAAATACTTCCAGTTCACTGATGTTCTCTATGCCCAAGACCTAGCCCAGTGATCTTCAATTTTCTCTGTACATTGAAATCATGTGGAAAGCTTTAAGAAATCGTTGAGGAGCCAGCAAAATGACTTAAAGGGGAAAGGGACTTGCTTGACAAGATTGCCAACCCAAGTTCAATCCCCAGTTCCCACATAAAGGTATAAGGAGAAAACTGAGTCATAAAGTTGTCCTTTGACCTCCACACACATGCTGTGGCACACATAGCAACAACAACAATGAAAATAATAATTTTTTTTAAAACATTGAGACCTAAGCCTCACCATCTGAAACTTCAGTTCAGTTGTTCTAGGGTGTCACTTGGATACTCAGGTTCCTAAAAACTCACCCAGATAATTCAACTGGGCAGCCAGCTTTGAGCTCACTGGTCCAGCCATTCAAATCAAAGAGCTCTCCAGTTTTCCCATGCATCTGCCGGAGGGTTTGTCAGGCCATTATTACTATAGAGCCCTCAGAGTTTCTGGGTCCATGGTTACTATGGGATGAAGCCCTCAATTCCATTCCCAGCCTGATCCTCTGTGATAACTGAGAGTCGGTGCAGGGCCTCACACTTCAGAACCCAGTGTTTTAGCCTGCCACCTCGGGTCAGAGTGATGACAGATCTTCTCCTTCAACCCATCTTCTCCACTCTCGATTGTCCCCTAACCCACTCAACTGTGGCCACAGCAGGCCTGTCATGGACAACTGGTGAGAACACAGGATTCAAGTACAACTGGGGAGCTGCAGAAAAGTCACTGGCTTGGTCTCTGCTGACTGATTTCTCCTTTACATAAACCAAAGGAAAGAGTTTAAACCACCTAAGAATATCGTGCTCACTGCATATTGCATAATACTCTAAGTTAATGAAATAGGAGCTAACTTGAAAAGAAACCCCCTCAGGCAGAGAATAAGGCAGCCATGGTTGGTTGGAGACTTTGGATTTCTCAATTGTGGAACCTTCAAGTCAGACGAGTTGTTTCACATCTATAATCCCAGCACTCAAGAAGACTGAGGCAGGAAGATTTCCTTGAGATTTTTAGGCTAGCCTGGGTTACATAATGAGACTACAGAATGAGAACCTGTCTAAAAAAACAAAAGGAAAGAAGAGGATAAAGAAAGGGAGGGGAGGGGAGAAACAACTGTGGAATGTTCCCCTTCTTTACCATGAATGAGGATTATGACATGACTAACATAGCCCATGTTAACTTCTGTGTTGCACAGCAGATGGTGATTAACATAGAAACCCACAAGTGGCCAATGTGCAGAAAGCTAGATGCTGCAGAACACTTATCCCTGCAGAGGGCACCTACATCACACTCCTGCTCCCAAGGTGCAGGGATCATTGTGGAAGAGGAGGCAAAAAGGCTGTAAGAACCAGAGTGGGTGGAGGGCCACGAGGAAACAGTTTTCCAGACAGGTAGGAAGTTCCTCATATGAACTCACTGCCATGTGACAGCATGCACAAGACCCATGCAAACTGAAAACAGACAAAATCCCAGCATAGACATGGGGAAGTAGGTAAGAAAGCCCAACCCAGCCTAAGGAAATGTTGGCAACTGATGGCTGCTCAGAGCAGGGAGAGAGTCTCTTTTAAGGATGGGACTCTTGGTAAGTTAACCAGGCTCCAGTGGATGGACCCACACTGAAGGACATTTGGAGACACAAATTAAATTCTCTAGGATTTATTATATATACGATAAGATTATAATACAATAATATAATTGTATTATATATACAATACTCTTATTGTATATATAAGGGCCCATAAAGGAAGGCGCAGATACAGAAGACCTAAATACCATCAAATTATCTTGTATGAAAATCACAAAAACTCAATTTAAAAATGTTTTAAACATAAAAATAAAAATACTTAGTCACGGACCTCATTTGAAGTCCATGCTCACCACACCTATGGTGTTTTCTCCTACGGCAGACTTAGCACACACCCTTCTGTATAGTTATAAGCCAAGATTCAGTGTCCACACAGGTCAGAGCAAGTTCAGTGAAAGCTGGGGAAACCCTTTGGTTTCAGCAGCACCTGAGACGCTGACAGTTCAGCTCCTCCCACTGCTCCAAGTCCTGTACTTCATTCCTTCAACAGTCTGACCCAGGGCAGGGAAGGAGCCACAAACAGACTTATCCCCTTGAGAGGGGAGGGTCTCTGCTAGTGAGAGTGGCACACCCCTCGTCTGGGAGTCCCCAGGCACCTTAGTTCCTTTCCTGTCACTGTGATAAAAATAGTTTAACAAAAGCAACTTGTGGGGGGATTTATTTTTGGCTCACAATTCCAGGTTATAGGGCATCATGGCAGAGAAGTCAGAGACAAGAGCTTGAGAGAAGTGTTCGCATCACACACACAGTCATGAGCAGAGGGCAAACTTAATAGATGCTTGACGCCACCATTCTCAGCTTGCCTTCTCCTATTCATTCAGTCCAGAGCACATGAAATGGTCCTGCCCACATGCAGGGTGGGGCTTCCCACCCCAAGTAACCGAACTAAGAAAATCCCTCACAGGAGTGTGCCCACAGGTCAACCCAATCCAGACAATTCTTTGCAGAGATTCTCATTCCAGGTGTTTCCACATTGTGTCAAGTTGACAATTAAAACTAACCACTGCATCATCCAAAGAACTGCACTGGAAAGGACAGCCTAGGTACCCACTGGCAGAGTGGACCTGCAGTTCAGAACAGAAGGTAGGAGTCCAGAATGGAGTCTGTTCATGAGCTAACAAGGACAAACATCCCTAGGCACAGATCCCTCAGCGAGAGACCTCCGGGAAAGCAGATGCCTATGGATAAGAAATGGGTTTTTCCTGAGACTTGACCTTAGAGATTACAGCATAGCTGCAATATAAGTGGATTCATATTCCTCTTCATTCTCTTCTTAGAACTGTTTAAAAATTTCCATCTTAAGCAGCATTGTTCTAGGTCTTCAGATATTAGAAGTAAGCAGATATTTTACCTCAACCATAGAGGACTGAGGGGTCAGGATTCTGAGAGGATACTCCAGATAGGAAAGACGAGAGGAAGTGACAAAGATCAAAGCACATGTGATGGCATTGCAGGGGAAGGTGGTAAATGTGCTGGGTGATCTCACAGATCCATGCTCTGGGGTCAGGCACAGACTCTCTCTGAGGGTCAGAGATGTTCAGGCCAGTAAGTTCCTAGCCAGATAAAGAACAAGAAAAGGGAGGACAATTACAAGAAAAGGGGGGAGGGGGGAGAAGAAGACTCATGAAGAAAAGAGGAACAACTAGGAAAATAAATTAACTAAATAAATCTTTTTATGTGCACGTGAATTCGTTATTGAGGTCAAGTTTATAATAGTGTACTATGACAACTGAACAGTGAGAACAGCAATTAAAACAATCAGAAACAACAATTAGCCTTTAAATAAACCTTTGAGGTACAAGCCGAAGCCCAAGGCCTCCCAATCTTTCCCCTCATCATTGACTCTGGTCAATTAAGCATGCCCGTATGATTTCTCTCCTATAAGGGCTTGGCAGGATTGATATTTCAGCTGGATTGAATTGTGTTGCCCATAAAGACCTGGAAAGTACATTTTCTATCTCAAGTTCTATGGGAGACCACTGCCCTGTTTGAACTGGCCAAAAGCCTACTTGGTATACACGCCAAATCACTACCAACCAGAAATGCCTATGATGACAAAACCAAATAGACATGCATACAGATTCAGGTTCAGAAGTGCAGGGTCTCTCCTGTTTAGATTCCACAAGAAAGCATACCTTATTCACACTGCTTTGTGAGCATCTGCTCTATACCTTGTAAACAAGCCACATTCTGTTGTGAATAGTTTTCTGAGCCCCTGCAGAGAAATGATCTCTTACCTTTTGTTCCTGAGTGCTTGCTTAGAGTACCTCATCCATGCTAATAAAAACTTGGGGAGTTAGAGACAGAGATGAGGGTCTTTGATTGGCAGATCAGAGCTTCCTGATCCCTGCTTTCTTAAAGCTAAAGCGTCTCACATCTTGTGTGGTGCTGTACTATTCCTCTTCTGGATTGGCCACTCCACCCCACCCCACTGGGTAGCATGTTTCTTTTGTCGACATTGTGAAGATACATTCACAAGTACAGACACGTCTATGCCCTGGCACATAGATCTGGTTATGCTGCCGTCTTTGTACCCTCTACTAAAAGATACCCGACTCTAGAAAATGGCAGATCTCTTGGTCTTTGTTTTAACCTGACTCCCCATCACTCACAGGGAAGAACCTGGGATACAGGCTCACATAACGGTGTGAACCATAAGCCTTGGAGAAGAAAGCAGTATTTATTCACTTGCCCCATCATCCTCTGGGCAAAGATCTCCCCACTGAACAATAATTTCTTCCCCTTACAGGTACCGCATGCTTGAGTGTCAGGTGTCCTCTGCCTTGTCCCACATCTCATCACCAAAGAAGCAAGCTAAGAGTGTATGTTGTAGTTGGGAAAGAGCCTATCAGGACATGCCTACAGCAAACTAATGCCACAACAGGACAACAAGGGCAGAGAGGGTTGTTCAAAGCATAAGAGTGTCTCACACTGCCTTTCACGCCGTGATGGAAATGGTAGGCCAGTATGTTCCTTCTCCAAAACACTTTTGTCTTTAAAAAAAAAAAAATCAGGGGCTAGAGAGATGACTCGGTTGGTACAGTGCTTGCCACACAAACATTAAGACCTGAGTTCAGATCTCCAGAACCCACACAGAAAGCTGGATGTGGCAGTACATGCCTATAGTCTCAGCTCTTGAGGGCAAGCTCCAGATTCAGTAAGAGATCAGGTCTTTAAAAAAATAAGTTGGAGAGTGATTTAGGAAGACACACAGTGTCAACCTCTGAACTCTTCCTGCAAGTGCACACACACAAAAATCACTAATGACATTCATCCATCAGAAATTAGGCCTTGGATATACTTAACAACAGGATACCTCTCAAAGCCCTTGACATCGGGTTGCCCCTACTCAGCCTCTAGATATAGATTTGACACAACATATCACTAGCATTCTGCAGTCACCAAGATAAAACCCCAAGAACCACTCAGTGGGGAAAGGTGATATCAAGGTCTGATTTGAGAATGACACTGGCTTACACTGTCCAGTTTGGGGCACTTTATACCTATACATTGTGCCTAATTATGGCTGTTTTGCTCATGCTCAGTAAGATGAAATTGAGGAGAAAAGCTCTGCTGATCTTGACTTTCTCATCAGTCTCAACAGAAAAATCAAATTTTTTATTCCCAGTCGGGAAGAGGAGTTGCCCACAGTGGGAGGGGCACTGTGTCAGTCCAGCTTTCTTTGCTGCTACAAATCTCAACTCAATCCTCTTTGCTTTTGATGCCTTTGTAGAGCCAGCAGCCCCAGACTCACCCTAACAGAAGGCTGAGCAACCCAAAGGCATGGCCACTGAGAAGAGACTGCAAGGCATGTCAAATGTTAACAGAGCCTGAGACTTAGAGCAAGCTCGGCAAGGCCCTGCAGTCCAGCCCTTCTGATGCGTCAGCATGCTAGCTTCCTACCACTCCATCGCAGTCATTCTCAAATCTCTTTTTTTGCCTGCTCTCTCATCCACATCATCCCAGATACAATGAGTCAATTAGTAATCCAAAAGCACCTTTTGGATTGTGTCAATCCTAAGTGAGTACCTTAAGGATTATGTCATTTCCAGATTCAAATAATACTTGGCATTCCCTATGGTAGAGAAAGCAATAAAAATGCTTTAGTCGGGCATTTGAGACCTAAACCTGACTTTGAGGGCTTATTTCCCTTAATTCCTCTACACAAACCCTAGGGCACAGCCTGTAAAATCTAAAACACACACACACACACACACACACACTCACACATATACAATTAACCACTTAGAAACCAGTCCATCCTAAGCCATAGCCATGATTTTCAACCAAAACCCTACCCTGAGACACATCTGTGGATCCCATGCCAGGCCCACTTCAGCTCCCAGCTCCACAGCTGTGAGCACACTCATCTATGAAAACCCTCCTTGCCCACCTTCACTGTGGACCTAGAAGCACAAATGGGCAAGATGCAGCTTCTGACCCCAAGGAGCTCAGCATCCAGCTGAAGAAATGCATAAGCCAATGTGTAGAGAACATTGGGATAATATTACAGAAGAGCCAGATGACTCCCAGAGTGGGAAGAGAGTGAAAAGAGAATCCAGAACTCCTCGTGCAAATCCTGGGAAAAAGAGAAGCCATTTTCAGGCAAACGAAGGAAGGAAAGGCATCCCCCATTCATCCATCAGAGGAACAGGAACAACAGAGAGACAGAGGCTGGCTGGGTGATGCGAGGAGCTGTAAAGTAGCTACAGCAAGGATGCTCAAGACTTGAGAGAGAAGCCACGTGAACTTTAGACCCTACGTTAAGACTCTGGCCTCATTCTGCAGGAAGCAGGAACGGTTGTTGAATGACAGGAGAGAGCTGCAGTCACAATCTGCAATAATAATCTCCTCTGGGTGGGCACATGGGATGGTGGGTATTGAGTGACTCAGGTAAAAGAGACTGACTAAGAGCCAGATCACTGAGGGAATGGGGCATGGGGATAGGTACTGTAGATGTTGGCAAGGTTTTATAGTACAACTGGGCAACTTGGACAACACATCAGGTAAACTATGACTCAGCCAGTGGTTTCAGTTTAAGGTTACAGATTTGACTCCATGGGAAAGTACAGCGTCTTCTAAACAACGCTCCCAGAAATGAACACTTAGGTGCAGCCTGTCCCTAAGCAAGGTTCTGCTTACTTTTATTAGGTTACCATCTTGGTGCCAATAAAGCTTAAACATCTTCCTCCCAACATACACTTTGTTTTGGGAATCATGATTAGCACATCTTAGTGTTGTGAGACTTAGCTGGATTTCTAATTTTGTTTTTTAGCAAATATAATTTTATTAATTTGTGTGTTTCTGATTGCTCTAGTAAAATACTAAATAAAAGATATTCCTTCTGAATAGCCTTTGGCAGACTGTTACCCTTAGTGAACCAGGAAGAGGGGGCAGTGAAGGGGATGAGTTTCCTTATTGGGAGCACAGAGAAGGGAGTCTGATGCTCCCCCATGGCCATGGAGCTTTTGGGAGGACAGAGAAGGATGGACAGAAGAAATAGGTCATCATGAAACACAACATGACGGAGAAAATCCTTGGCTTGGAAGCTCTGTGACGGGAAGGTCAGTGCTGACCAGTGCGGCCCCTGGCATCCAGTGCTGTGCCCGAAGGCAGTACAACTGTTGTCAAGGAAGAGCACTCGAAGACTCAGTGGCTCTGTCTCCCAGCTGATGCCCTCTGTCCACTGACACCCTCCCTTTGCATCAGAGAAAAGAACAAGGCATAGGAACTGGAAGGACTGACGATGCTAACAGTGTCCTCAGCCCTTCCTGTCTGAAGCGCCAACTGCTGGATGTGTTGTGTCATTCTTCCGCTTCTAAACACAGCTTTTTACAAATACCGTTCAGCTGCACCCTCTACCTAGAATACTATTCTGTCATAGGTCACAGCTCAAACCTGACCTGCTTATAACAGCCTTGGGCAACCTCCCTCTCAACAGATCTCCAGGAACCCTAGCTCCTGACTTTTGTTTTTCATAAAGCACTGATCATTTCCCCCAATTCTGCTGTTGATAGTTGGGTTGCTTAACAACAGGGATCTGTTTTGAGTCATGCAGCCATCCTTAGGCTATTCCATCATTATGCAAACATTGTAGAGTACTATATAAGCCTACAAGTGCAGGTCAATCAGTCCAAGAGGCCTCTTGATACTTTCAGAATAAGCTGTAAACACAGGATGGATGAGCTGCTGCCAACATAACACAACAGACTGTCTTACAGTAAACTTTCCTTCTGTAAGTAGAAAGTGCACATACTAAAACAACACTCAAAACTATAATACAGCAAAACATAAACCAGCAGCGTGTTTATCACAAGGATTAGGTACTGTATGCAACCGAACTGCTTTGCTTTTCGATGGCTGTCAGTACATCAGGCTTACTTACAGGAGCATCATCACAAACACGTACACAATACACTCTGCTGTGACACTTTAATAGCTATATCATCACTAGGCAATAGGAAATTTGCATTTCTGTGTTGCTCTTATGGGACTACTGGCATATATGTGGTCTATTCACTGTTGACCAAAGTGTTGTCACAGAGCACATCGCAATATTTATGTGTTCACATGTTTATTGTCTATTTCACTCTAGTAGAATATGGGTTCCTGAGAACAGAGATCTTGTTTTCAGAGTTCATCGCTGTATCCTCCAATTAGGAATAGCTCCTGGCACGTAGTATGTTGTCAACAAGTATTTCACTGAATGGCTATCAAATGAAAGAGATGAAGGCACGTAGCATAAGGATTGAGCGATAATTGCTTGTTGAAGACAAAAGTAACAGAATAAGAATTATAACAACATTCCATTAATATAGATTATAAATGTAGGCATGCAACGCATTAAAGCATTTTTCAAGGCATCAAGATTACTGACCATGCTGAGGATGTAAAAGGATTGAGAGTTTGGAAAGAAAGAAAGTATACATAGAAAGAGGCCAATGAGCAGCAAGCCACTACCATGACCCTGATGTAAGACAGGAGAGATCAAAAGGAGGTACTTCATTTACAAAGTATTAATTTGCAAATTATATATTATATATATTATATTATACATACAAAATACCAGGTCAAATTAACTGTTTAATTACTGTTTATTCATTCACCTTACCTTCTGCTTTCTATGATCAAGTTCCAAATAAAGCTCCCTTTGCAGGAATTGTAAAAGAGAGATGCAAAGTGCTTGGCCAAGTGGACAGGTGCTGAAGTATGCATTATGCTGCCAGCCCAAGCAGGCCAGGGAAAACACACCAAGTAGTTATGGGACAAACAGACCTGCTTTGGCCCCACATCACCTACAGACCCACACCTGGCTCGCTGGATCCACATGACTGGCTTACTTGGGGCTTCTTTTCCTTATTTATCTAACTGTTTCAACAAGTTTGTTTCAATGGTTCTCATACTCTAAGGTGCACTTTAGGAGCAGAAACCAAAATGACTCACAGAGCTTCCTGGGACATGCAGGTGGGAACAGTTAAGAGCTCATTGTGTAAGCAGACATGGCTTTCTTCCCACAATGGTTGACTGCACTTTAGATACAAATTGTCCCAGACTCAGAATATTAGAGAAAGATGAGACTTTTAACAGTCTAGGTAGACAGACCTCTTCATATGTTTGCACAGAGCAAGGAAATGGGTGTGATTGCAGCAACGTTTTCCAGGCTCCTCCAGGGCTCTCTCCAAGGACCCAATGCTTGCCTGTATCTAGAGGGGCTGATACTTGACCCAGCTGCCTGAAGACTGATAAAGTGTATGCTATACTTTTAAGATATTTTATTTATTATTTTTATTTTATGTGTATGAGTATATTGTCTGCATGTGTGTAAGTGCACCTGTGTCGTGCAATGCCCATGGAGGTCAGAAGAGGGCACTGGAACCCCTGGATCCCTGTGGAGTTATGGACAGTTGCTAGCTGCCATGTGGGTGCTGGGAATTGAACCCAAGTCCTCTGCAATAGCTGCTAGTGCTCTTAACCTCTGAGTCTTCTCTCCAGCCCTATACTTTTAAATATATTCATTTTTCTCCAACTCAAGTGAATCTTTGGCTTGCTTTACAACTATTCCCAAAAGTTTAGCACACTCGTTATGTTTACTGGTCTTTACATTGGTTTATGTACAATGACTCACAAAATATAATTTCTTGGTTTTTACCTTTTTTTAAATTCTGAAAGTATTAATAACTGGTAAGTTTCTTGTTGTGGTGGTGCTTTCATGTTTTCTGTTACAGACAGTGCAATCAGGACTGCATGTTCCAGTAACCACTGCCTCATGCGTACAACCATCCTTACTGTTTCCATTGCAGAGGGCAAAGGAGGAAAAAGGAAACTCACTTCTCTTAATAACTTGCTGGTGACCCTGGCTAGTGACAGCCAAGCAAGACTTCAAGGGACTTGTGACTTGGAGCTTGGATTTCAGGCAAACATCTTCCTGCATTTCTAATGAAAACCGGATCTGTCCCTGCTTTTGAAGTGCTCTTTGGGGATTGTCTGAGTGTTCTTTGCAATCTTTTATACCCAGCCTAAGGACTCTGACAAACTCTTTTTTTCCTTCAAAGGCTTGTTAACTATGTGACGAATACACCTGTCACTTCCAATTCTAACCCTGCTTTCTGTTGTGATAGCTGTAGAATTTGGTATCTATGGCAACTTTTCAGTGGCTCAACATCGATCAAAAGGTGATTGGCTTATCAGGGCTGCTTGGTTGATTGATGGAAATGATCAGTTGCTCAAAATAATCATGACAGATAAAGTCTCTTGATAAGCTAGCATTCGCAAGACTCAGAAATTTTAGATTCCATTGTTTTCTTTTTATTATTTCCAAGCAAAAAATAACTAGAATTTGATTCTACTGAAGATGTTTTTATACCGTCTTGATGGAGGTTTGCTTCAATCTGCTTATTTAGAAGGTGCATGGCACATTTCGTCTATTCTAGAAAATCCGCTCCTTGATGTTCTAATATTCTAGGGTTGGAGATTAATTTATGGTCTTTTTAAGAAGCAAGTTTGGTGCTGAGAACCATTTTAGGGTTAGAGTATTTTCAAAAGAACTGAAAACCTTTTCATTCCACTGGCTTCTTTTGGTATGTAAACCCAGAAAAGTAATATAATAAGAGAAATTTAAATGATTTATGTTTGAACAGAACTTGTTAAATCGATGTCTTTGAAAGTGTAGTGACGTATTACTGATAATACGTAAGATCATTTTTGGTCACTTGAAGACTTTTTAATTGCCAGGTGTTTATTTTAGTATTGTCAATCTAAACTGTTGTCAATCACTTTTTTAAAAATAAGCATGGAAGGGAGTGTGTGTGTAAGTGCATGCATGCTTGGGTATGTGGGGAGGAACACGTATGTACATGTGTGAGGAGACCCAAGGTTGAAGTGGGGCTGGCATTCTTGACTGCGCTCCACCTTACATCACGAGTCAGAGTCTCTCCCTCAACCCAGAGCTCACTGTCTCAGCTATCTCATCCGGTCTGGTCGGCCGTCAGTCCTGCTCTGTGGATGCTGTCTCTGCCTCCTAGGATTACAGACAGGCTGCCGCACCCACCTGGTATTTTCGGGTTCTGGTGATACAAACTCTGCTCTTTATGCCTGTGCAGCAAGTCCTTTACCCCTGAATCATCATCTCTTCAGTCCCATTTTTAATTTTTTTGTTTATTTTTATTTTATATGTATGAACAGTTTGCCTAAATATAAATGTACCTGTGCCATTCAGTACCTGTGGAGGCCAGACGACAGCATTAGATTCCCCTGGAACTGGAGTTGTTAGCGGCCATGTTGGTGCTGGGAACCTAGCTCAGGCCCTCTGTAAGAGCAGCCAGTGCTTTTAATCTGATGAGTCATCTCTTCAGCACCTCCATCCTTATTTTTCAACCTTTAAAAGCAGTGGCAGGCAGGATGTTCAGAGTATATGCCTTTCATCCTTGCAGAGGTAGGAGAGCTCTGTGAGTCTGAGGCCAGCCTGGTCTATATAGTGAGACCGTCTCTGCAAAAAAGAAAATAAAACTGTGGCAAACTCATATGATTTGCTTTACAGCGTACACACGTAGTGCTGAGGATAACGCCCAGGGCCTTACACGCGTTAAGTGCATGAACTGCTACTGAGCTAGCCGGTGCTTACCACAGTACTCACCTTACTGCTACTGAGCTAGCCGGTGCTTACCACAGTACTCACCTTACTGCTACTGAGCTAGCCGGTGCTTACCACAGTACTCACCTTACTGCTACTGAGCTAGCCGGTGCTTACCACAGTACTCACCTTACTGCTACTGAGCTAGCCGGTGCTTACCACAGTACTCACCTTACTGCTACTGAGCTAGCCGGTGCTTACCACAGTACTCACCTTACTGCTACTGAGCTAGCCGGTGCTTACCACAGTACTCACCTTACTGCTACTGAGCTAGCCGGTGCTTACCACAGTACTCACCTTACTTTTATTAAAAAAATACTTCATTTCCTAGAGTTGCCATCACAAAATGCCACACACTGGATGGTTTATGAGGCAGAAATCTGTCTGACTCATGGTTATGATGCTGAAAACGTGAAGCCCCAGTGTTGGCAAAGCAGCAGGGCAATGGTCCTTCTGAGATGCCAGGGGAATGCTGCCTTGCCTTGCCAAGCCTCCCTGACGTACAGACTCTGCTAAGCTTGCAGCTGTGTTGCTCCGGTCTGGGCTCTTGTCATCACACAGTGTCCATTTCATGTGGCCATCTTCCCATAAGAACCGCGCTCATAGTGGATTGAAGTGCATCTTTCTTCAGTATGACCCCAGCTTTACTATGTACAATGACCCCACTTCTAAATAATTTAATTTTTAGAGGACACAATTCTGTCCACAATAATTATCACATTAAGTCTGTGATTTCAGACAATAATGCCTTAGGATAAGTCTGGAAAAGTTTCTGCTTTTATTGTTTTTGTTTTTGTTTTTGTTTTCCCCTTAATTGAGCTGCTTTTAAAGCTCTAATAAGGAAAGTATGTGAACATACCAACATTTGTCAAGATTATACAAAGAAATACCTAAGTTCAGGAAGAGGTTTATTATAAAATTGAACGGAGCGATCTCCCCACTCTCTCCACACCCTTTCACAATGTGACCTTGCAGCAGCTCCAAATGAGAGGTGGAATCTAGTTTTTCACCCCTTAATTCTGGCTGACCTTGGGGTTTGCTTTGGCCAAATTAGCAAGTGTGCAGTCAGCAGCTGCTTGAAAAGCACTTGCTCATTAGGGCCTGCCCTCTTGTCCGTGCTCTTCTGCTGAAAGACGCAAGAGACCACATGAAGCAGGCTAGAGGCCAACAGCTGGTGGTCAGCCCCTAAGCCGAACCAGCTGCTGACCAGAGACACATGACCAGAACACTGGACGCCAGTGTCCAGGCCAGCAGAGCCACCCAGCGGAGGCCAGCCTAATGGCCAGACTCTTAAGGTAAAACATGACACAAGTTGTGGCTTACTTTAACCCATTTGAAGAAGGATTTGGTGGTGCCATAATGTCAGAGGCAGGAAGAGTCTGAGTTTGAGCCCACCCTGAGTTCCATAGCAAAACCTTATCTCAAAAAGCTAAGAAAATAATAAATGACTGCTTAAACTTTCTCATCAATTTCCACTTTATTTTGCCTAATGTTTATAATAGTTTTGCAAATATTTCAGGGATGTTTCTCAACAAAGCTGACTCAGAAATGTTGGTCTGCGAGCAAACAAACGCTGAGTTCATTTGAAAGCAGGTAGGGCTGGAGAAGGAAAGCATTTTTCAACATTCGGCTTTGAAGTCTACTTGCTTTCCTTCCATTCTGTCACTGGCTGTGAACTGGACCAAGAATAACCTGGGCAGTGAGAAAGGACTCAGCAGATGAATCAGTATCTCACCAAGGTCTCCATCTTCCTTTAGAGTACTTTCTGGTGGCTTTGGGTTTTGCAAAGTCAAGCAACAGATCCCTGTAAATAGTAACTGCTTTATTGGTGACCAATTCACAGGATGTCATGATCTTACATAACCATCCTTCCCAGAATTTACCCAACTGAGAACTCCGTGTTCAAAACCCAGTTCTTGGGGCTAGAGAGATGATTTACTGGTTAAGAGCATTTGCTGCTGTTCCAGAGGATCAGGTTTCAGTTTCAAGCACTCACGTCAGCCAACTCACAACTGCCTATAACTCCAGCTCCAGGAGATCCAACACCCTCTTCTGGCATGTGCAGACAAGCGCACATATGTGCAATACACAGACACACACACACATACACCTAAATAAAAATAAATCTAAAATAAAGAACTCTGAACAGCATAAAGGAAAGGAGAATCCCACAGGGGTCCACGACTATTCTTCTCCCCACTCCTAATTAGTTTTCCATATAGTGTTATTTTCCAAAGCATAAAACTTAGGATGCTTAAACCACCAACTTAAAACCCTCCATAGTTTCCTATTGTTCGTGAAGTAACAGCCACATTCTTTCATCAAGACAATATGACTGTGTTAGTACACTCAGACTATCACAACAAAACAGCACAGACTGGCTTGAACAACGGAAATTTATTTCCTCACACTCCTGGAGGCTGACAGTCCAGGACCAAGGGTCTGGAAGAGCTGATATCTGGTGAGGGTTCTCCTCCTGGCTGACAGATGATCACCTTCCCATTGTGTCCATATGTGACCTTTTCTCTGTGCATTCACATCTTCACTTTTCTTATAAGGACACCAGTCTTATTGAATTAAGACTCTGGCCTGTATGACCTCATTAAACCTTAGCTATTTCCTTACAAGTCCTATCTCTATAAATAGCCATGGTGGGAGTTACGATTTGAATTTGGAGGAAGAGATAAAATGTGGTCCACTCAACAGTGTTTCTTCTCCGTCCTCCTTGATGAGCCATTCACCAGCCTGTACCCTCCTGCCTCCAGACATCTTGCTTTGCTCCCTTTCTTGAACTCTACCGGTCTCCTAACAGTTGTAATTTTATTCTTATCCTGATGATATCACCAGAAGACTAGAAGCTCCAGGACAGCAGGGAACATTTGCATCTGCTTTCGTTCATCAGTTTATCCCTAAGCTTGGTGCTCGGCATGGTTGAGGCAACTGATCACACTTTGCAGAAGGAGTGAGAAATTTAATAAAGAACTTGAGATTGATTGGAACCGTCTAGGTCAACATGACTTAGAGATACAGCGGTTATTCCGACCTATTCATCCAGACCCACAAAAAAGCACCTACTGAGTATCAGGTTCAGAGAATATAAGGATAAATAATAGGCCAGTGTCAACCTCTGCAGGTTCTGAACTTATTGAAACATGTGTCCTCTGGTCCCAATATATTCAGCCTTCAATCTACTTTATCCTGGGTATAAACAATCACTGGATTTTAAGACTATATAATCCTATGTAGCTTTGCCATTGATAGTCACCACATATATATTACTTAAAAACTTAACATTAGAAGTAAAAATCATTTCATGTCATTAAAAGTTTTAAAAACCTGGGTCATCTCATTCAGAATGGTTTGTTTTCAGTTCCATCCATTTACCTCAAAATTTCACAGTTCATTTTTCTTAATCACTAAATAATAGTCCATTATGTATATGTACCATAATTTCCTTATCCATTCATCAGTTGTTGGATATCTGGGCTGTTTCCATGCCCTGGCTATTGTGAGTAGAATAGAAACGAACACGGATGAGCAGGTGTTGTGTATAGTAGTGTACAGAGTCCATACCAAAGGATATGGCCGGATCATGCGGTAGGTCTATTTAAAGTTTTTGAGGAATCTCTACACTGATTTCCTCAGTGGCTGCCCCAGTTTGCACTCCCACCAGTAATGGATAAATTCCATCTTTATCCATATCCTCATCAGCATTTGTCATTGTTTGTTTTTTGGATCTCAGTCTTTTTGACTGGGGTAAGATGAAATCTCAAAGGAGTTTCATTTTGAATTTTCCTGTTGAACATTTAAAAAATATTTCTTGGCCATTTGCTCTTCATCTATTGAGAACCTGTTGTTTAATTTCATGGCCCATTTTTTTAATTGGGTAGGTTAGTTTTTGTTTTATGTTTAGATTTTTTAGTTCTCTGTATATTTTAGATACTAGTTATCTGTTCAAGAGTTTTTTTCCATTCTGTAGGTTGTCTCTTCACTCAAATGATGGTGTCTTTTGCTGTACAGAGCAAAAGTTTCATGAGTTTTCAAGAGTTTTTAGTTTTATGAGGTCCCATTTGTCAATTGTTAAACTTAATATGTCTGTGCTATAGGAGTCCTGTTCAGAAAGTCATTTTCTGTGCCTAACATCACAGACTAGAAAATAAAAAGCCTGAGGCCAGGAACTGACTCTCTCTTTTGAAGTTATTGACCACAGGTCCCATAGACTTTCAAAAAATACTGCCCACTGCCCCTGCTCTTGGTAACCCACCAGAACTTGACAGGAAAGCCCTATTGCTGAAGAGACTATATACATGAGCTATAGAACAAACAAGGAGAAGTCAAGCTGGCACTGACCTCAAATCTTCACCTTTACTAACTAGCTTTCATGGTTCTGAAAGGTACCATGCATGCGACCAGAAGAGAAAAGTAATCATCAACCTTAACCAGCTGTGAACCCTGCAAGCTACAATAACAACTGACCTGGCAAGATATGCTCACTGGTGTGATAGTGGAAGAAATGTTATGGGAGTAACCAACCACTTTCTAATTGGATTTAGTGATCCTCTTCACAAGATGGAGCCCATACCTGACAGTGATATCAAATTACAAACCTGTGGCTAAACAAGCCAAATTCCCTAGGAGAGAACCAGCTACTATTATTCTGATAAATGGATATAGTATTAAACCAACTCCCAAGGATTTACTGTTATACCCATAGATTAATGGATCTCTCAACTCTCACCAGAGAATTTTCTTCATGTAGCACGTTGTGATTAACACAGAGACCCACAACTGGTCAATATATAGAGAATAAGAGATTCCACAGTGCTTATCCTTGAATAAGACACCTATATCAAACCTCTACCACCTAAGGCTCAAGAATCATTGCAGAAGAGGTGGCAGAAAGACTGCAAGAGCCAGAAGTGGCAGAGTTCTCCAGGCATCTGGGAAGATATTCATATGAATTCGTAATAATGGTAATAGCATGCACAAGCCCCATATAAGTTCAATCTAGATAAATTCCCAGCATAGAAGCTAAGAAATGGGCAAGAAGCCCTAAATCTAGCTAAGAAATTAATGGCAACTAAGGGCAGGGGGCGATCTTTAAGGATGTAAGGCAGGGCAGGTTAATCAGACTCAGTTTTCTTTAACAGTGTGATGTAGGTTTACCAGGCTCCAGGTTATAGACCTACGACCTACACTGAAAGGCATTTATAGACACAAATTTTGCTCAGTAAGCCTTAAAAGACACACATATAACACACACACACATACACACAAATATATATATAATATGGTATATGAAATCAGATGGAGGGGTGCAGATAGGACAGAAAGTCTAAAAATGATCAAAGCACAGTGCATGAAATTCTCAAAATTCAATTAAAGATAATAATAGATGACATGAAGTCAAGGGTTAGTAAGGTGGTGGGGGAGTGAGGGAGGAAGTCTGACTATGATCAAAATACACTGTATGAAGTATTCAAAGAATCAATAAAAATAAAAATATTGTCTAAAAATTTAAAAGGCAATTATCATGCTTTTGGTGAGCTGGCCTGATTATGGTCCTAGGAAAATGCCTCTCTGTAAATTCTTTATGGCTTTACGGCAGCTCAAGAGAGAAAGTACAGCACAGGTGAGAATTTTAATATATTTTAAAAATTAAACATATATACTATTTCTAAAAGTCACTCTCCAGGTCCAATAGGACTGATCATTAAAAGAATCACAGTCTCTCAAAACACAAAATTCATATGAGATGAATTTAAAGGGAAACACACAAAGACCAATGCTTCTTAAAGTTTTCAAAGTGTACTAAACTGAGTCAGGGAAGAATTTAAGAGACTGTTACAGGCCCTGAAACTTGACTTTATACATTCCTTTGAATTTGAAAGATGAAGCTACTGTATAATGTTTACCTGAGATCCTGCAGGTTCCATGTTAGAGGTCTTATAAGATGCTGTGTAATATTTCACCAACAAGCAAGAATAGAACTCTATATCCTCATCTCACAGGAAGCAAAATTCCAAATCAAAAGGTTTCAAGCACACTTACTGGGAGTCAAACCACAGCCAGCCTGAGCCATGTACTGCTCTTGGTATTTTCCCAAGCCATCAAGAATAGGCTGACTCCCTTGGTGGAAATCCTGAGACAAAACTAAGCAAATTAAGTGAATTAAAGAAGGTTTGTGTCTCTATTTTGAGACTGGCAGTATAAATCCTAAATGTCTTGTGGGGCCCAGAGAGAGAAAACAAAACTCCCCAGACCTTCCATCCATTTCCACAGAGCAATTCAGACAATTTCTCCCTGAATGAGGCATTTAATGTAAGCAGACAGTGGCACAAAAAATAGGATTATGCAAGGATGGATGTCTTCACCTAGGAGAGCTGGGAACTGGCCTCTCTTTGATGTGACATCAGGAAAATGAGGTCGCAAGGTGAGATCATACTGCTGAGGTCTAGTCCACTACAGACTTCAGGACTTTCCTGGGAAAGTTATTCCTTTTTGTTAAGCTGTTTTCCCCTAAGGACACTTCCCTTAATATGCATAGGACCCTAGCAAGATAGTTAAGCATCAGTTCCTTGGCTTGCTTGGTTTATTTGAAAGCAGTTACTTAATCAATCACTTAAAAGTCTTTGAAGGAGTAGAGTAAAACAAACAAGTTCAGGGTGCAACTGACCTTGCCTTTCTTACAAAATTGCCATGGACCAACCCTAGCTATGATACAAGTAAATTTTCTTCCTTTCATTCTCAGTAACAGTTCCCTTTGTACATTCCTAACTGTAAAATGGGGATAAAGACAGGAACTACCTTGCAGAATTGCTTTGAGGTAAAATGACTCTAATAAGCACCAGACCCTATTCTGCATACTAAAGAGAGCCAGAAACCACGCTGGCACACAGAGAGCCCTCAAAATATGAGACTGCTGGAAACTACCTGGACCTTGGCTATCAAATTTCTAAATAAAAAGTATCAATGTTTTAAACTGGAAACACCTGGTTTTCCTTGATGCATCCAACAGGTATTTCTTGAGTCTACAACTTAACGGGCAGCATGTGATGGTGATTATAATATACACGTTTTCCACACTCATCGACCTTACACTGTTGGGACAAGTCAGGCATTGCTGACAATTACAGGCTAACAGTGAGAATTATCACCCAAATATTGGCCCATTTTAGTACAGTGCTTTCAAGGGAAAGAACCAGACCAGTGAGACCACAAGATCTTTCTGGGGGAACGACATTTCAAGGAACTTGAAGATGAGAAGTTGGGTCTTTGAAGAACTGGGGTAAGCAAGTTCCAGGCAGGGCTCACAGCAGGTGAAACCCTGAGGCCAGAAGCTGAAGGTGTCCACAACAGTGAGAAAACCAGCCAGAGTCAGGACAAGAAAGGGAAAGTGAGAAGCAGGTGAGGCAAGGCCACATTCAAGTACAACCAAGGCTGGGTGGCCACATCAAAGGTTCTGACCCAGGAAGCAAGGAGCTATGTGGTCTGATTTTTAATCAGATGGATCTGTAAAGACAAGGGACCTGGTCTCAGAGCATTCAGGGAAAGAACAGCGGTGGGTAGGGGTGGGGATGAAGAATGAACATAATTGGGGATAGTTCTAGAAGTAGAATCAGAAGGACAAGTGTCTAGTTTCATTTATGTTGCTATGATAAAACACTTCGACAAAAAGCAACTTTAAAGAAGAAAAGGTTTATTTGGCTTACAATTCCAGGTTACAGTCCATCATTGCAGGGAAGTTAAGGCAGGAACTTGAAGCAACCAGTCACATCCACGTCAAGAGAAAGAGAATAATGTGTGTATGCTTACGCACAGCCCCCTCTCTACACTAATACGGTCTAAAACCGAGACCCAGGGAATGGCACTGCTCACGATGATAGGTAACGAAAACGGTTAATGCAATCAAGATGGTCCCCCACAGATACGCCCACAGACCAACCTGATTGAGCCCGCACTATTGAGACTTTCTTCCCAGGTGGTTCTAGATTATGCCAAGTTAGCAATTAAAACTAACCATCACGAGTGACACATGGAAAAATGGCCCAGTTTGTCCTTTCCCTTTCTCTCTTTGTAAGTGGCTCAGTCCAGAAGCACCTAGTGACCAAGGTGAGTTGTGGTCTCACAGAAGGGCTGCAGTTTGAGCTCACTTCTCCAGACTATAAAGAATACTTTTTACAATGGCTGGGCTTCAGTGGTAGAAAGAATCAGCCAGGACAAACTGCCCTCTGCCTATTGGGGTCCAGTTGTGTGTGCTTCAGTCTGCAGCCCTAATCATACTTATCTTTGGGGATCTTAAGCACCTCAGAAGCATGTAGGAGATCTTCAGTGAGGACAGGAAAGCTGATAGAGACGAACATCAGGACAGAAAAAAGCATTGTTGCTTTTAAAACAAAGCCTCTTACACTATGCAGAGAAGCTATAAAACTCACAGGAACACTGCCTCCTATCCGCACAGCAGGAGGCCACATGGCTGGGGGATGCAGCAGAAGTGAGCCTGCAACAGCCTTCAGAAACGTGAACCATTGCTTGGCAGACATCAACACCTATGAATAACTCAGCTCCCTTCCCCTTCCCCCTTGCCTCCCTCTTTTATTCTGCCCTCAAATTCCCCCTCTACAATAGAAGACAAGTGCAAACAGCAAGTGCTAAGATTTTCTTGTCAGATTAGCAGAAGTATAAAAGACTAATAATACCAAATGCTGGAGTGGATGCCAGTAAATGCAGTGTCATCATTCATCTAGAGAATGTGCAATTTAGTGATGCCTTTTTCAAAGACAATTTGGCAGCAATTATCAAAATTGTAAGTAAAATGTCTTTTGACTGAGCAATTCCACTTCCAGGAATTAGGTTTACAAAGAATGTGGGCAAGCATGCAGATAAATGTTAAAGGTTGTTCATGCCTATATCATAGATAAGAACATAAAACTGGAGACATTTCCTTATTGGACCGTAACCTAAATAAAGGTTAGTGTATCAGTATTATGGAATATAATGAAGCCAGTGAAAGAATACAGACCTAAACCTAAATGATGGGCTGAGAAGATGGCTCAAGAGGTAAGAGTGCTTGCTGCACACTCCGGAGGACCTGAATTCAAATCCCTAGCACCTATGCAAAAGCTGGGTGTGGCCACATGCATTCCTGAAACCCTATGCTGAGGTGGGAGTTAGAGGATCACTGGGGCTTAATGGCTGCTACCTAGTTCCAGGTTCAGTGACACCCTGTATCAAAGGGAATAAAGTAAAGGCTAACAGAGAAGAATACACATATATCATGATGACATACTCACACATTCACACACACACATACAAAACAGTTTTTTAAAACATATAAATCTAAATGACTTCCAAGGCATGGTACAGGAATAGAACACATCATAGAACAGTTAGAACACAGTGTATTTGTTGATCTTGTTTCTTTAAAGAGAGGTAAGGGAGCTCTCCCTTATACAGCTAAAAGAAGCCAGAAGGATGCTCTATACTACTGACAGTTCACACTGCAAAGAATAGGAGCAGGTTCTTCAGGCAGTGAAAGGGGAATAGCCACATGCTTAGGTATCTGAGGTACCTAGGCCAGTCAAGTTCATGGAGAACAAAAGTAGAATGGAATGATGGTGACCAGAACCCACAAGAGGTAGATAATGGGGAGTTTATGTTTAATAAGTATAGAACTTCCTTGTGGGAGGATTAAAACAAATTTCTGGAAAATGGACGATGGAGCTGACTTAAGGCCAGTATGAATATACTTAATCCACTGGGATGCTCACTTAAAAGTATTTGAAATTAGTCACTCTAAACATTCATCTATGAACCACTATGCAAATGTACATCCTCATTTCTCATGAGTAAATACTTATGGAGACTGTGGAGTTATACGATAATGCATTATTTCAAATGGTCAAACCATTTTCCAAAGTGACAGTATAATTCTTATGCCTACCAGAAGTTTAGAAGAATTCTAGTTGCTGAGTCTACATCCTTACCAGCCGTTGATACTATCAATCCTTTTTAATGTAAGTCATTCTATAAATGTGCAGCAGTGATTCCTTGTGGTTTCTGTTCACATTTCCCTGATGAAAAGTTATACTGAGCATCTTTTTGTGTGCTTTCATATCATTTATGTATTTAGTAAGTTGTCTATTTAAATCTACTAAAATGTTTATATATAGTACTTAGAATAGTCACATGCATAGTCATAGAAAATCTAACAATGTTTGCCAAAGGGAGGCATTATTGTTTAGCGGGTGCAGAGTTTCAGTCAGGGGTGATATAAAGTCAGGTGCATGACCACATGTATATTTGGTCCCTAGCATGTGAGGGGAAAAGACCAGAGAAATAGATTTGCTAATAACTGAACAATAACGTGAATACTCTTGATGCCACAGAACCATATATTTTAAATGGCTAAGTGGTAAATCAGTGTTGTGTATATTTTACTAGAGTGAAAACTTAATGCTAAAAACAGAAGAGGAATTCTAGCAGCAGAAAGGTGCAGCTGGGAAATGAGGGGAGCAGAGGACAACCCGACCAAAATCAAACATGCATGAAAGCACCATATGGAAACCTGTTACTTAGTCATAAGTCAATTAAAAATAAAATTAACACAGATTTTTAATTAAAGCAAGTAAAAGATGTATAAAACGATTAAAATGATAACTTTCATGTTCAGTGTATTTTGCTAGAATCAAAAATACAATGGTTGATACAAATAATCATCAGGATTGATGGCCAGTGTCCGACATGTGAGGACCAGGGAAGACTTTGTTTGTAAGTAATAGCACTTAATTCTAGGCAGCCGCCAAGGGATCTGAATACGTAACGTAAAGTCACAGAACCCCACAGTCAGAATGTCAACAAAGTACTTACAACACTGGATTGCCAGTTCAAGTTCCCACCTCAAGACTCTGAAATGGTCTGCTTTATTGACACAACTTTCTTAACTGTCTTTGTCAGATGGTGTGACCCGAGGTGTGAATAAAGAAGGAGAGAAGGAAAGAAGGCTGCCATGGTTGAGCTCAGTTCTTAAATGTCCCTACTTGGAACCAACGGCTACGTGAGTAATGATCCAGCACGTCTGTAGTGTATAGTCGATTCATTGAGTGGCAGCTGTTTTCTAGGTCAGCTGGCTTCTTGGAAACAAATGTCCAAAGGACACCCAGTCATCTCCACCACATAAGACCAGAATGAAATTACCTGCAGTGCCCAGATTCCTCACTTTCGACATCTGCACAGCATTACTCGAAGTTCACTGTACAAGGCAAATGAACAACAGTGATTACATCCAGCCAGAGCACTGTGTACAGGAAACCAAATAAACACAAGCAAGCCAAGCAAACCCGTGTCTTGTGATGTTTTGCTGCTCTATTGCAGCATCTGTCAGAATAACAGAGAGGAGATGTTTACGCTGGGACAGGAAACCCAGGTCAAAGGTGAAGGGAGAAAGTCTCCAGCCCTTAATGCAAACCCAGAGCAAGAAAGCAAATGTCACTGAGAGAGAGTCCATCATTGCCATAGGTAACCAAATATTCCCAGCCTTTGATTTTTACAGGCTGCTGATTTATGGATTGTGACAAAACAGAGGGGCCATTCCTTGAGCTGATGGCCATTTAGATGAGGGGATAGACCTCTTCTATTCACTCCTTGCACTCTACTAATCAGAGGTGCGTGTTGAAAATGAGGGATGCCGTTTTCCACAGAATCCTGTGTCATCTGAGGTGTCATCTGAGCGACCTTGCACTTGAGAACCACAAGGCAGGGATGAATTCAGTCTCCAGGAAATTGTGAAAGTTTAAATTAGTAAATTCAAGCTACCCAAAGTACCATTTGAAAAAAAGTACCAAGCAGAGCACAGAGGGAGATACAGAAACTGGTGGCTGGCAGGGTAAGGCGACAGTCTGAGCGTTCCTAGGTTTAACATTGTTTTCTCAGCCCTCAAGAGCAGAAAGAACACTGCTCTTTCCATTGAAAATACAGGTTGACCTTGACTCTGTGGATCAACACAGAACTCAGAGTTGGAGTAGGGGCTTTGTGTGTCCCACTCTGTGGCTTATCAACTGCAAGAATGCTCTCCAGAGCCACATGAGGGTCTCAGAGCTGGCTCACTTCCTCACTTTGTGGGGTCCCTTCCCTCTCAGACCGAGACCAAACCTCTCTCCTTAGAGGTGACACCCTTAGGTCTACTCTGCAGTGAGCCAACACCAAAGTTGGCTCTCTTGTTTCTGGAAATGCTTTGAAGAACAGCCGTCAGTTTTTAGTTAGTTCGTTCATTCCTTATTGTAAGCTCTTGTCTAGGAAAACACCCTAGGGTCCTTGACTGAAGTAGCATTCACAAGCACTAGACCCCCGCGCTGATATCCTGGTCAACATTTCCATCCTTTTGAGCTGGAGAGTTCCTTTGAAGCAAAATCTTAAAAAAGCAACGCCTCCCTTCTCCCCACTAATACCTCTCTCTAAGCTGTTAATGATCAATTACCCTGGGTTTGCAAGAAAGCAAAACGCCTGCAGCGGACTTTGAAGAGAAAGGTTAAAGAGAGGGAGAGGGGGAAGGGAGGGGGGGGGCGGTAGGGAGCCACGCGGAGAGGGAGCCCGGAAAGGAAAGGGCTTCGGAAGGATGAGAAGCAGCTTAGCTTCCCTCTCAGCTCTGTCCTAACATGAAAGGGCATGGGATGTGCACACGCACACACACACACACACACACACACACACACACACACACACACACACACACACTGCAGACCCCACTCTCATTAAGCTGCCCCAAATAGCCAAACAGCTCTGTGCACCACCTGATAGCTTCCTTCTGACCACTAACAAAGCATGCTTTTTCACCAGCTAACAATTTAATCCCTTCCTCATCATCCTCTCTCCACTTGGATGCAGAGACAATGTTTGGTTAAAGAGCTTCACTCTCTTTACAAGCAGTCCAATAAAGATAAGTGGAAATATTTCTTTTAAATCTCTGTGAACTAAAACCTCAGACTGCAGAGAACTCTTCACATCTAATACTTTCTAATTGTGACCAGGAGCCAGATGGAATAACCTAATAAAAGTTAAAACCAGGGGCAAGCAGAGTTATAATGCATATGCCCAAGTGGTCTGTTCACATATGGAAATTTCTCCTGCGGAATTCAATAGTTCTATAGGCATTTTCCAGACTTTAATCTGGTCTGGCTGATTCTTCAATTGCAACTCTCCATCACCACCCCAAGTCTGTCCTATGACCCATCAAACCTACTCAATTATTTCAAGTCTTTTACTTTCATGTTATTAGGGGAAAGTCCAGCTCTGTTCTGACTGGAAATATCAAATATAATTTCATTGTTTATTTACCTTTTGTGTAATAAAATTCACACAGGAGTGTTCTCTCACAAGCTAGGCCCGTGACAGATGATATCATTTCAATGGCTTTCTTGCATTGCACTTGGGAGCACTGGGCCTCCCCCCCGCCCCCCACAGTAAGTGTGATGGGAAATGGAGGAGCATTCAAAAGAATGGCAGAAGGAAATGATATGTGGACTATTCCATCATTTCCTTTGAGAAGCAAATATTATGAATACATTTCTCTTCCATGGCAATTTTGCAAAGCTCTTTCACACATATGACCTTGGAGTCTAGAGAGTAAGCAGGAAAATGGCCATTGTCCCCATCTTACACACATATTGAGGATCAAAGATAGCAGTGGACCTGTTCTTAGGTCCATAAACCTGTCACCTCCGTTTCCCTGGATTCCAAAAAATTAGGGATTAGAAGTTAGTGAAGGAAGGATGGATTCACAGTTGGAACCAAGGGTGTTCTAATTTCCTCCCCACCTGCCTGCGGCTCTCTTGCAATTTATAGAGTTGAGAGACAAAGGCTAGAACATACACAGATTTATCTGTGAGATAGATTAGCTGGAGGGAAGAGGTCTTGGGCCCCAGACTGCCTCTCCCTGTTCTCTGTTACAGAAACAGATTTTTAAAATTCAAATCTGGGCTGAGCAAAACAGGATCTTTAAGGTCTTCCATTTTTGAAAGAGAAAAGAGTCAGGGTTTCTGTGAGATGTAAAATCTCCGCCCGTCCCAGACAGGGCAGCAGTCTTTCTGCCTGTCCATTCTTTCACTAGGTGGAGAGTGGAAGAATTCTGTGTCTTTGGAGCGCAGCCTCAGCCCTGACTCCTTGTGCATGACTGTTAAACACACTAACTCTCAAACTGAAAGAGGTGGTAGTTGGATGGTCAAAGGGACAGGTACAAGGGTCTTCATCAAGGCTCCCCCGTGTCACGATGATGTCACATCCAAATGCATCTGCATTTACATCCCCTTTCTCGCTTTTTGGAAAAGATAATAGAAAATCTGCCCATCTCTAGCTTTCTTTTTAATGTGTATGAATGCTTTGCTTGCATGCACGCTAGTACTCCAGTGTCATTCAATGTCTGCAGAGGCCAGAAGAGGAGGCAGATCCCCTAGAACTGGAGTTACAGACCACTATTATCCACCATGTGGGTGCTGGGAAGGAAACCCAGTGCTCTTAACTGCTGAGCCATCACCCTTGCCCCTTCTCTCCATCTCTAGTTTTTTGTTTTGTTTTGGAAAATGAGAGTCATAAGCACTTCTTGGAATTCAACCTTCAAGCTTTCCTGACTGTCTCTCTCCTATTGACTACCCATGCTCAATGCTAATCTTACCAGTGTTCACCAAAGTATCTAGTTATGCCTACCTCCCATCTTTGGTCAGCCTTTAAACCTGAAAGTGGCCTGATAAGCCACCTCCCCATGGAGCATTCTCAGTCGAGTGGAAGAAGATGAAGAAACATGGGAAGAATCACAGCTAGTCAGCGATCACATCTGAATTTGAACCCAAACGGGTGTCAGTTCAGATCTTGTAAGCATGGTAGAATAAGATTCAAGGAGTCTCGGAAACCCTTGATACAACCACTGGGGAAAGTTAAGTTCTGTGTGGACCTAATACCGGGGCTAAGAATTCTTAACCGAAGAGTCCTGAGAATCTTATCACAGTGTCAAGCATGGTTATCAAGAGACAAGCCTTTAAAGATCTCCAGACAGAAGTAGTCTTATACCTAGCATGGTCTCTGTCCGAGGTGATAGAAATCCAGTTTCCACGAAAACTTCCCAGTTCTGGCTTTGCCCAAAATGGATCTCAGAATCTCTGTATAATAGAACGAGCCCACAATCTTTTAGACATAGATACATGTCCAGCCTTGACTCACAGTACAGCTTGATAATGATGCCAGCCACTTAAAGAGCCCTGTTCTGTGCCACATGCTACAGTGACCCCATCATCACCATTATTGTATGTATCCCTCATTAACCGTAAGAGGCATGCATTATTGAGGTCCCATTTCAGGTACGGAAAGTGGAACCACTGGTGATTTAGAAATGTGTCCATGGTTTAATGGTGCTGTCCAGCTAGGCTTTAGCTCCCATCTGCCTGATTAAAGTCCTGCACTCTTACCGGAGGTTTTAACAGTAAATCAAACCAGCCAATGAAAAAGGTTCAAATGTTTGGGTTTAGCTGGAACAAAACACAAATATTAAAGACTAGATTTCAAATTCCAGTTCTCTACAGTGAAGCTGGGTCCTGGCAAACACTGAAAGTGAGCTCTCTGTCAGAGGAGTTTCTGTTCTGGATCTAATACTAGACATCATTTAGGCAAATTTTCTATGTATTTCTGGAACTTTCTCAGGCATAGCAGGAATGAAAGCATTCATCCACTATTGATGGAAATGGAGACAAAGTACAGAAGAAAAACAGCAAGTGCTGATGTGGGGTTGGCAAGGGTCGGTACCTGGCTCTTCTCCACATTCTGGGTACACTGAAACCCACTGTATCTGGCTCAACCATTTCTCAGGGCTCCTTCTTTACCTTTTTGGTCCAACATGTGTGTGGGTGTGTATGTGTGTCTATGTGTGTCTGTGTGTCTATGTGCATGTGTCTGTGTATGTGTGTCTATGCATGTGTGTGTCTACGTGTGTGTGTGTGTCTATATATCTGTGTCTGTGTTCACACGCTGGTGTGGAAGAGTGCGTATATTTACGTGCATACTTATGAGGAGACCAGAGGTCAACCTCAGGTGTCATTCCTCATTTTATTTTTGAGACAGGGTCTCTCACTGGCCAACTAGGTTAGGCTGGCTGGCTGATTAGCCACAAGAATCTGCCTCTCTCTGTCACCACAGTGCTGAGATTACAAACATGTGTACCATGTTTTTATGTGGGTTGGTTTTTCAGATTTAAGGCCTTGTGTGTGCAAAATAAGCACTTACCAACTCCCCAGGCATCACCTCTCCCCCACTTTGCCACACTGCTTCTTAATCACTCACTTTCCATTACTGGCTTTGTTCCGTTGTGCTTGCAACTAAAATAATGGATTGGAAGGGGATACAGAGGAGGAGGAACAGAGTTCACAAAACCAAGGTGCATTATGGTGCATTTCGTTTGTATAACTCTCCTCATGAAACATCAGGTAATAGCAAAAGATAGAAAGTGCTTGATACAGAAACAGCTCTGGAGTCAATCCTGGTGGTTATAGTCTGAGTCTGAAATGTCCCCCATGAGTTCACTTTCCAGCTGGTCTATCTCTTATGACAGCTTTGGCATCTTTCAGGGGTAGGGCCTTATTGGCATAAGAACCTCAGTAGGGACAGAACTTTGCAGGTTCTGCATGCACCTGGTTCTGCCCCTGTTCTCTGCTTTCTGGCTGGCCATGATGGAAAAGTCTCTGCCACATGCTCCCACTGTCAGGAGAGTTACCATACCGTCCCCAACTGTGAAGGACTGAAAACTCTGAACTGAACTGTGAGCCAAGATAAACCTTTCCTCCTTCAAGTTGTTTCTATCTGGTATTTTGTCAGAGGAACAAGAAAAGTCACCAGTATATCGACCAGCTAAGTATGTAGCCTTTAGCTTCTGTTTCTTTGGCTATAAAATGAAACAGAATCAACATTCAGGTTCCTTCTCAGTTTTGATCCCTAGAAATTCATTAGCTGAAAAGTGACCTGGAATTTTGCATGCCATAATATTTTATATGCTATTTCACTGTATTTTCTATCACATTTCATTCTGTGATAAAGTGGCCCTCTAAGTAAGCCTAAACATCCCTAACGATCCTCTTCCCCTTGAATTACTAATCTGATCACTTGTTTAATTTGAACATGCTAACACCAAACTAGGTCACTTAGATCTTCCAAAGTCAATTATTTTTCCTCTTGATATCTTACTTTTAATCAAATGAATCCCCATCATGGCCTAACTTCTGCTTTGTGCAGGGACACACCTAAAGATAATGATATTTTCTTGTTTGAGAAAGGTTTCCAAGCAACAAGTGTGAATAATCTTTTCCACTGGGGTGGAAAATCCAACCGGGCCTGAGAAGGCTTTGGGCTTTACAGGATTTACACACTAATGTTGATTTTGTCAGACTTCTCAAGCAAAGAGACACATAAAGACAAATAAGAATAAAGTTTCAGGGTTAGACATTTGTTTTCCTTTCAATCCATCTTGGAGGTGAACAGCCTCCATTCCCCAGAAGGACAAGCCTTCTCACCTTTTAAGAGTTTATCACAGGTCCTGGGGCAAAGTTACAATTGGTTAACAAAGAGCTATTGTAACCAAAGGCATCCAACAGAAAGCATTCTATTGCTGCCTGCCTGGGAAAGAAAGTTTTTCTTTCCTAACTAGTTATTAAAGTACTTATGTTTAAACCTGGGATATTTCAATGACATCAGAATATGGACCAACCCTAAGCCTTTGTGAAAACTTAAATTACAGCTTGAAAATGTTCTGTTAACTTTCAATTTTCTTGCATTTTTCATGTTTAAAAAAAAATACCTTGTTACTCTCTCTCGGAGTGGTGGTCTTGATTCAGTTAACCAATGGAGCTTTTTTTATTTTTATTTTTTTAGAGAATAAAACTTAGGAACAATGATATTCTTTGAACTTAGTTGAAGGTAGCTATTTAGAATTTGCTAAATTGGATGGACTGAACATTTCAGTTCTATTGGGCACACTCATCTGATAAGTCTTTGATGCATATCTCTATCAGCTTGCGGTAAGGGGAAAAATTAAAGGCAGGCGCAGAAAGCAAGCCAAGTGCCTACGAGGTAAATCCAGAGCACGTCAGAACATTGTTATGATTGGCTGGGATCAGAGCTCTGCATCCTTCCCCTACATCAGGAGTCTGCGTTTGTTTGGTGATACTGAGGGAAGCCTCTCTGGATTCTTGTTCTTGTTCAGGAACAATGAGCTGGAAGAAAAGGCTCGAGCTCCAGGGAGGAGAGCAAGTAAAGCCTGGTGGCCAGACAGCAGTCACAGACGGCAAAATGTCACAGGGAGGAAGGATGGCTCTCGGCCTCAGAAGACAGTGACTTCCTGGCTGGTTTGTGTATTTTTACAACTTGTACCTCAGCAAGCACCATTGTTCTTGGTATTCAATAATGTTCCTAGTGTTTGAGAGATGTTTATAGAGTTGGATTCCCAGACTGGAAGGTGGCTTTAGAAAATCCAAATATGATAAAAATCATAAATGATTTGTATTTTAAGATTTTTTTTAAATTATGGGTATATGTAGGGGGCGGGGTGCACGTAAGCACACAGGTGCAGTCCAGAAGAGGGCATCGGATCCCCTGGAACTGGAGCTATAGGCAGTTGCAAGTGTTCCCCACTCCACTACACAGAAAGAGAGAGAGAGAGAGAGAGAGAGAGAGAGAGAGAGAGATGCTGGGAATCCAACTCAAGTCTTCTGCAAGAGTAGTGCACATGCTTAACCCTTAACCCAGAGATTATATTGTTTTAAAGTCAATTATTTGTTCTGCACTTATATTTGCTCCCTTCCTCTTCATCCTTTCCTAGAAGAAGAAAAAGGATGCAGGGAAGAGAACAAAGAGGTGCATTCAGAGAGCTGCTGGCCCTTTCCTCTGGCACAGGCAGGAGGTCCATACCCCTAGCCTATCTTGAATTCTCTTCTTCTGTGGAGGAAAATCTTCACTTATTTTACTTTACCCACATTTCCTGGTCAATAAGATCCTACCGAAACAAAGCATTTTTAAGAGCTCAAAGAGGCTCAGCTCAGGATCTGAGACTCAAATACAGCTCTTGGGAGGAAGGTCTGTCATCTCTCCAAAGGCTAGCACTCAGAGCTTTGCCTCTAGGAACGGGGCTTCACATTCTTCATACCTGCCTTCTTTGTGCACAAGCCAGCAGGTGCCTGAAAAGAATAACCCATTGGAACTCTAAGCTTAGTACTGGCATAGACAGGTAGCTTTATAGAACAACAGCCCTGTGTGTGAATCATTCCCATAAAACCATTTCCTCAAGGCAGTAGCCAACACCCCAGCACACTGGAAACCACATAGGAGATGGTGTGTTGAAAACCACCCAGGACACAGTCACAGCAGACAAGCGGACAGAAGAGTTGAGTATGTAGTCCATAATGTCATCATTAGGAACGATGCTGAGTCATCTCTGGTGTGGACACTGAGAACCACTCTTCTCTCCCAATTGGACTCTGAACCTGGACATCACCCCATGGGATACTTCACATTCACTAATCCTCAGGGAACCATGGGAGAGGGTGAAACATCTTTCCTCCCAGGTCACTCACAACCCTTTGGGATCCAAACTTCACATCAAAAAAGCATCTGTTTTCCACAAGTGTCACCAGTTTACATTCATACCCACAAGCAGTGCACAAGGAGGCCAATAACTTGACATCCTCACCAACACTTGTTAATTTCCTTCTTCAAGCTCTCTGTGAGCACATCTCTTTTACAATTACTAGCCCACCAGTAACAGCTAACTTTCACTTAATCCTGACATGAACCCACAGGTTTTATGTAAATCAACAGAGTTGACTTTGTGCACAGACACACACATACATACACACACACACACACTTTATACTTTTAATTGTGAGAAATTCACATTAAAGGGTTAGCAACCTGTTCAGTCTCACAAAGTGGTAAAATCTGGATCTGAAGATCTTTTTCACTACCCGAATTTGTGCCCTTAGGTGACGAAGACCAATGCAGATCACTGCTTGATATCAGAGCTGCCTGGGATACTCTTTTGGAGCCTGAGTGAAAGCTGAGGGAGTGAAAGGGGAGGAAGTTTATGCCACAAATCAAAGGTTGGCCCTGGCAAGACCCCCGTGGCCCATCTTCCCTTAACACAAGCATTCCTGATGGTTCAGTCTACAAGCCGTCTTGGCAGCTTGCTCAGAGCCATGTTCCCAGGCCCCACCTACACGGCAAGCCGATTGCAGAGGCTGCTGGAAGCCCAAAGATCTGTGTCTTTATCAGTTCCAAACGCAAATTTCATAGACTAATATCTGAGAATCACAGGTTGGAGAACCTGAAGACTTCTTCCAAATCACCTCTGAGAACGAGAGGGATGATTCAGTG
Source organism: Eospalax fontanierii (assembly GCA_035773235.1). Lineage (NCBI taxonomy): Eukaryota > Metazoa > Chordata > Mammalia > Rodentia > Spalacidae > Eospalax > Eospalax fontanierii. The sequence continues at coordinate 19,868,775 of CM069530.1, forward strand.
GGCATGAGAACCTGAATTCAGATTCCCAGCGCCCAGGCAAAAGCCAGGCACAGAGCCATGCATCTGTAACCCCAGTTGTGAGGCAGCATGCGGGCGCGGGGGGGGGGGGGGGTCAGGCAGACCCTGGGGCTTCCTGACAAGCTAGTGTAGCCAAAACAGGGAGTTTTCAGTTCTGAGAGACCCTGTCTTAAAATATGGGATGGAAAATGATAGAAAATGATGTCCAATATTGACTTGTAGCCTCTATACATGCAAGTATGGGTAAGTGCACAAACACACACACACATACACACTCAAAATGACCTAGGAAGCAGTATTTCTTGGCATTAAGGTTTTTTTGTTGCTGTTTATTTTAATAGTGGGAGGTCATGGGAGGGACATGTTTCAGTGACGGTCCCATGAAGCATAGACACAGCAGCATCAAGTGCACCTCAAGCAGGATACATCATTTGTTTCTTAAAGAAAATACACAGATATGTTTAGGAAGGAAAGAGAAACGACATTCCCGCCTCAAGAAAAAAAAAGTAAGAAACTGAAAGTGGGGATAACTCAATTAACTACAAAGCTCCTTGGTTTGCTTTGGCTTTCATGAGTTTTGTTTTGGTTGGGGTTTTTTTCCCCCTTGAAAGATTTTGATGATTTAGCCTGCAGGGCCCACATTCCTTAAAATGTTCTTGGTCTACTTTTTTTTGAAAAGCTGGGACTGGTGGTCCCGCAGGAATGGTGCCAGGGTTAGTCCCAGGGAGCCGCCTACAAGCTCTTGGAGCCAAAGGGAGAGGGTGGAAGCACAGCTTCTCGTGTGTGACCCGATATGATCAAGTTCCTGAGAAAGGACTGTATTTTAGAAATGTCACTATGTGGAAACAGAATTTCAGACCCAGATTATTGGGTGGAGACCCCAGTGGTCATAGGCTAGACACATAAAGACCCAGAGCACTTAGGATCCTGGAGTGGGGCTTCTAAATCCTGCTCCAGGTTTTGGAAAGAACCACTACTGTTTCCTGAAGGTCATTTATTTAAATACCCCTTCAAAATGTAATTTCCTTTCTGCCTCTCCTTTCCATCTGTGCTATTATTAACATCTTGTTTTAAATAAGCTCATGTATTTTAGTCAAATTTATGAAGAAGCAAGCTTTGAGTCAGGGTTGTGAGTGGAAGAGCAGCATCAATTGTTGGAAAGAGAAGATCTCAACTCTCCCATGTTAACTCCCTGGAACGTAGGAACCAGACCAGCTTACATAAGCAGGATATCCCATGACTAAATTCTAGCAGCAGAATAGAGCACCTACCTGTGTCTCTAACACAGAACCTGTTCCTTCTTTGTCAAAAGGACAGATTAGCAAGTGTTAGAGAGCTGTTCGAGGTACCTGCTGACATCTGATGTACCCCTCGGCTTATCTGAAGTTTAAAGGAGACCTGAAAGAGGATATCATTTAAAAGGTAATCTACAGTCCACTCTACCTGCCCCAGCTCTGGCCCACCAGTGGGGCCTATCCTTCTTATGATGCCTATACTACTGAAGGCTATGGACTGCTACCTTAGGCTGTGTTTCTCAGTCTTGTGACCTCTCCCAATTGACTGCCTGAGTCTGTACTGTGCAGAGATACTAGACCCTGTCACATCCTTTCCAGATAACAGCAAGAATGAAGAAAGAGCTGCTTCTCTTCCTTTCCTTTCTCTCCTTGATCGTGGGCATCGTGCTCTGAAGCAATGGAAGGTGCACAAGTGACATATCCTAAATTATTTCTGTGACCAAGCATCCTCCCTCCTGATGTTTAAAATGTTTTACTTGTTATTTTTATTTTTGTGTGTATGAGTGTGTTGCCTGCACATATGTAAGTGCTCCCATGTCATGCAATGTCTATGGAAGTCAGAGAGGGCATCAGATTCCCCTGGAACTGGAGTTAAGGACAGTTGTTAGGCATCATGTGGGTCCTGGGAATAGAACCTGGGTCCTCTGCAAGAGAAGCCAGTGCTCTTAACTGCCGATCTATCCCTCCATCCCCATCTCTCCTGATGTCTATAAAACAAAGTATAAATCTCTTAGTACAATATGTAAGATTCACCACCACCTGATCTCAACATACTTTTCACAGAATTAAAGCCTTAAAAGTTACAGTTACATTCAGAATTCTATCAAACCATTGAGTTTCTAAAGCCAGTCCTTTAGAACTTCATAATCAGCCAGAGATTGGTGATTTTCAACCTGGATGACCATTAAAACCACCTTGGAAGCTTTAGGAACTCCTAACAACTGGGCCACACCTAAGAACCATGTTTTATTCCTTGGTTTCTCATCACTGTGACCAAAATACTTGACAGAAAAAAATTTAAGGAAGGTGTGTTAAGTTACTTTTCTGTGGCTGTGATAAAAATACCTTGACTAAGTACTGGGTGAAGTTTCCCCCTATCAGAATGGGGATGCGCCCAATTGGAACAGGCACAAGGATTTTGATCTACAGGAAGAAGTCAATAGAGTCAGCTACCTCCCAACCAACCAGTGACTTGAGTTGTATATAGGGGGAGGGTCTAAGTGGGGAGCGAGCAGGGAATTCTAGGGAGGAGACAGGCACTCACCAAAGGTTACCATCTTGGTAGAGGTCATCAGGGGTTCTGATGAAAATATAAAAAGCTGCAACCTGGCCTCACTATGAGGATTCTGCCCCCTCTCTCCAGTAAGTAAGCCCAAGTAAACTCTGGTTTCCCTAACTGTGATTAGGTGAAATCTTACTTCATTTGCTTGGTTGTCCACTGCGCCTCACTGAGAGAAATCCTTAATACACCAAGGAAACTTATAAAAGGAAGAATTTATAAGAGCTTACACTTCCAAGGGAACTAGAGTCCATCATGGCAGAGGGCATGGGGCAGGAGGTGGCTGGAGCAGTCGCAGAAAGCAGAGGCTCACATCTTCATGTAGGCACAGGAAACTGAGAGCAACTGGGGATCTTACAAGGTTTAAGAACTCTCTGAGCCCACATCCAGTGATGTGCTTCGTCCAGCATAGTCACACCTTCTAAGACTTCCCAAAACAGCGCCAGCAACTAGGAACAAAATGTCCAAATACTTGGAGTCTATGAAGAACATTCTCATTCAAAGTGCCACAGAAGGAAAGATTTGTTTTGGCTCATGGGGTCAGAAGGTTGCAGTTCATCATGGTAGGGAAGGCACAGTGGAGATGGTGACAGTGGAAGCATGTTGAAGAGACTTCACAGGATGCTAGCCCAGGATCTGGAGAAGGCGGGCTAGAACTAAGGTCGGTGTGCCAAATAGCTGCAGTTGTCAACTTGACACACCTGGATAGAGCGGGAACCCGATGAGGAATTGCCTCCATTGGATTGGCCTGTAGGCATATTTTGTGAAGCATTTCTTGACTGAATGATTTAGGAGGGCCCAGCCCAATGTGGTCCTGGGTTTTATAGGAAAGCAGTCTGAGCACAGACCAAAGAGCAAGCCAGTAAGTAGAATTCCTCTGTGATATGTGCTTTAGTATCTGCCTCCAGGTTCCTGCCGTGAGTGACTGCCCTGACTCTCCTCAGTGATGACTGTGACCAGAGAAATGTAATAAACCATTTCCTCCCCAAGTTGGTTTGGACTGTGGTTTTTATCATAGAAATGGAAAGCTAGTTAAGACAGTTGGTATAACCTTCAAAGGCCCATCCCAAGGGATCTACTTCTAGCCAGGCTTTGCCTCCTGAAGGCTCCACAGTTTGCAAAATAGTGCCACAAGCAGGGGACCAAGCATTTGGAAATCATTTCACTATCAAAACCATGAAATTATGAAATCTGAATGTCTAGGGCTGAGACCTATAAGTCACTAATCTGAAAAATTCCCCCAGATGATGCCAATAGATAACTGAGAGAATCACAGTTTGTGGACCAAACTCAGGTGTGTCCAGCCATTGGACACTGTAACACACTATCATCTAAAGCACACAGGCTGGAGAATTGCACACTATTTTTTAAGTAACTATGATTTTTGTGTTCAGTCACATTCATAGCTATCCTGGCACCATGGATTGAACAAGCCACCACCATTAGACACCTTTAATAGATGACCTCAAGAAGCAGACCAAGGGGCTGGAGAAACGGCTCAGTGGCTAAACAGCATGACAGAGGACCCAGGTTCAATTCCCAGCACCCACATGGTGGTTAACAATTGTTCTTAACTCCAGTTCCAAGGGATCTGATGCCCTCTTCTGTCCTCGGCAGGCACTGCATGACACGGGTGCACTTACATGCATGCAGGCAAAACACTCAGATAAATAAATAAATAAGTAAATAGTCAGACCCAAAGGCTCTATGTTTTAAACACTTAGAGACATGTAATGGAAAAATCAGTTTGGCAATCAGTCTGCCTCCTTATCCCTCAGAAGACACAGAAGCCCCCATTTACTGGATCACAGAACGAATTTCTAAAACCAGTTAGTAGCAAAACTGAAAGCAAGATCCCTGTGACTGGATTCATGATTATTCTGTGATGTTATCCACGCAGCCTTTCGACCTTTCATCACACCTACTTTTGTATAGACCTTCTGTCTACCTTATATTTTATCAATGGTTCATCCATCCCTGGACCCCTGAAGACATACAAGCTTTCACCAGGTTGATGCCATGGCCTCTAGTTCAAATAACAATGTGAAATCTTCCAACTTAGTTCAGCTCCACACTTGACTTCTTTAAGGTTGACCTCACTTCCTGCGTAAGCTTACTTAGCCACACTCCGGCACACTCCACTTAGGCCTTCTCTTGACCCCTGTGTGCTCACAGAGTTGAATTGAGTTATTCTTTAACAACACAGGATGGACTCTCCCAGAGGGCAGAGATCATGGCTTATGCTCTCACATCCACCCGGTACACACAGAATAAACACTCAGCAAATGCCCTTCCATGCCAGACAGAAAACCTCAAGGCTTATTCAAGCGCAACTTGTTGAAAATCACCTTTCCGGCCCCTTTCAGAAAGTGTTGTGAGCGGGGAATGAGTTCCCTTATACATTCCCCCTTTTCTTATTCCATGTTGAAAGAATGCCTCGAGGTTTATGTCACTTGCAATGAAGTGGCAAAGAGCTTGATGCCTGGAATGCCTAACTTTTCAAGAGATCAGCCTGACATATGCGTAGATATTATATATGTCTTCTTTTGTGTGCTGTCTTTCTGAAAATGTCAATGACTTCTCAGGATAATAGACAACCCTGGGCTATTGCTACACCTGTGCATGTACTGCTCAGCCCTAGAAATAAGCAGAAAATCCTCCTCAAGCCTCAGGGAATAAGTCAGCACAGATACATGGCAGCTCTCGATTTCCTCTTCAGCATTTAGCTCATTTGATGTCTTCAAGCTGAAAAGTGCCAGAGCCTCTGAACCCAAGATTCAGGTTTAAGGTTTCTCACTAAGACTCTCCACTTTCTAATGGGATTTCATTAGAATTCTCAGAACCGTTCTAAAAGCTAGTATGGCAGCACATAGCTGCAGTCCCAGCGCTCGTACAGTGAGATGGGAGATGAGTGGTGGAGACAGGCAAATCCTCAGAAGTTCTACGAGAAACTAGCCTGGTACACATAGTGAGTGGTAAACAGCAAAGAACACTCTGTCTCAAAGAAAGTGGAAGGGAAAGACAGATGGACACTTAAGCCTGTCCTCTGACTTCCGTACACAGGCTGGGACACATGTGCACCTGCACTCACAGGAACATGCATACACACACATCATACAAGCAAAAACAACTTAAATAAGAAATAGTCCCAGAATGCTTTCCTGCGCCAGAACCCACCATTTCCTTACCTCTACCATCATGCTCGGTGTGAAAAAGGACTTCAAAGACCTCTTCCCCTGCCTGCATAATTTCCACTCCACAAACTGTCATTTAGGCTGCTGCAGCAGTATTGCCAGACTTCTGGAGGACTGGAAGAGCTAACCAAGAGAGGCAAAGTGTGTTTAATTAGAGCAATGGGTAGAAGGCAAATGGAAGGATGCTCGCCTGCCAGGCCCCCCTCACATATCTTCATGGGCTAAGAAAAACTCCATTCTGAAGAGCACTGAAGCTCTTGCTATCTGGAGCAGCCAGCTAGTAGGAAATTATGCTCCAGGTTTCAGCCCAGCCAGATTTCATTACTGTTGAAAAATATCACTTCATAATTCAACCCAGCTCAAGCTGTACCTCCTCTCTGAAGACTTGCTGGCCATCCCAGGCCTCAGCAATTACTCCCACCACTGAATTCCTAGAGGATGACTGTGATAACATATGAAATCACCCAGGACTGAGGCTAGGACATTAGCAACTACTCAAAATCTATCTGTCTCCAGCCATCCTATAGCACTCGTTATTGACATAGGTCCTTGGGCTTCCAGCAAACTCACCCTGTGCTGTTACCTGTCTTTCTACATATCCATTTTCTGTCTCCCCAGCTCATCTAAAAGCCCAGGGATGATAAGAATTGGTGGTACTCTTTCTTATTTCCCAGAATCATGAGTTCCCAGTGGAACTCATCCCAGAGTTCCACTGTATTCAACAAACATTTGTTTATAGTGATAACTACACATTCTCTCCCTACCCCTGCTTTTTTGCAGAATAATACCTTTGGGTATGTAAGGGGAAACAGCATAGCAAATGCACAGTTTGAAGCTTACTTGGCTACTAAGACTTCCAGGCAAGTGGTCTGAATAGATGAGAGGATTGATTTTTCAAAGAAAGTAAGCTGCGCTTAATAAAGGACAAAATATGCTCAAGCAAAGTTTATAGCTACCCCAATTTATTTGACCCTCCCTCAATCTTTAGCTAGTTAACCCAGAGCTGATTCTCAAGGGAGGAAGGGGGAAGGGAGGGAGGGAGAGAAGGGAGAGCACTACAGATCTTTGAAATAAACGAGTGTGAAGATAAGAGCTTGCATGCTGTCCCAACCTTCCTGTCCTGTTGGAAATGTTACCAAATAGCTCTGAGCCTCAGTTTCTTTATGTGTACTTCTGGGATAATAAAACCTACACCTTACACCCACTGCATCAGGGAAAAGCACAGTGCTCAACAAATGGCCGAAGTATTACAGTGCCTTAATTGGGAACTCCTCTGGGACCCTGGGAGACTCTGCATGTCAACAATCTGCTCTTCTATATCCGAGTCATCTTGAACAAACTGTACCTTCCTTAACTATAAAATGAGACTAATTCCTGCCATCTGCTTCCTGTGGCGAAGACCACTAAAGATCCATCAAATGTCTTATTTCCTCTTCTTGGGTGTTCAATAAACCTACCTTGGTCATCCATCTTTTGAGTCAAGGGTATCCACAACCTGCAAGTTGACTAGATGAAACGGTTACAAAAAATTATATGATGCAGCTTCTAGGCCAGAATCACAGCAAATGCCATACTCACCTCTCTGTGTACCATTCATTCCTTCCTTCTGAATGTTGACATCAAAGCAAACTTGGCAGGCGTATATTCTAGATGGCAGAACTTCCATCTCTCCATCTCTCTGGGTCCCTGAATCTCTGAGAGAAGGAGCGATCCCACTCATTCCCCCATAGTCCTAGAACCCAACTGAACTGTGTAGGAAAAAAAAAAAAACTTGTGTGTTAAGTCACCAAAATATGGGTATGTATTTGTTATACCAGCTTATCACTAATCTTAATACTTATTCATATAGATTTTGCAAATGATTAAACAAAGTAATTATACACAAAACTCCTGAGTCATAATAACTCAATAATGGGGTCTACTATCCACCTGAAAATATTTTCTTTTCCTTTTGAGGAAATTTTTTCTAGGAATACTTAAACATTCAGCTGGGTTCCCTAAGCTTATTAATATCGAGGAATGTTTCTGAGAGAGTTCTGGCCACTCACATCTCTAAATTGCCCTGTGATCTAGGATTACAATATTTGGTTTGTTTGATGGAACTCTGTCCTCCAAGCAGGACATAACCATAGGTCCTGAAATCAGAGCAGGTGTGATTATCTGCAGGAAACCTGGGGGTAGGGACTACAGACACTCCCTCGTTCTGTGAGGAAGTGCCATCAGACACTCACCCAAGATTCCAGCCAGCATGCTCTCCTACTTCCCAACTGCACGTAGTCTGGGGGCTTCTAGAGTAAATGGGAGGTAGAAGACTGACTGGTCTGGGGATTCTAGTAATGTAGCTATTGTGACTCATCACCCACGCTGGGGTAGGACTTTTCAGTGATACAGAGGCCCAAGTCAACCATGTTCCTTGAAGTAACCCCGGTAAATGCATTGGTTCACCAAGCTGAACTTGGATGGCATCGTTTCTTTGGTCTCTTGGTATCCTATCTATGTTGAGCAGGTGTTTCTGGGTGTCTCCCCCAGAAAATGTCATTCAATAACTTGAATTTTAACTGGAAAGTCTATGGTCTGAAAACAAAGTCACAACTCCCTTGGTGGATGGGAGACCCTTTTACATTTTTCTGGAGCTGGTTAAACTTACCTGTCACTTACCAGGCATGTAATAGTCACACATAAAACATCTTGTTTTTATTCTTTTTTAATATTTTATTTATTTTTATATGTATGAGTATTTAGCCTGCATGTATGTGTACCACAAACATGCAATTCCCACAAAAGCCAAAAGAGGGCGTTAGATCCCCTAGACCTGGAGTTATGGATCAGTGTTAGCTGCCATTTGAGGACTGGGGCCTGAACTCAGGTCCTCTGCAAGAATAGTAAATTCTATTTGTTTTCTATTTTATTATCATTTTATTTTTTTATTCTATGTGTATGAGTGTGTTGCCTGCCTGCATGCAAGTACACCCATGTTGTACAGTGCCAGTGAAGGTCAAAAGAAGGCGTCAGACCTTCTGGAACTAGAATTATAGGTGATTGTTAGCCACCATGTGGATGCTGGAAATCAAATCCAAGTCCTCTGCAAGAGCAGCCAGTGCTCTTAACCACTGAGTCTGCAGCCTCGTGTTTTTATTCTTATTGTGGCCAATTGGGGGCTATTTATTTCTTAAGTGGCTTTTACAATGGATTTTTTTTCCTAATCTGCAAATAATTCCATTGAATTCCCAACCTTATAGAAAAAAATTTTTAACTGTTATTTTTGATTGAGCAACTCTTTATCCAAGTGTAGGTACAGACTTTATAGAGTTGTATCAGGCCACCAAGCTCATATGTGGGGGCTGTGAGGGGTGGAGCCTGGCAGCACAGGGACAAGTGGAGGCAGGCATGATGGGAAGGCGAAGCTGGAGCAAGGATAGATGGGAGTAATGGAGAAATGGATGCTGAGGAAGGCCAGACTACAAAGGGAGACTGTGACTTTGTAAGACAGTAGATTATGGATAGTTGGGAAGAAACCAGAAGGAAATAGGAAGAAATAATGACATTAGTCATTGTTACTAATAGGAAAATAACGTCCGATAAGCTGTTTGTGTCTGTGGGAGGTAGGGTCTAGTGCCAAGAGTTAATTATGGTGTTTCCCTGTCCTGTCTCTGCTCTGGGCACACCTGAGTTACTGTGTCCTGTGAACACGGTGATCAGAGGAATGACCACCCTGAACACATCTGGCCCCAGAGTGGCCTCTTTATATATGGGTGTATCAGGATGCCCAACAACCTGGAGTCTCCAGTTTTTACTTAGTGTGTTCAAGAAGGCATACCAGAGGAGCATTAATTTTGCAGTTCCATCTGAGGGTGCGGTCTACTTCTGGGGTTATTAATACTCTTATCAAATTCTCCAGCAATGTCTTAAACTCTCTAAACAGTTGCCCTACAGACCTGCCCATTAATTAGACCCTTCTAAGTGAGACTCCCTTTTCAGGGAATGCCAAGCAAACGGATAGTTCAGACACAGCCCCTAATTTACCCCAGCTTCCTCTTACCCACTTGGACACACAACTCCCTTCAGGACCAAGAGTCTGCCATAACCGTTAACTCCTCCATAAAGCGACTGATGGTTGACTGATTTCCCCACAACCAAGCGTGGGATTCCACCTTCCATGTCTAATGCCTCACTTTGGGAAAGGGGGAATGATAAGGCAGACATAAAATCTGCATGAGTGGGGGAGAAATATTTGCAGCAAAGTGTCTATTAAATTAATATACCACTCTCATGAGAGCACCAGAGTGGCTCAATATTGAGCTGAGGGAGTGACAAGAAGGCTTACTGACGACGTAGCGGCTCTGGGCGCGTGCAGGATTGCTCTGCTCCCCCTCCGCCTTCCTGATGGACATTCTATTTCAGCTGCTGTATATCTGTACGTGTGTGCATATCCCCCCATCTATGTGCAAGGGTGTATGTGTGTGTATGTCTGTCTGTTTGGATTGTGGTTTTGAAACGCTCACTGTGCTATTTTCCAGAATGTACAGACCATGATTCTTATGACAGTGTTTCAATTTCAAGGCTAAATCAAACTGAGAGAATGAAAAAACTATATTTTTTTCAGGAGTTTATTTCTGATCAGAAGTACTGACATTGTGGTGAAAAACATCTTTCTAATACATCATAAAGGGCTGGGAGGGAGAGAAAGACAACTTTAACTTAGAAAAATCGCATCAACTAGACCTCGTCTATAATTTATAATAGTTTGTATCATTTTACATGTTTTTCAGTATTGCAAAGTTAAATGAGTATTTCTTCCTGGAACTGGAAATATACATGCAATTAAGAAAATCTAAGTCTTTACCCTTTCTCCCCCCCTCCCCCCCAAAAATTACCTGGCCTTCAAAACGGGTCTGTGTCTAACTTGGTTAAGGGTTGCCTTTGTGTTTTCTTTTGGTGAAAAGCCTGATGATTTAGTGCAAGTTGTCACTCAAAGTCTTTGGGTTAAAAGGTCTCCATTTATTTATCTTGGTGTTCATATTAACCAGTTAAATGGTCAGATCGCAGTCAGTGACTGAGAGAGACAGATATTTGAGAAGTAAAACATTTGGTACTTGAAAAATTATAGAAGTTCGTTGGTGGAGTTTACTAGACACTAATTACTGAATAAGCACAAGAAGGTGTTTATTTTCCCAGCACTGACAATAATAAACCATTGAAAGCTACACATATCACTTACAAACAGTAGGTAGAAACTGTTCTACAGACCTGTTAAAAACAGGCTCCAAAGAGTTTTTTAAATTTTTTTCATTACTGACATCTACACACTTGCACATGAAACTGAAACAAACTTCCCCTGAAAGACAAGTGCACATGCACACACATGTGCACACATTCATGCACACACATATGTGAACATATATACACATGTATACACATATACACATAGGCACATATACATGAATAAATACATACACACAGATATACACACATAAGCCTACACAGAAGCACACAAAAACACACAGACATATAGACATACACACAGACACACACGTGTGTACATATATATGTGTGTATACCTGTATACACATACACTCAGTCACATACACTATATATACATACACGTGTATACAGACATACACACACATATACAATTATACACACATATACATGCATATGCACATACACACACATGCACACCCACAAGCGCATGGCCTTGATGGAAAGCTGGCTTCAGTGATGTTGTCACAAAGATCATATACGTGAGGGATGAGCTTTCTACCCACATGAGGCCAGAATCCACCCATTAAAAGTCAATTCACCAGCTGCCCTCCCAGCATGGGTCACCTTCCCGACTTCCTCACATCTGTCAGTAACTCTGCCAGTCTCTGAAGCAAGAAATCCGTCATCATTGGCCACTACTGGCCTTCAACCCCTGTCTGCAATCTGTGACCAAACCCTGTCATCTCCACTCAGAGCCTCTCATTCACTCCTTCTCTTCCACAGGGGAGAGGAATTTTTAGCATAAACAAGCAAAACACTGTGTAAGGATGCATTGTTCACCATCTGCCCCCTAGCCCAAGCCTCCGTGGCTCCTAGCACAATCCCAGCCTGCCTGTTCGGTCTCAGCTAACCATAGAGACAGGACGCACTCTGCAGGTGCATGAGAGGAAGTAACGCCCACTCCAACAGCTTGACTTCAGACTTCAAGACTCCAGACCCATGAGAGAATGACTTCCTGGTTTCTAGACACTTAGCTTATCAGAGGAGACTACTGTGACAGCAGAGAGAATTATCTAGACAAATAGAGGCTTACCTAAAATAGGTCACCCTACTGTGGGCTACTTGCAGATCTAAACCATCTCCATGTTTATCTTGGCTTTCTCTTCACTCCACATTAGCATGAGATAGGTAATGGCCCCATTCTGTTTGTTATAGCGTGGTTGATACTGTCATTTTAACCACCATCTACTAGCTGCCAAGCTCTAGGTGTATCTGTTCCTCAGACTGTTCCTGTCATTTTCAACCCATCTTTTGAAGACCTTGGCTTGTAAGAAAGGGTAAGCTGAAATCTGTTCAATGTCTTCCTCTCCATATTTACAGAGCTCTTCCCTTTAAAAGCATCTGACCTGCGCAAATTGTACTTTTCTATCTATGCGTTTGCTTCTCATGCACGGCAGCTGGGAAATCCCATTGATCTCTAGAGCTGCACTTTCTGCCAGTTTCTGTTCTTGTCTTTGGAAGCCACTGGGGAAGCCCGGAGCCCCCCCCCCCCCCCCCCCCGCCAAGCACAAGCTGACCACAGGATCACACGATTTGGCACTCTTGGTTTGCTTTGTGTTGTTGGGTTTGGGGCAGGGTTTGTCTCTGCAAACCAGGCTGGCCTCCAAGTCACACTCTGCCTCAACCTACCAAGTACTGAGATTACAAGCATGAATCACCACACCTGGCTGGGGTCTTCATTCTTTTTTTTTTTTACAACAAGGTATCATGTACCACTTGCTAGCCTCATACTCACCATGTAGCCAAGGATGATCTTGAAATGGTTGTCCTGCCTCCACCTCCCAGATGCTAGGATCACATACATGCATCACCATACCAGTTTCTGCACTGTTGGGGATTGGACCCAGAGCCTTTGGCATGCTATGCAAGTACTCTACCAACTGAACTATATCCCCAGCTCTGGAGTCTTCATTCTTTTAAAAAAATATTTTATTAGTTTTATTTCACGTCTGTGTGTGTGTATCTTCTGCATGTGTGTAAGTGTACCTGTGTCATGCAATGCCCTAGGAGGTCAGAAGAGGGCATCAGATCTCCAGGAACTGGAGTTGGGATGGTTGTTAGCCATCATGTGGTTCTGCAAATCGAAAATGGGTCCTCACAAGAGTGGTCAGTGCTCTTAACTGCTGAGCCATCTCTCCAGCCCCAGAGTCTTCATTCTAAATAGAATCCCAGAGTTCAGCACAGCAGCCATCTTTCCTAGGATCCTTCTCAAGACTAACAAAAAGAGACATCTGAAAAAGAACACCCACCCCATCCTTGTATACTCTTGGCCACTCTGCAAATGGCACTGTTGTGACAGGAAATGACAAACAGATATCCCTTGACCCTTGGGGTCCCCAAGGAAACTGATCAGAAGGTCAGGGCGTGGCCTCTTCTTTTGGGAACAGCCAGAGCCAGGCTTTCTAATTAACAGTGTCATATGTTACAGCTGTGATAGATTAGGAATATCCTTTCAAATGGGGCATTTCTTTTGTTGTTACCCTTGTTTTTATGTCTGGATTCATGCAGGAAGGAGGAATGCAAACTTATTAAAAGTGTCAGGTAGGAAACAAGGTATCTTTTATGATTACATGACAATAAGATGTCGTATCACTACAGGGCAGTCCCCCACGACCAAAATGAATCCAGACAAACAGGAAAAACTCTCTACCAAGGTAAGTTTCAAGTGAATTCAGGGTGACGAATCCTCTGATGGAAGAGCAAGATGTTCTTAGGAGGAACATCCTGTCTCCGACCTCCCCAGCTCTGAGATCACAGATGCGCACCACCATCTCTGGCTATCTTCCCAGCTCTCTTTCTACCTTACTGCAAACAGAACAGCTCTGAATGTTTTTGGTTAACATTGGGATTCATATAACCTGATTTAAGTTTGAGAAAAGATTTTACAACTTCAGAAAGAAAAAAGAAAGAAAACCTGTAGCTTGGGAGACAAGCTACTGGAAAATCACTGGGGGTATCCCTGAGTACACGGTGGCCCACAGAGTGAACAGAGACACCAGATGGGTGATCACGCCTGAATTTATCCTTTGCAGAAACCAAATTCTCCAACTTCTAATGGTGCTACCTTTGCTTGAAATGCTGTCAACTGCTGGAATTACTCTAAAACGTTCAGGGTTCTCTGGCCAGTTAGTCTGGCAGACTAGCAAACCTAAGGTCCTAGTGAGCAATCTCATCTCAAACAAACAAGGTGGACCCAAGGTTGCCCTCTAGTTTCCACACACATGTACATGAACCTGCATATGCACATGGATCTGTAAACACAAGAGCGAACACACACACATAAGTAAAATAGCAAAGTACAGACAGAAGAGGCTGGTACCTTCCCAGCTTAGGGATAGCCTGGTACCTTCCCAGCTTAGGGATAGCCTTAGCCATCACCTCCCTCCTCACTATATCACGTGTTCTAATTTGATTTTCTGTTGCGATGATAAACGCTGACCAACCTGAGGAGGAAAAGTTTTATTTCATCTTATATCTCCCAGGTCATGATCCATCACAAAGGGAAGCCAAGGCAGAAACTCAAGGCAGGAACTGAAACAGAGACCATGAAGGAATGCTGCTTCCTGAGTCGCTTCCTCTGCCTTGATCATTACCTCCCTTATAGAGTCCAGACCCACACAGCAATCTGACCTAGGTAATCCCTCAACTGAGATATTTTATCCCCAGGTATACCCAGGTTTATGTCAAGTGACAAAAACTAATGGGCACACCATGCCTCTTGGACTCTACAGGTTTGCCTGAGCAAAGAAAGAAACAGAATTGTGGATTAGAGGCCTTGCATACTGGTATGCCAATCCACTTCAAGATAGCCCACTCTGACCCTTTGACCCCAAAATACATTCTTTTAGAAATGTATCTCTAATGTCAGTTTATTTGCTAGGTTCTGGGGAACAACAGCATTAGCTGTCATTCCTTGATGACTTTTACTCTAACTAATTATAAAATCACTTCTGTGAACAATATGCAAGTATAATTCATATGCAGTAGAAGTAACCACAAAGCAGGTGATTTTTTAAAACCTCTCATTTCAGCATGCCTCAGGCACTCCTCTGCCCTCTTGACACCCACCCTCAGTGTGCTGAAAATAATGCATGCTTATAAAGCAAAAGCTAGAAGCTTTGATTCTCATTTGCCACTCGGAGTCTAGAAAACTCAATGGCTTAAGGCCAAATTGCATTTTCCACTCCTAATTGTACACGATGCTCATCTTTCTTGCAAATAATCAGAAGCTATGCTAGCCAAAACCATATATATAAAGTTGTAAGAAGTATTTGGATTAAAATTCCAAGGCCTCAATAAACAGTTTGTGTCTTACAGCGTTACAGGTGTGCCAACACAAAAGCTCAGACTGCGAAACAACTAGAATGTGCTGCTTATGGTCCCAGAGGATGGGAAGTTCAAGATTAGAGCTGTGTAAGACGTGGTGTGTGATGAGAACTTCTTCCTAATAGCTGGCATTATTTGTATGTATATGCACATCTTCATGGGAGTGCATGTATATGCATGTGTATGTGTGTACATGCTTGTGGAAGCCCTTGGGAAATGGTCTCTCCCTAGCCCAGTGCTCACCTAGTAGGCCTGTCAGCAAGGCCCGGGGATCCTCCTGTCTCAGCCTACCTAGCACAGGGTTTACAAGCATATGCCATCATACTTGGCATTTTCTATTTTAAATGTGACTCCTGGGGATCCATCTCAGGGCCTCATGCTTGCAAAACAAATACTTTACCAACTGATTTTATCTTCCCAGCCCCATACATGGCATTTTCTTGCCAAGTCCTCATAGCTAAAGGGGTAAACATGCTCCTTCAGAATCTTCTAGAAGGGCATTAATACCATTGGTGAGTGATTTGCCCTTATAACCCAGTCACTTCCTAAAGGCCCTGCCTGAGAATAGTATTATAGTACGGAGTAGATTCCAGCATATGAATTTGGGAAGGGACACAAACATTCAAGTCATAACAAAATACATAGAGAAAAATATCCCCAAACACACCGGAGGTCATAAACTGGGCACCATCCCCTAGAAATTTCTTTACAAACCTACTTTGCACATGAGACAAATACCGTGTTTTGCCAGGGCCTCCCCTGAGATGGCTCATAGTGGTCCAGCTCTCTGGGTGTTCACACGCTATGTAAACCCTCCCATGCTGTCCCAGTGCTTGGTCTGTTTACCCAATACAATAAGATAGAGTTGTTGACACATGACAAGTTGCCCCATGCAGAGGCCACATAGCTAGCAATCAGAGAAGTCTGCAGTCAACAGCCAGGAACCTCAAAAGAACCGAGGTTGCCAACAGCCATGTGAATGAACTTGAAGAGAACCCTCCCTTGACTGAGCCTCACTCATGAGATACTCTCAAACAAAACCACCAGGCTGGGTCCATAGGCCTCACCCAGTATGAGTACTGTAGCATTTTTTGGTACAGTCTAAGAGGGACTATTCTAGAACATCTGTGGCCACACCTCATTCATATATTGAAACTTGTTAACCAGAAAAACAATCCCTGACAAAACTAACATGCAGGAAGGCATAAAAGTATTAAACAATGACTGACCAGGAGATGTGGATAAAGACATTGCTGGGACAAAATCACAAAAGCATTGATGAATAAAATCATAAGGTTTTTTGGTTTTTGTTCTTTATTTTATTCTTCATTCTACGCCATGTGGGTGTGGGTGTGTGTGTGTGTGTGTGTGTGTGTGTGTGTGTGTGTCTCATCACACCCACCACACTGGCCTCAAATTTGCAGCGATGCCCCTGCTTCTGCCTTCCAAGGGCTGGGATTACAGGTATGAGCCCCCTGGCCCAGCTTAAGCATTAGGTTTTAAGTTAGCCATTAGAAATCTATAATTAGCTATTGGAAAACTCACAAGTATGCATGCTGTCATTAATTCAACAGATACAAGCACAGGGTATTGTGCTAGGCAGCACAGAGAGACACCCAAGAAGACAGCAGATGAAGTCTGCCAGTGTTGCACTCTGGTTCAGAATCTACCGACTTCATCCTTGAAGTAGATCTCTTCAGCAGTTCTGTGAGGGATGTGGAGGTGCCACAGGAGAAGAGGTGATGGAGGGCTTCTGGATGTGCTTCCAGAACCATCTTGGCATTCCTTCCACCTCTGGCCACACATGCTTTCATATGTGCCAAACACACTTGAAAAAGTTCCATTTCTAGAATATCAACTCTGTGTATGCCTCAAATAAGGATTTTCCATACCTGACCCCTTTAGGCTCCTTTCTCTTTTCTCCACGGCAGAATTGCCATGCACCAAAAGCTGCTGTGGTCCACACAAGCACAGATGCAGAAAGTGAGATTCAGAGAGGCAAGGAAGCCTGTCCAAGTCCTCAGAGCTGGCTGCAGCAGAGCCAGCTGCAGCTCACGTCTCCAGGGTTCCATTCCAGTGCTTTCTTCACCCTATCTCGCTAATGCCATCAGCTTTGGACTGCTACACTTCAGCAGCCTGCAATAGCAGAATGGGGTAAAAAAAAAAAAAAAGCTCAGAGCGCTGCAGAGATTTTTAGCTTCGCTCACAAAGCCACGGATGGCTTCATCCGGCAGCCATCCAAGGTCACCACTCAGGCTGTTTTCCTCGACTCAATTAAACAGAACACTGGGGGAAGATCAGGCTGAGAAATCCTCTGGGGTCTCATCTGTTAATTGAAGCCACTGTCAGATTTTCCACGCTATGACAAATGATCAAAGTTTTGGCTTTTTTCTTTATCATGATCTAGACTTTAACACAACATTAGGCCAAGTTACAAGTAAGAGAAAATACCATCTACTTTAAAATGGAAATATAACAGTCAAAAAGGAACAGGTAGACCTAAATCACTTAGACATGTTCAGAGTTTGTGGCCAAGAAGTGTCCATTTCTCAAACTGGAAGAAATTCTCATTTGGGACCATTGCATGGAATTCTGGGTGCTCCGTGTTGGTCCAGGCCTCTCTGCTACATTGCATTCCCCCATTGTGTAAATGACATAGCAAACTCTCAAGTCCTGTGGGCACTGGAAGCATCAGTGACTAGCAAATTAACAGCCTGTATCTATATTGACATTCGTGTTCTTGACTTAATGGTTAATTTATCTAATGAGAAGCTCTGACCTCCTAAAAAGAATGGGATGTCTAAAGTGTGTCTCACAGGGTGATGTGATAGACAGGTGAACAGGGAGGGATTCCTCATTCCCAGGCCAATTGTATATACTCATTTCATTTGAGTACTACGGTTTGCTATGGTTTGAACCCGGTTTCAGTGTATCCCTGAAGGATTTGCAAACCAAAAGTTTAATCCTCAGTGTGGTGAACCAAGAGGAAGTGGAGCTTTTAAGAGTAAGAGTTAGTGGAAAGGAAAGAGGACTGGGTACTGTCCTCAGAAAGGGATGAATGTTCTTCTCTCAGACACTGGTCAGTTCCTAGGAGAGTAAACTATTAAGTTTGTTTTATTTTTTAAATAAATAATGCTGGCCCCTGATTCTCTCTGACTTCCTGTCTCCCATGTCATCTAGTCCTCTTGAACATGTTCGCTCCGAGATGCTGTATGTCATGCTGTGTCATAAAGAGATAGCCCTCAGGTTCAGTGAGCAAGTACCATACATAACCCAGTTCACAGTTAGCCAGCAGTGAGTTAAGGGTCCTGAAACTCTCCAAGCTGAGCAAAGATGCTGAAAGCAAAATACCAACCAAAATTTCAATTATGCATTCTCAAATAACAGAAGAAAAACGTAAGCTGAATTGGGGTGGAATTCCAGAATGAGTGATGGGTTACCCATCACTGGAGCACCATTCCATACTACAACCATCCATGGACAAGGACCCTGGAATCCAGGTGTCTGTTGGATCCTGGCTGCCTCTTACTAGTGCAGCTGGGACCAGTTGTTAATCCTTCCTGCGCAACCGATTTCTCGTGTGTAAAATGAAGATGGAAATAACACTTCCTAGCAGTGCTCTGAGGCCTAAACATACTGACTTGTGAACAAATTAACAGAAAAAAAATACAGAATAGGGAAATTTGTCCTACCCGGAAGCTACAATGTCACCCCAAAACTGCTTCCTGTAACAGGTTACCAACTTGGGGATCAGAGAGCCACATTGGAGCTGAGTCTCGGTCTTGAGTCATAAAAGTTTTCCTTTTTTTATTTCTCCCTTTTCTGTTTCCCCCTTTTTTTTTATTAATGAGAAACTCTAATGCAGACTAAATGTTTGCTACAAAGCTCAGTGAGTCATATCATCACAAAAATGAAAATTAAAAGAAAATTGCAGCTTTGATTTTTTTTTAATTTTAAAAATTACATCTAAATGTGTAGATGGAAGGACACATGCAGGTCAGGGCATGCATGTGGAGGTCAGAGGACAGCTTGCACAAGTCAGTTCTCGGCTTCCATCATGTGGGTCCTAGGGATTGAACTCAGGCTGTCAGGCTAGGTGGCAGGTGCCTTTTATCCATTGAGCCATCCTGTTGGCCCTTAATATTTTGAATCTGTCCTTAATATACTTTCAACATTTTAAAATATGCATTTATGAATGAGATTGCAAATTTGTGAAAGTGAAATCTGGTCTCTTTTTATAATATCAATGATGCAACACACTTAGTACAATATATATATTATAAATAATTTGTTCCGTTTAGAAGGTTTTTTTATTGTTCTGAGGATTGAAATTAGGGTCTTACACATGCTATACAAGAGATTCACCACTAAGCTATGCCTCAAGCCCATATTTTCTTGATGCTAGGTACACAGCTTTGTATAACATGTACATGTGTATATAATTTTATAAAAATCACTATAGAAAGGAAAAAGGTTCTAAGAGAACCATATGGAAGCCATGGACAGAGTTGGACAGGGTTCCAGGTCTCAATCCATTTGCTACAGGACACCACTTTCCAGAGATAGAGTTGCCCCTGGGCAGGACAAAGAGGGACCAATTTTATCTTCTAATTTCTGAAATCATTTCAGAATTCAAAACTCTAAATTGTGTGCATCTAATATAGGTAATGGCTGTTTCTAGTCCAAAAGAGGTTGGTAAATCTAAACAAAATGTGTAAGAAGCAATCCACATAGCAATCCACATACAGTGGCACAAGTACAGGCAAGAGGTCCAACACCATTAACCAGACTTCTCCTCCCACTTACATCCAAGACACTTTCTGCTTTGCATTATCCTTCACAAACTGCACAGTTCATTTCTCACTGTGTGGTCAAACTCGATTGCTGGCAAAAAGTAAATCACATGAGATGAGTCCCTGTATTTCCTTTTGGGTGGTTAGAGGGAGTTAGGATATCCCTTGTAGCTCCAGTTGGCCTGGAACTCACTATGTAGATCAGGTTGGCCTTAATATCACAGATATCTACCTACCACTGCCTCCTGAGTACTGACATTAAAGGTGTGACCCACATCTTTAATTTTCTGACATCTTTTAAGCAATACCTTAGGTTGCACGGATGTTAAACAAGATGTGAAACTCTAGCCTAGGCAGCTTAGGGTCAGCAATCCTCAAACTGTGTTAACTTACAGGATGGGAAATTTTAGGACAAATTCTAAGTAACAAAATACCAAAAGTAATTCAACTAAAGTGAACAGAAATATCAATAGGCTTAAGGAGCTATAATTTATCTTTTTTTTCTCATACAAATTTTTTAGGAAAAAGGATAAATTTCACAAGAAGCTAATGTTTTTACGTTCTGAACATCTTAGTTAATCAGAAAGATCACCTAGGGACTGGAGTGATGACTTAGCAGTTAAGAGCACTGATTGTTCTTACAGAGGACACTGGTTTCATTCCCAGCACCCACATGGTAGCTAACACTCTTCCTTAACTCCAGTTCCAGGGATCTGATGCCCACTTCTAGCTTCCATGGGCATTGCACTACATGAATGCACTTACATACATGCAGGCAAAACACTCATATACCTCAAAAAATCATAAATAAATAAAAGACTATCTATTTGTCTAGATTATGAGAAGAAAGCAATTAAGAAAAAATTAGAGGCCCTATGAGAAACCCAAAACAGAAAATATGGTTGGAGGTGTGTCTCCGTGGTAGAGAGCTTGCCTAGAATGCTAGATGCCCTGTCAGCACAAAAGGAAGGGAGGGAGGGAGGTGAGCAGAGCCAGAAGGACAGAGGGAGGGAGGGAGAGGAGGGTTCTCTGTACCTTTAATAACAAGACCATGTTCTGGCTTCAATAAGCTAAAGAACACATTTTAAAGTTCTGTTTTTATTTCTGTGAATTTTTTTCAGTTTGCATTGCATATTTTCTAAGGAAAAAGATCATCTTTTTGGCAAAAGTTTAGCTTAAGGACTGTCTTCCCAATGACATCAGGAAAGCGATGGAAGCCTCTCAGCTCATAGTTATACTGCCACCTGATGTCAACATGCAGAAATTGCAGGAGCAGCTCTTTAAACCAAAAATTCCTCTAGGGCTAAATCTGCATAACAAAGACAGCTTTGTAATTTCACAGAGAATAAACTCTGACTGACACTAATGCAAATGAGACAATGTAACGACTTAAGAAAACTAAAGAACATAAAGAGGGCAAATCTAGTCTCATAAAGTTGCCAGTATAAAATGCCACACAAGTGAGCCCCATTGTTATACTGCTGAGGTGGGACGTGTCTGCTCTTCCTTTTCTCTTTGGCTGGTATATTTCAAGAGATTTGAGCAAAAATTTGAGCAAATCATTCAACAATGATTTAGACAATTGCAGGGGTCAGGTTACTTACTGTATAGCTGCTGTAAGGAAGAGACTCAACACAGTGACTCATACAAAGTAAAATTTTAGTTTGTTTTTTTTTTTTTTTTTTTTTTTTCTCATGTTAAAAGTGGAGTGGTGGGAGGCCAGAGCAGCTGAAGAGATGGCTCAGACATCAAGAGCACTTGCTGCTCTTACAGACGACCAGAGTTGCATTCCTAGCACACACATGGTGGCTCAAACCATTGGTAGCTCCAGTTCCAGGGGATCCAGAGCCTTTTTCTGGCCTGCACGGGCACTGCTTGCATATCATACATTTAGATACATGCAGCCAAAACACTCATACACATAAAATAAAATTAAATCAATCTTAAAAGAATAAGGCGCAAATATTTGCCAAAATTAATGTTCATTTTCCTGGGTGTGCTACCCACGTAGCAACTGTTTTGCTAAGTATCTCAACTCCCAAGAGGATGTCTAGTACAGAAATTGGAGTGAAGGAGCCAAGGACAGCTTGGTTGCTTCACAATTATCCGAATCTTGGTGAGCCATCCTTGGTTTAAATAGCTTACCAGAAAGCTACCACACTTCAGGTCTTTATCCCACACTACAAAATTAAGGAACACAAAAGAAGACTGGGGAAATGGTTCAGTTTAAAGCACTTGCCTTGCAAGGCACTTGGAAACCAGCCTGAAATCCCGGCACATGGGAGGCAGAGACCGGGAATCCCCAAAGCAAGCTAGCAACCAGAGTTGGCAAAAATGCAAGCTACTGGTTCAGCAGGAGACCCTGCTTCAATACTCAAGGAGGAGAGCAAGGGCATCGACCTTGGGCCTCCACCGGAACACATATACACACACCTGCACCCATACACACATGTGCCCACATACATGCAAGCGCGCACACACACACACACATACCACACACACATAAGAAAAACCAAAAAAGAAAAGTCCATTCTTTCTCTCTAAGGGCTTAATCTAGAAGCTTTTACTGTCACTTCCTGTACTGTTACCCAAGATTTTAACCATGTGGTCATATCTAAAGATAGCCTGGGATATGTAGTCTTTGAATAGATATCCTTGTATCCAACTAAACAATTCTATTTCTATAAAATTCTAATTATAAAAATTAGAGGAAAACTAGTAGCTTCAATGAGATTCTGATTCTCCTATTTAATCTATTCTAGATGCCTTTAAACAAACAGGTATTGCTTTGAAAATAGACTAGGAAAATATTCCAGAGTAAAGGCAGGCATAAAGAGGCCAACAACCAAGTGCAGAGGGTGCTCTGGGATTTTGTCTTCCTTTATAGGCTGTTCCTAAGACAACTGAAAAAACGCGAATCTGGTCTATAGGTCAAATGATCACATTGTGTTAATATTAACTTTCAGTTATTGCTTATTATACCATGACTGAATAACACAGGGTCCTTATTTTTAGAAACCATGCCCTGAAGAATTTACGGGTACAGAGTCATCACATCTATAGAGTTTTCATTTTTTTAATTTTCATTTATTTATTTTACTTGTATGAGTGCCTGCATGTATGTAAGTGCACCCATGTCATTCAGTGCCTTCTGAGTACAGAAGAGGGTCACAGATTCCTAAAACTGGAGTTAAGGATGGTTGCTTACTGACATGTGGGTGCCAGGAATTGAACCTGGGTCCTCTACAAGGGCAGCCAGTGCTCTTAACCGCTGAGCCATCTCTCCAGTTGCATGCAGAGTTTTCTTAAGTATTCATATAAAGAGAGAACAAATGTGGGAAACTGTTAACATTTGGAGACTCGGGATGGAAAGTATAGAAGACTCATGCTATTCTCGAAACTTTGCTGTAACTCTGAAATTATGTCAAAATAAAAAGTTAAAAACAGTACTACTTTAGTTCTGACTGAATTAACTTATTAGATTTTTTAATGTGGTTCATTTGCAGTTTAGTCTTTATATAATACCTTAGTTGAACTCAAATTTCAGAAAATTTAGTAGCCTTTGTTTCTATATTTAATTTGAGATGCTGGAGATTGAACCCAAGGCTTTAACATGCTTGGTGAGCACTCTACCACTGAGCGGTCCTCCGGGCCTCCATATTTGGTTTCATTTAAGCCCTTTCCTCTGCACATATTTCAATAAATGCAGTCAAAAAAGAGATATTATTTGCAGCATAAAACACGATGAGGAATCAGACATGGGCAGGCATTTAAGAAGTGGAAGCAGAAAGGTCCCCAGTTAGAGACAGTCTGACCCTGTCTCATTAAAAAATATAAAATTAACAATAATAATAATAATAATAAAAATAATGTCACATGTATGTAGACATAAGCACAACTAAGTTTCCTAATATCTAGGAATTCAGAGGAGGCTGCAGGGAGAGTTCCAGGACTAGAAGCAGGTGTTGATGCAGTTCAGTTTCTCCTTCCACTGATTTGGAGAGAGACAGGCTTCTTGGACCTGACTGCTCATAGCACCAACACTCTGTGAGCTTCCGTTCTGAGAAGGCCTGAGAATCTCCGGTCCTCTCACTTCTTAAAGGAAATTCAGTATCACCGGTGTCCCTGAACAACACTGCCACCTCCAGCAGCCAGCAGTACACAAGTCTATCTCTAAGTACAAATGTTCTCCAAGTGGGAAGAATATTGAAGCATTCTATTCCATCATGCATACATCCCTGATCTTCCAACTGTCACAGCAAACTAAGCTGCAGACTCTTCCCTGCCCCTAAAGGGGACATCTTTCTTTAAGCTAGGGTAGACTACATCAATAAAGCACACCCAGATCTAACCCTGGGGTTCCAGCAGTCAGCAGCAACTATCTATCTAGGGTTTCTTGTGTTCCCTTTTTGAATCACACAGCTGACACTTAGATGCTTAGATGGTCACATCCTCTTCCAAGCTTCCAGCCTCCCCTGTGGTTGAAGCATTCTTTTTAGGATTTCCCAAGGAGAACACTTCAAGGACTGGACCATCAACCATGACTTAAGTGGGGACTCCGCCCTCATGGGAATCACTACTCAACTGATCTGCTGAGCTTAAAGTAAGGAGCAAATCCCTTGCCCAGCCACCCACTAAGCTTGGCAGCAAGAAACTCCTCCCACGCCAACATCACTCATGAACAGGACCCTAGGTAGAAGAAGCACATTAGGGAATCAGAGGGCAGCATCTTTCCCTCTTTGTGTTCAGAAGGGAATGGGAACCTCTCAAACACTTTGAAGACATTCTGCTAATAACAATGCCCTAAATTGCTAGATAAATACACAACCCTGCCTTTGAAAATGAAAAACATGTATTTCCAAACACATACTCCCATGAACTGATTTTTTTTTACAGTGATAGAAATGTTCAAATTCATTAAATGTTGGTTTATGGAGTCGTTAGTCTGTTTGGTTGGTTTTTCACAGAGAAATTGCTTCACAGGTGAGAAAAGCAGATTTCCTCCTCAGCGGTCTCCTAAAAGTTACAAACAGCTAGGTAAGTTGAGACTATTCACAGCATCCCAAACTAATCTGGAGATGCTAAATCATCTCAAAAGAACAAAGGAAACATTGCTGTTCCAGCCCTGAGGATGGACCTCTTTTCCCATTTTAAATCCTAGTGTTCTGTACTAATTGAATTCAGAATTCTTAGACCTCCATACAACAGTATAGCTTAGGTCTTTCTGAGGCTTCTCCAAACCAACACAGGAAGGCTGGCCCCAGGTTTAATGGAACAGACACTGAGAAGTAACAATGTGTTATGGGACCGTGACTCTTTCTTGGTCTCTAAACTTGCCTGTGGGCTGTATGTGGCCCTGTTCCCTGTATGACCACTGAGATGATGAGGAAAACAAAACTTCCTTGGCAGAAAGCATGTGTTCTATTTCATAACCATGCAGCTCACAGCTCTGCAGGGCTCCTTTGAAACTTCCCTTGAGCAAATCACTACAGATAAATCCGTTACAAAGAAGAGGAGTTTCTGGAACACTACAGCACAACAGTGACCAAAATCAATGAAGGCAGAATTATTCTTGGTCCCAGTCTTGAAGCCCCTCTCCTTCCTCAGTGAAAGGGGAGTGGTTCTAGTCTCCAGCAGGACCGATCCTCACTCTGTCTTTCCAAAGTCACCTCCTCGTGTATCTCCAGATCCCAGAAGAGAGGAAGGACTCTTGGAAAAGCCATACACACACTCCTGAGAACACATCTCCTGAGACAGACATGTTCTAGCTCACATGCAGAAACACTTGTTGGTGAGACTATGGCTTGCCTGGATTTCAGCTAAGTGGTTTTCACTGACTTGTAGGAAAATGACCAGCCTGCAGACTCAGACCTCTGTGGCTGACTCTGTACTTGCTACTCCTGAGTAGGCAGACATTCTGCCCTGCGTGAACAAGGAACACAGCAGCATGTCTAGAAGCTAACATGACATTGGAGAGTCCAAGGGACCAATTTTAACTGGCATCATTAAATATTTATTCAACATTTACCTATACAACCTGGTGATTAATCCCAAGGTTCAGGTCTGAAGCTCAACCCTGTCACTTCTAAACAGTGTGATGTTGATATTTTATTTCTTTTCTTCCAGTTGTAACTCTATTGTTCTCATCTACAAGAAGAAATCACTTCAAGTCTGGGTTAAGCACTGGTTTACCATGTGTGAGTCCTTGGGTTCAGTTTCCGTCTCCAAAAACAAAAGCAAAAGCACACAAAATCAGAACACATTTGGGGCTGGAAAGAGGGCTCCGGGTTTAAGAAGGCTTCCTGCTCTGGCAGAGGACCTGAGTTCAGATCCCAACACCCATATCATACGGCTCATAACAGCCTTTAACTCCAGCTCCAAGGAATCCAACACCCTCTTCTGGCTTCCATGGGTACCTGCACTCACGTTCATTTACCCGCATGTAGGTATGCACATAGCTAAAAAATAAAACCAATTTAGAAAAAAGAAATCACTTGACAGAATTGTGTTTTTCTGGGAAAATTCCATATATCAATATACCCCAAAGATTTTGAATTGTGCCTGGCACTTAGTAGACTCTCAATAGGTGTTATTTTATCATGATAAGCTCATCTTAACCTTTATTAGCCAGAGTTTTTAAATTAAATTTGCTCATGTACAACAGAATCTGGAAGCACACTCACTGAACCTACTGCCTGGGCTATCCCAAACAGAGCAAGGGCATATGTCAATAACAAAGTGAGATGCACAATGACTATCAATTCCAAAGCTGAGTTGTGAACACTGATTTCCTCTTACCTCCCCTACTCCACAAAACCCTACGACGTGGAAGCTGGGATAACACTCACCTCACCTCTGGGTCCTCTTCTGTCCTCTGGGTCACATTCCCCATTCCATTCTTCTAACTCTTTCCTTGTTCACATTCCTTCTACCTTTGTAGACTCCAGGGGACTCAATGCTCATTAAGGACACTGTACAACACTACTGGGCTGAGAGTTCTGCCTTCTGGATGTACGTAAAGTGATCTCACAGAGCCACGCTGCCCAGTTCACTTTCCTGCCACATAAACTATGTAGGGTCAGCACAAAATATGCTGAGGGGAAATTCCTCACATTTGAAAGACGGACATTTGAAAAATAATATTTACAAGATAAAGTAGCTTTTGTTTTTTTAGACAACCCGCTGTTATCTCCCTCTATGCTTTCCCATACTACACAGGAACAGTAAACCAGAACTGACCAGCTGGCTTTTTGGTTACACTTCCGAGATCCACTTAGCATGTGACTTTGGACAAGAGACTCTAATGATTCTCCTATATTTAAAATACAATAAAAATGTCCCAGTCTATCACCTTGGTGATTATGAGGGTCTTATGAGATTATATATTTGGAAAATGTTTACAAATAGAAATCAATATGATTTATGACATGTTATGCCCTGGTGTTATTTCTGCAGCTGTGATAAAATAGCCAGACTTAAAGGAATTTTGGAGAGAAAAGGTTTATTTTAGCTGATAGTTCACCACAGCAGGGAAGTTAAGGCAGCAGGAATTAAAACAGCTATTCATATCACACCCACAGACAGGAGCAGAGAGAATGAATGCACGCCTGAGTGCTACTGCTCAGCTCACTTTCTCCACCCTTCTACAGTCCACGACCCAAACCCCAGAATGCTGTCACCCACAGTGGACTGGGTCTTCCCATAGCAAGTAACATAAGCAAGACAATCCCCCTCAAACATGCTCACAAGCCACCATCCTTCACTGAGACTCTTCCTGGGTGATTCTAGTTTGTGTCAAATTGACAAAACTAACCATCAAACCTCATGGCAAACTCTTAGAAAGTGAAGAGCAGAGAAAGGCTCTAACTACAAGTAACAGATTGTATTTCTAGTTCTACATTAACTACTAATCTCTGCAGCTTTGGCAAATAACTTCACCTCTCTGGTCCTCAATTTCCTCATCTGTGAAATGAGAGAATTGGACCAGATCGGCTCTAGGTTCTCTCCTAGATCAACAGTTTTTGAGTCAAAGCCAAACAAAGAGACAGAAATAATCAAAGCAAAATGGATGTTTTTCTAAAAGACTAAACTCTTAAATAATAAAGAAAATGCAAAAAAACAGAGACACAGTTTATTGATCCTGATACTCTTTCCCCAAACCCAGACACGCCCTCATAGCCTATTTGCCATTTACAACAAATGAGTTTTAATGCACTGCTTTTAGAGCAAGATTTTAAGAAAAATCATTTACAAAGAATCTTACTTGCATATAGACTAGTGACAGGAGTCTGCCTAGAGTCTCATATTTATGTGTGTTTGTATGCAGGCATGCATGAACACATGGTATACACACATGCACACTCACACACTCAACACATTGATCCTCACAGAAGACAACTCTCAGGAACATAAGGTAAATAGACTTGGTGCCTTGATATATGGGAAAGGATGCCTCCACACATAGTTACTTCCATAGCGTATAAGCCTCTTTTATATATTATAAAATGAAAAGATTTGGAGGATAATAGGAATTACATAAAGTCAAGGGCTATTCACTGACCAAGAAGGCAAGTCATCTGACCTGATTACAGCTTATGTTTTGTGTTGATACTCTCTAGACCTTGACACTAGAATCTATCATAAGCCCTAATATTTCACCCATTGATGTTCTTTCAAAATGGAATATTTGACCAGGAGTTTTGCTTAGGAGATGCATAAATCTTCCACACACGTCCCTTTGTGTTAAAATCTTTCTTACAGCCTGGCATTGTGGTACATACCTGTAATCCTAGCATTCAGAAGGCTAAAGCATAAGGATTATAAGTTCAAGGCCAGACAGGGCTATGGAGTAAAACCTCTCAAAAGAATTGTCTTGTGCTATATTTGTTGTCTGGGATGAAAACTGTTAAATTTCATATGCATCAGCTACATTCTCCTGTGCACCAGCCCACTCACTCACAATTCTATGTTTAAATTTCTTTTTAATTAAGCTGTAGACATACATTCAACCTTCAGCTTGTTATTTTAATAACAATCGTAACAATTAACCCATAATTGTTTTTATCACTAACAATTATTAAATAATAACGTGTGTGTTCATTAACATAATAAGTCTCATTAATTGCATGCTGTCTCACAATGAGATTAACCTGTGAAGATCAGACATAAAACGTAGGTTGAAGCAGAATCAGAGAATCGCTTTGGAGCTGTCTGGGCAAATTTTCAAAACATTAGGCTTCATAAGGTAGGGATAGGATTTGGGGGAGCCAAAATGACAAACTTCAGTGGGACAACACTAATTAGAGAGATAATGTACAAAAAAGGCTGCTTTGGCACTTTCAAATATCAAGGGAATAATACTAGCTAAAGATTTTAAGAATGATCAAAGAGATAAAGTTTTGATCTCTAGTATGAGAGAAGATTCTCTGCTGGCCAACCACATATGCCCTGGGACCCGCCTGTAATAACATTGGTTTGCTGATTGGTGTCGCATCTTAGTGCCTTCATGATATGACAAAATATCTTGCACTATCTACAATCAATAGGATTTTAAGAGTTGGGAGAGAATCTCAGTAGTAGAGCACTTACCTAGCATGTGCAAAGTCTCTTATTTTAATCCCTATATCTTCAAAAATATTAAACAATAAGATTTTATACCTTATGGTTCTAGAGTCTGGGAAGTCCAAAATTAAGGTACCAGCAATACAGTATCTGGTGAGGGCTTTCTCTCTACAGCCAAGACAACATCTTCTTAATCTGTCCTCATATGCTAGAAGCAGCAGCAATAGGCTCCCTTATACCTCCTTTACAAGGGCACAAATCCTACTCATGAGTGCTAATAACCTCCTGAATGTCTCACCTTTCAGTACTATCACACTGGCAATTAAGTTCCATCACAACAATTTGGAGAAGGCTTCTTTTAGCCATAGTAAATCACAACCTCTCACCTTTGAAATAGTCATTCTTCATTGTTTTCTGCTCATTTTCACTTCTATCTATTCAGATATCTATAGATAGAAGGTAGATAGATGATAGATAGGTAAACGATAGATAGATAAACGATAGATAGATAAATATATAACAGATGATAGATAGATAGATAGATAGATAGATAGATAGATAGATAGATAGATAGATAGTTTAGCATATCAGTTCATCCTGGCTCTCCCCTGGACTTTTGGTCTTCATTTTTCTATACTTCAATTTGATGATTTGACCCTGAGATGATTAGATTAGATTTTGTACCACTCCTTATTTGTACCCTGATACTTAAGTGCAATATTTAATGTTCATGAGATACCTGTTGTGTTTTGTGAAGACTGGTAGGCCTGGAGTCAAATATGACGGGTCCCTGAATATTCCCACGAGCACCTTCACTATTTTTCGGTAGAGGTTAGTGTTTCCTCAGGACATTCAGAGTAAGTTCCAAATACCTCAGTCTGTCTTTCAGAGCTCTTTACAGTTCATTCCAAAACTTACTGTCACACCACCCAAAGAGTGGATTGTTGATATTGCACTATTTAAGTGATATTGTACTATTTAAGTGATATTGTACTATTTTCTTTGCTTCCAGAAGTTGTTTCTCATTTTTCTCCAAGTCTATTGATCATTTGTAATGGCCTCTTCTTTCTTCTTCATACTTTTAATGTTTCCCCTGTCTCTTTAAACTTACAAAACGTAGCTATTTTAGAGTCTGTGTCCAGTGATTCCTTTATCTGAAGTTCCTGTGAGTTTTCACTTCTGCTATTTGTTGTCCTGACTCTCACTCGTGGTGCCTTAGTTCCTCCAGAAAAGATAAATATTTGCTGCTTCCAGGTTTCCAATGGCACCACCAACTTGAAATGACTTTAAACTTCATTCTTGTGGTCTTCCAATCTTCTACAGTATGTGAATTTGGTCCTCAAATCTGCAGGGCTTAGTTTATACTGAAAATTCTGAGGGGAGAACTTTTCCTTAATCCAAACCAAAGTCACACTTTCAATACACAGGAGGTCCTCCTCCAGGAGTCTGGAGGTTTCGGGAAGCATCACAACCCAGCTCCCTATTTTATCCTAGTCTCATGATTTGTCTCTTCTTCCACCAAGTAGTTGCCAGAAGATCTGGTCAACTGCCAGCGTCAGGACCTTTGTATTCTCCAAGGCCTCTGGGTTTGTCTTTTCTCCACATTTGATGCCTCTGAAAATTCTCTTCCTTTCTCTCCAGGCTAGCCATGCACTGAAGAGTTTCTCTATTTTATGCAGCATTTCTGGCTGCTTTGCTGGAGGATTTCAGGATGTCAAATTTGTATTGCTGCAAAGAACAAAAGACCAGCAATGTACAGTATCTTTTAGCAGTGTTTCTTGCCCTTAGAACTTTGACATAACTATAGTAATTTTGCTATAAATGTTAACAATAAAATATCTTGAGATTGTACTTCTATAAGCCCTTGGACCAAGGACTTAGATTCTTACTTCAATGTTCTAGAGCAGGAATCACATTAATTTTTTTTTTACTTAAACCACCAAAGAGTAAACATTTTTGAATTCTATAGGACATATTGTCTCTGTCACAACCATGAAATTCTGACATTATATGCAAAAACAGTCATATACATTACATAAATTCAAAAGCACAACTGTGTTCCAAAAAGACTTTACTCTTATATGTTGGAATTTGAATTTTACATAATTTCCACAAAATATTATTTCTTTCCATTTTTTTCAATCATTTAAGACAATGTAAAGGTCAGGGGCTAAGGAGATGATTCAGTCAGTAAAGTTCCGATCTTGTAAACATGAGAACTTGAGTTTGCATTCCCGGTACTCATATGAAAAGCCAGGTGTGGTAGATATGCCTATCATCCTACTGCTGGGTCATCAGAGACAGGCAGATCTCTGTGAGATTGGGGTCAACCTGGTCTATACAGTGAGTACCAAGTCAGCTGGAGCTACAGGGAGATCTTGTCTCTAAAAGACCAAAAGAAATAAAAATAAATACACAAATAAATAAATAGAAAAGCCTAAAAAATACCTAAGCCCTGAAAAAACATACACATAAATATAACATTTGATAAAAAAGACATCACAAATCAAAAACAAAAAGGAATCCAGTCTGTACAATAGTTTGGGAATTTGGAAACAAAAACAATTTATGTCCATATCTCCTACCACTCACCAAAATAAATACCAGATGCACCAGTGGGAAAAACAGAAAAGAATTAAGCCTTAGAAAGAAACTAAACTGCATCTGAACCAAATGTTTGTCAAGCCTCTGGAGTGAAGAAGAATTTCCAAGCTTAAAAGCTTAGAAAAAGCTACAAAGTAAAGCCACAAGGATTTAACTGCACAAAAATTGTAAACCTGTGGATAATGAGATAAAGTAACGTTCTAAAGAGGTGGACTGAGAAATGAATCTGCCTGGCTGAGGAAGTCAAACTAGTTTACAAAACATAGGAAACAGAGAAGCTGAGCGGTAATCAAAAAATCAGAGTTAATCCATGAAAACGTTTGTCATCTATGCATTTAGGAACGAGTTTTCAAACATGAAAAGACCCACACTGGCCAGCAGAGAGCAAAGCACACTTTTGAAATGTTGTATAGTTGTGACCTGGGATGGCGAAAAAGTAACAGAGATTTAGATAAGATTTCAGACTGAACTTCTCTAATGGATGTACAACATTCCCTCCAAACCGGAAACAATCCACAGAGGTAAAAGAATAAAAACGAATAGAGTCCACAGATCATGAAACTTGAAAACATTATGTTCACAAATACCATAAAATAACATGGATGTGCTGGTTCGAATGAGAATGTCCCCCAGAGGCTCTAAGTATGGGAGATTTTGTCCCTAGTTGGTGGTGCTGTTTTGGGAGGTCTTAGAAGGTCCCATGCTGGAGGAAGCACATCACTGGGGGTGGGCTTAGGGTCACTGGGGGTAGGCTTAGAGAGTTCTTAAGCCTTGCTGGATCTCCTCCTGCTCTCTGCTTCCTGTGCCTGCTTGAGGATGTGAACGCCTAGCTTCTGCATCTACACTAGCCACCTCTACTGCCTTACCTCCCCGCCACAATGAACTTTTGCCCTTTTGGAACCATAAGCTGAGTAAACTCTTATAAGTTCGCTTGGTCAGTGTCTCTATCACAGCAATAGAAAGCAAACTAATACAATGGGCAAACATTATATCATATGAAATGGGTAGGAAATTAAATTGTATAAATACTATAGTTACAATTACATAAAATTTAAATTAATGCATTCATAATGAAAAGGTACAGAGAAATAAAACATTAACAATGTCTGTGCTAGTGATGTCAGTTGGTTCTTTGGCTGATTCTTTCGTTTGAGGTTCTGCTTACTAACATTGTATTGTATGAAGCTGAAGAAAAGAGGTTAAAAGCACTTACTGTTCTTCCAGAAAATCTGAGTTAGGAACCCAACACCCATGTCAGGTGGCTCACAACCACCTGTAACTCCATCTTCAGAGAATCCAGCACCTTCTACTGGCCTCCACAGGCACCCACACACACGTGTACATACTAAGACACACACATACATATAAACAAAAAATAAATAAGTAAATAAAGATTGCATTATACTTACTGTTATTTAAAATAGCATTTTAGAGGGAGGAACCATGGCTTAAAATTTCGAGTGTCAGGCTGGTCAGAAGGCTCAGTGAATAAATGTGTTTGCTACTAAGCCTGATGACCTGAGTTCTATCCTCAGGACCTACATGGTGGAAGGAGAGAACCAACTCCCACAAGCACTCGCATACAATCTCTCTCTCTCTCTCTCTCTCTCTCTCTCTCTCTCTCTCATACACACACACCACAAATAAATATATATATATAAATAGGTAAATAAATAAATAACATGTAATAAAAACATTGGAGTGTGGCAAGCCTGAAGACAGGAAATGATAAAATTTCAAATCTACATTTTGAAATTTTGCTACTGAAAATTCTTATAGTAGTAAGTCATGGTCCAAAATTCCCAGAGTGTAAACTGAGAACTAAGTAGTACCTCTGCCCTCTGCTTTCTTTATACTCGTTATATTATTCAGACTATAAAATAAATAGCTGTTGTTATCACTGATAACTAAGTGAAGCCTAATTGTGTGGTTTTAGTCTCAATTAAAATTGCAGGAAATGTGAAAGGCTTTCTAACAGTCTCACAGATAAATAACACTTTAAATGCACAGGCTTCGATTGGAAACTGTTTGCTATTTCCTTAGCTTGCTGGAAATCTCTGTGCATAGATCTTAAGAGCTTCAGACACTTTTGCGGCACTAACATGCACCCTTCTTTGTCACATCTCCATTCAATTTCTCAGGTCCTTAAAGGACATTTACACTTCAACACAACATGCAATTCTTTAAGGGACAACTGCATGCAATGTGAGGAGTCAACCAGCATCTGTCACCAGCCTTTTGTCTTCTATCAAGTTCCAAAGAAAGTGCTCCAGTTGCCAGGGCTTCTCAGAGGAATGGGCAAATCACAAGATCTCCCCTACAATGCAAAGTGGATCCACAGCCCTACCCTCACCTAAGCATCGTCTACCAGAAGTAAGAGAAATATCTGCCTAGAAGTGAAGGGTAGGATTGTTTTGCTTTGTTCTGTTTGGAATTTTGTTTCTTGAGGCAGGTTTCCCTTTGTAACTCAGTCTGGCCTTGAGCTCAGGATCCTCCTGTCTCAATTCCCAAACACTGGGATAACCCTGCTTGAAGGGCAACTGTGTGTCTGTCTTTCTGTCTGCATTTGTGTGGGTGTCTATGTTTAGGTGTGTGTCTGTATGCGTGTCTGTGTGTGTATGGAGTGTATGGACGTGTGCACATGCATGTGAGTATGGCGGCCGAAGGCTGATGTCCCATCTTCCTTAGTCGCTCTCCACCTTAATTTTTGAGACAGGGTCTCTGTCATTAAACCTAGAGTTCACCGGCTCAGCTATACTGGCTAGCCAGTGAGTCCTCCTATTTCTGCCTCCCCCATGCTGGGACTACAAATGTACACATCTGACTTTTTACATAAGTGCATCTGCTTGCTTGCCAAGCAGCTTTCCAACTGAGCCAACTCCTCAGCCTCCAAGGTCAATGGTTTTGATAAGACTGTGCACTATCTAGCTTCTGGATTCTGTTGCTGATGCCCCACAGATCCTCCAGTAATATCTACTTAGAAGGGATGCTTTGCTCCAGGTGGCCAAGATGGATATGGCCCCGAGTGCAGACTGATAAAACACTGCTACAAATCTCATGTGGAGTCACAGTCAACCCTTCCTGGAGACCTTGTTTTAGGGCTTTGAAAGTGAAGGACCGTCCATTACAGCTGGGCACTTAGGCCTTCAAAATGCTCATTTCTTCTTATGAGACAATAAAATACTTCCTGCAGCAACAGCAGGTGAGCACAGAAAGAGTCTTAAATATCTGACCTGAAGTGCCAAAGATGCTTAATAATCTTTAAAGTTACCAACAATATTGTTTCCTCCCGTTACCAGGATGTTATAAAATGTCCTAATTAGTCTTTATGATAATGCCGACACCTCCACAGCACATAAAAAGGACTTTTAATTTTTAAAAGGACAACTCTGGTTGGTTTGATTTTTATCTCTAATTGGCCTATAATGTCTATCCCTCTGGCACTCCAGACAGGCAAACATTAATTTAACAAGGAACTCATACACCATGGGAGACCAGAGAATCAAGTGTGGAAAAGAAGGCTCCTGTATTCTGGACACGTAATTGGCTCCATTTGCTTTTACCTCCTGGAAGGTACTAAACAAGCTTGTCCGCTGCTCAAACAGGGCGTCCCTCTGAGGCAGCCACTTCCTGAGGACCTTCTAAGACTGTTCAACCAAGTCCCCGTTGTAGCTCAGCCATGATTCATCAAATTCTTGAGTTCATTCAGCAAGCGCACCAGAAGCCCCATCGAGGACCTAAAATTTGTGGTGCTGTGACGACAAGTAGCAGGAAACTGAGGCCAGCAGACCAAAGGCCTAAACCAAGGCCTTCGTGGTCTTAAGCTGGTCCGTTCATCCTTCTAAAGCACTCGTGGTCTTAAGCTGGTCCGTTCATCCTTCTAAAGCGCTCTTCCTCAAAAAGAAAATGAAAAACTTCTCTCAAATGATCTTGGAAGCCGTTTCCGGTTTTCACATTCCAAGATTTACTAGTGAGCTCCACTCTGCCAAAGCATGGATGCAGAGTCCAGGCCCCTGCCAGCCGGTAATGCGGAGGCTGGCTCAGGCGGCTGGGAACCATCAACTCCTCAGCAACATCCAATCTGACACTAAACACTCCATCACAGTCCAGCTCCCACCACTCTGCCCAGCACATTCCAGACCAGCCTAGAGCCAGGTGAAGGCTCTCCCAGCCTCTGCCTAAAGAAATATATTTGGGATTTCAGGAAATCAGACTCAGTTGTGCCAACTGTCTCTCTTCTATGTGGGGTAGTTATAACAGCGATCGCCTGAGTCAAAGGAGCATCACCTTGGCATAGGAATGATGAGGACTGCCTTTTCACATCGTTCCTCAGGATACGTATCAGGAGGGTATATGTGTATTTGGGGTGGGCCTCAAGGATTCTGCTCCAATGGAGACCTGGCAGGGTGCATGCCACATACTGACCCCAGATGATTCCCATTGCTAACTAATTGAGGCTTCACTGGCTGTCCCACTCCCCTTCCACCCCGTTTCAAGTCTCATTGTGCTCAATGAGCTGGCAAAGCAGGAGCTGCATTGAATAATACGGCTGTTGAAAAGCCTTTTTCTCCTCAAACCAAGAAAACCACAACAATCTTTTATTTATATCCAGTGCTTCGAGCTGGAGTACCATGGGAAATAGCACTGCCATTTCCCAGCTACCTTCTGACATAATGGCACCACTGCCAGGCATCAGGCACAGCTCATCAACAAATCTGAGGGGCAGGAGCCAGCCCATGGAAGTTGTCTTACACACTGGCAACTCTGAATGAAACGTGTTCCTCGAGCTTGTTCTCTCACCGAGAGAACAGTCCTCCGGACGCCTCTCTGAGAATCTGCTAAACCAATCATGCTGTTAAACACATTAACACCACACACATATATATTTATAACTCCAGTATCCTGAGGTCTGAAACAAAACACAAATATAGTAAAATAAAACTATGAGCCAAATTTTCACTTACCCCTCAGCAATGGCTCCACTCAACTTTCTTCTGCTCAACATCATTGGGAAGTTCCCCTTCCTTCTCATAGTCCAGACATAATGAGTCACAGGGCAAGAGAAAGAGAGGAATATGCATAAGAGCAGTGGTTGAGGCTAAAAGTTTGGTTTGTGCAACTTTGGATGACACTCTAGCCTAACCATTTCTACTTTAAGTTGCTACATTTTTCCTCTCTCCGGCCATATGGTACCCATCAATCTTAACTTGAAATTCACTTCCTTTTGTTTTGCACAGGGTCTGCTCTAATCACTACTTAAAATAGAATGGTACATGTTGATTTGACTTTCCCTCAGCCACCAAGCTTAGAAAAGAATAGTATTTCTTCTACAGAAATACTGATGTCTTTAAATGGTAGAATCATTATAGTCTCCCATGAACAGATATCAAATTATGAGCTATTTGTGGAGTGATGTGGGAATCCTTAAATAATGAAAGACCAATTTGCATAACCACCATCCACTCACCTTTAAATTACCCCGTAGGGAGATTCCAAAGAATTAGATGTTCATTTAATGTCATGGTCCAAAAAAGGGTAGCACTTGTGACTGGGTGGATTTGGCTTTGGAGAATCACGGTCTGGGTCCATTCCCCCTCCTGAGGGGGATGTTGAGCAGAATTCACCATAGCCTTACTCAGTTCTTTGAACCTCAATTTCCTTGTGAGAATCATAGTTCAATTGTAGGGTTTTGAAAGGATTCAAAAGATGTAAGTAGAAATAGATAAAACATACTTCTCACAAAATAGAAGAAAAAAAAAAAGGACCTGATGCTATTATTACTGAAAGTAAAGACCAAAAAAAGCAAAAACTTACTCATCCAGGAGAGTGATGATGTAACTAAGGGATCTCACACTAAACTGACCTTTGTACTCACCTTTCCAGAGCCAAGAGCTACCTCAGGAACTGTCCCAATAGAAATCTTTCAGAGGAAGAAAGAAATTAACCAATCTACACGTCCCTTCATTATCAAGAGAAACAAGGAGGGAAAGACTGGAAGCAGCCCCATCAGCACAGCTGTGCAAAGTGACAGGTGTCTGCCTCTGAAGAGCACTTGGCCCTGCTGGCATCAGAAGGAGGACCTAAATTCTAGCTGTCTCTTCTCTGTTGGCACCCTGTTTATATGCATCTGCCTCCTTCCCTCACAAGAGCACCGTCATCTGGCTGGCTGAAGTTCAGTCATGGGCCCAAAATAGGTACCATGAGTTCTGATTTTTGTACTCTCTACTCATAGCCTGAACATCGTTAAGAGGCTTTCTTTCAGTCAACAGTTCATTAAGAATAGCTCTCCATGTCTTAGCACACAATCAGGCAAGGCTGACATTTTCACTGAGACCCTGATGAGAGACTACTAGCATTTATCTGCAGTTATCCAGGTATCTATTATATGAATTAAAATTTAATCTAAACAGATTGGCAAGGTGACTCAGTGGGTAAAAAGTGCTTGCTACACCAGCTTGACAACCTTATTTCAATTCATGGAACCCACTTAAACACAGAAGGAGAGAACTAACTCCATGAAGCTGTCCTCTGACCGCCACACACATACAATGCACACACAGAGACACATTTTTTAATCTAAGAATCATTTAAGACAATTTAGAAACCACATGAATCTGCCATCAGAATAGTCACCTCCTCTGTCAGCCCATAGCTTGATCAGACTATCACACCTATATTTTTGAGAAGTTTCATGAGCAGAGCCTGGTGACAGTGTGACAAGACTAGTTCACCAGCAACAGATCCTGGGAAGTCTGCTTTACAGACAGAAACAATCTGTCTAGAAAGTCACGTGTGGGGCAGTGGGATCCTAGAGATTCACAAGAACTTAATAAATGGACAATTGAAATGAGGTTACTGTGTTGAAGGGCAAAGAGATGCTGCGTCTTCATCCAGACATGTCTAGCAACATCATGGGAGGAGGGTGCCGATAGAGAAACAAGGTTACGAAATAGAAACAGCATCACAACCATCAGCCACCCAAATCAGCCAGCAACACTTACAGCGCCTGAGAAGGCCTGCAGTCTCACCAGCCTTCAATGCCTGCTTCCCGTTTACAGAACGTCAGTGACATCCTCAGATAGACAAGTGGCTTCTCTCTTGGATGCTGATGTAACTGAGACTCTTCTACCAAACTGTTCAGGAGCATAATATGAATTCTCCCCCGCCACCCCCCTGAACAATAGTAACCAACAAAGTCAATGATTTTTATGGAACAAGATTTTACGTGAAGCACATTTAAGCACATGTAAAAAAAGGAACATCTATCATCAATCGCAGTTTGTTTTTTCAACTCAGCTTTATTCATGAGATTTGTTTAGAATTCCTTCCAAATCACCCAGAATTATAATTACTTTAGAGTCAAAGCCTCCTAGGGATTCATCTGGATTTTAAGCCAACTTAGAATCAAAACCCTACATT
The DNA here is from genome assembly GCA_035773235.1 of Eospalax fontanierii. Lineage (NCBI taxonomy): Eukaryota > Metazoa > Chordata > Mammalia > Rodentia > Spalacidae > Eospalax > Eospalax fontanierii. Next base: position 19,908,526 of record CM069530.1, read on the forward strand.
GAATTTCCCAACTGCCAGCTGTACTTTCTTCTCTCTAGGAAATCATGATTTTCCTCTTTTACAGCTTAATTTCAAAATAACTTCTCACAACTTGCAGCCATGTTTGCTCAGAGCACATCTCTCCTGTTGTGTGACTGACATTAAAGGAAGGATTCTGTCAGAAGTCTCTACAAACTTTACTGCACATTTTCCCTACTGAAGGTACTGTCCTGTTTTACTTTGAAAAGGAATTAGAAGCCACTTGTCCCCTGCCAACATACACACACACACACACACACACACACACACACACACACACACACATACTCATCTTGTCCCTCCCTGTTTGTTTTGGTTTCTTCTCTACCTGGGCACGTATTCAAAACATTTTGCTTCTGATAATGCTTCTCTCAACCATGGGAAACCATTTTCGTGTTTTTAGTTACATAGTAAAATGTCCATCCTGACATAATACAGCAGTAGATACACTGGGCTGTCTACCAGTCCATTTTTCACTCTTTTTTCCATCCCATCAGAAACCAAGTTTCTTCAAGTACCCACCCCATTTTTCCAATGTCCAAATGATACAGAAGAAGGCAATTCCATCCATAGCTCTGGAGGTAGACCCTGATTTATTCTAAACTATACATACAATCTGTTCATTTGAATCCATACTTGGAAATCAAGTTTTAGTCTATGAATTGGGCTTGTGAGTCAACTCTCACCAGTGAGATATAGATCAAAACCTACCTGAGGCGTCAAAGAGTTTTCTCAGTTCTAAGAAGGACATGCTGGAAAAGGTGCGCTATCTTCTTCCTTAGAAAGGTTCCGCGTCCTGCTTTGATACCTAGACGTGATACAGCCCTCTTGCATTAGCAAGAGAGGAGATATGAAATCAGTGTGAACAGGGCATCAGAGCCAAGAAGGAGACTAGGAACTTAGGCCTGGATAGATGCATTCCATAGCCTGCCTGACCTTTATATTTTTCTTAGATGAGATAACGAATTTTTTATGGTTAGTCTATATTGAAAGGGAACTGTTCTTTTACTTTTAGCCCAAACATCCTAATAGATAGGAACTCCCTAAAAGTAAATGGAAAGATTTGCTGAAGGTTTTAGAATACAGACTTAACTTGGTTGAATGACTTCTTTCCTTGTCATTACACACAGCTGAATGGTTGTTGGTACTGTCTATGAGAAGATGTATAAGTAGAGGGCTTAGCTGGTAGCAGACTGTTACCACTCTGCCGTTACACTAAATGTTGGTGGCTTTGTTGATGCATTTTGTAAAATTAATCAACTGCACAATTTTTAAGCAAAGGTGGCATAGTTTGATATCCCAAAGGCTGAAAAAGTCCTAAGAGATAACCTAGGAATTCTAAGAATGACCTCTAAAGCAATAAACACTATAGCAGAAGCATTTCTTTGGGGGAACAGATGCTATTTTGTTAGAATATAGGATTCATGGAAAAATGCTCATACTAGATAGCTTTAATTGTCAACTTGACACGCCTAGGAAGAGGGAAACTCAGTTGGGAAATTATCTCTATCAATTGGCCTGTAATCATGTTTGTGAGGCAGTTTTTAATTGTTGAGTGATATGGACAGGTCCGGTCCACTATGGTCCCACCACTGGTTATGTGGTCCTATGTTGAGTAAGAGAGCAGGCTGAGCACAGGCCAGAGATGCAAGTCCGTAAGCAGTGTTCTTCCATGATCTGTGCTTCAGTCCCTGCCTCAGGCTCCTGCACTGGCTTTCCACAAGGCAAGGATGATCTGTGGTCTGGATGTGTAAGCCAATAAACTCTCTCCTCCCCAAGCTGGTTTTAGTGAGAATGTTTTATCGCAGCAATAGAGAAACAAACTAGACCAGTAGTCAATGAGGAGAGAATTAGATTCAATGGCAGCCGTACTGCCCAGAGCCATACACATTTCTGCTCATGATTCATATCCAACCCATTCCAGGTCCTCCTTTACTGAAGTGTCTTAAACTCAGAACTGAGACCTGAATTTTACTAGGTGTTTCCTGAATCCTCTTGAGTTCCGGCACCACCCCATGCACAGTTCTGAAAATAGCCATTAACATTTGTGTACAGTTGGTGACTTTCAAACCGCTTCCACATCAATCACTTCTCATGGTTCTCTCCATATCCCTATGAGATAAAAGTTACTACTGTCATTTACCAGTGAGTAACCAAAAGAAAAAGAGACTAAAGATGGTGTCCAAGATGGTGCTAACAAATGAAATGGCCAAAAACCAAGGTCTTCTGACTCTCAGTTCTGAGTTTCCAATTCACTTTGACCCTCCCTTCGACCATCCCTTTAGGCTATAACAAATTTGAAGTTATGCTACTGGTCAGCAGCAACTGGTTTGAAATAAGAAATCTTTGTATTCAAATATGAACAGGAATATTTGAAAATTGTTAATTTGGGCCAAATGCTGGGCTTAAGATGATTGCCAACATCCTTTGTGTGCACAAACTCCCTTAAACCATTTGTTCTCATATAACATTTAGCTTAAGATGTAATACACAATACACATATAGTGTTTCCCATGTACAATGTTTTCCAGCTTCTAATTCACTTTAGGCCATCAAAAGAGAACATAAAATGACTCCAGAGCTCTAGGCTTCTGCAGTTACCTTGTAGGGAGGGAAAGGGAAGAGTGGAAGAGTTTTTACAACTGAGAAAATCCAGATTTCTTATTAGTCATGGTCTAAAAATGACAACCCCCGCCTATGCAGCAGGCCTCCCTCTACCCCGCCCCCTGCCTACAAGCTGCAGCTGGCAGAGCTTGCTGAAGAACAAATTTTTCTTCCTGGCAAGCCATCGACAGACCAGAGCAGGGAACCCATTTTTACATAAGCTGGACTGGTCCTCGTGGCCTCAGGGGCAAAGTACCACCCAAGAGGGTTGGAATGAAGCACACAAGAGTATTCAGCTGCAGTTCCAGCCTCTGGCCATGGCACACAGCCATCCGTGGCCCACCAAGAAGTAGACCCAATATCAAGGTCCTTCCACACATGTGAGTCTCCTTTCCCTACCAAGAACTTAATAAGGTTGCCTTGAACTATCCCACAGTTACCACCCCCAGTAGCTTCTGTCTATCCAAGTTGACTGCAAGTCAGGAAATTCTGGTAAGTGAGATGGTCAAGGTTACCCAACCAGCAGAACGGGAGGAACATGGAGCAGCCACTGCTTACAGCTGAACAGCAAAAGAATATGTGATTTCTGAGATACAAGAACAGGTCGCCTGTCCCAGATGCATATCTCCAATTATTCAGCTATCTGTCTATAATAAGATTAAACTCTTCTTAAAGTTAAAACCTAAAGGCAGCCTACTAATCTTTGACAGAACTATCCTTCTCCCCATCTTTCACCATCACTGGATTTCCTCCTCCTGTCCCTTGTTACAGACTCCTCTTGACCAGAAGGTGCATTCCAAGTCCTCTTGGCATCTCCCACCTTTATCTTCCCTGTTCTGGTCCACAAAGCAAAGAGCTTCCCCTTAGGCATAGAGTAATGATTGTTCATGGATTTAAACCCCTAACAGAGACCTGGGCTCCAGACACAAATAACTCAGAGCAACATGATTACAACCTTTTAATTCTCTTTTCCCAGGAGGACAAAGACATTCCATCCAAACAAGGTTCTAGGCCTTGGTTTCAAGTACAATCACCAAAGAACTGGTTTAAGTGTATGTTTCAATTTCTGCAGTATCTTAAGATGGGATCTTTGGAAATAGACCCTGAGATGGAAAGTTACTCATGGAAGCTTTACTGGGGAGGACTTTCAGGATACTGGGAGGTGAGGAAGGGAGGATTGGCTAATGGGAGTAACTAGCCCACAGTGTGGCTATAGTAAAGATTTCAGGCAGTCCTGGGGAGGGAAGGGCTCTGACATTGGGGTATCCTGTAAGAGCTGTCCCAAACTGACGTAAGAGACAAAGCCTTTTCATCTCCATAATAGTCCATTACTGACATAGCTTGTCTCTTCGAAGCAGGTGCATCAAGAAGTTTTCTGAGGCTGACAGTGACTCCTGCTGACAGACAGAGCAGTGAATCACTAGCCACCCATACTGCAGGAGTTGAGGATGGATGCCTGAGTTATGAGCAGGAATCTGGATGGAGAAAGACAGCAACCATTAGAAGCTGTCCCTTGTGCGCTCCCATCCTCGTTTTGGTAAGATGCCTGCTCCGTCAAAGGAACTTTTCCAAGACTGTGGTTGATCTTGTTTCTAAAGCAAATTCACAAGATGAACTTATAAAAACTCACACCATCTTCTTACTACTACAGTCAACTTCAAGACTGTAACTGAAATCCACCATTCCCCTCTCCCAACACATTTAGTCTGGATTCCCGTCACTCCACTGTAAGTCAGTCCCCTTAGCTGCTCTGGCTCTGATGCCTCGCTATAGTCATTTCATTCATCGTGATTGAGCCACGAGGCACCATCCCCTTGGGTCCTAATATTCTCATTGCTGTCGGATGAGGGGGAGGGCTGTTTTTCAAGAGTTCTTATCTACCATCACCTTTGACTCATAGCAGCCCGTCTCTGCTAAAATTCTTATTCATGTTGGCGCTCCTCTGGTCTGTCCTATGGAAGCCAGTCCATCAGCTGGGAAGTTTTCTAGACTCATGGAATATATGCAGTCTGTGGTGGCTTGAATGAACTGTCCCCACAGGCTCCAAGGACTGGGACATTTTGTCCCCAGTGGGTGGCACTGGTTTGAGGTCTTAGAAGGTGTGTCCATCCTGGAGGAAACATGCCATTGGGGGTAAACTTTAAGAGTTCTTAAGTCTTGCTGGATTTCTAGTCTCTCTGCTTTCTGTGTCTGCTTGAAGATGTGAATGCTGTTTCTACTCCGGCCACCTATCTCGCCGTGCCTCACCGCGCCTCACCGCTACGATGGACTCTTACGCCTCTGAAACCATAAGCAAAATCACTCTTCCTTTTATAAGTTGTTTTGGTCAGTGTTTTATCACAGCAACAGAAAAGCAACTAATACACACTCTAATGTGCCCCCCTTTCTTGGTCTTTTATTCTGTCATATCATCTTCTTCCATTATTGTATGCAGACCTTCCATTCCTGAACAGTTTCTAAAAGTCATTTTGACAGCATATTCCTAGCTTCTGGTCTACCTGTAAAATGTTTTATCACAGAATTTCACATTGGTAAACACTTACTCATCCAAATTTATGTTCCACCTAGCTGTTGGGATGCAGTCTTATGTACTCAATCCAAGTTCTTGCAGATCTGTACTGGCTGGTTCTTACAGGTCCTATAGTAGACTATCTTCTCTTCCCTTAGCCCATCCAGGTCTTTTCCCTTCTGGTAATAACAGAACTCAACCCTAGTTATTGGTTCAGTGGTACATAGGAGAAGTGCCTCCACAGCAAGGCATTATCAGATAACTTGCCTGCCCATAGAGCTCTGTACAGTCTTCAAGAAAGCAGAATAGGATAATTAGGAGGAGAAGAAATTTAAATTCAAATCCTCAAATGCATCTACCCAGATGTATTATCACATGTGGTGGAGGACTTTCTTTCCTGTTAAGTCTTTAACCTTCACAGAGAAACCCTCCAGGCTTGAGAATTCAATCTTTTCTGAAGCAGAACTTTTCACAAGAATAAGTTCTCTACTCTGTCTACACAGCAACTAGAGGACATTAGCTTCTCTTTTGATACTTTCAATGTGACTCTCTCTGGCTTTCATAGCTTGCCTTGAAACAATGATTCATCACTCTATAGGTGTCACTATCCCTCTTTGAGGAATTAATGGCGACTCAACTCCACACCTCTTAAACTTACCATCTTTCTCACAGTAGCCAGAAATTCTGAGCTAGTCCCTTCCCACCAGCATCTCATTCTAGGTTACTGCTAGTGAAGGTTTGACAGCTGCCCTGCTAATCACTAAAGATGACCCCACCAGTGACTGATACTGCCAATCATCACTGAATTGCCTAGGAATAATTTCTAGAAAGAAGGTTGAATATTCAAAGTTTATTGGGTTGTGTTTATAGGGAGATCTATAGGAAATAAAATCTATAAGAAAATAGTTTTTTAAAAAGACAGCCAGGTGTGGTGTGTTGGATCTGTAATCCCAGCACTTGGAGAACAGGAGGATCTCCCTGAATTCAAGGCCAGCTTGGGTTACATAATAAGTTTCAGGCAAGTCTGCATTACAGAGAAAAGTTTTGTCTCAAAAAAATAAACAGGGGCTGGAGAGATGGCTTGGGGGTTAAGAGCACTAGCTGCTCTTTCAGAGGACCCAGGTTCAGTTCTCAACACCCACATGGAAGCTAACAAACTGTCCATAACTCCAGTTCCAGAGAATCTGATGCCCTCTTGTGACCTCTGAAGGCATTGCATGACATAAGTGCACTTACACACATGCAGACAATACACTCATACACATAAAATAAAATTAATAAATTAAATTCTTATTGTAAAATCAATAAAACTTTTCTTAAGAGGTTTAACTTGATTCCTTTGCTGTCCATGAAGGTTACAGAAAGTAAAGATAATCCTTTCTCAAAGAAATAGGTATTCCTTAATCTAGTTATCAATCAACCCTTATTAGCAACTGATATTTACAATCTTACAATCGATCCATGCCCCAAAGCATGCAGTACTGACAATTTGCAGTGTGGTTCTGAACTCCTCATCAGCAATAAAATATTCCCAACAAGTTGATTGCTAGCAAAGTAGCACACAGAAAACCACATGGGAGTGCTTTTCATAGTTGTGTCCACAGCAAATGAGAAACAGCATTCTTAAAGTCTTGGTAATGACCATACATTAATTATTTTTAAAAATAAAATAAAATACACAAACAAAAACCATGAATTTAGGATTAGACATAGCCAACCCTACAAGGAGCAAGAATGGCTTTAAGAGTTCGGTTGTCTACGACTGAGACAAGAACCCCAATTTTTGTACCCGTACATCAGCTAGTCAACCGGGCCATTCTCATAAGGAGACAGAAGAACAAAGCCTTGGATAGCTCCCTTGTGCATGGAAGTCTCAGTAATAGATACAGCTGAGCAATAATGCTGCCAGGGATGGGGTGGGTAGGTGCGTCAGCCCTGAGGGGAAGAGGTGAACAGAGCACGACAGCACCCACGTTTACTCAGGAGTAGCAAAAATGTCCTATGGCGCCTCACACATTTATCTCAAGACCCTCCCTACTCTGCTCAATACCCTTCAGCTGTTCTGATCTCATGCCCCATCTTAGAGTGCCCCTGTTGTCGCCTTGACCTTAAGCCCCACTTTCCCTGGATCATCATATATCTTGTCGTTCCTCACTGGTCAAGTTTTCTACACATACCATGTTTGCTTTCACACCCACCTTTGTCCCTCATTATAACACCTTGTATATTTCCTACCCAGAACTTCCCATAATCTGTAAACCTTGTTCTTTGTTTATTTATTGCCTACTTCTCTTTGATTTCAAGAACCACATTTAGCTATCCATCACAATAGCCACAGTTCCTGGGACACAGAAGATAATTAGGTGGGAACACAATAAAAGTCACTGGATGAGTGAATTAAAGCAAAAAAATGACAAGACTGTTAAAGAGAAATGAATCACAGGTACTAATAAGCAATGGGGCCATGCAAACTATTCCCCAAGTTGCCAAAATCTTTCTGAGTCCGAAGGGAAAACTTAACCGATAAGCAACGGTTGATTCTACTGCCCCTGTTTCCCACTGTGTGGTCAGGAAACCCTGAAGTGTCTAAGCTAGGAACTCCAGCTCCTTTATCTATGTCAACGGAGGCTCAGAGCCAGAAAGACATGGATCCTAATGTGAATGGCATTGTATTTGTACCCTCTGGCTTGTGAAGCCTGTGAAAATTCAGAGAGCTTTGGCAAAAAGTTAAACCAATACGTTTCTGAATAGAATTTCAATTTTCAGCATAATGTCTAATATGAATGAAAGGAGGATCCTTTTTATTAAAGTAAGGTCTATTAGACTTGAAAAGATCTAGAGGAAGTCATCATTCGATCACAGGTATTTACTGGTGGCTACAAATATCCTGGAGGTGACTGGAGGTGTCACCTCGAACGTTGGACCACATCCTCACAGACCCATATTCAAGTCAGCAGACCAAATCAGAAGACTTGATGGTCATCATTAGCTATCTTTATAAATATTTATTTTTGATTATGTGTATGGAAGGGGTCAGGTGCACTAAAGTATAGGTATCCTTAGAAGTTGGAGGCATCAGATTCCCCTGCAGCTAGAGTTACAGCAACCTGACATGGTTGCTGGGAACCTCACTTAGGTTCTTTGAAAAAGAAGTACATTCCCTTAACCTTGAGCCATCTCTTCAGCCCCTCAATCATTAGCAGTTAAGTAGTCATTTTACCTCCTTGGTAAGACAAACTCTCCAGAGTTCAACTTACATGAAAGATGAGAGTTACTCTGGACCTGGCAAAAAGAGTCTTGAGCTGGAGTTGGGCAGGAACTTGGCTCTGTGTTGAATGGCACAGGAATTTCACCATCCTAGGCTTCCACCTATACCACTCCCAAACGTGTCTCAATTCAAATGATCAATATTCTTGCAGTGGATTTCTCTGACCCTGAAGAACATGAACTCAAGCCTTCCTAAAAAGGAAGTTAATGTTTATGCCAGCAACTTTCTTGTGGAAAAGTTTCAGGTGCAAAAAAAAAAAAAAAAAAAATCAGCTTGCAAAACAGTTGACTGAGCATTTCTTAAAATAAACATTTGCCAAAGCTAAGTTAGACAGGGAATTGCCTGGGGTCTTGAGCTTCAAATGCAGCATTAAAACTCTTAATGGACCTGGAGACTCATTTTGAGATTTAGTATGTATTAATATCCCCACTTATTCTATTTTCCACTCCAAATTCAATGTGAATGCTATTTTTACCAGCATATTTATTACACTCATTGAATGGCATGAAGGCATCTTGTAGAGTCACACAGAAATGCTCTGAAGTTACTTTAAAAATCACTATTTTTATTCTGTAGAGTTAATTGAACCTGCTGCTATACATCTAATTTATGGGAGGCACAAAGACAGCAAGTTGCTAAACAAAAGTATATTTGGTGCATAATATTAAGTTTCACTCCCTCTAATGTGACGGAATATAGGCTATCAAAATGATCTTTCTCCCCTAAATGTAATGGCTGATTTTTATTTATGGCTGCACATTATATATAGCTAGGTCTATGTGTGCTGATAAATATGGTGGGATGCAGCAATTTTCTCTGCTAACATCAGGAGATAAAATTACTTAAGTCAATATTTTGGTAATTTAAGTACTGATAACCACCCTGTGTATGTATTAATGATGATCCATTTCACAACACATCATTATCTGGATCAAGTTGTGTGTTCCATCTTTCTATAGATCTAACTGGCTTCTAGTCACAAATGTAAAGTACCATCTGAACACATTACTTCTTCGTACTTACTGCCTCAAATATTGATTTTTAATTTTTTTTGTCAAACAAAAAGTGTGCTTTCATTTTGTGCTACCAGAATACACACACACACACACACACACACACACACACACACAATGGGAGCCATAATACTATATAAGAATTTCTCTAAGATGTAAGAGCTTTTAAACATTAATAATTTTAAGTTAAGTTTGTTTCAAGAAATAGGACCTGGGGGTCCGTGAGATGACTCAGCAGGTAAAGGTACTTGCTGCTTAGCTTGATGACCTGAGTTTAATCCATGGAACCCACATAAATGGAGAAAACTGACTCATGCAAGTTGTCCTCTGATCTACACATATGTGTGGTATGAGATGTAGAACATGCACACACACACACACACACACACACACACACACACACACTTGCTGTTAAATTATGCCATGTTAAGCCAACAACAGCCTCCTCATACCTCTGTTGTTTGCATCAAGAGCCACATCAAGTGATGGGTCCATACCACCCAGGTTTGTATGAGCACGGCCTATGATGTTTGCACAGTATGAAAGAGCCTCAGGGGGCACTTCTCAGACTATATTCCAGCATTAATAAGCTGCACATGACTCTATCATTGCAGGAGGAAAACCTCTGTGTCCATCCTCAGTTCCTGCTCTATGCTAATTCTATGACTCTGGTAAAGTTTACAAAAGTTACTCCATTTGTAAAACTAAATGATTGGATTATATTTATCTTATTCTTTCCATGTTAAATTTGCATATTTAATTTTAAAACATAGGTTCATCCTCCTGGAGCCCTCTCCCTAAGCTTCCGTGTACTTTCATGTGCTTGTTTCCTCTCTTCCAAGTCGCCTAGAGACTTTCACCTTTGGAGAATCCCTACTTTCTACAGAAGGTGTCACCTGGACACTAACTCTAGGATCTTGCAAGAAAGCCACTCCAGGGCATCATCTAGCTTCCTTCTCCAGGAAGGATGCCTTAGCAAGATTCTGGCCTGGACAGCAATGAAACACAGATTCTATTGTCTCTTTGTCTACTCCTGGTAGTGCCAAATGACTATGTTGACATCAGTCACTCTCTAACCATTTATTTTGATGGTACCAGAAAGAGAATGTCAAAGTTCAAGAGGTCAGAGACTTAAAAGTACTTGGAGTATGAATTCAATGATGCTCTCTGTGCAAGCGAGCTGTCAAGGCTGTGGATTTTAAACTTGGATCCCTGAATGCCAGGGTTTGCTCTAATTCTCAATCTTTAAGCCTACGTAACCCATTAAATCACCAAGTAAAGATACTCCAACTATGAAAGCATTCATTATTTGCAAATAAATTTTAATTCTTAGTACCTAACATTAACATATACACTTCTTAAAAAAACTATGGTTGTCATAGGAAGATTCTAGACTCTAATCCCTGAAAACTGTAATGTTGCTTTCTATAACAAAGACTTTACTCAAAATGTGACTTCATACAAGATTTTGAGAGGGGGGTGCCTAGATTATCCAGGTAAACTCTAAATGCCATCACAAGTATCCTTATTACAGGGAGATTAACATAAAGAAGAAATGGGGATGATTTCAAAATGCTGGCCTCAGAGGTTGGCGTGACATGGCCACAAGCCACAGAATATGGGCAGCCACCAGACACTGGAAGAGGCAACGAAAGAATGGCTTCTTCTCAGGGCTGGAGAGATGGCTCAGTGGTTAAGAGGACTGGCTGCTCTTACAGAGGACCCGGGTTCAGTTTTCAGCACCCACATGGTGGCTAACAACTGTCTGTAACTCCAGTTCCAGAGGCTCCAACACCCTCTTCTGTCCTCTGCAGACACTGAACAGCAGGGGTACACTTACATGTGTGTAGGCAATACACTCATACACATACAATCTTTTAAGTGATTTTTTTTAAAAGAATGGCTTCTCAACAAACTCTAGAGAGAACACAACCCTGCAGTGTATCCATTTCAACCCATTTAAACCCAGTGATTTCAAACTTTTAGCCTTCAGTTCTACGGGAGAACAAATTTCAGTGGTTTTAAGCCACCCAGTTTGTGCTAATTTGTTACATCTGACACCATGATGGTCATGACTGCTGTTCAGGAGCTGGTCACTTCACCTCCTCATAAAAGGGAAGGAGGTGTGTCTCTGCTCACTGATACAGAGCTTGGCCATGAGACAATGTTGAAAAGCACATTGTTGAGAGTACACCTCTGCCCCTAATTATCAGCTAGGCCATATGACTTGCTTGGCCAATGGCATATTAGTGGATACAATACAAACTGACCTTGATCTTGACCTTGACCTTGATCTCTCAGGCTTCTGCCTTTGCCAAAAAAAGAATATGGCCCAGGAGCCTGCTGGTCTCTGAAGAATGGAAACCCCTGGGGCAAAGTTTGTTTTATTATCAGTTGTTGATGTCCAAGATAAAGCTTATTGGGGATTCTTTTAGAACTATGTTAAATGTACAGATCAGTTTGAGAAGAGTTTCTTTATAATATTAAGCTTGCCAGTCCATGAAAATAGCATATCTTTTCACTTTTTGTACTATTTTTATCATCATACATTAACTGTACAAAACAATGGGTTTCATTGCCTTTTCATACATGAACATAATGTACTTTGATCATAATCAACCTCTCTATTTGCTCTGGTCCCTTCCCACTGATCTGCTTCCTCTTCCCAAACAGTCCCTCTTCTCTTTCTCCCCTACACACATGACAGAGAACATGGCATATCTATCTTTAAGAGTTTATCCTCATAAAGAGTTCCAGTTCCATCCTTTGTCCTGAAAATAGCATAATTTTGTACTTCTTTGGGGCTGAATAAAACTGGATATGTTAATGTGTGTGTCTGTGTGTGTGTGAAGATGTATCATCTTTACCTGTCCATCTGTTGATGGGTACCTCGGCTGATCTCATCCCTTGTGAGCCTTTGTCAATGGGGCCACAATAAACATGGATATTCAAGTGCTGTGGTTTGACTGAGAAATGCTTCCTCAGAGGCTCAGGTATTCTAACACTTGGTCCCCAGTTGGAGGTACTGTTCGGGGGAGGTCATGGAACCTTTTTGAGGCAGGGTCCTGCTGGAAGAAACACATCTCAGGAGATGGTCTTTGAAGATGTATAGCCTCAGCTCACGTCCAGTTCCCTCTTTCCGCTTCCTGTGTGCGGTTGAGATGTGATCAGCCAGCTTCCTCCTCCTGCTGCCATGCCTGCCTGTGCGAGGGCTCTCCACTATGACAGACTCATACCCCTCTGGAATGGTAAGCCAAAATAAACTCTTCCATCTCTAAGTCGCTTTTGATCCAGATATTTTATCACAGCAACAGAAAAATAACTGATATAAGTGGGTATCTCTATACTAAGCTAACTGATTCTTTGGGGTCTATATCCAGAAAGGTAATAACTACATCATACAGAAGTTCTGTTTTTAGTTTTATTAAGAAACACCCATGAAAATATTTATAGTGACTACACTAACTTCCACTTCCACCAACACAATAGAAGTGTTCCTTTTCTCCTGTAGTCTTTATCAGCATTTATTCTTGTTTGTTTTCTTGAAAGCAGCTGGTGATTATTAGTAAGATGGAATCTCAGAGTAGTTTGACTAGCGTTTCACTGACCGCTAGAGTTGTTGAACTTTTTTTCATGTACTTATTGGGCTATTTAGATTTATTTTGAGGGAATTATCTGTTCAATTCATCTGCCCATTTATTGATTGGATTATTTGGAGAAATTGATGTTTCATTTTTTTGAGTTATTTAAATATTCCAGATACTTATGCCCTAGTCAGTCATATAGTTGGCAAAGATCTTTTTCACATCCTGTAGGCTTTTTCTTCACTCCTGTAATTGTTTCCTTTACTATGCATATTTTAATTTAAATCCCATTTTCCAGGACTGGTGAGATAGCTCAGTGGGTAAGAAAGTTTGTTGTGCAAGCGTGAGGACATGAGTTTGGATCCTTAGCACCTATGTAAAAGCCAGGTGTGGCTGCATTCACTTATAACCCTAGTGCTCAGGGCGGAGGAGAAAGGAATATCACTGGGGATTACTGGCCAGCCAATCTAGCAAAAAAATGGCCAGTTCCAAGTCACTGAGAGACGCTGTCTCAAGGAAATAAGGCAAGAATGACAGAGCATGACACTCCACATCCTCTGGCCTCCACACATACACCCATAGGAATACACACACACCACAAAAAAATCCCATTTTTAAATTCCTGCTATTATTTATTGAACTACTCAGAATTTTTTTGAAGTATTTTTTTTGAAGTGTTTTCTTTGTATTTTCTTTTATTAGCTGTAGAAATCTGGACATTTATTAAGATCTTTGATCCTTAATTTATTCTGAGGTTGGGATCCAGTTTCATTCTTCTACATACAGGTGGATATCCTGTTTTTCTAGCACCATTTGTGAGAGACTGTATTTCCTCTAACCTATGTCCTTGTCACCTTCGTTGAAAACCAGGTGGCTGGAGCTGCGTGGGTTTATTTGGGGGTCATCTGTTCTGGTTCACTGGTCTGTATGTCTCGTTTTGTGCCAGCACCATGCTGTTTATAACTGTGGTCTGTAGTGCAATTTGACACCTTGCAGGATTGTTCTTTATGCTCAGGATTGCTTTAGCTATTCAGGACTTTTTTTCTACTTTCTCATGAATTTTAGAACTAATATTTTTCAATTTCTTTGAAGAATGTCACAGGGATTTTTGTGGAGATTGCAATGACACTCAAGATCAATATGGGTAATTTTTTCATTTTCACAATATTTTTTCTGCTAATCCATAAATGTGGGAAAGCCTTCCACTCCATCTTCCAGAGTATCCATCAACTTCTTTCTTCAGTTTATGAAAGTTTTCATTGCCACGATCCCCCACTTTTGTGGTTAGGTTTATTGTAGGGCAGTTTTCTTTGTTGTTTTATTAGGCCACTGTGAATGGAACTGTTGTTGTGTTTAGGGTATTTTTGCACCCTTTCTCAGCATGTTTGAATTGTTAGGTAGAAAACTGCTGGTTTTCAGATGCTGATTTTATATCCTAATACTTTCATGAAAATGCTTAACAGATCTAAGAGTTCTTGGTGGAGTCTTTAAGATTTTTTAACCATTAGGATGATATCATCTGCTAATAGAGGTAATTTCATTTCTTCCTTTTCTAGCTATATTCCTTTTATTTATTTTTCTTGTCTTATTGTTCTGGCTATGAACTCAAGTCCTACATTAAATAGGAACAGAAAAATCTGACATCTTTGTCTGGTGCAAGGTTAAACAGAACTCACAGCCTAGAGCCCAGACTGGCCCAGCTCAACCTAAGGTGGCTTACACTCATAGGAGTGAAAAATTCATGCTTGTCTCATACCACTGAGATTTTGTGGCTACTTGCTGTATAAGGATATAGTTGAAATCAACAGATATAGTTAAAACATTTCATTTCCTAATTTCATTATGTGTATATATACCTTAAGACACATAAATTAACACATTAATGTATTACCTTATCAATGCTCACATTTCATGAAACAAGTGTATTAAAATGTGTACAACCTGAATAGTAATTATGTAGTCCTTTAAAGAAATTGTAAAATTTTGTTCTAGAAACTTTAATTCAAAACACAAATACCCAGTCTCATAGTTGTAGAATAAGATTTTCAAGATATCTTTAAATGGCTTGCTTATTGTGACATCAGTGCTATAGTCATGACCTTAGACTTTAATGACCGTGATATTAATTTTTGCCTCTTTTTTGCATTTCTTTCCCTTTTTGTGCATTTCTTACAATACATCGTGGTCATATTTACATCCCCGCCCGCCATTATAACTCCCCAACCCGGGGTGGGGGGAATCAGGCTCATGTCCTCAAATGCCCTTCAGTGTGGGTTCATCCCCTGGAGCCCTGTCAGCCTACTAAGAGTCTCACCCCTAAAATGAGACTGAATCTTCGCTTCTCAGCACTGATCAGTTGCTAAAAGTTCTTTAGATAGGGTTAGGGATTCTTACCCACTTCTTAAAGTCTATGTTGGGACTTTTTTCTGGCTTGAGCTTACATGGGACTTGTCGAAGTTGTCCACATTGTTGAGTTCATATGAGTGACTGACCAGCTCTGGAAAACTGCATTTCCTTGTGATCATCCTCATCCCCTGGCTCTTACAATTTTTCTGCCCCCTCTTCCCTTATGATCTCTGATCCCTACGGGACAGAAGTTTGAAACAGGTGTGCTATTCAGGATAATCACTCTACAGCCTTTTATTCTTGCACATTGGCCATTTGTGGGCTCTGTGTTAGCCTCACCATCTTCTGTATACAAGTGCTTCTCTGTTGAGAGTAGAGAGATGCATTAATCTATGGGCATAACAATAAGTCATTAGAAATCATCTTACTACTATACCTATTTAATAGAATAGTTGTATTAGGCTTTCTCCCGTAGCCTGTGGGCTGTCTAGCCTCAGACTCCTAGGCCTGATATCAGTGTCAGGTATAGGCTCCATCCTGTGAAGCAGACCTCATATCCAATTAGAAAGTAGGTGTTTACTCTTATAATATTTGTGCCATTATTGCACAAGTAGTCATATTTTCTGGGTCAGTTGTTATAGCTTGCAGGATTCACAACTAGGTAAGGCTGATGATTAATTTTCTCTTCAGGTTTTAAGGTCAGTGCCAGTTTTGATTTTTCCTTGTTTGTTCTACAACTTGTGTATGTAGTATCCTCAGCAATAGAGTCTTACTGTCAAGTTCTAGTGGATAACTAAGAGCAGGGGTGATAACCAGTATTATTTGGGGGTCTGTGGGACCTTTAGTCATTAGCTTCAGAAGAGGGAGTCTGCTCTTGGCCTTTTAGTTTGCAAGCCTATGCAGTCTAGTAAAAGTAATGTTCCCCTGTTATAAAGTAACTTCTTTTAATCTTTTAGAATGTATATGTATGTACTTTAAGCAACTTCTGTAGTGATAGATTTCTATATTCTTTCTCTAAAGGCATTTAATATTAATTATATCTCCCCATAATACCTCCTCTGCCCTGTCCACCCATCCCACTTTTATTAATATTATTAATGTTATTATTATTTATTATGTATTATTCCTACTTTATTATTCCTCCTTCTGCCTTTATATCATTGCATTCTACCTCCCTTACCGCCACTATTGATTAGTTTTTGATCTCTCTGAATTTTGAGCTTGAAACATGCGTCTCTAAGATCTCAAAGCTAACATCCAGCTATGATAGAGAACATGCAACATTTGTCTTTCTGGGTCTGGGTTACCTCACTTAGGCTAATTGTTTCCAGTTCCACCCATTTACCTGTGAATTTCATAATTTCAGTTTTTTAAAGAGATGAATAGTATTGCATTGTGCATACTCGCCACACCTTTATATCCATTCATCAGATGATGGACATCTAGGTGGTTTCTGATTTCTGGCTATTATGAAAAGGGCAGCAATGAACGTGGATGAATAGGTATTTCTATAGAAAGGTATAGAGCCTTTCGGGTATATACCCAAGAGTGGTATGGGTGGATCATACAGCAGATCAATGTCTAGCTTTTTGAGGACTGTCCATGCTGATTTCCATGGAGGCTGCATGCGTTTGCTGTCCCTCCAGCAGTGGATGGTAGTTCGCCTTTCTCCACATCCTCGGCACCATTTGCTGTTGTTTGCTTTTTTTTTTTTGACCTTAGCCATTCTGAGTGGGGTAAGATGAAATCTCAAAGTGGCTTTAATTAGCATTTCCCTGATGACTAAAGATGTTGAATATTTCTTAAGTGTTTCTCAGCCACTTATGTTTCAACCTTAGAGAACTCCCTGTTCATCTCTTTGCTCCAATTTTTAATTGCTGTTTATTCTTTTATGTTTAGGTTTTTTAGTTCATTGTATATTCTAGATACTATCTGTAAAGAGTTAGAGCTAGTAAAGATTTTTTTCCCATTTTCTATAATGCCTCTTCACTCAGATAATAATCTTTTGCTGTACAGAAGCTTTTTAGTTTAATGAGGTTCCATTTGTCAATAGTCGGGCTTAATGCCTGTGCTATAGGAGTCCTTTCCTGTCTCTATATTGAAGAGAAATGAAAAGTGGACATTTTTGTCTTTCTCCTAATTTTTAACAGGAATGCTTTCCATTCTTCTCCATTTAGTAGGATGCTGGCTGTGGGTTTGTGGTATATTGCCTTTATTATACTGAGATATGGTCCTTGCATCCCTAAATTCTCCATGACTTTTATCATGAATGGATGCTTATTTTTGTCAAAGGCCTTTTCTTCATGCTGGGTAATCATGTGATATCTTTTCTTGAGTCTGTTGATATGGTAGATATTTATTAATTTACGTATGTTGAACCATCCCTGCATCCCTGGATAAGGCCAATTTGATCATGGTGGGTAATATTTTGGATGTCTTCTTACTCGGCTTATATTTTATTGAGAATTTTTGCATCTCTTTTCATCAAAAGGATTGGTCTTTTCTGTTGGATCTTTTTCTGGTTTGGTTATTAGAGTAATCCTCACTTCATAGAAAGAATTTGGGAGCATTCCTTCATTTTCTATTTTATGGAATAATTTGAGGAGTACTGGTATTAGTTCTTCTTTGAACTTTTGGTAGAATTTGATACTATATCCATCTGGTCCTGGCTTCTTTTTATTTGGGAAGTTTTCAATTCCTGCATCTATCTCATTGGTTGCTATGGTCTGTTTAACTTATTTGAGTCCTTTTGATTTAATTTTGGTGGGCCATACATATCTACATATCTATCCGTTTCTTTTAAATTTTCTAGTTTAGTGGAATATAGTTTTTTTTCAAAGCATGTCCTTTCAGTTTTCTGAATTTCTTCAAGGTCAACTGCAATGTCTCCCTTTTCGTGACTGATTTTGTAACCTGGGTCCTCTCACTCTTTCTAGAGTTTTGCCAATTTTGTTAATCTTTTCAAAGAACCAACTTTTTGTTTCTTTGTATTGCTTTCCTTGTTTCTAGTTCATTAATTTTGTCTTTGGTTTTACTTATTTCTTTGTATGTAGTCCTTTCATCTGGTGGTGTCCTTAGTTTTCCAAGGATTTCAAGTGTATCATTCACTTATTTATGTGAAATGTTTCTAATTTTCTGCTATAAATTTTCTTCTTAGGATTTGTCCCATAGGTTTTGATATGTTATACTTTTATTTTCATTCAATTCTAGGAATTTTTAAATTTCCTTCTTGATTTCTCCCTTGATACAAATTTCCTTCAGTAGTGCGCTGTTTAGATTCCATGAGTTTGTGTATTTGACCCATTTTTATTATTGCTGATATCTAGATTTATTCCTTTGTGGTTGTATAGAATGCAAGATACTCGCAATTGTATAAAATACTCAAAAACCAAGTAAGAACCCATCAAAAAGATTAAACACCATGATCAAGTTGGCCTCATTCCAGGGATGCAGAGATGGTTCAACATATATAATTCAAATGTAATCTACCACATAGCAGACTCAAGAAAAGATACCACATGATCATCTCACATGCAGATAATTGTGGAGATTTACTTTGAGCCCTAATATGTGGCCAATTTTGGAGAAAGTTCCATGGGCTGTGGAAAAGAAAATGCACTCGTTGGTATTTGGATGGAATATTCTTTGGATGTCCATTAGGGCCATTTTATTTTTGGTGTCCTTTAACTCCAGGATTTCTCGATTTTTGTGTGGTTGACCTGTCTGTTGGTCACAGTGGGGTATTGAGGTCACCCCATCACTGGGTTGGAGTCAATGCGTGATTTTAAATCTAATAATGTTTCTTTTATGAAACTAGGTGTCCCCATGTGTGGTACGTACATGTTTAGGATTACAATATCTCCCTGGTGTATTTTTCATTTAATGAATATGAAGTGAGCATCCCTGTCTCTCCTGACAGGTTTCAGTTTGAAGTCTATTTTGTCAGATATTAGATTAGCTACACTTCCTTGTTTCTTGATTCCATTTGTTTCGAATACCTTTTTTAATCCTTTTACTTTAAGATAGTGTTGATCACAGTTCTTCAGGTGTGTTTCCTGGAGCCATAAAATCAACAGATCATGTTTTCAAACCTAATCCATTAGTCTGTGCCTATTTACGGGGTAATTGAGAGTTATTATTGGCCAATATTTATTGATTTCTGCTATAGACCTCTTTTGGTTGACTGTTCTTGGTTAATTTATTTATTCTTTGTTCCCTCTTGAGAGTGTTTAATTTTCTTTTCCGACTGAAGTATTTCATCAAGTATTCTCTATAGAGCTGGTTTTAAGGATATAAACTCCTTAAATCTGTTTTTATCTTGAAAGTTTTTCTTTCTCCTTCTATTACAACTGATAGCTTTCCTAAGTATAATAGTCTGAACTGGAATCTGTGCTCTTTCATGACTTATATGGGATTAGTCCAAGCCCTTCTGGCTTTCATAGTCTCCATTGAAAAGTCAGCTGATATTCTGATGGGCCTGCCTATTTTGTGATTTGTTCTTTCTCTCATACGCTTTTCAATATCTTTTCTTTATTCTGTGCATTTACTGCTTTGACTATCATATCATGTGGGGAGCTTCTTTTCTGGTCCTGTCCACTTAATGTTCTGTCTGTCTCTTGTACCCTGATAGGTATCACCCTAGATTTAGGAAATTTTCTTAAATGATTTTATTAAAAATATTTTCTGTGCCTCTGACCTGGGTTTCTTCTTCCATGCCTATGATTTGTAGGTTTGGTCTTTTTACAGTGTCCCAGCATTTCTTGCCTGTTCCTTTTCTGGCTTGTTTTAGATTTGACATTTTCTTTGAGCAACACATTTCCCCGAGCTTGCATTTCAGCTCTCGCATTCTCCACTCCATTTTTTCTACTTCTTTTTTGCCGGTTCCTCTATGTTTCTTGTTTGAGTTCCTGAATTTTTTATTTCAAGTTTTATTTCAGCTTGTATTTCTTCAGAGAGTATCTTTATTTAATACTAATTTCATGTTTTGAATTGTTTTAGTTATTTCATTCAACTGCTTATGATTTTACAGTCTTCATTAAGTCTTTTCTTCCTATCCTCTTTGGGCTTCTTTAACATATTTGTAATTAGTATTTTGAAATGATTGTCTCTTACATCCACTAGGGTGCCATTCTAATGAAACATTACAAAGGGGAAGCTAATTTCTGCATTTCAAATGTATTATTTCTAATAATATATATCCTATTATATATAATATAAATTTCTGTAATTTCTAATATATTTTCTTGGTTATTTGTGTTGTTTGTATTTTTCCTGTGGCATCTAGGCATCTGAACTTATATCACTAGTGATGCTTCTTGGTATGGGTAGGTGTTCTCATCTTTGTTGATTTATTTGTATCTTTGTTTGCTCTTTCCCCACCACGTCAGATTATGGCCCACCTAAGTAGTGCTTGGTATTCAGTTTTGGCACTGCTTTAAGTTGATGTGCAAATGGGATGTAAGAGGTGGTCTCATTTATGCTAAGCATAGGTGCAACTTTTTATTTGCAGTTCCAGGGTTGACTTATCGTGCTTTAGAAGCAGCCTAGTGGGCTGGGTGGTGGCTAGGTGAACAGGTTGGCTGACAGGTCAAGCTGGTAGCTGATCATAGCTCAGAGGTCTTGGAGCTCAAGCATACTAGAAGCCAGAGTAGATCTGAATGCAAAGCATGCAAGTATCCTGGCAGAGCTGAGATGTTAATGTTGAAGTTTATGGAGGAGCAAGAAAGACTTACCAAGGCAGGTCTGGGAACACTTGCAGATCTGGGGATCCACAAGAGTCCTCACAGAGCAGAGATGGGGAGAATGCAAGGATGTGTGGGGAATGAGTATTCCATAGAGGGGTTGGAAAAGCCCATAGCAGAATCCAAGGATCCTGACAGAGTTGAGTTCATAGAGCACAGGGGTTGGGGGAAGGGAAACTTAGGAAGGGGGTCTGGCAAAGCTCCTAGATCTAGAGGTCCACAATGGCAGGTCCATGGCAGAGCTGGGAGAGCCCCCCAGGAAGGTCCAAAGCTCCTGGCAGAGCTGTGTGATTTCGATGATTAGGTAACATTAGTCAAAGTCCCTTCAAGATAGGGTATCTCTCTCAAACTTTTCATTAATTGCCAGTAACCTGCTCACTCTCTCCAATTATTTGGTGAGTTTGTCACAAGATCAGTTGAAGATTCGAGGCAATATTCATATGATCGACCACATTTATAAGATACGCAAAAATAGACATCAATTTCAAAGCTAAGAGCAATAAGACCTCCTCTCTTGCTCAATGTCCATGTTTCCCTGGGTCTCAGGTGTTGTTGAAGTGGCCACAGATCTACTTGAACAGTGTTGTTGACCTGCAGCGCATTTCATGTGGCTTCTGTGCACAGCACAGCCATTGTTAGACGCCTGATGTACCAAAGCTCTTAGGCACACTCACTGTGGCAACTTATCTGGCCCCAGGACAAGAGCAAGAGGTCATTTCAAAATATTCATATGACTTCCAGGACCCAGCATGAAGTACATGAAGTACATGACTAGCAGAGAAGAAGCATGATTTGAAATGTACAGAATCAGAAGCTAGTCTGTGGAAAATTCTTCCCATCATCAGAAATTTAAAATTGTAAGTAGAAGATTTGGTTCTTATTAATGCCTAATAAGAACAGAAGTTCTCTTATTGAGGAAATCCACTCAATAATGCAGCACACACAATTATAAATGCTCCATTTATTTTTTTTTCTTTTGGATGAGAAACATGTGAAATAAATTTATCAGAATTCCCGGATCTACTTCGGGAAATCCTTAGCAGTTCCACAGACTGGCTGCATCAGCTGTAACAGCTCAATTACAAATGAGACTCGCCAGCGGTTTGCTCAAATCTGACAGCCAACCTGACTGTAAATGACATTACCAAGAACAAATTGCGAAGTTCAAAAGGACTTTTCTCAACTATTTATTTCCCTTTTATAGATTCCAACTAACTGAATTATCTTTTTATTCTCATAGGGAGGATGATATAAAATCACTATCATATAAAGATATATTTTTTGGAGTTTGTAATGCCTGGATTGTATATATGCTTTTTAAAATTAGATTTTTTTTCTGATTTAAAATAACTATCCACAGGCAGGCGAGATGGTTCAGCAAGCAGAAAGTACTTGCCATGTGAGCCTAATGACCTGTAAACCTGAGTCCAATCCCCAGAACCCACAATGGAAGGAAACAACGGTCTCCCAAGTTGTCCTCTAACTTCCACACAGGTACCATGGCTGGCATGCCCTCACATACATACACACAACAGTAATAAAATCATTTAAAAAATAATCATTCATCAACGAGCAGATTTTATACTCTTTTTATGCCCCCGGAAACTGATTGCTAACATGTTTTATTAAACTCAGAGTAATCGTGATGATGAGTCTGAGGTGGAAGGCAACTCTGCTCCATCCAGTGTCTGTGTTTGTGGGGCAGCTGAAACCATGGCTATGCCCAACCCACCAGTCTTCATCTCCTGGCAATTCATTAACATCACAGACCAACAGAAAGGAAGAAGGGAGGGAGGAAGGAAAGAGAATTATACTCCCAGTGAAGTTCAGACACTAGCTATGTAACACTGGGTGAATTACTCTCTGAGTATGACCACACCACCTCACTCAAGAAGTCACTGTAGGGGCTGGAGAGATGGCTCAGTGGTTAAGAGCATTGACTGCTCTTGTAGAGGACTTAGATTCAGTTCCCAGCACCTCCATGGGAGCTAGCAACCAACCATCTGTAGCCTGCTTCAGGGGCTCCCATGCCCTCTGCTGTCCTCCACAGGCACTGCATGCTTGTGCACATATAAACACACACATATAAATGTTAAATTAATGAATATATTTTAAAGTAATTGTATTAAAGAAGTCATTCGTGGAGTGCATCTAGGGCAATACTTTCCGTGTGGTAATGAACCTTCAGCAGATGTCAGCTCTCCTTATATTGCTATAGTTGGTTTTCCCACACGCCAGATCAACCCCTTGTTTGGTTTTGATAACCAGCCTTATTTCCATGTTGTAAAATACAAGGTGAGTTTCATAGAATTCACTCTTACCTACACCAAGAATAAATGAAAGAAGGAAAATTCCAAACCCAATGACTCTGCCTTTCCTGTTTCCAGGGCACCATGGACCTCAAAAATTGATTTTGTTCCATTTCACATAAATGGAAAAAAAAGGTGGATGATAACAGCACTAAAAAAACTGGCATCAATTGCTGTGGGCAAAATAATAATTGTTGGTTGGTTAATGGAGGGGCTTGTTTGTTTTAAATAAACAGAAAATCAAAAATTATTGAGGAAACTGAGTGTGTACAATACTTGTTTTTTCTTACCCTTTGCAATATAAAGACATTTGATTTAGAAACATAAAAGCATACTTTACCAGGATTGTTTTGCTCTTGAAATTACTCTGTTATATTGAATTTAAAAGCATTTTTATTCAGACAATTCTGACAAATTTTCCAATCACACTGCTTGTGAGGGGTTTTTTAATTTTTGTTACAAATGGAGCTGCAAGCTGCTGAACTTTCTAGAATCCAGCTTCTTTCTTTCCTCCTTCTTCCTTCCTTCCTTTTTTTCTCTTTGCCAACTTAGAAGGAGGCAAACTGTTGAGAACAGAAGAACGCAACCATACTGTAATAAAACAAAGAGCTATTATGTTGTCTGGAGTTGGTTTCTTTACAGTGAGGGGTAGAGACAAAAAGCACTCCTTTTCAGAAAAGGAATTAAGAAGAAGAAAGGGAAAGCCTTCATTTCTCTCTGCGGGCTCCTCAGTAGGGTGAGTATGATGTCTGCCTTGTGCAACACAATAGTCTTTGACATTTCTGGCAATTTATGCTTTTTAAAAGAATTTTTATCACCTCTGCAGAATTTGGAAATCCTTACTAAGTTTTCAGACTCTTAATAATAAATATTTGCATCATAGTTACAGAGCTTCATCAGCCCACAAGCCTGAACTAGAGGTTGCTTACAAGGGCCTATGGCTACATCCTGTCCCTGGTGGTTTCTTTGGGCCCACACAGAGTGCTAACATTTTCTCCAATACACTACAAATATTAAAATTGAAATATTATACATTTGGGCCTGAACTTCTGGATTTTCTTTAAAAACAAGGACATCTGGCCATTCCTTCCCTTTAGCAATAACCAAAATGTGCTGGCCATCCCACATCCCACAGACTGCCGAGGCCAAACCCCTTTATCCCTGCCTGACAGTGGAAGAAGGCATTAGCAGCCATTCCTCAGCATGCTGGAGCTCCTACACTTTTGTTTTTGTCTTGTTTTGTTCTTTGATCTTTATGTGGTGCTAGAGAGACGACTTGGTGACTAGGAGCACTCAGCTCTTGCACAGCACCCTCTTCCTAATTCCCACACAGCTCACAACTGCCTGTAACTCCAGTTCTGAGATATCTGATGTCCTCTTCTGGCCTTCATGGGCACTGCACACACATGGTATACATACATATACTCAGGAACACAGATGTACATACAAAAGAAATAAAATAAATCTTTTAAAAAATTTCTGTGTGTTTGTGTGTGCATTTGTATAAGTGATTATGCATACATGTGCCATGTGCCATGGAAATCAGAGGACAACCTTGAGTGTCAATCCTCATTAGGCACCTTCTTTGAATCTGGGCCTTTTGTTCACTGTTGAGTGCACCAGGCTAACTGGTCTGTGAGCCTCGAGGGATTCTTCTGTCTCCATCTCCATCTCATCATAGGAGAATGGGAATTACAGCCAGAAACCACCACACCCAGCTTTGTATAGATTCTGAGGATCCAAACTCAGGTCCTTGAATTTGCATGACAAGCATTTATTCACTGAACCATGTTCCTAGCCATGAACTTCTTAAAGTAGCAGGTCTTGAATCTTGAAACCCCTTCATATGCTTAACAATTATTAAGCACCCAAAGAAATTCTGTTTATGTGCACTACAGTTGACAGTATTTACCAGATTAAAAATTTTTAATGAGAAAATATTAAGATAGAAACACACTTTATGCTAAGAGTAATACAACCTTTAGGGAAAAGCCTGTTTTCCCAAATAAACAAACACACAAAGATCACAGGAAGAACTCCATTGCTGTATATTTAATGACTATTTTAATCAAATCAGCTCTATTCTTGTATCTGTTTCTGTGTTCAAGCTGCTGTGATATTAGTTTGGTTAAAGCATATGTGTAAAAATAACCTCATATTGTATAAGAGATGAGAAAATGCCAAAATGTTTAAATAACATCTTCAGATGAGTGTGGATATTCCTCACTGGCATTACACCAAAATTCAATGAGTGATCAGTTCCTAATAGTGAACTGCAATGTGGAAATCATATCAAGGAATTCATCACACTGTTAGATTAAAATTCATTGGTCCAGCCACGTGTGGTGGTACACGCCTTTAATCCCAGCACTTGGGAGGTAGAGGCAGGTAAAGCCCAAGAACCCACATAAAAAGTTCCAGGCCAGCTGGGGCTACAATGAGATACTGTTGAGAAAAAGCTAGAATGCTATCAAGCTCACAGCAGATGATTCAAGTTTTTCTAAATTAATAATTCTTGAAAGCTTCAGCTTTATCATAGGCAACAAATTATTACGGTGTCTTCCTTGAAGTAAAAGGCTAACTTCATTCTTTTTGAGAAAATATCTCCAGAATGTCCTGAATATGAATAACAATGGATTGACTATGAAATCATTCTTTCAGTTTAAAATGTTTCTTAGAGGAGAAATAGGCAAAAAGTTGAAACTCCAGCAACTGCACAAGTGCTTCTTCCTGAACTACTCAGTATACCCCAGTGTGCACACATCTCTCTACACTATATTCATCATACCCTGGTGTGCACATATCTCTCTCTACATGATACCCACGATTTTGATTCATGGAATATGTTTAAAAATTTACATATCAAGGTACTTTTTAAATGAAAATGGCATAATCACATAGCATTGAAGAGTACAATGACTACTAGAAAAATCTGTGCCACCCACACTAGAGAATGCATTAACACAATGGAAAATGTAAGTAACAACCTATATTATTGTGAACATTGTTTTGACCTCATGGACTTCAGGAAAGGGTCTCCATCACCCTCAAGGGTCTCCAAACCCTATTTGAGAACCATTATAGTAGAGAAATACTTCTGGGTCCATTTATGAGTCACAGACAGGAAAATAAAATGAAAGCTTGGATGAGGAAATTCAGAGTGACGCTTTGGAGGTGACTTGGTCTTTGAGGTATCTGCTATGCAGGCATGAAGATTCCTCCCTCAGCATTCATGTAAAACTCAGGGCATGATAGTGCATGCTTGCAACCTCAGCACTGGGGAGGTGGAGATGGGTGGATCCTTGATGACCAGCCAGCTGGGATTAAAAGTGTGTGCCACCACACCTGGTCCCTTCTATTCCCCTTTGTTGTGGGGTATCTTACGCTGACCCAGAAGCTTGGGAAAGAATGCTAAGTAGCATTTATTTTGAACTAGAATTTCCAACTGCTTCCCCATTTCTATGCAGAGTCCTAAAGTTCAGTCATTCAGGTGATAGGCAAGCAATAAATATCTATTAAATGGACAGACTGAGAACTTATCGTGATGTGATCTAGTTATGCTTTCATTTTTTTCTTGGGTGATACAATCGGAATTCAGTAAGTATCAGTAATTGTTCCGTGTGTGCCTGACACCCACTGGGCCCGGGGCACACAGTGTAAAGACTCCCAGATCCCAGGCCTCTGGGACTTTATAACCAGTAGAAAATGTGGAGGTGCCTGGTTCTAACAGCAGGAAGTATAATCATGTGCTTATTATCATAACTTTGTGTAAACAAGAACAAAACCTGGGCACTCACAAGCTAGTAGCAAGAAGATAGGAAGGGGCTGGGGAGATGATTTCACTTGTGGTCCAAGTGCGAGGGCCTGAATTCAAAGCCCAAGAACCCACATAAAAAGCTGGACACATTAACACAAGTGTCTGTAATCCCAATACTCCTTAGGGGAGATGGAAAAGAGAGACAGAGGAATCACCTGAAGTTTGTGCTCCAGCTAGCCTGGTGTATGCAGTTACAGAAAGATATCCCAGATGAGAAAAGAGACTGGACATGACAAGGATACATGCTTTCAATCAGAAAAAAAAAAAATGTTTTTTCATTTGATCTGAAGTGGAAAGAGATGCTTTTGAACATAGCATGTCCTTCTAAATTATTCTTGGGCTTTATCTTTATTTAATCCTCCTAACAACTCATTTGAAGCATAATTAGTGTTTTCATTTTATAAATAAGACTGAACACAAGTCATTAAAAATCAAGACCAGAATTCAACACATATCTACTCTATTTTGTTTCTCACTATACAGTCTAGGCTCCTTGGCCCAGAAAAATGGTGTTTCAGTTCAGCCACAGTTAGAATCATCAAGTCAATTTACCATAATGGGAGGGAGGGTCTACTTCCAGTTATGCTTGCTATGGGTTGAAACATTTGGGGGCACCCCCTAAATGGATCTCCTCCACAAGATTTAATTCTATCCAACTTCTGATTCCACATACCAACAGAGACACCAGACCTGGATGTGACAAAGGACACAGGGATGAGCAAAAGCAGGGAGTTCCCTGAGGCCCTGCACAGCTCAGAAGGCAATGCAGTTCTCATCAATATAGCACCCCCTAGGAACAGCCCAGAGGACACCTTCACCCTCACACCTGAACTCCCTGAAAGTTTTCATTTTAAATTTTATAATGGGTCCTCCTTCCTTCTAAGGCCATGGTGGTGGGTGTACTCAGAGAACTGCAGTCCTGCCTGCTTCCACCTATCTAGGCATCCTCAAGATCTCAGTCCTCACTGTATGCCCCAAAGTCACAAACATTTTTAGGCTCTCCTTAAGTTAGACCATGTTGACTTTTGCCCCAAGCCACCCCATTCATAGGCATCCCACACTCCCTCCCTGCTCCTCACCCCAAAACCTCCTCAGTTCAGCTTCTAGCCCAAGATAGGAAACTGGAGAAGTCAATTCAAAAAACCTGGATTATCACAAATACCTTTTCTAGGTCTGATCATGCAAAGCAATTGACCCAGGAAGAAGGCAAAGTAATGACTCCTTGAGCGTAGGTCAGAATGTGCCTCTGTTCTTGCCCTGAGGGAATGGGGCTACCCTGTTCCATCCCATATAATATGGAAGGGGTGAGGGTGGTGGGTGGTAGACATGACCCTCTAGGTCCTATTCCTCAAATCCAGAGACTTTATACCTGCATAGTATCCTATGTGTTGTATACCTGCCAGACCATAAATCTGAGCTCACAGCATCTACCCTGAACCGAATATCCCTAACCTCTTTCTAATCTGCCCTTTGGCCACCAACTCTTGGTTCTGTCTCCCATCTGTGTCCCTGTTAGTTTGAAGATGTGTACATTCTTCTGGTCTCTCAAGCTGCTGTCTAAGGCACTGGCTTGGTCTTGCTCATCAGCTTTCATATGTTTTCACTATCTGTACAAAGTGCCCCCAAATGCTCCTGCAGATCCTACCAGCTCCATTCACATCTACTGGGGTCACTGGAATGAGGACAGAGAGTCACCAGAGATGGGTCATTTTGTTCTGAGTGCATGGCCAGAATCAAACAGGCATGCCTAACTGGTGCAGACAGACCTTGACCTCATATGCAACCGTCCTACCAAACAGAGACAACTGGCCCACAATGAGCTATTTCTGAACAAGTCTGCATCAAGTACCAGTGAAAAGTGATACCCAGAGGAAGACTAGCCAGACTGAACTACTTAAGGAAACAAAGCATCTTTGAGAAATGAAATTAATTAACTGCTTCCAAAGGGAGCAGAAAGTAGGAGGTTGGGAGGGGGTGGGAAGTTTTGTATAACTTTCCAAAGAACAAGGGACTTGAAAGTAAACTATGGGAATTTCAAGCCCTAAATTAAAAAATGCCTTCCAACATCATGGCTTAGCGGTATGTGCCGGGCACTCAAAATTGGGTTTTGGTTATGTACAAAGGAAGGCTCTGACAGAGAAAAACAATAAATTAAATGCATAAATCGAGGAGATTGGGGCTTTTTAAAAATTACTGCACAATATTCTCTGAGGGTGATTTTAGACTAGACCCTGACAGGGTGAGATCGTGAATATGAAAGTGAGCTTTTGTCAGTCCAAAGGCACTTTCGCAGAAATAGGTTTCTAGAGAATAACCAAAAAGAACTGCAAAGATCTCCTTTACATTCTCCAAATCTTCAAGCTCATTTCCTTGGGATTTAAGAAACCGTAAGAATTTTGAGGTCTTGAAACAGCTACATAAAATGTTGCTTCATAAGTGTCTCACAATTAATGTGCCTCAGTCATGGACATTTCCATGTGTCTGTCATACCAGATTGCTCTGCCCACCAACCCATCCCATCAAGGCCTGCAAGGTTTGCCAACCTCCTGTTCTACAGGGAATAGTCACTACTGCCTGTCTGTCCTCCAAGGCTCTCAGGAACAGAGAAAAATGGAAGGAAGCCAATGAGTGAGGGGGTTTGAGAATCAAGAGCCCCCCACGCCACGAAGGAAATGGAAGACCAACCAGGGCCTGTGAAGGTGATCTTCCAACCAAAAGGGGTTCCTTCTGCCAGATCAGGACTAAACAAAGCTTCTCTTAAGGTGAATAACCCACTTATCAAGCCTGTGTGAGGACCTTTCTGTGTTCAGTCTCTAGTCAGTGCTTGACCTCTCACCCACTGAACCCAGAATCTAGCAGTCAGTACACCGGAATGCCTGCTTCTCCTTCATGTGTCTCTGTGTATCTATATGCGTGTCTGTGTGTGTGGTGTGTCTGTGTGTGTGTGTGTCTGTGTGTTTATCTCTGGGTGTGTGTCTGTGTGTGTTTGTGTCTGTGTACTTGTGTGTGTGTATCTGTGTTTTTGTCTGTGTGTGTGTCTGTGAGTATGTGTGCCTTTGGGTGTCTGTGTGTCTCTGTGTGTATATGGCTACTGTGTGTCTGTGTATGTGTGTGTACATGTCTGTGTGTCTATATGTATGTCTCTGTATATGCCTATGTGCCAGTCTGTCTGTATGTGTGCCGCTGTGTCTCTATGTATATGTGTGTATGTCTGTGCGTGCATGCCTGTATCTTTATGTCCATATGCGTGTATCTGTCTGTGTGCGCATCTCTGTGTATGTGTCTATATGTTTGTGTCTATACGTATGTCTGTGAGGTGTGTCTTTGTGTATCTGTGTCTGTGTTTCTGTATGTGTTTCTGTGTGTTTATTGGTGTGTCTGTGTATATCTGTGTATTTAGGTGTCTGTGTGTATGTGTGTGTATGATTGAGTGTATACGTGTGTATGTCTACATGTGTCTGTCGTCTCTAGTTGTGTCTATGTATGTATGGGTCTCTGTGTCTATGATGTATGTGTGTGTCCGTGCTTCTGTGTGCATATGTGTGTATTTGTGTATGTATCTCTGTGTCTGAGTGTATATGACTGCATGTTTGTTGTCTGTGTGTGTCTATATGTGTGATGTGAGTGTTGTATAAGTGTGTCTCTGTGTCTATGTCTCTATGTGTATGTTTGTGTGTTTATGTGTATATATCTGTGTGTCTGTGTCTCTGTAAGTGTGTCTTTGTGTCTGTCTGTGTGTATTTCTTTGTGTCTCTGTGTGTGCATGCATCTCTGTGTATTTATGTATCTCTGTGTGTGTATGTATGTGTTTTTGTTTATGTGTGTTTTCTATATATGTGTCTCTGTGTGTGTCTATGAGTATGTGTATCATGTGTCTATCGGTATGTATCTGTGTCTCTCTCTGTGTCTGTGCTTGTATGTATGTGTTTTTGTATTTTATCTTTGTGTCTGTGTGCATGTGTGTGTGAATGTGTGTGTCTCTGTGTGAGAGTGTGCATATTATGTGTGTCTGTGTGTTTTTTAAAATAGTTTATTCATTAGTTTATGTGTACGTGGGTATTACTTGCATGTATGTAAGTGCACCCATGCCATACAGCGCCTGCAGAGGGTGTCGGATGTCCTGGAACTGGAGTTACGGATGATTGTTAGCCACCGTGTGGGTGCTGGGAACCAAACCCAGGTCCTCTGCAAGAACAACCAGTGCTTATAACTGCTGAGCCATTTCTCCAACCCCATATGTCTGTGTGTTTATCTGTGTCTGTCCTTCTATGCGTCTCTGTGCCTGTATGTATGTCTGCGCTGTGTGTGTATGTGTCTCTGTATATATGTCTGTGTCTGTGTGTATATGTCTGTGTGTATCTATGTATCTCTCTGCATGTATGTGCCTGTCTATGTGTGTATATTCTGTGTGTCTGTGTGAGTATAGGTATGTATGTGTGTCTGTGCTCCCTGTGTATGTGGAACCTGCTCTGCGTGGCTCCATGTGCTGGTGCTCTCTCTGCGCTTCCATTTCTCTTGTCCTCTACAGGGTGCTTTCTCTGAGCCTGTGTCTGTCTGCTTCTCTCCATGCCTTTGTGTCCCTGTCTGCACTTTGTTCCTTCGTGTTGCTCTTCTTCTTTCTGTCTCTGTTCTCTTTTTTCCTTCTCTGAATTTCTCTTTCTCTGGACCTGATCAAAATGAAAACAATTTTATTAACAGAAAACAAATAAAAAGGATTTACCTCATTATAATATTAATCAAGAACTTTAATTGTTGGGATTATTTAAAGAACACACATATGCAAATATAATTAATATTGGTTTGATTTCATTACATCTTATACATAGAACAAAGTGGCCAGATCAAAATAGTCTACTCTTCAAACCATGATGCCAGAGGACCTGCTGCCTGTGTGCTCCATTCCTGCAGCCCCTGGACGACACCTGGATTCATGCCTGATGAAGGAGGACTTCTTCAACGGGTTGCTGAGGCATGCCGAGGCTCAGAAGTCAACCTTGCCATGTGGCTGCTCATCAGGCCTCAGGAGACTGCAAACCCCACAATGCTACTGCTTCTAAAGCCAGGACACCAGATGGCACTGGCAACAACAGCAAACCAAGAATTCCTTGGATTCTGCCTTCTTTCTTACAATGAAAAGTGAACAACAAAAAAAGAGACTCTGCTCCGGACTCCTGAATCTCAGCCTCTTTAGAATGCCCACCACCCTTTCCCTTGCTTCGTTTCTCTAGACTCCTGCCAGAAAGAGCAACTCAGTTCTCCATCCATGTATGCACACATATATACATGCATACATACACATGCATTCATGAACACACATGCACTGTATAAGTGTATGGATCCATACACTATGCATTCATGCATACATACATTCATTCGTGCCTCCATACATATACACATGCATTCATGAACAAACACACATACTCGTGCATACCTGCATACATTCACACACATATACATTCATTCATGAACTCATGCATACATACACACATTCACAGTACATATATTCATCATGCTCACATACATACATACATGTATTCACATATATAGTCATTCATGTACTTGTGCATACATGCATGCATTTGCACACACATCAGACATACAGATTCATGCACACACATATATACATTCATACATTCACAAATATATGTATCACTCATGTTCACATGTCTTCACACATTCACTCATCCATCCATTCATTCATGTAATCATGCATTCATACACACACATGTATTCATGAACATACTCATGCACGCATTCCTATAAATGCATCCATACCTACAAAGACAGAGCCAGATTTTTTCCCGACTTTCTGTCCTTGCAGTAAATAATCGTCAATGTTTATCAAAAGCTTCTGTCTGAATGTTTCATTCATATGTGAAGCCTAAAATTCAATGGAGCCATAACAAGTAGTGGGGTCTTCGGGATGGATTAGGTCATGGGGGCCTCCCCTTTATATGAGATGCCAGGGAGAGCTCCCTTTCATGGAGGACAGCATGTGTGACAAGCAGCCCTCACCAGAAGCCGGTCTGCCTGCACCCTGACTATGACGTCCAGTCTCCAGAACTGTGAGTAATATTTCTGTTCTTTACATTTCACCCAATCTATGGTGTTTTGTTATAATAGTTTGAATGTGAAGATACACACCGACTACAGGCCAACTCCTATGTGAAGTATCTGACTGCTCACATATAGTATGAGAGTGCTGCTGCTGTCCCTATGCTACAGACAAGGAAACTGAGGCACAGAGATTGTAAGCAACTTGCCCAAATTCAAGTAATTAGCAAGGAGAAAAGTCATATCCACTCCAGAGGGTAGGCCAGGATATAGTCCATCACCCCACATCCCCATCCTTGACTATCAATGATTAGAAGCTAAGTGTGGAGAGCCTGTGTCCTCTTTACTCCCTAATGAGCACTCCCAGAACCAGAGCGAGTGCAAGCTTCTCTTAAGATGAAACAACTTGAGTATGCTGGTAGCATAGAAAATTCGAGGTCATTTTGAAGGGGGACCGCTTATTTGAGTACTGGAGGGAAAAGGGGAAAAAAATCACATTTCCCCTGACTTTTTATTTAGAGAATAATCAAGAAATTTTTTCTCTTTCTCTCTCACTGAATACAATTTATCTTTATCAAACTGGAGGAGAATGTAAGTCTGGCTGGAAGTTTCTCACAAAGCCTGTCGAGATGAAAGGTGCGGTAAGAGATACACAAAGCAGTTGCTTTTTTCTGTAAAGAGCTGGCTTCGTATGATCCTTTCATGGGGCTAAAAAATAAGACATTGTGTTTATGTGGAGCATACATTTGTCTGCATCACAAAAACAGAGAGTATGACCATCCACCAGACGGCCTAGATCCTTCTGTCTGCATTTGGTCCTGCCCAGGTGTTTCATAACAGTCGAAAACCAGCTTTTTAAGCACCTGGAGTAGAGACCAAGTGGCCAATTTAGGCTCAAAGCAATGGCATTTGTTATCTGTCCTAAACAGGAGCCCACCCCATACTTTTTACTCAGCTAAAGAAACAGAACACTGAAATTTTAGCTAACAGGACAATGGATGGTACCTGGCTTTGTGTCAAGAACAAGCCAGCATCCGCATTGGAAAGTCCTGACCTTGAAAAGCTGGTTAAATGGATGCAGTGTGGGCTGCTGGCAGGAGAGCCAGCCCAGAAGTAGGTCAGTGAAGCTATAGGCTGGTGTCTGTCACTCCCAGTCTGAGCTTATACAGTTTGGAGGGGGAAGGGAAGGCTGTTCTCAGACGAGAGACAATACTGTGGTTCTGGGCAGCATGTTGTATTGACAAACCAGCACTGCCAGATGAAAGCACCCACAGAGACTGTCCTTCTGGGAGGCTGTTTTCTGCTTCTTTAATTATTGAGGGCCATCTTGTTTTTCAGGGTTTGTTGTTTGGGGGGGGGGTGCATGCAAATGTGTGTGTGTGTGTGTGTGTGTGTGTGTGTGTGTGTGTGTGTATGTTATGTATGTGGGTACCCTGGGGTCCACAGAAGAGGGTGTTAGGTTCCCTAGAGCTAGAGTTATAGGTAGATGTGAGCCACCGTATGTGGGTGCTGGGAACAAACTCAGGTCCTCTGGAAGAGCAGCAGGCTCTCTTAACCACTGAGCCATCTCTTCAGCTCCTCAAGTCTTCTTTTTCAGCTTTCAGCCAAAGAAACAAATATGACTGCTCACCTTTTCTGGACCTCACCACACTGTCATCTCTTACAAGCTGCCCACCAGGCACTTACTGCCCCTGACCCAAGTGACAGACAAAGTGGGCTATAATAAAAAGTTCCAGATCTCAAAAATATTTAGGATAGGCAGTAGCAAACTTTCTCTGATAGAAGTGTCAAGCTCAGGGCCATCCACCCATGTACTCGCTCTAGGAGGACCTAGTAATGGGTTGTTCAAGAGTAACACCTCTGGAACCCCTGGGGCTCACCTACTGTGTGACTTTGGGGCACACAACTGTAACAGTGCTATGTCTCTGTTTCCTCCTTCATAAAGTGGGGGCAATAAATGTACTTACTTTGTGGGGTCATGTCGTCTGTTCAAATTGGCATAGCCCAAGGGCTTAGCAACAACAAAATATCAACAAAGAAATATGCAGGATGCGGCCAAACAGCAAGGGAAAGGCTGGCAACAGTGACTGCCTTGAGCATGCCCGGGCCTGAAGGGGATCTATTAGAACAAGCACATCTGTCTCCAAAGTGGGGTACCAGATAGCAGCTATAGTCCAACTAGGGGGAGGCCAGCTGTGGAAGCAATGGAGCCACATAAATAAATGTGTGGGCTTCTCTGCTCCCTCCTACCAGCTGACTAGGCTTCCCATTGGTTGAAACCAGAAGAACCCAGACAGCAACGGAGACAATTCATGTATTCCACATGGGCATCAGAAGCACCAATGGATAAAGAAGAGGGGACAGTGGGTGTGCGGGGGCAATCAGGAGATATGGAGCACCAAGCACTGGATGGGGCGATGTTCAGGAGTGCCTTGCACCTGGAACATTTGTTCTGTCCGTGTTAACACTGCCCGTGTGCAGCTAGTGGTGCTGCACAGACAGGCGCCTTAGAGGGAAGGATGATGGGGAAGGAACAAACAGCCTCACTGTCTCCTGACTCTGAAGACCTAGAAGCCGATCATCAGAGACCTGCCACCAATTCTAGAACCTGGGGAAAGAGTCCTTCCCCAATTCTAGCCTTTTGTTTCTTGTTAAGTTCAGATGTTAAACATGCATTTGTAGCTGGGCTATCATATTACTTTTTTAAAGATACCTTACATAGTTGTTTCAAATGTTGCCTCTCAGAGGAAGAATAATAAAGTTAATAAGTTTTTATTCAAATATATCTTAGGAATATAACCATAAACATTTAAATCTTAAATATATTAATAACTTAGTAATTCAGGGGATGTTTGTACTCAGTACCTTTTTAGTCCTAGAACACCTTCAAGTTTTCTTTTTGTTAATGGTTATGAATACATAAATTTTTATTCTTTTGTACTTGAATATCCCATATTCTAAATAAAACTGAGATTCAAAATACAATGAATGGATAGATTGGATGCTGATTGATTGATTGACTGACTGATTTGGATGTTAGGAGATGAGATCAGTTTAGGGCTCTTTCAATTTAGTATGCTGCACCTCAGTACTGATAGGCAGCATTTAAATTAATTTATAAACAGTTGTTCCCAATTTTTTTTTTTTTTGAGCCCAAGATGACTTTCTGGTTTGGGTAACAAGGTTGGACATGCAGGTGCTCTTTAAATAAGTTCAGATGTCTGATACAGCCACTGCCCTGCCCCCATCCTGTCTCAGGAATCCTCCCAGGACTGACTTCACAGTGTCATATCCACATTGTCCTAGGAGGAAGTAAAGTCCCAAAGTGGGAGCTGCGATCCAGTGGCCTGAGATCCTCCAATGCTCCCCAATGCCTGTCCATGAGAGAGCTCCCCCACTCCTGGCAGCTACTCAGTTTAAAAGAAAACATACCCTCTGCCCAAGTACACTTTTAGGAGCACTTCACATACACACCCAGCATAAAGAATAGTGGGTATCAGGGGGCAGACCCACTACTGCCTCAGCGTCGCAGCACAGAAGCTGCCTCCCCCAACCCCCAGGAAGCCTAGGCTCCAGAGAAGGCTGTTGCAAGACCCCAATACAGCATCCGTCAGGTGTGCCTCTAGATGTTTCTTGGTCCCTCTCCAGTACCTCCTCTTCCCTCCTGGGTGCTAAGCCAGAGGGCCCCCAAGGTCACTAACTGGTCACTATCTGCAAGGAAACTTTGGAGCCTATGCAATAATAACAGACCCTTATCACTGTCAGGTGCTCAACTAATTATAAGCCCTTTCAGATGCTTTATTTCATTCCATCCCAGTGGAGTCTATGTGTCTCCAAGTTCACACCAAGGTGAACAACCCAGTTGGGTCTAGGGCATATTTTTACCTTTACCCCAAATCCACCTTCCCCACACTAACATCAATTCAGAGAAAATAAGCTGGAGATCGGTAAATTTGGTTGTGTTGTCTTGCTATTTTTAATTATCATTTATATTAGTAGTGTCTCCTTTTCTTCTTAACATTGAAATTGTCGATATTTACATGAGCAGTGTGTACCCACTCCCCTAGAGTGCCATACCAGCTCCCCAAAACAAAGGACCAAGTCTGTCGCACGTGTGACTATGTCCCCAGTACCTGATCTACTGTCTGACACTCAAACTTCACACAGAACATATTTGCCACATGAAACTCCAAGTCCTTCAGCCGAATTCCTTAAGGTCATTTACCCTAAGTAGGTTTCAAGGCTCCCAGAGCTAAAAATAGCCAAGTTTTGACTCAGCAATTGGCCACTGTCCAGGTTACTTTTAGCTTCTGAGTTTAAGGAGGAAAAGTGGGCCAGATGAACACGGAGTAAACTGCCTGGTGCGCATCCCTGTGCAGAGAACATTAAAGGACCATGCACAACAATCATTGACAAAGGCTGGTTTGACTTATTTTCCCAGGAGTCCCAACCTTAACAGCCAGCATTTCTAGAAGTCCGGGACTCTCTCCCATTACACTGTAAGCTCTCGAGGAACAAGGACTCTGCCTCACTCATTTTTGTTTCTCTAGCAATGAGAAAATGGACCTGGATCAGGTCAGACTTAGAAAGCAGTATAGTAAATATTTGTGATTGATGAGCCATGCCAGCCTCAGCAAGAATATGGAATTCTATAACTTTCAAACCTTAAGGAATTTCCACAGTCATCTGTTGTGGTTTATCTCCTAAAGGTTCATGAGCTAAAAATGGAACCTTCAGGAGGCAGGGCCTCATGGGAGATGATTAAGTCACTGGAGCTCCACCTTGGAGTGGATTAATGACTATCTCATGAGGGTGGGTTAGGTCTAGCCTGGATCAGTCAAAGCAAAGCTAAGTTGTTACACAGCCCGATCATCTTCTGCAGCCACTTCTGATTCCACTCCCATGTGCTCCTCTGTCTATGCCACTTATCTGCCATAGTGTGAGGCAGTCAGGGGTCCTTTCCAGCTGCCGGACCATGCTATCTGGACTACCCAAACACCAGCAGTCATGCACCAAATAAGTCTGTCTTCTTCTTAAAGTACTCAGTCTCAGGTATGTTGTTGTCAGAAACACACACACACACACACACACACACACACACACACACAAAAAAAAAAAAAAAAAAACCATCATTTAAATATGTTAGCTATTCACTATATGTGACTATTCAAATGTAAATCAAAGTTAACTGAAATAAATAATAAAATTCATTCCTCAGTCTTCCACCAGATACTTTTGGAAAAGTATTCCACCGGATACTTTTCCAGCACTCCATGGCCTCTCACTCATGGCTTTCCTATTGAAAAACACAAACACAGTGCTTCTTAGACTTTGGGCTAACATCAATGGTCCCACTCAGCCTCATACCTCCTGACTCTGAGCTTTTTTGGTTTTGCTTTTCACTTCCGCAGAAAGATCTAAAATCTGACTATTAGGGCCCTGCCACAAACTCTGGGACATTGAACAAATGCATTGGATTCTAGTGCATGGGGAATGAGGATTCCAGTGGAATCCCCTGGAACTGCGCTGAAGAGGGTCTCATAGTAAGAGAACAAAATCTCAAGAAAATAAAATGTTCCCCAATTGCCCCACTAAAAAAGTACCAGAAGACTGGGTAAGAACCCAAGTCTTCTAGGGTGTGGTTTGTTTTAACCATTATACTGTACTAAAAACCTGAGCAAGCCTCATATCCAAAGGGAGACGCATCCCCTCCTTTGAAGTCAGCATGGTTTTGGGTAGCCAGTAAGAAATCCTAGATGTACTTAGAATAATTGCTAGACCCAGAGAGTGAAAGATGGGAAAGTGTAGTTTCCCACAGAAAGCTGGAGGCCAAGAGATCTGAAGCCTGTTCAAATGGGGATTGCTGTGTTGTTTTTAAGCTTTTCAAAATTGTTTTCATTTCAATGTTGGAGGTTAATACCCAAGATGGACACTCTTTTTGAAGAGTCCCTTTTGATTTTAATTTCTTAAAGTCCTCATTTGAACTCCCTTTTTGTTTATATTATACCCATCCCACAATTTTCCTTTCTTTCCAGGTAACTTGATCCCCGAAAATGTGCAGAATCCATCCATGCCCACTGCTTTTAATTAAACATCAACTTGTTCTTTCAACTGGGTCTTTGAGGATTTTTACATTGTCTTCTCTAAATGTATTTGTCTTTTCCTAAAATTACATCAAATCAAGTTCTCAAAAAATGCATTTCTTAATCTTTAAATAGCTTGGAATGAATTTTGGCAACATCTCAAGAAAGCCTATGAAAGGATAGAAGTCAGCTCTCTCCATCTCCCTCCCAAGTGGAGGGAAGGCATGTTCTTCATGTCAGGACCTGCATACCCAGCTCCCATGGCATGAGACTGAGCTCTGTAAACCCCAGGCTCCAGATTGTACATCTAAAAGAAGTCTGCATAAATAGATGTGGGATAGTACATTTGCATCATCACGTTTCCTAAAGCAGTCTGTGACGTGTCAGAGAACAGCATTTGCTATGGACCCCTGGACTTCTGGTAGAAGACCTTGCCACTCAGCAGTCACCCCAGTGCATGCTGGTAGCTCAGGTTCCAAGAGTTAAGAGTGGTCAACAGCAGGCTTGGTGCTGGTAGGGAGAGCTAGGAGATTCTCCAACTCCCAAATCCAGTGAGGCTACCAGACATCTTCGGAATCTGCAGCGTAGACCCTCCTGAAAGGCAAATGGAGTAGAGATTTGGGGGGCGGAGGGGATACTTAGGAAAATTCCACTGATGAGTCTTTTTTTTTCCTGGCATGTCTCCTAGGGTTTCTGAAGATTTCATTATCCTCATAAGTGAAATTCTTAAGATGACTGAATGAAGGTGCTTATTGAAACCTATAGCTCTCCATCCCTCGGCAGGCTTTGATTTGAAAGATTCAAAACACATCCAACAGCCTCTTCTTCCCTGAAGACAGGGGCTTTAATGTTTAAAAAAGAAAGAAAAGAAAAAAGCAGGTCCCCTTACACCAGCCAGCTCCCTCCTCTTAAAGAAAAATGTTGCCTTAAAATTTTAGGTATTGAAGCTAAGCTATACTAACAACCCTTAAGGTTTAAGTCCTAGTCTTTGTTCCTAACAAACAAAGAAACACAATTCCCACAACCTGGAGCCATGTGAGCACACAATGCCCAAGTAAGAACTGTCTTTGAAATCAAGGCCCACTTCCTTCCACCACCACTGAGGAAACTGAGGCCCAGAGAGGTTAAAGAATTTTAACGGTTAGCAGGTGGCTGAGTCAAAACTTGGGCCAGGTTTCCAGACACCACAGCTTTTTGAACAAAAGAAAAAAATTATTCTATTACTTTGAGTAAAGAGAGAATAGTTTAAAGGTGGGACATGAACACAGGGCTGCGCTCTCCCAGCTCAGCGTGGATGCATACAAGGATGGTCCTATCAACTGGTTGGAAAAGCAGAGCAAATTAACATATCAGACAGAATGTGGCACTTTGTATTCCTTGACCAATGAAAACAGAGTTTTGTCTGCCTCACAGGGTGTGGAAGAAAATGTCCTAAGCTCTTGAAAAGGTTCTGGATCATGAAAACAGAAGTATTCACAATCTCCTGGGAGCCTCAGGAGCTGCAGTCTCTCCCAGGCGTTACCTGTGTGCCTGTACAATAGTGGCACCAACCAGCAGTGTGCCTGATCCTCCAGCCCTTGTCCATGCATCATGGTAGAGAGTCCAGCTAGCACTAACCATGAAGAGCTCAAGCCCAGTCCTCAGTCCTGCGCCTTGCTGCTCTCTGTTGCTGTGATTAAAACACCGACCAAAACAAACTTGAGGGAGGAAAAGGTTTATTTTACTTTACGTCTCCCAGGACACAGTTCACTGAGGAAAGTCAGGGCGGAAACCCAGAGGCAGGAGCTGAAGCGTGGACCGTCAAGGAGTGCTGCTTACTGACTTGCTCCCCAGCCTGTGTCCAGTCTGCTTTCTTGTAGAACCCAAGACCACATAACCAGGGGTGCACTGCCCACAGTGGGCTGGACCTTCCTACATCGTCCAACAAATGCCCCACAGACATCGTCACATGACATTCCAATGAGAAAATTCCTCAGGTGAGGGTCCTGTACCCCATGTGTCAAACTGACAACTGGCACTATCCAGCGCACATGCGCCTCCCCAGAGTAAGGGAGAACCAGGGAGCACTCAGTGTCTTTCCCATTGCTTTTGTCTTTTGAAATTGCCTTGAAGAGTAGACAGTTGGCGTTTTACTGTTTCTGTGGACCCCCATCTGAGTGCACCTTTGCTTCCTGCGCCCACGTCTGAGGCCTGTCTTTGCAAGACTGCCCTGGCATCACTGGAGCGCTTCCTAAACAGCCAGTGGGGAGCACCTGGGAGCTCACCTCTCTCTGAGGACTTTGACCTGAGCTTTCATTCTTCCCTCACCTCCCTCCCTTTCTTGACTTGCGAGTGAGTTTTCAATAAAAGTCTTGTAAACAAATCTTCCTTTTTCTATAGACTCTGAGGAAACTGGATCTAGAACTCTGTCTCCTACCCTTTGCAGTTGGTATTAGGAGTCACACTTTGGGATGAGGTCCTGCCAGACCAGAGCAGGGTCAGGAAATGACTCAGTGGGTAAAGTGTTTGTTGTACAAGCATGAGGACCTGGGTTCAGATCCCTGTACCCACATAAAAAGCTAGCCAGTCAGCAACAGAGCTCAACAAGAAGGGTATGGCTTAATCTGAAAGCAGGCTGTCACAGGTTCCTGGAGATCTGTGAAATATGAAAGTCAGGAGCTTTGCTTGGCTGTATTTTTCACTGGCTATCCATTTGTTTTCAGATAAATGACGTATAGCTTCTTCTGGCTGGTCAGAGGATGGGAGGATGTGACTGTCTACGGCATATGCCCCCGGTATCAGAAGGGCACTGTGTTGTCATCAGAATCTGCATGTGAGGTAAAGAGCCTAGCTGACTCTGAATCAGTAGTCAGACTTGAAGCCCAAAATGTCACTCATCTTGAGACCTGGGGCAACTCACTGCTCTATTAGCCACTTTTCTTTGCATCTGTAGCATCCGCAGGCTAGACTAGGATCATGCTGAATGTCTGTGTCTAGGTCTAGTCCTCTGAGCCTGTGACTCTAAGTATGGGTCATTCAACACAAACATCAATCTCAGGGCCTCGCCTTGCTAAGATGCAAATGAATCCATTCCCACATAGAGCAATTAGACCTGGGACCGTTCCTGCCACACATCCAAGATGATAGAACACCCGACCCAGATTCTGTACTAGATAATTGAGCATTAAGACACAACAAGGGCTCCACTGCGGCATAATAATGTATGCCTGCCTGATTTATTAAGCAGCTAACTTAGAAGTTCCTTGTTCCATAAGGTCTTGTAGCTTAGGCAGCGTTCCATGGAAAACACTTGCAGTGCCGGCCACAGTGTTCGGATCCTGTCACATCCCACGACTTTCAACTTGCCGGTCCCTCAACTGCTGCCTTCACCTCCCTTCCTGGCCAGTTCAGAAGCCTGGCTGCTTGGGCCTGGAGTGCTCCTCTCTGCAGGGCTGTGGCACCCCCTGTTGGTGCTGAGATCTGTCAGAGTCTAGCTCTACAGCACTTATCTCTATAAGCCCAGCAAAAAGAGGGTAAGATGGCTTGCTGTGACTCAGATAACCTCCCGCTGAGGCCCGGCAGAGAACAAAGCACAAAGGAGAAGGGGACACCTGTCCCCTTGCCCAGCCAGTCTCCCCATAGCACTTACCTCTGCCCTCCATGTTTGTTTATTTAGGTTCTTCTGAAGCTTCGTGAGCACAGGCCTTTGTTTTGTTCTCTGTGGAATTTCAGCACCCTGAATCATTTCTTCATTCAGTGGTAGCTACGGTGGTGGGGCAAGGGCCACAGAGCAGACGAAAGCAGTGTAAAGAGTTGGGGTGCTGGGGAAGTGAGAGGCGTAGCAATGTCAGATAAAGTGATGGGGCGGGCTCTCTGGTAACAACGTATAAGCAGAAACACAAGCGATGAGAAAATGAGCTGCTCAGAAACATAAGAAGAGAACATTCTAGATCAAACAGACAATGCCAAGGCCCAAGAAAACGTATAAGGCATTTGCAGGGGTCCTTGAGACTGAAGCATGGGGCAGAAGTAGAAGGCCAAAGAAGACCACAAGGCCAAATCCCCTAGAGAGGTCTGGATCTTGCCAGTCATGGGCCAGATCCAACCATGCACTGGCTTTCACAAATGTGCCAGGACACAACCATGCCGCTGCCTTCCCTCGTCCTCAGCAGCTGCTCTCATGCCACAGCAGATGGCTACACAGACAGAATACACTGCAAAGCCCCAAACAGCTACTGTGGCCCCTGCCCTCAATCAGCAAAGGCCATAGTAAAGACTGGCTCTTCTAGGAGGAACAGTGAGAGGTCATTAAGGGCCCCGACACTGAGCAGAAGAGTGGTAAGATCAGACCCATGAGCTAGAGGGACCAGAGTGACCACTGAGCGGAAACCAAAGTGTAGGGGTAGAAGCAGAAAAATCAATTAGGAGGGGAGAAACTGAGGCAGCTTGAGCTGGAAAAACAATCAGGAAATGCACAGAATCCAGTTCCCACAGCCTGGGGTGAGCTGCGTGTTTTGCCCTAATGGGTTTCATCCCAGCCCAGAGCATTGGGGTTTATATGGGAGAACTGAGAAGTCATCAGAAAAAAATATGGAGGCATTTTTTCCAAAGCAAGAAGGAAACCACAGCTATGATGCTAAATGTTGCAGAGAACAAACAGCCTTTCCTAGTGATCTCCTTCTGGCTGTATATTCTGGGCTTTGGCTAACGTCCAGACAAGACACTGACCCACCCTCTGGTACTTCTAGTACCTCGGGTGCCAAGTTGCTTTACTCAACTTGTTTGAGGGGGTTGAATGTGGGTCAAAAGGGCCCGCACAGAAATTAGAACAAAAACTGCAAACCAAACAATCAGGAGGAAGCTGACAACTAGAAAAAGAGGAGGTGGCAATAGAAGATCCCCACAAGAAAGTGTAAGCTCCACATGATCTTCACATCAGCCCACAAACCAGAAAGACCAGGGGTGGAG
Source organism: Eospalax fontanierii (assembly GCA_035773235.1). NCBI lineage: Eukaryota > Metazoa > Chordata > Mammalia > Rodentia > Spalacidae > Eospalax > Eospalax fontanierii. The sequence goes on from CM069530.1 coordinate 19,952,819, forward strand.
GTTCACTCCCGCCGTCTCTTGATATGCCTGCTACACACAGAAACTGCCCAGTAAATGAGACATGTTTTCTCTGTCACCTCTGCTCTTGATGTCTTTTTAAAATTATTTGTTTATCTATTTAATGTGTATGAATCTTTGCTTGCTTGTATGTAAGATAATCATGTGCATACAATGCCTGCAGAGTCCAAAATACAGTGTCAGATCCCCTAGAACGGGAGTACAGATGGTTGTTAGCTGCCATGTAGGAAGTGGAAACCAAACCTGGGTCCTCTGCAAAAACAGCCAGTGCTCTTCGTTACGGGGCCACCTCTCCAGCCCCGCCCGGCGCCGTGATGTCTACCATACACAGTATTTGAAAAGGGCTCTACAAGATCATGGAGAGGTCTAAGAGGTCTCAGAGAAAAAAGGAACACAAGAGGGGTTGGAGGCACCTGACAGCCCCGGGCTTGAACATCCTATCTCTAAATGATTAGCTATGTGACCTAGAGCAAGTTACATCCCTTCACTGTGCCTCCTTTCAGGCTTGGTGAAAGAGGATACAAAGGCATAGAGGTTGTGAACATTGTAGATGATGGCTTTTCATGGTTGGCTTCACTGGTGAACTGGGCGCAACCGGGAAGAGGAACCTTAGCTGGGGAATTTCCTCTATCGAATTGTCAATGGGCATATCCATAAGACATTTTCTTAATTGTCGAGTGATGTAGGAAGGCCCCGTTCAGTGTGGACAGTGCCAGCTCTGGGAAGGTGGTCTTGGGTTGTATAAGAAACAGGCTGAGCACAGGCAAGAGGAATAAAGCAGTAAGCAGTGCTCCTCTGTGATCTGTACTTCCGTTTCCGCCCTGAGCTCCTGCCTGGGTTCTCTGAATGATAAACTCTGATTGAGGGGCATAAGCCAAATAAACTCTTCCTCAAGTTGGTTTTGGTCAGAGTATTCAGAGTATCTTATCACAGCAACAGAAGCTTAACTAGGATATGGCTCGTTATCAGTAGGCAGTGCTGACAAGACAGAATCACATGACGTAATGAGTGAGTTTTGTTTACTGGCAGGGTAATCCTGAGAAAGATAAACAGCCCTTCCCAATCTGACAGTTTCCTGTCTTTATAAAAAGAACTTCACCTCTCTCACAGGAGATCAAATTCACTGGAAGCAAATAAGAATAAAGCAACTAGTAGAGAGCTGCAGAATGTGAAAGATGCACACAGCCCATGTGAAGGTCTTGAACCAGTGCAGGAACCTCCCAGAGGCCAGAGAGGCAAGTGACCCCAGTCCACAGCAAATCAAGACCAAAGAGGACCAGAGGGCAAAGGGCCAGACAGTGGAGATGTAGGGGCCTACCCAGCACATGGCAGTCAGGCCTTGTATATCCAGGTCCAACCCAAGCCATGACTGGCTCCCGTGGATTTGGGTTCTGAATGGTCCATTTTGCCCTGTAGAAGGCAGGAATGAGGGGAGTGGCGGGCACGAAGGAGTCAGAACAGATGGTTAGGACCCCCTGGGACAGAGAAGGGGAATTTCCCATTCCCTGCTTTCTCCTCCTCCCTCTGGCCTCTGCACTGCTGACATGTGAGCCCTGGCAAGCTCCGGGCACTGCACAGATTTCAGAGAATTATAGTGCATGAAGGCTAAGAAGGAGCTGTGAGGTCAGCTGGGATTCTAGCAGAACAGTGCCCAAGTCCCTTACTCTCTCTGAGCCCATCTTTTTCATCTGAAAAATGAGGGCAGATAGTCCCTATCTACCTTACAGCTTAAATTGTTAGGAGATTTAGCTAAGCTTTCAATAAGGAACTAGAAAAATCAAGACCACCTCCATTCAACAGGAGCTCCTCTCACAGAAAGAGTATAAGAAGAGTGGGAAGAGAGTGCGGTCCAACAGCTCCTCCCCAAGCTCCCACATGGCTACAAGGTCAGTGCAGCAACCCAGCCTCCTGACCCCCAACTCTTGGCATCTGTATGGTAAATACGGAGTTCTCTCTGAGGTTTCTTTTTCTATTGGTTCATTCCGCAGGAAGTCCCGCCCTCTGACCAATAAGGAGGCAGGAAGGTGGGGAAAAGGGAGCGAGAACACGTTGGGGAGTCCTGGGAAGGGGTACGGAATTGAAGTCATGCAGGAAGAAAAATGCCCCGGCCCCAAGCCCATGTGGAAGGCCAAGACTCAGAAGGCAGCGTTCCAAGTCGCCACAGTCCTAAGAATCATGTGAGTGGAAGCAAAAGCAGGCCGGGAATGGACTAAGAGCCCTGCCCCCGGCTGTCACGGACTTTGTGGGTAGGCTGCAGGTAACCAGGAACTTTGTAAATTGCCCCAAATAAATCAGTCTCTCTAAATGGAAGATCAGTTTCCGTTTTATCCAGCTGGATTAGCCAGACCCCGCCCCTAAGGCGTGGAGAATAAATTTCATGAGACAGCATCAGACCCTAGCTCCATCATCACTAGTGCTTACTGGAATGGGGGAATTAGCGCAGGTCCAAATGGGTCGCTGTGGTGCTGAGGACTTTGAGATGTCTGGCCCCTCTTAGGAATCTTCGCTGCTCCAGGCATCCTGAAAGAGTGCTGTAGTTGGACCCAGTGAGGTACATAGAGGAAGAAGGCTGCCTCTGCCTCATGAAGGACACACAGAAAAGGATAAGACAGACGCAATGACCAGGCTCAGGCTCCAAAATTCTAGCCATGAACACCAAATTTTCTCTCTGAAACTCAGCGAGTTCCTAGAGTCCTTTACTCCTTCCAGAACATGTCTCAGACATTCAGCATCACATGTTTTGATGGAACAAATGATGGAGCTCCATAAACATCTGCTTGTTAAATAAGTGAATTAGATCTATGGATGGATGGGTGGGTGGGTGGATAGGGCAAGAGCTGGATAGGTAAGTGAGAGGATGGATGATGAGTGCATGAGAGGATGACAGACACTTTGATGGATGAATACATGAATGCATGGATGAGTGGGTGGGTGGGTTGGTGGATAGATGAGTGGAGGATAAGTGCATGGATGAATGGATGGATGAATAGTGAGATTTTAGATACTTAGAGTTGATTGCTACAAATCTCAGCTCATTCTCTTGTCACAAAATCTCTAGATTAGAAAATCAAAGTAACAGATCCAGTTTGACATCAACCCAGCTTGTTCCCCTCTCCATGAAATGGCATCTGAGTTCACATCACAAGACAGTTCTTAGGATCAGACAGGAACAGGAATGAACATGCTTTGATGTAATGAGGATACAAAAGCAGCTCAGCATTATAACGACCTGGGGTTTTCAGAAGCTTCCATGGGCCCATTTGAGACCACTACATGCTGCAGTCAAGGAAACAGAGCTTGAATTCTCTGTGCCTCACGTGTTCCTCTCCAGAGCACCATCTCTGGATGGTGGGAGTATGGAAGAGTCCAGATAGCAGCAGCCAGCAGAAAGCACAGTTAAGTCAACAAGCACTTCTTATGCGCATGGTGCCATGATGCAAACCTCTCATCAGCATCTCATAGAGTCCTCAAGATATCTGCTTCATCTGGGAGTGGTACTTAGAGTTCTGTTCATTAAATACTCAGTTCCGACCTCCCACCACAGCATGGATGCATTTCTCTCCCAGTCTCAAGGGGTGGGGGTGATTTACCATGAAATTGGTTTGGGTCAAAGTGACAGTGCATAAATTTCAAGCATAAGAAGCATCACAGAGTCCCACTCACCCATCTGGAAGCTTCAGCACTCCACTATGAGAATGTTCCAATACCCACTGCCTTCCAGCGTGGGTCCAGAGTGACCCACACAGAGCAGGCCCGCAAGGCTCCCTTTTCTACACGCTGTGCAAGCATGTCCTGGCTGACCAGTAGCACAGCGAGGGGGAAATAAACGCTTACATAGGGTAGCATGGTGTTGGGTATAATGCAAGATGGGCCTAGCCAGGCCACTGCTAGGAAGAATAGAGGAATGGCTCCTGTGGTGTGGCATTCTGCTCTGGCTAGGTGTGAGACCAGCACCTGGAAAGAACCTGCCTACCTGGGGAGAAACTTACTATTGGCTGTATTTGGGACCCCACCCCATAAGGTCATTGGCTATCCAGACCTATGAGAGCTTGTGCACCTATTCAGTAAACGAGTTTGTAGTACCATGCGCTTGGCCTGCTTCCCATCCAACTCCCAGAGTCTGCAGCTTGACTCTGCATCTACTCGCCCCCAACCCCTCGGGCTAGTCCCCCAAAGTCCACTCAGGCTGGCCCCGCATGGTGAGACATGACGATAACTGACATGACAATAGCATGGGGATGCTGTGAATGTTTATTATGGAACAACAGTAGCTATTATTAATAATTACATTTATAGATGGGGAAAACAGGATTCAGAGAGTCTGAGTAACTTATATAAGGTCAGCCAGCACATAAGTGGCAGAACCAAGGACTTTCAGAACCTAGAAGGGAGGTTCTGAGTCATGACACTTCCCTACCCTGTACTTGTCATCTAGATGAGTATAGGTGTATGTGTCAAGATGTGTAGAAAAGAACAGTCAAAGCATAAAAGGTAAATAGGTGTCCTGGACCTAATCAGAGCCAGGCTAACGGAAGTCCAGAACAGCATTCCTGTTTCCCTTAGAGTAGGCTTTCTCCTATACTCTGAATACTACCCACAAGAGTCCCTCTAAATATGGGCCCAAAGCCCACATTGAGGAGTTGTTCTGGACACTGTTGTCCCAGTTAACCTTAACTGTCAACTTGACGCAGCCTAGAATCATCTGAGAATACAGTCTCAATTGACAGATTTCCCAGATCAAATTGACCTGTAGGCGTATCGATGCGGGGTTGTCTTGATAGTTTGGTTTTGTTTTGTTGCTGTCATTATTTTCAGAAAAAAGTCTGTGCTTTATTTTTTATCAATAAAATAGTAATGGCAGCACAATAACTTAGTTATGACAAAGCCAGTAACAGTAAAATAAGGAAAAAATAATTAGCAGGTTCAAACAAGTTCTCTTCTTTAAAGAGGAAAACTGTTGATCTAGTCGTTCTCAACCCTGTCTGCACAGTAGAGGGATAGAGGACAAGGACTGGTACTTTTAAAAATGCATATAACATATAAAGCTTACCTTCCAGTAATTAAGTAAAACTTCTCCAGAATGGAGCACAAGCAAATATTTCTAAAGGGTTCTAAGGGTTGAGAAATGCAGCTCTAAATTATTAAACGACAACAAAAACATCTTCAAAACAATTAAAAAGCAAAAACCTTATATGATTTATTTCCTTTCATCTTAGAGAAGGGGAAGGGGAGGAGGGTCAAGTACCCAATTCTCATTGCTCTTTACCCATGTTTAATTGCCCTTGGTGGTTTAAAAACATCAAATACTGGAAATTAAACTTAAACATGCCACTCAAATTGAATTTTTCACTAAGTTTAAATTTACAAAGCTTTTTAAAAACATTAGCTTTCAGAAAGAATCTCAACTGATGTAGGAGGACCCAGCCTACACCATCCCTAGGCAGGTGTCCTGAACTGTGTAAGAAAGATGGCTGAGGATAAACCAACTTGTGATCAAATGGTTAAGCAGCCTTCCTCCGTTTCAGCTGTACTTCCTTCACTGTGAGTTCCCGGGCAGAGGCAATGCTCCATAGAATAGCAAGCAGGCCTGAGTCCTTGCCTTGACTTCCCTCAATGATGGACCATCGCATGCAAGATGAAATAAGCTCTTCCTTACTCTACATTGCTTTTGGTTAGAGTGGGGTTGTTGTTGTTGTTGTTGTTGTTGTTTTGTTTTTTAAAAACATTTTATTTATTATTTTTATGTGTATGAGTGTATTGCTTACATGTAGGTAGGTGCACCCATGTCATGCAGTGCCTGCAGAGGTCAGAAAAGGGTGTTGAATCCCCTGGAACTAGAGTTAAGGACAGTTGTTAGCCACCATGTGGGTGCTGGGAATCAAAGCCCAGTCCTCTGCAAGAGCAGTCAGTACTCTTAACCACTGAGCCATCTCTCCAGCCCCAAGGTCAGAGTGTTTTATCACAGCAACAGAAAGGAAATTGGAGCAGTGTCCTCTGGGTACAGCATGACTACTGACCTCCTGAACTCTCAGCAGCAGTGACAGCACAGCAGAGACCTGCACAAGATCGAGCCCGCTATCATCCATCCGGAGGGGAGAGCTCCCAGGATCTCCCTCACCTTCGGATTTATAAACAGTTTATAATAGCCAGGCAGAAGACATTCATGAGTCAAACTCCCACCAAACTCCCAAGGAGCATATATATATATGGGCAGTTAACAGTTGCTGAGAGAGACACATTTTCTTCAGCAGTTTAGTTACTTATAAGCTGTCCGTGCTCTGGTAAAATAACCCTAATTAAACTCATTGATTCATTGGTTTGCCAAGCCACACTTGAGTAGAATCCTTTCTTTGGCCTGTCATTGGTGCCCCATCTGGGGTAGATAGATACTTGCTCATCCACCAAGAAAAGTTCACACAGCAGGAGTTCAAGAGACTCATCACCCACAACACTTGGAGCAAGCATAGAGCTCCCAGCCACCTCACAGGCCCCAGCAGACCATTTCTCAAACTTTCTATGGACTCCTGTACTTCAGACTGTGGCATAATTGACCCCTTAAACATTATGAAACAAAATTTTGAAAAGCATGTATAGAAAAGAGATGAACCAGGCCAACCATGTTTCTGGCTTTCATATATTGTGCTTTAATCAGAATGACATCTTGTGTACAAAAGTAACATTCTGTCAGTTCCTAAAACTGCATCCTTCCCAGTTCACGTAGAGGTACATAATTTTTCCCCAATGGACACTAAGCTATCCTTGTCTTACTCAGGGTTTCCGTGTCTTTTAAACAATAGGAAACTGATGAGAAAAGGAAAAAGCAGTTGTTCGTTAAAAGCAACCCACCCTCCACAAAGAAAGCAAATGACTGTTAGATATAGAAGGAAAGACAGTGATTGGTTTGTGCCCTTCAGGAATGAGGTTTAATAAGAGAAAGGGCCTCCAGACCACGGTCAGGCTGTGCAGCAGCAGAGTAATATATTTAAAACAGCATAACAGGGCTTTAAAGGGAAGGAGCGGCTTCCCTTTAAAACCCGCTAAAGAGCTTCATCAATAGGGCTAATTTAATATAAGAGAGAGATGTCATGATAATGATATCTGGGGCTGACCCAGAAGAAAGTCATGAGAAATCCCATGGACAAAGGAAGTATCTGGCTTTTCCAAGCTTGAGGGGCTGGCAGGAAGTTTTACACCACACAATTGGTCAGGAATTGCCTGTATGTCAGAGGAGCAGGAATAAACCAGGGGGAGGTGGGAGCATAAATTAATGGCTATAATAACCAACCAAGGGCTGTTTAACTGTCTCAGAGACAAAGAGATAGAAAGCTCCCATCCAAGAGCTGCAGGAGGGCATGGCCTGATTTCTGCCAGCTGTGAGAGCTGACCTCTTGGTGTGACCATCTTAAAGGGAAAGGCCTGTGATCTAATGACCAGTTCTCCAGAACACCAATGAAGCCCTCAGCCAGAGGCTGAGCCAAGAGTGCAGGGTTCTGCTCTGCTGACTTTCTGGCCTACCTCTCATTCACTGTCCTCGCTCCTTCACATATCGTGAAATCAGGGGCACAGGGGACTCTTGGAAGGCTGAGCCTAACAGAAAGCTTCCTCACAGTAGTGTGGATGGAAGGAGTACTAGGTTTCCTCGTGGAGCAAGTCCGGAGGCCCAGTGCGAAAAGGTTCCTGGTGTCATCTGGCCAACTAACTGCATCAGGGCAAGGTCTCCACAGTTCTCCTTGCCTTCACTACATGGTCACAAGATGACTGCCCAGGCTCTAGACATTTCATAGTTACTCTAGGAAGAAAAACAATGGGATCAGGAAGAGGAGAAACATGCCTTTATTAAGAAGAAACATTTTCCCAGACATTCTCAGGCAGCTTCTACTCATGTGTCCCTAACCAGAGTGTGGGGCCACGTGGCTGCCGAGCCGCTGGGAAATGAAGGCTGGCAAGTTGGCACATGGAAGTCCCCTACAGATCTGTGAGTGAGGCGGGAGGTAGGGGGTTATCCTGAGGCAACTGGGAGTCACAGGCAAAGACACCAAGAGAAGCATCAGGGCTAGCCTTAGAACAGCTTGGTGGATGGTGTCAAATTCACCCTCTGGCTTCCCTTCCTCCTTTATGACAAAGTGCTTGTCTCCCAGATAACAAAGATGCACAGGTTGGCAGAAGTGGTATTTCATTTGAGCATCTGACTGTGCTGCTGGCTTGGAGTTCAGAAGGAACCACAGCCTGGGATTTTTTCCCTTTTGCGATGACAACAGTTGATTGTAATAACAAATGACTTTCATGTCTGGTATAAGCCACTAATAGAATTAACCAAATGAGAGCGACACACACAAAAATGTAAGGAAATGACCCCACATCTGTCAGCAAAAGGAAATCAGACAAATCGGAGTCCCCAGAGAGGCAGATTTTTCTGGATTATCGGAGGAGCTTTTCAGAAGATAAGCAAACCGCAGCTCCTTTAAACCTCCATTAACACTTTGATGCGGCAGATAAAGACTTGAGCATGCAAATGACTGTAAATGGATTGTGAGTTGCAACCAAAGGAAGGAGGTTGAGCCTGCAGGAGCAGGAGGTGGTAATTCCCTGAGCTCAATGTTATTTCCTGCAAAGGAGAGGGACCTGTGTGTTAGGATCACCACACAATTAGAGAGAGGGGGCTGGTATCATCTCTGTGCATGTCTAGTCCCCCTCCTAAGAAATGATTTCCCTAGGACAGAAGATACAGACTTCGTCACACTCTGGATGAAACGCATTGGTGAATGTTAACTCCCACACAAGGACTGAATGTCTACATTTTTTATGAACTCGGGAAGAGATCCTGCCTGAAAGACTCACTCTGCTGCACAAGACAGAGTGGCCCGGAGGGACTGTGTGGCGCATTGGCTTCCTTTGCTGATGGAAAGAAACTAGACCGCAGGCAGGCACTTCAATCACCTGCCCACACTCAGCTCCCAGGGACCCACACAGGCATTTTCTATCTGGTGGCTTATTTCCAGGGGAGAAATGGGGCTAGTTTTTGCCTTTGAATCCTCAGCCTCCATCTTGTCTATCAATTTCTCTACTGCCAGTATTATGTAGGGTAAAATACCGACAGAATATTATTCCAAACAAATATGAACAGGCAAGATCTACTCTTTCCCAGGATGATTGTAGCAAGGCACTTGGTGGTATAAAACAACAGACATTCTCTCACAGTTCCAAAGGTTGAAGTCCACAATCAACACAGAGCCAAATTCTCTTTGAAGGCTCCAGAAGAGAACCGCTTCTTGCCGCTCCCTTGACTCAGGTCAATGCCATCAGATGCTGGCATCTCTTGGATGGTAATAGAGACTAATAGAGTCCTAACCTCTGCCTCTATCTTCAAGTGGCCGCCTGCTCCTTGGTGTCTCTGTGTCCAGATCTCTTCACTAGGAGGGTTTCTAATCCTGTTAGTTCGTCTCAGCATGATGGCATCTACGAAGACCCTATTTCTAGGAAGGCTACATTTTCAGGTACAGACGGGTAATGTTTTGACATGTCTTTGGGGTGCAGAGCACAAATCAATCCACAGCACAAGATAATCCAAGATGTTTTAAGTAGGTTTATTAGACTCCATGAGCTAACTTAGTTTCTGCTCCCTTCATGCGAGGATAAAGATAACATACGCTGACATAGTAACTCCCTAAAACCCCCTCTTCATCGCTTTAATATGATTAAACACACCAATCCTGAAGGCACTGAAGTACTGGGGACGTATGCTCCGATTATACAAAGGGCCCACGGTCTGAGATCATCTTTGTCATGGTGTGTATGAAATCTGAGTAATGTTGCCTCATCTCTCTGAGCCTTCAGGTATAGAAACTAAAAGGCTTCTTGAAGTTAGTATGTATCATTGGTCGTAAATGAGGTGGTTGTACTTAAAACCAACAGTGAAGAAACCACACTGAAAGAGTCTGTGTTATGAAACACATGGCACAAGGGTTAGCTTAAGGTCTATAAGGTCTGGGTCTGTGGGTGTGTGTTCGTGTGTGTGCACATGTGTGAGGGTACATGTGTCTTTTGTGGGCATGAATGTGGAAGCAAGAAGACAACCTTGGGTGTTGTTCCTCAGGTACCATCCATCTTGTTTCTTGAGACAGGGTCTCTCACTAGCTTGGAACTCATCAAGTAGACTAGGCTAGCCAGTGACCCCAGAGATCCTCCTGTCTCTACTGCCCCAGCAAAGAGATACAAGTACATACACCACACCTAGCTTTTTTATCTGGGTTCTGGGGCCTGAACTCAGGTTCTTTAACCAACTGAACCATCTTAGCTAAGGTCTAAGTTGCCTTTCACTAAATAACAAACCATGAAGTTTTTCATGACACAGTACTCATTCATTAGCTTTTGTCATGTCTATAGTTGTTTTGGGTCTGTTGATCTGGGCCAATTGATCTTGGCTAAGATCACATCTGCAGTGAGTAGGGGCAATAGGTCACATGCCTAGTCATTGATTGGCTTTTGGCAGGGATAATCAGGTGCCTTCTCATCATCCAGGCTAGCCTGGGCTTGGTCAATCACTGGCCAAAAGTTCCAAGAGCAGCAAAAGGAGGAAAGTCCCAGTGTAGGAGAACTTTGCAAAATACTGCTAACAGGACATTTGCCTTTCCATTGGCCAAAGTGAGTCACATGACAAGACCACACTTAGTCGGGGTGGAGGGCTGAGGGAACTGGCCAGAGACATAGATGCAGGCAGATATAGACAGATTCGGGGGCTGAAGCCCACCATAGGCATAGTTTGTCCTTACCATCTCCCCAGTCTTTGCTAATCTCCCTCCTTAGCAAGCCAAAGGCGGATCTCAGGGATTCAGAGACTCAGTACCTAGTAAAATTTAACATTATTTTATTCTCACTGTCCTTATTTTATAGCTATCTTATATTCATATGAGGTGTTTTCATTCTTAAATAAAGTTATTATTTTTTCAGGTTAGTTGTTTTTGAGGAAGTAAATAACACAGTTGATCTATATTCCTGGCACGATCACGACTGAAATCTGGGAACCACTAGATCCAGTAAGGCTTAAGCTCCCTGCATCTGCTCTATAATCACAAAAGTGGAAAGCAGCCTGCGTTTCCAGAAATGCTGCAGAGTCTTGAGGCAAACACGTTGGCCATCATTAAACTGGCTTCACTGCTACTGGGGACACTGGCTCTTCACAGAGGTGGAAGTAATGAATTGAACGGTAGGCATCGACTGATTGGCACCACCCCTAATCAGGCTGTGCAGCTGACCAGGAGGCACACATTCATTCCCATCCCCTGTGAAGATCACGGCACAGAGGGGTTGAGTTATAAAATGAAATGCAACACATTAAGCGTGCTCACTAGGCCCTTCACCATGGACACGTTGGAAAGCCAGCGTCCTAGGAGATGGTCACTACTTAAAAAGTTCTGGAAGTTTGTTCAGCAATAATCTTTCATATTCATTTGTAAATCATTCAAGGAAATCAATTTTGTTACTTTGTATATCTTTTTTGTTTTGGTTTTGGTTTCTGTTTTTTTCTCTATTTGATCAAAATTATGTTTGACAAATTTAAAAAATACCACAAGGAATCTCAGATGCTGAGTGCACCTCTCTGATAACAATAATGGGAGCAGCATATAGGTCTCCGAGGTGATTGTTGAGTGGAAGCATATCCACCTGTGTGATTTCTATGTGTTTGCATGAAAAATCCAGCTCACTGCCATGTCCACTCAGATACATGCATCTAATCAGATCTGCAAATGCACCCATGCACACATCACATGCCCACACATAGCTCTGTTGCATTCTACCTGTCTTTTATTCCCCAGATGTTCTGGTGGAAGAGAAATCCATTTTAAAAATGAGGCACTTGGGGCTGCCAAGATAGCCCAGTGGGTGAAAGCACTTGCCACCAAGGCTGATGACCTGAGTTCAATCACCAGAACCCACATGTAGGAGAGAGTGAACCAACTCCCACAAGTTGTCCTCTGACTTCCATGCATAAGCAAGTGAGAGAGATGATGTATGGCCCAGACTAGAAGGAACAAAGGAGAAACCTGCTCCTGGGACTATGAACACAAAGCAGAATCTGTGGTGCCATCCAGGAAGCACACACTCCACAACCATCGCACAAGAGCATTTTAAAGATATCTTTAAAGGATACATGCCATATCTGCATCCAGTTCATAAATCCTCCATATGAGCTCAGTCCCATTTCCCTCTCTCCATGCACAGACTCATCAGTTTCTCCTTTCCATGTACAATCAAGGGTTGCACTTAGAAAATGTGATGTCAATTAACAGGACCAATTATTTACTTTTCTCTTTCTGTATGTGAAACACAATGACACAACAAAAATCTAAGACTAAACCATCTGATGCAGCTAAGCCCTAAGACAACACAATACCTATTACCAAGGCACACAGTCCTGAGGGGAAAAAAGTGAGGGGAAAAAGTAGTAGTCAATGAATTACCCAGATAACCCAAATTCTACAGATCTAGACCTAGGGTAGTCAAAGGAGAAAAAGAGCCAGGCCATGGATTTGCCTTCACCCTCCCATTAGTTACTGTCTGGGCACTGTCTTGGGGTGCTGCAGCTGGTTTGAGACACCTGGGTTAGAGACAAGGGGCTTCGTTATTCACAGCACAGTAAGAAGCATGAGTATCAGCATGTGTGCCCCTTGTCCCACAGGAGAGGTAATGTGGGCCCGGGTAGAGGCTGCACACACAGTGGGCCAGCAAGATGAGGGACAGCTGCAGAACATATGCTAAGCATTAGTGATCCTGTTCTGTACCTCCGGGATGGTCATGGCTACAGCTCTCAACTGCTCATAGTAAGTATAGTTCTGAGAAATGGTAACGAACAGCCAGAATGGCACCCTTAGCGTACCCAGCAAGAAGGACCTGTATGTTCAGGGCCCAGAGTGAGAAGGCTTCTTCCAACCCTTGATTGTTAAGCATGCTGGTTATTTCCAGGAAGGTCAAGCCTGCTGCATAATAGGCCACCCGACTACCTTTATGAAGACTCCAAACACAGTAACATGTATGAATGAGAGTGTGTGTGTGTGTGTGTGTGTGTGTGTGTGTATTCTTACCCTTTCCTATATCCCTAAAAAACCCATGGGTAAAACATATTGTAAGTCAAATTTATATCTTAAATATTGTGGAAGAGAATAAGCAAACTCATTTACATGGATAGACCCATCCTCTAACTCACCTGCTTGTGGTAGTGTACATGACTATCTGTCTTAAAGCAGTCCATACTCTTAGAGGGGCAGCCCTTCTCCTTATCATGAGGAGTGGTACATTATGAAAAAGCAAGTCTTTCAAGAGTGTCTGAATTGACCACATCTCTATAAACAGTCATTGATCAAATGGCTCCTATTCCAACTTCAAAACTACATCCCTTTCCTTTCTAAAACTTTCCCACAACTACTTTTACATGCAGCAAGTTCTAAGTCAAACCAGGTAGCTCTGTTTTGAGGGGATCATCTAACTTGTAGGGATTCAAAGCCAGAATGCTAAAGTAATCTCTCTATGCATAATCCTCTAATACTCCACTTGGACGCCATAGTATAAAGATCCACCAGAATTTGTACTTTTTCCGTTCTCTTTTTCCTGCATATTCTTGACAAAGACTTTCTTCCCCAGGGCTCTTCTGATCCTCCTCCTCTCCCCCAAAGAACACATTGTCCCCTTACTGATAAGAATTTGGAAATCCCATCACTGTTGCTCAGAGCAATGTGGCAGTCATACAGGACTTTCCAGGATGAAAAATGGCTGCTCTTCCCTTTACTAGATTACATTTCAAAAAGAGATAAGCCACAGTCACCAGCAGTGAAGTCAGGTCAAAGTGACATAAAATATCATTTCCCTGCCATATAAGAAAAACAAAAATGCTAATAAAAAAAAAAAAGGGATTTGTAGCCCCTGCTGGTGATTCTTCATGGCCTTCTAGGAATACATCCAGCAGAGCTAAGAACATGGGAAGCATAAAAGAATTTTGTGGAAAATAAGAATATACTCTGTTCGGCATAATCTAATGCCAAGTCTTGTATTGGCATATACTTTCTGACTTATGTTTCCAAGCACATTTTTCTTGGGTGCTCTGTGCAAGTCTATAAATAACAATAGGAAAAAAAAATACTGGGGTCAAAAACAAGCAGGAAAAACATTATTTTCATTCATATCTCATAAATTGACCCTTAAAAGCCTCTGTTCTTTCCTGTGACTTGTCTCTGTCTTTGGGCACCAGAAGGTGTAGACATTACCACTACCACCTACACCAGAGATGCCTGACAGGATCAGCACAAAGTTCTCTGTCCTCTCCACAGTAAGCAGAGGGGTAGCCACTCCACTGGCTGAGAGCCAAGAAGACACAAGCAGGGAGCTGGAACTGTAGATTCGTGCCTCGCTTACAGGACTCAACACAACGATCATCATGTGTTTCTCTCTGCCTCACCCAGCAAGGTTCAGAACTGCCATGCCTAGAGCGCTGCTTTAGAGTTTGACCTGGGATGTTCACCTAATAGCTTAATTTGTTACTCCACACAATATTTTGATTTTGTGTTAATTCTTACTTGACATCATCTATGCTCTTTCTGTATCTATATTTGTGACACAGTTGTTGCAAATGTGGGACTGAGTTTGGTATAAATGATAGACATTCTCTTCCAACAGCCTTGGGTTATTACACCTGAATTCAGTTACTTGCTCACCTTACTTTTTCTCTCCTTGACATTACTTCTCATTCATTAAGAAAAAAGAGCATTACTTAATAATATTGTGGTTATGTTTTATAAGACAACTTAAAGGTGCATTGAAAAGACACACAGCTGTAACATATGGCACCTAGGATTTGATTTGAAATCATCCAGTATTAGGCTTGATTTGGGAGTGGCTGAAGAAAGATGTAGTGTGACTGGCCATTTGTTGACAAGGTGTGTTGCTACTGGGGTCGGGGAGGAAACAGGAAAGCAGTCATAGACAGTATTCACATGAATGCACACCACTAGGCTGCAAGAAAACTTGGTCCTAGGACACTCAATTTTGAATTTCATATAATTAATATGTCTCTTTCCATGTTTTTCAACCCTTCAAAAATGTAAAAACCATCATCAGTTTATGAGCTTTACAAAAATGAGTGACAGTCTAGATTTGATCCACAGGTTATAGTTTGCAGAGTTTGCAGGCTAGTAAGACTATACACTCACATTCCCCAGAGTATCAAGAAAAAAAACCCTATTTTGTTTCCTGCAATAATTTTCTATTGCTTCTGTAAACAAATTATCCCAGGTTTAATATTCTAGCTCTAGTGGTCAGACGTTCTCAGAGCATGAGTTCTACAAGGCCTGAACTGAAGTGTCAGCAAATGCCATTCTTTTTGGAGACTCCGGGGACAGTCCATTCCTCCCTTCTTCCAACTGCTAAAGTTTGTAGCCAAACCATTCCATTTTCTAGTTCTGGTATTGCATCTGACCTTCCTACTTCCCTGTTTTACTTTACAAAGACCCATCTCAAAATACACAACTTAATTCCATTAGCAACGCAAGGGCCATATAAAGTAATATGTTCATAGTTTCCTGGGATTAGGATGGCTTGAGCATCTTGTAGGAGGTTGTCATTTGGCCAATCATACACCCATTTACTCTCACACAGCATCACGGTCTGCAAAAGAAGATGCCACCACTAGCATAGTCCTTGTGTCCACGCAGAGTGGATACCACTCTTCTCTATCCTTGGTGTCTCCCAGGAGAGCCACTGCCACCCCAAACAAAATCACAGTTACTAAATTATACACCATTCCAATAAGTGATAGAAACAAAAATAAGTCCTTTAGCTTAGAAAACCCTCTCGCTGTTGGCCCTGTTTTCCTCCAAGTTATTTTTAAAGTTACACAAATTTTCTCAAAGGCACATCAGAAATTTGCCTTTTGCTTCTTATCTCTGCACAGCACAGACAATTGCATTATACCTAAGAGAATTAATGTGATTTAATTATATCATATTTGGGGGTAGTTTAATATCAAACTTCTTTTGTTTAAGAAATTATTTCTTGGTGAAGTTAAACTCAGTTATTATCCTCATTCTTTATTCATTAAACTCATTAAAAGCAGTGGGAATTGCTTATAAATAACTATATTATTGATTCAAAATATAACAGATAAGTGAGGATGTTCTAAGACTACAAAAGTATAATGCTCTTAGTGATTTTCTTGGGAATTCCGACATTGGAAATAAATTCATAGTATGCTTTTTCTGCATAGTGTGCTTTGGCAGAAATACAGAGACACCATTTGAAAGTTCCTTCCCATCTTGCAAAGGGAAGACAGATAATAAACAGACTCTTATCTTTCTCAAGAATCTGCTTTAAAAAAAAAAGCTAAGCTAGGACCATCATATTTTGATTGAATTGTTTATTCACCACACAAAATTATCCCTCAAAGAGGAAAGTGGATTTATATCAGGTCTGTCTGTGCTCTACTCCCAAGCCTCACACCCTAGCACAGGGTTATCAAAAGGAAGGGAGACTTTCTCTTTCCTTCTCTCTTTCTGTTTCCTTCTCTTTTCAATAATTCCATATATATATATATGGAATAGTATATATATATAGTGTGTGTGTGTGTGCGTGCACATGTGTGCTTTGATCAAATCCAGATCCATCCAGTAGCTTCTCCTCTCCAACTTCTCCCAGATCCTCACCACCAGATCTCCCTCCTAACTACAGGGACTTTTTAATTAACCCAGTGGGTCCAATTGGTACTGCCAGTATATGCCCAAGTATAGGGCTATTCACTGGAACATGTGTAACCTCTCCAGAGCTGCATCCCTGAGGAAAGCCCATGCTCCCTCCCCAAGTAGCCATGAGCTGTAAATAACTCCTCATCAAGGGTTGGGGCTTTATGAACCTCTGCCCCATACCTGCTAGAATTTTGACTGGCTTGATCTTATGTTAGTCAGGTGTACTCAGTCACAGTCACTGTGAGTTCATGTGTGCAACAGGCATGATATGTCCAGATCCCTATCTGGGGGAGTAGCTTTGATTAATTCACATGAAGTCACCATCTGCCCATTAGCCCACTCAGACAGAATGCCTTCCTCTGTTCTGCGAAGGTACCTCAGGGATTGGCAAAGGCTGTGACTGAAATCTACTTCATCTAGCTTAAGCAAGAACAAAGAAACGACTGCAAGAGCAAGGTTTACAGTAGATACCAGATGAGCTTTGGACGGAATAACAGAAGGCTATCAGCAGAGGAGGCAATGACCAAACAAACCAGTATCTACCTGCTGCATGTGGTTCTCAAAGCATTGCTAGATCAGAGTAATGAATCTCATGTTGAAAGCACAGCATCTGAGAGGTTAAGAAGCATGTCAAAAGTCACCCACTTGGCAAATAGCAATCCATTCAGATCTAGGTGCATCTGTGAACATCCTCCACTGCCCACGATTGCACACAGCCATGCTCACCCTGGCCACGTGGGTGCTATCTTCATCTGTTTACTCTGCTACAGTAAAATGCCCACAAGGATCGGGTATTGCTTCTCACCATCCTGGAGGCTGGGAAGTCCAAGATCAAGGGGTTGATAGATTTGGGTGTTTAGTGAGGGTCTGGCCTCCACTTCCAAGACAGCGCCTTATTATTGCATCTTCCAAAGGAGAGAATGCTGGGTCCTCACATGGAGGAAGAGTACAGGAGGGAAAGGGCCTAAGCTACTTTTCCTCCAGTTCTTTCAAAAGATGCTAAGCCATTTGTCAGAACACAGCCTTCATGACATAATCACTTCCTGAAAGTGATTAGCCTCCTTAATGCCTCTTAGCCACCAAAATAGGGATAAGATTTCAATACATCGATTTTGGGAGAAACATCTGGACCACAGTCCTGTTGTTATCTGCTCCCTGATGTTTCCTTTTATTGTCCCTCTAGCACAAAGGAGGAATGTGCTTTCCCCTGGAGCTTAACTGGTACATGTGATTTATTATGGCCAATGAGGTATGAGAAGTGACATGTCATATCCAGTCAGAAGCCTGTAAAGGTGAGACTGATTTTTTTTCCCCCTTCTACCTCCCTATCACGGGAATCAGAGACATCCAGGTGGTAGAAGCTTTGTCAGCCTGTATAGCTGAGAGATGACACTCTGGAACAGAATCCTGAACCAATAAATTTGGAGCTCAAGTGAAAGATAAATTTTGATTCAAGACACTGAGAGTTGGGCTTGTTTGTTACTGCACCATAACCTAACTTTTCCTGGCTGATACAGCTCTAAGGGCCTTTCCTTTATTTCTAAAAGTTGGTAAATTCCCCTTTTTTTCCTCAAATCATTCCCATCTTTAATAAACCAGCTAACATCTCACCTGCCCCAAATCTTACATCTTTCCAGCTGGTATCCTTACTCTTTGCAATCATGAAAATCTTTATCACCAACATCGTATAAATTAGAATTCAGTTACACACCACAGGTAACATGTATCTCATTGTATGCTGCTTTTACATGTTTCTTTCTCAAGTACATTTCTTCACTCTTTAATTAAATGATCCAGCTTGACGGGGGGTGGAGATATGTTATATATTTGTACATCCTTTGGCACAGTGGCCAGAACCCTGGTGAACAGTGTAGAGACCCAAGAAGCAGGATATATAACTATCCCAAAAGAAGCACAATCAACAAAGAAAGACAAGACAGAGGGAATGAGAAGACCACAGTGGTAGAACTGAACAGTGGAGGGAGGAAAGAGTTAAAATTCAGCAGACTGTATCCTCAGACCGCTATCATCGTTGGAGGCTATATTTCTCATTAATATAAAAGAGTTAATTATATACCTTGGAAATTCTGTTCCTGCCAAATCTTCTTTTAGGGTTAAGTCATGCATGATCCATTTACATTCAGCCCTGACAGTGTCTGGTTCTGGAGGGCTGTCTTGTATGCCTGCCCTATAGATCCACAGGGGCTTTAAGGAGCTGTGCTCATTCTGAAACATTTTGCTGAGAAGATGACCTACACAGCGAAAGGCTTTCTATAACCAAAGCCAGGGCATAAATATTTTATAACACAGAGTCCATGAAAACACATCTTCATTTCTGTAATGTGCTATCTCAGGACATATCACCGGGGGACGAGGAGTTGCCTGAAAGATTCAACAGCTCCAGTTTGCCGTAGCTCATTAGAAGGCCCCAGAGAACAAGCACAACAAATAATTCCAGATCCCTGCTGCTTGTGGGCTAGTTAGCATGGACTGTACATGAAAGCAGACCTTCCACCTCCCCGAAAAGCCACCTTGGGTTGCAAAGCACATTTAACAAAAAGTTGGACAATGACAGCCAGAAGGAATTTCCAGGACATCCCCTTCCCACCAGTGAGGAAAGGTGGTTCAGGAGATGATGTGAGCTTCCCAGAGCAACTTGGTGGGCTGGGGCTGGACTCACAGTCCTTCTCTGTGGCTGACATAACCACATGCTGAAAGTCCGTGGGTAAAACAAGAGGTGTGAGCTCATTCAACAATCAGACTTACATTCTCAATTCAGAAATAAAGGATCGTGTCACTATTTCGGCTTTGAGAAAGTATTTCTGTGCATAAGTATCTGTGGATAACCTCAAGATTCTCATTAATAGCATATTAATAGCATATTTTCATTTTTTAGATGTTATTTTTTTTAAATATATGTATGTGGGGTGTATATGAGTGCAGGTGCCTACAGAGGTCAGAAGAGGGCATTGGATCCTCTCAAACTGGAGCTACAGGCAGTTGTGAGCCACCTGATGAGGATGCTAGGAACCAAGCTGTGGTCTTCTGAAAGAGCAGTATCTGCTCTTAACCAATGAGCCATCTCTTCAATTTTAACATGTTTCATAAAAGCCTAGCTGCACTGGAACCCACCTCTCAGCACAAAGGTATAACATTTCCTACCGTGAATGTTTCCATGAGCAAATTGCCTCTCAGTCAGTGTTCTAGGCTGCTAAAGCCCAGGCCTCAGCACAAATTCCATTCCTTCAAGCCCATTTTTCCCTTTGTCCAAAATTGATTATATCTAACCAGGTCTCTGGAGCCAAGATGTCACTGCACTGCATAATTAAATCCTAAAATAAAATAGCAAGGCTTCAACACAAAACTGACCTTCCAATTTAGAAAGTTCTTCAAAGCTTTGGCACATCCAACAGAAAATTCTTCATTGTGAGGCACCAATGGGACCATCAATGACTTTGCTAACCCTTGGTCAAGCCAGAGCTCACAAGGAAAAGATTTATTTTCTTGTTCACTATCTGAGGTTTCTTTTATGCTTCCTCACCAAGGACTGTAGGTCTAAGGAAATCATTACATAGCCCTGTTTTTAAAATGGTTCTTTAAAAGGTGATTTTAATAATTCAGGGAAGATTGAAAAGAGAGACCCCTTCAGAGGAGGGCTTAGGCAGGCCACTGCCACAAAGCTGAGATGGTGAAGCGTCTCGGCAGCAGTGCTGGTGACAGGAGAGGTGGTCAGGTCCCAAAGGGGCTGCTGGAGAAGTCCTGATTTAGAACAAACAGGTCAAAGCTTCAAATGAGATCACTCCTGAGCTCAGCATCTACGCAGCGCAACCTTCCTGCTATGGTTTAGATGTGGGTTGTCCCCGGCCCCACAGAGGTTCCTGAGGACCTGGTCCCCAGGGTACTAGAACTGAGGAGATGGCAGCTGTCAAGGTGGGGCCTGGGACAAAGCCATTAGATCAGGGAGGTTATTCTCAGGAATGGGAAGCGCTGACTCTGAGCAGCGCTGACTCCCAGGAGTGGGAGTGGGAAGGTCTTGCGAGAGATCTGTTCCCTTGAGAGCAGATTGTTATAAAAGGCATGAGTCCCTCCCCAGGGTCCTTCATCCCTTCTTGTGCCTGTGCTCCTTCCGCACAGGGCCAGTTCCCTTTCTTCTTCTTGCGACACAACCAGTGCCAAACTCTTTGGACCCTCCAAGCCACCAAACTTATAAGCTAGAAAAACTTCTTTTCTTTTATTACCAAACTGCCATTATTTTGCGATAGCAGTACAAAGATTTTAATATATTCTCTCAATGTTAAACTAAAAGAAAGATAAACTAGGAAAAGCCCAAACTCCCAACAACAAAAGAAAACATAACATTCAGCAGTTTCAGGATCCACTCCTGCATTAAACTAAGATAGGCCCCGAACTTTGTCTGTATTGTAGGCAGAATTCCCCTTCTATGAAACAAAAGGCTTCGGAGAATAGAAGGGAGAGGATGCTGCAAAGGCTGGAACTGTACATGATACTTTATCCCCAGCTCAGAAATCAAGGCAGCCTGTAGCCCAGAAGTCTGTGAAGGTGCTGTTCCTCTGCAGGGTGGCCGTCTCCCAATTTTCTATAGCCCCTTCACATTGACTTTCCACAACCCCTTCAGAAACAAGCTTTCTATGTCCCCTCAAAATACTGTGTACATGGCATCCTCGAAAATATAATCTCTGTGGTCAAGTAGAGTTTTGGAGACAGAGCGGAGAGAAGAGGAACTTGACGTTCTAGGGATTACGCTCTTTGTATAGGCATGGTTTCAAAATACCTGCAGCATCTGAGTGGCCTGCTTAATTGGGGGACTTCCCATCACAGAGGGCTGTGCATCAACCCATGTTCACTCCAGAGAAATGAAGAGCAGTTACCCTCAGACAGATGGACAGAAAGCAGGGCCAAGAGCAGGCAAACTGATTAACGCTATCAATGGGAAATTCTAAAATTACAGAGACGTCTCATGTGAAAGATAACAATATCCTAATGTTGATGGGAAAATACAGTCAGACAAAAGAGAGGGGCAACATCTTGAGGACCAAGAGACAGGATGTGCTTCTGAAATTATTTTTCATAGAAATACAGAAGAAATAAAAACTGAAGTTAAAAGGGTAAGACAATGCTTTTGTTTTTTTAAAAAGACAGTATGCAGTGAAGATACCAGAATAATAGAAAGAAAAGGACAGGTAAGCAAAGAAAGACTACTGAAGACCCAAATCAGCAGTGTATTCATTGTGACGGTGCTAAAGATAGGGAAAAGTCGCATCCGTGAACTGCGGGAGTCACATCTTAATGCTTTCTTGGTTTGCACTGGGCCAAATTTAAAACAATGAAAGTTAACACAGAAGGAAGAATAAAGAATACGCAGTGAACACACAAATAATGAACGTTGCTAAAGGAAACACTGGAGTCCGTACTCCCAAAGACAAAGGGAAAGCGTGGAGGCCGAAGATAGGCAGGCACACTGCTTTCTGACTGGAAGATTCATTGTAAACCAGGTAAAAAAATCAATGAAAAGAACAGTTCACCTAAATTAATTTTTCTAATTTTTGAAGGTGTGTGAATGAAGAAAACAGCCTTCAGACATTCAAATAGGAAACAATAGGTTATCCAGGAAAGAAAAAATAATTGGGTCAGCCTCAGACTTCTGTTGCGTTAATTGCAAGAACATAATAAAGTAAGATCTAGTTTTAAAAGCAAAAGCCCATTTGTGTACTCTGAAAAGGACAATATAAAATGATTCTCAGATATGCAAGGGATAAACTATGTATTACCAATCTGTCTTCCCTTTCTCCCCTCAAAAAGTCATATAATAAATGCAAATAATCAAGAGATTAAAGAAAATTAAGGGTCTTTTTGTTTGTGTGTTTTCTATTTCTTTATTATGCTTATTTATTCTTTTTGTGCAGGGACACATACACCACATTGTGCATGCAGAGGCCAGGGGACAACTCGCAGGACTTGATTTTCTCCTTTCAGCTTGTGGGTCCCAGGAATTGAACCTAGGTCATTACGCTTTGTGATATTATTCACTCAGCCATCTCAATAACCCAAAATTAAGGTTTTTAAGAGTTTAGGAAAGAAAAGAAACAAAGTAAAGGTTAGAGATATGGCTCAGGGTAACAGTGCTTGATCTGTAAGCAGGAGGACCTGAGTTCAGATCTTCAGCATCTGTGTAAAAAACTGGGCATGGCTGTAATTGCTGTTCTCTCCAACATTGTTGGGAGAAACAAACACATCCCAGAGCTCATTGGCCAGCCAGCCCACAGAAACAGGAACTTTCCTTTCGGTGAGACATCCTGACTCAAAGCAATGAGGCAGAGTGATAGAGGAAAACATCCAGCATCCTGCTCTTCACCCCCCCACACACATATGCCCAACCACACACGAACAAGCACCAACTGTTGCAAAGGACTGTCTTCCAAAAAGACAGATCATGGATAGATGCCATCTTGCCAAGCTTGGTTGTACCCGCTTGACTAGGATCATCCTAATCGAACTTGTTGACTGTTATGCGCCACAGGAATGTAGGGGCCTAGAGAGTCAGCCACACCTCCCAACCAACCAGTCAGTCCTAGTTGCACAAGGGGGAGGGGCTAAAGACATACAAGCTGAGAAAGCAGAGGGGAAGGTCTCTCACCATCTTGTGCAGCTGTGGAGAAGCCACAAATCATGCCTGGAAGAAGACTTTCCAGTGGGACCTTAGGAGGGGGGCACTGACACTCTTGTAAGTGAACTCTCACCCACTGCTCTATAATCAGCCTAATAAACTCACTGGTTTCCCAAACTATAGTTTGGTGAAATTGTAAGATTTATCACAGGGACCAAGGGAAGAGGGGGAAGGGGCTGGATGTGGTTTGTGCCTCCCAGAAGGAATTTTAGCTACACATACATAGGCACCACACACACACGTAATAGACCACAGCACATACACATACAAAGAATTAAAAAGTTAAGAAATAGAAAAATTAGTATAATACACTAAGCTAATTATAGAGACGAATTTAAATAATTATTACAAATCTGACTACAAATATCAAAATTCATTCTTGAGTGCAAAATTATATAACGTTAAAAATATGCATCAAATTATAATGTATCAGATTTTAAAACGAAGATCAAATAAGCAAAATTGGGAAAGAAAGAGATGAATGTCAGTTTTCAAATCTTATTCAGAAGTGATTCAAAGATAACAGTTTGGCCAGATTTTTTTTGCAACTAAAGAAATACAAGTTAAAGAACGTTTTTTGATAGACTTACAATTACTCTCCAGGATGGAGAGATGACTCAGTGTGGTTAAGTGCTCTTGCAGAAATCTAGGTTCGGTTCTCAGCACCCTCATGGCAGCTAACAATGGCTCCTAACTCCAGTTTCAAGGGATCAGATGCCCTCTTGTGACCTCCGCAGGCATTGCACAACACATGCAGGCAATATACTCATACACATAAAAAAATAATAATAAATATTAGTTTGGCAGGAAAGATGGCAGATGACAAGGATTCTCTGCCAAAGCTTAAGGACCTGACATTTCTCAAGAACCAGATGGAGTGCCTGCAGCTTGTGGAAGATGAAGTCAACAGTGGTGTGGGCCAGGATGGCTCACTCCTGTCCTCACCAGTCCTCAAGGGATTCCTGGCTGGCTATGTGGTGACCAAACTGAGGGCATCAGCCATATTAGGCTTTGTAGTGGGCAATGCATGGCATCTCTGCAGTTCAGGCATATGCTGTGCCCAGTGCTGAGAAGACACTGAAGGAATACTTTTGGACACTACACAAGGGGCCTGACTAGGCCTCACGGGGAAGGCAGGATAAACGTCTCAGGCCTGAGGTGGAGGCCCTTTCAACACAGATGCTCTGTCTGATTTTCATTTGTTGTCTCCACCTGTCCTGCCATTTACATCATTGCTTTTCTGGCTGCAAAGAGTAGACAGTGGTTTGTCAGACTGTACCCTGGATGCCTTCCGTCCCTAGTTCCATGGGATTGTCCCCAAGATTGTGGGTCAGGAGCCCCTTCTTCCCTCACTCTGGAGTGTGCAGCTGACTCTGATCCTCAGTAATCTCTCTGGTCATGTACCACAGCTCCTCCCTCGATTTCCCTCAAATCTGCTCCTTCTTTGCCTTTTGCTAGCTATACAGGGCACCCTGGGTCTGGAGTAAGCTTTGAGTGTAGAGGATGGCACATGCCAGGCCTGCCCCCCTAGGCAGGCTCACTGGACTCCACTGCCATGTACGGTGCCCATTCACTGTTAATACTGTGCCATGTGGATGACTGAATGCCCTTTCGACCCTCCACAGCTGTATTGCTCACTGAGCTGACCAAGCCACTGTCCTGCACCTTCTCCTCCTGGTAGATTAGCACGCATGGCCCCGGGGACCCCCACCCTGGACTATCAATCCGGCTCTATGGCGCCAACAAAAGTCTGGTGATCTTTCTACAGCATTATGTGGACCCCAGAACCTCCCAGGTGCTGAACAATATCAATATTGGAAGCACAGCTCTGTTCTATTGCTTCTGCCTCCAGCATCGCCTCTGCATGTCCGGGGCTGGCCCTGCTGCTGATGCCTATGGGGGCCTGCTATGTATCAGGTGGCCTTCAGGACCCCAGGAGCATCCTTCTTGGACCCCTCAGCAAATGCTCCCAGTCCCGTGCCTTTGCACACCACTCCACTGGGACTGCTGCTTCTCGTCTTCTACTGCCTCACTTCCGACTTGTCATCCGTGTATACAGCTGACTACAAAGTGAGAGCAGCTGCCTTTGGCACTTCAGAACCAGTTCCTTTACACTTTTGAGATGATGGTGAATCTTGGTCTGTGTGCAGGCAGTGGCCAGGCCCTGGCCTTCTAGAGGGATTCTTAGGATGGGCAGTACTGAGCCAGGTAGTAAACGGACTGCTCATGTCAGCCGTCACGAAGCACAGCATCAGCATCACACGCCTCTTGGTGGTGTCCCGCTTGTTAGTGATCGAAGCCATTCTTTCCGCGTGCCGCTGCAGCTGCAGCTCACAGCTGCCTTCTTCCTGGCCACACCGCTCATCAGCCTGGCTGTGCACCTGTGCTATGGCAGGCTCTAAGTCTCTGATCACGTCCCCTCTCGCTTCTGACCGTGTAGGTGAGGTGCCACCACCAAAGCCACCTTCCAGGCCTCTCCCCGCTCCTCCCCCAGCACCCCTGTAAACAAGTCCCCTGTGAGAGCTAGGGCAGCCAGGTTAGTCTTAGGAGGTTCAGGTAGGTGAAGAGGCAGAGCGAGAGAGCTTGGTTAAAGAAATTCTTAACTCTACTCCTAGGTCCTTTTATACTAAAGAATTGGGAGTACCAGTAATAGCCAGCCCTGAGAACCCATCCTTGAGGACAGCTCTGCCTCATCCTTCATGAATTTGGCTACTTAGAATGGAATGCCGGTGACAGGTGACTTTCCTTGCCTGCTATGGTGACTCAGCAGACTCCCTGCCCCTAGGTCTGGTACTGGCTATTCCAACCCAGCACAGCTTCCGCTTAAGGAATACTTAGCACCAGCTGTCGCTGTCCCGCAGGAAGGCCCGGTTGTCAGGGATTATATAACCATCAACCAGGCCACTCTGCCAAGCTCCCCAACTCCAGCCTCTCCTGGAGCTGTCCCGGCCCCTCCTCAGTGCTGCTCCCCTCAGCCTTATTCTGGAAAGCTCAGAGGAGGCTGGGGCTTGACTCAGCTCAGGGAACACTGGCCCTGGGCCCTGGCATAAGCCTACACTCCTGATTCTTTTGTGCACCCAAGGGCCCTGTTGAATCCGGCTGCCACCTTTAAGGCATTCTTCCCACTCTGGGTCTTGCTCCTGCCTAGCAGTGGCTCAGCAACTAGCAGCCTGGGAAAGCTCTACAGAGTATCCAGGGACAGGTACAGAAAGCTTCTGCAGCTCAATCAGGGCTCTACATAAGCAATAAGGTCTTAGTAAAGGGTTCCAGGGTGTAAGTTGCTTCCTACAACCAGTGAAACAAACAAAATAATAATAATAACAATAATAATAAATATTTTTTTAAAAAACTACTAACTACACGTGTACAATCTGTAATAATCAAACCAGGGTAAGAGTCCATCACTGCTTTATGCTTAAAGACTTGGAGCTCCTCTCTCTGGTCATTCATAGAACATAGCACAGGTTATCATGACTAGAGACCCCACCCACTGTAGAACATTAGAACTCTCTATTTTTAATTAACCATGTTTGTGTCCTCATTAAATGAGTCTTTCATCCCCTACCACCCTTCGCAGCCTCCAGGAATCCCTATTCTACATGTAAATTAACTTTCTTCTTAGCATCCATGTCTAAGTAAGAATAGCATTTGGTTTTCTATGTCAGACTTATTTCATTCACACATTAGATTGCACAAGAGGATACACACTGGGGAAAGAAAAAAACAAGAGAGCAGTATTCATTCCACAATGCTTATAAACAATCCAAACACAGGACGTAGGCTATAAGATATGGATTAAATAAATTAGAATTATCGTAGGCCCACACAAGGAAATAAAATATAGTCATTAAACTATCCTATCATAAAATGTTTTATATTAAAAGAAATACAGTGTACAAAGTAGGAGTGAAAATTTCTGTCCTCAAAGCTGGGTCTCAAATGATTGACAGATACCTTATTTTTTATACATTATTTTATTATACATATTTTTATCTTATGGAAACTGTGAATCTTTTCTTAAATAAAATTTACATTATACTTTAAATTAAGTATAAAATAAACACAAAGATCTAGAGGATTGTCAGATGAGTTTCACAGACTGAACATGCCCAAGTGAGCACCATTCTAGGTCAGGAGTTGGCAAACTGTAGTTGGCCCAGAGCCTGTTTCTATATGACCATCAAACAAAGAATGGTCTTCGCATTTTTATATGGCTGGAAAAAATGCAAATCGTGTTTCACTGCATGTGAACTACATATAAAATTCAAATTTCAATGTCCACAAATAAAATTTTATTGGGATGCAGCCATGCTCCCTCATTTGCAATTTTCTGTGGTTGTTTTTATGCTCTGATGACAGAGAAAAAAACCCAACCTAAGATGTTTACTCTCCAGCCCCTTACAGAAAGCTTGTTGACTTCTCTCCTAGAATGTTACCATTGCACCAGAGAATTTTCTCATGCCCTGTTCAGTGGATTTCCCATCTCTATGCCATGCAACCACTTATCTGTTTTCTGCTGTTAAAGATGAAATTTAGCTATTCCAGAATCTCATATAAATGAAGTCATATACTATTTACACATGTAGCCTTTTGTTGGATTTCTATATCTCACAAGATAACTGTGAAATAGACCCATGTTGCTATATACATCAGCAGTTTGTTCACTGTTACTGTTGAATTGTATTCTGTGGTTATTTACCAATTCACATGTTGATAATTAAGTTGTTTCCAATTCTTGTCTATTATGAATGAAGCAGCTGCTTTTTGATTCATGTATAAGTCATGAATTAGTCTCCAACTAAAAACTTAGAAGGACTACCAGATCATAGGTATGTGCATGTCTAATTTCATAAGAAACTGCCAAACCAATTAATACGGAGACTCACAGTTGGTAGAACACTGAGGCTGAGAAACAGTGGGGTGCTCATCCCTAAATGAGGCACCTATATCATTCCCCTCCCCACATGGTTCAGGGAACATTATGAAAGATGGGAAGGAGAGAGTGTAAGACCCAGAGGTTGAGGAGGACTGCTGCAAAACAGTGTCTTTAGGACACATTAAGGACATTTGCTCTCATGAACCCACAATGCCTACACAAGACCTCTATATGATCAAGCGAATCAAAATTCCAGTACAGATGGGAAAAAGGTTCATAAGGCTCCACCCTAGCTGAGGAGCTTTGGTGGTTGAAGATTTCAGGGTAAGAAAAGTCAGTTTTTCTCAGGGAAGTGGCCCTGTTAGGATGTCCATGCTCCCGTGGACAGGTCAACACTCAGACACATAAGGACAGCACTGATTGTACTCAATGAGTTATGAAGGCAAGAAGAAGAAGACAAGAAGTTGGGAGGGAAATGGGGGGCATGTCGAGGGAGCATCTGGAAGGAGTGGGCAGAGGAATGGGGGCTGACCTAATCAAAAACATTACACACGCCTATGAAATTCTCAAAGAATAAATGATAAAAACATTTCTAAACAAATTTTTAAATGGCCCTGTCAAACCTCATGATGGTTCATTTTGATAAGACTGAGGCATTCCTAGGAGGTGAGTAAAGCACACCCTGGAGTGCATCAGTGAAGGTAGTTCAGGGATGGCTGCCGTGTAGGACAGAAACTGTGGGGAAGGACGCCCCCTGAATGTAGATGGCTTTGTCCAATACCCTAGAGGCCTGGAGGAACGACAGCAGAAACCCCGTGTCATCCTCTCCCTAGTCACTCTGCTTCCTGGCTACCTTCCTTTACCACACACTCCAGCCACCATGACCTTTGAGGCCTCATCTCAGGTCCAAAGCAATAGATCCAAAACCCACTGAAACCATGAACCAAGACAAACCCCCCTCTGTGTGTGTTTTCTCTGGTATTTTACCACAGTGATGAAAAGGAACAAAAACCTTTTCTGTTCTCTTTTCAGCAGTGTATCAGAGGTCCTCAAACTTCTGGGCTCAAGCAATCCTCCGGCCTCAGCCTCTAGAGTAGCTGGAATTACCAATGCATGTCACCGCATTGAGCTGCCCAGTTTTTTTTAACTATTTAATTTTATCTTATGTTTTTTGATGTCCTTAACATGACTCAAATCCTATTTTGGGATACAGCAAGTGACAAGAGAAAGAAAGGGATGAAACTAGTTGGCTTGACTCTTGCAATTCAGG
Organism: Eospalax fontanierii; assembly: GCA_035773235.1. Taxonomy (NCBI): domain Eukaryota; kingdom Metazoa; phylum Chordata; class Mammalia; order Rodentia; family Spalacidae; genus Eospalax; species Eospalax fontanierii. The sequence continues at coordinate 19,982,392 of CM069530.1, forward strand.
GTACTGGGAATTCAAAGAATATGCCTCTGTCCTCCACGTACCCAGAGGAAAGCAACCGGTAATTGTAAAACTAGGTAACAGGTGCTGCAGCAGGTGGCTACCAGAAAGCTTGTGTGGGGCATGGGAAGCAGTGGACAGGGAGCTTCTGGCCGACTGAAGAACGAATATATATGGGACAGAAAAAAAGGTGAAGGCCCGAGGGAGTCAGAGAAGTGGGTATCGAACTGAGTATTGCAGAGCCAGGGGATGTCTAACATAAAAGCATGTGATGGCTTCCAGGAACACACAGAACTTAGCACAGCCCTATGACTCTCAGAGAAGGGAGAGGCAGGTCATATAAGCACTTACATTCTAGTGCAAGTCTCAGAGCCAAACCCAAGTCATGGAACAGGATGAAATAGTTCCTCTGTTGTGTCAAGAACTACAAAATCACATTGCAAAGGATGTGGCCGTGGGAAGGGCACACAGGTGAGTCCGTTCATGAAATCTCCCATCCTGGCTTTCCACTGGGGGACATGATACATGTTGTAGCAAAACAAATCTGGACAACAGAGCAGATGCACTGGATCTCTAAGCCAGATTTGAGTGATGGATGGCACCTGGGAATTTGCATTTGATTTCCCATCACCGGGACTTGATGGAAATACAGGAGTAGCACAGACTGCTCGGGCCATCCTCCAAGCCCATCTCAAATAACTACAACTCGAAAATTACCAACCACAGAAGACAGATAAGCAAACGGGCACCACATCTAACAAACGCAAACCCCCCCCCCAATGGGGGTGTAGAGCGCATGCTGCTTTTCATGTAGGGTTTTTGTATTTAGAAATTCTGCCTCAAAACCCCATGTCAGCAGTCATTCTGATGCCCAATTATCATTAAGCATGTGATTACAGCCGTAGGATAATTAAACTATAACTGCAACTAATGCAATTGTGTTGTTAAAAAATATTCCTGAGCACTGAGCTTATCCCAGTACTAGTTAACTGCTATGCTAATGTCTTGGCACATGTGACTAATAATGAGATGAGTTATAACTGTGTGTTTGGATCACATTACATTGCTTCAAGAGTATCATAATATTTTATGGCTTAATGGAGAATCTGGCTTATAGCAATACAGGAAAAATAAATCTCAGCCAATCATCATCTGTTAAAAAAAAATAAAATCTACGTTTAGCAGCCGACAAAGTTTTAACCATCAATAACAATTACTCCGAAACCTTTCTGACACAATAGGTAGATGTTTAATGTCAATAACATAAAACACACCCTCACTAATGGAGATATATTAATATATTGATTAGTTATGCAAGAAAGTTTATGCTTATCCATTCCCATTCGTAATTATGAGCAGACTATTGACTACCCGTTGAACCACATCTTTTAGTCCATTTCCCTTTCTCTACCCAAGAGTACACTTGGCTGGCAGATAATCAGAACAAACAGACATTCCTAGAAAATGGGAACCATATGTGTAACTGACACAGCTTGCACTTGCTGAATGCCTACTAGGTGCACATTAAGTGCATTGGGGTGGCCAAAACCCACAGCAGAAAGGTACAGACCCTGTGCTCAAGGTTCTTAGAGTCTGGTGGGGATCCCGGCAAGACCACAGAACACAGAGAGGAAAGGCAAGAATGGGGATGTGCCTTGATAGGCAGCTAAGGCAACCCTGGAGGGAACTGAACAAGCACCTAATGAGTGTACCAGAAGGCAGAGGAGGCAGGCAAGGGCAGGGCTGGGAGGAAGCAGTGGAGCTGGCGCACAGGTTACAAGACTGGAGTCGGGCAGCATTTGCCGTCGCTCAATAGGCAAGTGTGGCAGTTGCTGGCTTTCTAAGGCGGAAAATGTCAAAGGAAACCATGTGAACGCCAGACTTGGAGCTGTGTACAAAGAAAGCAGACCAGGAGCTGCCTAAGGAACTCACTAACCTGACTGCAGCCTCTCTGCCTCAGCCCAGCTTCTTACAAAGACCTAGAAACCGCAGACTCCTCACAAAGTCAAGATCAGCCCCTCAAAGAAAGCACAGGGCCCTAGAGATTAGAAGAGAAGAGTGCTTTAAGACCAAAGGTAGAGAGGAAGGGGCAACAGGAACACAGAAGATACTCCACGGAGCCAACTAAATAACAGAGCATCGAGTGTCTGTGGAGGGAACTAAATGACAGCGTATCATGTGTTTACAGAGGGAATGAAATGACAGAAGGTATCATCTGTTTCTTGTTGTTTCTACCTCTACAAATAATTCCAGATCAAATCTCTCCCTTCCCCTTCCTCTCTCTTTCTCTTCCTTCCTCATTCTCTTCCTCTCTCTCTCTCCCCTCTGTCTTTCTCTCTCTTTCTCTGTCTCTCCTTCCCTCCCTTTTTCTCTGAAACTTACTTGCCTTATAGTTTCAAGGCCTACACCGTCCCCATTCTGGTCCTGAATCCTTGCTTCCTAGAAGCATGGTGAGCATAGTGGTTTCTAGAGGGACTTGGGATTAGCCAGAGCTACTATTTTCTGACCCCCAGGGGTACCCTGTCCTACCAAGCAGTCACCCAGGGACACAGTCACTCAGCAGATCCCTTTGGGCACCAGGAAACAGAAAGATAAAGGAGGCTCCTGAACTGCCTTCCACGGACTGAAGCTCATTTGCTATGCAAAGCAGCAAGAAAGAACATTCTTTTAGCATTGAAGACATGTGCCAGTTCTCCCAGACAATAGGAAATGGCAAAGACTGAGGGTTTAATGTTTTTTTGTTGTTGTTGTTTATTCTAGAGATTCCTGTTTTTACACATTCCCGTGAATGATGCAGAGGTAAAAGGAGGGTGAGAAGGAAGGCCCCTTTAAAAACATGATCTGTTTTCTTCTGTGCAGGTTGCTTGGATGCCAGCGCCTGCAGCTACAGGGGAATTCAGAAGAGAGAATTTCCTTCGTTCTAAATTAAAAAACAAGAGAACTAGACCTCAAGGCTATTTTTGCCTTGAAACTCTTCCTCCAACATGGTGTTTCACAATTACAATGCGATTAACAAAGAATGATTTTCTTTGAACCAGCAGTTGAAATGAAACACAGACACCCTGCTGGTCACTTTGGGTGGCAAGGTCACTGCAAAACAAATAACAAAGCATCTGGGGGGCTGTCTGTGGTTTTCAGTTCAGAGCTGCTACTCAATGAGAAGTTTACATATAACAGCTTGTATAAACCTTATTTTCTGCCCTGATGCTCAGGAGGGGGGCCTTTGCCTCTCTGCAAGCATTGGTTAAATACTTCTAGCACACAGACAAGGATAAGAAAGAAGCCCAGGAGGCTCACAGGAGCCCCCTAACTCTCTCTACCTGAAATTGCTGTGATTTGGGGCAAATGCTGATATATCTTGGCACTGTGGGTCTCCTGAGGCTTCCCACTAAAGATTCATCAAGCCTCTCTAACTCCTACCCAGAACCCTAGAACATCTGTCCTCAGCTGGCAGGAGCTGGGTGAAGTCCCATTTGGACTCTCAGTCCTACCAGAGGTATTTCCTACTAACTGACAATTAATATGTGTTCATTAAATAAATGCAGAACTTGATATTCAGTAATTCTGTCACTTCCCCAAGATCCCAGCAAATTAGTAACAAAATCAACCTGTCTGCATGATCCAAGCCTGCATTTCCTTTTCAGTGCCTAGAAATGTATAAAGGGGGTTACTAATGGCATCCATTTGTGGAATATTCATCCTGTGCCCTGTCCCTCCCTGGTATTTATGTATAGATTGTTCACTTAGCTTTCTTAGGAGCCCAATTTATAAAACTTGAACCAAGGCTCCATTGTTCAAACAAAGTCACAGGATAAGTAAGTGGCAGAGGTGGAAGGTAGACACAAACCTGCCTGCCTGGACCCGCATCTCCTGCCCTCTATTCCTGCTCCCTAATCAACAGAAATCAAATGCTTGTCAACATGAATCATGAAACTCTGATAGGACTAAACAAATAGCTGGTGCTTTTGTTTTGAGATATGAAAACTTCCTTTTGGTAAGAATTTTAGTTTAGAAATCAGGATCCAGTTAAAATTAGAAAGAGAAAGGAAAACAGGCACTTAGAGAAACTACATGTCTATTTAATACGTACTAAAGTTCAAACTGAAACCCATTAGGTATAAAAATATGGAGACACAAATTGTTTGGAGCTAGGAGGTCCCCAAAGGATTCTGGAAGTAGCAGTTTGTATGTGCCCTGGTTCCATGAGATGAGTAATTTAAAGGGCTCATAAAAATAAGCAAACAAACTTTCAAAAGGCTAGACCTACATCTTCCTTTAAAAAGCCAACAAAGGCTCCTGCTCAGAGAGTGACACAAACATAAGAAGAATCATGTTACCATCATAGCAGTCTTTTACCTACAGTTGAGAAATGCGATCTGTTCTGTTCAAATGTGGTTGAAATTTGTTGGGACTGGAAAATAGATTATTCCTTCCTTAAAAAGGCATAGCGGCTATTCTGTGGCTAGTGCAAACAGGTTTGATCTTGGCTGATTTAGCCTCTGCTGTGTCAGATTGGACCCAAACAATATGTCTGTCTGGTCTGGGTCCTTTATCTTATCTTATCTAGACAGTGAGGATCTTGGGGCCTTTAGTGATTTGAGTGCGGGGATGCTGAATATCAGTTTTAAGATTCAAGCTTCACAAGTGAGGAAGATCCACAATTAAAAATTAGAATCACATTGACTCCAACACCATAGACTGAATAAAAAAGAACCAAGGATGATCCGATCCGATCTCATTTTGCAGATGAGGAAACTGAGGCAGAGGGAAAAGCAATCTGGATTTAAGAATCATTTGACTAAAAGAACTGCATTAAACAGAGTCTTGAGATTGCAAGGCTAGTCCAGCCAAATTGCTGATTGCTGCTACTGCTTTAAATTGGGATTACTAGCAGACATTTAACACGTTGGAGGGTCAGCACATTGCGCCTTAAATACAGAATCTCCACATGTGCCAGCATTTCCATTTCTGGATGAATTTCCAAGAGAATTGAAAGCGGGTCATTTGAACAGATATTTATATGTGTATTATTCATTCACAAAAACCAGAATGCAAAGCAACCCAGTGTCCATCATCAGATGAATGGATAAGCAAAACATGACCTATACCCCAGCAGAATGCTGCTTAGCCTCAAAGGAAGGGAATTCTGATATATTCCACAGCATGAATGAACCTTGAAGACATTAAGTAAAATAAGCCAGTGATATAACAAAAACTGTTGTATGAGTCCACTTAGGTGATCGAATTCACAGGAAATAGGGGAGACCAAGAGCTGGAGGGAAACAAGAATGGGGAATTAGTATTTAATGGATGTGAATTTTCACTTGAGAAAGATGGGGAAAAAATCTAGAGATGGGTGGCAAAGATGGGGGCACAATAATATCTGTGTGCTTATAGTTAAAATGATGAATTTATGTTATATGTATTTTCATTAAAATGAAAAATATAGAGATTTCCACATACTCAGATTTCTGTGTCCTTTGAAAAAACAATGGAGAAGAATTTGTGACACTGGGCCCATGTTCCCATGGGGTGTCTGCACAGCTCCTGCCCACTGACAGCAGATGCTTGCAACATTACTAAGCCACATAGAGTTGTACCAGTTTTAAAGCTGAACTCTGAGAATCATCTGTTCCTTCTGATGTCTCATGGAACTGTGCTCTCGAGCTAGGAGCTAGGCCTCACCCATCTTTTTATTCAAAGCTGCTTCTCCAGCATCCGCTGGGGAACTGCAAGCTTGGATCCACCCTTTTATTTTCAGAGAATCTTACCTTTTGATCCCTGGGATTAAAATATCTCCTACACACAATGTCAAGCATTTTTCTCAACTCTTGCTCTTCCAATGAGGAATAAGCACTCAGCGCTTTGACATGCTAATTCAAGCACACCACACTCCTTCACTATCTCTGGTGGAAGAAACATCAATAGGGGTTCCCAGGGATCAAGTTCAGGTGCCCATGTTACAAGAATGCATGGCTCAGAGAGCTTGTTTACATTATAAACAGTAACTTTAGGTGCCAGGTTGAGTAAAAGTCAGTCGTCCAGAAGTCATTCCTGTGTTACTTGGCCACCCCTGGCCCCTGCACCCAGCCCCCTTACCAACTGGGTTCCTGATGTCACTCATTCCCAAATGACAAGAGAGCTTTGAAAAAAATGCACCATACCCAGATTGCACCAAGTATTATCAAATCAGAATCTCTGAAGGGTGGGGTCCAGAAACTGGCAGCGTTCAAGAGCTCCCCAGGTGATTCAGTGTGTATCTAGCTCTGAGAACTCCCAGCACCAAGCTCCTGGTCTCAGACTTGACCACATGCTATATCACTGAGTTATTAAAAACAACTGATACCCCCTCTACAGGTTCTGAAATGATTGGCAGAAGATGTAACTGGAGATCTGGATTTTTTCCAAGTTCATGTATTCTTGAATATATAACAAAGACTGAGGCACACTGCCCAATGCTATTGGCATTTGTATGCGTAGCCCAGGACACAGACATGTAAAACTTTTCCTTCACCACCATACCCCAGACCCTTCCAAATTATACAGAATAGATATGTTATTCTGATACATATATATATATATATATATATATATATATATAGTCTTTTATCTGTTGCTCCAACAGAAAACATAAGGTCATTTATAAAGGAAAAAGGTTTATTTGGGTTCACAGTTCTTGAAACTAGAAAGTCTAAAAGCATGTCCAATGAGGACACTGTACTGCTTTAACTCATACAAGAAGGCAAAGGGGTGAGCAGGCCCATGCAAAAGACTGAGAACATGAAAGATGGCCTTGTTTTTCTTACAGCAACTCCTTCTTGGGTACTAATCTAATCCTAGCAAATGAAGAGCTCACTGGAGAGAGGCATCAATCCACTGGTGAAGTCTTAGACCACATGATCCAAACAATTCTCAGTAAATCTCACCTTTCAACACTGCCAGGCCCACTGAGGAATTAAGAACTAAGCCTTAACATGAATTGTGGTATGAACCAACTATATACAAACTGAGCAAACTTGATACAGCCTAGGGTCACCTGGGAAAGTAGAACCTCAATTGAGGAACTTCCTCCATCAGACTGACCTGTGGGCATGTCTGTGGGCCATTTTCTTGATTGCTAATTGATGTAGAAGGCCCCAGCCCACTGTGGGAAGTGCCATCCCTAGGCACACATGTGAACCTAGATTATATAAGACAGATAACTGAGCAAGCCAGTAAGCAGCATTCCTTCATAGTTTCTGCTTCAGTTCCTGCCTCCAGGTTCTTACCTTGAGTTCCTGCCTTGACTTCCAGTGATGAACTATTACAAGGACATATTAGCTGAAAAAGAAAAATCACTCCACTCTCTAAGTTGCTTTTAGTCATGGTGTTTATCACAGCAATAGACAGCAAACTGGAACAGAAATCATAGCATGCTCACTCTGCAACACACGCACACAACATATACATACCCAAACTCCTGCAAGCACCTTACTGTGTGCATGGTTCAAAATTCACCCCACAGTAAGAAGCTCCAGCCCTACACAAGGAAATTATGGCAACAAGTGGCTGCTGGGAGGAACAAAGACAGTCTTTCAAGCATGGGACCCATGGTAAGTTAACTGAAGGACTCAAACTGAAGGATATTTGGGAACACAAATGAGACTCTATAGGCCTTATTATATATATATATAATAGAGTACATTAAATTGCGTGGGGGCAATAAGACGAGGTGTGGGGAGGGGAGAGGATCTAAACATCATCAAATTATATGAAAACTGCAAATATTCGATTTAAAAAATTATTTTAGAAAATTCACCCCACAGACCACAGGTGAATCATCACTGAGACTTAGAAAGCAGGCTTTAGATTGAGGCTCTAATGATGAATAATTTGAGTGATCGTGGCCTCCTTGGAACTGAAGACAAAACTATTCTTCCTTGAATTCCTATTGCACCCATGTACTTTTCTTAGTTATCTCATTCAAACCTCCAGCAACACCTTTGGGACACGCTGTCATCTTCGTTTGGGGTGAGGTAAGTGTGAAGACCCACACACTCATTACTTTGAAGGGAGCACCACCCCTTTGAATTTATAAGTTCTGGAGCTTTTCTTCAAATCAGCCATAATATTTTACAATCATACCTTACATGTTTCCAAAGCATTCTGTTAAATAGGATTTTGTAATGTGATTCTCATTTTAAAGGCACTAAGGGAATTTGGTATTTAAGGAACACTTCAGAGAACCTTATATAAAACAAATAATCCCTTAGTACTGTGAACACTAAGCCATTAATGTAGCTATTTTGTGAGGTAGGTGTTTTGCAGAACTGGTTTTCTTATAGTATTCTGAATCTGTTTCCACTGCATAGACATCCTAAAGGGTATGTAAGTGAATAGGAGAAGGTGGAGGAAGTATTCAAGAAAGAAGCAATAAGCTTCCGAAGTCCATCTTCTAAAATGATAAAGATGATGATGATGAAGATGATAATGACGATGATAAAAATACTTAAGTTTCTTCCTTCTTGAAATTTTTCAGTCGCAAAATTTTCAGTCTTTCCTTGCTAGAACAGAGACCTGCCTTTAACAAGACAAGATAGATTTCACTTCTCCAGTCTACCTAAATGGCCTAGCGGTGACCAATTTTCTGCTATTGTGTCAGGTAAGCCTACCTCCTACTGAGAGGCTGCGGGGATTTGGTTAGTTAAAATAACAGCATGGCCTACCACAGATTCAACTGATTGTTCATATGCAATTATTAGACTAACAAAGCTGGAAATGGTCTCATTGGTTGTATCACAAGCAGAGGAAGAGACAGACCTTTGAGACAGAATGTTGCTTTAAAAACGGAACTTAAATCAGTAATGTATTCCTCCAGTTAGCAACTAGACTGTGATAGTCAATCACCCTAACAGAGAGAAACTTTCAGTAGCTACTGGGAAAAGAAAGGGCTAGAACACAGAAGAATTCCCAGTCATTGGCTAAATGAGGAGAAATTTCATGCTAATACCCAGGTAGGGTTGATCTGATTGGGAAGCTGACTTCAAATGATTGGACCACAGAGTTTCACAGTTGGTGGCACATTCCCTCAGTAGCCCACAAATGTTTCTTTAATCAGTAGCATCTTGGGACAGGAACAGAGTTACAGTTCCAGGTCCTAGGATGAGAAAGGAAACATTGATCCTGGGGCAGAATCAAGGAAGTAAAGAAGGAATCTGGAGGGTGGAAGTCAGAGGCAGAGAGACTGAGAGACAATAGCTTGAAACTTCTTTTGGAAATATAAATATTTATGTTTGGCTTTGCCCCACTCACGTTCTGAACAGCTTCATTGGGTCAACACTTAGGCCTACACGCTTCCTTTCAGAGCAAAAACCATCTTTCCCTGCTTAGATCAAAGCTTCATAGGAACAGAGAAGGCATTCTACCCGAACGATCCTCTCTCAGAAAATGCCTATAAACACTTGAAAAGCTGTCAAAATCAGTTCTAAGTCCCTCAGTGAGAAGCCAGAGGCGGCGGAAGGGGCCGCAAAGGTGCTTCCCTAGGTTGCTGATGCTGCACCCAGATCTAAGCCAGGAGTGAAAGGGACGAGGGGAGCAGGCTACTAGCTTGAAGGAGTAAGACTTTGAGGTGACCAGAGCAGCTAGAAAGTGAGAGATATCTAGGTATTTCTAGAAAAGAGAGACCCGGAGGGGTAAATTTACAGTTTCTCTCTGCCTCAAGGGACACGCTTCCAAGAATGTGACTGACAAGAGATGAAGCCAATAGAGTCAACTACTTTCCAACCAACCAGCGACCAGAGAGGGAGGGTCTGATGGGAAAGCCGTGAAAGCTGAGCAGATGTGCGAGCAAGTGGCTGGTCTTGCTCGAGGTCCTCTGCACTTCTGATCAAAATGCTGGCTCCCCTATGCAAAGTTTCTGTCTCTCCCCGGGGATGAATACTTTATAAGTAACCCCAAATAAACTGGTTTCTCTAATTGGACAGCATTCTCCGTTCGCTCAATCAGTTCAAACCTAGCGGGGCGGGGCATATGCTGGGCCTCACTACAAGAGGGGAATTCTTAAAACAGACCCAAAGAAAGAGAGCACAAAATTTTGCATATAAATGACTTTAATCTCCAGTGCATCCCTGAACTATTGGTAGTACAGTACACATGCCATGAAACCTAATTTAGGAAAAAAAAAAAAAAAAACATATATTTTGCCTGTTGCTTGCCTCAAAGGAGAGCATTTAGAATTCGAGTTCAAGTAAAATGAACGAAATCAGCTTTGTTCAAAAAACCATAACAGAACTCAAAGCATCTACGTATTACTTTGCCATATGGGCCTAGAACACACCTAAAATCACAATGTCAGAGACATGAAGTACATTCAAGGGAAAGGGTCACCAGTAGCAACTGATGCTAAGAAGCCTCTGATGTTAAAATTAGCAGATAAGGATGTCTTGAAGAAGTCTCTGTAACCATGCTCAGAATGAAATGGGAAACTGGTTCCTAATGAAGAAAAAAATAGGCAATATAGTAGGAAATCAAAACTTTTCAAAAACTGAAATTCTAGTGCTGAAAACTCAAGAATACAAAATAAAATACTCATTAGATGGGTTTAACAGAAGATTAGAAATCATAATAAGTCAGTGAATTTAAAGAAAAATTGGTAGAAATTATCCAGCCTGCAAAATACGGGGGCCACATGATTGGGGAAAGAGACACTATCAAAAGATTTAACATACTTGCCACTGGGAAGCAGAGAGAAAGTGAGACAGAAAAATATGGGAAATGCTAAAAAAAAAAAAAACCTTTGGAGAAAGGCATTAAATCTGCCAATGGATTGACATCCAAAGAATAAATGGAAATAAATACCCAAGTGGAAACATTGTAGTCAAACTTACTGAAACCAAAGATTTAAAAAGTGTGACCACACAGCCAAGGGAAAGCAGCACAGAACATATGGAGGAAGAACAGCACGAATAGCCACTGACTTCTGTCAAGAAAAAATGATACTGAAAAAATAGTGAAATGGCATCTTTAAAGATGCGGAGAGTAAATTCTGACCGGTTAGAATTCTGTGTAACAACAATATACTGTAGGAATGAATGAAAGAACAATAAACACCTTCCTATACACAGGAAAAACTAAGAGCATCCATTTAGCTAGAAACATTAAAGGAATCTGTAGCATTGTAAGAAATGAAAAGGGAGAGAGGTAGAGAGGGATGGATGGATGGAGGGACAGAGGAAGAAGAAGGAAATTTTAAAGAAAATTATGTAGACTAAAAAGAAATACAATAAGACAAATATTCAGGAAAGAATTTACTATTAAGTGGTAAATATCTGGGTAAAAAGCGTATTTCCTTCTTTATTTAAAATAGATTGCTAAGAAAAAATTTATAACTCCCTCTTTTGTGGGGTTTATAATACACTGCATTACAATGGATAGAAAGTAAGGATGGGTGATGGACCAAAAGTTCTCAAAGGTCTTACTTTTTAATAAAATAGTAGCGTTAACTTTATATAAATATAGCATGTAAGAATTCATAGTTACATATTATAATCTCTAGAACATGCACTTTGTTCAAAAAGTACAAAGTGGTATCCATTCCTATTCAACAGAAAACTAAAAGCTTAAGACAACAAATAGAATTCAGTGGAAATGTTCATAGAAGCTTTACTCATGAGGGCCAAAGACTGGAAAAACAGCCCAGTGCGCATGGACAATGGCTAAGCAACTGAGGTAAGGCCCGTGACGGAGATGCACAATGGTACTCAACAATAAAAGGAAAAAACCATTCACTTGTGCAACAACGTGGATGAACCTCAAAGCATTAAACCTCTCAGTAAGGCGAGATGAGATTAAAGTTACTTCTTGTGAATACCAAAGATGGGACCAAGAAGGAAAGTGATAGAACTTGTGAAAGAGATAGTCATGTATCTCAAGTTTTTATTCCACAGTGTATGAATCTACCAAAATATTGGATGGCATGCTTATGATTTGTACATGCAAATTTATCTCAAAAAAAAAAAAAAAACAAATAAGGCCCCAAATGTTGAATGTTAATGAATTGCATATACATTGATAATGGAGGGGAAACCGTACCAATGTATACTATTACCTTCAACTTATTTGGAGATGCACCCAAACAAGATGGATGGGTCAATGGATGGGTAGAGATAGATAGGGGCATAAATATGCAATAGTGCACAATACTCACTTCAAACTACAAGTGATAATTTGTCCCCAAAGATGACTATATCACAATCCTGAAAAACTGTAAACCATGTTATCTTGGATGATAAAAGGTATTTTTGCAAATGTAAATAAGAATCTTGAAATGGGACCATTATCCTGGAGACTATCCAAGTGGGCCCAGTATAACCATGGATCCCTAAAGATGGAATCTAGAAGGACAGAGGTAGAAGAGACACCATGACCAATGAGGCAGAGCTTTACAGTGTCATGGCTGTGAGCCAAGTAATGTGGGCAACCCACTGAAGTCAGAAAAAGCAAGCAACAGGTTCCTCCCTGGATCTTCCAGTTAACACACCTTGATTACAGCTTCACTTCAGTCTGACTTCCGTTTTAGACTCTTGACCACCAAACTTGTAATATAGTAAATTTATAATTGTTTAAGCCACCAAATCTATGGCAGTTATAGGAGCAACAGAAAATGCATGCATAATTACTTGGCTGTTCAATGTAGATATGTTCATGACAAAATCAAAAAAGAAAAAAATTTAAGGTCCCGTTGGCTAAGTGCAGAATTGAATAAAAGGAAGTTAACTGAACTCTGTTGCCCTAGAGACTTCTCCATCTTTCCAAAGTTATTTAGAAGTTTTTAAGTAGAACCCTTGTTAGTAATTAGAACTTATAGTTGTCCTGATTGCTAAAATTATAATCAGTAGAAGAGAAACTGGAAGAACATTTTCTACAGAATAGAGAAGTTACTGTTTTCGTTTAGGGAATCTCCTACATGAGATCTCAGCCTGACCTGGCAGTTCTCCTGAATCCTAGACCCTAAGATGCTACAATTTTCCATTTTTTCCCCTACGTCTGAACCTGTAAGTTCTTCAGAATATTCCAGATTTATCATCCTCTATCCTTTCAGAACAATCCAGGAATGAAAAGAAGGATGTTGGAGAGTGGACCCAGAGAGAAGCTTCAGCAGGTAGAAGTGCTTGCCCCATGAGGCAAGGACTTGAGTTCTATTCTCTCCCCAGAATCTGCATAAAGTTGGAAGAATAGGATAAAACCAACTCCTACAAGTTGTCCTCTGACCTCCACATGTGCACCCTGAGGTACATGTACACTCACACAGTAATAAATAAGTAATTTAAAAATTATGTTTCCTTATGGGCATGTGTGCACATATGTACTACAGTGCACATATGGCGGTTAGAGGACAACTTGTAGGAGTTGGTTTTCTTCTTCTACCCTGTGGAACCCAAGGACAGAATTCAGGTCATCAGCCATGACAGCAAGTGCCTTTATCTACTTAGTCATCTTGCCAGTCCTTTGTTGTTGTTTTTTTTTAATTGTGTTTGAAATAAACTTTTTAATTAAGTTGAAACAAGGTAGGAAAGTCAGCAAATATTTCAAGGATAGGATCAATAGCTAGTGTGCATGGGTTCATTTTAAGCTGAGAGCTTATGAATCAGAGGATAGCTATGTTAGAGAAAGCATATGACCTCTTTATCCAGAAAATGGCATGTTTCTTTCATTTCTCTTTTCCTTTTGTTTTTATAAAATATTTTTATTGATTCCTTGAGAATTTCATACAATGTACTTTGATAGCATTCAGACTCCCCTCCACCATCTCCACACCCACACACTTTAAAAAAAATATTTTATCTATTATTTTTATTTTATGTGTATGAGTGTATTATTGCCTGTATGTATGTAAATGTACCTGTGCTATGCAGTGCTTGTGGAGGTCAGAAGAGGGCATCGGATCCCCTGGAACTAGAGTTATGGAAGGTTGTTAGCCACCATGTAGGTGCTGGGAATTGAATCTGGGTCCTCTGTAAGGGCAGTCACAATGCTCTTAACCACTGAGCCATCTCTCCAGCTCCCCCTTTTGAAACATATTTTATTATGTCCTCTACTTTTTAAGACCTTTCAAATCTAATTTGTGTCCCCAATGTGTTTGGGTGTGGTTCCATCCCCTGGAGCTTGGTTAAACTAGTGTCATAGCCTTAAAGAAAACTGACACTCCTCCTAGCATCATCAATTACCAATAGTTCCTCAGCTAAGGTTGAGGCTTTTTGCCCACTCCCTCCCCCTCTGCCCTGGGATTTTGTCTGGCCTGAACTTGCATAGGTCTTGTGCATGCTGTCACGATTACTGTGAGTTCATATGTGTGCTGTTTCCTTATAGTCATCCACCACCTCTGACTCTTACAGTCTTTCATTCTTGGAAGGAGATGGTGTGACATTTGTGTCTCAATTAGAACTGAGCACGTTGTCTCTTATTCTCTGCACATTGACCCGTTTGGGGTCTGTGTTAATTGCCATCTGCTGGAAGAAGAAGCTTCTCTGGTGAGTGTTGCAAGATTCATTAATCTCTGTCTTTTTTGTTTTTATTTTTGTCTTTTGAGATAGGATGTGTCAGTAGCCCCAGCTGACCTGGAACTTACTATGCAGACCAGACTGGCCTTAATCTCACAGAGAGCTGCCTGCCTCTGCCTCTTGAGCGCTGGGGTCAAAGGTGTGCACCACGATGCCTGGTTCCTTTTCTATTTTTAATCATACAAACTTACAGACTTGTCTTTGCTGTCTGTACATTCTGAAAGTACAAACCTCCTTTGAAAAGAACAGTAAAAATTCACACTAAAGAAAAAGCAAAAAGCAGGCAAACTTTTAAGTTGATTTTAAATTTGAAGTTCCAAAATGGCAAACAAAAACTTGAAAACTTTCAACCAAGTTTATACCCCAAGCTGTGGTTAAAAATAGGCATCATAGTCATGCATGAAAAGATTCATAAGCACTCTCTACAGAGCTGTGTTCTCAGAAAGGGAGAGATCTGATTTCTCAAAATCTGTTTCTCAAGCAAAATGAATAAAATATCTCAAATATTTTATTGCAAGTGCCAAACATGGCAGATGGCATTTGCACAAGGATTACATAACCACACTGAAAGCCAACCATAAAGCTCTGAGAATATGCTCAGAATGAGATGCCTCTACCTCGGTCCTCGCTCAGGAATGGCACTGCTCCCCTACATGGAGGGGCAGAGCTGGACTGTTAGAGACAGACACAGTCAGGGGGGCTCTGGCTCAAGAATGAAACTGAAATCCGAGCTGGGTAACTGCTGGTGTCTCCTCATGATCACAGATGCTCCAGATTCAGCAGAGCCAGTGGATCCCAAAAGAAACTTACTTAAAATATTATGAGGTGTGTGTGTGTGTGTTGTAACTCAATTAAGTGGCTCTTAACTGGGAACACTGCAAAGGTCACGTTGCAGTGTCAGAAGGTTGGACACACCTGCTTTAGCAGATAGGACTTGGTCCAAAACACAACAGGTAACTTCCTTTCTGACAAAGGATCCGACATTCATTCCATTACACCGAGCAAAGATGGCATCTTTAGCCCCTCCACAAACATGTTAACTGGTTACTCTGTTAAACTACTTACTTTATTGAGCTACAAATTTACATAAAATAACATTCACCAAGTTTAGGAGTATAATTAGATGACTTTTAAAAAGCAATTTTTTACAATCATGCAGTCACTGCTACATCTGAGACAGAAAACTGCCACTATCCAAAATAGGCTTCTTGTTTCTTTGCATTCAACTCCCTGGTCCAGGAAGCCACTATCACTATTGCAGAATTACAAGTACCTTGAACCATATAGCATCTGGCTTGTCTCATCAATGAGCAACATGCGTGAGATGTATTCATGCTGTCGCATGAACCAATAGTTCATTCATCTTTATTTATGGATATACCACATTTGATGGGCATTTGGGTGATTTTCAGTTTTGAGCAGCGGAAATGAATAGCTCTGAACCTGAAAACACTAGTCTGTACAGACAAAGGTTTTATGTTTTCTTGGACAGATTCTTAGGAATGAAATTGTTGCCTCATTTAGCATGTATTTAATTTTATAATAAATCAAGTTTTGCTCCAATTGGACATAGAATTTTGTATTCACCAGCAATAGAAAATTCCAGGTTTTTCACATGATATCAGTATTTGGTATAGTCATCCTTTTAAAAAATGTATTTGTTTATTTATTTTCATTGTATGCATCTGAGTATTTTGCCTGCATGTACATAGATGCATCCAGGCCATGCGATGCCTCGAGGCCAGAACATGGCGTCAGATCCCCTGGAACTGGAGTTATAGACGGTTGTTAGCTGCCATATATGTATCTCATACTGAACCTGTGTCCTCTGGAAGAGCAGCCAGTGCTCCTAACTGCTGAGACACTTTTCCAGCCCCCACGGCCATTCTTTTTATTTGAGCTGCTGGGGGGTGGGGCATACAGTGGCGTTCCAATATGCACTTTTAATTTGTACTTCTCTAATGACTCATTTCCTTGAGCATGATCACTAGGTTTCATATGATATATGTACAGATATGCATCAGAAGGGTCAAACATTTCCTCCATTAAACATGCACTTATAAAGGAGAACTGTGTACAGTCCAGAATGGCTATCTTGAGATTAGACCACCACTAAAAAAGAGCCACATTTCAGAAAACTACTTCAAAATAAAAGCTGAATGGTTAAAAAACAGATTATCTGTTTTTTCTTCCTTATGGGAGAGAGGATAAGAAGAGAAAAAGAAAAACTTTCTGTTCACAAATAGAAAGATCTGGGCTGGAATGGCAGTTCCCTCTTCAGAAGTCTTGACTAGACACCCCCTCACAGCACGTCCCTAGCTATCAGATGGCCGTGTGAGAGCGGAAGGCTTCAGAACACTAAATTTGCCTCTCCAAAGAACCAAATGTTAATATGCCACACATGTTGTTAGAGTCTTACAGTATTCAATTCTCTCTTCAGCTTATTATTTTTAGGTGGGATTCAAAACACCCACCAGGGATTATTTTTTATAAGAAAGAACATTATTGTTTTTCTGAAAAATGTGCTGAACTTCTAATCATTTGTCAAGGTCTTTTTTTTTTTCATATATGAGGTACAGCTTTCTATCTCCTTAAAGTATAGTAAATTATTCATATTTATGATATCAAAAAATGTCATCTCTGTACTTAGGAAAAGAATAAAATCAGTCCACCCAATATCTTCTCCATCACTAATGCTCCTGAAAGAAGTCCTTAGGAGGCATATCTATAACCCATCCAGATTCACCATTCCAGGCTGGCAGGAACCTGAGCATCTCTCTTCCCACTTTCCCATCTTAACTCTGAGAACTGTGTATGTAGATAACTGCTCTCCAGTATTTAAATTAGAGGATCAGACTCAACAAATAGGACTTTTGTTCAAAAGCGGAAAGTCTCTTTAGAAGTAATCTATATAATAATCTTATTGTTTTTTCATTGACAAGGAGAAGGAAAAGACATGAACACCACCCCCCCCCCCCAAATGTATTCACTGCTGAGCTCCATTAATTCCTACTACCTTTTTCTAACCTTAACCTGCGCCTGTGTCTGCTTAAGGGTTGCAGTGTTGACTAGCCAGTCTTTACTTTGACACTGCAGGTTTGGAAGTGTGACTATGGTAAAATGGATGAGTCTTTCAAGGACACTGCAGAGATTGTTTCTCATTTAAAAATGGTGGGTGATGGTAACTACATCTATACCAATCTAGAGTCGAGTTTCAATCTTCAGAACAAGGGGAATATTCCATTTTCATGCCTGACATTTCTCTGAGAAGCATATTTTCCAGTGTGAGACATGCCACATTAAATCCAAATATAAGTGTAAATGCTTGAATTTAGTCAAAGAGGAGAGACTCCATATCAGAGGAATCATGTGTTTTGTTCACATGTTAATTACTCCCACCAGGACTGAACCCTCAGAGACCTCTGTTTGACTCTTATCAATCAAACCTTTTATAAAAATCCAAACTACCTAATCAGCTGCAAGACTCAAAAAGATCTGTAAACACACTCACAGCTTGAGCCTCTCATATTTTCTCATGGACGCCCCTTCTTACAATCCATCTCCATACCCATAATCTTTAAACTCCCCAAGACTTGCTCCTACAGCCAATCCCCAGTATACGCCAAGACCCCAGCTTCTTCACTGTTCAGAAACCAACGTGCACTCCCTTCATCTCTGAAATCACAGGGAGAAGAAAAGCATAGCCAAGCCCATTTCTGTAGGTGTGTTGTGACAGGGCTGATCTATCTACCCAAGGTGGAGTGCAAAATGCAGGAAAGAACAGAGAGGAGGAAGGGGTCTAAAAGCAGAATTCCTACAACTCAGAGCATCATCTCAATAAACATGGACTGACTTCACCTTTTCTTAAAAAAACCACTATACACGGTAATTTGTTAAGCCGTGCATTTGTAATGCTGTGCGTGTGTGTGTATCCACAGCACAGTTATTTGCTTTAACAGTAAGTCACCTGTGAGTACAGAACAGTGGGAAGAATCCCCCTTCCCCTTCATCTCCACTCGCTGAGGCTCATGACACCACCTTAGAGAGTAACAGACGCCACCCCTAAAGGGACAGCCTAGGTCACTAAGTGGGTAGTCCAGCAGCCCAGAATTCTCTAGCCCTCCCATACACCCACCCCTGTCCCCATCACTTGGGCACAGCGGTTACATCAAGATGTTACTAAGAAACACTTGCTGACAGGCCAGTCAACTGAGGCAGCACAACCTTCTGTATCCAGATCCAGTCTTCTCCTGTTGGGCCAGACTGCTACCACAGGAGGCACAGAGAGTAGGTTCTAGGGGGTTCCCCACCTCTACTCTCCTGGAGTGCCAATTAGGATGGTCAAGTTAAAATAATTTCAGAGCCCGGAAAAAGTAAACCACTCTCAAGTCATTTCTGACAAGAGTGCCGCTCTGCAGGTCTTCATAGTGTGGTGTACCACTGTGAGTCTGTCCCTCTACCTGGGCAAAGAGGAAATGCTAAAGGAAACATAGGAATGCGTGGCTTATGGTCACAGATTCTTATGACCAGAGTGACCTAAGTGTCCTTCTAATACAATCACACTGTTTTATAGATAAATGTCCTATAGAGGGCAAAGATTAAGGTGACTGTTGGGTAGGTATGACTTACCCAGACTACAACCTGGTGACCTAAAATTGATTTAATGCACTCTCCTCCCTTTCCAAGAACAGCTATAAATTACCAAAACAATAATGATAGTAGGTGGTAACATTTGAGCTTCCTGTTACCAGGTACTGTGCCCAGCGTCTTCCAGGGATTATTTCATTCAGACCTCACAACAGCTTACAAGGTGACGCTCGTACTGTTCCCACATCACAGAGTAAATGCAGGATACTGAAACATGGGCTGCAGGTCACACCAGATGTAGACCAGACACTCCAGGCCTTCAGTCCGGCCACACACTCTGTACATTGACATTTGAGACACCTGTTGTACCTCTAGGCACTACCTGAATCATCATGATATGGATTGTGTGTAAGATCCTTAAAGAATATCATGAGGTCATAGAAAACCAACACAACTGGTACCTACCTTCCCTTAAGTAGGAAATGAGAGACTAATTGTTTCAATCTTATCTATAAATTGATTCTTTATAGAAAGATCAAATTCATTTCACTTCACAAGTCTTGAAGAAACAAACCTTTGATTAATATGCAAGAAGCATTAAGAGTTCCTTCATTTCCTGCTTCCAGAACCCTTTGGTCCAACCTCCGTTAGCAGTCACGGACACCCAGCTCTGCCTTTGAAAGCTAAGTCAGCATTTTCACTGAGTTGACAGCCATGTGCACAAGCAAGCCCTTGTTCTTGAGGCCGCTGTCAAAGGCATCTGACATGGGATAGTCTGCAAGGTCAACGTGAGGGCAGAGACACCTGAAGTCATTGGACACAAAGATGTTACCCCGGAAGCAGCACAAGGAAGGGTTGGAGAGGATGTGTAGACCTCAGGATGTGTAGACTTCAGTTTGGACTAGAGGTCTTGCATTTCCCATCTTAGACATCCTAGGTAAGCACTGTGTGTGTGTGTGTGTGTGTGTGTGTGTGTGTGTGTGTGTGTGTATTTGTGTATGTGGATGTGTGGTGTGTGTGTGTGTTCATGCACAAATGAGTGCTTGTGAGTGGAGGCCACAGGTCAATGTTGGGTGTCTTCCTCAGTTTTGGGCAAGTTCTTGACCTCTCTGAGCTTGGGTTTCCTTATCTATAGAAGAAAAGAGCAAACGCAGCTACATCTTGAAACTAGAGTGAGATTAGATGAGTATAAGTAGCCGGAGCCATGCCTGTCACATGCTAACACTGGACAACTATCATTTTGCGGAGTTTTGTGCATGTGTGCATGTGAGTGTATGTTCCTGTGTGTACATGTATGGATGCACAGTACATGCAGATGTGTGTGTCAACATGCATGTATGTGGAGGCCAGAGGACAAACTTGGGTGTCATTCCTCAAAGACCATCCATTTTTTCTTCAGACAGAGTCTCTCATTGGCCTGGAACGTGCCAGGTCAGCTAGACTGACAGGCCAATGGGTTCGAGGCACCGTCCTGTCTCTGCCTTCCCATGTCTGGGATTACAAATACACATCATCCCACTCAGCTTTTTAAAAAACATTTTATTTATTATTTTTTATTTTATGCATATGAGTGTATTGCCTGCATGTATGTAAGTGCACCCATGTTGTACAATGCCTGCAGAGGTCAGAATAGAGTATCAGATCCCCTGGAACTGGGGTTAACGACGAATGTTAGCTGCCATGTAGGTTCTGGGAATCAAACACAGGTTCTCTACAAGAGCAGCCAAGGCTCTTAACTACTGAGCCATCTCTCCAACCACTCCCCCAGCCTTTCTTAGAGAGATTCTGGGGACTGAACTCGTGTCCTCTGGCTTGTATTCTAAGCATGTCACCCAATGAGCTACCTCCTCTGCACCCATTTCTAAATATTTTTATTGTATTAATTCCACATCTTTTCAGTGGAAAGAGAATTTCCTCTCATGTTCATTCCAAAAAAAGGAAGAAAAGGATGTTGCAGACTTGGCAAAAAGTAGAAAATGCTAATACTGATGCACCCCAAAGCTAGACAAATCTAGGGAATGGCTCTGGCTGGGGCACAGAAAACAGAGCCAATTCCACCTGCTTCCTAATACTTTTTTAAGTATGTATTTATAGCTCATGTTTAGGTGTTTGTGCTGTTGATATAATTAGCCATTTTTCTCTAGCATATCCAGTAATTATTTTATCAAATGCACATCTGTTTTAATTACACATGTACACACTTTACTATACTCTGAAATGTCAAACACACTGTAAAATAGCTCCGAGTCCATTAACACATAAAAACAAAACTTCACTTGACGTATCACCAACAGCTGGAAGAAGCTCCCAGACCCAACCAGCTGCTCCCCAGCACCTCCAAGCCAAGGGCTGCTGTGTCAGCCCGACAGGGATTCTACCCATGCTGGAGCCATGCTTTCTGTTTGCAGTTCTCGCGCCTCGTTGTACTTGTCAGATGGGGCACACGGGAAGTGTGAGAGACTTGGCTGGCACCATGCGTGCCAGCCCCTCTTCACTTTGCCAAGTCGAAGTTCAGTACAGATGCTGATACCAAATACTTCAAACCCAGAGCACCTCCTGCTGCTGACACATACAACTCCCTGGTTATACAGATGGGGACACTGAGAGTCAGAGGGAAGAACTATGTTAGGGAAGTGACTGGAATCATTCTGACTCATTTGACATCCAATTCTGTACTATTTCTGACATGCTAGTGTTAGAGTAGCAAATAGCCCCAGAAGATTAACTGGTCAAAACTATAAAATCTCTAGTCTATCACTGAAAGACCCACATTTCCAGTTTCACTGGTCAATCACCTAGTCATAGGACCACTCTTAGGAAGGTGGGTTCACCTTAAGTCATGGTAAATGGATGGGTGCAATACCTGGTATGCTAATGAGATAGTGAACTTTTCCTGCCTGGAATCCACCTCCCAGGACAGTGCTTCTGGACCTGGCCACAAACATGGAGGTCTCCGCAAGTCTGCCCAATTTTCTGAATTCTTCAGAAAAGTGTAATCTCTCCTTTTCTTCTTCATATCCCTTTTCTAAACATGCTTTCTCTAACACTTCGGGCTGCCCTAGCATCTTGTATTTCTTTACTTTTTCTCTAAAGCTTCCTGCTCCCAGTCATATGACCACAGTCAGCCATATGTCTGACCTCCAGGCAGGCTCTAGACCTGCATGGCTTCATGGCTTTCTCTCCTTCTCCCCTCCGTCCTCCTCCCAAGGCAGCTGCTGAGATTCCCACCTAGCTAGCCCTATAAGAATTTTTCTTTAAATTCTAATAAAATTGTCCGAAAGTTTCATTTGGGTCCACTCTTAAATTCTTTTATGAATAAGGCTAAGAACCCTCTAGTGGAGGCTCTTTCTCCCCCATTTCACTGGTGGCTACATCGTGTCCACCAAAATCAACACAGGTGTGCAGATAAAATGCTGACCCCTGGACTCTAATCCAGGAGGCCCCAGCTGGGGCTGTGGGATGTAGGTTTTCACAGATGTTGCTAGCAGTGTCAGCATGGCTACTTCAAGGACTTATGCTGAAGGGCCCAGGCCTACAACTCACATTTCTGTCTGAAAGCTCTCTGTGGTCTTCCTTTTGGAGCTTCCTCCCATTTCTAACACGCAAGTGCTGACAGGACTTTACCGGGCCGCCATATTGACTTACCCCAGTACTGGAACTGATTAGCCCAGAAATATTCCCAAATCATTTCTCAGCAGACTCTTTGGTGGCAGGTTATCACTGTCGCTGGCATTTGAGGGCTTTGTATGACAGTTACAGTAGCATGTGTTGCAGAAGCATAAGCCACCCATTCAGTTTCTTCCCACAGAAAGGAACTCACTCAGCATCATTGACCAGTTTTCTGGGGAAAAAAAAAACGACCCTCAAATAATCCAACTAATTTTACACTTCAAGTACCTAGAAAAGTGTGTTATCTGCTCTTTTTCTGTGTCACTGGGATTAAATAATCTACAAGAAACAGTCTAAGGGAAGAAGGATGTAGTTTGAGGGGTTACAGCACCATATAGTGGGGAAGGCTTGGAGGCAGGCAGCAGCTCTGGGATGGTAAAAACACATGGTGGCTTGCTCACACTTCAAGAGACCAGGACAGAGCAACTGGGCCAGAAGATGGCCAGGCTATCACCCCTAAGACCTGCCTCCCAATGACCCACTTCTCCCAGGGAAGGCTCCACAGCCTCCCCA
Organism: Eospalax fontanierii; assembly: GCA_035773235.1. Taxonomy (NCBI): domain Eukaryota; kingdom Metazoa; phylum Chordata; class Mammalia; order Rodentia; family Spalacidae; genus Eospalax; species Eospalax fontanierii. The sequence goes on from CM069530.1 coordinate 20,005,695, forward strand.
AACCGCACCTCATCCCTCTTTCCCCCTAGCTCTAGCTCTCGGGAGCAAGTGTCAAAACACATAGCCTGTGGGGAACACTTCACACTCAAACCAAAACAAAGGGAAGAAAAAGAATCTTCAACCCAAACAGCAAGAGGAATAAAGGGCCATCAAGACATCTCAGCAGGTAAAGACTCCTGTCATGAAGCCTGACCACAGGAGTTCAATCTGCAGGACCCACGTGATGGAAGGAGAGCATCAACTCTCACAAGTTGTCCTCTGACCTCCACATATGCACCACAAATGAAAGAGAACATATTCCAATTGATACCACAGGAAAACAAAGAATCAGGAGTCTACCATGAACAATGATGTATCAGCAAGCTAGATAACCAAGAGGAAATAAATTCCTAACAGTATCACCCACCAAGAGTGACTCCTGAGAAACAGGATGTCTGAAGAGGCCAAAAGTGAGTCAGGGAACCACACCAATAGTCAAAATTTCCCAAAGACAAATCCAGGTCCTGATGCCAACAGTTCCCCAACTCAACCAAAACAAGTAAAGGAAATACTTCCAAACTCATTTACAAGACCAGCATTACCTTGTACTAAAGCCAGGGAGAAACACTATAAAAACAAAATATAGGTCAATCTCCCTGAAGACAGAGACAAATATCCTAAAAATAACTAGGAAAAAAAATTCAACAGCACAATGAAAACATCATGCATGACGGTCAACCCTATGGTAAATGTTGCACGCCATATTAATAGAATGAAGGATAAAAACTCTACGAAAGGCTGTGCACTTGTCTGTGTGTCTATATGTGTGTCTATGTGTCTCTCTCTGTGTGTCTCTGTGTATCTGGGTGTCTCTGTCTGTATGTCTATGTGTACGTGTCTATATATCTATCAGCCTATGTGTGCCTGTCTGTGTATGGGTATGTCTGTCTATGCCTGTGTGTCTATCTGTTTGTCTGTGTGTGCATGTATGTGTGTAGGTATGTATCTGTGTGTCAATGTGTGTGTGTGTCTGTATATATGTCTATGTGTATATCTGTGTTTCTGTGTGTCTATATGTGTGTTTGTATGTCTGTGTCTGTGTGTGTATGTGTATGTCAGTGTATATGTGTGTAAATCTCTATATCTATCTATTCATGTATCTATGTATATGTGTCTAAGTGTGTCTATATGTACATGTGTATGACTGTCCATGTATATGTCTATGTGTTATATGTATGTGTGTCTGGCTGTCATTTATGTATGTGTGTCTGTGTATATGTCCATTTGTGTATGTCTATGTGTGTATGTGTTTGTGTCTGTGTCTGTGTGTGTGTGTGTGTGTGTGCACATGCGTGTGTAGCTAACATCATACTCCATGGTAAAATGTTTAAAGCTTTTTCTCTAAGATCAGAAATAAGACAAGAATTCCCACTTATTTCTTCTAGAAATCCTAGGAAGAATAATCAGGCAAGAAAAGAAGGAAAACACATCAAAATCGGAAAGGAAGAAGTGAACTTGCCTCTGCAGACGGCATGACAGAGAAAACTAATGGCACTACCAGAACACCCTGAGAACCAATCACAAGCCCAATAAAACGTCAACGTACCAAATTTACATAGAAAAATCACTTGCATATCTGTTCACCAAGAGCAAACACTGTGAAAAACAAATTATTAAAAGAATCCTGCCTGTAACATCAAAAATATAATAAAATACTTAGGAATAACTTTTACCAAGGAGGTGATCAATCTGGACAATACAAGTATCAATGAAAAAACTGAACTAAATACAGGTAAATGCAAATGCTGAAGTAATATTATTAAGATGAACTATACCAGTGTGGTGGTGCACACCTTTAATCTAGCACTTGGGAAGCAGAGGCAGGCCGAGCTCTGTGAGACTAAGGCCAGCTGGGGCGAAAGGGAGATCCTGACTCAAAAACTAGCAAACAAACAAAAAGTAGAACTAGAGATTCAGCACAATCCCTATCAAAATTTTTAAGCCAGTTTCCACAGAAATAGGAAGGCAATCCCAAATTCATATGAAACTACAAAGGACCCCAAGTCAGGCATGGAGACACATGCCTGCAATGTCAGCATTCTGGTGGCTGAGGTTGGAGGACTGTGCATTGGAGGCTACCCAGTGAGTTGGATACTAGCCTAAGCTACATAGTGAAACTTTCTCTTGAAAAATGATCACATCAGTTTTATTCAGATTCTCTAGGCAGTAACTCAAATGATTATCACCAAATAATGGACAACCACAGAGGACTCACACATTCACACAATGAAATCCTAGTCAGCACTAGAAAAGAGCTAGCAACACTTGGGTGAACTAGAACTAGAAAATCAAATGAATCTCAGTGACATGTTGAGCAAAAATTGGACTCCAAAGAGTATCTACTCTAAGATGCTATTTACAGAACATTCTAAAAAAGGCTAGAGAGATGGCTCAGAGCACTGGCTGCTCTAGCAGAGGACCTGGGTTCAATTCCCAGCACCCACATGCCAGCTAACAACTACCCATAACTACAATTCCAGGGGAGTTCAATGCCCTCTTCTGACCTCCATGGGCATTGCACGACGCAGATGTATTTACATACATGCAAGAAATACACCCATACACATAAAAGGGTTTTAAAAATAATAATAATAAAAACAAATTAAGAAAGTTTTGGGATAGCGGAAACAATCTATGAGTATAGAAGACAGAGTGATTATCCTGAAAGAATGGCAGGATGGACCAGGTAACAGAAATTTCCTAAACATTAGAAAGAGCAGCACAGTTGTCTCCTCTGGATTGGACATGGCAATCGCCATATTGGAGCGAAGGAGTCATGACTCTCCTGAGACCCTCACAGTGCTTTTCACAGTTCCTTCTAGTGTGCAGGGCCACAAGACACAAAAGACTTATGAGGCTCAAAAGGCTTATAGGACCGTCACGAGCCTCCTCCCCAAGCTTACTATAGAAGACTAGACAATTGGCTGAGCTGGGGTTTTGTGGTGGTGAAGCTCCTGTAAGTAACTCATTGGTTCACCAAGTGGGGCTTAGGTGGAAGCCTTTATCATGGCCTGAAAGTGTGCTCTCTATCTGGGGTGACTAAAGGCTTCTTTACATCTCACCAGGAAGTCATGAAATAATACAGCTGTGTATATAGATGTTTGCACTCATGAAAATTCATTGGGAGAGCAAGCATGCTACCTTATGTCTGTAACCCAGCATTCTGGAGGTCAAGGCAGGAGGATCATGAGTTCAAGGCTAGCCCAGGCTACTTACCAAGACAAAAACCAGTATCAGGGCTGACGATATTGCTAACTGGTAGATTACTTATCTAGCACACAGAAGGCCATTGGTTTCAGCTCTAGCTACCCCCACCACACATACACAAATTCAGTAAACTGAATGGTTTTTGTTCTGTTCTGTTTGTGTTGTCTTTTTGAAACAGGGTGTCTCTGTAATCACAGTTGGTCTGGAACTCGCTATATAGACCTGGCTGGCCTGATCTCACAGAGATCCACCTGACTCTGCCTTCCAAGTGATGAGATTAAAGGTTTCTTTTGTATATGTGTATATGTATGTCTCTGTGTATGTGTCTATATGTGTGCCTATGTGTGTCTCTATGTGTGTATGTGTGTGTGTCTGTATCTGCATTAGTGCCTGTGTCTCTGTTGTGTGTGTCTATGGGTATGTGTGTGCCTATGCGTGTTTGTGTGTATGTCTATATGCCTCTATGTACGTGTCTCTGTTTCTGTGTGTCTGTGTATGTCTTTGTACATGTCTTTGTGTTTGTGTGTGTCTCTGTGCGTTTCTGTGTGTCTGTGTATCTGTATGTGTCTGTGTCTGTATGCATGCGTATATCTGTTTGTGTCATGTGTATGTGTATGTGTATGTGTTTTTCCCTGTCTTATAGAGTACAGTAAAAGTATTAAACCAAAAGACTCGATTAAGTTATTAGGTACCATGCCTTGAATATAACCCAATAAAACTGAAAACTCATAACAAGTGTTCAAATAGAGAAACAAACAAATAAAAAAATTCAGTGGCTGGAGTGGCTTAGTGTTTAAGCAGGTGTTGCTCTTACAGAGAACCCAAGTTCGGCTTCCAGAATCCACATGAAGATCCAACATCCTCTTCTTGCCACAGAGGATCCCAACACACATGGCAGACACACATACACATGAATAAAACTTTTAAAAATTTAACTACAAATGGATCAAGGATCTCAGCATTAGACCTGATACCGTGAATCTGATAGAGGAAAAAGGAGAGAATACTGTAGACCTTACAGGCACAGTAAAGGACTTTCTGAACAGGACCCTGACAGCACAAGCATTAAGTTCAAGAGTTAACAAGTGGGACCTCATGAAACTAAAAAGCTTCTGTACAGCAAAGGACACCATCATTCCAGTGAAGAGGCAACCTACCAAATGGGAGATACGACTACCAGCTCTGCTTCTGACAGGAGTTAGTACCTAGAATATGCAAAGAACTCAAAAAACTATTTTAAAAAACAACCCAATTAAAAACTGAGCACGGAGCTGAACAAGGAGTTCTCTAAGTGTTTGAGAAATCATTTTAAAATGTTCAACATCTTTAGTCATCAGGGACACGCAGATTAAAACCACTTGAGATTTCATCTTACCCCTCTCAGAATGGCAGAAATCAAAAAAAACAAACAACCACAAATGCTGGTGAGGATGTGGGGAATGGGAGACTCTTTTCCACTCCTGGTAGGAGTGCAAACCGGTGCAGCCATTATGGAAATCAGTGTAGAGATTCCTCAGAAGGCTAGAAATAGGTCTACCACATGATTCAGCACATCCCCAGGGTCTCTATAACCTGCCGCAGAGACACCTATTCATCCACGTTTTTGTACTCTACTCATAATACCCAGACAATGGAAGCAACTGAGCTGTCCATCCACTGGTGAATGAAAAATGAAAACATGGTACATTTACACAAGGGAATATTATTCAGTGATTGAGAAAAACAAAACTTAAGAAATTCACAGGTAAATGAACAGAACTGAAAACAATCATCCTGAATGAAGTAATACAGACCCAGAAAGATAGAAGTCCCATGATCTCTCTCATAAATGGATGGAAGCTTTGAATCTCTAGACATGCTTGTTTCCATTGGAAAATATGTAAAGTTCAGGAAACTAGTAAGGGGTGAAGGGCTTCACAGGAAGGAAGACAGAATGCAGCGATATCAAGGGGACAGGGATTAATGGGGTATGAAGGGTTAAGTGGGGTGCAGAATGGGAAGGCAGGGCAGAAAAGGAAAATGGGGACAGATAGCTAAAACTGCCACTGTAAAGCTCCTTAAAGTATATACATATCCATTATAAAAGGAGATTAATAGGCTTCACCTTATAACAGGAGGACATTACCCCTATTAGAACATAAGCTAGAAAAGTAAAAGCTCAGTGCACAGATGGACCCCCTCTTCTGAAGCTGTTGATCAGAGGTCCCAAAGACCCTCCAAAAATACTGACTATTGCCCTTGCTCTTGATTACTCACCAGAATTTGATGGTAAAACTCTATTGCTGAAGACACTACATACACGAATCATAGAACAATCAAGAAGAAATCAAGCTGGTACTGACCTCCAAGCTTCATCTTTACTGCTTAGCTTTCACAGTGCTGGGAGGTATATACCAGGATGCCAGAAGATAAAAGTAATCATCATCCTTGCCCAGCTGTGAACCCTGAGAGCTAAGTAATAACTAGTGTGGCCAGATACACCCATTGCTGCAAAATGTTAATGGAAGTAACCAAGCACTTTCTGGCTACATTTAAGGTCCACTTCACAAGATGAAGTCCATACTTGCCACTGATATCAGACCTAGAAACCTGTGACTAGGCAGGTCACAGGCCACAGAGGATAACCTACTACTATTACTCTGCTAAATGGAGTTAGTATTAAACCACTCCCAATGACTTATTATTATACTGATAGATTAGTCCCTCTCCCAGTTCTCATCAGAGAAGCTTCTTCTTGCAGCAGATGGTGATTAACACAGAGATCCACAGCTGGATAACATGTATAGGATGATTCAGGCCAGGCCAGGCAGGCTCCCGGCCTGCTGGCCTAAACTGGCTAGAACATGCATGCACAGTGAATGCTTCCTGGGACCTAACCTGAGGCATCTCTCAGGCCCTACAACCATGCAGGACCAATGGGAGTGATGAACTTCAGATCATCAGAGGCATTCAGGACCTATCAGAATGAAGCATGTCAGATGACCAGATAAAGACCTCCCCTAAGCCTGGCAAAAGTATAAAGCCTGTTCCCTTCTAAAATTAAACGAGATTGTGGGTTCCACTTTCTCCTGGGGTCTATATCGTTGACTCCGTGCCTCCTTGCCCCTCTCCCGAGGGACCTGCCAATACCAGCCAACAAACATGTAGCTAATAAGAGACTACATGGTGATTATCCCTGAATAGAACACCTATAGCAAACCTTTGATTGTAAAACTTAAGAACCATTGCAGAAAAGGGAGCAGAAGGATTCTAAAAGCCAGAGGTGGTGGATGAATACAAGGAGATAGTGTTTTCCAGACAGGAGGGCAGTTACGATATGAACTCACAGTAATGATGACGGTGTACACAAGGTCTATGTAAGATCGAGTAAAACAAATTCTCAGCATAGAGGAGTAAGGAGCCCCAACCCTAGCTGAGAAGTTAATTGGCAGCTGATAGCTATTGGAAGAGCTGGAGTCAGTTTTTTTTTAAGGCTCTAGGAGATGGACCCAAACCAAAAGGCATTTGGGAAGACAAATTAGACTCCATAGGACTTAAAAATAATCACAAAGGACATGAAATCAGGCGGGAGCATAGGAAAGGGGTTGCAGATGGGGGGTGGGAGTTCTGAACACGATCGAAATATACTTATGCAATTCTAAAAAATATTTTTATAAAAAGAAAGGGAAACATCACTCCTAATGACAAAATCAAGGCACAAATTTTTAAATACAGCATTAGATAAATATGTGTATGGAATATGTATCGCTAAAGGCTACATAACAACATCAAACAGATAGGAGAAACCTTCCTTTGAGTTGTTGACCAGGGTAGCTCAAGAGACTCCCATAATTACACAGGCTATTGTCCCAGCAGTTGATGGCCTCCCAGAACTTGAAGGTAAGACCCTATTGCTGAACACAGTACATACTTCAAACACAGAATTTGGAGCAATGGAGCTGGGACTGACCTGGAAGCCACTTCACCTGAAGGCTAGCTCTCATAGCTCTGGAGAGCACTATGCAAGCCACTACAGGAGAACATCAATCAATGGTGCAACCCAGATTCAAGACCAACTAACCACAGCAAACGACTTTGGTGTAGTAGTAGCTTTTTTATCTTGAGGGCAATCAACGGCTACCTAATTGAACTTAAAGTTCACAAAGTGGGAGGAAACTCATGTGTGGTACTGTAAATATAACCAAAAACACATAGTTAGAGAGGTCACAGATCTTAGGAAAAAATCCAAGTCTGTCCTATCCCTAGACTAGTGTAATTTCTTCCCATGTGCAAAATATGTATCCTTATATTTATAGGCAAGTATCCCAGTCACCACTCATCAAAGAAGTTTCTTTTGTATCAGGCTATTACAGAGAACCACAACTGGTCATACACAGACACTGTGAATTGCCCAAGCCTAAGTGGCACATTTACAATGCTCATAGAACATAAAACAAGGGGTAAAGAAGACACTAACGAATCTCTCAGTCCTCATTAATGAAGCTCCCTCATGCAACAGAGGGCCAGAAACACAAAGGTCACAAACAGCCAAAGCGTAGACAGTAAGAGTCTGTAAAGTATGGGTCCTTGGATAGGCCTCCTTTATTAAACTTCACTTGCCCAGGGCTCAGGGACCATTGTGGAACAGGGAATAGAAAGATTGTAAGAGCCAAGGAGGAGGTGCATGACCATATGGAAATGGAATCCTACAGGCTCCTGGGACCTTGCTCATATGAACTTACAGCAATGGTATCAGCATGTACAAGTACAAACTCAAGCAGAGAAAAACCCAGACCAGAACTGTGGAAATGGGCAGCAAGTCCCAATCTTAGTTGAAGAAATAATGGCAGCTGGGTACTGCTGGGTGAGGAAGAGCTGATCTTCTTAAGAAGAAGAACTCTGGATAGGCTGACTAGACCCCAGTGGATGAACTTGCACTGAGGAATGTCTGAGGGCACTAACTTGACAAAATAGGGTATATGTACGAATTCCAGTGGGGGGAAGGCTATGAAAGGGTGCCAGTGGGAAGGGGGTATAAAGATGATTAAGATTGATTGAGATGTTCTGTATGAAACACACAAAAGAAATCAATAAACATTTATTTTAAAATATGCATATGTATATATGCATAAAAGCATATACATGCATGCACATATGCCTACATACATATATAAAGCATATGACAAAAGCTGTACCTGGATGTAACATGTAACCAGAAATATTTGATACTATTTCAAAAGAGGATAATATAACAATGGTTTCTATTCCAGAAACTAAGGGGGGGAAAAAAAGATAAAATGTAACTCAAGCAAAGTAGATAATGAAGATAAATAAATACAAAAATAAATTTGAAATAGAAAAACAACATTGATAAATGATGCCAAGGACTGGTTCTTTGAAAATTCAGTAAAGTGGACAATCTTCTGGACAAGTCAATCAATAAATATAGAAAGCAAAATCATAAATAAATTCATTTAGGAATAAAACATTACAGAGGACCGCCACCCTAGTGAATGAACAGCTGACCTTTGGCAGGGGCAGGTATGTATAAGGAAGAAGACGTGAATCAAGATGTAAGCTCATTTTTAATAACTCCCAGGGAAAATTCTGGAGCCAGGTAATTTTACAAGTAAATGAGTATAGTTTTTTATTTTAAAATCTTTTTTTTTTTTTGGTGACAATCTCAAACAGCCCAGGTTGGCCTCAAACTATAACTGAAGATGACCTTGAACTCCTGATTCTCCAGCCTAACCCAAGTGCTAGGATTACAGGTCTATATCACCACACCCGGTTTAACTCAGTTATGATTCTAAGTCTTCAAAGAACAGAAATTTCTCATATACAGCTGTTACCTTATACCAAAAGACAGGATTCAATTTGTTTTATAGAGTTCTAACTGTGATACCACACACTACAAGACAACATGTACACACAAACACACATACACACAAATAGAGGTGTGCAGATAAGAACAGGCATAGCAGGTTATCCTGCTGATCCTTAAAAGATCTGGCCCTAACTCACACCTGGGACCTTGGTGTCCAAGTGTATTCCTACTTCCTTGATGGATGAGCAACTGATGAAGCCCATGATGCTTAGGAAAACAGTACGCTTGATGCAAACACAGCCTTCCTTCCAGCAGTCTAGTTTTGGGATATACCAAGAAGAGCCTTATCAGAGGATCAGCTTCCAATGAAAAGCCTGAAGGCCATATCTCATATTATTAGCACACATGCTACTGCGAAATTAAGAGCATCCTCCATGACCCACTGAAGGAGAACTCTCAAGCGCCTGTCCCTTGAGCTCTTAAGACTTTGTTGCATGTACTGTCTCTTTGCTAATTTCTCTCTGCCTTTCATGAAGAAAATCACAGTGTGAACGTGACTGTATGCCAAGTCCCATGCATCCCTCTCACAAATGAACCAGCTGAGGATAGTCAACCCCATAGGCAAAGCCCTTACATGCCAATGCTGAAAATCTACGTAAGGTACTAATAAATATCGAAACAAGAATTTCCCAATGCCAAGCTTTAGATTCGGAAATATAAGTACTAAAAATCTAACATAAGCTGGGTATAGTGGCACATTGCTATAATTAACCCTGGCACTTGAGAAAGTGAGTTGGAAAGAATGTAAATTCAAGACCATCCTGGGCTACATGGTGACACCCTGTCTCAAAATAGATAAATAAATCTAATGTAAACCTTTCATTGTAGACTGAAGACCAATAGCTCTTCACAAATCCTCCAGGCCTTCTGCAGTGAGACAGTGAGTGACCTGAGCAACTACCTCTCTAGACCTTTTCAGTGTAAAGACAGCTGCTGGACTACCAAGATCGTACATGGAATATTTTAATACATATATTTATTCTATTAGTTCTGTTCTTTCAGAGAACCCCGACTAATATAGTGCTCAAAGTACTTGCCACAGAAGCTAGATGTGGCAGCACATCTGTAATTGCAGAGCACTCATGACAAGATGGGAGTCAGAGACCTGACAGTCCTCAGAAGCTAGCCTGGCTTACATGGTCACAAATAAGAGACCCTGCTTCAAACAAGATGGAAAGTGACTACCCCATGTACACCATGGCACACATTCACTGCCCCCCCCACACATACACACTACGCACCACACAGACAGACACACATACGCATACACTTTTTAAAAAATACTGTGTTTAAAATGGAAGCTAAAAGCATCTGATATTTGGAGGACCCTTTATCCTTAACATAGCACAGAATACCTTCAAACTATTATTACCATCATCATGCTAGATGGTAAAATACACTCATTCAGGCACCCTTATCGAAAATTGAAACTAAAACAAGATTGTTACCATAACCACTACAATCAATATTGTTTGGAAATTCTTCACAGTACAATAAAACTGCAACAGAAACAAAAAAGAGATACCTACATGTCTAGAAAACCGAGGAATTTGTCAAATTATCTGAATGTCAGAAAAAAAAATTTAATAATTAGCTTTACTTTGTACCACTCGTTAGTGGTTAAAAACGTAGAACAAACCATTCCTGACAGCACATGCCTGTATTCTCAACACTTGAGGAGCTAAAGGCAAGAGGATCACTCAGATTTCAAGGCAGCCCGGACTATGCAATGAAACCCAGCTGAGCCTGGACTACAGAGTAAGACTCTGTCTTTAAAAACTAAAACAAAACAAAAAAAAGAACAATAAGATAACCTATGTACAAAAGCTTCTAAAACCTACACGATTTCTAAAAATAACCTTTTAAAGCAGCTCAAATGGTCCATAAAAAGAAAACTCAAAACTCCACTGAATATATGAACAAAACAAAAGTTATTTCTTGGATGGCAATGCTTAACAGTGTTAAGATACTATCTCCAGATAGTTTATAGTTTTAATAAAACAGGAGACTGAGTACACAATGACCAGTTCCTATATAAAAATAGAACCCTGAGCTGGAGAGATGGCTCGGCAGTTAAAAGCACTTGTTACTCCTGCAGATGCCTGGAGTTGGATGCCCAGTCCCCACTCCATACTGGAGACTCACAACTTCCTATACTTCCAGCTCCAGGAGATCAGATGTCCTCTCCTGGCCTCCAGGGGTACCTCTACACACAGGCACATGCACATACACACACGCAACACCCACACATATACATATCAAAATAAAAATAAATCTTAAAAAAATACAACTCTGGCCCATGTCTACTCAGAAACCCAACCCATTATGTCAAATAACAGTCCAGTAAGGCAGCCTGCATTAAGTCAGACTTACAGAAAGTGAGACTTCTATGTCTAGTAATAATCTAAGAAATTAAACTTAACTTCAGTAACAACTGATTTCAAATGACCACAATTTGATTAATAACTGATCATTTCTCTCATTTTTTTCTCCTCCTTCTGAAGACTAACAAGGAAAGTGAACCATATACCCCAACCACAGGTAAGGTCTCAGCTAATAAGCCTACAGCTTTTCTAGGCTACAGCTTCATAGAGCACTCTGAGCTCTGAACTGCCTTTGCATGGTAACACAGTTAGTCTTTGTTTCCACAGTATAAACAGAAATTTTATCAAGGCAAAATTTTAACCATGGCAAAATAATTTTAAAGCTCATCTGTAAGGATAAACATCTGAGAATAATCAAGAACACTACAAAATAAAATTAAAGTGCTGTAGACATGGCTCCGTGGTAAAGAACACCGGTTGTTCTTGCAGAAGACCCAGGTTTGAATTCCAGCACACACATGGCGGGTAACAGCCATTCATAACTCCAGTTTGAGGGGATCCAATGCCCTCCACTGTCCTCCTTGGGCACTGTACAACATGAATGCACTAACACACATTTGGTGTAACACTCATACACATAAAATAAAAATATTTTTTTAATTTTTAAAAATTAATGAGCATATACTAGCTCTGCCATATTTTAAACCAATTATTAAGACAACACACATTTATTCAGTGAAATATTAGTATAAAAATTGTTATGGCAACTCAATGAAACACAATATTCAGTACCTAAAAGATAGTCATCATATATAGAGAAATGAAGATCTGTTCTATCAATAAAGCTCTGACAATTTGGGAAGGAATGTTTATTTAAATCTCTAGAGAGATTGCTCAGTAGTTAAGAACACTGACTACTCTTGCAGAAGACCCAAGTTCAATTCTGAGCAGCACCCACGTGGCTGCAGCTAACAGCCATCTGTAACTCCAGTTCCAGGGGAATCTGACACCCTCATCTGACCTCCAAGGGCATTACACAACATGGGTATACTTACATAACATGCAGACCATACATTGATACACATTATAAAATAAGAATAAAATATTTTTAATTAAATGGAAGAGATTAAATTATTAAAACAAAATGATAAAAACATACATTTAAATGGTATCTGTCCTAGTTTGCTTTCAATTGCTATGACAAGACACTCTGACCAATACCAACTTGGGGAGGAAAGGATTTATTTGGCTGACATCTCCCAGGTCACAGTTCATCACTTAGGGAGTTCCTGCTCAACGCAGGAACCTGGAGGCAGGAGCTGAAGCACAGGCCATGGAGGAACGCTGCTTACTGGCTTGCTCCCTGGCCCATGCTCAGTCTGCTTTCTCATACAATACAGAACAACCTGCCCAGGAGTGGCACTGCCCACAGTGGGCTGGGCCCTCCCACATCACTCAACAATCAAGAAAATACCCCACAGACATGGCCACAGGCCAGTCCAATGGAGGCAATTCCCCAATTGAGGCTCCTTCAACCTAGGTGTGTCAAGTTGGCACTAAAGCTATCCAACACAGTATCTAATTTCTAAAAGTCTAAACTGAATGGAAAATTTTAAATGAAATAATGTATGAGTCATACATTTAAAAATAAATGGGACAAAAATATCTGTAACAAGCTTAGCATAGTGGCAGCCAATGAGGCTTATCTGAGGTGTGATTATTGCTAATTGAAAAAAAAATGTAACAAATATCACACACAAAAAAAACATGAATACTTTTTATAGAGATAGAGAACTTTAGTAAATAGATCTACAGAGAACTGAGCAAAAAGCACAAAAAGTCACAAGCAAAAATATCAATGGCAAGACTGGAGAGATGGTTCAGTTGTTAAGAGCACATACTGTTTGGGTCTAGCGTCCATGTCAAATAGCTTATAACTGACCACAGCTCCAGCTCCAGGAGAGCCAAACACCTCTTCTGGCCTCAGTGGGCACCTGCACTCATGAGCACATACCCACCCAATGACCCAAACAGAGAGATACACACAAATAAAAATAAAATACATCTTTAAAATATATATTAGTGGTAATGAAAAATGCAAGAGTAACTTTTTGGCTCTACAATTAATCATTACAAGTAGGATTACCCAATGTTGCTGGGGTAGAACGCAAAGGATGCTCATTGCTAGTGGTTTCCAAATGTTAGAATCTCACTGAAAAGTGTTTTGACAGTGCATATGAAGAACTGAAGTGAATCCAGTTAGCCTAAAACCAGGAATAAAAGACTCATACACAAACACACTAACTGCTGTGTTATTTATATAACAAGGAAACTAAAACGACTGTAATACTTCACAATGGAGATTAGATAGATAAGCAAATTATGGTGCCTTCAAAAGAAAACGTTAGTCACTCATTTTAAATATTTACAAAAATTTTTTGTGATATGGGGAAATGATTATGTCAAATGTCAAGTTAAGCAAAAGATACACAAATATTCATTTATTTAGCACCATATGATCTCAATTACACAAATAGCATATATATATGTGTGTGTAGCATAAATAAACACATAAATGTATTTGTATATATGCCTATATACAAAATATTCTACATTGGCATGTGTGTCTGTGTCTGTCTGTCTGTGACAAATTGTATCTTGATTTCCTTGAAATGTTAGGATTTGGGTACAATTTCTGCCTCTTTTTTTAAAAATTTTTGTTTATTATTATTTTTTTTAATGTGTATGAGTATATTGCCTGCATGTGTGTAAATGTACCCATGTCATGCAATGCCTGTGGAGGTCAGAAGAGGGCGTCAGATCCCCTGGAACTGGAGTTACACATGGTTGTTTGTTATGGTGTTCAGGCCTCTGGGAAGGACCCCTCAGACTCCAGATGTTCTGAATCAGCCAAATTTATTTAATTGGGCCAGTGACTGCACTCTCTGGGCCAAGAATGAAATGGGGGAGGAGGGGGATAAAAAAAAAAAATCTCACTACCTCATTAACATACTAAGTATTCCACCCATCTCTTTAGCATAACTTGAGGTAAACCTGCCTCTCTAGGGTGGTTCTACAAGCAAATGATTGACTAGTGAAGCTGGAGTGTAGGTTTTTTAACATGAGCACTGGAGACAGTTCAGACTACCTCAGTTAATGTTCTTGGGTTATTTGCCACTTTGCCATGTTAGTTACCATGCAGGTGCTAGGAATTGAACTTAGGTCTTCTACAAGAACAGCCAGTGCTCTTAACCCCCGAACCATCTCTCCAGTCCCACTTTCTGACTCTTTCTACTTTTTAGCACTTTTTCAATTTTCTATAATGAGCTGGAGAGGGGAAAACTTGGCTTCAAAATGTCCTTTTTCTAGGTTTCTTATACCATTGCGCGAGCTATTGGAAGACATTTTCTTCAAAGAAAACGGACTTTTCTTTGAAAGGACACAATATATATGGTACCTGAGTTAAAGGGCAACCTGATTAGACACTGTCAACTAGGAAAGGCTCCATGGGTAGCTGTATCCCGCATTCAGGCCAAGGTGACATCATTATCTTGGAAGAGTCCCCACAACCTCCCAGAAACTGCCTGTTCTTACCAAGCACAGGAAAGGCTGGACAGTTAATCCTACGGAGCACTGAAATCTATCACAGCAGAAAGAAGTTTTTAAGTACTTTTTTCCTGATTTTTTATTTTAAACCAGTTACATAGGGCCCTACCTAAGATTTGCAGGTACAAAGACCTTTTAACCCCAATGTCACCCAAATGAGGAAGCCCGTATGAATCCGTAATGCAGTTTCACCATGGAGGAAACCCCAGCAGGGTCACTACAGCAGAACAATGGATGTTTGCAATCAATAACCTTGACATCTTCCTAAATCTTTTCATAATTGTCCTTGTCTCGCTTTGGAATACTCATCTGGCCCTCCCTCCTAGGGGAGGCATGCAGCACATTTAATCATAATACAACTGCTCAGAACTGTTCCGGGAATGTGGAGCACAAATTCCATTGTCTTTTGTTTTTCCAATCAATCAGCCGAATCTTCACATGCCTTATTAGCAAGGAGTCTGAGAGCTCCCTCTGAGACTCTTCCAGCCCTTCCCTATTCCAGGCTGGCTAAGAATGCTTCTCCAGAAGGACAATTCCTAGGACAGTGGCCAGAGTTCTTTCTAGAAATATCACCCACTCCCTCAAGGGCTAGCCTTCTCTGAGGAAGCCCTCATGTTGGACCCCCAAGATCTAGTTCTCATTTGCTATTAATCACAGCTGTGGTCACATCTGCTGTTATGTGGGATCTAACATACAGACTCCCAGGAGGGGGCCCAGAGCCCTTTTCTCCCCCTTAGGATCTGTGTCCAGGAAGTTAACTTTTAAACCCTTAAACTACAAGCAGCCTAAAGAACAGTTCCCCAGGCTAAGGGTTACTTCCCTACTGTAAGCCCTGGAGTTTCCACCTAGCTCTCTGAGACTTCCCAAGCCACCTCCTGCTCTTCTAAGACTTTGGAGCATAAGGAAGGATACAACATACAAATGTACCTGTGACCTGATACAAGTCATTCCATTTCCACACCAGTCACGGCTGCCTTGGGTCCCCATTTAAAGGCTGGGAACCTGCAGCATACAGACAGGTCACATGGCTGGGTCTAGCTCCCTGCACAGTTGTCTCTCTTCTCTAAGACCTGATCCCATTCTTTCTCCCCATGACTTCTTCCTCTCGTCATCTTACTCTTCCATCCTTAGACTCATCAACAGTGGTCATTGAGAAAAAAATACTCATTTAATGCTGTACAAGGAAGCAGATGACAAAGGAATAGTCATTGAGCCAGGACCTCAAGGTTTTAATCTAGTAATAGGAATAAGATTAAGATTAGCAAGGACAGAACAATCTTAAACAACTGAATACTAACTTTGTTCCAATTTCTCATTTTTTTCACTACAGACCCCACCATGTCTTTGTCTTCTCTCAAAAAGAGAAAGAAAAAGATAGCTTCTTTTTATATTTCAGCATATACACAGATATATGCAACATGATATCACACCATACCACCCACATACAACACAAATTCACATACACACCTGTATCCAGACTCTTTTTAAATTGTAGATATAAGCTAAATATCAGAAAACTGGCACTTAACTGTGGGATTTTTTCCTTATGTTATTCAAGGTCAAATGTAAAAATAATGTTAAATTTTCTCAAAACTTTTTAAAACACAGTCTTTATACAAAATGCCATCAGATTAACTGGTAAGAAAAAAAAATCATTCACCCATGAAACACTTAATGGAATGCTTAATAATCAACATATTTCCTAAAAGAACATTTCTTTTGACTTAGTCAGATACAAGGAGATTTAAAAATCAAAGAAGTATCAGGTCAGCCCATGGATCTAATGACCCAAGATTATTCCTCTAATGTACTTACTAGGAGGCAGCCATCTAATGGACACTCTATGGCATCCTTGGAAGACAACGGCATGATTTCTCAGAGGATGCTCTCAAAAAGCTAAACCAGATAGCAGTGTAAAAAGAGCTGATCCAGAGAAAGGCTAGACCGCCTGGGTGGGATCATATCCCTGCACGAAGTATACTAAATTGAGGCAATTATCTGAGTAATTCCATCTCACCTTCTCCCTCTCATTTCATTTCAAATATTTCTAAAAGTCCAGTAGAAATATGAAAAAACAGGGTATTTTGTATGTTTGTTACTATGCCTAATTAGTTATCCAGAAGCCTAATTATGTCCTCAGCCACTACACCCAGGGACAGACAAAGTAGCCTCATGGCATATCTTTCCTAGGTACAGGGAAAAAAATGTTCTGCAGCCCTCTACCCTGGCAGTGTGACATTTTTGTCAGTTTTCTTTTTCCCAGTGGGTGAAATTTAACCAATACTTTGTTAGCTAAGGTCTAGTTGTTCCCTGGGGGAAAATTACAGGAGTAAAGATATAACCTCTGCCATACCACATGTGAGCTTAAAAGGATAGATTTCTAGGTCTCGCCTCCGTTTTGAAATTAGGTTTTAAAAGAAATAGGTTTGCTGCAATGGATTTAAGGGGCACAAGAGCCAACATTCACTTACACTTCTCAAAAATAACAGTGAGCAGGAATATTTCCATCCTATTACAGACTGAAGGATGATAAAAAAGAGAGGAAAAGAAGCCATTCCCCGATGGACAAAAGTGAAGCCATGATGGGACACATGCTAACAGCATTAACTTTGCATTGCTAGGATTCACACACTCACCTTGTTATGAAAACATCCCCCAGATTAGAACAGATATAACTAGCCAAGGAGACCGATGGCCAAGGGCCACCTAGCTGTCAATGTCAGGTCCATGCCCACAGATGTTTCCCCTGACAGCCTCTTCCGGGATAGTTCAACCCAAAGCAAAATCTCCCTGTTCCTCTGCTTCTCCCTTTACAGGAGAGGCCTGCCAGAGGAATGTGGTACATTTGGACAGACTATATTAAACAACTTAATCCATCTCTGCCTGCCTACAGTGGCCTAGGGAGTCCTAATTAATCAATAAGCATTTATTGAGTGTCCTAATGTGCATAATAGTCCTGAGTCAGGTGCTGTGGGACTCTCGGGAATCTTGTTAGGAATCTTGTTAGGAAAATGGAGCACACGGCCCCGTGGAGGGCTTCCTGACGGGGATGAATTAGCACACCGAGAGAAGGAAATCACAGCTGTGGAGACTGACGAGCAACAAGCCCAAGCTAGATGCCTTGTGTACATTAGTATTTCATTTAGTCGGTGCTAGTCTATTTGAGCAGCCATAACAAAGTACCACAGACCAGATGACTTCAACAACAGGACTGTATTTCCTCACAGCTCTCGAGTCTACAGTCCAAGGTTTTATTTTGAGGCCTCTCTCCTCAACTGGAAGAGGACTATTGTGGTATGAATATAAAATGTCCCCCAAAGGCTCATGTGTTTGAACCTTTGATCCCCAGCTGGTGGGGCAGTTCTGGAAGGTGGTGGAACCGTTAGAAGACAGAGCCTCATTGGAGAAAGCAGATCACTGGGCATGGGTCTAAGTTTTATAGTCTGGCCTTCCTATCTGCTCTCTGTTTCCCAGGTATGGCTGCGATGTGACCAGCCACCTCACACTCCTGACTCTATATGTCTCCAGCAAAGAAGACTGTGTCCCCTCAAACTTTAAATCAAAACAAACCCATCCTGCCATGACTGACTATGACTGACCATGCCTGAGATGACTATAAAGGCTCAGTTGGCCAACAATCTGACTCCAGGCCCAATATGATAGAGACAGAGATCCCACTGCCAAAATTCTCTAAGTTCCACATACATGCCATGGCATGTGAGTACACACGTGCACACACATACACCAAATAAACAAGTAAATAAAATTTTTAAATTAAATAAAAATAAACCCTTCATCCTTTAAGTTGCTTCTTGGTAGGCACTTGAACACCACAATGCGAAAGTAATTAATACCAGGGCCATCTATTCCTTCCTCCCACACCCACATTTCCTTTTCTTATAAGAGCTCAGTCATATTGGGTGTTAAGATCCATGTACGACTCAATTTAATTTCATTACATTATCTCCAACTAAAGGTACCTGGGGTTTATGACCTCAACATGTGAATCTGGGAGAATACAGTTGGGCCCAAACATCATCCTATCATGGGGGCTTGAATGTCAGATAGGATTCTTCTGTTTAAAACAAACAGACAAAGCTGAAGATGGTGGCAGGAAGCTGAGGCAAGAAGATCACAAGTTCAAGGCCAACCTGGGCTATAGAATAAGATCAATGCTAAAGTAGGCAACTTAGTAAGACCTTGTCTCAAAAATAAAAAGTAAAACAATAGCTAAGGATATAACTCAGTGATAGTGCACTTGCCTAGTATGCACAAAGTGCTAGGTTCGATACCCAGTACTGGGGGTAATAAACAAACAAAGAAAAGAGAGACTGTGACCAGTGAGTCAGTATTAAGTTCACCCATGACTATCAGAAAAAAATTCTAGCAGCCAAATGCAATAGAACATTATTTCTCACCTTCAAAGGGTAGTAAATGATCCCAAACTGGAATCTGACTTCATGGTGACACAGACCCACACATTTCCTATGCTTTCCATTTCCAAGGTCACCTTATTGTCCAAGATGGCTGCTGGAACTCCAGCCATTCTATCTATATTTTACTGTGTTAGATTTTAACGTCAGAAAAGCTGTCCCCTCGCAGTTTTGAGATGGTGGAAGCACTCTCGAGCCTTATCCTCCCTAAGCCTCAAATCCAGTAGGAAACAGCAAAGGATTCTCTCCTAATTTTACTCGGAGACTGATTATACAGTGAAGTTTTATTTGTATCCTTTGATCCCAATTAGATTCCATGACAATTGCTATGGCTAGAAGAATGTAAAACTGATTGCCTTGGGTTGTATGTACATCTTCCTACTACAGGGTCAGAGTGTGGCTGGGATGGACTCCAGAGGAAAACTACATAGCACAAACCACAGGTGTCCACAGAGTGTTACCATGTATTGAAGGTAAGACTATAAGGCTTAGAGAAGTTGGTACCTACATAACTGGTGGAGTTGGAGGTGAAGTTCTGACTTTGCAACAACAAGGTCCTTTCCCCTTTTACCCTTGCAGCACAAATAGCTTCAGAGTCATGGGATAGAGCAAGGTGACTTCCTAGATAAGACTGAATGCTTTCCCTCCAGGGAAACCTAAGTAAGAACATGTCAGAGGACAGGGCAGCCTGGGGAGGTGTTATCCTAGCAAGATGCAGGGCAGTGTCCAGGATCATGGCTACTACCAGTTTGCTTGCTGCTCACGTTGCTAATAAGCACAGGAGAGAGGGAGGGAATGTTTCACAGCCAAATGACTTTGGGGAACCTGTGTGCAGTCCTTTGGGGAATCCAGCAGGTACCAAAACCTAAAGGCTCTGTAAAGTCCTGGGAAAAGGCACATCCATATAGAGTGACCACAATTTCCCAAATAACTTTTGCTCATTCTTTTAAGTTTTTTATTGGTTTATTGATCCTAAGCACCTCTTAGCGTTATTAATATTCTGATAAATAAATGTGTTGTTTGGAATGTATTCCAGCATAGAGAAGCTGCTGATTCAATTTAAGGTTTATTTTCAAATGATGAAACTGAAACTCAGAGAGGCTAAAGGACAATATTCTCTAGAAGGTGTGTGGAAGCTCTAAGACCAGAGTCTGGTAACCTTGTTCCCAACTCATCTGTAATAAGTAACATGTAAATGGTACTTTCCAAAACAATTTTGTATTAAATCTTATTACACTGGGTGTAAATAAATGTAATAGGTAATCGTTTAAAATTTCCATTTTCACTGGTAACACTGGACAGGTTCATCTATGAAGATGATCAGTTCTTGCATTCACAAGTAGTATGTGTGTAGATGTGTGCACATGTGCATCTTTGAAAGCTCTTCCACTCATCCACAGTAGAGGTAGTCTCAGTAAAATCATGTAACCACAATCATCCAGTCAGTACAGGACTAAGGAATCTTTCTGCACCCTCTTCTTTCCTTTCTATAAAGTAGACATACTAATCAATCCCAATCAAGAAATGTTTACTGAATCTTTACTATACTACCAGTACTGTTCTAGACCCTGTGGGATATACAAAACCGGTGAACATCAATCCAATGAATTGAAGATTTACTATGCGTGAAGTCCGGTACTGAATATAATAGGAGATACAAAGTTAAACAAGCTGTGGCTCCCCAAGAAGTTTGCTGTCTAATGAAGAACATCAGTGCCCACATAAGTGACTGACAGATATAATGGGATCAGAGAGAGAGGTAGTCCTTAGTCTGCTGAATGGGAAAGAGGTGTTAGCACTCAGGTGGGAGCTTCCAGCAGGGGTGGATGGCAGGACTTTCCTCTCAGCAGGTGAGAAAAGCAAAGTTCTGCAAAGCAGCTGAACTCCTGATTTTGCAGCTAAACACAGGAAAGCCTCTAGCAGAGTCTTAAGAGGGCTACAAATTGGAATCACCTGGGGAGGTTTGAAAACACAGCTGTCTGAGGCTCCGCCTCACTAGCTGAATCGGAATCTTGGGGCTTGGAGTTTTAGGGCTGTATTTTCCCTTTCAAATCTTCCTCAGGTGACTTAAGTATGGTCAGACTGAAAATTGCTGGTCTCCAGCTCTTGTAGCGGGCCAAAGAGGAGTGGAGACCCAGCAGAGTGGGGGAGATGGAGAAAGAGAAAGTGTCTGACTTGACAGACCTGGTGGAGGAAGATTCTGGGTCCTGATGAGAGACTAGACTTGGAGAACAAAAAGGAAGGCATCCAAGTAGACTATCCAGATAAACAGTAAGGTGTTCTTAGTGTGTTTTCTACTGCTATAACAAAACACTTGAGCATAGGTGGTGTTTATACAACAGAACTTCATTTGGTTTACAGTTCTGGGTGCTGGAGAGTCCAAGAACATGGCACCTGCATCGAGGCAGGGCCTGTGTGCTGCATCATGCCATGGTAGAAGGCAGAAAGCCAAGAGGGTGAGTGCAAGAGAGGGTCAAACCAGCATTTATAGGTACCCCTCAGCTGCTGCATCTAACCACCCCTAAGTAGCAGCATTAACCCATTCCTAAGGGGAGAACTATGACCTAATCACCTTTTATTAGGTCCCTGTAACCCAATACTATCCCAGTACTGGGGATCAGGTTTCCAACAAGTGAACTTTAGGGACCATATTCAGATCACAGCACCCAACATCCATCACTATAGAGAATATGCAGGCAAAAAGGTAACAGCTAAGTGAAGGCTTAGGGACTAGTGGCATAGCACAGTACTGGAGCACTCGCCTAACATATACTAAACGTTGGGTTCAAGTCAAAGTGCCATCGCTATAAAAACAGTCAGGAGCCCAGTTAGCATTAAATAACTCAGGTCAGATTTTTCTCTGGTGGTGTTTTATGCAGCATCATAGTCTGAGGGTTTTGGCATGGTTCCTAAATTGGGCTTTAAAACACCTTAGGGGCCCTGGCTCTACAGGGGAGCCACAACCACATAGCTGCCCAGTCAAGCACACCCGGAGATCATGAAATAGTAATTGCAAGAAGAACAAAAGGCTACCAAATATCTGCTGTATGCCAGGGTACCGTGTAAACTTTAACCATCACATCTCATCTACTCTTCCCAACAATCTCACCAAATTGTCCCAGCATCTATGTTACTACGATGGGGAAACTGAGACACTTAGAAATCCAGGAACTTGCCAGAGGTTTTACATCTTAAAAGTGGAAGGACTGAAATGAAACTTGATTAAACAGTTCTTTAATCTGCTTCATTTTCCTTTGTGAAAACTTAAATTATGGGACTAAAGACCTGACTCAGTGGCTAAGAGCATCTGCTGCTTTTGCAGAAGACCTGAGTTCAATTTCCAGCCCCCACACGGCGGCTCTGTCACCCTCTTCCTGGTCTCCTCAGGCATTGCATATCCATCAGTTACACATACACACAGGCAATCAAAATATAGATACAAATAAAAATAAACAAATCTCTAAAAATAAGCTGGGGCTGGAGAAATGGCTCAGGGGCTGCTCTTGCATAAGACCCATATTCAGTTCCCAGGACCCACGTGGCAGCTAACAACCATCTTTAACTCCAGTTCTAGGGAATCTGACGCTCTCTTCTGGACTCCATGGGCATTGCACATATGAGTGCAACTACCATGCAGGCAAAACACTCATACATATAAAATTTTTTTAATTAAAAAAAAATTTAAGCTTATGTTGTATACATAGTTTTCCTGGCCTGTTAACTGAATAGTGTTGGCTATGCTTTGGCTGATTTCCTGTTAGTGCCAGGAACTAAGTCAAGTAACATCCAAGATCTTGTCAGAGGATGTCTGGGAGCTGATAAGTTACATATAGGAATCCCTGGAGGATTTTGAACAGGTAAGTAGATATCATTTCTTATAATTCTCACAAGAAGCCTGAGAGTGCTCCAAGGGGGCAGATAATCTTATCCAGTTACCATGAAAAAGCAAAGGAGGCATTTGACCACAGATCATCCAAGCATTAAAAACACTTTTCTGTGGCAACCCAGGGCTGCTTCCTGTGTATCTGGTCTAACCTAGCACCCCAGCCTGATGCACTGTTTTGTAAATCTCCTTTCATGTGATTACCTTTTAACCAAGGACAAATCCCTCTTCTTCCCCTTCCTGGATCTCCTAGCTCCCTCCTGCCCCATCTGTCCCCCCATCCCCCAGTAACTGGCTTCAGGTGACAAAACAGCCAGAAGGCTCCCCTGGTCTGTGGAAAATGTGATTGGAAACAAAAGTCTGAGAGAATGCTTTAGTAGCCATTTGGGGCCCAGAAGTATTTTCCCTGTAGGGCCAAAGGATGAAAATTCTGCAACCTTGCACACAAGGTGTAACCAAGTAGAGTTTGGAGATGTGGAGCACTCTCCATCTGCTCCATCATTTCCAGGGTCAGTATATGCAGACTGACCAGTCAGGTAGGGTCTATCCTGCTACCAGCTACTCTCTTAAGCCACCCGGCTACCAAGAGGAGAGTTTGGCCAGAAACTTGCTAGAAGCAGAAAAACAACCAGTTCTACTCCAGCAGATGCAGGGTTTGACTGTGAGCGGAGACCGGTGTGCAGCCTCACTGCTCAGACTGTGGTCGGGAGGGGTGCCTGGGCAAGCAGCTACAGTTGCAAGAGCATTTTCAGGCTGGGGAGATGGCTCAGTGGATAAAACACTTGCATGAGGACCAGAGTTTAACCCAAAAATCCCAGGTTGGTGTAGCACCCCCCTGCCAACCCAGCACTCAAGAGACAAAGACAGGGGATCCATGGAGGAAGTTGGCTAGCTGAACTAGACAAGTCAGTGCGCTTCCAGTTCAAGTGAGAACCCATACCCCAATATATACGGTGGAAAGAAATTGAGAAAAACACCCACCATCAACCACTGGCTCCGCACACAAATACACACACATATGTGCACACATGCGCACCCATACATGGAAATGACTTTTCTGAGACAATATCTCAGCTTGTTTATTATTACTCTTATTGCTAGGCCATGGGCTCCTCTTGTAAACTAGTGCTCATCTCTCATGACCCTTCCTTACCCATACCCAATACCCATAATTGTGTGTGTGTGTGCGTGTGTGCGTGTGTGTGTTGAAAGTAGCATTTGCCATGTGTTTAGACTCATGGAACACAGTAGAACAAGGGACGAGATAACACTAAATGCATCCCTCCGTTCTCACCAGTGAAGCTTTGCAACAGAGTGCAGTGCACACAGGAGGCCACAAATGACCAAGATGTAAGAGAAAAAGAGACTGCACAGTGTGTGTTCCTGGATAGAACTCCTGTATTAAACTCCACCCAGCCAGGACTCACGAACCATTGCAGAAGACGGGGTAGAAAGACTGTAAGAGCAGGCTGGTGCATGAACACGAGGAAAAAGTCTTCCAGGCCTCTGGGAACTTGCTCATGTGAACCAGCAGCAGTGGTGACAGCATGCACAAGACCCATGGAGACTCAGCCAGAAAAAAAAAACACCATAGAACTGGGGAAATGGGCAGCAGGCCCCAACCTTAGCCAAGGAACTAGTGGCAACTTATTACTGCTGGGTGAGGAAGAGTTGATTTTCTTTAAGGGAGAGACTCTAGATAGGCTGACTAGACCCAAGTGGATAAACTTGCACCGAGGAACATCTGAGTACAAAAGCTTGACTCAGTAGGTTTTAACATATATGACAGAATGCATGAAATATGGGGGCGGGGGCTCCCCGGGGTTTGAATGGAGAGGGGTCTAAATATGATTGTGATGTACTGTATGGAATGCACATTCAATTAAAATATACATTAAGAATTTCTAAAAAGAAAATAGTATGCAGAGACTATTCATCAAAAGCAGTGAATTATCCCTCTATGTTATGAACAGCAGGTCTGCTTGTGGTTGTGTGTGCTGTTCTGGGTCAGCATGGGCCAGACAGGAAAAATCCTTTGCTAAGATAAGTTCCCTATTCCTTCCACATGTGATTTGGAATGGACTGTTTCAATAAGCCAACAAAGACAGTCATGTCTTTGTTCAGGAGCACAGATCTGGGAGAACTCTGAAGGAACAAGTACTCAAAACTTGGCTCTATTCTTGGTTTTAACCAATACTAAGAGTCAGGCTTTTTGGGTCAGACACAACCATAATGAGGCATTGCTCTGATGTACTCACAGACAGAGCACACACACACACAGAGACACATGAGCATTTGTAAAACAGTTCATAGGTTATAGCATCAGGGAATGTCAGCAAAATCATCAAGTACTTTTATACTCAGAGTGGTGTGCTTAGTTGGGATAGTTAATCGTACATGTCTGAGGAGCTGGGCTACTGGATGCCCAGATATTTCATCAAACATTTTGATGTTTCTAAGAGCATTTTTACAGTAGATTAACCTTCTCTTTAAGGTTTTATGGTTTGGTTTTCAAATAGGGTCTCATATGATCTGGGCTGGCCTTGAACACACTGTGTAGCCAAGAATGGCCCTGAACTACTGACCTCCTTCCTTCAACTGCTAGGATGAAGTTATAGAATTATGCTACCACACCCAGTTTATGTGGTGCTGAGAATTGAAACTACAACCCTCTACATGCTAGGTAAGTTCACGCTACCAAATGAACTACATCTCCAACCCCAATATTAACCTTTAAATCCACAGATTTTGAGGAAACCATAATTGAATTGGTTAAGACTTGAAAACAGCAAAAAAGCTGACCTCTGCCAAGTAAAGGGGAGTTCTGCTATAGCTAGCACTGGATTTAGTGGCAACAGTTGATCTTTCCTAGGTCTCCAGCCTACTGCCCCATGCAGACTGTGAACTTGCCAGATGCCATAACTGTGGAAGCCAATTTCTCTGATATTCCATCTGTTCTGGTTTCCCTAGAGAACTCTGGCTAATAAGTCAGTCCAGGGGCATCACCATGTCCCTACTGGAACTTGTTGGAAAGTCAAAATTGAGTTGGCTAAGCATGATGGCTCACTGGGTGAAGGTGCTTGACACCAAGTATGACAACCTGAGTTTGAGTCCTAGGCCCTATGTAGTACAATGAGAGAACTGACTTTCACAAGTTGTCCTCTGACTAACACGCATGAGCCATGACTCATGCACCCACACACAAATTAATTAATTATTAATACATAAATGCAAAAGAATTTTTAATGAAAAATTGTATCTCCCCACCCTTGATCCATCCAACCAGAACTTTAAGGACCGCATAGGGGAAACAAGGCACACAATGAAGTTCAAGAAGTGCTGATCTGAGGCCCCTCCTGTTTCACAGATGAGGAGGTCGAGAATGTCTTCCCAGGCTCTTGGCCAGACGACAGCCAGCCTCCAATGGAAACAGCACACACGCACAACACCTTCATTTGATCATTTGATCCTCTCAACAATGGCATGGAATGGACAAGTCAGAAACAGCATCCTAATTTTACTCAGGAGAAAAGCAGAACACAAGAGCTATTAAGCAACTTTCCCAACAACTCATAGGAACTAGCAGATCTAAAACAAAAGCTGGGACCCCACCTCCTTTTACTTTAAGTTCTGTAGCAGGAGTCTATAGACTCTATAAAAGACCTGAAAGCAAATGCATATATTGTGGGCTATAGAGTCCAGTCTCCATTACAATTCTTTAGTTCCAACAACTGTCTGGGGAAAGCAGTCATAAATTACAGACCAATGAACATAATGGTGTTCCAATAAAACTTTATTTGTAAAGCAGGCAGTGGGCTGGATTTGCCCCTGGGCAACCCTCACATCATGCTTTCTAGTTTGTAAGAAGGCAATCTCTTTATCATCCTTTCTATCCTATTCAGAGTTATTGAAAGAAGGGAGGCGCTCCTGAGAGAAAGAAGCCTCTCTCAGCATCTCATACCAAAGGCTATTGAGGCCAAATGGAGAGCTTTTATCTTGTACCAAGGATGAAGTGTATGGTTCCACAGCATGTGCAGGCTCCAGTGAGAGCCTAACTCATTCCTACTCTGCTCAGCATGTGGACTCGGGGTGTACCAGCTGGAGTGAGGCATGCCCTCTGCTAATTGCTCTGTCCAGAGGAGGCTCCCTTCTTCAAGCTTTCTCCCATAGGGGGTGACTTTTTCTACTCTGCATGAAAGAGCTTCAAGCTAGCAACAACCCCCAGGAACTCCAGGTTCCACTGTGGGCTGAGCTCTCTCTTCCCAAAACCCTGCAGGGAAGACTTGCTAGACTTCTTCAGCATGGTGTGTCACAGAAAGGGCGCAGGAGACAAAAGGAACGAAACCCCAGTCAGCGATGTCTGACTCAGGAAACAAAGCTGGGCACCATCCTTTAATGTTTGCATTCATTAATGTTCCCGTCAATTTTAAACACTGGGGTAGAATTTCCAGACTTTGCAGATCATTTAAAAGCTTAAGGGATTATCAAACCAGTCATTTAAAATGACATTTTCACTGCGCAAATATTATTCTATTAAAGAGCACGCATGGCACAGGCCACGATCAGCTTTGGCAAGGTTACAGGGCCTTCCTCCACAGCAAACCCCACTGTTTCCTCATAAAGCTGTCAAGACCCTGCTTAATGAAACGTATATAAATGCGATGATGTTAGCCATGTCACAGCAAGCTAATTCATCCTGGCTTTTTCCCATTGCGCTACCCTGTGAAGGCTTTTATCATTGTATCCTCTTAGGATCACCCCCAGGGTCTGCCATAGGCCTGACGAGATGAAATCCAAGAATGTGTTTAATTTCCAAACAGGCTAGCCATCTTACATAAATAAATAACCAATAGATCTGGCATGTATAGTGGGGTGACATGCTCAAGACAGACCATTGGGGTTTTATTAGGAAAGAGATACCAGAAGATGAATAAACAACCCAATCCTTTCCCTGGGTCCTCTGACCTGATACAGCTGTTAATTTCAGTTCTTGGGAGGTCGGTTTTCTGCTTTAATTACTGAAAGAGAATCCTCTGGCACAATCAGGGCTCAGCAAAAACCCTTTCTAAGCTCCATTCCTAAATTGTCTTCCAAAAACTGTATCTGTAGAGGCTTTCAGGTTCTGCCCTCCCAGCATCCTCTGCATTTGTCATGAAGCCTCAGAGAAAAAAGGAGGGGCTCTGAGTGTGATATTTTTTCCTTAGTGGTCCAGTAAGATAAAACAATTTAGATGAAAAACATGAAGGCCTTCCTGGAGGCAGAAACCTCCACAGTTCAAGGGCCAAGAGAAGATGAGTAAAATTACAGACCCATGAGACTTGGCAGAACCCAGTGAGGATTCCGCACCAATTTATAGTGCTTGGACACAAAGGTGCCGAAAAGTGTTGCCTCCTTTTCAAGGGAAAATGAAGAGACATGACTTTTCAGGAAAACAATACTTTCCAGGGACTTTCTTGCCCCAGAATTACCTCCCTGAACACATGTCCCTGAGGAAAACTCACAAATTGGCTTAAATGAATGAATGTCACTATTTTCAGCTGCAGAAATCTGTTTACGTCTATGAAAAGTTATAAATACTGAGGCACTTGGGAATGTCTCAGAAGAGGTCCCCCTGGGACAAGGCTTTGGCACCTGAGGGCTGGGAAGAATGCATTCGTGGGGGAATCCACGAGCCTAGATCTTCCTAAGCATGGCTAGCAGGCAGGTCCTCATTCTCCTGCCACCTTCCCATCACCTGCCTAGACTCACACATACCCCAGTGCCCGGTACTACCAAGGCTTAATGATCGCCTGACTCTAGCCTCCTCTGCAGAGACAGTCCGGCACCTTGGTAGGAAGTCCAGGGACCACAGTCTGCAAGGAAACATTGGCTCAACCTGCTTCCTGCTGGAGCCACCCCTGCCTTTCAAGAGAGAAGCATTTCCCAGGAGGGAGTGGGTCACACTAAGCCAGAGTCAGTCGGGCGATGTAGTGAACTTTTGTATTTTGTTTCTGAGAATGAATCCCTATCACTTTTGAGGTGATTCACTAATGTACATAGTGAAGGGTCTAGAAAGTTCTGCAGCTAAGATACTTGTTCATTTTTGTTTAACTCAGCATCTGGCAATCTCTGACTATTGAAACCACATTCAAGTAACACGGATTGAAAAAATGATAGGACTCTAATTAAACACAAATTCCCAGAAAGAAAGAAGCCCAAAGGACACTAAGTCTGTAACCCCCAGTCATTTTCAAATCAGCATGGAAACTTCTAGGAAATGGAGCAATATTTGATTTTATAATATTCTGATTTTTCAAGCACCAGCAATCCACCTTCTCCCCACTGTACTGTTAACTAAAGCAAATACCACATGGCGTGTGCAGCTGTGTACAAAGGACACAGAGGCATGTGTGTCTGACCTCCCAGGCCATCAAGGGGAGAGGAGAATTTGTTGGTGGGAGGAAACCTAACTATACACTGCCAACAGCAATAGCCCTCCCTCCACAACAGACTTGGTGCCCGTGCCAAAAATCACTCTCGGGCCCTTTTTAATTCTGCTGTCCTTTATCCACTAAGACTGGGGGAAGATTATTTTGATTGGAATTAGACAGCCACCTGCAGCTAGATCTTTAGCTGTTATTAGTGTTCTGTGTAAGCCCTTTCACAACAAGCTCATTGAAAAGACAGTGGACTTTTGAAGTTGCCCAATACTATCTCTGGTGATTTTCTCAAGTTAACAACCTCCATACCAGCCAATTGTGCTGGCTGGGGGAGGTGATAATCTCCTCCCTAGGGTTGTGGTCAGGAATTAAAGGGTCTGGGATAAATTACAGAAGCAATCTTTGCCAAGAACTCTCTTCTCCTTGATCTCCCCCGACACCTCCTTAATGGGTTCTTACTTCACCCAGTGCTCGGCGGCTTCCCTGCCGTCCCTTCCCTAGATTCCCCCTTGAATAACTCCAGTCTTGGTGTTTCTCCTAAGCATCACACCCACTTGGGGCTGGACTTGTTCATTCTCACTGAAACGGTTTCTATTCAGTTTCCTGCTGCTTCAGTGAAGAACCTCATCAGTCCCCTCCATTTCTGAATCCCTAACTCTCCAACACCTTGACTGTAAAAAAATCATCCTTCACATTTGCTTACCCATTTGGAGTTTCCAAAAGCCTGCACATAAGATTTTCCACCAGCATTCAAATGGCCCAGTGATCCCAATTTGGGGACAAGCTCCATGGGTGTTGATTATCCAACTGATTAAATGAGGAGCCAAAGTTGTTTCCAATTTTCTGGATCAGTAGTTGAAGGAATTCAACCAAATGCCCACTGGTCTCCATGAAGAATGACAGAGGACTTCTTTCATACCCCAAAGCAGAGATCACAAAGCTAAAACCCCACGGTTCATCAGGCCTCTTAATCCCTCCTCATACAAAGGATGAAACTCAGTGGTGGCCACAGGAAAGACTCGTTCCCCCCTCCAACTTAGTCTTCTCTCTCCTGTTACCCTCAAGACCCATTTCACCAATATTCACTGATATTGTATTTCTATTTCTTTACTTGTTTGCTTATTTTCTCTAGCAAGTGAGTCCCCGTCTTCTCCACTGCTAACACTTCTTTCCACATGTTAAAGTAGAATTTTCTATTTGAAGAGCTAAATCAATAAACAAACTTGAAGAAAATCTCAGGAAGTAAAATCAGCCAGTGTTCGAAACCCGACTTTGCCACTCTAAGGCTGACTGGTCTTTGCTTCTCTGAGCCTTGATTTTCTTGTCTATAAAATGGATGTATATAGAACAGAACTTCCTGCATGGGGGTCAGTGTGGGAATCAGAGAGGTGAGTGGCAACTTCTAGCACCTAACAAGCACTAGACAGCATTTGAATCAGTATTTGTTCCTTCTGAATTGCTAGAATAATAGTAATTGGGCTATCTATCAAAGCCCAGTGAACTCCCCCAAACCATGAGGACTTGCAGCCCCTTCTGCCCTAAAAGTTTCCTTCTATCCCTTAGAGAAGCTCTAGTTAATAGGAAACCCACAGAAAGTGAAAACTTTCTGAAAAATGGTAATGATGTGTTGGTAAGTTCAAAAGAGCCAGGAAGGAAACCTATACTTGCCTTCCTGACACATCTTAAAGGCAGGTGCTGTGGTTTGGATCTTTGAAAGGCCAAGTGTTTTAGATGGGCACCAGCCCATGGTACTATTGAGAGTGGCAGAACCTTTAGAAAGGGGACTTAGTGGCAGGAAATTAGGTCATTTGAAGCATGCCCTTGACAGTAGAACTCTCTTCTTCCTCACTCTCTGCTTCCTGACTGCCACAGGAATCTACTATGGTGTCCTGTTGTACCCCAGGTCCAAAGACCATGGCCAAGTGACCATGGACCGAAACTTCTGACATGTGAACCAAAATGAATTTTTCTCCTTTATGGAATTAATTTTCTCAGGTATTTGTCACAGCAGTAGGAAGCTGACTGGCACTTACTGCATATCTCCCAAGTACCTCTTTTAGCCTTGCTACAACCATGTGACAATCACAATCTCTGCTTTACACAAGAGGAAGGTAGGCTTGCACCATGAAGAACTTGTGTAAAATTAAGTAGCTAATAAATTATGGAGAAACTGTCTATCCTCCTCTGCCACATTCCCCCCAAACATAACAGAAAGAAGAACTTCACCAGAGAGAGTAATAATTTGTTCATGGGATGCAGAGAATGCGAACATCAGGTGCCCTCAAAGAGAGAGAGAGAGAAAGACCCCCTTTAATATGCAAGTTCACTATTCTCTAACAGATAGCCCTCTACAATCATTACATTAGAGAAGAAAGGACTCAGATTCCATGGCAAAAAACCCACTAGTCAGAATCTCTGCATCTACTAAACTCATACCCTAGAAGCTTCTAGAATATCGCAAGATCCCTGGGCTCTCAAGAACCAGAATAGTGATAATAATGAGTCAGAGCTGAGAAACAGCCTCTCTGTCTCTCTTTCTGTGTGTGTGTGTGTGTGTGTGCGTGTATGTTTGTGTGTGTGTGTGTGTGTGTGTCCGCGCACACACATGCAGGCCGGAGGTCAACAATGGCTGTCTTCCTCTATCACTTTCTATCACTTTCCTCCTTACTTTATCAGACAGGGTCTCTCATTATAGCTGGGTTCATTGATTCAGCTACATCTGCTGCTCAGTGGGTCAGGGAGCCTCCTGTCTCTGCCTCCCCGGCATTGCGATTACAGATTGTATTAGTCACTTTTCTGTTGCTGTGACAGAAACACTGACCAAGGGAACTTAAAAAAGGAAGCGTTTATTTGAGCTGACAGTTCCAGAGGAATCAGAGTCTGTCATGGCGCAGAGGCATGGCGGCAGAGGTGGCTGGAGTAGGAGCAGAACCTAAGTGCTCACATCTTTAAGCAGACACAGGAAGCAGAGTGCAAGGCTCTAAGCCCGCCCCCAGTGACATGTTTCCTCCAGCATGGCCACATCTTCTAAGACTTCCCAAACCAGTGCCACCCACTAAAGACAAAACATAGAGCCTGTGGGGGACATTCTCATTCAAACCACGACAGGTACATACCGTTCTCAGGGCTTGAACTCAAGTCTTCAAGCTTGTGTGGAAAGCACTTTATCAACTGAGCCATCTCCCCAACTCTTAGTCTTCACTTATATCTTATCTTTTTTTTTATTGCTAACCATGCAAATAAATCTATTAGTCTCCCTGAAAAAAAAACACTGAATATCCCTATCCCTTCACCTAATCAATCCATGAGTGTACATTGTCGTGGAATAGTGAGTGGGGTCCCCAGGGAAGGCTTCTGGACAGCTTAGGCCAGGGTGGAGCCTCAGAGTCAGGACCCCTCGAAAGCTCTGCCCTCTGTAATCACTCATGTCGACCCTGCCTCACCTATCTACTCCCCCATGAGACAGTACATGGACAGCCGGAAAGGGGATATCATCTGACAGCCATTCTGCGCCCCATGAGGAAACACACACTCTGTTCCTCAAAATTCAGGGCAGTGAAGATGGCTCAGTCTCAGAACCCAGTAGATTCAGTGGTGGGTGTCCATCCTTCTACATACTTGATGTAAAAAATATAAGCAACAATTGATTTTAACACCCAAGAACACTGAATGAACTCCTAATCTGAAAGAGGGTTTGCCAAGACTAGTATAGTAACCTAGGTCTCCTGCCTGTAGCACTCTGTGACACCTCACCTGGCAGCAGGAAGATCATTCTTAACAGGCAAGCTGGTGCTGGCAGCCAAGTAAATATACCACTGAGACATGTGGGCAACCACTGGTAGACCCATTCCCTCCTGAGGAAGAGCCTAGTCAGGCCCATGTAAAGTTGGAGCTACAAGGCCTCTCCTCTCCAGAAATCTGCTCTGCCCTAGGGCATAATACAGAGCAAGGCCATTCGATCCACCTTGTGTCCTGGACCACTCTTCATTGTGGGGTTTTTTTCCCTTAAAAAAACTGTTATTGAATTTTTGTGATTTTCATACAATATAGTTTGATGATACTTAGATCCCCTCCCTTCTCTGTGCCTCTCTCTACTGCCCCCTGCCCAATTTAGTATACTCTCTTATATATAATAGTCTGTGAAGTCTGATTTATGTCCTAAAATGTCCTTCAGTGTGGGTTCATTCACTGGGCCTACCAAGAGTCCCAACCCTGTAAGACACTGTCTTTTCCCCTCCCAGTACCCATCAATTGCCAAAATTTCCTGAGGTTGGGTTGGGATTTCTTACCTACTTCCTCATGTCTATGCTGGGATTTTTTCTGGTTTGAGCTTGCATAGAACTTGTGCATGCTGTCTCCATTGCTGTGAGTTCATATAAGTAACTGATCAGCTGTCTGGAAGACTGTGTTTCCCTGTGGTCATCCACCTCCTGGTTCTTACAATCTTTCCACCTCCTCTTCAGCAGTGATCCCTGAGCCTTGGGAGACAGAGAGAGGCCAAGTCAGTGGCAAAAGGTCAGAATGAGCAGATGTGGAGGAGAGCCATGAGTCATCTGCTGAAAGTCAAGGAGATAAGAAAGAACCTTCCAGGGGCCTCTTGAGGAATTTTGACTCCCTTAAGGAAATTTTGAAAGGAATCTGGAACTTTGCAAGCATACTTGAAAAGAATTAACTACCAAAATAGTGTATGAACCTCACGCACATCAAAGCTTCTGAAACAACAGGGTTCCCCATCCTGAGTACTTGGGAGGATGCACTGCGCCAGAGGAGACCGAGCTGCACCCTTGACGTTCATAAAGCAGTTTGAATTCTAAAGAGCTACACCTGAACTCCTTCAACTCTGCTCCCCGCCGTAGTGCCAGGTTACTCGTATTTGTGCTACAAATCTATGTGTGATGCTCCCCTATCAATTGTATTCTCTTCCAGGTTCCATCTAAGATGTGGACTCACATGGAGCAAGGCATGCCAGTTTCATCAGCCCCAACAATGCCTAGCACCCCTCCGGTCTCAGCCTGGTGTAGGTTTATAGGCCAGGTGTCTGGAGTGATCACACAGCCTGGGCTTTGCCACACAAGATCTGGGCATTGCTTGGCTCCTGTTTCAAATTAGCATAAGAATGTCTCAAGGCCCACCTTGTATAAAATTGAAAAATAGAATCAAAAAGAATCAACCTGATAGCCAATAAAATGTGAGGCACCCTCTTGCAAAGGCAGCCTGTTTCAGCTCTCAGTTTTATTTTGCAAATCTTACTTGGGGCAGACGAAAAGGAGGCTGTGTCTCCCTGCCACTAAGTACTGAGAATACTAAGTGCAAGAGGAATTGCATGTCTTCTCTTTAGAGCACAGCGACTTCATTTGGAACGCTGCTGTTCTCTGGCGGCTGGAATGTGAGCTCGATTGATTTCTGACTGGGGGAACTAAGCCCCTCGTCTATGAACAGCTCAGGCCTAAGCGGTCCTTTCCCTTTATCCACCTGGCTGAGATGCCGGATGTTGAGACCTGGGGTCTTGCTGCAAGTCTCATCTACTGTGGTTTGCAGGATGATCATAAAGTGAGAGCTGCCCCCAAAGGGCTGAAGGTCATGGTACAGAGGACAAGATTTATAGAGTGTTTCCAACAGCTCCATTGGCTCCAGTGCAGGAAAGAATGCTTGTATCCCAGTGGCAACTTCTAGCTGTTTTTTCTTCTGAAAAGATGTATGAGATGGCCAGGAAACCCCAGACACAGAGCCAGCATTGGCAAGAATAAATAAATCCTGATTCTATTGCTTACAATTCTTCGACTTTAACTGTTCATCACCTTAAATTTTATTTCCACGCTCATGACACTGCAACTCTAACAATGCAATTGGGTGGAGAATATTTAAAGAAATCCATCCAAATACTCTTAAGGCTTCCAGGTATTCTAGAATCAGTTTTCTCACCAGTAGATAGGTCCTGTATATGAGCTCTCCTCCCAATTTGTTGAGAACCTGGAGTTCAGATAAGCCTAGTAGAGCAAATTAAATTAAAATGTTTGCAATTAGCAAAGTTCTATGCTCCGTTCCATATTCCACCCATCTACAAGCGGAACGTGAGCAAGGGTAGTCCGTGAGTCTGGCAGAGTCAGCCTTGTTCTACTGCAAAAAGAACAGGGTGACATTAGGTGTTCCCTGGGCTAAACAGGACTGGCACCTTTGGGGCACACACATTGAAGATGTCTCCATATCTAGAGCCTGAATCAGACAAGTCACTTTAAAAAAAGTGGATTTGAAGTCACAAGACTAGAGAAACTTCAGTATATCGTTTTATGCATCTGGACCTATAACTGATCAAATTAAAAAGCATCTGAAATGATGGAGTCAGCCAGAAGTTTTCTATTTTATTGCATTTATTTGTCCACCTTGCTGGTTTCTATATAGAAGATTATGTGAAAATCTTAGGAGAGAAGCAATCCAGGAAAACCATGTTCTTTGCTTTCAAGGACTAGTGAAAGCCTAACTTCATTCCAAGAGAAACCTGTTGTGAAAGGTTCTAAGCTAGTTCTTGCTTAAGGCTAGTCATTGTGATGGTGGGAAGAAACTCATATTTCATAAGGAGCCCCCAGCACCCAGCACCTCACATGCATCCTCTTACATTGAAACTCTATGAGGTTGGCAATGTACAATTGTGCAGATCATGCACCAAGAAGTGGTAGTATCTATGGTCCACCTGATCCTAAAGAAATGCCACTTAAAATGTTATCACACATTAAGGGCTTTGTAAACAGAGATATACAATGCATGCCCAATACATTATGGCCTGGGAGTCATGTTCACAATACCTGTTATTTAAGTATAAGTAACTGACTCAGTTTCAGAACTTTCATCTTAACCATCCTCTCTCTACTTAGTGTTAATTTTTGGAATAGTAAGTACAGACTAAACACAAGATGTCAAATGTGCCTTCAGTAGAAACTCTGTTTATAAAGTTGTGGGGTATTGGCCTAAGAACATTGCCCAGTAGAACCTTGATCTCATGGTGGCTGTGACTTGGTGAGTAAAGACACCCAGCCTGGATTCTAGTCTTTGCCCTCTAATTATGTAGAAAAATCTCACATTGACACAGCAACTTTCTTAAGTTGCAAGGACCTTTTCTTAACTTATCCATGTAACACTAAGACCCAGCAGATTATTTATCAAATCATGGACACCTAATACAGGTTTGCTTGATGGATGGCTGGATGGATGGTTGAATGAGAATGGGCAGAGTGCGATTATAAAGAAGGCATTGTTGTGGGGCTCAACAACATTACATTAGGAATCTGGAGCACTGAGTTCAAGTCTTACTTTGTCATTAACCAGCTGAGCATTGTGGCAGGTCAGGGACCTGTCTCTGAGCCTACATTCTCCTCTATCAAAATGAGAAAAAATCCCTGCTGCTCTCTCCATCTCACAGAGAGGCTGCAAAGTGAAGTGATATTTGCAGGCAGACTTAGTTTAAACCTATTCAAATATAAGTCACACAGTTTTATTATATAGTCAAGGGACTGCAGCAGAGCCATGTTATTCTCAGATGGGAAAACTGCCACCCAGAAGAAGAGCCTTGCTGATGGCAGATTTACTCAGTTCATGAGGGTTTTTTTGCCATAGTGTAGAGCCTCTGGCTAGACTTACCTGCACACCCACCACAGGGAGTGGCCTGGTAAGGTGTGGCAAGATGCATTGAGGCGCACCTCAGAGACCAGTTGGAAAGAAAGGCCCTTTCTGGATAATTGTCTTTCCTTTTGAAGGCAGTTGACACTGCTGAGCGGAGTTTTCCAAAATGAGAAATACTGCCCCAGTTCAGTCACCCAGTTTCCTGGGCTGCTTGGTGAGCTCCCCTCTGGCCCCAGCTTCTCTAGTGTCAGTCTCCATCACTCCCCAGGAAAGGCCTCTGTCCCTGTCAGGTTGGACTCCTCACATCCTCTCACATGTCTCACAAATGCCACATTCTGTGACGCTAGCCGTATAATTTTTCCCATCTTCCCTTCCACCCAACTTGGAACCCAGCCCACTGCCTATCCATCAAACACATCCTTGAGAAAGAGCTCAAGTCTTGTCATTGCCAAGATGCTATGCCTGATTGCCTAACCATGGGGTCCTATGTGCCTTCTTCTAGCCAGCCTGCACATGGACAAGGGTTGTGGGTTGAATTGTGTCTCCAAAAAGATATGTTTAAGTCCTAACCCCCTAACACAGGTGAATGCAACCTTATTGTGAATTAGGGTCTTTGTAAATATAATTAAGGTAAAGTCATATTGGATTTAAATGGATCTTAAATCCAAAGAAAGCTGCCCTTATATGGACAGAGAAGTAACAACACAGAGGAGAGTAAACTAATGTTGACATGAACTAAGAATGCCAAAGTTTTCTGGTACCTTCCGGAAATTAGAAAAGGGAAAGAAGTCTTCTAGAGTCTTGGAGAGAACAAGGTCCTGCCTGTACTTGATTTCAGATGTCTGTCCTCTAAAACTGCACAATAATATGCTTCTGCTGTTTTAGGGCATCCAGATTATGGTAATTTGCTATGTGGGCCCCAGAAAACCAACATATCTCAGGCCACTCATTGGTTAGGTGGATACTGGGCTCACTGTGTATTTATAGTCACTCCTTCATGAGCATCCCATAGTCTGTGAACTATCTAAGGGCAGGAACCGTTCTCTAATGTTCTTGGAGCTACCCTCTTACAAGATACCTGGTGCCTTGATTGCAGTTCCCTCAAATGTGATGGATGTTGACATTCCATCAGGAGCAGGATTGCATGAGAAAGGGCATTCGTATATGTATATATATGAAATTTCATAATGAAACTCATTGATAAAATAATGTAAATTTTTTAAAAAAAAGGCACTTTCTACTCAGATTCAACAAGTTCTAGAACAAGATGACAGAATGCTGAGGTTTCCTCAGAGAATACAACCCTGCTTCCAGACGGTAACTCAATGTCTCAAACTATAGAAACAAGCTTACCTAAATCTTTTCTTTATACTCTGTTGCCGTCAAACCCTGGTCAGGAATAGTCCAAACATCTTTCCCTGGTTCTCCGTCATTGCCATGCTGGTCCTGGTCCACTCCTACCCTCACATTCCGACACCAGCGCCATCCACATACACACGCCTTCACCTACTATATAATTAAACCTGACTTGACTCTGTTGTAATCTCTGAGCAGACAGAGAGGTGCTAAACAGTGTGGTCACTTTGCCAGCCATCCCACTAACCAATCTTAACCTGAGCAAGCCTCTGAAAGGTGATCATCTCCCCACACCGAATGTGTACGCTGAGGGTTTAAGGGCATTTGCTTCTCATACAATGTAGCTCTAGAGTCGGTCCGCTTACATGACACTGGACCAAATAAAATTTGATTACAGGTGATTCTCACTTAACCCCTAAGTATTCTGTGGCTGTTGACTATTGCTTCCCCTCTCCTCAGCCCCGTGTATCCTCTCCTTCATCTGGATCATCCCCTGTGAATCTAAACCCTACTCAATCTAAATGTCCATTTCACTTGGCACCCTCCAATAAACTTCCTTCTGTTCTCCAAGAAATCACACCAGTCGTTTAGTCCCCATTAAAACCTCTCTTTTGCCATGTGATTATAATTATCTTCTTTCATGGGTGTCTGGCTATGTCTTTTATCTATCACTTAATGCTAGGTTAGAAGAGTCATGAGAGAAAAGATCTTGTCTTCTAATTTCTCCCTTTCCAGGTTTAGGAAATTAAATGGGAAAATGTAATCACAGGGTCCACATGGTGCCTGGCAACTAGTATGTGCTCAATAAATGTCAGTTCCTTTTCCCCTTACACATCACTGTATCCCCAGGAGCACTTTGCAAAGTCTTTTGAATCATGGAGCTGCCTAATAAATGTTGAACACATCAATCAATGCATATAAATGGGAGCCTTTCAACTGCTTTCCCAAGGTCAGTGAGGACATTTCAATCCTTTCATTTTCCTGACTCCATTCCTGAGTTTGTGGACCCATAAGCATCACTCCTGTTCCACACCCTCAAAGCTGAAGTATGGTACTTGGGGACACATTGTCACCCAGTCATCAGTCTAGAAGCACTAGCTGCAGCCTTGAGGAGCAAGCTAGACAAAACCAGGCAACAGCCTTCAAGCCCAGTAACTAATTTAGCCTTTGTAAAGAAATGATCAGTCATGATTTCTGCACACATCTCATGTTCTTTCATTGACTCCTGGACTCTCACACTCATACAGTGAGTATGTACAGCATCACACGTGCCACCACTCCTCTGAGCACATGTACATCCTCAGAGCTTCAGCCCAGCAAGCACGGCAGTGTTTTCACAGAGTTGAAGCTGAGAATTCTTGAGAGCTGGATGAATTCTAAGTGTTGCTGAGGGGAAGAAGCAGAGGACGGGTTTGAGAAGATTCTGCCTCCATCCTTGCTCCTGTTACTATGTGCCTTTTGCATTTTGAACAAAATATGAAGACACTGCCCTCTCCCCCCCAACACACACCAAAAAAAAAAAACCCTCAAGGTTGTACTGGTCACTCCAGAGTCCTTCAGCTGTACCCCTGGAGGCAGCAAGCCTTACCCTGAGCATTGGGTTACCCTTGTTTACATTAACAAAAAGAAAAGCCAGCCCAGAGCCCAGGACCCCCCTAGCAGAGGCCTGATTTCACACACATTTTCCCCAGATTCCTATTGGCTTGGCTGGAAACCACATATTAAAACCCACCAATCTTTCCACTTGAGCCTGATGAAAACTTCAACAGAAACAGCTGCACTTCACATGTGGTTCAAGTTAATATCTTATCCTGACGGTTTAACTCTAGCTGGCTGGGCTGCTTTTTTAATATTCACAGTCTTCTTTTGTTTCACATTAAGAATATGTCTTTCATGACTCGCCAGAGCAGGGAATACAACGAAGCTGGTAGTACTTCATTTTTGAGATGTCTGAAATAATTGTTTGTATTGTGCATTATTCAAGACACACTGTGCGTGAGGGAGCTCAGAAGCAGGGGAAAGTGTTAAACAACCCTAACACAAGCCTTGCTGTACTCATGTGGAACATTTCCCTATGAAAAAAGCAAAGCCCACATGCTAATGGCTCAGAGTTAGCTTCTAAATCTCATTGAGTAGAGCAACATGATAACTTCATTGTTTTCTTCCGACGGCTCTCAGAGTCATTGAGTCCCTTTTTGTGTGGAGCAGAGTTTAAGCAATATGTGGCCAATTTCACATATAGGCACAGCACACACATATGACCACATGCATGCACATACAACACACACACACACACTTCATACTCATACTTGGCATGATTAACTTTCAAGCTCATAGAAATTTCACATCTCTGCTTTCTCTGGCAAAATGCATGTCAAGTTTCAGGGCTTTTGCCTCAATGGCACCTCCCTGAAGAATGTGACATCACTTGCGGGCATCTCTACTACATGATGTCATTGGTTATGTAATGATGAGTTTGATGTCCTAGGCCCATTCAGCAGGTTTCTGTTTGCTTTAGCACATGTCTGTCAAGATTTCAATAAGTCCCTTTGTACTTACAAGTCATTAAAGATATGGCTACATTTTTTGATACAGTTTAAATTTTTCTGTTGGTTTATTTCTGTTTCATCCCTGAAGAGAAAAGGAGTTATTGCCAATGTTTTGGGAGCTTTTAGTATTTGCAGGATATGTATTCTATCATCTATATGTATTCATATCATCTAACTTAAGCCTCACAACAAACCCTTCAGTAAGATAAGTGAGATACTGTCATTATCCCCGTTTATAGGAGAAACTCAAGTTAAGGAAACACAATAGCATGACAAGAGCTAAGAAGTTATTGAAGCAGAGATCACCAGGTGACCCCAATATCTTTGGCTCCATTCTTCTCTAGGCATAGAACTGCAGAAATCAGAACTGGTATTGGTTGCTATTGACAGAGTATGTAGCCACACATGATGATTATGTGGTGGGCAGAATTCCAAAATGGGCCCCAGAACTCCTATCGTCTAGTGTTTGTGCCCTAGAGACCCCCATTCCTTGGATATAAGTGAGACCTATGAATAAAATAAGATGCTTACTCCCTTGATTAGGTTACAGTATATGACAATGGTGAAGGGGAATTTACTGATGTAAATTGAGTTCTCAAATCAGCTAACTTTGAGCTAATCAAAAGAGATATCACCTTGGGTAGGCCTGGTCTAATGAGGTGATCTCTTAAAGAGAACCGCACTCTTGCTGAAGAGAGTCAAAGTAGGAGAGGTGCTCCCGCTGACCCTGAAGGAGAAGGGCCAAATAGCGGGACTAGCTGGCAGCCTCTAGAACTCGAAACCGGATACAGGCAGCAACCAGACATCCTACCACCACAAGGCACTGGACCTACCCACAGCCAGCGAGGTGGCAGCAGTGGGCACACTTGTTTTCTACCCCGAGCCAAGCACCCAACCCAACCTTACCAACACTCCTGACCTCCAGAAACTCTGACATAATCAAAGTCTTTGCTAATTTGTTGCACAGAAAGAGAAAATTAATGCAAATTATATTTGCCATACTCCTTTGCACCTAGGTGCTTCCACGTGATTAAATTCTAGTCAGCAGATTTAGCTGGAGTGATAAGGGCACTCCCCTTTTCATGGCCCTCCCTTCTTTCTTTTCCCTTCCTTCTGGTTAAAGTGTGGATGTCCTGACTGAACCATCATGAAGCCTAGAAATGAAAACAATACCTTGAGGAAGATAAAACAAGACTGAGAAGCTGAATCCCCCAAATTAGAAGGCTGCCTTACTGGTCTTGAACTATTTACACCTACACTGTTATGTGAATGAGAAGTAAGCTTCAACTCTGCTTGTTAAAGTATCGTTATTAGATGTGTGTTACAGGAATTGAACCTATTCTCCACCTCATTGGCAGGGCTCAATCGAACCTAGCAATAGACCCTGAAGTCCATACAAGGATATTCACCACCTCCCTGGCACCACACTGCATCATGACAAAATTTAAGTCAAATGCTGCCAGAGCTAGATGGTATTATAACTGGTCAGTCAAAGTCAAGCAGATAAGGAAGAGTATTCAAATCAACTTGAGTGATGAGGACTTATTGCAAGGGTACATTAGGGAAATGGGATGTCATAGAAAGTTGCTTCTTCAACTTTATACCTTACTTCTGAGACATATGGTTAATCTTGTCAATTGTGTTAGCCTGAGAAACACCTAGGAGACTAGGAGAGAACACATCTGGGGATGTATGTATGGGTGTTTCCAGAAACAATTACATCATAAGCACTCTGACCTACTGAAAGAACCGATCCCTAGACAGATTCACAGTATGACAGCATTACTGCAAAGTGGAGGAAGTAGATCATGGAGAGTATGTCCTTGGGGGTGTTTCTTACCCTGGCTTCTTTCTGTGTCCTCCATTTTTTTCTGCTTCCTTAACAGGAAATGCTCAACTCTGCCACACTCTCCCAACCATGATAAACTGAAACTTGTGAAACCACGAGCCAGATAAATCTTTCCTTCCTTCCTTGAGTAGATTCTGTCAGATACTTTGTCACAGCAATGATAAAAGTATTATACACACAGTAAGATCCATCGTTCAACATCTTTTGGTGGTACCAAGTTCAGGTGAGCTGCCAGATTTCTTAACATTAAGTTGGAAGAAAAGAAACCACATATTTGGTTAGTTGTCTACTAGCCAAATGAACACTTAAGCCAGTTCCACCAGGCATCCCAGAGTCCTCTGAGGTCCTTATGGAAAGACATGAAGCCCTGTGCTCAGTACATCTGTGCAGTCTTATCTGCTGTACCCTGAATATAAAATGGTCAGTTTCTGTAGTGGCTATTTTGTTTATTGTTATGACTAAGTACCCAACAACAAACCCTTAAGGGAGGAAGGTTTGGCTTATATTTTGAGGATATGGCTTATCATAGTCGGGAACAGCCGCAAGAGCAGGAGGCAGCTGGTCACATTGCATCCACAGTCAGGAAGCAGACAGCAGATGGGAAGTGGGTCTGGACTATGAAACCTGAAGGCCTGATCCAGTGACCTACTTCCTACAGCAAGGTTCTATCTCTTAAAGGTTCTACAACCTTCCAAAACAATGCCACCAGCTGGGATCAAATGTTCAAACACATGGGCTTGTGGGAGACATTTCACATTCAAATCATAACATTTTCCCTCTACTCATGATGAGATGCAGATGCATACATAAGGTGATCTGCACTGTTTTATCTGACAGGGTGTGCTTGAGGCTTCCACTCCAACCCTGAGGCAGGATGG
This sequence comes from Eospalax fontanierii, assembly GCA_035773235.1. Classification (NCBI taxonomy): domain Eukaryota; kingdom Metazoa; phylum Chordata; class Mammalia; order Rodentia; family Spalacidae; genus Eospalax; species Eospalax fontanierii. The sequence continues at coordinate 20,049,718 of CM069530.1, forward strand.
GCCTCTAGTTTATGAAAAGATCCCAGAAAGTCTAGTATTTAGCCCAGGTAGCAGCCAGCTCCTTTTCTGCCAACTCTACCGAGGCTTCTCTATACCATCTATCCTGGCAACCAAGGTGGCCGTGGCTTCTCTGCTTCTAGCTCTCCCATAGCTCACCTGAATTAAGATCTGTTGGCATCACTAGTTCACACTTTGTCTTCTACTTAGTTGTAATAATTGGATTCAAATTCTTGTCAATTCCTATAGAACACTGGTTCAGAGCTCAAGACACACTGCACCATACAGAACAAAGTCAAGAACTAAGGCAGTGATTAACCAAGTGTAATGACACAGGTCTGTAATTTTAGCACTGCGTAGACGTGAGACAGGAAGATTGCCATAAGTTTAAGGCCTGCCTAGGCTAAAGAGCAAGACCTCACCTCAAAGGAACAAAAGCAGCAATTATTGAACTCTTTACAACCATAGTTATTTGAATATCTAAATAACTCTTGAAGTCTCCTCTTACACGTGTTGTTTTAATGTCAACCTTATCCTGCTGTATTTGCTTTTCAATAAAGTCCAAACTCCAAAGTAACTCCCAGAGAAGCCTCTTCCAGTACTTCACAGGCTCAGTAATAAAGCTCCTTATTGGGCCTAATTTAAATCTTTCTGGAAACAGCAAGGTCTGCCTGTGCTGTCTGTGGGTACGCGAGGCAGCCAGTGTGCAGGGCTGGATTAGAGGAAGCAGGCGCACAGATCTGGATATTAGAGCTCCTGCCTCTCCACGGTGTCCAGGTGACTGCCTTCTGAAATCGCACATGGCTTCTACTGCTATTCATGTAATTTAAGGAAAAAATTAAATAAAAGCATAAAGGGAAACCAGCAGTGTTTTAAGAGATTTCATTTCTTCTTGATGCTTGCGTTCATTTGCTGGGACCCTAGAGGAGGTATTGTATTATTTCAGGGCCTCTGGAAACACTTAAGTTTCAGAAAGACCCATGACCTCAGTCCAAGCTTCGCTGTGGAATAGGAAAGGTAAAAAGGAAACAAAATACCCACCTTGCTTCCTTCCACATCGCACTGGAGGGTAGTGACTTGGCCCCTCGAGGTCAGGCCAGTATGAGGTACTGCCTGAGAGACTGGGCGCACCCTCTGCCTTCTGACTGACAGACTAACTAAGGGGCTGTACAATGGTTAATTTAATGTGTCCACTTGGCTAGCTGTGTTATCCTGCAACTTGGTCAAACAATATTCTAAGTATTTCCCTACAGAGCTTTCATGGATGAGGGATATATTTAAATCAATAGACTTTGTTCAAAGCGGAACATCCTACACATGTGGGTGTGTTTCATGCAATCTGCTGAAGGCTTTGGTGAATCAAAGACTGATCTCTCCTCCCTCCAGACCAGGAATGTATTCTGACAACAGAGAGACAGCTTTGAGCTTGAACTTCAACCCTTTCCTGAGCCTCTACCCTTTCCCAACAGACTCTGGTCTCAAGAGGCCTTCATAATCACATGATCTAATTTTTTACAATACTTAAGTAATAAATGAACATAAATTTCTGCTGACTCTGTGTGTATGTGTGTGTGTGTGTATGTGTATATGCTTGTGTGTACACAGTTACACATGTGTGGTCAGAGGACAACTCGGGTATCATCTCCAAGCACCATTCGACTTTTTTTGAGACAGGGTCTCTTACTGGCCCGGAATTCACCAGCAGCTAGGCTGGCTGGCCATTGAGCCCCAGGGATCTAGCTACTGTCTCCAGCACACCAGCTGAGGATCTAATTCTGGTCTTCTTGCTCACAAGGTAAGCATTTTACTTACTGAGCCATGTCCTCAGCCCTTTCTGCTTTGTGTTTACACATTTACACACACACACACATGCACACACACACACACACACACGTACACACACAGATATGAATGACTACACCTGGCTGGGTTCTGACAGGAATTACAAACACCTCAACAAATAGAAGTGAGGCTGGGCTGTAGTGTACCAGCAATTAGCATCATCAGGGAGGTGTCAGGGTGTCTAAGCCTGGGAGTTACTTTGGAGTTTGGACTTTATTGAAAAGCAAATACAGCAGGGTCAAGTTGACATTAAAACAACACATGTAAGAGGGAGACTTCAAGAGTTGTTTAGATATTCAAATGACTATGGTTGTAAAGAGTTCAATAACTGCTGTGTGTGTGTGTGTGTGTGTGTGTGTGTGTGTGTGTGTGAGAAAGAGAGAGTAGGTATACATAAATACACTGTGTTTATTGTATGGGAACCTAACAAACTCCATTTTGTGATATCCTTCATTTTAGCTTAGCCTAAAGTTTCTCATGAAAAGTTTCCATTTCTCAGAAAACAGCCCACCCCCAGCCACAGGAAACCTATCTTAGACAAATATCCCCTCTTAGGGTCGAAACTCTTGAGTCAGATGGACTAAGAACATGTTGAGTCAGGTAGATTAAGGACCAATCTCTAACTGCCCCATATATCTGCTCTAACCATTATCCAATCCTAGCCTGAGTTTCCCAGTACCCGTTTGGAAATCTCCTAATTGTGTTTAAAAGGCCTGCGAGCCACTGCCTCGTAGTTGCCATTACTCTGAATGGTTGACCCCAACATGCTGGTTGATTCTTGAGAATAAAACTACTTTGTCGTTTGCATACCGTCTCAACTGCATTCACTGTGGGCCAATCCTGGACCTTACAAAGGAGGTCAGAGAACAATGGAGGCCAGAGGACAATGGAGGTCAGAGGACAATGAAGGTCAGAGGACAAAGGAGGTCAGAGTATAGTGGAGGTCAGAGTTCAAAGGAGGTCAGTGGACAATGGAGGTCAGAGGATAATGGAGGTCAGAGTACAAAGGAGGTCAGAGGACAATGAAGGTCAGAGGACAATGTAGGTCAGAGTACAATGGAGGTCAGAGTACAATGGAGGTCAGAGGACAAAGGAGGTCAGAGGACAAAGGAGGTCAGAGGACAATGGAGGTCAGAGGACAATGGAGGTCAGAGGACAATGGAGGTCAGAGTACAAAGGAGGTCAGAGGACAATGGAGGTCAGAGGACAATGGAGGTCAGAGTACAAAGGAGGTCAGAGGACAATGGAGGTCAGAGTACAAAGGAGGTCAGAGGACGATGGAGGTCAGAGGACAATGGAGGTTAGATGTGTTGGTTCTCACCCTTCCACCATGTTTGAGAACAGGTCTCTTATTTGTGGGGTGTGCATCAGGCTAGCTGGCCTGAAAACATTTCAAGGTCCTCCTGTCTCCCCGTCCCAATTCCTGTAGACACACAGGAATTACAAACACTTGCACTATTGTGTCCAACTTTTTTGTAGGTTCTGGGTATCCAAATTCAGGTTGTCATGTTTGCAGAACAAGCACTTTTATCTACTGAACCATCTACACAGACAGCTCCCATCTTGGTTTTTGAGGCTTGGTCTCTCATTGCCAAGTAGCTCCCGGGATCTTTCTGTCTCCACCTGGGATTACAGACACATACCACCACACTTGGGTTCTGGAGACCAAACTCAGGCCCCCATGTTTGTGTGGCAAGCACTTTACCGACTGGGTCTTTTAAAAGATGGAGATGTCCCCAGCAGTACGTTCGGCTACCTTACCAGACTACCTCACCTCACACAACACCTCTGTTCCCTCTACACCTGTCAGTTACACAGTCCCTCACAATAACAAAAGAGAAACTTAAAAACAAGCAGCAACTGGGCACCATTCCCGGTACTGGCTTGGTTCAGTTTTGAGAGTTTTATTACATCTCCAGTTTCCTGTCTATCATTATCTCTCTTGCAGCTCAGCCAATCAAAGTATTGCAATTTGTTTATTGTGGTTGTTTAATTCAAGTCTCAGGAGTGCCATCTCCCCCACCCTGTCATACTCTCAGCCAAGCTGTTCCAGCATTTAACTAGGTATAGAAATCCGCTGCTAGTGATTGCTTTGCTTGCTTTTCACGTCAAGTGTTTGAGAATATTCGAGAAGCATAGCAGTTTTTGTTTGGCTATGTTTTGTTCCTGGATATCTTTTTAAAAGACTCTAAAGGCGTTTTTGTTTTTGTTTTTGTTTTTGTTTTAATAAATAAATAAACCCCACAGGAAAAGTGAAGAAGGTATAGATCTCAGTAAATTTATGCTTCTGTCTTTTCTTATGGCTTTTCCTAGATTGTGTTAAAAATAGTAATGCCAAGTTTTCCAGTCAGCCACTGTACACGTATCTACTATAGAAATAATGAAAAGCAATGAAAAATGGAAATGAGCAAGATGACAAAGCCAGTCCCCTGAGGGTTCAGCTACTGGCAATTAGCACCATCAACATCAGGGAGGTGTCAGGGTGTCTGAATTAACGAGCCCTGGGTCAACCACTCAGGTAATGGCCTCACAGTCAAAGAACGCAAGAGAACTCACAAAAGCAAGACCAGTGATCAGATAATGAATTCTGAAGTACTGTTCTCACTCTGTAGCTCAGGCTGGACTGGTACTCACAGCAATCCTTCTGCCTCAGTTTCCCAAGTGCTGGGATTACAGATATGAATTACTATACCTGCCTGGGTTCTGACAGAAAACAAGATAGTACATCAACCAAAAGCAAAAGTGTGCACATCTGTATTCAGATAATTCCCTGCTCAGACAACAGAGAACTGGGTTACTGAAAACTAATAGACAGTCCTGGGCTAGATGGGCCCAAGAGTGCCACGCATGATCAAAGAGCCATTCCCTCAACAACTTGTGCTGAGGCAGCTCTTGATCTGACACGGTAGTCTATGGAAGATTCCCTTAAAGCCCCACTCTCAGCTAATTTCAGATGGTGTAGCTCACGAAGACATAAGTCTAACAGTGCATGTCCTAACTGGAGAGGAGACTGACCCTGTACCACTGTGTGCTGGGTTCTTCAAAGATTGTTCTTAAACATACATGCAGACATTTTATGCCGTGTCAAACTATATCTGGCCAATTTTTTAATAAGAAAAGAACAGTATATATTCTTACCAGGTAGATGGCAGCCTTTCCTAAAGCTGGTGACTATATTATTTTTCTTATAGGTTTCTCCATCCCTGAACATGGCAACCGGAAAGAGGCAAATTTTAAAAGCTGGTCACATTTACAAAGTCAAACCAGACAAAAATCCAACACAGAACAGGGGAAATGGGCAGGAGACCCCAACCTTAGCTGAGGAACTATTGGCAACTGATCACTGCTGGGTGAGAGAGCACTGGTCTTCTTTAAGCAAGTGATGCTAGATAGGCTAACCAAGCTCCAGTGGATGAACTCACACCGAGGGACATCTGGGGACACAAACTTGACTCAGTAGGCCTTAACATGTATGGCAGAATGCATGAAGTCAGTCGGGGGGCGGGGACTCTAAAGGGTCCAGATAGGGGAGAGGGTCTAAATATAACTAAGATGTATTATATGAAATGCACAAAACATTAATAATAATCAATTTTTTAAAAAGGCTTTTGAGGATGGAAAAACTGGGTGGGTGAACGGAATATATCTATGAAGGTGGAAAGACAACTGGGCTGGTACTTTTGAAGCAAACATATTCCCATTTAGCTGTGTTCTTCTGCTGCAACCCCTGGGCCAACCTTGGTCTAGAACTGAATCTCTGTCTCTCAAGCTCAGAAAGACCCATCCATTAAGTTGTAATTATTCATTCGCAAAATCAATGCCCCTCTCCCACACACACATAGACCCTCTTCTGACCTTTCCTGGACTTCCCTGTAGCCTAGCACTCCAGACCATCTCCTTAGGACATGAATGTCGCTCACGATCTCCTCCTTTTGGCTTCAAACATTTGTATGATCAAATGCACAAGCAGCACAAAGATCAGGGCTTAGCTGATAGCAGGGGACATTCTGAGCAGCACAGACTACCCCCGCCTCTCAGTGACTGGCAAGGGATCTGCCAGCACCCTCAGGCCAGCATGCTCATCCAGTCAGAAGAACATCAACCTGGACCTTCCCATGCATCCAATCTGTCCACAGGTCCACCTCCCAACCTGTTCCCTTTGGGGAATAGCTTAAAAAGTCACTATTTTTTTTAAAAAGAAAGTAGTGTTATGGATAGGCATGGGGCACATGCCTGTAATCACTGCACTTAAGGACGTAGCGGCAAGAAGATCTCAAGTTCAAAGCCAACATGAGCTATGTAGCAAGACTGTGTCTCAAAAAACATATGAGCAAATAAGCAAACAAAACAAATAAATATAAAAGGTAGTGTCATGCATAAGCTCAGAATTTCTGACTTAAGTTTGACAGAAAGCAGTAGTACCGTGAATAGACACACACACACACTTCACCTTCCCTGGGCAACGAAGAAATAGATCTCTTTTAGGTTAATAGCAAATAGACTATAAGAGATTGTCCAGCACCCACTGTCTTCTCTATTCCTCGAAGGGGAAAACAGCTTCCACCCAAGGCCTGGTTGCTAAAACGGGGACATTTTTATAGGCAGTGGGTACAAACAGGACTTCATGAATGGCAGCTTTAGAGAACTTTAATTGCAAACAAAGTCTTCTCCAGCTCTGCCACAAGACCCTCTTTAGAGGCCATCAAGATGACTCAGCAGACAGAGATGTCTGCCACCAAAGCTGATGACTTGAGTTGGATCCCTGGGACCCACAGGATGGAAGGTGAAAAAGGACTCCCACAGAACCTCCACATGAACCCCCCACACACACATTAATTAATTAATTAATTAATTGAAAAAGTGTAATTTAAAAAATGTTTAAGGGCCAGCAAGATGACTCAGCTGGTAAAAGTACTTAGTGGCAAGTCTAATGACCTGATCCCCAGGACCCACATGGTGGAAGAGGGAACTGACTCCCACAAGTTGTCCCTTGACCTCCATGCATATGGCACATCTCTCACACACACACACACACACAGAGTAATAGCAATCAAAACATCTTAATTTTTTAAAAAGACTATGTTTAGGGCATCTTGGGGCTAGCCTGTAATCCTGCATCCACCTTAGCCACACTCCGGTTCAGGTGCCTAACCAAGAGAGGAGGCCACCAGGACAGCTGCTCCATAGACCACGCAGGCCCCATCTCAACCCTCACCACCTTTCTATGTTTCCTTCATGACCCTAAAGTTTCAGAATCTAGTTTTGAAGAATTTCCATCATCACTTGGCCCCAGGCATGAGATTGTACCCCTAGGATCTTTGAAGGCTTTCTCTGAGGCCTAGGATAAGAACTTGGGTTCTTCTTCAATATGAAGTCATGTCAACTACTGGCCTATTCTACTTTGGGCTTCTTGTTTGTATATAGAGTTGGTCAAAGCATTCTATTCTAACTGAAAACACTGAAGACCACTACTAGTTTTATAACTCTGTTTTTCTTGCATGTGTCGGTTTTCAATCTATCAGAACCTCTATAACTGGAAGCAGTCCTGGCCATGTCTCTTGAAGACCCCATTTCCACATTGGACCCACAAAAGACCAGAGGCAACAAGAGGCTTTTTCACATATCCACACCTGCACCTGGCTGACAGCAGGTGAAACCACATTCACAGCCACACAGTAGCTGGCTACATGTAGGCAATCGTATAGCCAGCCACATAATACCTAGCTGGTGGTACATAACCACCAAACATTCCTTGATTCATTATCTCTTGGATGGTGACCAAGTCTCCATTATCTCTAGGATCAGATACCAGCTAGCAGGTTCTTCCTTCATTAATTCACTCCAACATGTTTGATCTTAGATCAGTTCTCTTTCCTCATGAAAGGCTGCTTTCATTCACTGTCCCCCATCCTGACCTCTTAACACACACACACACCCCACGGGCATCCACCCACCTTCCCATGTCACTGTCTTGTCTGCCAGTCTCATAAAGGTGCCATGGCAAAACGGCAAATTTTCCATTGTGTCCAATAATGAAAAATATAGAGTCCTACAGCAGCATACAACCCATATTTGAGCATGGAGCACTTCCCAGATGCAGGGTAAACTCAAACACCCTTTACACTAAAGGAAGAGTGCTGACTACAAGTCCTTAACAAACTCCTCAGCATGAGAGCTTGTCCTTCCTGTCACAAAAGGACATCTATACCTCTACCCAGCTCTGATCTATAGACTGGGGTAAAAGGAACACAATACCAGTTCTGGGAACAAGTGTCAAAAAATAGGAAGTTTCCGTTTGTCTCTCTTACAGTCCTAAGCACCATATAAATAAGAGATCACATTACGCTGATAGAGACAGAGGCCATGTGGAAACAGTGCTAAAGTGTCAGATACATGAATCATGACATCAGATTGGGTGGCTCTGCCTTCAACCATTTGGGCCTCCCATCAGAAGCCACAAACAACCTGGGGCAGAGATGAACTGGTCACACTGTGCCCTGTTCAAATACCACACTCACACACACACACACACACACCCCATAACAGAGTTATAAGTCACCATGTTTGGGGACAGCTTGATATGCAACACTAATGCACAATACCAAGAAAAGATCCTATATCAATGAGAGATTTCAGTTCCTGGGTTAGGGAAAGTATTTATGTGAAAAGGCCGAAGTCAGGAATGCTGGCCTAACAAATCATGGGTTTCTTCTCTTTCACAATAAGATGAGGCTTGCTGGCACTGCCTTGGCAGCTCAGGCTTTGCTTGGGTCCTTGTAATTGTCTTCTTCTTCCCTCATGTCACCACAACAGTAGCTCCAACTCTGGTCACCAACATCCCAGGCTTCAGGAAGGAGATAAGGTATGGCCTTAAGCAGTAAAGCACAATTTTCCCAGAAATGTCCTGCAGGGATTCCTTTTTAGAGCTCACTGGCCAGAATTCTGTTTGTAGGGCCACCCACAGGAAAGAGTTGAAGAGTACTGGGTTCTAACTGGCAGCAGCCACCCTAAACAAATTGGTGTTTGATTAATAAGAGGAAAGAATGGCATTGGAAAAACAAAGCCTTTTCTGCTTATAATCAGCAAGGAATTCAACTACATTAGACAAAGTCCAGAAGCCAAACAAGCCCCCAGGTCAAGGAGGTGACGTGCTCAAACACCTAGGAATTTCCCATCTTTCCACTCTGCTCTTCTGGCTTCAGTCTAAGGCTATTTCCCCTCCATTTTCTGGGATGGCTGCCAGTGGCAATCAGGCTACATTGGTCTTCATTTGTATCCAACAGCAGAGTCTGGTTTCCTGTCCATCTCTCTTAAAAGGAAGGAAGCAAGGAAGTAAGGAGCTACTTAAGCATACACATTAAACCGTGTCTGATATATACTAAATATATTTTCCTATTCCTCAGCCAACAGTAATCTCATTGGCAACAAAGGGCTTTCATTTACAGGTTTGGGTTGGGCTGAGAGAGGGTCTATATCTATTCTATTACTTTTTCTAGCTATGGACACTTAAGTAAGGTACTTACTTCTCTGAGCCTCAGTTTCTTTGCATATAAGAATGGGTAAACTAATAGTGTCTTCTGATGTAGGTTTAATGGGAGGAATAAATACAAAGCCACAGAATATAGTATTTTACATGGTATCTGGAACCCAGTTAGCATTAAAAAGACATTGGAGATGACTATATAGATCATTTCACACAGAGACTCCCGTGACTTCTGCAGACAAAGAAATAAATGTAAATCAGTGATACCCAGCCCGGCCCTCCCCTCTTTTTTGGCAGTTGTAATGATGTCACTTCTACAAGTGCTTCTTCAGAAGTGACCTGTTCCACCTCTCCAGGTAAACTTGAAATTCAAACCATTCATTGAACACATGGACTTATCTGAAAATATATCTGCAAATTCGCTACTAAACAAATCCATTGAAGGACCCCATAATTAATCCAATTCAGCCATTATCACATCACTACTAAACATATCATTAAACAGCTGAAACAGTATTTCAGCTCTTTTCCAAAATTCATTTCAACAAGAATTTAAGTACCTAATAACCAAATTAGATTGTCTAAGCAGTAACTCCAACAATTGTACCATCATCAGCACTCACAGTTACCCTGAAAAGCAAATCTACAGCATTTTTTTCAGTTTTACTGAACTACCTAGACAGAATGCAAACCATACTCTGAAATAACACCAATTGCTAAGAATCATTATTCACAGTAACCATTGCTATCGCACTAAGTTGCTGTCTACCCGGGAATCATGCTAAGGGTTCAGCAACATTATAGATAGCTACTGTTATTATTTCTACTTTATGGATGAGGAAACTGAGGATCTAAGGAGTTAAAAACAGGGTTTCCAAGTAATAGAATCAGCCTTTGAAAGTCCAGGTCTATTCTGACTGAAGAACATGAACTCTATTTAAAATAGTATTTTTATTTATTCTTTGAAAATGACATACATATATACAATGTATTTGATATTTTGATCATAACCATCCTCACTCCCTCCCCAACTCTCCCTCCAAACTTCATGTCCTATTTTCTTTTCTATTTGTTATAATCCACTGAGTCCAGTTACTGCATATGAGTGTGGGGCCATTCACTGGAGCACTGGGCAACCTACAAGTGGCTACACTCTTAAATAAAAATGACTCTTCCTCCCCCGACATAGTCATTAACTCCTAATAGCTCAGCAGCTAAGGAATAGTAGGATTCAAGGTTTAAGCTGGGCATGAACTCTTGAAGAGCAAACACATCATTTTAGGGTTCCACCTTTTCAGAGACATCTTTGTCAGGATCTACAGTTTTGTCTAGGTAGAAAGCACATCAGGCACTGGAATCACTCAGTCCATGTTAGATGCAGAAACTTCTGAGCCTTAGTTTCCCATATCACAGGCTGAGTAAGTACAAGCATGAGTCAGTGCTCAGCCTAACACTTGCCACGACCTTGGCCCCCAGTAAGGATTCGTTGTGCTCTCTCTGGTTTCTGGTCTCTTCTTTTTTTAACTTGTAGACTCTCCTGTGAGGAGAAGCCACCATTTAATCAAGCTCGGTCATTGGTTCAGGCACTTCTTTCCAAGAATAGGTGGTAGTTCTATATCCGACAAAATTGTTTGCATGCCTGAATGTTGGCAGCTTGTTCTAACCAGCGTGCATCTTCTAAGCAAATAACTTAGCAAGGACTCTCATTTTATCTGTTCAAAATAAAACCATCCTCAGGCTTCAGTGCTGTCTAATGTCTGTGGTGTTTACATTCAGGGTGACACTGGGCACAGAGTCTGGCCTGGTCCCCTCCTGACTGTGAACCCATGAAGCTGGAACTAAGATGGAGCTCACAGTAGGTCCGTAGCCCAGGAGGAACATGGGAATGAGAATAGAGAAGGTCTCTCCCCAACTCTAGAGCTAGGTGACTGGAGCAGATGTGTGCCTTCCCTTTGTCTTTGCCAGAACCCACAAACACCTTTTCTACGTCTGGGGAATTCCCCAGCATCTCCCCAAGGCAGTCAGACACTCCCCAGATCAGATTACAAGCTAAATAGTTCTCGTCTAGCTTTGTCCATGCACCTTTGCCCCTCCCAATAGGGGTCAGAGTCTATTTCCCACCTGTCAAGTCCATGTATAAGTCATGTCTGGGGACTTTGGAGTCAAGGCATCAGAGACATGGCAGCTTGCACTATCACCATCTTAAAGCTTGTTGCTATCATGTGAGGGTACCTTGGCTAGATACCTTGAGGAGGAAACCTTGTGGAAAGAGCAAGACCAGCCATCAATCATGTAACTGAGGCCACACAGACACTCTGGGTCCGGCTGAGTGAGCACTTAATATTAATCATATGATCACAAGCTCACAAAACACAGTGTGTGCCCTGAATGATGAGGCTATGTATTGGGAAGGGCTCGTCAGGTGAGTTCCTTGCTATAAGAGCATTATCAAGCACATTTGCACAAACCTACATGGTAGCTCAATTATGCAATGTGGCCTCTCCAGGCAATCAAGAGATAGCATAAACACGAGCTGTATGAGGCTGCTGCTGGCATAACACAGTATCCAAGCTTACTGTAAACTTTGTTTTATGTAAGTAGAAGACTGCATTCTAATATAATAAGTAAAAGTAGAGCTTAATAAATACAAAAACCAGTAACGTGGTCCCTTATTTTCATCATCAAGTTTGTTCACTGTACTCAATGTACAGATGATACTTTTATGCAACAACCCAGTAGGTTTGTTTACACCATCTTCTCCATACACACACAAGTAAGGAGAAATGCTGGGATGTTATGATGATTACCTAGAATTTTTCACCTCCATTATAATCTTAGAGGGCCCCTGTCATATATATGGGCTGTCACTGACTAAAACGTCATTACGTATCTTATGACTAGCTGTTTTAAGCCAGTGTACTTTGGAGTGGTTTATTATACATCAATAAACGACTAAAACACTTTCCTTACAACATTCATTACAGTTAGGGAAAAAAGTATGATCTTGGGCCCAACATAAGGCACACACCTCCACTTCAGGCTCCATAGAAATCCATGGCTCTGGCTCAGGAGCCAGCTCAGCAGGTAAGAGCACTCACTGCTCTTCCAGCAGACCCAGATTCAGTTCCCAGTGCCCACATGGCAGATCACAACTATGCATAACTCCAGTCCCAGGGTCTCTGGCACCCTCTTCTGGCATTGTCTGGCACCAGGCATAGACATAGTGCACATGCATACTTGCAGGCAAAGACTCATACACATAAAATAAAAGTAAATGAACCTCAGAAATCAGTGGTTCAACAAGCATCAATAAAGAAGAAAGGCAACCATGTCTGGTTTCCGAAGGACAGTGGCAAAGAGTCTTGAAGTCTCTAGTTCCCAGGGTCAGTGGTGACATTGAAACCCTCTGGAGATGGCAGTGATATTACCAAAGAACCAACTCCACAGGTGACTTGAAGCACTGTTTCTGGGTATGTGGCTTCCCAGCCTGGTCTTTCCATCCTTCTATTGTCTCTGAGCTACCTGCCTTAATTTGAGTTCCCTCAGAAGCAAAGACCAAAGTTAGGATACCGGACAGGACTTAGGAAGGCAAGGGAGAGTAAGACAGAGAAGAAGTGAACTAGTATAGGCAATGGGCTCAGACCTCCTGGAAACCTACTGAAAACCATCAGAATGAAGCACAGCGAGCGACTCCCCTAAAAGAACAAGAATCTGAGCTTGCAGATCGCAACAGCTCAGGCTTGTATTTCACAGCATTAACTTCCCAGTACTTCCAGGCTGCCCTGTGAAAGAAGTGGGCAAACTCTGGGACTTTGAGAAAAGGACTGAGTACTGAGTCAGAAAAAAGAGCAGAGACAGCGGACACCTGGGGTGGGATACAATCCATGTGCAGTGGGAGTGACTGCTACAGCACCACTGACATCAGAGGTGTCCGTGCAGATCCAAGTGGAGCAAGAAGGCATTGCTGTGTTACCCACCCTCTCTCTAGCTGTATACAGGCCACTGTTAGCAACCGCTTCTCTGAGAGGAAAATGGAACAGACTGTAATTGGAGCGCTTACCTATTTCCATGATGTAAAAACTCCTATTCCAGCTGACTGGCTTCAAGCCTCCAACATCAACGAGTTCTCAAAATACCTGCAAATTTAACGATTGGCTCCAACCTATGACTGCTTAGTGGTTTCTAATAAAGTCCATTTCCAGGGGTTAGAAAGGGGGCTCCCTTGGTAAAATGCTTGCTACACAAGCATGAAGACCTGAGTTCAGTCCCAGCACCCATGCAAAAAGCTGGCTGCAGAGGCACATATTTGTAATCCCAATGTTGAGAAAGCGATGGGACAATGCCTAGGGCTTACTGGCCGGCCAGTCTAGCTGAACCACTGAGCACCAGGCTCAACGAGAGACCCTATCTCAAAAGAATATGGTAAAGAGCAGTCAAGAAAAATACCTAATATCAACTTCTGGCCTCAACATTCATGTACAAGCACCCTACACATGAGTACCTATGTATACACATGCATATACACACACATACAAATATTTTAAAAACTAAAAAGTTTTTTTCTGCATAATCCAACTTAATGTGTTAAACTAAAACTCTGATCATTTCACATCAGCTGCAAGAAGAAAGACTTATACAGGTCAAAAAATAAGACATGAGAAAAACCAACAGTCTGGCACTGTAGGCAGAGGGCAACACTTTGGGGCCCCTTTTCCAGAATAAAATGACTCAGCCTTTTCCACATCTCAGAGCATAATTCCTGAACCCACACCTACAGAATGCCATTGCAGCCTCTAAGAAATCTGAGGGAAAGGACTGGGTAAACAACAACAGAAAACCTTGCAACAAGAAACTATTTTCAATGTCAGAAAATTCTCCTTTGCCTGCAAATCAAATCCCCTGTGTCTCAGTTTAAATGTTTTCCACCAGTTTTATTCTTGGTGGAAACATAACAATTATCCCCATCCTTCTGTAAAGTAACCTTTCAGATACTTGAAGGCTCTTCTTCTCCTGGGGAAACAGTCCAAGTTTGGCCTTTTGTCAGAAATGCAATTTTCTGACACTTTAACCTTCTCTGGGGCGTTCTTCCTAACCTTGTCCACATTCTACATCTCCTTATTAGCTGTGGAGTCCAGGCCTAGCCCCAGGCTTCTTGGTGGCTGCAGAGGAAAAGGAGGAGAAAGAGGCCTCTCAGAGGTGGTACAGCTTTCTCTCCAACCAAATAGTCAAGACCCAACAAGGAGGTCATCATTCAAACAGAACTGTTGGGCTTTCTGATGTGATCATTTTCCCTTCTCAGAGAGAGCAAAGGCCTATGAGCAGGAGACACAGCTGTCAGTCACTTCTGCATCTCCACAGCCAAATACCTTGCTGTCGTGGGTTCGGGCCAGGTCTACTCCTACCAAATGTGAGCACACTGGAACATTGTTTAAGTCCCAAAAGACACACACTCCCAAGAGAACACCACAGATCCACTGCCCCTTTCCTCAGCCCTGTGGGCCTGCACTCACACACATGAAGATACACACACACACACACACACACACACACACACACACAAAATTTTCAAATAATAAATCCAAAAAGAACACATCACAACAATCTAAAGAATTCTTTTTTTAATCTCTATTCTTCACTAACTCATGGATGATGAAATCCAGACCTAAATGATGCTCTTAAACAATAGCTTGAGTCCAGTTCATTTAACACCAGATTAAATCACAAATACGAGTCATATGTCTAATTTTGCTTTTTCTGGTGGCTACATTCCACAGATAAAGTCCTGTGTGGCCCAGGCTAGCCTTGAGCTTATCACATAGCCAAGGGTGATCTTGAACTTCTGTTCTTCCTTCTTCTGCCTCCTGAGTGCTAAGATTATTGGCCTGCATCACCTCTGTCAGTTTATGTGATGTGCATGTTAGAGGCTGTACCAACTGAGCTACATCACTAGCCTTCTGTGATGGCCATGTAAGAGATAACATTAATATTCATATATTTCTTATTTAACTGAATATGACATCTCTACACATAATCATTATTCTCAAAACACTGAGATACTATATTTTTTTTTAAGACAGGGTCTCCTGGAGCTAGCCTGGAACTCACTGTGTAGACCAGGCTGGCTTTGATCTTACAGAGATCCACCTGCCTCTGCCTCCTGAGTTCGGGATTAAAGGTGTGAGCCACCATACCCAGCTTCATTCTTTTCTCATAATAAAACTTCAAAACCTAGTGTGTTCATACACTCATAACATCTTTCCATTCAGCCCAACCACGCATGTCAAAGGAGCAGCCACCGAGGTTAAAACCACTGATGCTCTAGGAACAGTTGCCAGAGCAGCCACATCAGATAATGAAAGGCTTTTCCTTTCCCAAGAAAGGAGTCCAAGGCTGGCCTTTTGGGAACTTGTTAGAATTGCAACATTTCAGGGACCACATCAGAATGACTGAGTCTGAAAGCCCATGTGCCGATCCGCTATTGGTGCTTTAACAAGGCCTCCAAGTGGGTGTGATGTACACTCAGGTCTAAAACTCTGGATATGTGTATAGCCATTCTAGAAATGCTGAACCTGCTCTTGCTTCCCAGCACCACCAGTGTCTAATGGGGATATGAATCTTTAAGAAACTAACTTTCTGTTGCTAGGGAGCCTATAATAGCAAATCTCCTTCCCATGAGATATGTTTTTTTATTTTTATTTTTGTGCCAATTAAATGAGCTTTCCCTTGGTATGCTCCTCATTTTCAAATGATCCATTTTATTCTTCTTTAACCTTTATGTTTGGGATTGACTCTTTCGTTTTTTGTGGCCTTTTTATAGTAACCACAACTTCATGAGATATACTAATAATATTATTTGTTGTCTATTTGGGGTTCAAATTTAACTGGGAATTTTGTATTTTTCATTATTTCTAATCATATGTATGTGTCTGTATGTGGGCACATATGATGTTCACAGACATCAGATCCCTGGAGTTGGAGTTCCAGGTATTGGGCGTCACCTGATATGAATACTGGGATTCAAATTCAGGTCCTCAGGAAAAGCAGTACACAGTCTTAACCACTGAGCCATCTCTCCAGCCCCCAGAATTTTGTATTTAGCTGATGAATCTATTCATGTCCCCTCCATCCTTCTGACTCTGCCTTCCCCCATGGCAAGATCCTGAAGACCTCCTGGGTCCGCAGCAGAGAAATACAAGCCTGCAGTCTGATTCCCCAACGACTTGACTTAAATTCTCGATAAAACCAGCTGCCTAGATGCTTTCCTGGACTTTCCAAGGATGACTCCTTTGGCTTCCAATGAGTGCCAGCTGCCTCTCAAGATCAAGCTCTCATTAAAAAAAAAAAAATCAAATCAAACAAAGCGAACAGTGTCAGTCAATCAGAGCTGCACAAATGCACCCACTTAGCTCCCAGCTCAAATTGGACCTCCAGATTTGCACTATTGAAAAGGAAATTGGCCTCACTCGTTTCAAAACAGCCCCAAAGTGGGGAAATTAATACAGAAGACGCCAAGTCATAATGAAATCTGGCAACGGTAGTGAGTTGTGTGGCATCATCCAATTACAGCAAGCATAGACACTGCCCAGGGGGAGAAGCCAGTCTGGACAACAGGCAAAATTAGGACCCTACACAGCAATTACCAGGGAGAGAGGAAATGTGTTAGGATGGTACAAAAATCACAGCTTGATGAATGTAAACACCCCAACAAATGCACAGGCTTTCTACTCCACATAACTCTAAAATAAATGTTATCAATGCATACCAGACCGTGAGCTCCTCCTACTGACAAAATGCCTTTAAAGCCATACCTTGGCTTTTGCGTCCCCTCTGTAAACCCAGATTGCTTGTGAATGGATGCAGGTCTGGAAGAGGGCATCCCTCTCACTATCCCGGTGCATTCTCCTCCTCCTGGCAGACTGTGCAGAGCCATAGCTCAAGGACTAACTGAGCAATAAACCCCATTAAACCTCTATCTTCCAGGAAACCAAGATGATACCAAGACCCTGGAGTTGAGAGGGAACTTGAGCATGGCGGAGGAAAGTGGAGAAGGAAACCAGGAGTGCAGAGGGAGCTCATTAGATATCAGTCCAGGAACTGAGAAAGCAAATGATGAGGAAGAAATGTTCTGAGGCTCTGGCCTCTGCCTGGTTGTGTAATGAAATAAAATTGTTACAGTTAGCCCTAAAATCTTTCCCAAACTTGCAGGAACATAAACGTATACTGAATGAAATGGCTTTGACCTGATCTTTCAGTTCATAGTTTCATCTTGGGGTCAGCTGAAAGATGGATGGTATAGACTTCAACCCAATACTAAGGCAAGAAGTGGCTTACAAAAGAAAGCAAAAAGGGAGCCAAGATGACAGTGGTTGACTCATTGGAAAAGAAGAGGTCAAGCTTAGGTTGATCCATTTTCTAAGGAAGGTCGGCATGACATAAAGCAGGCTATGTTCGGTACAAGAAAAGCTTGGAAAAGCACAGGTTGTAAAGACTTGAGGAAACAAAATTATATCTGAGGGCCTTTAAGGGTTGTGTGTTTGACATGAACCTTGATGTTTTGAGTATTCTTTTCTTGGGGCATCATCCAATTACAGCAAGCATAGACCCTGCCCAGGGGGAGAAGCCAGTCTGGACAACAGGCAAAATTAGGGGAGACATTAAGCCCTCCTATGGTTCCAACAACAAACCAAAGTATGATTCCACCGAAGTTCTTACTTAAGAGCATGGGTGAGAAGGGGATACTGGCAGGAATATGGATGATCCCAAAGCCACAATGGGACGTCTCTACCCAACATGAGTGATGGCTTCCCTGTAGCCACATAGATGGAAGCCCTGTCCCTTAATTTTGCCTAGCCTATATACTCTAGCTCCTCCCAAGTCCATTTACAATTAGAGCGGAATTGCATACAAAGACTTGGAAGAGTGGCTGGAAGCTCAGGTGAGGGTTCAATGACCCTTCCTTCCTGGAGGGAATGCCAACAGTCAACACGCCCGATCCTGATGGTCTTTTGTACATAGGCACAATCAATCTCATGAAGATGGGGGCTGCTCTGCTTAGACAATAGCACTCTGCCTCACTTGTTGAACTACAGAATGATGAAGTTGCATTTAGAAAACTCTAACTGATTAGCGAGGGAAGAAACTGCTTGGCCAGCTTCCATAGCCTGGCTCCTACCTGTGACAAATTATGCTCCATGATCAAAGAATAGCAGACCATGACCGAAGCTCATGTTGATGTCAAGACTGCGGATGGGTATTTACTTTGCCTGTTCTATGTTGATTTTACCACAAAACTCAACATGAAGATATCAGACCATCTGTGCCCCGCATCTATAGGCCACCCAAATCTGGAAGACGGTGATAGAAAGAAATTATAACCCAAGAGGTGCAGACAGATGAACTGAGAAACAGTATCGGTAGACTGACTCCAGACAGCAGTAGAAAAGACAGCAATGGCTAGGCAGCCTGTTAATCTTCTTCATGAGATCTTCATGGGAAAAATGTAAATGCTGATGAAGCCCAAGTATGAATCGGAAAAATCATGCAGCTTTGGGATGGAAGATAGTCATTCTGGAAAAGCTACTGGGACAAAACAGGTGCTCAAGTGTAACAAACTGATAGCTATGAGCAAGAATCTGTTTATAATTCAAAGTTTTAATCGTCACAAATAAAACATCTTAGTTGTGGACTCAGAAGATGGCTCAGTCAGTAAAGCGGCTGCCTGCAAGCACAGGGTTCAGTTCCATCCCCAGAATCTGTGTAAAAATCTGATCACAGTGGCAAAAACATGTAATCCCAGTACTAGGGAGGCAGAGACAGGTGGATCCCGGGAGCTCACTGGCCAGCCAGGCCAGCATAATGGGTAAATTCAAGGCCAGAGAGGTCCTGTCTCAAACAATGAGGTGGAGAATAACTGAGGAACAATAGACAAGGTTGTTCTCTGGCCTACACATACACACACATACATACACACACACACATGCACACACATACAATTATTCGTGAAAAAAAGATAAAGATGACTTCATTCATTGGTTCTGTTAAAAGCAGAACAACTCTTATTACAAATAAGGGTTAGATGTCAACTGAACCTATGTGAGTTTATACTGTATGTCATCTTACTTCAAGAGGCCAACAGGAAATAAAATAAAATAAAAAGATATAGCATGGTTAAGAGCCTCATATAGATGATGTAACAGGAAGGAAGAAAACTGCTATTCTTATAAGAAAAGCATATTTTGAGCCAGGAAACTTAGGAGGCAGACAGGATTTCTCTTAGAAAACTTTTCTTTGGGTTTAAAAGAGGCATCAAAGTATTTGATCTTGGAACAGCAGGGCCCGTGGAAATATCTTAAACAAAGACAAGGTGGGTTGCTTTAGCTAGGGAAATAACAGGGCTTAAGGAGTTTGTTGGTGGTTGCTCAGTAATCACTGAAGAAAGAGACTTGAGGGACATAAAACAAAGAAAAGAAAGAGGAGAGAGACCTAAGAGAAGCTGGGGACTTCAGAGAAAAGTCAGAAAGAAATATCCATAATAGAAAGGCCAAGCTGGTATAGCAGTCAGCAAAATATTGTCTGTATCTTGTAATGTGATCCCACATCTTTGGTAACATCTGCTATATACAAGATCTTCTGCAACGTTGAAGATGTGGGACAGAAAAAAAAGACATAAAGTTGGCTAGACATGTATTAGAACAAGATTTCATTCTGAAACAGGAAGTCAGAGCTAGGGGCAAGCACAAGAACAGAAGCCCTTTGGGAATCCGCAGAAATCCCAGCTAGAGTCCCAGAAGCACCTGGATGGGGGTCTACACGATGACTTCCTATTCCTGACAGAGTTAACCCCTACAGTGGTTAGCATTGATTTGTCATTTTGAAAGGCTCTGGAATTACTTAGAAGACAAACCTTTGGGCATGCCTGTGAGAGGTTCTCTACCTTAGGGTAGACTCTGAGCATGCTTGTGAGGGATTCTCTAGATTAGGTCAATTGAAGTCGGAAGACCTACTCTAAGGATGAGTGGGACCATTCCATGGGCTGGGGAATCATACTACATGCAAAAGAGAAAGCTAGTGGAAATGAATATTCGGCACTCTGCTCCATAACTATGGCTACAATGTCAAGCCCCTGCCACCTTGATGCTCCCGTCATGACAGACGGTACCCTCGAACTGTGAGCCAAAATAAACCCTTTCTCCCTTAAATTTCTTTTGTCAGAGTATTTTATTAAGGCAACAGGAAAGGTAACTAACACAACCCCAACACTCCAGATATCTGATGTGCACCTCCAGAATGAAAACTGATAAATACTAGAAGAGAAGGAAGTGGAAATGGGGAGGGAGGGAAAGAAGAACAAGGTGAACAAGAACAAGACTGAAAAGGAAAAGATAGGAATCTGGCTCTTAATATTTTACCTGGCATTGGTTTAGTTCCAAAGAATGTATGTCATTTAGACATATTAGATAGGGCAAGTAAAACTGGTATTGATAAAGAGAAAGCAAAGGGTAAAATAAAAAAGTGATACAAATGTAAATAAATAATTTGTTAATTACAGTATATTGATACAGCATTCATTTTTAGATATATGTGCATGCCTGTGTGAATTTATGTGTATCATGTTCACACAGGTGCCTGAGAAGACCAGAAGAGGATCCCTCTGGAATTGGAGTTACAGGTGGTTGTATGATGCCATGTGGATGCTGGGAACTGAACCTAGGTCCTCTGCAAGAGCTGTAAGTGCTCTTAACTGGTGAGCCATCTCTCTAGCCCCTGATGGCATGTTTCAACCTGGTTAAGAAGGGAGCTCTTAAGCCAGACTTTCAAAATTCAATTCCCAGTCACAGGACTTCCTCATCAACTGACCTTGACCATTTACTTAACACACTCTGAGCATTTTCCTCACCTATAAGAGGATAATAATAATAATAACATCTTCCTTATGGAGTTGCTGTAGTGAATAACTGAGATAATTGTGTGTGTCTATTACTTTCATTTCTAGAAATGACAAACTGTGTTGTTTGGGACCAACATTCCCACTGAGATGAATCAAAAAAAATTGGGCAAAATGTTTTTCAAAAAGAAAATCCATTCTGCAGCATAGGAGAGTTATCAAGACAGAATTTGAGGCCAATTGCTAGTTCTGAAGGTAAAAAAAAAAAAAAGTCTTATAGGTCAAGAAAGTCAGAGCAATCCACTATCCCATGGGTCAAAAAGGAGAATCAAAAGTTTGATTTACATGTGGTTCATGTATGAGATCCCCGATGCTAAGGTGCTGGAGCCTATAAAAGGTGAGGGCTACTGTAGGGGTCCCTCTGCTTCATGCTGTGACAGCCGGAGGGGGACGCAGGATATCCAACAAAAGGGGGTGAGTAGACGTGGAATCAACACACAGGCTCTGGGACATGTGGAGGGCGAGCCGCAGCAAAACTCGTTTCCTCAAGGAGGTGCAGGGGACTTATGAGTTTGGTTAGCCAACCTCCTATGGGGTGGTTCATCTTGGTGCAGGCTCACTCCAGGTGCAGGCTCACTCTAGGCGCAGGGCAGAAGCTGGTGTCACCCCTGGCTGGATCGGAGCACCACGTCCACAGGAGCCACTCCCTTAATCCTCATAGCAGGTGACCTGCCTAAGGCCCACACTGAATTATGCCATTCACGCACAGGAGCCACTCATGTCATCCTCATAGCAGGTGACCTGACTAAGGCCCACCCTGCATTGTGCCCTACAGGCTACTCAAAGGTAACAAGGTCCTAGGGGCTCCACTTTCAAGACCAGATGCCATCTTGCAAGAATGTGTGACTTATAAATATAGACTCATTCTTGCAAGGGTGGGCTTCTAACAGCTCAGCCCCTCCATGCTCTCTTTCTCTAGTTTCATCATCTGACCTCTCCTACAGGCACTGCTGCCACTGGATACCCACTGAAAGTCCCTCGCCAGAGCTCAGCCAGCACTAGCCCAACGCTCTTCCAACTCTAGAACTGCAAATGAAACAAATCTCTCTTCTTTATAAAATACCCACCCTGCAATATTTTCCTAGAAACAAATAATGGGCTGTTGCTAAAACTCCTCTTGGAAGGGGCAGACTAAGCTTAATCCCTCCCTCCCCAGGTCCTACAACAAACACACAAATTTCCCAACTCACAGGCAATTTCTAGCTAGTTTACTTGGGCTTCCTAACAGAGCAGGGGGTGAGGGTTACTTCCAGAGCATGGGCGCCCTCCCTCCCCTCCACAAGTTACATTAGTAAATCCACAAGGAAGCTTGGATCTTGCAGCTTTTTGGTGATCTGACCCAAATGACCAAAAGGGGAAGAAAAGGACCTGCATCCTGGCACCCTCAGTTTAACTGCTTTTAGCCCCTCCCCTTCTTATATCGAAGGCCAATGGACTGGTGGGGAGGGGCATAGGACTTTCCCAGCTCCTCGTCTTTATATGATAAATATATAGTTGTAGGTAAATACCACTCGGCCTGGGAGGGAGTGTTTGTCACAGTTCATCAAGCTTGTCCCTCTGAGAATCAATTCACTCTACATGGGCTCAAATAGCCCAAATAGATGGACTGTGGTGAATGCAAAAAGTTAATCAGAATTAGACCAACTCTCACCAAGAATGAAGTAGGAATCAACAAAATCTCTGACTTCTTTAAGACTATCTGCCTTTCAGTGTAATTGTTACTCAAAAAAAGTAAATCAATGTTGTCTGGAGTAAACATGACCCAGGGTCCCAAATTGTCTTAACAGATTTGTATACAGAATGCCCAGCATGCAATAAAAAATAACCAGACAAGGGCTAGAGAGCTGGCTCAGCAGTTAGAAGTGTTTGCTGCTCTTGCAAATTCTAGTGTTCAGTTCCCAGTACTCACACTGAGCAGCTCACCACCACCTGTAACTCTAGCTCCAGGGAATCCAAAGCTTTCTTGTGGCCTCCAAGGGTACTGCACTCACAGGCACAAACCCACACTCATGCACACACACACATATACACATATTTTTTAATTAAAAAAAATTTTAAAGTAATCAGACAAGCAAGAACATAACAAAGAATCAAAATCCAAGTGAAAAAAAATAGACAACGAAAACAGAAGATCCAGACATAGGATTTATTCCACCTAGAATAATATTACTACAACTAATATGCTCAAAAGTTAATAGACTTCCATCAGATCATTGAGACTATATAAAAAAGACATCAGTAGAAAATTCTAGAACTGTAAGGCACAATTACAGAAACTAAAGGATGGGTTTAACAGCAGAGGAGATGCAGCTGAGATTTGGTGACCTGAGAGACCAGGTTGGAGGAATGGAAATGAACATGTAGAAAGATGAAAGCCTAGAAGCAAAGAGTACAGGACATACAGGGTGCAAGACAGAGATGCAGAGTATGTGATACTCATCTGAGGACAGAGAACTAAGCAGAAGCGATGTTTGAGGGAATAATGACAGAGACCTATAAAATTCATGGAAGGAATCAAGCCATACATTCTGAGACCCCATGAGGATTCATTTGAAAAGAAAACCTAAGTACGTCATAGAAAAAAAAATCAAATCCTAACAGCAGGACCTGGTGCATAGTATTTTTCTATATCTTCAAAAATAATCATGTACAACTCTGATGCTATAGACAAGGAGTCAATTAACCAGTAAGATAAAGTGTGTGTATAGTTTGTTTCTAGAAATTGTCAAGGAAAATCAGAGCTGGATAGTCAAGTGGTTAAGTCATTTCTATTTAGGACTATACTGATAGGCATCACAAGAGAATAGCACCAGGATTGTACTGTGTTTAAGTCTGAATACAGCATGAGCAAGTGGGACTTTATAGCCAAGAATAAGAGGAACAGGAGGTTAGTTTCAAGAGGAAGGGAGGTTCTGCCTAGATCAGTGTAACAAGATCCTTACTGAGGGGCAGTCCACAGTGATCAGACATCATCTCGGGGGATGGTAGGAGATGAGTAATCCAATTAGATGACAGATATTGAGAGTGACCAGATGTGGAGGGTGGGCAGAAGGGGTCTTGTCAAACTGTAATGGAAAGATTCTTGATAAAATTAGACAACGTAAGGCAGGAGAGATGGTTCAGTCATAAAGCACTTGCCACACAAGCATGAGACCCTGAGTTCACATCCCCATGACCCACATAAAAATCTGGGCATAGTAGTACACATCTGTAACCATAGAGCTGTTGGGGGGGGAGGCTGAGACCAGTGGACCTCCGGTACTTGATGGTCAGCTAGTCTAGCCAACCAGTGAGCTCCAGGTTCAGTTAGAAATCCTATCTCAAAAATAAGGTGGAGAGGCCAGGCATATTGGCAAATGTCTTTAATCCCAGCACTCGGGAGGGGCGGCAGAGACAGGTGGATCTCTGTGAGTTCAAGGCTAGCCTGGTCTACAGGGAAAATTCCAGATCAGCTGGGGCTATAGGGAAACACTGTCTCAAAAAAAAAAAAAAAAAAAAAAAAAGACCAAAGAATAAGGTGGAGACCAATAGAGGAAGACATCAGATGTCAACCTCTGACCTCTACACACACACACATGCAAACATACATACACACCCTAACCCACCCACCCCATACACACATGGACAATGCAGTGCCTTTTAACTGAAAATGCATTTGGAAAACCTTGCTAAAATTAGGCCAGATAATGTTCGTCAATGTTGTAGCTGTTTTCATTGTTCTTTTTCTTTTTATACAAACTCTACGGTTTTTATTTTTACATATATTCAGAGAACTCTGTGTGTGTGTGTGTGCGCGCGTGTGCGCTAATAATCACACCCAGGTTTGCTACAAATTGCTCTTTCTCTGAGCTATACCCCAGCTCCCCAGATTTTTTTTTAAATAAAGAACATCCAGGGTATCACACAGGGAATAATGGACTCCTGTTTTTACTGTTAGGGAAAAAAGTCAAATATACAAAAGACCAAAAAAGAGATGGCAGAACAGAGGGTGGAAGGAATGTGAATGATATGGGAGAAAATGAGAGTCAAGAATGAAAGGAGAGAAACAGCAAAAGGGAGAAACGAACCCTTCGGGCAATAGACTGAGATTTGGTGCCAGTCACTGGTCAGGATTAGAGGGTGGGGCACAGCCCACACAAGGACAAGGCGTAGGCATCCTGCATTTGCTAGCACCCCCTTGTTACAGGACCTGAATTCCTGGGAGCACCCCACCCTCAGACAAACACAGATTTACATTCAAAAAGAACTACTACAGTGTGTAGAGCATTTAGTATTAACAATGTGTTCAAAAGCAGTTTCTGGGCCAGTTTTTTGCATTCAGCTGTTTCTACCAAGAATAAAAAAACCTGACATCCCAGCACATTTCATTCATCCTCACAATGAACTTGGGAGGAATATAAAACTCTTGGAAACTCTTGTAATTGTTCATATTCTGCAGTCTCATGTTGGAACTCATAGAAAATAAGAGGCAGGTTCAATAAGCATGCCCTAAATAGATTGTATTATTTTAACCACAGGATAATTCTGTTTTCCATGATGTCAGGATGGGGAATGGTGTGCCCTGGATGTATTTTACTAACCAGGGGGCTCTGAAAAGGTGTCTTAGTGGTTAAGGGCACTGCCTACTCTTGCAGAGGACCTGGGTTCAGTTCCCATCACCCACATGAGCAGCTCACCACTGTCTAAACTCCAGTTCCAGGGGATCCAAAACCTTCTTTTGCCTCCACAGGCATTGCACACACATGTGCACTTACATACATGTAGGAAAAACATTAATACACATAAAAATACAAATAAAAAATTTTTAAATCTAAACAGTTTTACATAAACGTCTCGATCTGTTTCCTGAGATGTTGCCAGAACACCAAGTAGCGTGTCAGATTCTTCACTCAATAAATAATGTCCTCATCTTTACAACTACAATCATGTGATTATTTCAGGAGAAAGTAGAAATTGTCCTGACAGTGCTCATACCTACAACCTGGGGATCTGGGTTCTCAAAAGGGGGTACAGTGGTTGAACCCCAGCTTGTTCTGCAAGGCTTGGTAAGATCAGAGGAGAGGGACAAGGTCAAGGGCACTTCTTTGTATTCCTGATGTCACACTTTTGAACAAGGATCTAATGAAGGAGACTTTCCACATCTCCATTTGCTTTTCCAAGAGTTTTGAGCCTACTGCTGTGAATGTCAACTTGACACTGTGGCTACACAGGGCTTCACTGTTCTTCATTAAAGAAAGAGCAGTGGGCAATAATAAACAAGAGAGCACAAATGAGGGTACCTTCATCTTAGAATATAAGTTTCTGTGAGAAGAAGCACATTGGGGGTCTAGATGACTATTTCTGAGTGCTAATGGTTGTGCATCTTCTAGTTAGCCTCTGGAGTATGGCCAAGTTGTTTGTGGCAAAGATGAGTTCTCAACATCATGTGAGGCTAAAAACATTAAGGCATAGTTGCCATTCTCAAAGACTGAAAGTCAACTTGGGAAGACAGGAAATATTGGAAGAGTTAATTAAATAACAACACTGGACTAGTTAATAAAATAACAACAAAGGACCAGTCCCAAAGCATTGCATTTTTAATTTCCAGATGAATTGCGCAGCTAATACCTCAAGAGACTGGAGAGATGATTTCAAGCTGTGGTGGAAATGAAAACTTTCACAAAGGAAGTAGGAATCAAACTGGGCCTCACAATTTGCCTCACATTTGGGTACTAATCAGAGTTTTCTATGTGCTCCGCTCAGCATCCTAAATAGTTCAGATACAGTCCCTCATTGGGCAACAGCAAGAATCCTGATAGAGGTATTGTCTCCATTTTTCAGAAGAGAGAACTAAGACTATGTAATGTTTCCCAGGATCAGCATTCAAACTCAAGCTTACTTCAGCAACCCCTCACCCCATAACACACTGTATAGTTGCTTGGCACTCCCTACATGGCTTAAGTAAAGATACATAGAGGCTGGGTCTGCCAAACATACTGTAATGACTGAGAGGTCAGTGGAACCCTCAAGACTGAAATTTCAGGAGAACAGACTGGTACAGCTGTACAAGCAAATGGAGCATGACTTCCCTAGAGTCACCAAATTTTAAGTAGTGGGTGTTATTGTAGAGCTGAATTAGGGGGACTTAGCCAGTTTAAAATATTTCCATACGCTGTTCTCCCTGTAGTTCCTCAGCACTGAATTCCTATTTAAGAAAAACTGCCAGACCTTCAGAAGTCTCCATTCTGATCCCAGAGTAATCTACATATGATTTTGCATAAGTTTGCATACCAAGTTCAAGAGCTCCCCCTCTCTTTGATTGTATATGATATTAATTAATTGACTAGTCAACCTCTAACAGTTTTCCCTCCTGTGCCTCCTCGGCTTGGTACCCACCTAAGATGCACACTTCTCACTGCAGGGAGGATCAGGGCTGAAAACACTTGACTTCATGGCTGTGGATCAGCCCCTGCAATGAGGCTTTGGAGCAGAAAGCCTGCCCCACCTTGTCAGGAAGAGTGACAGCAAGCACCTGCCCCACTGATCCCTGCCCACCCTCCCTGCAGCTCAGAGGCAGAGGTATCCAAAAGCCCTTGGACTTGAAATATAACTAGGGAGAGAGAGAAGGTAGGGGAGAAAAGTGGTCATGGATCACCTGCATGGAAGAAAGAGCTAAGAATGGAAGAGAGAATAAGAACATCACAGCCGCACTGGGCTCTGAAAAGACTGTCAACAGTCCTTCCTCCTCTTCCTTCTTCAGCCTGTTGAAAACTCTTCTGTATCCAAAGCCCCACCACATCGTGTCAAAAGGACTTCGCTCCTAGCCTGGCAGGGCACTGCAAGCTCCCTGGGGTGCAGCGAGGGCTTAAGCACAAGTCACCAGGCACGCATCATTCCTACATCAGACCTGAATTCCTGTCTGACAAGCCCCACCCAAACTCTCATATCTGTCTGTCTAGGTCAGACTACCTACATCACCCCATGCAGCATGAGTACTTTTATACGTCCATTATCCATAGAAGCAAAGCCTATGTCCTTTCCTAGAAAGTCAGGCATCACTGCCCCAGCAGACAGCCCCCTGGAAACTGGATGTGGGTCACCTTTTAGTACCTAAAATGCCACCCAACCCTGCTGGGTTTTGAGATGTAAGAATGACATCAAAGTGCTACCTTCCCTTGAGTTCAGAGAAGAGCTGCTTAGACTAGTGGAAGAATTTTAGCAAATAGGGGCTAGCAATACAGAAGAAGAGCATTCCTTTTAACCCTCAAATCCCATCATGCCTGTAGACCACCACTGGCTGATCTTTTCTGAGTTGCTTGTTTCTTTATTTTTTGAGAAAAAAAAATTCTATTTAGAGCCTGGCCTAGAAGTCAGTATATAGCCCAGGCTGCCCTGGAACTCCTAATCCTCTTGCCTCAGCCTCCTGGATGCTAAAATCAAAGATATAAGCCACCACAGCCAGCTCATAAGGCTGACCTTGAAGGCAAACCAGCTTTAATTATTTTGAGATGTTCTGAAAGTAAAAGAAATGTTTTCACAGTAACCCAGGGCCCTTAACCACAGGGATTAGTAGAATTATTGAAAACAATATCACTAAGGAGTTTGATTGTAGAACTGGTATTTTAATGAATTATGTACTTGGTTTGGGGTCCCTGAGATGAGAATTGTCCATGTGGCAGGCCAAGAGTCAATAAGATAGCTATTTGGGGGAGCAGGAGAGATGGCTTAGTGGGTAAAGTGTTTGTCTTACACACATGAGGACCCGAGTTTGAAGCTACTGAGAGTCTCTGTCTCAAAAACCAAAGTGCACCTGAGAAATGACACCCAAGGTTGACCTCTGGCCTACACACAGAGAGACAGGGAGAGAGAAAGACCAAAAAATTAGTATTATTCAAAGTGCTAAACAACTTGCAAAGCCAGAAAAATAACAACTATCAAAACACAATTTTTGCTTTAGAAATAACGAGCACCATCATTTGCATAAACCATTACCATTTATTACCTAATTAATATACAGCAACACAATAATCATTAATATTATTGCCAGATTAAAATTTAGCATTTATTTGTTAAACCCTGAAATGTTTATATAAATGTAATAGGACAAAGCTATCATTAATATGCTTAGCCTTTGAGCTCCTGTTACTGCAGAAACAGTTCTAATTTGACTCAGTTTCCCCTCCCATTTCCTTCAAGGAGGGCTCTGCCTTCGCTGGGTGTATTCTTTGGAGCTTCTGAGAGGTCAACCTAAGAGAAGGCATGGGAAGCAGCCGAGATCTCCAGGGTAGTCCTGAGAAGGCGGGTTGGGACATTTAAAGGAGAGCCACTCTGGAGAACCAAAGGAATGTGAGAGAACTGATCAAACAGAAAGGCCGCCGTGCTGAAGTGTTGCTGTGGGCTTTGCATTGAATTCATGACGTTTGAAAAAGTCCAAAGAACTGGGAGTATTATAAAACTGATTTTTGGTTCCTGGTTACTTCTTGGACTCTAAAGTAGAATCCGAACCATATTGTGGTCACGACGGCTTGAATACGGCTGCATGTGCTAAGGCTCAGTTTGGTCTTAGAAAGCATAAAGTAATTAGAAGAAAAACTGGGAAACTTTCAATGATTTATTTTTCTTTTTTATGTGTTTGAGTACATGTAAGTGCACCCATGCCATGCAAACCCTGCAGAAGCCAGAAGAGGGTGTCAGATTCCCTAGAGCTAGAGTTATGACAGTTGTTAGCCGCCACATGGGTGCTGGGAACTGAATCTGGGTCTTCTGGAAGAGTATCCAGTGCTCCTAACCACTGGGGCATCTCTTCAGCCCCAGAAACTGGAAAGCTTAAAGAGAATTACAGAGGAATTACTCTGTAGCTCCCGTTCTTAGGTCTTCCCATTCTCCGTTAGCCAAGTGCCTCGCAGTGCTAATGTCTTCCTCTCTACACAGACACTGGATTGTTACACGCAGCTCCCCGTGGCTGTGAAAAAGTACCTGAAATAATCTTTTCAATCTTTAAGTCTTTTAAATATTTAAAATCATCTTTTAAGAAGGTTTATTTTAAAGTATTTTATTTTGAGAATGTCATACAGGAGTGTTGTATTTGCATTATTTCTAACCCTCTCAGCCCCGGTCCAGTTCCTCCAAAGTTCCTCCCACTCCCTCTCAATTACAACTACATATATTTATACGTATATATACATACATGTATATATGTATAAAATACACTGAGTCCACTTAGTGGTGCTCACGCATACTGTGTTTAGGCCTGCCCACTTGGGATTAGATAGCCTCTCAGGGAGCTCGTCCTTGGAGAACATTGATTCTCCCTCCCTCAGCATCCATTGATTGCCATTGGCTCTTCATTCATCTTGAAGTGAGACCTGGTAAAATTTCTCCCACCCTCCTTAGCACTGATTTTTGCCATTTATTTATTTTTATTTTTTGTGTTTGAGTGTTTCAGCTGCATGTATGGAAGTGTACCTGATCAACCTGTTTCATCATTATGCAGATCTTGTTAAGCTACCATACTATGGGGATTTCATCAGTGTAGCTTCCCCATCATGTCTAGAATGCATGAAGTAATCATCTTAAAAGGAGGGAAGGTCTACTTTGGACTGTTTCCAGAGGTTTCGGCCTATGACTGCTCAGCACTGTGGTGACATAGTAATCACAGCAAAAGCATTGACAACGGAAACCACTCACCTCTTGAGACAGTTCAAAGCAGTCGGTTCCCAATAACCTTTCAAGGACTCAGTCCCAATGATGCAAACTCCTCCAACTAGTCCCCACCTCTTAGGGCTTCTACTGTCTCCTATGAGCACTTTGGGTACTTTGGGCATTTTAGATCAAAGCTGTAGCACTACATAAACTATTTTGGGAGAGTAAACTAAGTCAATGCAGTAGATCTATATTCCCAGGGTCATCTGGGTTTTCAGCTTCCAACCAAAACAGCCCTGAGTATTAAAGAACTGAATGAGTAGGACCTCTCTGCCAGTTGACCTCAGATCACAGACTCTGCAGAAAAACGGAGGTGTGTGGGGACTAGCAAGGTTTTCCTGAATTTTCCAAACTATTCTTCCTAGTTAATGTTTGCTTTTACACGGCTGAAGAGCCCGGACAGTTTTCTAGCTTTCCAACTGTTTTCTATGTCTGTGTCATGAGCAAACAGCCATTCCCTGGCTCTTAGAAATCCAACAAAAAATAACCAATAACTTAAATAAACAAACTGAAGTTATCACCCTGGCTCAGGTGGGGTCAATGGCCAATTAAGTGGCCTAGTGAGGCACACCCCAAACTCAGGTGAGGATTCCTCAAACGCAAACATGACTGGGAAGCAGTAACCATACATCTATCACAAGGGTCCAGCTGTGCCTGGTTCTTGACAATTCGCTCTAGGAGTTCAGACCTGTGGTCCTAGGTCTTGATTTTGAAGTGATTATGAGTGCCTAGGTGTAGGGGAAGAATGACAGCAGATCCAGGTCTAGGTGTGAGCCTGCCCTATTGCATTGCAACGTTGAGACCATCATCTGTAAACTGCCTAACTCACTTCTGGAGTAAGATGGAAGATGGTGGACACATGGAATGGACATTCATCTCTAAGAGATATAATGATGCCACCCAGCCTATGTTCAGGGGTTATTAGACATCTGAAATACCTTGGTATTATTGCAGGCTACTCACTTTTTCTTCTATAGCAAGAAGAGAGACTAACACTAGATTTTTCTGGAGATGTGGACAGCTGTGCATTTCCAAGCAGTCGCTATTAATGGAAGTTTTGTAGTCACCCATGATACAAAGAACAAGGCAAAGAAGAGGCAGCAAGCAGCTCAGACCCCGCTGGTCCCCCACCCCAGACTTCCTCCTCCACTTCCACATTTCCCACGCTGTCCTTCTTTACCCTAAAGTGGTACCTGTTCAAAAGGCTCGGTGACCACTCTAGCGATTTCCTCTGAGGATGATAACCCTGTAGCTGAGACTTCATTATTATGCTAATTGAGCTTCATATGAGCCACTTTCTTAAATGCCACCAGAGAGGCCTGCAGGGCCATCTGCACTGTGCTGAGTGAATATTAATGAAGGAAGAGTCCTGGGAGGAGTTGTTTTTGAACCTGACCATCAGGTAAAGGGGCCCAGCTTGCACTGTCATAAAATAAATAAGTAAACAACCAACCAAACAAGCAAAGAGATCAGAAAACACAAACAAGAGCAAAGCCTCAGAGGAGAAAGATTCTCATTCAGGGAGACAGTCTTCCATAGCCTCGTGTGCACTGTTTTTAGCAAGACAAGGATAATTTTGTGCCCCCATTTCAGAGACAAGGAATTTAGGCCTCACAATTGTGAAGAGATTTATTCAGGACTGCCTCACTCTTCAGTGATAAAGTTTGATCCCACTTAAGCATGCAGGCCAGACAATGACAAGGCCTGGTAACCAAATTAGATTGAACTTCTAGAGTTAATAAACTAGATGGTGTTGGGACTCAGAAAACAGTATTTGAAAATATGGTGCTTTGGTGTTAAGAGAACGTTGTATTAAAAAGCAATCTTAGGGGCTGGAGAGATGACTCAGTGGTTAACAGCACTGGCTACTCTTGCAGAGGACCTGAGTTCAGTTCCCAGTACCCACACGGCAGCCAACAATCTTCTGGAACTCCAGTTCCAGGGGATCCAACGCACTCTTCTGACCTCCACAGGCATTGCATGACACAGATGCACTTATACACATAAAATAAAAATATTTTTCAAAAAGCAATCTTAGAGCCAAGGTCTCTCTGACCTTCTCCCTCTACCCCTCAACTTCCGCCTCCAGGTCTTGTCCCTCTGGCTCTCTAGAAGCATAAAGAAGGGTTTCCTCTAATATTCTCTTCTCTGACTAATGGAAGTTCCTCCAGAAGGGATACAACTGTGTTGGATGTAACCTCTTCAAACAGGGAAGAAAACAAGAGTTCACAGCACACCAGAATCCAGAAGAACTTTGTTCTAGGCTAGTATTGTCTGCTCTTTAGGGTGGGAGGAGGGTCTTGTGTCTATGTATGTGGATATGTCTGTGGTCTATGAATATATACACGTGTGAGCATTCATGTGAGGATCATAGGTTACCATTAGGTGTGTCACTCACGCTCTACCTGATTTGTTTGAGTTTTTTGACCTGGAGCTTGCTGATTGGACTAGAATAGCTGACCAGAAATCCCCAGCAATTCTGTTCTCTGTCTCCTCAACACCAGATTAGAGATGTCTACCACAGCTCTAGGTTTTTTACATGGGTTCTGTGAATCACAGTTCATGAACTCAAACACACAAAACAAATACTTTACCAACTGAGCCATCCACCCAGGCCCTAATGCTTTTCTTTAGACATATTCATGTCCCCTAAACTTTACTCAAGTCACCTACAGCTCTTACTTCCCTGTTTCCTATGAACAAGGGTCTCCAAGCTTCTGAATCTCATCTGGGTGTTTGATACACACTTTCCTGAGATGCCTCATGCATATAATAGGCTCTCATGCCTTTTATTCTGTCAATCTATCTCTTGTCAGACTCTGTCCCATCAGATTGAGTTGCCACATCTTCAGAGAGCTTGAGATGCAGTGGTCAGTCTCTTCAGTGCTGAGAGCACAGTCAGTGGTCACCTTCAACTGTAAGTCTCAGTTGCTGAAAAAAGTATGTAACTTTCATGAACTGAAAAAATACTGTAATAATAAAAAACATCCCTATTCGCTTTATGTATGAGTATACTAGGTGAGAGACATGGATCAGACATATCTGTGGCTTTCCACAATATCAGCATTTATTGAATAGTAATAAATTCACAAGCTGCATCAATTCTGTCACCTTTAATTCACCAAGAATTGCTGAGTTCACTTGGTAGATATGGCCACTGGACATCGCAAGTTCTTTTATTCCAGTATCTCAAATTATACATCACATTTCACACAGAAATGCCTCTGCGACCTGCAGGTCTTAGGGAGGTATTTCTGGAGAAGTCGGTGAGAATGGAAAGAGAAAGTTGCCGGGTACCAGCAGCCCTGGGGAAGCCCTGCCATCCTGAAAATCAGGAACAGCTAGAGGAGGAGGTCTGTGTCCCTCCCGGGCCTTTTATGCCACAGGTCCAGCGGGGAAGCGCTTCCTATCCCCTATTTTCTAAATATCAAATATTCCTGTTCCTTTCTGCTTCTAAACCAAAGAAGAAAACATTTTTAAAAGTGTTGTCTGTGCTCCCATGAGTTAGAGGTAGCTACCGCATTCCCGCT
Organism: Eospalax fontanierii; assembly: GCA_035773235.1. Classification (NCBI taxonomy): domain Eukaryota; kingdom Metazoa; phylum Chordata; class Mammalia; order Rodentia; family Spalacidae; genus Eospalax; species Eospalax fontanierii. Next base: position 20,084,195 of record CM069530.1, read on the forward strand.
CTTCCTCACTGCCATAGATTATAGCCTTAATGGCCTCCTAGCTATCTTAGTTTATGGGACTTTACTCTGATGTTTGCACAATGATAAAATCAACTAAAGACACATGTCTTAGAACAGACCCATCTCTGAACATGACTGTAGTTTCATTTCCTCATCAAGGATTGATCTAGGGTATAAATATGACCCAAATATGCCAATGAATGGAAGTACAGGTCTTTTGGATGCTCTTAGGGTTTAGGAGAAACAAAAGGTATAAGGAAAGAAGACACATATTCACTCCCTACCGAATGTCCTCATGCTTGGAAGCCTTTTGTGGAGAGCTTGCCATTACGAAGAGCAGTGGGCTAAGGTGAGTACTCATTGTTAAAGGAATTTCTACCTGTTTTTTTTTTTTTTCAATTACATGGCCATGTAATGATGAGGTTTTGCCTTACAGGTTAGAACTTGATTATTTATATCTATCCAGTCATGTATCTTCCAAATACTATCTTGAATGGGAGAAGAAAGGTTGGTAGAGCAGGCAGGTATAAGGAATTTACAGACATTCATACCCTGTTCTTTGTAGGCCACAGGAGTAGCAAGTGCCATTGTGCCATTAATATTTGTGACATTTATAAATTACCATGGAGCTTGTGAGTTTTTACTTTATTATGACTTCCGTTTTCATTTTAATTTAATCATCACTAAATTTTTTATAAGGAAGAAGGAAAGCAAGGACAGATTAAGAAAGCCTGTAAAATGTATGGCATCTTTAAAAGATGGATTTCATTATTCACATGCTTGTAAAATGTTCTCATGAATATCAAATCCCTCACACTATTCCCCCACCAAAAACAGAGAACAAGAAAATGGTCGTGGTTTGATTTGCTCTATTTTGTTGCTAAGTATTTTGAATTCTGTGACCATCTGGGTACACTCATATGTTGCGTGTGTCTTGGGGTGTTTGGGAGCAGAACGCAGTCGAGGACCACAACTTTCTGATCAAATGACCAGCAACCTTGTCTGTTACCAGCTGGGCTCCATCTACTACAGAAGCACCAAACATTTCTAGCCTTTTCAGTCAAAGACAGAGTTTCAGAAATTATCATTTTAATTAATAAGAGCTTGAGTAGCTGTCATTGATCAACAACAAATACAATTATGCCAGATAGATGTTCAATAAAAATAAAAACAATGTAATCCTTTATCTTCTTTTCCAAATTAAAAAAAAAAATCACTATCTCAAACTTGATCATCACTCAGACTAGACTAAGTAATGTGGCCTAAAGAGGCAATCCCAAATTATTCCTACTTAGACTTAAGTAGGAAAAAGTACTATGTGTAACCATTGCTCAGACGCCAGAGTTTACTGTGTATATGTATGTGTACATGTTCATGTATGTCTACGCATGTGTGTGGAGGTCAGAGGTCAACGTTGGGTCTCTTCATCAGTCATTCTCCATCTTATTTTCTTGAGACATGGTCTCTCACTGAACCAGGAATTCACCAATTTAGCTAGACTAGCTTGCCAGGGATCTTCCTGTTTATGCCCTTAGAACTGTGAGTCCAAAGCATACTGCTAAACACAGCTGTTCTACAGGTTCTGGAAATCCAAACTCAGGTCCTCATGTTTATGCAACAATCACTTTACCAACCGAGCCATTTCCTTAGCCTCCAGAGTTGTTTTGTTTTGTTTTGTTTTTGGGAGATATAACAGAGTGCAGAGTATTTACCAAGAACCTAAAGATACATTGTGGTTCTGAATGTATCCATAAGCAGCTATGTGTCTTGAGCATATCAACTCTGCCTCTTAACTCTCACCAGTGAAGATTGATCCTCCACAAAAACACATTCAAGTCCTAGTTCTTAGCACCTGTGGATGTAACTTTATTTGGAAACTGTCTTTCAGGTATAATGAAGTTAAGGATCTCAGCGGTTCACCTGGATTTACAATGGGGTTTAGGTGTGATTACTAGTGTCCTTATTGAAAAAAGGAGAAGCTGACAAGGACACCATGGTGCAGAGAAAATGATAGAGATAAAGACTGGACTAACATCTGTGAGAAAGAATACCAAGGACCAGTAGCCACAGAAGGCTGAGAGTATGTATGGGAAAGAATTTCATCAGAGACTCCAGAAGGAAGCCATTGTCATGACACTTTGATTTCAGACATTCAATCTGCAGAATGAATGTGGTCCTGGTGATTGTAGCTACCTAGTTTATAGTACTAGAACAGCCCTCAAAATTAATACAAATTTTCCAGTTCAAAGATAAACAGGAAATTAATTATAGTCAGCCATAATCATTCTGAAATTTTGGGTGGAGTTGTCGGAGAAATTAAATTTACATTAAAATGACCTACTGAATCCTTTGAGGACTAAAGTAAGGAATGGTGGGGCCTAAAGAAATGGCTCAGTGGTTAAGAGAACTGACTGCTCTTACAGGGGACTGGGGTTTGGTTCCCAGCACACACATGGCGCCTAACAACCATGCATAACTCTAGTCCGGAGGGAATCCAGTGTCTTCTTCTGACCTCTGTGGACATTGCATGGCATGGGTGCACTTACATACATGCAGGTAATACACTTACACACATTTTTTTAAATTTTTTAAAGACCTGAAGTAAAGAATGGTACTCAAAAACCACAAGTTCTTTTTCTTTCCTTTTTTTAATCTAAAATCCGATGCGTCTAAGGTGATATGACTTACATTCCTTCTTATCTGAGCTGAGGCACTGAAATATTCCAGAAAGGATTCTTTGGTTATTAACCAAAATCCTAAGCGTGTCTGCCCTTTCAGTCTGGGTTTTCCTGTTTTTCTTAAGACTCCCCCATTGCTGACCTAACCTGTGCAGAGGGCATTGGAGGACTGGGTGTCCTGCTCTACCATTCTCTGATTTTGAGATGGTGACCAGCAAGACTCGGGGGTTCTGCTTCCTCCACTGCTGGCAGTTCTAGGGTTACAAGTGTATGAGGCCACACCCAGCCTTTCACACTAATGATGGGATCCAAACTCAGCTCCTCTAGTTTACACAGCAAGGACTCCTACTTGCTGAGGCATTCCCAACAGCCCCATGCCCTGTGGTTTTTCCTCTCAAATTCTAATGGTCCTCAAACATCAAATAACAAAATAATATTCAGGGACAGCAAGATGGCTTAGCCTGCAAAGGAACTTACCAACAAGCCTGACAACCTGACCCACATAGTGAATGGAGAGAATCAATTCCCACATGTAGTCCTCTGACCCTGTGTACACACATGCACACACGTAAAATAAACATGTTAATTTCTTAATATGCTCCATCTGTCAAAAATAAAACAATACAAATCTAAAAGAAAGATTTGCAATTTGACCAGGACCAATTAGAACATGTACTTACATTGTTATTTAACTCCAGAAAAATTCCATTTGATGGGACTTGGGGAGAAAAGGAAAGCAAAAGGTGATATAGGGTCCCCTTAAAGAGACCTTAGTCTCATTCATAAAATAATTTAAGAATGGGCTCAAATAGAAGTTTTGGGACAATTTTATTAGAATTTAAAGAAAAATCCTCAGGGCAAGCAAGCCGTAAATCTCAGCAATTGTCTTGGGTAGGAGAACGGAGGGAGAAGAAAAAAAATTCAGGAGCCATGCTGGTTTAGGGCCTCCATGGAAGTCAGACAGATACATGGTGGGCAGGAGAAAGGAGTGTAGACAAGAAGTTAGAGAAACTTATAACGTTGGGGACAGCCCCTAGCATTAAGGAAAGCATTATTAGACGAGATGTAAAGAAAAAAAGGAGAATTCTTCAGAAGTGTTCAAAACTTACAGAGAGCCACATGTCCACTTGCGACTCAGTCCACAGGAACCGCACTAAGAGGTGGCAGATTCCGAGCAGAAGTTCACCATCTCATTGATACCCTAGGTGTTCACCCATCTCTTTAGCATAACTTATGGTGAACCCACCTTCCTAGGGGTGTTCCTGGGACCAGGTGATTTGGTAAAAATGGAAAGTTGCATCTTCATCCAGGACACAGGTTTAATTTTTTTGACCAGTTAATTTTATGATACTACAACAAAGTGATGCTTCTTTCATCAACATTGTCTTCTATTTGAAATGTACCCTGAAACATAACACTGGTAGCTCAAGAGTGAATCTTGTATTCAAGCTGATAGACAGCTAGAGACAAAAAAAGCCACTGCATTCATCCATCCATTCACTTACTCATTTAGTCTTTCTTTCTTTTTTTTTTCTTTTTTTCGGTCTTTTAGGATGGGGTCTCATGTATCCCAGGCTAACCTGGAACAACTATATAGACCCAGGATGACCTTGAATTTCTGATCCTCCTGCCTCTGCCTCTCCATCGCTGAGATTACAGGTGAGCAGCACCATACACAGTTTATGTGATGATGAAACCCAGTGCAAGATAGAGAAGCACTAGGCTATATCCCCAACCCTACAGGCAAATACTGAATCCTCATTCCTCACCAGGCCTTTCATAGGGGGTCAGAGTGAATAGCAACTTGGCCTGATTACATTGACGGTCTGGAGCTAGGCAAAAGAGACATAAAACAAGCCATTGACCAACAAATATACAGCTACAAATTGTGATGGGTTCTATAGAGACGTATAAGATCCAACAACAGCAGTGAGGAACTAGAGGTGTGGGAGCTCCTCTCTGCTGAGTATTTAAGCCTTATGATGGTTAATTCTGATGGTCAGCTTGACTGGATTAAGAAATGCTGAGGCATTAGTGAGAAACAACTTTGGAAATATCTGTGTTTCCAGAGAGGACAACTGAAAGACTTGCTGTCAGAGGAGGTGGCACTCTCCCATAGCTGGAGTCCCAAGCTGAGGAAGGAGACGAAAGGGGAGAACGGGCCAAGAGCCAGCATTCAGCTAGCTCTGCTGTGGAACTGCGGACACAGCGTGAGCGGTCTGTGCCAGGCCATGCCCACCATGATGGACTACATCTCCTTAATCCATGAGCCAAAGTAAACCCTTCCTTCTTTTTCCATTACTAGAAATAGGAACATTTTATTTGTATTTAATTTTTTGAGAATTTCACGCAGGAATACTGGATTTACATCATCCCCATGCCTCCCAAAATGCAGCTAGTGTGGAGATGACATGTTCCTGGAGAACTAGGCAGGGGACAGACCTGGCAGGGCCTTGAAGGCCAGGATAGCCTGTCTGGGTTTTATCAAATGTACAGTAAGAAGCTGCTGAAATGTGTTTAGCAATTTCTATTTAAAGTAAACATTGAAAAGCTTCTCTGGGGTGCTGTGCAGGGAACAGGCTGGAAAGGGGCAGTTGCAAGCACAGGGAGATCACTAAGGAGCTCTGGCCATAATCCAAGACTGAAATGATGGCTTAGGCACAGTGGTAACGATGCAGCTGGAAAGAGGATGAACAGAAAAGCAGCTTCTCTTAAGAGGCAGCTAAGGACACTCTCCGGGGTAGTCTACATTATTAAATCCCCAAGGAGTGCAATCTAAGCAATTATTGCCTTGACATGCTTTTAATCCAAACAGCCAAAGAGGGAAAACCAATGTGTAGATGTGTCCACAGTTGGAATACGAACTTGGATTCATTCTGAAAATTCATGGAAAAGTCAAATTATTGCCTTCATATGTGGAAATTACTGACCCTTTTCAAAGACCTGGGTTAAGCATCTACCCAAGTAGCCAAGTCAGGTTTAACCAGTGTTCACAGAACAAGGGTGGTAAGTCTCTCCCATCACAAAATAATGTAAAGGCAAGGATAGAGAAGCCAGAGCATGGCGAGAACAGCAGGAAAACCGGGTGATGAGTCTGGGAAAGAATGCTCAGGAAGTCACCCGGCAAATGCCCTGGAGATCTCTGAAGAACTCTGACAACAGACAGCCTGTTCTGTGCCTGCCCAGAGTCAACCTCTGACTCGCATTAGAAGCAACTGGATTTAGAAAGAGCTTTTGAACCATCACAGAAGCCACAGAGGCCATGCTGCCTAGAGGGTCAGCTTCTCCTCAAATACCAAGGTCTTTAAGTAGACAGGGGAATTCTGCCAAGAATTTTGTGTGATTCACATTTTCTGTTATGGGACAGATGATTTCTAAGAACCTATTAATCTTTTTAGCAGCTGTTCATGGATGTGATCATGGTCGAACATGGGTTGGAAGAAGATCCATTGTTAAGAAACATTCTCCCACCTTTTGAAAGACTATCCAAAACCAAATTCTTTCTTTCTTCTCCAAAGCAGTATATCAGCTGAGGACGTGAATCCCATAATAAACAATACTTCTGCCAAAGGACTTGGCAATAGTTGGGTCTCTCCATCATTCTTTTCAACCCGTTTCATTGCCAAGCAACATCTACTCATTGGTGCCTTGCTAACCTTGCTGAGCGAGGAACCACATCAAAACCTTGTCATGTTACAATGCCTTTCACAAACAATGCTAAGTCGGGCCGGCTGCATGCGTGAGGTGTCATTAAATATCGTGACGGGATGTGAGCAAAGCATGGGGGCCTCGGGGATCAAAGAAGGGCAGCACAGTTGAAAAGCGGCTTTTTAATAGGCGGGCAAGAGAGGAAGTTTCCCTTTGTGAAACAGCAGCCCTAATGACTTTTCCCTTGCTTTGCTCATAAAGGCTGCCTAATTATGTCACATATGTCTGCACCTCACATTCAGGGACCCTCAGTGTCTGCGTCCCCTACAGTCAACCTGCAGCAGCCTTGAGGTCATAAAACCCAGGGGAATCTGCTGCTGGAAAGCTGATTGGGTAACTGAATCTTCTGGGTTTGGATATACATCCTACCCTTAGGGAGACTGAAATTAGGGGATAAAGGGTAACCATCCTTCCTCAAATGGATTCCTGCTGATCTCATCTTCTTTTAATCCTACGGGAACATCATACTGGCATTCAAGATTAAAAGTCACATCCCATTTCCAGAGAGCTAAAGAGACCCACACAGTATCTCAGTAGTGGGCAGATCGTACATCCAATTTTTCAGCTCAAGAATCAAAACTCAAACTAATTGGATTCCTGGCAGGTGCAACCACCATCCCTGGCAGCAACCACAACAGCTAGAATGACAGCCCCATGAACTAAATATCTTCCTTGTCTTGGTCCCTGAAAAACACTACTCTCTGGGCCACTCATTTTGATAACATGGCATGTCTTTACCCTGTGGTCTATGTGGGCTTACATAAGTCCATCTTTCCGCAACTTGACCCAATGCCACTTACAAAGTTTATTAGCCAGCTTCTCAATGCTCTGAAAAAATATCTGAAATAATCACCATGTTAGGAAAAAAGGTTTATTTGGGCTCACAGTCAGGTTTATGTCTGCAGCAGCTTGGCACTGTCACTTTGGACCTGTGGGAGCATAGCACACTACGATGGCAGGAGCACTTGGTAGAAGAGACCTGCTCATTTCATCCTCGCTAGGAAAGGGAGAGAAGCAAGCAGCCAGGGTCCCAATATTCCTTCCCAGGCACACCCCTAGTAACTCCTAGTAATTCCTTTCTATTTAGACACAAGTACTTTGAAATATCAGATAATGAATGGGATGAATTGGATGTGTGAGTAGATGCTTGATGGATGGATGGATGGATGGATGGATCAATGGATGTGTGTGTAGATGGGCATGTGTGTTGGATGGATCAATAGATGGATGTGTGGGTGGATGGGTGGATATATGGACAGATAGATGTGTGGATGAGTGTATGTGTATGGGGATGTGTATGTAGATGGGTGTATAGATGAATGGATTAATTGATCAATCGATAGATCAATAGATCTGGGTACAGATGAATATGTGGGTGGGTGTACAGATCAAATGAATGTGTAGATGGATAGAAAGATAAATGTGTAGATGGGCATATTGATGGATAGATGATAGATAGATCAATGGATGAATGCATGCATCCGTGTATGTGTAGATGGATAGGTGGATGGTGTGTGTGGACTGCATGGATGGATAGACAAATGGATGTGTGGGTGGATGGGTAGATGAAGAGATGAACAGATGGGTGTGTAGATGGATAAAAATGGATACTTCCATATTCCAAATTATTAAATTCCATTTTAAGTTGGGAATTCAGTCTTCCAAGTAGGTTGTGTGCTACTCTGATCACATCTGCCATGTCTGAACCTTAGTTCAGAGGAGCCCTCACCTTAGGTTAATTTCAATTACAGGAAAACTTTCTTCCTAGCGATGTAGTAGTGCACACTGCCGCAACTCATGAATATTCCAGGATCATAAATCTGAACCCTGGCCTTTGAAAAAGGCATGTGAAAAACTTCCCTGGTAGAATATTTTTAGCTCATATAATCTATGTCTTCCGGCCCTCTGCCACTTTGAACAGCTGCACTCGATACCTACCTGGTTTCAGGGGAAGTGCCCTATAAGAGGCAGTACAATGGGTGGACATTGCTCTTTTGGAATGGGGCGATTTTGAATTTAAAATCTGACTCTGCTGCTCTCTAGTTGCAGATCTTTAGATGGAATACATGACAGTCACTCTCAGTCTTCTCTGCAAATTAGCCTTCCTCACTCCATTGTCAACCAAGATTTAAGGAGATGGTATGTTTGGTTGGCGGGGGGGCGTACACACAACAAATTGCTCTGTAAACAGGCACTGTTAAATGATTCCTATTCTGTGGTGGCCTATCTTGCTCTTCAGATTCTGTGATGACTAAAGTGGTTGCCTACCAAAGACACACCCAAAACACAAATACATTGTAGTGGTTTGAAAGTGCAAGGTCCTCCACAGGCTCTTGTGTTTGTATCTCCAGTTGGTGGCGCTGTTTGGGAAGGTTATGGAACCTTTAAGCAGCAGAACCCTGCTGAAAGAAGTTCATCACTAGGGGTGGCCTTGAGGACCTCGTTTTCTGTTCTCTCTGCTTCCTGTGTGGAGATGAAAATATGATCAACCAGCTTCCCACTCCTGCCAGCATCCTCTCCCTGACTGCTGCCAAGTCTTCTCTGCCATGATGGTTCCTCTCTGGAATCACACCAAAATAAACTCCTCCTTCCTTAACTTGCTTTTGTCAGGGTATTTTACCATAGCAACAGAAAAGTAACTCATATTGAAAAGCAAATGCACAAAAGTTTACACATACATTAACATAGCCATCCAACAAAGCATCCAGCTTGGGGACAATGCTAAGGAAGCATCAAGATATAAGGCGCCATCAGGATTTAACTACTGGTCTAAGGTGATTCTCCTTTACAGTACCTTCACCAAGAAAGTAAAGCAGGGGCTGGAGAGATGGCTCAGCAGTTAAGAGTACTGGCTGCTCTTGCAGAGGACTGAGGTTTGATTCCCAGAACTTACATGGCAACTAACAACTGTCTGTAACTCCAGTTCCAGGGGACTCCAACTCTCTCTTCTCGCCTCCACAGGCACTGCATGACACGGGTGCACTTACACACATGCAAGCAGTATACTCATAGATATAAAATAAAAATAATTTTTTAAAAAATTTTTTAAAGAGAGCCAATAACACAAAAGGTCACAAGTGGCCAAAACATGGAGATTAGAAATCTGCAGTGTGGGTCCCTGGACAGGACCCTTACATTAAGTTTCACACACCCAAGGCTCAAGGACCATTGCTGAAGAAGGTGTGGAAAGACTGTAAGAGCCGGTGGGGAGATGTATGACCCTAAGGAAATACAATCCTACAAGTTCCTGGGATCTTGCTCATATGAACCTATAGCAGTTCTGTGGACATGCTCAACATCCATGCAAATTGAGGCAGACAAAGACCAGCACGAACTGGAGAAATGGGCAGCGGACCCCAATTTCGGCTGAAGAGATGTTGGCAACTGATTACTGTTGGTTGAAGAGGAGTTAATCTTAAAGCAAGGGACTCTAGATAGGCTGACTAGGCCTCAGTAAATGAACTTGCAGTGAGGAACATTTGTGGACATTAACTTGACACACAGTACTTAACACAAATGAAAGAATGCATGCATTCCAGTTGGGGGCTATTGCAAGGGTGCGGGTGGGGAAGGGATTAAGACCGATTGAGATGTTCCGTATGAAATACAATTTTAAAAAGAAAGAAAATGAGTCAGTCATGGCAGCTGGCATTCACTGCCACTTGGGAAGGTCCGTGAGCCACACGACACTCCTCTTAGGCACCAAAGCAACCACTCTACTTCAAGGAAGAGGGAGGGCAGACGTCCTGACACTGGAGTTTGCTCTGGCCTCATTTCCACCTTGGTGTCCTCACCTGTGGCGTGGGACTGCAGGCACACCCCGGTTCAGAGCTGGCTCAGTTGCAGGCACAAAGAATGTTTGTTGAACTGTCATTGGTCCCAGGCAGCTGAAGGCACGTTTGCTGGCATTATATACAATTTCAAGATTTGAATTTGTTTCAAGATTTGAAAAGATGTGAAAACTCCTTCAGCTTTTTTGGGGTAAAGTTGTGCATGGATTAGTTGGGCAGGGGCTTTAAAAGTGAAGAGCCAGGAGCACAGAAACCCCTGATCTTTGAATCAGCTCCTGGCAGACACCCGTTCTGGGTTTTGCTTGTTGTGTTAGACAGGTTACTGTTGTCAGACAATCACAAAAGCTCCCTCATATGTGGTCCATTTGGGAACAATAAAAGAACACTGAGGGCCAGAACCTGCTCCAAGGAGAACATTTTTAGTTTCTCCTTTGAAGCCGGCATTGGATTGCTGGCACTGGAACTAACGGCTGTCTCAGTTTGCAGGATGTTTTATCTAGAGATGCAAATTCGTCATGCAAATTCACAGAGAGTCTGCACATGGTGTGTCCTCAGATGCCTCAGGGAGCCTTCTCACTGCTGAGTCCCATCCTCCTGGAGCACTGCCAGCTTCTCAGCCACTTGTCGGGGGCTTGGGATCACAGCTCCTTGGGAGTCTGATCAAATTCAAGCTTCAACTATACCACTATCACCAAGTTCTCATGGAACTCTGGACTTCAACCCAAATCCTCTCCCCAGGCAAGGAAATCCTTTCCCAGTCACAGACTGATAATCCAACAGGCTACTGCCAGGAGCTCATTCATTTGTAGCTAGGACCATTCTAGCAAAGAGCAGGATGGAGACTATTTTTCATAATGAGATGAAATGCCCCCAAGCCAGACATGGTGGCACATTCGGAATCCCGGCATTCAGGAGACGAGGCAGAATCTTGAGTTCAAGGCCAGCCTGGGCTGGACAGAAAGATTCTGTCAAAAGAAAGAAAGGGAGGGCAAAAGAAAGGAGAGAAGAGAAGAAGGGAGAGGAGGGGAGGAGAGAGACGAGAAGAGAGCCACTGTGTAACTTCGACTTGCTGGCTTAATTCTGCCCACTGGGGTGCTATCAGCACAGTAATTTAATCTCTTGATAGAGCAAATGATATTTTTTACAAATCTCAATTTTTTTCATTTTGGTTATGAACACCTGTTGCCAAATGCAGATCTTTCTCCTTGGCTCCCTTCTTCCTTCTTCTCCCCTCTTAAAAGCACATCTTCCCGCTTCCGTTTTTCCTTTCTCTGCCTCCCTCCACCATTCTTCCTTTCTTTTTTCCCTTGTTCATGAGAATATCCCTAGGCAGGCCCACATGAGACAGGAAGCCCAGGGAAAGCAGGCCAACACAGGAGTCAGGGCCCATTCTCAGAGAACAGGAGCCAAAGGGTGAGCCTTTGCTGCAGAGCGGGGGATGGTGCTAGGCCTCCATCGCACAACAGGAGGCTCAAATATAGAAAGAGATAAACCCAGAACACATGCCCATGATGACCCCATACTGCAGCTGGAAGCATCCAAGTGAGATCAAGGTTTTCAATGCCCATAAATGCTGCCTCTTCAGTCTATAAAATCAATGTATAGTTTCCAGTTTTTCCTTTTTGTCATTATTGCTCTTTGGTTGTTTGTTTGGTTTGTCTGTCAAGACAGCGTCTTATATATCGCAGGCTGGCCTCAAATTCCTTATGTAGTTGAGGCTGACCTTGAACTCCTGGTTATTCAAGTGCTGGGATTACAGGTGTGCACCACCACACCCAGCTCTCAATGTGTAATTCTCTAGCTCTAGCCATTGAAGAGGCCTAAGAGAGGCCTAACATCCCCACAATGGATATACCTGTCACCCAAATCTTAGTTTCTTTTTTAAAAAATATTTTATTCATTATTTTTCTTTTTTTATGTACATGAGTATATTGCCCGCATGTATGTAAGTGCACCTATGTTGTGCAATGGCACAGAAGTCAGAAGAGGGCATTAAATTCCTTGGAGCTGCAGTTATATACAGTTGTTGGCCACCTGTGGGCTCTGGGAATCAAACCCAGGTCCTTCGCAAGATCAGCCAGTGCTCTTAAACACTGAGCCACCTATCTCTCCAGCCCCCAAATCTTTGTTTCTACTAACAATTCTCTACTAAAAGGAACCAAAGCTTTCTGGAGGACTGGGTGGTTCTAAGACTAAGACAGAGGAAGTACATGTGTCTAGATTATCGTGTGCTACCAGAAAGCAAGAAAGGGCTCAATGGCAGCAGGACAAGATACAGGATGCAGGATCCTGAAGGGTTCCAACACAGGGAAGGGGCAGACACTTAAAATACTAGCTAGGCCCTGTATACATGATGTATCCTGTACAAATCGAAAGGCATCCTACAAAGTAACTGACTATGGAATTTTAAATTTTCAAAGTCATAAAAGTCAAAGAAAAATAGTTTCAGAATGAGGGGCTGGAGCGATGGCTCAGCAGTGAAGAGTACTGGCTGCTCTTGCAGAGGACCCTGGTTCGATTCCCAGCACCCACACAGTGGTTAATAACTGTCTGTAATTCCAGTTCCAGGGGATCGAATGCCCTCTTCTGGCCCCTGTGGGCATGGGTACACTTACATATAAGCAAAACACTCACACGCTTAACATTTTCAAAATAAAAGTATCTCGAAGGACATGACAACGGATGTGTGCTACATGTGTCCTAAAGCAGACCCACTGCTCTAAAGGAGTCATGGGGACACCAGCGACGTTTGAGTAAGGTCTCAGGGAAGAAAGTAGACAGGAGTTCTTTGTACTATTTTTACAAATTTCTGTGCTTTTGAAATGGTTTTAAAATAAAATGTTTCATATAGACTGTAATCCAGTGCTTTCTAAAGTTTCCTCTCTTAAGAAAAGTCTCTCTAATGGTAGCTAAAATTCCACAGTGTGACTTCTCACTCCCACCCTGATGCTGTCTGAGATGGTTTTGAACTTTCTTAAGGACAAGCAGCCCTGGGAGAGCTTGCACTTCAAGCCAACGTTCATTCTCAGTAACGTTTCCCAACTAACTCGCAGTGTGTTCTGTCCACGAGGTATTTGTGAATAGATACTAAAAGAAAGGAAATTCTGTGGTTAAGGAAATTTGGAAAACATTGAGTTACACAAAATTTCTTTATTGGAGGATTCCTCGGAGCCTCTGTGAAGTTGCTGTGTGTTTTACATTGACCTCAGGGGAAATGGCATTTGGATTTATTTGATCATCACGGGATAAGTTCCAAAACAACACATTTGGGAAAAATGTTGGCTGACATATTCTAAACAAGGAGGCAAGACAACATGAAGGGTCTAGATCTGAGGTGAGATGGTCTGCTTTCAAATCCTGGCTGCCCCACTTAGTAACTGCATGGCCCTGGGCAAGTCAATAGAGTGAATGCTCTGTGCCTCAGTTTCCTCATCTGGAAAATTGAGATAAAAGTTCTTCTTCGGGGAGGGATAACCAGACATGATGTAAATAAAAATGATAGCATGGTTCTTGGCATGTGTAAAGACTCTCTGCATCTTGGAAGCATAACTCCTGTTACTGTTACTCTTTCTTGGGAGCCTGTAGGCTAGATCACAGCCTACATGGATGGACATGAGAGAATGCCACCAAGGTTGAATAAGAAGGAAATGGGCAGCAAGAACTAAGAAGCTTAGATTAGTCGATTTTCTGTTGCTATAGCAAAATATCTGAGCCTGGATACTTTATAAAGAAAGGGGGTTGAGTTCTCTGTTTCGAAGGAGGAAAGCTCAAGATCAGATGGCCCCATTAGAGCTATGTCTACTGAGAATCTCAAAGTAGATGACATCAGGGTGACAACACATGCCGAAGAGATCACACTGTGAGAAAGAAAGTCAGAGATCAGGGCAGGACCAGTATCTTTTATGACAATTCACTCATGAACTACCTTATTGTACAGAACCAGCATTGATTCCTACCAAGGTTGATGCTGCCATGACCTAATTACATTAGGCCCCACTTCAAACCTCTACCACTGCTCAGTAGTACTGCCTTGGTGACCCCTCTAGGGGCACAAACAAGCATCCAAACCATGTTATTGCTGAGTGTGTTCAACAACAACTCCTCCAACTTTGCAGCTTGGCGAGGACTGCTGTCCAAGCCCTCTCCCTAACACACACATCTCGTGGTGGTTAATATTGCTTGCTAACTTGACCAGATCTAGAATCAACCAAAAAGAAAAACCTCTGGGGCATATCTGTGAGGGAATTTCTAGATTGGCTTAGTTGAAGTGGGAAGACCCACTCTAAGTGTGGGGAGCACCGTTCCATACACTGGGGGTCCAGACTGAAGAAAAAGGAGAAAGCGAGCTGGGCGCCAACATTCCCCCTTTGCTTCTTGACTGCAGATTCAGTGTGACTTCCACCGTGCCTTCCCCACTGGGATGGACTGTGTCCTCCAATTGTGGCCCAAAATAAACTTCCTTCCTTAAGGTGCTTTTGTGGGATATTCTGTCACAGCAAGGAGGAAAGTATTCAGTCCACATCTAGAATCAACCCTGCTAAAATTCCCACTTCTTTGGGGCAAAGACTAAGCCCAGATGGTCCTACCCTTCATGCAAACTGAAGAACTCATCTTCCAAGGGGAGAGGAGAGTACAAGAAAACAGTTTCCCCTTTACAAACAGCTGTTGCTACTTTCCTCTCTGTAAACATATTCAATTGGTCCATGATGTGAGCACCGCCCCCCAACCCCCACCTCTGGTCTCTTGGTCATTCTTTCTATTGATGCAAAGAAGAAAAAGGAGGAGGGATTATAAAGGATATGGCTGCCTGCCAAATGGGGTGACCCAAGCTGAACCCCTATGCCCCAGAGTCACTGTGGAGAAGCTGACCCCAGGAGGCTGTCAGCTCACCACAGACAGGCTTCACCAACGCTTCAGAAAATGAGAAGCTTTATTAAACTTTCAAGTCCCAAACAGATGTGCCCAGACATAAATATTCAAAAGAGCCCATCTGTTAGGTAAATCGTCCTTCGATGTAGGAATGGAGGGACTGTGCATTGGTGAGACCCCATTGCTGTGAGAGCCCAAGAGTGCTGGAAATCCTGCAAGCAGCCGCTCCTGGCCTCCAAAAGGAAAGAGGAGTCTGAGTAAGAAGAAACTTGATGCCAGACCGCAACCACGAGGAGTTTCACTGATGTGCCAGTCAGAGGCAGAAGCTCCCACAGTGTGATGCTAACAATGGAAAGCCTACTCTATGTAGCCTATGTGCCTGGTATTGGCTCCTTTAATGTCCCCAGCAGCCAGCCCTCAGAGGAAGAAGTTCATAGTCTCATTTTAAAGACACATTGGTAGACCAGAAACAGACCAGCAACTGCTTGGCCACCTCCCTCCACAGAGTGAAATGTAGTACTGGGTTAGGAGGGGCTGCTGAGGAGGCAGGAACTGATCCCATCCTCCAGGGCAGGAGCAGTACCCAGTAGGCCTGTCTGTACTGTGTCTTCCCTGCCTCTAACATAAGCAGTCCAGCGATCTGCTCCCCTTTCCCTGAACAGACTCGTGCTGTCTGTGGTCCCCACGTGTCTGTGCTCTATCCCCTTCTGTGAGCCTGACCACACCCTCCCCAGAGCACTCAAGTATTGCCTTCCAAATCTCTCAGCAGACAAACCTATGCTAGAGCTCCTTCTACCCTGAAGTCTCCCAGCACCTACCACAAACCCCACTCTGAATATGCTTGCAATCTTGTGCGCTTAATTATGAACCTATAGGCTGCTTACTGGTCAGACTATGTCTTACAGATTGTCAAGATCTGAGAGATGAATCTGTTTTAAATATACACACACCCTGTTCTAGCTACTGCAAGCATCATACCTTCCTAGAACACACTAGGTATAGGTGAGTCTCCATCTCCAGCCATGCCAGAGAATGAAGGATGATCGAACAGGGCCTCAAGTGGCTCAGAGTGCCACAGGAGGAGTTCCCTCCTGGGATACTATGTCGGTGGGTAGTTCGGTTATCAAAACCAAGGCAGGGGCTTATATAGGGAGGCCATTTTGATGGTTACAGAAGGTGGGAAAGTTAAAGGTGGAGTCTTTGGGGTAAAGATGGGAAGGTTGTAGGGCTGATGTAGAAGTTCAGAAACAAGGAAACGAAACCCAAAAGCCTGGCTCTGATCTGGGGTGGGGGAAAAGAAGATTCATATCTACAGTTATTTCCTGGGGCCAGGTTATCACATCAGGCAGAGCAGGCCAGACACCTGCCGTCCCTTCAGGGTATCATGGGTTGCTTGCCTTGCTCAATACCCAGACCCCACAACTAGGCATCATTATAATAATAGAATTCCAATCAAAATAATTTTAAGCCAAAAAAAGTTGGGGAGCCATATTGACTTAGATTACTTAGTAGTCCACAGAAGCTGAAATGCCTAATAGTAAATAAACCTAAATGTTCAAAGAGAATCCACCTCCTTCCCGCAGCCCTGTACTCAGATGGGTGCTCAAGATGTCAGAGAAAGATGTGCACCTGCTCCTTCAAGCTCCTATCACCCATCTGACAACTTCAATGCAGAAAGGAGACATTTGAGAAGTTCAGGAGGGCTGGGTCAGGCTCTGTCTCTGAGCCAATCACTGCCCAAAGGATTTAATGATCTCTTTGGCCAAGACTGGGTCACAATTACACCCCTGGGTCCCAAAAAGAAGATGGAGAAAGCAATCCCACTAAGATAGACTGATAGTGAGCAGGTGATCCTGAATTGGAGCGCTGGTCACTACCAGAGAAGGATGAAGGAACAGTGGTCAGGCAGACACTGCACATCAATGAACCAAATCAGCAGCACTAAATATATCTACCTGGTAAGCACTTACTGTGGGCTAAGGCTGGACTTCAGGGTGTTTTGGTTTGGGGGAGGCCTTGTCGGGGGGCGGGTTGTGTTTTTGGTTTGGGGTTTTGTTTATTTTTTTAAGACAGAGCTTCCCTCTAGCCCCAGTTGGCCTGGAACTGGCTACGGAGACCAGGCTGTCTTCTATCTCACAGAGATCTGCCTGCCACTGCCTCCTGAGTGATTAAACACCAGCCAGGCTGCAGTTCTTACAACGAAAAATTAAACATACTTTAAGCATTTTCTCCTGGCTGGGCATACAGAAAGTGCTCAGTAAATGGTGACAGCCAGTGATCTGTTATGAGGCCGTCTCCCAGTAGGGAAAGTGGGGCTAAAAGAAGTCAACTCATTCCTCTCAGGCAACTTAGGGCCAGAAATTCAAGTCTTCAAAGTCCATTGATACCTACTTCCTGTCCCAGTCTGCCTGGGAATCCAGCTGAGTCTCAGCTCAAATAAAGGCCCTTTCTCTGTGACAGTACCTAATGACCCAGATTTTTTTCTATTCTATGAAGCATATATTTTCTCATCCCAAAGTTTCTGAAGTCAAGTCTCAATATGCATTGTGTATAACTAAAGTGGTGGTGCTTTTGCCCGCCCCCCAATTCTTTTGAAATTGGCATTATACCTTACAATAAATCCATATTATTATCAAGAGAAGAGGTATATGCTTACAGGTCTAGAAAAGTTCATTCACTCTGTGTCCTAAACACTTAGTCTTTTATATGTGAATTGATTAACCCAAGTGATAGTAATCAAAGACAAGTCTCTTTAAGATTCATCTGGCAAATATTTACTGAGCACTTATTATTTGACGGGCAATGCCAGCAGGCTAAGGCTATACTGTCCAAACAAACCGGGTGAGATCCCTGCTTACAAATCTCTGTTTTGTCTTGATACAGATATGACTCAGAGGGGCAAGAGCAGAGCTGTGCCCCAAAGCCAGCAGCTTATGCTGGTGGTACTGGGCCAGAGCTAAAAGAAGTCAGGAGGTTGCAGAAGATGAGGGTGGTTAAATGTGAGTTTGCCAAGGTCTTGAAACACATGCTGAGGAGTTTAGATTAAAGGTGGGAGGCAAATGGTAGCTCCTGCCGATTTCTGAATGGACGAGTGACAAAATCAAAATAGCACTCCGAGAAAATTAGCCTGGCTGTTGGGTCTAGAATGTACAGAGAGGGGTGAGGCTGCAGGTAGAAATGCCTGCCGGAAAGAAGGCTGCTTGCAGAAGTCAGCACCAGAGGTGATCAGAGCCTATACTCCGTAGGAAACTTGGCTATGTCAATGGCTCAAGGTCAGATTGCAGAGACAGAACTGCCAGCCCGTTCTGAAAGGGGCAGACCAAGAGAAAAGACAGTCAGAGGTGGTCCCAAAGTTGAACGCTTGGGAAGCCAGGATGATCTGGTTGGCTATGAACAGGAAAGCAGGAAAGAAGATTAGGAGGCCAGGTGCCTTTATGAGGTCCAGTCAGAGATATAGGAAGGTCAGAGCTAGGAAAGAAGTGATAACACGATCCATATCTACTAAGTCATGTAGACCAGAGTGGAGGAAAGAAATTTATGATCTGTATATTCAGTAATGTTCACCATGTGATTTGTATGCCCAACTTATCTGGTTTAATATTTCTATGTTTTGGGACATGGTAATTGCCAAGTGCTGCTTGAGTAAATGCTTAACCATAGCTGATAGAAGTAACTATGGAGAGCTCAGAAGACCAGACATACCACAGTTATCTGATGAGATCTCTATTTGCAATTGTCCTGTTTACTAAATTCCAGGAGAAAAATGTTTCAGTAACCAACACTAAAATCTGCCCTTGTAGTCAGCTTTTAACTGCTTGGTCATCTCTCCATCCCCACCCCCACCTGAGTGATTTTTGAACAACTGAAGTGTATCTGTAAAGGTTCTGGGGTTGGGAAATCCAACATCAAGGTGTGAGCACTCATGGAGGAACTTCTTGCTGCATCGACCAGTGTGGGAAGATGAAGGGACAAGAGAGAGACAGCAAGAGGGGACTCGAAGTCATAGCCCACCCTCAAGGTAACGCTTCTGCAATAAGAAAATCAGTATGTCCATGAGGCAGACCCTCGTGACCATGAGGTTCTATTGGCCAACACTGTTGCACTAGGAATGAAGTTCCCAGCACATGAACTTGTTGAGGCACAGTCAAACCACAGCAAATTTTTTAATTTGATTATTCACAGGATGTATACCTTCAAGATGCCTGTGTATAGCAGGGACTCCATAACTATCAGGTTCTAAACATGCTTTTGGCTCTGCTCTGAGATGAAAGGAAACACAAACATGGTGCCTATGTGTGAAATGAGCAGACTTACCTTCAAGATCCAGGACACTCCTGCCACACTGCTATTTTAAACAGGAACAAAGACCCATGTCCCCCTTTTTTATCTTTCCTCCAGCTACCAGAACCTCTAAGGTTATTCACAGTCCAGCCTCCTATAACCAGAGACTAGACAGAGCTGACTCCACTTTCTTCTCTCTTTTGATAGTCCCAACTGAGACAAAAGCAATGGCACATCCCTCATCAGGCCTCCAGGGAGTGTCAAGAAACTAAAGGGAGGGGTCAGTTAAGAGCAGAGGCGCGCTGAAACTTTGTGAATTGCTGGGCAAATATGAAATGATGCAGCAAGGGCTGGGGAGAAGGCTCCATCAATACAGTGCTGCTTCACGTCTGTGAAGGTCTGAGTGCAGGTCCCCAGCACCCACATAAAAAGTCGGGTGCAGTGGCACACGCCTATAACCTCAGCAATGGCAAGATACAAGGCAGAGACAGACAGACTCCTGGAAGCTCCTGGACTAAGTGACGTTCCAGGTCAATGAGAGACCTTGTCTCAAAGAAAAAAGGTGGAAGGTACCTGAGGACAGACATCCAAGGTTGTCCTCTAGCCTCCACGTGTGAGCTGTGCACACATGCACACACACACAGAGTCCAAGAACATGCACACATATATATGCTAGAAGAAGATGGTACAACTGCCATAGAAAATAATATGGTGCCTCTAAAAATCTGAGCTTAGAATTGCTGCATGATTGAGCGATTCTAAGTATATACCCGAAGAACTGAGAGTGGGAGTCAAGTAGCTGTCTGTACATGCATGCTTGTATAAGCATTATTCACAGTATCTAAAGAGCAGGAGCAGTCCAAATGTCCATCAACAGATGAATGGAGAAGCAAAGTATACTGAAATTATAAAGGGGCACTATTCAAAAGAAATTCTGACACATGCTACAACATGAAGACCCTTAAAGATATCATGCTTAGTGAAATAAGCCAGTCATAAAAGAATAAACGCCACATAATTCCACTTATATGAGGCATTTAAAGTAATAAAAATAGAAACAGAAAGTAAAATGATGGTTGCCAGGGGCTGCAAGTTGAGGAACTATTTACTGGCTATAGACTCAATTTTCTTTTATATTATTTGTGTGTATATGTATAAGTGTATGTGTGGTATATACACATGTGTGTGTGTAGATACATATACCTGTGTGTGCAGGTGGAGGCCAAAGGAGTATGTAGAATACCCTGCTCCTCGCTCTCAAGTATTCTCTTAAGACAGAGAGCACTGAACCTGGAGCTAGACTGGCAACCAGCAAGCCCTGGTGATTCTCCTCTCACCCAAAACTGCCCCACCACTCCACACACACAGAGCACTGTACACACCCCACCACCCCAATGATCCTCCTCGGTCCCACCACCGCTCCACCACCCCTCACACACACACAGAGCACTGTAGTTACATGCACATGTAGCCATGCCTGGCTTTTTATGTGGCTTCTGGGGATTTGACCTCAGGTCCTCATGCTTGTGGAGTAAGTTCTCTTCCCCACTGAGCCATTCCCCAAACCTTAGACTCAGTTTTAGTGATGAACCATTCTGGAGCTAAACGATAGAGAAGATACCTAATGCCACTGAACTGTACACTTTAGGATGAAAATGACAAATTTTCTGCCATGAGCATTTCACCACAGTTTAAAGATATTAAAAACCAGAAGAGTAGAGGGACTTAAAAGAGTCAAAATCTTGGTGTCCATCCAGCTTCTAACAGAAATAGCAAGTTGGAGGAAAAGCCATCCTCTCTCCTATATTTCAATTTTGCAAGGCAGTTTGAGGGTCAAGGCAAACCTCAGGGTCCTTCTCTGAAACCTCTGTCCAAGGTCACGTGTCACCTTTGTACCCCTTCCTCTGCAGGTGGCCGCCTAGCCCTGCTGGAACGTGGGGACAGCCAGGATGCGCACTGCCTTTGGGCAGCCATTCGGCCTTCAGTGTCTCTCCCCAGTGACAGTTCTTCCTGCCAACACCCCTTCCTTTCCCGTCCTGCCCAACCTTCCCTTAATCACATTCCTGGGAGGAAACTAATTAGTCCAACCCCCCTCTGCTGTTTTCCCACAAAAAGAGAGACTCCAACTGTTTTATGGGGGACGTGGCTAGACCAGAGGGCACCTGTTTTGCTTTATACTGTCTTAAAGTACTGAGGCCTGGGGAGCTTCTGTCTTCACCACACAGCAGAGTTGGTAGTGGTTAAGTGCCAGATTTGCCTCTGGCCTGTGGGCTGGTGGCAGTGTGGATTGCAGGGAATGGCCTCCACTGTCCACATAAGACAGCGTTTGGACAAGACCCATGGAGAAAGCAGAATACTCCTGGAGTACAAGCCTGCATGGCTGCTGAGTGACAGCACTGGGAATCTAGCCAAGGGGAAAAAAAAATCCTGGAAAACATTTGGCTGTGGAAAGACTCTCTGAGCCTCCAGCTGCCGTGATCAGACCCTGAAAGAAAAAATAACAAAAACAGGACTGTAAGGGAGGGCAGCGGCACACTGGGACCTCCTCCACATGACACCGACTGTGGATGGGCAGTCTCCTGTCATTCTGAAGTGAAGCCACAGGCCTGGCTCCTGCTCCTCACTCCCCAGCACCTCCCATGCTGAAGTCACCGTCAGAGCCATGCTTTCATGCAGCGTGAACTTTGCAGGTCATTGCACGTTTAGGCTGAAAATTTGTGCTCTGGAGACTGCTTCAGCTTTGCCACAGATAAGACTAAGCGCCTCAAGCCGGTCCACTACGGCTACTCCAGATCTCACAAACAAAGGATCTGAATGGCCAAAGTTGTGTTGGCCACATTGGACAAGACCTTCCCCTACTCCCCAGGGCAACTACTCCACACAGCTTGTTTTGTAAGCAAATTCTAGGGAGGGAATACCTGGCCCTAGTCACTGAGGAGTACAGTGGAGCTGAGCCTCGGGCTGAGCTGAGCTGGTTACCTACCTCAGTCTGCATAACTCATCTACAAACACCCCCAATGGCTCTTTAAACTCACTCCACATCTGTTAGTTCTTTAAGGATAACGGCTGAGAATTAACCTTGCTCCCTATTCCCCAAAGTGCCCCACCCACTGCTGAATGTGTGGTCGAAGCTCCATGAATTCTTTCCGAATGAGGGAATCCCTACAATAGTCCCAGGAAGGATATAAGAC
Source organism: Eospalax fontanierii (assembly GCA_035773235.1). NCBI lineage: Eukaryota > Metazoa > Chordata > Mammalia > Rodentia > Spalacidae > Eospalax > Eospalax fontanierii. Next base: position 20,106,713 of record CM069530.1, read on the forward strand.
AAGGATTCGAGTCTCTACTTACAGAGGAGGAGGGCAGAGCCCACAGAAGTTGCCCCAGACTCAGTCAGAGTTCGGAGGTTGGATGAGTTTTGAGATGGAGCGCCAACCTTCTTCCAGTGCCCTCTGATGACATTATAGTAGATCAAAGGCTGCATCCTCGTGTGCTCCTGAACACAGGCACCATGTTAGGAATCCATCTAGGGTTTCTTGCAATCTTATGACTACAGCTCTGTGATACTCAAACTTTCTCTCCCTATCTGAACATAGCCTCTCTCCATCAGAGAATGTCATGGCTAGAGTTCAGCTGTTTCCTCAAGCAGGACAGCCCTTCTCTACTCAGTCCATGAAACAAGGCAGAAGTTATCTCCCATATAACGTGCCCCATGCTTCCCATCCTCCCTTGTACCACGAGTGTCCCTTCAAGTGAGAAAGGACAGGTGGTCATGTACGCGGATGGATTTAAAGAAGTTGGTTTGCACATAGTTGTCCAGATGGCCACCACATTCCACTAACTGCTCTGACATTGAAACACCTCTCCCAGCAACAATAACATTCCCCAAAAGCACAGGCCAGAAAATAGCCAAGCTGGTGGCTATAGACGGGCCCAGCAAAGGCCCAGTCCATGTGCCTAATTCTTTAGGAGCTGAGTTTTAACAAGGCAGATTTTCCACTTCGTCTTTGTTCACACTCATCATTGTACTAATCTCTTCCTCTCTACCGTCTATGGACTTCAGAAGAGAGATCTGATGTTTTCCTCCTGCTGCCTGCCTGGTGGCCTATCAGTTTCCACCTCGATTTGTTTTTAACACCCTCTCTGGTCCCAATAAACCCGGGTGGAACAGTTTTATTAGAAGAGCTACTGGCCCATGGTCGAGATCAAGGGCCACACGTGCATAGTCATGTACCCTAACTTCATTGCTTGACTTGCTTTGGAGAAAATAGAAAATGTTCAACTGCCTTATTTTTTTAAATTAAGAATAAGGAATGTGAAGCTTTATTTCCAGTAAACAGATCCCCCCTCTAGCAGTCACGTAAGATGGGCAACATACATTTTGTTTTCTAATTTGACTTTCACTTACTTATTACCTCCATTCCAATTTGTGCAGCTGCTTATATTACTCTGTGGAGCATATTTGGCTATATAACTCAAACATTTTTTAAGTCAAGATGGAAAAATTTCATAAATCCAATTCATGTCACAAACAATAAGAAATACTGCTTTTTATAATATGCATGAATATTAGAGAATCAGTGAAAGGAAGGAGAAGAATGAGAGGGAGAGAGGACAAAAATACATACAGAGGCAGACAGATGGCACAAGAGGGGCCAGGGAGATGGTGTTACTGAGAATCGGGGGAGTCTCAGCAGAGTTGCCACACATTACCCAGGAAGTTGATTGGGGTCCCCTCTTAGAGTTGTTAGTCTCATTAATGAAGAAATTTAAGAATGGACATGACAGGAAGTTCACGGACAATTTTACTGGAGTTTAAAAGAAAAATTCCAAAGCGGGCAAGTTGTAACTCTCAAGAGCTGCCCAGAGGAGGGAGATAGAGAAGAGAAGAGAGAAAGCCATTCGGGTTGGGCATGGAGGTCAACCACCCGGCAAACAAGCAGCCACGTGGCAGGGAGGAGCACGAGAGGCAGAGTGAAGAGTAAAGCATTAGGGAGAGCTCGCCTCGCAGAGAGAAGGAAAGGAGGACTTAGACTTTCCCGAGGAACTCAGAGAAGCTGGCAGGCTGACGAAGCTGCAATACTACAGCTCTGTAAGAAACTGCTCTAGGTTAGGAATTCTGGGAAAGCAAAGTACAGTATCTCATTAAAATTATTATTGTTTAGCCTATCCCTTTAGCCTTGCTTAAGGTGAGTCCATCTTTCTGAGAGATGGTCCCTTGGTCAAGTGATTGACATTTCCAGCTGAGATGTTAGGTGAGAGTCTACTATTTTGACCTTCTGAAGCATTCCCTTAATGGGCTTTCAGTGCATCTGTCATGATGGCACAGTCGGTGAAGCACTTGCTATTCAAACAAGAAGATCTAAGTCAGATTCATATAAAAGGCAGGCATGGCAGTTCATGTCTAGAACTCCAATGCTGATAGGGGCAGAGGCAGCCCAGTCCCTCAAGTTCACTGGCCAGACAGCCTAGCCAAACTGATCAGCTCCAGGTTCAGTAAGAGACCCTGTCTCAACAACAAAACAACATTCAGGAAACATCTCAGAAGAGGAGGCAGAAACAATCAGTGTAAGCTCTTTCATTGTAAGGTGGGGAAAGATACTGTGAAATGCTGTATCTTCTCTTCTGGACATGGCGTAATTATCCCGCGAATGAACTCACAACAGCTGTGGTTATCTGTACGGGACCTGCACAAGGTCAAGCCAGTCAAAATTCTGACACGGATGGGTGAGGCACTCTCTGGGCACCACCCCTTACTGAAGAGCTATTGGCAGTTGATAACTCCTAGGAGAGGGAGATCATTCTTCCTTGCGGGTTGTGGCCACTGGTAGGTTTTCTGTGTCCAGTAGATGGTCCCAAGCCCTTGCAGGTAGAGGAAGCACAAATTGGACTTGTGGCTTATCAAAAAAAAAAAAAAAAAAAAAAAAAGACATGAAGTTCAGAGGAGAAGAGGGTGTGCTAGAAAGGTCTGGGGGAGATGGAAGGGAGGAATGGAGGCAGACGTATTTCATTATTTAGATGTATGAAAATCCCAGGAACAAAGGAAACTCATTTTAAAATTAAAGTATCTAGAAAAAAAGCTCCATTGAAATGAAAAGAAGAAAAAAGAATTTAAAATGGAGAGCAATCAAGAAAAATACCCAAAATCAACCTCCAGTCTCCCTATGCATGTTCACACATGTGCACACACACACACACACATACCCGCTTGCACACATTCATATGCAAACAAGCACACACACCATTCACATGCACACAAAGAAAAAGAATGAAAGGAAACCAGGTTGAGATAGTAAAAATCAAGTCTTATTAGTCTGCCCTTCCATGATAGCTAACACAGGAAGGAAGGCTTACATGCACACACAAACAAGTGTGCACATGTCTCCACGGACATAATACACATAAAACACACATTTCCCACTGGATAAAATTCTCCCTCCCAGCATCTGGTTCTCTACATCTAGCAATAAGAATTACTGCTAATTATTGAATGCCTGCTATCTGACAGGTGCCGGCATTTATTATTTACAGTTTCGCAGCAGGTCTGTGAAGAAACTAGGTTCAGAGGCATCACAAGTGCCAGTATCACAGTGGAGTAGGTGGGAACTGCTTTCATTGGTACAGCATCTCCGTCTTTAATATCAAAACCTCACTTGCCCTTTAAAAATGGAGCTGGAAAGGTGGCTCCAGCAGTTAAGAGTTAAGAGCACTGGCTGCTCTTGCAGAGGACCCAAGTTCGATTCCCAGGACCCACATGGCCACTAACAACCATCTGTAACTCCAGTTCCTGGGGATCTAACGCCTTCTTCTGACCTCTGTGAACATTGCACGACATGGGTGCACTTACACACATGCAGGCAATATATTCATATACATAAAATAGAAATAATAAAATACTTTTCTTAATTTTTTTTTAAAAAAGAAAGCTCTCTTCAGGCTTGTTAACATAACCTGCTCCTTAGCCAGATTTGGAGGTGAACATGTGACTTTATCCAGGGCAATGGAATTTGACTCTGAAAATCTGTTCAAAATATTCAGAAAGAAAAATTCTTTCCATTGAGATTAAAAGGGAAGTAACAGAAGATGGAGGAGCTAAGGTTGAGGCGCCAGACAGAATAAGCAGAGACAAGTCTTCACAGGGCTCTTGAGCTCTTAGATGTTGTTGTAACTGTACTTTTCTCCCCAGTTTGGGGAAGCAATTCTCTGTCTCTGTCTCTCTCTCTCTAAGTTTTCTGTCACCTGTAATACAAGGATTCCTGGCTTATATGCTTTGTGTATAAGCAGCCGGGTCAGATCCACCAAACCCAGTGTTCTTCCTCTCCCTCTCCCACCTAGCCCCCTGCTTCCCTGGAGTATGGTAGGACTGGCCAGCTTTCCTCCTACCCCATCCCCTCACCGGGGAACTCCACATGCCTGACTGCTGGCTCCCACTACTCTTTCAGTGTCCACTCATCCTCCAGAAAAGTCTGTCTCAGAGTCACAGAGCCAAGTCTGGGCATAGCTGGGTCATAGAACTGACACATGGTGAATCTGGGTCATTGGAAAGTACACATCGCTGTCCTTGTTATAGAAAAGACAAGGGCACGGAAAAGATCACTGAGGACACTTGTCTCAAAGAAGTTAAAACCAAGACAAAAGTCAGATTCAGTTTAGGGTCCAAGGGTCTCCATCACTGATGCAGAGGTTTCTAAAGAGGGCCAGAAAGTAACATGATTCAACACTGGTGTCACAGCACAGTTTCAAACAGGAACACAAACATGAGCCTAGGACCTTATACGTGGATGGAGTTTAGAAATCATCTGATCACCATTACCAGAACCAGAACCTATTCCTGATACCCCTGAATCATCACAATGACTGGAGAATCACTACCTAATAAGGTAGCCAGCCCCATCGTTGAGTAGTTCTGATCATTAGCAAATAATTTCTCAAGTGATGAAAAATGATTTATGGAGACGCAAAAGCAGGAGAAGACTAAACAAGGCCCCAACTAAGGCAAGCTGATGAGAGACGTTCTGGGTTTAGAAGCAGAGTGGAGAAGAGACTGTTCTGGTGGTCAAGGATGGGATGGATACAAAATATGTGAGGTAGGGGAAGGTTTATCGAGTCTCATTGTGCATTTAAATATATACTTACTTCTTTCACTGTTCTCAGAGACACTGACAAAATTTTAATTTAATTTAACCACTTTGGGTTGCTGGACTGTGTTCCTCAGAATAGAATTCTGTGCTAGCAACACTAGACTATGTGAGATCCAGTTTGGGATTGAATTACATTTGTATCAGATAAATAATACACTTCCTTACGCATTTCTCTCAGGTTATAAAGGAAGAGATGCAGGGATGAAGAAAACATAGAACCAAGGACTTGGAGCACAGAATGGGCACTTGATTATGAAAGAAAAGGAGGTTACTACAAACAGAGCCTGGGATCTGCGAGGGTCTAACTGGAAGAAGACCCCCCTGGGTGGTGAATCAGCTAAGCCAGTTACCTGCTCTAAGGACACCATGACTCCCAGCAATTGCAGGCTGAGTCCAGTGCAGGGAGAGGTGAGTCATGGGACCCACACAGAGTCAGCAGAGTTCACTTCTGCCATAGTCATCAACTCCAAGCAAGAGAAACTGCTGCTGGGTAACAGGCAGAAAAGGATCGTACTGGGAGGATACTGGATACCTTAGAGAATCTTTTGGGAAGGCTAGAGAAAGAGCTCTAGGGTAAGGTTTACAAAATAACATTCAACCCCATGCTTCGTGACAGAGGACTTGGCTGGTTAAAGAGAACCAATCAGAGAGAAGAGACAACCTACAGAGTAAGAAAATATTTTCAAATTATTCATCCAACCATGGGACCTGTGATTGGGAATTCTTGAAAAGAAGCTGTGACCTCAAAGATTGATTGACTGATAAGAATGTTAGTGGAGAAGTTGGAATGTTGCAAGTCCAGATTCAAGTCTTGTGCCATCTGCTGCCTTCTGCCCCTTTAACAGTGATTTATTTACCCTCCTCTGTGATAAGGCAAATCATTTGGAATGTATGAATGGACCCCTAGTTTCCACCAACCAAAAAGCTAAGGATGCCATTAAATAGTATCTGCGGCTGATACCTGAGATTTCTCTGGTTTTCTGCAACCCACCTACCTGATGTACCCACCAATGTATTTGAAAAGTGCCTTCTTGTGTACCTTTCTTTGCTCTGTTACTATTAAAACTTCATGAAACTTTTACCAGGTTGGAACATGGTATTTGGGGAAACCTGAATCTAATTCCCGGGCCACGATCACACATAGTTAGCTTCCGAATAAATTGCTTCTTTTGTTCCTTTAAAGAGAAAACTGTTTATTTCATTAATAGCCCAATGTCCAGAACATAGAAGGAAATTAAAAAAAAAAAAACTCACTAATAGGAAATGAATAATCTAGTCTTAAAATGGGCAAATGATCCAAGGAGAGATTTCTCAAAGGATAACACACAAATCGTTTTTTAAAGTGAGTCTTCCCAGAAATTACTATATCAGGCGATTTCCCATGCAGATATACAACTGTACATATATATGCATCTTTTTGGATCATGAATGTAGCACACGGCTGCCACTTAGCCCTGAGTACAGGCACACACACTCTGATTGAACTCTTCTGCAACAGCATTCACTCTCAGGGCAAAGGTCATTGATGTCTGCTCTATCAGCCTGACTTACAGCCACTGCCAACCCCCAACAGCCAGTTTCCCTTACTGTCATTCTCCCAAGACAAAAGGAATCTACACCGACCCTGTGCACTCATGCTGCTCACATATGAGCCAAAGTCTATCTTTGAGGTCTCTTTGTATAATGCTAAGGTCATTTGCCTTGGATAGACAGCCAAGGACTTTTCAGGTTTCTGCCTTAAAGGAAACTGGGTTCTATACTGATTTTGTTGATACTACCATTATGTAGTATTATAGATGGAAGTATGACTTACCCCAAGGTCATGGCTGGTATGTGACAGAACTAAACTCCACAGTAAGGGTCCCTGCCTAAAAGTGCAGAGTCCATTTCATTGCACCATGCTGCCTTCTAGAAGGTAGACCATCTGGGGCATGACAAGAACACTGACACTTGAGAGAACCGAGAAGATTCTCTATTCCAGTATCCTCACTCCACAAATTAGAACAGTAAGGTCAGCAGGAAGAACAGGGACTAGGTGGCAAGCTGGGACAAGAGTCCATGTCTGCTACTGCCTATTAAGGAAATGAGCAAAGCCATCAGCAAGTAAGTGATTTACAGATCAGAGCCCGCTAATCAGCAGCAACAGAAACCTACCAGGACTCTTTTTCTTACCACTTCCTTCCTTGCTTGGGCAGCACTTTATCTTCTGAGCTTGAGTAAAATGCTGACTGCTATAACCTGTCCTACAAGGCTCCTCAGGGAGTGAATCTGATCAATAGATTCAGAGAAAGAAAGAGGCTGAGTGTTCAACACTCCACCCTCCATCCCCTCACACCTCAGCTCCTCACCATCTAAGAGCTCTCTGTTCAGCTACTTAAATGTATTCACAGCAGGATAGCTGGCTGCCTCCAAAGCAAGGGATCCAGGACAGAGCAGAGCAGGAACCACAGGATCTTCTTTTATGACGTAGCCTCATAATGCATGCTACCATTTCCACCATGTCCTGCTGGCTTGACAGAAGACACCTGGCACAATATGGGAAGGGTTAACACAAGGACTTGAAGACAGGCCGGGGTGCGTGGTGGCGTCTGCGGGGCTGGCTGTTAAACTTGAGTCTCTCCAAAACAAAGACAGGCATTAAAGCACTGGGCATCCCATGAAGTTAATGTCCCCTGCAAATCCTAGCTATCAAATCTGTTTCCTACATTGTTGGTAATTTAATAGGAAAAAGTGGGATTGGCATGGATCTCCAAGGGTTGAGTGCTGCTTCCCTAACATACACCAAGCCATGGTTTACTACCTAGCACTGAATAAACCAGAGGTGACAGCACAGTCTATAATCCCAGCACTAGAGAGGTGGAGGCAAGAAGATCAGAAATTGAAGGTCATCCTCAGTTTCATAATGAGTTCAAGGCCAACTTGGGCTACATAAGACCTGGTCTCTAAATAAATAAATAAACCTACATATAATGTATTCTCAGTATAATATAAATATCAAATACCAAATTGCACCTGCTCAGTGCCACAACTCTGTGTGGCTCTAGAAATAACTAAAATGGTAATTCAATAGTAATTCAGCATTTCAATAGCCCCGATGAGGGGTGGGGCAAGTACATGACCATCTAAGGGGCTCCAAGTCTTCAGAATCAAGCTCATTAGAGCCCACTAGCCCCACGCTAGACTTTTCCACATCTGATTGTAAGTTAAGGAGACTAAAGATGTGGAAAAGGTTTGCCTGGCCTGTGGCACAGAAGCATAAGCACATTCTCCACCTTTCCCCCTTCACTTCCCACGTAGGCAGGAGAACACCTGCCCATTCCCTTCTGGACCTGGCAACCTAACCAGACTCATTTCTTTGGGGGAAATTCTTTTCTTTTGCTTCCTTTTATTTAAACAGAAGATTGCCTCCACTCATTCCCAGAAAACAAAGTGAACGGGAGAAAAAGAAGAGCAAATCCTTTATATGGGACCCTATTCAAAACAACCAGGGTTCTCACAGTTGTGAGCTAAGAGCCTAGGAGAAAATGGAGTCACTTTAAAATAGTGAGGCATCTGGAGTCCCTGGTGAGACTAACTCCTATGACATCCCTACCCTATTCTAAGCTAGAAAGAAAACATATCTTTTAAGTTTCCCAGCAAACTAATGTGAGTATGGCAAGAGCTGTAATCAATAAGTAACTTGATAAAGTGGATAAAAATTGACTCAGGAGGGGAGTGCAACATCTTATTAAGCAAATTCAACCCAGACCACTTTCAATCAGCCATATCAAAATGCAGAACTCAGAAACCAAAGTCTCTGTAGAGAAGCAGGATCAATATTTTAAGACCTAACTCTTTAACTTTGTACTAACAGCAGACCAGGGAGGGGGAGAAATGAAGTCTTCTAAATTCAAAGACAGAAAAAAGGATGAGGAAGGCAGGAGAGGGGCAAGAAATATGTAGGTTGTAAGTTACACACAACTCCCAAAGAATAAATCTGTCTTTCCTGAACTAGACAAATGCTAAAACCCGCCAGCCCAGCCACGAACAATCCTTCATGAATACTGAAAGAAGAGAAGGAAATATTCAGGTCACAAATTTATCTGATTGAAAGTCAGGAACTAAGTGAAGCCTGCAAAAGTTTGATTTCTTTTTTATTAATATTGGGGGAAGACTGAGAATATTCTGGGATGCCAGACACAGAGCAAAGGGAAGCAGTGCAGGCTGCAATTTTTTTTTCAAGTTGCACAAATACCATTATATAAATATTTTTCATTTGCAAGGAAGTATGATTCCATATGAAAGAGTTCTCATGAATAAGTACCAAGCACTCAAACCAGACCTCCACTGGAATTCCAGAAACATTTCTGCAGTTCTCTACTTGAGCACTGGCCTCTTCTTACCCATCCACAATAGCCAATCACGAAAGCAATTCTCAAAATTACAGTCTGCCAAGAGGATATCAAAGGGCTGAGTCTTGCGGGACTTTGATTGGATTCTAGCTTATGGGGGTCATCCAATGTCTACTCCTATAAGATCTACACACAAAAAATGAAAAGCAAGAAATAATGTTGGAATAATAGACCTGATCAATTAGTTTAGAGACATTTCTCCTTTACTTTGCTCTCCCTGAAAAGAAATTACCTCATCAAAACTGTTGCCAATTGTTCCATTTGCAGTTCAACTTACTGTAAGTTTACCAAACACCTACTATGTGCTAAGCACTGGAGGGCATGTAGGGAAAATGCATGTTGCTCCAAAGCCCCCAGTGAGGTCTGGGTGATAGATGGGAGGCCCTGAGAACTCCTTTGAAGATAGGAGTGGAGGGCCACTCACCAATAGGGTGCTGCCATTACCACCTTAGGAGTTTGCAATGTAGTCAATCCAATATGGAAAAGGTTTGGTCAAGAATCCAAGTCCTGGCCATGCCACTGGATTTGGAGAAGGCGCTTTTCTTATGAGCCTCCATTTCTCCACCTGTAGAATGGAGACAGTGATACTGACAGCATGAGGCTGCAGAGCAAATTAGAAGAGATATCCTAGGCAGACTGCTAGAAAGCAATCTGAAACAGTAGTGCAGAGTGCATGTAGCCAAGGCCTCTTTCCATAAAGGACGTCTTTGGCAAGGCCCAAGGCTGGCTCAGAGTAAACATGAACTCTACCCTCCACCCCTTCAGTGTCTGATGCAAGGGCACCTGGACACAGGAAGGCAAACTCAGCAGCCTCCACCAGCCCTCCCAGCTCACCTGCTCACTGATGCAGGACTGAGTGAAAACAGAATTGCTTCAGAGAGGGGAGAAATTGGATCCAACCCTGGGAAAAATGATTGAGGCATTACAGAAATTGAAAAGGTAATGTGAATAGGCAGTTTCCAAAGCCATTTCTCCTCCTTTGTAAACTGAACCAGACAGCCTGCTGACCCTCTGGAAAGGGTGCCTCACCCACCCACACTCCCCAAACTAGGAAAGAACTAGGCTCTTCATTTCAGAGGATTCAAGGATGTCAAGACGAGAAACGGATTTGAATTCAAAGTTATAAATCTTGTACACCAGTGTTTGTGGTTGCACTGTTCGCAATAGCCAAAGGTGGAAGCAACCCAAATATCCATCAATAAATAAATACGTAAATGAAATATGATATATACATGCAATGAAATATTATTTGGCCTATAAAAGGAATGCAATTCAGATATATACTAAATAGGGAAAACCTCAAGGACATACTGTTAGGTAAAATCCTTAGAGACAAAAGGATTATTACATGACTCCACTTACATGAGATATTTAAAAGAGGCAGATTCATAAAAAATGGGAAGTAGCATATAGGTTACCAGGGGCAAGGAGGAGGGATATTTGAGATTTATTATATTAAATTTATTAAAAGTGCTGAGTTCCTGTTTAAGATTATTTTTTTTAAGCTCTGGAAATTAGCAGTGGTGGTGGCTGCACAGTGTGAACGTATTTAATGTCACCAGACACTTAAAATGATTAGAACTGAAAAAATCCCAAAATTCATGGAACTGCAAATATTTGTGTAGAACTGAATAGCAAAACCAATATTAAACAATAACCTCGCGCTAGTGTGAAACATTCGTGCAGACTAGTAAACCGTAATAGAGGACCTGGAAATAAATCTACACATTCACAGTAAATGGATCACTGACAAAAGTTCCAGGAGTACACGATGTGAAAAGGCTGGTCTTCAATAACTCATGTGGGAAAAAACAGATTTCCACATGTGGAAGAATTGCATCCTTTTATCTCCATTCTGTGTGCTAAAATCACTATGGATTAAAGATTTATGCATAAGGCCCAAACCTATAAAACTACCAGAAGAAAACATGGGGAACATCTTTTGAAGATTGGTCTGGGCAGTGGTTTTTGGTTTTGTTTTTTTTTTTACTATGATTCCAAAAGCACTGGAAACAACACCACCGAAAATAGACAAAGTAGATTACACCAGACTGAAAAACTTCTGCACAGTCAAGGAAACAAAAGAGTGAAAGACAACCTAAAATGTGAGAGGAAATATTTACATATCATAAAACTAATCAGGGGTTGATATCCAAAATATAAAAGAACTCAAGCAGTTCAATAGCCGGAAAGAAAACCACCTATCGTTCTACTTAGCTTTCTGTTGTTGTGATAAAACACTGACCAAAACCAAGAGAAGACTTATTTGACTTACAGTGTACAGTCCATCAGGGAGGAAAGTCTGAGCAGGAATTCAGGGAAGAAACCTGGAGGCAGGAACTGAAACAAAGACCATGAAGAAATGTGCTTACTGCTTGCTCATCTACCTTTCTTAAACATCCAGCCTAGAGATGGCACAACCCACAATGGGCCCTCCTACATCAAATATCAATCAAGAAAATACCCCACAGACACGCTCACGAGCCACTCTAATGGAGGAAATTCCTCAGTTGGGGTTCCCTCTTCCTAGGTGTCTCTAAGTTGTATCAGTGGACAAAAACTAACCAGTGTATCTTTTTTAAACTGATGGCCTAAATAGATATTTCTCAAAAAAATACATACAACTGACAACAACTGTATTAAAAAATTCTCAGCATCCCTAACATCAGAGAAACACAGATCAAAACTACAATAAATTATTTCATGCCCATTAAAACAGCTATTTTCCAAAAGCTCAAGTGAGAGACTTTATAGGAATGTTGTTGGTGGGGATATCGATTGGTATAGTCATTGTGGGAAAAAATACAGAGGTTCCTCAAGAAATCAAACACAGAGTCAGTAATCCAGCAATCCCACTGCTAGGTACAGGGATCAAAAGGAAATGGAATTAGCATGTGGAAGAGACATGCACTCCCATGTTCACTGCAGCACTTTCACAACAGCCAAGATATAGACATCCTAAGCACCCACTGACAGAAGAATGTGGTATAGACAATGGAACACTACTAACCCTTTAAAGGCAATCCTGCCCTTTGAAAGAACATAATAAACCTGGGGTATATTATGGCAAGTGAAATAAGCCAGGCACAGAAACCTGAACTCATAGAAGCAGAGTGTCCAAGGCAGCTAGCAGCGACAGAGGTGGGAGAGACAAAAGGAGCCCAGGGACTTGCTGGCCACGTTAAATCACAACATCAGCACGCAGGCAGTTCATGGGGATCACTGACACAGTATAGCAAACTCAAAGATGGAGAGTAAAGAAGGGTTAATTTAAGTAGCCACATGAACTGTTTAATCTACAGTTGCAAATTCCACACCCCAAACATGTGGAAAGCAGCTCCATGAGCAGTATTAAACAGCGTTTTCATCAAGGAATCTCAGCTGACTGCCTCTCTTGGGCTCATTCACGAGAGGAAAGAAAGTGAAAGTGCATAAGGGATCCTCTTATGTGCTTTTGATAATTAGTGGGAGTACGAGTGTGTGTGTGTGTGTGTGTGTGTGTGTGTGTGTGTGTGTGTGTGTGTGTGTAAGAGATCCTGCAGTTCAACTTACTGTAAGTTTACCAAACACCTACTATGTGCTAAGCACTGGAGGGCATGTACGGAAAATGCATGTTGCTCCAAAGCCCCCAGTGAAGTCTGGGTGATAGATGGGAGGCCCCGAGAACTCCTTTGAAGATAGGAGTGGAGGGCCACTCACCAATAGGGTGCTGCCATTACCACCAGTGGCCAAATGGGTCTGTCATCTAGTAGAAAAGAGGACTTGGCTACTACCTTAAATCTACCTCCTCCACTGACCCGCTGCATTGCCCCACGTTTCCAGCAGGAAGTTCAGTTCTGTGTATAAACTCTTCCCAACAAAAAATCCTGTAGGGTGGTTCTCAGGATTCAGCGGGATCGTTTGAAGACTGGGAAATCACAAGGGCCTTGGTCTCCATCTCAGAATTCTTAGCCTAGGAGAATTTTCATTTCTATAACATTTCTAGATAGTGAGGCTAGAGAGATGGCTCAGCAATTAAGAATGCTGGCTGCTCTTGCAGAGGACCTGGGTTTGATTCCCAGCACCCACAAGGCAGCTAACAACAATCCATAACTCCAGTTCCAGGGGATCTGACATCTCTTCTGACCTCCATGGGCATTGCACGATGTGGGTGCACTTATATACATGCAGTCAATATAAATCATATAAAATATATATTTTTTAAATTTCTAGATAGTGTTGATGCTTCTGGCCAGAGACCACATGTGGAGACCCACTGGCTTACATGAAAGACAGAGACTGGCCACCAATGCTGAAGGGACAGAAAGCTGGAGCTGTCAGTTTCGACAGTGGAAACTGAGAAAAGGCAGACTAGGGGAAGATGTGCTTCTCTACCCACCAGTCCTGGTCCCAGACCCAACAGAGCTAGTACAGTCTAGGGAGGAAGAAGAGCACGATGGAGAATCTGTTGGGATGCAAGAGGACCTTTGCCTCTTGACCGGAAGGAGGGCACACTGCTGGCTCCCTCCAAGGCATGCAGACAGCCTGCAGTGGTTCCCAGAAGCTTCAGGCCCTGCAGGTGTGGGACAGTCCCACAGTGGGGCTCCAGGACCACCAGTTCCTCCTTGGTTATGTTTACTGTTCACGTCTGAAAGCTGTTCCTCCAGACTCAGAGGCTGTGTTTATCCGAACACTGCAAATGAGAGCTCTGCATGTAACTTGGAGACATCTGTTTTCCCTTTGCATGTTTCTCATTCTGATTCTTCTACCCCCCCCCTTCCCCCGCTTGTCTCTCTCTATCACAATGCAGCTTCCCAGAAATAGAATTTCGACAAGCTCCGGGAAAATCCGAAGGGTCCACTAGGCTTAAACTACAATCGAAAATCTTCCTGCTTGATTCGCTCACTTTGAAACAGAGAGCACATGTTCCTCAGAGTTACAGACAAAAGGGCCATCCCTTCCCCCAAAGCACACAGCTCCACTGGATTGTTTCAAGACTGCAATTAGAAAGTACTCTTTGGATTTTAAAAATGGATTTCTAAATAGTCCATATGGTATTTTTTTCCAGAGAGAATAGCTTTCAAAGGCCCAGTTAGCTATGCCTTTGTATGTTAAGGAATTCTTTTTATCCACCAAAGGTATTGCATGGGTCAGAACAAGACTAAGGATAGACTTAAAAGATCAGGAATGTGGGCTGTCCAGGAAAGATGTGAGCCCGCACTTGCTACCTCCATAAAGAAGACACTATACAATAAAGATATCATCATGCAAAAGAGAGTGAACCTCAGACAACTGGACTCCCCCAGCACAGCAATGGCCAGATAAACTTATACCTGCCCTGTTTCTTTCAGCAGCGTCTTGGGCCATCTTTGTTGTAGGGGACAACACTTTAGAGGAGATGCAAAGTTATGAGCCCGAACTCTCCACCCCCATTTCTAACCCCACACAAAGCACCTGTGTGACCGAATGGCTCATTTGTCTGTAACCAAAGCCCTTACAAGGAGTGCTCTTGGCCTCCCTATCCTCCATCCACCAGTTTAGTCTTGCTCACAACAGTGTGAACAAATCTTACAGCTCCCATCCATACACATGAAACATGTGCACAAAGCAGACTAGCTTCAGTCATCATGAGATGGGGTCTGATCACAAAATCACTGTTCTGTGTATCACTTGGCATTTAGAGCAATACCTTGTCAGGTACCCCAAATCCATAAGTACTCTGTCACAAAGGTCCCCCCTAGAGCTCCATGTGGAAGAACTCAGCCATCTGCTTTCAGATTTCAACCGGTTCCACTTATCTTCCACTTTGTTTTATGGGAGAGGATTAGGCCTGTGTTTCCTCAGGTGCCCAGGTTTCATTCCACCGCCGGTCAGCTTTTCCATCTCTAGCCACATGTGGAGGCTGATAAGCACAGCTCAGACACGCATCCCACCTAACAAATGGTCCTTGTCAGTGACCTTTCACCTCCTTGGTGTTGCCCATTATGAAGCACATCTTTCACTCTTTTGGGGATAAGATTTAAAGAAAAAAAAAGGTTCTCAGGGATGATGCTGCCAAATGCTATTCCACAAAGCACATGGCTGCAGAATTCCTCCATATGAAAACACAGTTTGTCCACAATAATTCTCAGCTTCTGAGCGAACAGAATAGCCTTTGAAGAAATGAAAAGAAACCTTCACAAACAGCAATAGCATGCCTGACTGAGAATGAAAACAGCCCAGACCTACCACGTGGCTATGAAGACACATTGTGGGTAAAGATAGAATCCCATGAATAGTGGTTCTTGAAAGTGGAACTTAGGCCACCTGCAGCATCACCTGAAAACTTGTTTAAAATGCAGATTCTCATCCCCACCCAAGACCTGGGTCAGAAGCCAAGTTAAGAAGACCTCCAGATGACTGTTAAGTCAGTGTGGGTGGTAATGCTGGCCCTGAGCTGCTGGAAGCCAGATGACCATAGTGGGAAAGGACTGGACTGTTTTAGAAAGCTGCAGATTACAAATCTTATTCTGTTCCCAGCTAACAATCTGGATCAGTAACTTCACTTCTTGGACAACTGTAGAAGGCAGATCTCTGACTTTCAACTTGACCTTACCTTAGAATCATCTAGACACTTTAATTCAGATGTACAGTTCCCATTCCCAGAGGTTCTGCTTTCATCATCAAGGTGTGTGCACACACATGTATGTGCATATGTGTGTGTATCAAATGTAGAAGGCCAGATATTGACATTAGGTATCTTCAACTATCATTTTCTATCTTATCTTTTGAGATAGTGTCACTCACTAAACCCAAAGCTCACAGACTAGCTAGACTGGCTGGCCAGCAAGCTACCACTCCAGGACAGGAGTGTATTGCCTGTATGTATTTAAGTGCACTCTGGTCATGCAATGGTCACAGAGGCAGAATAGGGCCTCAGATCCCCTAGAACTAGATTTACAGACTATCGTTAGCCACCATGTGTTTGCAGGGAACCAAACCCTGGTCCTCTGCAAGAGCAGTTGGTGCTCTTAACCTACTATCTCTCCAACCCGCTGACATTGGAATTTCTAAAAGTTCGTCAGCTATTTTTATAATTTGAAGGCAAGGTTGTAAGTGATTATGCTAGGTAATCCTTAAGTCTTGCCAGCTCTAAACACTGACTATTTAATCAGTTCTATGGATCTAGGTAAATATCAAAAGTTAACATTTTTTTGAGAGATGTAAAGCTAAGACAATGCCCGAGACCTGATTTATTTTATTGTATCCATGATCTAAGTGGGTTTAATAATAGTAATAAAAATAATCATTGAAAGCTCTGACAAGTTAGGTTGCAGTTACTTGAAGTCTCACCCAAATGTATTTCTTTTAGTGGATTTCATATTCCTTTCAGGGAGATTCACAGACTAGACCCTTATCAGAATCTCTACTCTTAAATTTTATTTAAGTAAGTTGATGGCTTGCCTACCTCTTTTTCCTTTGAAGTCAACTTAAGCATGTATAGTGAGTGCTGTCTTCGAATGCCAACTTCTGATCTCCTCCAAACCCACATGTTCATGTGAGCTGGAGGAAGACAGTTTAAAATAAAGATGAGCTGTTTTCAATACCCCTTGGGGACCATTACACTGCGTTCTGCTCCTTCCTGTGTGGATCTCTTGCTGTTTTGTTTGGGAAAAAAGACACCGTGGTTTTGGTTTCCATTGACTGACCTATTTAGCTTCCCCACTTTGGATAAGTTTGGCTAGGTGAATCAATTTCTATAGTCTCTTCTGAGTTGTCACTTTTAGTGACAAGCAGAAAATTGAAATTAGCAAGCCATTAGTTGTTAAGACGGTACTTGAGATTTTAAAATTTGCTAGGGGAAAAATCTCTACTTGTCAGATGACGACCTCGTAAAAAAAAATAAAATAAAATAAGCTCTCCCTTAACATGTATTTGAGGGAAATCAGGAAGCAGGCAGTCTTCCTCTGCTCCTCGTTTCTCCTCAGGTCCTCTCATATCAAAAGCCGATTTCTCTGCTTTGTTCTCTAAGGACCAGTCTCCTCTGCTTTTTCATTCTCACCGTGAAAGGTGGTACTTCTGAGTATATAACTAAGTTTGAGCCTATGACTCGCACCTTGACATCAATCTCTCCAGCACCGCTCCAGAGGTTCAGGAAAGAGGATAAGACAGCCCTCTACAGATCAGGTGTCCATATCTATTTGTCTCTGGTCACTGATCAGTAAAGGGACAAGTGTAGCTGCCATCCATCACCCACCAAGCTGGAAAATAGAAAGTAGAACTTAGGGGGAAAAAGAACATCAGGCAGAATCCTACCACAGCCACCCATTAATTTGAATAATAAAGAGTCAGCAGTAGGTTCTGAAGATCTACCAGTTCCTCCAAGCTGGGCTTTCATCATGGCTATCAGAGACACTGCCCCACCTCAGCTCTCCCCAATCTCTCTAGCAATAGGGGAGGCAAGAGGCCACCCTGTCTATCAAGGACTGATAGTTATCCCCAATACCCACTTCAAGCTTCAGGGTGGTGCCTAGGCTAAACACTCCTGGGTTCAAAATTCCCGTTTTCAGGCTGAGTGTAGTGTTGCGTCCCTTTAATCCTAATACGCACCCAGGAGGCAGAGGCAGATGGATCTCTATGAGATCCAGGTCCAGCCTCGTCTATATAAGTTCCAGGGTAGCTGGGGGTTACAGGGAAATTCTGTGGGAAAAAAAAGGAGGAGGAAATAATACCTCTCATTTTCACTTACTGGGGGGAATGAAAGAGTCCGGTACACAGACAGGCGCGCACCTGATTATACCCTACCTCAGACCTAGTGCTTGCTTTCAGCAGCAGGACAGAATTCTACCACGGAATCACCAAAATTTAAAAAAAAAAAAAAACTGCACACACTACATGATGCATGAAGAACAACAACAACAAATGACAATTTCTTCTTCATAAAGGAACAAGCAGAGTTCCAGGTCACCTGCCTTCCCTCCTCCCTGGCACCCTGGGTCCTCGCTGTCTCCACACCCCCCAAAGACATATTTAGCATAAATGGGTGCTGTGGGTCACACAGAAAGGCATTTAATCTCCTTGAGTCTCCCATTCCTCCTTTGAAAAATGAAACTGGACAAGAGCCATTCAACTCTGGAATTCTAAAGTTCTGTTAAGGTTGCAGTCTCTCGGCTCTGATCCTGACCAAAAAAAAAAAAAAAAAAAAAAAATGTGATTTCTTTTAAAATCATTTCCCATTTTCAAAGGACAGAGTGAAGGTTTTTAACATAAAGGCTTCGAGAACTGTGTATCCCACACTCCCCACCACCCAGGCCTCAAGAAACCTTCAGGGGAACAGAGGAAGGAGTCTGGACTGCGGAGGGACATAAGCCCACATGCCACGCACATGGCCCTAACCCTTCCCCTGCCCTTTTCCCTTGGTTTGCTGTTTTGTGGAACAGGATGGAGACAGCTGTGATTCGCCATCCCCTAGAGTGCATCTCAGAAACTGGCCTTCCAGAGCAGAGGAGGAAAAGAACGAGCAACGAAACTGAACTGCCTTTGAGCTTTCACACTGTTGGCACTTCTTAGTGTCAAGTAATAGAACGTAGCTTCACAACCCCTATTTCACCCATTTTGTAGGGATAGAAAGACACATAGCATCTCACAATCACACACACACGCATGCATGCACGCAACATGCATTTATGCACATGCCTATATATTCACATTCATGTGCCCAGACACACATACACACATGTACTCACACACATGCACACGCATGCATACATGCGTGCACGCACACACACACACACACACACAAAACCTGGTCACACATACCTTGGATCCATCACTTACTTTTGTCAGCAGGCAGAATTCTACCACTGAAACACCAATGCAAATCATCTTTTTCTTTTGAAAAATAATAATATATACATAGGGAGATGAAACATATCATAGAGAGTAGAAAGGATCCCAAAATTGTTTGACTCTACTTACCAGTGGGAAGAAAGAGCAAAGCAAGCAGGAAACTCAGGCCAGCACCCAACAAAGCCTATCATCGTCTTTTTCCAATTTTTTAAATTATTAAAAAGTAAGCATAAATATTTGACTTCTCTTTCAGGGCGTTTCATTCATTAGATACTACCATACCTCTGTTCTCTCCCGACAAAGCCGGATGGAACTACCATGGTCCAACTGGGGACTAACACTAAGCCACCAGCTTGGCTAGGACACAGCATAGTCACACGATTCCCAATTGGTAAAATATCACTGGGGAGGTGGAAACACTCCCCATCCTCCCCACCCCCCACTTAGAACTGAGAAGACAAGGGTTAGGGATGTAGCCCAGTGCCTAGCATACGCAAAGTCTTGGGTTCAAGCCCTAGGCCACAAAAAACTAAATAAATACATAATGGTTGCTGAGAAAAAAAAGGGGGGGCTTAGAGAATTGAATTGAAGGCGGCAAGTCAGTGAGCTTTACAGGACTGTTCCCATCTGCTCAGGAATAGAGGGGTCATCAGACTAAGCCACACTGTCTCCAAACTGTCTCCAACCATCCAAGACCTAGGTGGTACCCTGGGCACTTTAGTTTCCACAAGTTTCACCTTTGTCAGCCTTCTCCTAGACCCCTGGGCACCAGTAGCAGTTGTCTACAGACTTCAGATCATCTCTAGATTACTTCTAATATCAAATACAGTACAAACCCTAGGTACGTTTTTCAGGGAATAATAATCAAAGAAGGTCTGCACATGTTCAGTACAGATCAAGGTTTTTCCTGAATATTTTCAATCTGTAATTGGCTGAATCCATGGCTTTGAAACCTACCAATCTTGAGCATTCTCTCCACTTCCTGTAGACACAGACCCCTGAGAACAATCCCAAGAAACTGACAACTCAGAGGCCTGTTCCCTTCCACATAGAAGCTGTTTCACATTTTTCCTACACTGTGGCTCACGTTTTGAGAAGTTGATAATCATGTTAATGAATTGTTTCTTCTAGGTTTGGTTTTGAATGTTCCCCATTTAAAAGGACATTGGTTCTAGAAACTACTGATTACTTTCAAAGCTTTACATATATATAATGCATAACATTGTCTTTTTCTCTTGTCACAAAGAATCTCTCTAAAAAGATCTGTCAGTTCCATGCCTCCTAGATACTCAGCCTTTCCCTTAAAAAATAAAATAAAGTCAAGACCTCCTCTGAAAAGGGCAGCTTAAGTTTCAAAAATATGCCAAACAGTTTTTCATGTCTACACACTGGATCAAGGCTTAATGAGTCCATTTCTGGCTGTACCAAGGGACATTTGGCAAGGGTCTTGGGGGACCTGGGGCAACCCCCACCCCTCCAGCCTCAGCCTCAACCCAGTTGACACCAATTGCAAATGACTGTGAATTCTAATCTTTCCCACTGAAGAAACTGCCCTTAAGAAAAAAAAGATTCTTTGTTCACTTTCAAAGCTAATAGGTTAAAGAATGCTAAAGAGGCCCAAGCCATCACACTAAGCAATGCTAATTAAACTTGAATCGAATTACTAATTAAGGATAAAGTCAGGAAAACAAAACTTTATTCAGTCAGATTGAAATCTAGGCGTGAATTTCAAGTTGAACTCACAGTATTTAGCCTTTCGACTGCAGGTCATAATATAATTTCTGTAAGTGTTTATTGAGAGCAAGCCACTCCCAGGATGCTATTCACTGTAGCCAAATTCCAACATCCCCTTCAGGGGCAACATTTTACACCGAGAGGATAACATTAAAACAGCCTCACTTTCATAAATTCAACCTTGTCAGAACTTGTGAACAATGAGTTCTCAAAACCACATCATAAATAACAAGTTAACAAGCTGCCACTTCTTCTTTAAACTCAGCCATTAAAATTAAAAAAAAAAAAAATGAAGTCACATCTCTCCCAAATACACCAATCGTCAGGAACACGAGAATCAAAGCAAATCAGAGACAAGGTATATCCCGGGGGGTTCTCAGAAACCTTGATCTCCAGCCTTCAAGAAGCTGCCATCTTGTAACTCTTAAGGGTAGTGTCCTTCAATGAAACTGATGGGGCTGGAGAGACTACTCAGTTAGTAAAGCACTTGCCTCACAAGCATGAGGACCTACATTAGATCCTCAGATCCATGTAAAAAGCCAGGCATGGTGGCTTTAATTCTAGTGCTAGATAGACAGAAACCGAAACAGCCAGTTTAGCTGAATGGGTGAGCCTCAGGTCCCAATGAGTCACGCTGTCTCAAAAAACAAAATGGTCAGCTCCTGAAGAAATTGTTCAATTAAATAGTGAAACTTAGGATCTGGAACAATGGCTCAGAGATTAAGAGCACTGGTTGCTCTTGCAGAGGATCCAGGTTCGGTTCCCAGCACCCATATGGCAGCTAACAACTAGCCATAACTCCAATTCCAACTCTAATACCCTCCTCTGGCCACTAAGGGCGTTGCACCCATGTGGTACGCTTCATAGACTTGCAGGCAAAACATTCATACACATACCATTTTTTTTAAACTGAAACTTAGAACCTGACAGAAAGCAACAGATGCAGAAATAGAAAGTGAAGGTGAGCGTGCTAATCGTTCCCACACACTCCTCATACTCAGATGCAATCCGGAAACCTCAGCCTTCATCCAGCTGTCCTTGTTGACAGTGGTAACTCCATGACTCAGAAAGAGAAAGGGTTCCCAGGGCACCAGGAGATTCACTGAAGAAGCTGGAACTCTGTTGGCTTTCTGCCAGTTTAAAAAAAAAAAAAAAAAACACCCTGAGATGATCAACTCATGAAGAGAGAGGATTTGTTTGGGCTCATGGTTTAAGACATTGTAATCTGCAATCCGTGAGCCCCATTGCTTCTGGGCCTGGGCCAAGGCAGCACATCATAGTAGGAGCTCATGATGGAGCAAAACAGCTCATCTCATCGCCCAGGAGCAAAAGTAGAAGAGAACACACTAGGCTGCTTGAGGCCCTTTGTTCTGGCCATTTCCTCTGTGTGCTCTCCTCCATGCTAGGTGGGTCCCTTTCTCTTCTAAATCATTTCACAAACGTCACTGTCTGTGTCATCAGTTCTTAAACATCCCTCTGTGGCTTGCTCTTACGTAAGAGTGCTATTAAGAAAGTTAGTGATACCTCTCACCACTCATTAAAGAAGCTTCTTTCTGCAAGAGATGGAGACTATTACAAAGTTTCACAACCAATCAAAGGCACAGAATAAGTGTCTGTGAAATGCCCAACCCTAAGTGACACATCTACAATGCAACCTCTGCACCTAAAGCTCAAGAAACACAGCAGAAGAGGGAGTGGAAAGAATATTAATGTACCTCTCAACTCTCACGAGTGAGGCTTCCTTATGCAACAACAGATGGTGACTAACTCAGGAAGCCAGAACTGGCCAAACTGGCAAAGAATAAGAGTCTATAGGATGCTTATCCCTGAACAGGACACCTATATCAAACCTCTGTCACCCAAGGCTCAGGAACCATTGTGGAAGAGGAAGGCAGAAAGACTGTAAGAGCCGGAGATGGTGGATAAGCCAAAGGAAACTCCAGCTTTCCAGACAGCTGGGAAGTTACTCATCTGAACTCACAGCAAGGGTAGCAGCATGCACAAGACCCATGAAAGCGCAAGTCAGACCAAACCCAACACAGAAGTAGCGAAGTAGTTAAGCAGCCCCAATCTTACATGAAGAACTAAAAGCAGCCAATAACTATGGGGGGTAGGAGAGAGGGGGGGGGGAGGGGATTTGCTTTAAAGGTGTGACACTACGTAGGTTAACCAGACTTCACTGGATGGATGCACATCACACCAAAGGACATTTGAGGACACAAACTTGACTAAATAAGCCTTAACATATATGACAGAGCACATGAAATCCAGCAGGGCAGAGGGCTATAAGAGGGTGCAGATAGGCAAGGAAGATTTAAATATGATCTAAATATATTATATGAAACACAAAAATTCAATAAAAAAGAAAGAAAACCTCTAGGTAGAAGCATATTATTTCACAAGCCAATAAAAAACAATCATTTGATTTTTTAAAAAGAAAGAAGTGACGAGCTGGAGAATGATCAGCGGTGAAGAGCACTGGCTGCTCTTGCAAAGGACCTGGGTTCAGCTCCCAGCATCCACATGGTAGCTAACGACTGTCAGTAATTCCAGTTCCAGGAATCCAACACCCTCTTCTGACATCCAAAGGCATTGTACGACACAGGAGCTCTTATGCAGATGCAGGCCAAACACTCATACACATAAAATAAAAATAAATAAGAAAATAGTAAGAATAAAAAGTGGTTGGCTTTTTAGAAGTAGAACCTAATGGAAGCTAGATCACTGGGGACATACTCTCAATCTCTCTCTCTCTCTCAACTTCCTGGCCACCATGAAGTGAACAGATCTCCACCACATGCTCCCTGCCGTGCTACATTACCTTGACACACCTATGATGGCCAAGCCAACATAGACCAAAATCATGAGCCAAAATAAACCTTTACTGTATTAAATTCTTTATCACAAGTATTTTGTCACAGAGATGAAAAGGCTGCCTGACTTGTGTAGTGAGTCTTTCCCCAACCACTCTATTTAAAACAGCAGCCTCCAGCTTCCCCCATGAATCACACACACACACACACACACACCTTTCTTTCCTAGTTCATTTGTTCTGTGGGAACTATCACTATCTAAAACATAACTGGATTATAAATTTTGTCTATTTTCTCTATCACACCCCATTTGTATATTCTGAAAGGAAAGGGTCATTTCCATTTTATTAACTGTAAGGGCTCTAGTTCTTGAAAAAGAACCTGAACGTAGTAGGATCTCAGTGAGCCATTGTTTAATGACTAATCACAGGAAGAACTTATTTTAAACATGAAACTCCTTTCATGATCCTGTGTCCTCCTGTCTCTTTCCTGCTGAGGCTCAGCATGAACGGACTTCAGTCAGGCAGCAAGTCTGGGTCAGGACACCAATCCCTTCACTTATATCAGACCTGCTTTTAATGCATGTATGTGATGTGTATGTGCATGCACCTGTGTGTTCAAGTACACATGTATATACCTGTGCACATCTGTGTGCACATGCATGTGAAAGCCAGAGGGCAAACCTGGGTGCCATCTTCAAGAACATCACCCACCTCTTTTGAGACAAGGGTCTTCCTCTCATCAGCCTGGAGCTCACCATTTAGGTAAGAGCAGCTGCCCAGGAAGCTCCAGAGACCCTCTCCCCTCTGCCGCCCCAACCCTGGCATCTCAAATGTGTGCCACTAGAACCCAGCTTTTTCACGTGGGTTCTAGGGCTCAAACTCAAAGTGTTCATACTTGCAAGGAAGCAGTTTACAGACTGAACTATCTCCCCAGTATTGTTCCACTTTTCCTTGGGTAGGATTTATGTAAAGAAGAGATGGCTGGATGGTGCAGAAAACTACTGTGGCCCCAGTTCAGAGGTCACTCACAATATCATGTGTTGAAGGGGCAAGAGAGATCCCATGCCCCAAAACAGATTCTTATTTTGTTTGACTCTTTGTAAGCAATCAAACAGATCCCAGACACAGTGGCGTCTCCACATTGTCATTTATCTCTTTGTTTTATGAGACATTCAGTTTTTCAGCTTATCAATCCTAGAAGACACCAGTGCCACCTCCACTGGGAGCTATGACTCACCTAGGCTCCAAATCACTGCTGGTGGAAACAAGTTGAACTCAGAGACATCAGAGTCACAAGGCTAGCAAATCAGGGCTAGAACTCACACACAGTCTTCTGGCTTCAAGTGTATGTCCTTTTTATGAAATTATGCCTCAAATCAAAACACGTATTTAATATTTTCACAAGCAGGGCAAATCAGGATTTCATCTAGTTATCAGTACCTGATGGAGCATTTGGAAGCCTTCAAATTCTAGCACTGTGCCCACGACCTGGTCTTTGCTTTTGTTTATTCTAAAAAACAAGCCTAGTGTTGCTGGAAAGCTCTTGCTTTCAAACCTTTTTACAAGAGGTAAGAATTCAAATCAGACAGGCAATCTTGGGATCCAGCTGTTGCTTCTCCAGCTCACAAAAATCCCTACAAACCCCCCAGAGTGCTAAATTACCACCCCAGCTCTCCTCGCTTAACTTCAAACTGGGTCACCCTCTAATCAAGAAAAATTAATGACTACCAACATATTTTTCTTTTCCTCTTAATTAGAGTAATTTCACCCTGGCAGTTACTCTCAGACTGAAACTATGCTAATGACAAAGTCTCAGTTCTGAGAAAAGGAACAAGCAATCAAGAGTAACTAGCCAACGGTCCCATTACTGGTTAACTGCTAGACATGAGTTCGGGCCAGTGGCAGATTTACCACAACGTTAATGAGACTTCAACTTCAGAGCCCAGGGCAGTAAGTTCACCTGGTCTTAGGCTTTTGTAACTTTTTCAGAAGTGGGACATTTTAACCACAATGGTTAATATTGATCTTTTTCTGCTCTGTCTTCTCCCTGCTCAACTTTCCCTCAGACTCACAGCAATAGAGTGACTGCTAGCATTTTTGAAATCCTACTTAGGGGAAGTTAGGGATTTGCAATCTGAGTTTAGATGTGAATTGTGGTCCTATCTGTGTATAGGTGTTTGTGCTGACTGTCTTGGTGCAGAATTGGCTTTCCTGAACACTTCTACCCACCCAGGCCACAGAGAAAGGACTAGAACGCTTATGTTACTAGGTGTCCAGACTAGGCAAAGTACTCACATTCTTGGAGCCTTGATATCCCTTCTTCAATGAGGATAACATAGCACCTACTTCAAAGACTGACATGATTTATTAAGATAGATTATTGTTATTAAGATGAATGCTACTCGTGCTGCGTCAGGCACAATGTTGCTTGCTTAACATACATTATCTTGGTAATTCCCAGGCTTAGAGAAATTAAGTAATTTATTGAAACTCATACAGCTGATTAAGTGAAGGAGTCAAGAGATGAAATTTAGGAGACCTTTTAACCACAGTGCTGAAGGTGGGCTCCATCTAGAAGCTCGGAATCATTATTAACAGCTAAGCCCACAAGAAGCTAAGTCAAACCAAAGTCAGGTACCACTCAAGATTAGTAGTAATCAAGCTGAGGTCAGAGGGTTTGTAGGGCACAGGTCTAGCCTGTGGTCCGAGGTTCAGATAAGTGTGAGAAACTCCAGAGAAGCACAACAAAACAATTCTCATGTGCCAAGCACAGTGCTGGGCATATTATAAATATGCAGTTGGGATCATTTTTGAGTTATTAAAGAAGAAAAATAAGTTTGAAAATTAATAATTTTCAATGCCAGGAACCTTTGCCAGGTTGCTACACTCATTTATGCACATCAGGTATATAAATCATTACATTCTACCGGGAAGCAATTTGACAATATGTATCAGGATCCATGAAGGTATTCATACCTGTTAGCACATTAATCCCACTGTTGGAAATGTACCCTAAAGAAATCTGTGAAAGAAAGCAAAAGAAAAAAGTCTGTTTACACAAAAATGTTCATTTTGATGCTATTTGCGATATTGAAATTTTGGAACTGTCCAAAATGACCAAGCAGGGCCAATGACAGGTAAATAATGGCACATCACTGGGGAAGGTACTATTAGCTTGTTAAAATGATCCGTGGAGCCTATGTGAGACCAAGGACAGGCTCCTCGTACCACATGAAAAACGACTCAACTGCAACTACATTCATTTTACAACTGTGGATCCATATGGATAATGGCAGGGGAGGTAAAATGGGAGAGCTCATTCTTCTGATACCTTTGGAGTATTCTCACCATGATGATACATGTTAGGAGAAATCAGAAAAAAAATATAGCAAACAAGTGTCTGGGTGGGAGGAGTGGTCAAACGGACAGCCGCGAGAGTGGCTCAGCTGTGGTTTACTAGCCACCAGGACTCCAGTCAGCAGCAGCACTTCCGGGCAGAGTGGCACCTCAGTCACTCTGTACAGTGGCTTTGGCTGGTCTCACTGGTTACTGGGAACATTCAGATAATGTTGTTTTCCTCATTTGAGAACATTTTTGTATGAGCAAACTCAAGACCATAGCTTACTCCCTCCGTCTAAGTTTGGGGTGGGGGTGGGTTGACTGGCCAGCCCCTACATCTCCAGCTCTTAGTGCTCATGTGCTATGGTCTGTCTACCTCACATACTGTGGCAAAGTGGCCCAAGTTAATTCACTTACTGTGAGAACTATCAGAAAACAAAATTACAACCACTTCGAGATCTCAATTGGCTTAATTTTTTCATTCTATAATCAGCCAGCACTTCACTCCATCAAAAAGAATAATATATTCCAATGTGCCAAGCACAGGTTAGTTTCACAGACCAAAAGGGCTGAAGAAAGTAAAAACAAAAAGTAGACTGTCCATTGCAAAGTCATTTTTCCTACATAATATAGGAACAAAAAGAGAAAAAATAAAATTAAGGCAGAAGGAACTTATCAGGCAACTATAACTGACCTATTTGGGAAATTAAGCTGTAATTTCCCTGATGCTTATTTCTCAGAAGGTCAAACAGAGAACGTAGTCTCACCATGGTGATGAACTTTGGGTTCGTAAAGAACTGCGGGTTGATTTCAAATTTAGACTGTTGGGGTCCAGTGCAGGAGCTTGCTCTGAAAC
The DNA here is from genome assembly GCA_035773235.1 of Eospalax fontanierii. Lineage (NCBI taxonomy): Eukaryota > Metazoa > Chordata > Mammalia > Rodentia > Spalacidae > Eospalax > Eospalax fontanierii. The sequence goes on from CM069530.1 coordinate 20,134,467, forward strand.
AGCAGCCCCCCTGTATTGTTCATTTACCAGAGCTGCTTCTTCTGTGCACACTGGCTAGCCACCCTCTTCCAGCCCAAAAGGAGGATGAACTCCTTAATTCTCCTTTTTGAACTTCCACCAAGAAAAAATGCCATTCTCCTGCCCAGATATCACTAACATACACCGTGATGATTGCAGGAACCCCTGAGCCACCCAGAGACACCATCACTGGGCTTATGCTCCAGACCCAGAGCCTCCTCCAGACCCTGCCCCCCTCAGAGCCCCCAAAGCTATGCATGAAACAAAGGCTTTGAATAGAAGAGGTCTTCCTATTTGCTGCCTGCAGACTCAGTCATCTTTGGGCCCCCATCAAACAATACTCAATAGCACTGCTTCCCAAGCCCAGCATCCTAGGCATTTGGAACCAGATACTCTTTTAGAGGATGCCCTGTGTTGTGTTGTTTACCAGCAGCCTGGACCTCTAGATGCTAGCAGCAAATGCTACCCCTCTAGTTGTACAACCAAAATATCTCCAAATTTTGCCACATGTCCTCCAAGAGAAAAGTCGCCAACTTCTCCCACCTTCTGCATCCCACAGAGGAAGAGTGCTTTCTTTCTGCTCATTTCTGTAGCTAAAATATGTATATCTAATAGGTATGCATCCGCCTCACCTGTCACCTCTGTCATACCATCCTATGATTAATTGTCTGTCTCAATCCCAGGGTAGAACTTGGTTTCTCCAAAAGCCAGGTTACATGCTGAGGAGCACTGCAGCCCCCAGGCCCAGCACAGTCCACGCGTAGCACACAAAAAACTCTATAGAGCTTAAATAAAACTCTGCAGAGCTTAATTATGATTTTTGGATCCCAGGAACTTGCAAGGAAAATAGACATTACCCCTATCTCAGGTTCCTACACTTGGTTAGAGAACTGGATGGTGTTTAATTTTTTGTGCTAGGGGGAAGAAAACTAGATTTTATTCTTTTTGCTAACAGAGACATTCAACAAAGTTTTGGCTTGTGTTAGGAATTACTTTTAATATATTTCTAGCTTGAGATCTCACTAAACCATACCCAAAGGGCTCTGTTGCATAATTCGAAGAGAAAAAGGTAAACAGAAATAATTCCCAAATCTCAAGGCACGAATGTGCAATTGGTGAAATTCCCTTGATTTCATCTGACATTTACAATAAGATGCCCCCCAGTGGTTAAACAACCAGTGGAAACGTGCTTAACCCTAGACATGAAGGATTCAAGTGAGCCTTGGGTCATAGACTACTATACTTGGAGATCTGAGTCCTGTGACCCAGAGTCAGAGTCTAAAAGGATGGAACTAGTTGTCTCCAATGCTTTTGGGACAGGAAGGATAAAACGACAAAGTGGAGTTGCTTTCTATTGTAGAGTAATACCCTTCCCGGAAGCAAACACTATGTAAATAACCTTGACTCAAAACAACTAAAACAAAAATGACCTTCGAACAGATAAGTGGAAGCTTTGAGGGGTTTTCTGCAGTTTTTAAAAGAACTTGGAGACAATGGGTCTGCCCCACCCTCAGTGGATCGATGAGTGAGCATGTTCATGCCCTGGACGCAGCCTGTCACCTCCCTTCCTTTGCAGGTCCTGTTACGTGTGGTGCCCAAGAAAGAGAATCAAGTGGTTTTGGTGAGACCAGAGCCAGCACTGCTGCTAAGGAGCCCCCTACCCCCACCGCCCGGGCTGTCCACATTCTCTGGGGCAGAACGGCCCAGGCCAAGCCCCTCCCATTCTAGCCTGGATCCCACACACACCAGCTGATCCCAAACTTTCTTGGCTTTTTCTCCAATAGAATAAAAAGCGGCCTTCAAGGAGGTTTGGGGAACAAGCAGGCAGCAGGGGAATGGGTTCATTCTAAGAACTCTCAGAGGACTCCCACAAGAGTTTAACTGCCTCTAAAAGCAATGTGAGCAAGGGCTCTCCACACTTAAATAAATACTTTTCTCCAGCCCAGTGACCCTGGAAACATTTTCACACAACAGATCTGTTTGTATGGTTTGATATAGATTGAGTTCCTCCAAAAGTTGATGTGTTGAGAGTCGGTTCCTGGTGTGACCATGTTTCAAGATGCAAGATTCTTAAGAGGTGATATCTGGTGAGAGGTAATAAGAGAACTCTGTCCTAGGAAAGTTTTAAGATGGTTTTCATGGGTCCTCAGTTAATTTCCATGAAAAGAAGTTATTATAAATGAGTAAGCCTGGCACTGGAGACATGGCTCGGCAATTAGAAGCTCTGGGTACTCTTGCAGAGGACCTAGATTCAGTTTCCAGCACACACATGGTGGTTAACAACACTCAATCCAAAATGACAATTTCAGGGAATCAGACATCCTCTTCTGACCTCCATGGGCATTGCAGGACACAGGTGTACTTACATACAAGCAGGTAACATACTCATACACACCAAATAAAAATAACTTTATTTTTTTAATAAAAAATGAGTAAACCTGATCCCTGATTCTCTCTGTCTCCCTATCTTGCCATGTGATTACTCTTTCAGGGGTTCCCAACATTGGGATGGCATTCATCATGAGATTCTCACCAAATCGATGGGGTACCTGCTCTTGGACTTTCAGCCTCCAAAACAGTGAGCTGAATAAACCTCTTTTCTTTTTTAAATTACCCAGGCTCTGGTATTTTATTATAGCAATGCATAGTGAACTCAACACCCATCATCTCTTGTGAGAGCTAATACATCAAATCAGTCAGTACATCAAGGAAATGAAACAAATTTCCCTACAAACATTCTTTGTAAGAGGCAAACTTCTTATTGAGATCATTTCCCCTCCCTGGATCCTGCCCTTTACACTAACCATTTAACCAGAGGGTTAAATGTCAGCTTTGATCATGACTGCCTCTGTAGGTCCTGACCTCCCTCTAAGCTAGGTCTAAGGATTAACTCCTCTCCCAACTCTTTGAAGCAAAAGGTCACATTCGTCTTGCTCACCACCTGGGCCCTGCACAGCACCTAAGACATAACAGGCGCTTCATAAATAGCCTCAAAGCATTTGACTTGATCGTTTATTAATTTATTCATTCACCAATAAAGATCTTTCTCTACAGATTTGTCCAGTTGGTAAGTCAATGTGGTGTGTTCCTGCTGAGACTTTAGGATTCAGTCTTCCTTGCTGTGTGTCAGAGTAGGTTATGACTGAGCATGACCACAGGTTGGGCATCACTGTGTAACCCGAGAGCTACCAGGCATGAATGATTTCTATTTACAGTGTAGCTTATGGGTACTGCAAGACGGCACTGCCAGCATGGGATGATCTTGTACCTAGAGCCATGATAATAAATCCCAGTCTCAGGCTGGAGAGATGACTCAGTGATTAAGAGCTCTTGCAGAGGACCTGAATTCAGTTCCCAGCACTCACATGGTGGCTAGCAACCATCTGTAACTCTGGTTCAGGGGATCTGATATCCTCTTCTGACCTCCACAGGCATTGTGCGACATGAGCGCAGGCAATACACTTACACACATAACATAAAATGAAAAGAATAAATAAAATATTTTTAAAAAATAAAAACCCCAGTCTCAGGGTTTTCGAACCACAATTTCTGAGACCAAATAATAAGGGTGGAATTTCAGGGAGATGTGGGCAGGGGCCTAGCTTCAGGATCTCTGCTAACCTGTGAGCAGTCCACCCGGCTGAGCTGGGAACCACACCAACATCTGAGTAACGACACCATGTGAATCCCCACACCACAGCAGCTCAGCGTTATGCCGACAACCTCTAAGACACCCTCTAAGCTGAAGACTTTTCCATTAGATAACGATGCCTAGTCATAAAGCTAGACCTCTGATGAATTAACCCAGAGGGATGGGGAAAGGGAATGACATGGGTAAAGAAAAGGTGCCAGTAGATTACTGAGTTGGAGATAAAGACCAAAGTTGCCTGTTGCCTAGTGCTTAGGATGGGACCCACATGCCCTGCTGCCCCTGAGGAACTCAAGAGCCAAAACAGACTGGAAGACTACATTCCCATCCTGCTTCCCTGCTGGATCCCGGCATGATTTCCCTCCATCTCCCTGTAGCGATTATGATGTAGGAAGACTGACCTTCTGAAACACAGGAGGGCACAAACCAGGGGTTGAAAAGCAGGGCTCGATGAATCTGAGGCAACCCACAAGCCACAACCCAGTCCCTTAAGCCCAAATACTGGAACTTCAGGAACCAGTGACCTTTCCCTCCTGCAAAGGACATGTTAAATTAGCCAAACATTACCACAATATATAATTTAGAAAGCAGTTAGCACATAGTAATAACCACACCTCCTACAAGAGGACCATTCCAAATAAATCATAAAGCACATGAAGTTTGGCCCATAGAGTTTAAAAACTCAAGTGGTTTCATTAATTTCCTGAAGTATACTGTTTATACAAAACTGAACATAAATTCTATCCAAGTGATAATTTTTTTGGATCCCTAACTCCCACTCCGGATTATCGATCTTGAACAAATGAAGGAAGAAAATTTAAAAATTCAACTTCAACTCCTGAACATTTTTGGCAACTTGGGGCTCACTGAAGACTTTTGATGGGATTCTCTTTTGTCTTCCTCCAAATCTGAGTTTCAAGGAAGGTTTTTAGATGATAACCTAAACATGGCACAGACCCCATGTAGCACAACTCAGCAGTGTTATTAGCCAAGAAATTTTAAAAGCAATATCATAAGATTCTACTAAAGAATGTCAGGGGGACTGGAGAGATGGCTCAGCAGTTAAGAGCACTGGCTGCTCTTGCAGGGGACCCCCAGGTTCAATTTCCAGCACTCACATGGCAGTTAACAACTGTCCATAACTCTAGTTTCAGGATGTGATGCCCTCTCATGACCTCTGCAAGTACTGTATAATATGGGCGCACTTACATACATGCAGGCAACATATTTATACACATAAATAATTAAAAAGTAAGGATTTTTTTTCTTTTTTCCCCTTACTTTCTTTCCTTTAATATGAGGGCAAATAACTGAAAGGCATTTTAAATCTTATTGAAAGAGCTGTCTTTTCCCCCTGACAATACAACTAACTGTGGCCTCTAAATTTATCCTATTAAAGGGCTGGGAATGTAATTTAGTTGGGAGAGTGCTTATTTAGTGTGCACGTGGCCCTGGGTTCAACCCCCAGCACCACATAAACCAAGTGTGGTAAGCATGCCCATAATTCCAGCACTCAGGAGACGAAGCAAGAGAATCAGAAATTCATGGTCTTCCTTGACTATATAGTAAGTTTGAGGCCAGTCTGAGATGCATGAGACCTTGCCTCAAAAATATAAAATAAGTTTAACCCATTAATATCTGAGCCTTTCCAGTCCCAAATATCTGTGAAATGCCACAAAAAGATATACAAGAAAACAGTTAGTATTCTCTCCACCCAGACTTCAACACAAAACACTTTGGGCAAAGGAACATTTATTATTGCCTGCAACTTTGACCCTAAACTCTTCATGCAAAGTACACCATTTTCCTAAGTTAATAAGTTCTAAACACCCTCCAGGCAAAACAGGACAGCACCACTTCTCTCTGCCACTGTAGAGCCCAGATCAAGACTCAGATTTTCATTTACTGACGCGAGGCTCTGAAGAAGCAATCCTATGGCCTTGTTTTGTGTGGTTTACTTAACACAACTACTAAATTCTTTCATTTATGATTTCAGGGACCAGGAATTGGGAATGGGATCAGCTTGAGACTCAGGCAGCTGTATTCGGCTTGTAGCCAGGCTGCAATCACTGAGGGTTTGATGAGATTGTGTGTCCAAGATAGTGCTCTCACACAGCTGGGGGCTGAGGCTAGCTTCTGTGGGAAGCCTAGAGGAGCCACTGCCTGCAGAAAATGCCCAAGTCCCCATGGCCCTCTCATAGTATGGTAGCTGGATTCTGAAGAGTAGCTGTTGTCCTGAAGAAACTGCTCCAAGAGACAAAAAGCGGCTTCTTACCTAACCCCAGAGGTCATGCGGAGTAATTCCTCTACATTGTAATGATCATGAGTGGCTCATTGAAGCCATGAAGATTTAAGGAGGGACAAACTGACCCACTTCCCAATCTGAGGAACAGTAAAGCATGCCCAGTGTGGAAAGGCACCTGGCCTGGGCTGTTTTCCTCAGACATGGTTACCGTTGTCCCCAGGCACTACTGTCTAATCACACCCAAAAGTGTTTGTTCCAATACCACCATGGCACACTGAAAGAACCAAAATAGATTTTCAAAATTGGCATCCTCTTTGGCTCTGGAGCACCAGAGAATCTTACCAGCCACAGAGAAGTACCAGTCACCAAGCGCTGCCTTAAGTGGGAATGATATTCAAAGTATTGAACAAAAGTGTGGCTTAGGCACTGGTTAGAATGAATGACAGGAGCAATCAGCATCCCATGGTACTCTAATTGTTCTTGGTCTCAAAGAAGATGACTTTCTATAACCTATAGATTCCTTGAGCTCAAAGACAACTTCTTATATTTCTTTTTCTCCTCCAGGTTAATCTAATTTCAAACCTATTCATTACTATCTTAATGTTCTGAGACAAGTCATTGAATCTTTCTGTAAAATCTCTTGCCTCATCCACGAAATAGACTGTCACCTTGATAAGGTTGTTATGAGCCTTAGTTGAGATAATGCATATAAATGTTAGTAGGGTGAAGTTAAAGGGATACAAGAGATGTATCTTAACATATGTAATACTCAAATACTCAAATGATCAAACCCAGGAATATGAGTCTGGTGGGCACTAAGGATGCTCTACATTGTGATTCAAATACTATATTAGTCCCATTTTCTGTTACTGTTGTAAAACACTTGGATCTGGGAATTTATAAAGTAAGGAGGTTTATTTAGCTCATAGTTTCAGGTGGCACCATCTCTTCAGCCTCTGGAGAGGACTTCCTGGGCTGGGGGGCAACATGACATACAACTGGAATGGGAAGAAGTCATGTGCAGACAGAGTCAATGGGGAGGGGTGGTCTGTGTTTATAATCACCCACTTTCTGGAAAGCTAACTCACTCTGTCTGTGATAACAGCATTATGTACCCAGTGATCTAGTTAACTCCCATTAGGCCCAGATTCCTAAAGGTTCCATCTCAGCACTGCTGTACTGAGATCCAAGTCTTCAGCACATGAACCTTTGGGGAACATAGGCAAACAATATTCAAACTATAGCAAGCACCCAGACTCACTCCATCTTATGGCTCTAATACTACATCAACATCTGCATCCAACCAGCAAAGGAGGCCGTGGGAAGACAATCAGATGATGAACAATCCTTCACTTAAAGGCACACCTGGAAATGGCACCTATCATTTCCCCTCCTATTGCTGTGGAAGGGACTCGATCAGAGGTCACTGCAAGAGAGTCTAAGAAACATCGAGTCATGTGCCTGGTTGCAGTAACATGGCCTTCGGGGACGTGGGGGCTGGATTCTGACAAACAGCTTGCATTCTCTGCTGTCGTGCTCAGTAGTATTATTATCAAGTTATCATTCTGGTATTCTTTTTGTTGGGTAGCGGATGGGTGTTTTCTGGTTGCTTGAATGATTCAGTGGAAAGGAACATAAATTTTTTTAAAAGGGTGATGTACAATATAAACAAGAAAAGATAAGAATAGGCGGGCTGGGGAGATGGCTCAGAGGGCAGGCTGGGGAGATGGCTCAGAGGGTAAAGTACTTGCTGTGCAAGCATGAGGACCTGTGTTCGATACCCAGAACCCAAACAAAAAGCCAAGGGACGGGGATGGAAAGATGACTAAGTAGTTAACACCACTGGATGCTCTTCAGAAAATGTGGGTTCAGTTGCCAGCACCCACTTGGTGGTAACAACCATCTATAACTCCAGTTCCAGGGATTCCAACACCCTCTTCTGACCTCTGCAGGCACTATGGGGACACTTACAGGTAATACACTCATACACACAGAATAAAAATAGTAAATATAATTTTTTGGCTTTTTGAGACAGGGTCTCCATATAGCCCCAGCTGATCTGGAACTTACTATGTAGACCAGGCTGGCCTTGATCTCACAGACATCTACGGGCCTCTGCCTCTACCTGCCTCTGCCTCCTGAGTGCTAGAATTAAGGACATGAACCACCATGCCTGGCATAAACTAAAAGAAAAAAGTGGTGGCACACATTTGTAATCCCAGAATCCCAGAGCTGGGGAGGCAGATTCCTGGGGCTTACTGGCTAGTCCAACTAGTTGAGGAACTGAAATCCCCAGGTCCCAGTGAAAGACCTTTTCCGATAAAATAAGACAGCTTCTGAGAAAGGGCATCTGATACTTATCTCCACATGCCTGTGTATAAACATGCATGTGCACGCTCACATGTATGTGCACCCACATACTGACACAAAAGAAAGAAGACTAGAGATGAGACACTGGGCATGGTGGTGTATACCTGCAATTCTAGTACCCATCAGGCAGAGAAAGTAAGAGCCTGAGTTCAAAGTCAGCCTAGAATATATGACAAGCCCCAGGCCAGCCTAGGTTACATAAGGAGACCCTGTCTCAAAAAGAAAAATAGAGGTGGCGTTGAAAGAGGGCTATTCGGTGGTGAAGTGTTTGCCTAACATGCACAAGGCCCTGGGTCCAATTTCTAGAAACACACACACGCATACATACACAGAGCTATGCAGTTGGGTGGCATACAAAGTACTAAAGTCAGAGGCCGAGACTCACCCAGTACTCTTCTAGGGAACCTTCCACCAGGTCCTGCACATGCACACAGCTGAGTCTATAAAAGCTCTCACCTGAAGGTCCATGTTGTTGTAAGTATTCAGTCTGAACTAATCTGAATCCTTGGCTTTGAGTGGGATAAGGACAAGCACAAGTCTGCAGTCTTGCTGCATCTCAGGAGTGTGTAAATTCTCGTTGACGGTAATTAGCATCCAGCGTCTTCCCTCTGCCCATACAGTATTTTCAAACCAATTGCTCAGCATTTAGTGATTCTGCAGGGGTTGATTTAGTAGTCTAATATGAAGTCTCAGCCCTTCTGTACAGGTTAATTACATGTGGTCTTATACATTCTAATTTAAAATACTGCCTTTGCAATTATCATCAGCACTAAAACAGAGCCCTAGTAATGAAACTGGGCTTGAAATTTTTTTTCCGGAAGTAATGAATTGAAAAAACGAAATGACTTTTAATTTCTTTGGCACTTAGCATTTCAATCTCTCTTCCCGTCTCTGGAAAATATAAATCAGGGTCTCATGCTTATTACAGACTGTTTGGCAAATGGGCAATATTGCCTTAAAGAAAGCAGAAGTCTCCAGCTGTGAAACAAGATTTGACTGTCTAGATTCTGACCAAGCAGAAGGCTCCTCTCCTACCTGAGTCTCTCAGTTATGGATGCATTTAAGTATGAACTTTCATGTTTGACCAACACTAATATAGTGCTTACTCTGGTAGACATTGCCCTATGGCTGTATAAATACAAAGAACTAAAATATTGTCAGGCTATACAAAAAATTACTCCAAAAATACATCAACTTGAAAAAAAAAAAAAAAAAACTTCAGTTAACTCATAGCTTCTGCGGGTCAGAACATGGAGAGGCTTACATGGTGGCCCTGGCTTAGGGTCTCCCACTGGAATGTAGTCAAACACTGAGCAGGTCTGAAGTCCTCTAGGGCTAGAAGACCTACTTCCTAACTCATTTGTGGTTTGGGTTTTTTAACTTAAAAAAATGTGGTGTGTGTGTGTGTGTGTGTGTGTGTGTGTGTGTGTGTGCGTGTCCTGTACATGTGTAAGTACCTGTGGAGCTAGAGTTACAGGCAGCTGTGAGCTGCCCAATATGGGTGCTGAGAACAGAACACTGGTCCTCTGGAAGAGCAGGAAGTACTCTCAACCACTGAGCCATCTCTTCAGACTCTTACTTGTTTGTGGTTTCTAGAAGCTTAGTTTATCACCATGTGAATCTCTCTAAAGCTGACCTCAGTGTCTTTCCTCTATGGCATCTGGTAGCTCAGATGCTCTCAGAGCAAGTGACCCAGAGAGCTGAGAGTGACCCAGAGATATAAAAGAATGAAATTGAAACCACAGTGCCTTTAATAACCTAGTATTAGAAGTCACATGCCACCATTCTGCCACACTCCATTGGCTACACAGAAAACCCTGGCATAAAATCAGAGGGAAAAGTGCAAGGGTGCAAACACCAGCAGGTGAGGATCACTATGGGCTGGGCTGGCTGCCAAAGTAATTATGATCATCATTATTGATGCACAGATGAGGCAATGAGGCAAAGACAGGTGAAGAGACTTGCCCAAGGTCACTATTTTTTTAATTTATTATTTTTATGTGTATGAGTATAATGCCTGCATGTGTCACTATGACATTTTGTGGGAGGTAGTATGTAAGAATGTGTGTACACATGTGTGTGGAGGTCAGAGGTCAAACTACAAGAGTCATTCTTCAGGAGCTGCCCACCTTATGTTTTGAGACAAGGTCTCTCATTGGTACCGAGTTCACCAAGAAGGCTAGGCCGACTGGCCTGCGAAGCCCAGGGCTCTTCCCATCCCTGCCTCCCCCGCACTGAGATTACGAGAACAACTTTTTTGAATAGGTTCTGGGTGCTGAACTCAGATCCTCATGCTTACAGGGCAAGCACTTTCCCAGCAGAGCCATCTCCCAGCCTCCCTCTGTAACCTCATACACACCTATGTCACTGGACTTCGCTCATGTTTACTCCCTTTTATATCCTTCCTTGTTTTTCCCCTTCCGCCATCTGTCTCCCTTCTCTCCTCAAGTAGTCCTTCTGGTTTTATATGTGTGTGTACTTCTATGTACATATCTATGGATTCTTTAAATCTAGAGTCCACGGATGACAGAACACGTGCTATGTGTCTTCTGTTTCCCGTTCTTCTTGCCCGGTGCTGCCTTCCCACTCTTTCTCTCCCCACGTTGTCCTCTTGTGTTCGTGTCACAGTTTTGTTTTTTGTTTCTAAACCTTCTCTACTGGCAAATAAATCAGTATGTTAGGAGCTAATAAGTCATCTTCAAGGATTGGATCATAAATATTTTCAGCTTTGTTTCTGGACAACACAGCCTTTATTACAACTATTCAACTCTGCCACTGTAACAAAAGCAATCATGAACAATACGTAATTTAATGAGCGTGGCAATGTTCCAATAAAACTTTATTTATGGACACAGAAATTTGAATTTTATATCATTTTTCTCCTGCCACAAAATACCCTTCTTTTGATTGTTTTTCCAATTGTTTAAAAGTCCAAAATCCTTTCTTAGCCCATGGGTCACACAAAACCAGATGGCCATGGTTTGCTGATCCCTGCAATATACAACAAAGGATGTCGGAAATTCTCCCCATGAGTCGAGTGATGGATTTTATCAAATCAACCCAAAGCCAGTTCTTGAGCAACATACTGTCTAGAGGAGCTGTTTTGAACATAAGTGTGGAGAGATAAAATCAAGAGGATGAAGTAATCCCTTTCTTTTGGTTTGTTCTCTAAAAAGCTGGTGAGGGGTGTAATTTTACTCACCAAATCCTGCCTGAGGACAGAAACATATTGGCTTTAGGTTATAACAGGTGGAGCCCTGTTCCCCGTAGTATGCTCATAACCTACCTCTGGGCTCTTCCACAAATGGCAGGTTTCTAATAAATGCTAAATTAAGTAAGAAAGAAAGGAAAGAGAGAAGGAAGGCAAATGAGCAGAAAAGAAGAAAGGGTGGAGAAAGGGGAGGGATGTGGGTAGGGAGAAAGGAAAGGAGAGAAGACAGAATTCGGACCAAAGATAGTCAACCTTTTGACACTACAATCTGATGCTGTCACATACAAACATGTTAGACTGCAGTTATTGCTCTTCTGGGATCATTCCTATCAGATGTTTCACTACTGTAGTTGAATAATTTATTTAATTGGGAGCTGCTATCCAGTAGAGTCAAGTCAATGATTCAATCCCTATCATCTTAGAATAATACACTATTGCCAAGAGATATCATCTTCACTTCCTGTTCAACCGCTTTTTACAATAAAGAAAACTCAATCTATACAAAGATCTAGAGAGACATGTTTTTAGACTTTAAGACTGTCTTTGCACACAATACATTACACTTCCCCTGAAACACAGGATAAGACAACCAGGTTCCTCACTATGCATAGTACAAGGTCCCAGAAACAATGAGACCAGCCCCACTGGACACTGGGTCTTTGGAGGGCAAGGACTATCTATTCACTTTGGTCCTCTGAAGATCTGGCACTAGAAAGCATTTGATAAATGTGTGCAGAATGAATGAAAGGCAAATGAGGGAAATGTTCCACCTTAAGAGAATTCAAACCTATTTCCTAACAAAGCAACTTGAACAAGGTTGGTGCTCCTGAAAGATAAGAGACACCTGGGAGAAGTGAACAGCAGGAAACAAAGGTGGGTGTTGCCAAATGTCAGCAACAGCAAAACCAGAGGGGCTGACACTAATCCAACCAAATCTACCTCTTTGTCTAATTTGGAAAATAAAACCTTAAATTGTCCTAGGTTTAAAAAGAGCCAAGTTAGAATCAACATTTTTCTGTATCAAGAGGAAAACACGGAAGTCAAAAGACCACTGTCCAATCAAAGTTAGGGCTACTGTTGAAGTCGTGCTTTCATTTAGCAAAGAAAATTAAATCAGTCCCCACTGTTGAAAAATAATAGCCATCACTTTCTGAGTCTAAGTGGTTCCTTTAGCCAATAATCAACTTACTTCAGCCACAACGAGTGGATGCTTTTCCAACCTCCTAAACTTGCCTGAGGCTCGATCCTCATCCAATAAGCATAGGCCATCAATGAAAGAGTCATTAGGCTTTCTGTGTAGAAATCAGTTCAATATTCCAACCAGGACACCTGCAGGACAGAGAAGACGCTTTTAAGTCTAAAGACATTCTCCTGGTAATGTTGTTTATTGGAGGACCAGGATGGATCCCCACCTGGCTCAAGTCACTCACACACCTTAGAGTAGGTGGGCTAGGACTGCCTGTGAGAGCACTGGGATCTGCCGCATAGGGCTGGCTCTGGGTTCTGTAGCTGACTTTGAGAGGCAGAGAAGAAATGAGACTGTTTCTTCTTATGCTTTCCATTTCTGTACAGTTGTTTAACAACACCAGTTAGTTTACTAACATTTTCCTTTTATAAAGACATAAAGTACCTGCCTCTTTCTGTATGCATGATGTGAAACAAGTGATTTCATTTCACTTTCTCATTCTTCCTCTCTGACAGCAGGGTCATGACATAAGGCTGACTCTAGCTGTTCTATCTCCAAATCTATTTCCTCCTCATCTTGGGCACACACTGACCAGAAGTCTTCCCGATAGGCCCCAACTCTCCTTTAAAATTTATTTTTATTTTTATTTTGTGCACCACATGCATGAGGTGCCCACAGAGTCCAGAAGATGGCATCAGATCCCCTGGAACCAGAGTTACAGATGGTTGTTAGCTGCCATATCAAGCCCCACTTCTTAAAGTCTCCACTACTTCCCAGTAGCACCACTCTGCAGAACAAATCCTCAACACATAGACCTTCAGGAGACATTTAAGATTAGAGCTCTAACAACTTCCCAGCATCCTCTGCTTTAGTTGCCCATGTGACTGAGTTCCAGCCGAGGAACACAAGGGAAAGTGGTGTGTTCCCCCTCCACATATGGTCCATTCACTTGTGATCTCTGTGCTCTAACCTTCCATAGTCATCCTGCAGACCAACCCAATCATCTTAGCGCCATGTGTTGAAGATGGCAGAAGATGAGAAAAGCCTGGCTTCCTGATGATTCTTTGATCAGCAACTACCTACCCACCATGAGCACTGTTTCAGAGATGCTATATTGGCTTGCTAGGGTGGCCACAGCAAAGTACACAAACTAAGTGGCTTACACAGGAGAAATGTCTCGTGGTTCTAGAAGATGAAAGTTCAGGTCAAAGTATCAGTAGGGTTGGTTCCATCTAAGAGCCGAGCAGTAGGATCTTTTCCTGCCTCTCTGCTAGCCTCTGCTGAGTTTCTGGAAGTCTTCAGCATTCCTCAGTTTCTAGAAGCATCACTTGTCTATCACTTTCACCCCAGGTGTGCATGTGTATGTCTGAATTCCCCCTTTTATTAGGATACCAATCATAATGAGTTAAAGGCCACCCTAAAAATCTCACCTTAATTAGTTACATCTGCAACAATGCTATTTCCAAAAAAGAGGTCACATTTTGAGGTATAAGGAGTTAGGGTGTCAACATGAGGATTGGGGGAGAGTCAGTCTACCGTAGATGTCCTGTGTTGAGCCTATAAAGTTTTGTGGCTCATCTAATATAGGAGCCAACCCTCTAGTAATTAAAACAAGTAAATCAACAGATATCAAATACATACCACAATATTATACAGAAAAATATGCTCAGACAGACAGTGGTTATTAGTATATCTTCTGGTAGACGTAAATTTACTATAACTCTCACTCCCATAGGCCTTTTCCAAAAACTAGTAAGTAATTACTACTATTTACACTCATAATTTTATAGTCACTGGCTGACTCCCGTCTGTAAAGAAGGCCTCTAGAACTAGAGAGCTGGCTCAGTTGGTAAAGCACTTAGGGGGAAAAAACACACACACACAAACAGGCATGGAAACTCACACTTGCAATCCTAGAACTGAGCATGACCAGACAGATGCCTGGGCTCATCGGCCATCCAGCCCTAGGCTACATGATGAGTTTCAGGCCACTGAGAGACCCTACCTCAGAAAACAGCTCCCTGTGAACAACACCCAAGGTTGTCCTTTGGCCTCCACATATATGTAAGTAGATGTGCATACACATGAAGAAGGCCCCCAAATGTCATAAGCTTCAGCTTCCTCAGTTCCTGAATCTGCCTCACCATGGCCCAAGTCTTCATACTTCCTCCCTAGACAATCCACTGATCTATCTGCCAAGTCCAAGCCAAATTAAATTTCTCCAAACTCCTATGATCTAACTGCCCAAGACATTCTGAGGCTCATAAACCTTCATTCATAAATTCTAAAAGTCTTTATGGCTTATCGACTGCACAGTAGACAGCACGCTAGGATCCAGAAATACAATAGTGCACAAGGGGGCCTTGCCCTTAAGAGACTTGCAACCAAGTAGAAGAATGAGTTCATCAACTACTGCTCAAAATACTGTGAAACAAACAATCCCACAAATTCGGTCATTATAAGAACAAGTTTTCCTTCCTTGTGAGCCCTGTGAGTTGGTTGGGGAACCTTCAAGTCGGGTCCACTCCATACCTCATGGTTGTCTTTCTGGAGTCAGCAGATGCCCAGTGCACAGCAGAAACACAAGAAGAACAAGAGGAAAGAAGTGTTTGTCAAGGGCTGGGCCCAGAGCTGACATAGTGCAAAACTCCCACCCACATGCCTTGGGCCGCCGCAAGTCATACTAGTTTACAAGGTCTGCCACAAAAAAAAAAAAAAAAAAAACACATAGACTTGGTGAGCCATGCAATGGAAATGCATTTCCCCAAATCTCCAAAATCAAGGTGCTGGCAGGTCTGGTTTCTTCTAAGACTCCTGTTGTCTTAGAGGTGGCTGCCAGAGTTTCCTTCTACCTTTGCAGGGTCTTTTCTTCATATGTGTCTGTGACCAAATTTTCTCTTCTGATGACACTAACCATATTAACCATAGTGGATCAGAATCAACCCTAATGGTTCATTCATTTTCATTTAGTTATATCTTTAGAGACTATCTCCAACTACCATCACATATAGAAGTACTTCATGGGGACACACTTCAGTCCACAAGCAAGGCCAACATCAATGGGGTAGGAAAGTCTTCTCCATCCACCACGGCAAGGGTAGGAAAGGCCACAAGAACTCTGCAGAATAATGTCATCTGCCACCGAGGAGACAAAAATGATACAATGTAACAAGGACCAAGGGAGAAGCGTCTGTAGTTCAGCAGGAGAAACATCTAGACATCTAGACTACATTCTGGATCCCCTGAAGGAGACAAAAATGATACAATGTAAAAGCACCAAGGGAGAAGAGTCTGTAGTTCAGCAGGAGAAACATCTAGACATCTAGACTACATTCTGGATCCCCTGAAGCCTGGCCTCATTACCTCTTTTCTGACCCCAGTGTTTCCACAGAAAAGCATCCAGTAGCTTCCCTCAGAGGCACAGCAAGGCCCAGTGACAACTGCAGTATGATGTGGTAGAAAGAGCCAAGCCAGGATCCCTGAAGACCTGCTGCTGTGCGCAGGATGCATTGGGTTCTCACTCGCCATAAGCTTAAACCATCTGCATGACCTGGGAAAATCATTTTCCCTCCCAGGGTCCATAGCCCTTTTCCTAAGAGAGGAAACGAACTTCAAGATCCCTAAGATTCTTTGACCTTTCTTTACACTGTGGATTCCACAGAACATTAGTCCCAAGAGAGTCTGTGCAAATAAATGGTTCCATGAGCCAAGGCTGAGGGAAGGCTTCATCCAATCCCCTCTTCCCAGCAAAGGTTATGAAAAGTCCTGAAATGTAAAATATCCATTCTGGATAGAACTGGAAAATATTATCTTAAGTGATACAATCCACACGGAGAAAGACAAATGTCGCATGGTCTCTCTCATTTCAGATTCTACTTTCTAATTTTTCTGTAAGAGTCGTTACGTGGGTGTGGGTGTATGTAGAGGTCAGAAAACTAAAAGGGAACCATGAGGCTTTAAGTAAGTAAGGTAGGGAGAGTAATAGAACACAAGTAACATGAAAGGAGAATGCTGAAGGCAGAAGGGACCTGTGGAAAGGCAGCGAAGGAACAGAAGAGGATCAGACAAGAACAGCATATATGAAAACATCATAAGGCCTCGTTACCTTGTATTTTTATTCTTTATTATTGTTTGTATGGGGAATGCAGTATACATGTTCCAAGGCACACATGTGGTCAAGAGGACAGCTTTAGGGAATTGGTTTTCCTTCCACCCCCCCCCCTTTTTTTTTTTGTCTTTTTGAGACAAAGTCTCTCTGTAGCCTCAGCTAGCCTGAAACTCTCTATGGAGACCAGGCTGGCCTTGATTTAAAAGTGTTTTGAGATGAAGCCTCTCTTCTTATTTCTGCCTCCCATGGACTCCAGGCTAGCTGATCCATGAACTTGCAGAGACTCTCCTGCCTCTGACCCTTGCAGTGAGAATGCTGGGATTACAGATGCTTCTGCATCCGCCTTTTTTTTTTCATGAGTTCTGGGGTTCAACTTCCTCCATCAGGCTTGTGCGGAAAGCTCTTTTACTCATAGAACCCTCACACCAGTCTTGAAACATTGTTTTTAAATTAAAAAAAAAAAAAAGAAAGGAGAGAGATGGCTCAGTGGTTAAGAGTGTTTACTGCTCTGCAGAAGACCAGAGTTTGGTTCCCACGACCCACATGGTAACTCACAACTGTCTGTAACTCCAGTTTCAGGAGACCTGGCATTCTCTTCTGGCCTCCAAAGGCTCCTGCACACACATGGTGCACATAAACTCACACGGGCACACATATACACATAATAAAAAATAAATCTTTTTCTTAAAACAGAGAGCATATGTGAGAAAAGCCCATAGTATACAAGCATGAAGACAAAGACCCTATAAAGGGTCACACACTCCATGGTCCAAGGCTTTTGCCGTCTTTCAACTCACTAACCCACTCCCACTCTTGGGAGTAACTTTTCTTTCTTAAAAACTAATTCTATTTCTATTTCTAACCATGTTTCCCAGTGCAATCTTTTATCCCGGGACCTAAGAGCCTGGAACGAGGCACCTCTGAGATGGGTAGAGGCTCTCACACCAAGTCTGATGACCTGAGTTCCATCCCCAGGACCACATGGTTGAAGGACAGAACTGACTTCTGCAGGTTGTCTTCTGACCTCCTTACATGCACATAGCACATGCGCATATACATAGATGTACACACACACACACACACACACACACACATAGTCACTGGCAGGAACTCACAACAGTGGTGACAGCACGCACAAGACCCACACAAGCGCAAACCAGACAAAATCCCAGCATAGAACTGGGTAAGAGAGGAAGAAGCTCCAACCTCAGCTGATGAACTACTGGCAACCCATAACTGTTGGGAGAGGGAGAGGGATTTTCTTTAAAGTGTGATGCTAGATAGGTTGACCAGGCTCCAGTGGATGGACCTACACCAAAGGACATTTGGGGACCCAAATTTGACTTGATAGGTCTGAATATATATGACAGAGCATGTGAAATCTGGCAGAGAGGAGAGACTGTAAGAGTTACAGATAGCAGAGGGTCTAAGTATGACCAAAATATGTTGTATGAAATTCACAAAAGTTAAAAAACAATAAAAGTACCAAGGAGGCCCCGCCCCTAGCTGGCTCACGGGACTCCACGCACATTTTCTAGTGCTACTTAGAAGAATCCCCTTTGAGGGCATTCTTTCTAGAGTCTACAGCTGATTTTCAAAATATCTTCAGTAATGGTGTATTGCAGCTGTTTGTGGGGGAGATTTGAGTTTGGAAACAACAAAAAAGAAAGCCTTTTGGAGCCAAGTTTGGCGAATAACTAGGGTCATAAAGCTGAAAAATATTATCCAGGGTCAAAAATGCGAAGAGCACTTCACCTCCTGCTCAGCCAGGCCATCCCCACCTGGCTCCCAGGTCTCTGGAAGGAAAGTAGTCAGCCTGGAGGAGCTTGCTCCTGCTTTCACACACCATATGCCAAGTTGCCTCTGGCTCCCCAGAACAGCTCCCCACTTGTTTTTTTCTTTAACCTGGCCCTTTGTCTGAACAGAGAGGCATAATCCAGTGGCTCTTGCTCCATGAGTTCTCATGGGGCCATTCGCATTTCTGTTGCCCGCTATTTTTCTGTGTTGAGACCACTATCCCCAAACTGCCCATCCAAGTCTTTAAATGAGCAAGGCCATTCCACCACCTCCCTCCCTTTCAGTCTTCCCTTATCCCCTCTACAAGCTCTCTGCCTCTCTGGCTTTGATCCCAGGGTGAGGATTGTTTTGTTTTGTTAATGCTATTCCTGTTACTCAGTAGTCAGCCTGAGCCTTTTCTTTCCTTCAAATAACATTTAATTGCTTTAACACAACTTTTTCAAGGAGCCAGAGGAGTGTTCTTTGAAGATCCAAATTATCCTCAAAGCTGGTCTCTCAACCTGACTGAAATTTGTGCTGACTTTTAATAACCAGAACACGAAACAAAAGAAAGACATTTTATAACACCTTTTCAGAAAGCATTGTAACTGTGGCTATATAAGCCGAGATTGTCAGAGGGGAAGGTAGCGTGGAGGTCATAGATTCTAATGGGTCCAAACTTCCTGAGCCATGAAACACATTTCAAATGGAAGCTTTCAGAATCCCAGAACATAGACTGGATGTGTAGCTCAGGGACAGGGCCCTTGCCCCGCATGCAAGAGGCCCTGGGTTCATCCCCTCCTATGCTCAGAAAAAGGAAAAGAAAAAAATTCCAGTATATGAAAGAATTAAAAGTAATTTGAAATGCTAAAGACAATGTAAGTCTTCAGACAGACTATAAATGCTTCATTACTTACAGAGTGTCTGAAGACTCTGCACTTGGATTTACATCATACCTTCAAAACTCAGCCATGGAAATAGAGAGTAGGTAAAGCACTTGCCACATAAGCACGAGAACCTGAGTTCAAATCCCCAGAACCCACATAAAGCCAGAACAATAGCAAGTATATATAATCCCAATATTCCTGCAGCAAGATGGGAAGTGGAGGCAGAAGAATCCCCAGAAGCTTGGGGAGACGGTCTGCAGTGGTAAGCTAAAAGATACCCTCTCTAAACAGAAACTGGAAAGCAAGCTGTCACTCTGATCTCTACATGGGCACAATCATACATGCACACCCTTCACTCACACACACACACTCTTAGAAAAGAAACTTCAGACAACTTAAAAATAAGGGAACTGAGGTCCAGAGAGACTCAGAGAAGACCCAACAAAGCAAGAGACAGGCAGACAGGTCTCTATGTTCTGACACCTGCCTCCACAGGCCTCAGGCCAGCCATGTACCTCAAGTACCGGCTAGTTGGCCTAACACATACACTGCGTCTCAGACTTCTATACAATCAGTGCATGGTAACCAAAAAATTGTTTCTTAATGTTTAAGGAGATGGGAATGTTAACTACCCTGATTTGATCCTTGCACCAGATATACCTGTATGAATTTATAGACTAAGGCAACCCCAACTCAGAGAAATCAGGGCTAGA
This sequence comes from Eospalax fontanierii, assembly GCA_035773235.1. NCBI lineage: Eukaryota > Metazoa > Chordata > Mammalia > Rodentia > Spalacidae > Eospalax > Eospalax fontanierii. Next base: position 20,154,630 of record CM069530.1, read on the forward strand.
TCTGATAACAAAATCTTTGATACCAAATTCAGTATGCATTCTCTCTTCAACCTTTCACCAAAGGTCTCACACACAGTAGACAAATGCTCTGTGTTCTACCACTGTGTACACCCCACCCATAAAAGAGTTCATGTGTCCCAGGCTGGCCTCAATTCTCTATGTAGCCAAGGATGACCTTGACCTTTATTTTTTTTTAAGATTTCTTTATGCTTTTAATTCATGTGTGTTTGTGTATACCTGAGTATATGCAGGTGCTTGTGGAGGCCAGAAGAGGGCAGAAGATCCTCCTGGAGCTGGAGTTACAGTCAGTTCTGAGTTGCCCATTGTGGGTGCTGGGAACTGAGCCCAGGTTCTCAGCAAGAGTAGCAAGTACTCTTAACTGCTGAGTCATGTCTCCAAGCTCTGACCTTGAACTCTTGATTTTCCTGCACTTACCTCTCAAATGGTAAGATTAGAAGTGTTCACCACCACGCCTAGTTTATACAGTGCGAGGGATGGAAATCAGGGCCTTATGCATGCTGGGCAAGCCCTCTACCAGTTAAGCCACATCTCCAGTTCAACATGTCTTTTGTGGTTTGTTTTGGGGGGGTTTGTTTTTTGGGGGGGTTGGGGTTTTGGTTTTTTTTTTTTCCTTTTGGTTTTTGAGACAGAGTGTCACTATATAGACCAGCCTGGCCTAGAACTCACGACCTTCCCTCCCTCCATGTGCTGGGATTATAGACATGCACCATCACATCCGGTTCAATATGCCTTCTAAAGGCATTCAAAACTAATGCATGTTACCAGAGCCCCCTTTCTGCTCACTCCAGCATAATCACAAAGAGTACTATGAAATGGAAAACTCAATAATTCTAATAGCTATTAAAAACCACTATTGATGCCTGTGTTTATTCTAATGTCCTCATTGACTACTGCACTGTCATGGGAGGTGAAAGCCGTTCAGAACTGACTTTCTGAAATCAGTTTCTCCTTAGGCTAGGCAGTACAATAGCAAGTTAAAACTCAAAATGGGAGAAATCAGCGTCACAAGTTATTCATCAACCACAATGAAAACTTGACATTTATTTGAATTTTAAAAAGAAAATAGAACTTTTTAGAAATCACAGCAAAAGGAAAGCCTGCTTAAGCAATGCAAGCATCTCATATCTGGGTTACATTCAACAGAGGCCGGGTAGGCATGGTTTGCATGAATGGATGTGGGCTTCCCCCCCAACCCCCTGTCGCTTTCTCATCATGATCAATTTCATGTCAATGAACTACACTGAGGATGTTGCAATTCGATCCGACTATTGCACTGGCTAAAGACATTCTCCACTCCAGGAATCTATCACATCAATCCCAGAAGCGCAGCTGTTAGCTGCCAGATTCTTTTGAGACACGGAAAAGAACAAATTTCTCTGACTGAACTTTCAAGGGTCCTGGGATTCCCGTACGTTCAGTTGGCATTGCTCCCTCCCAGGAAGTGAGGAAACTCCCTGGTATCAAAATCTTTTAAATCAAAAGGGAGTTTTTGGCCCCTCTAGCATTTTCCTTGACATGTTTGGCCCTGCATCTCTAACTGGTCCCCTTAAAAATAGCTTTAAGGAGGGCTAGAGAGATGGCTCAGGGTTAAGAGCACTGGCTGCTCTTTCAGAGGACCTGGGTTTGTTAGCACCCATACAGTGGCTAACAACTGTCTGTAACTCCAGTTCCAGGGAACCCAACACCCTCTTCTGGCCTCCTTGAGCTTTATTTACATGACACACACAGGTGCACTCACATGCAGGCAAAGCACTCATGCACATAAAATAAAAATAAATAGATAAATAAGAGAGTGCCTCATCCATTACAAAGTGCTGGCATTAGAGGAAGATTCAAATACAAGTTCAGATTTGATACCAAGATCAGAAATCATTGTTTCTTTCTCTCGAGCACAGCCTGCCTAGAGATTCCCAAGGATAATGTTCTAAACATTCTGGTTCAACATCTGCTAGGTTATCAGTGGGGGAGCCACACTTTGTCGGAATGTGAACAAGTGAATGGCTGTTGAGAAATGGCCAGTACATAACCTCTTCTGCCTTCCATGCAGGGAAGTTATGGTTGGGAAGTTACAGTGGCACACACCCGTAATCCCAGCACTCAAGAGACTGAGGCAGGAGGATTGTGAGTTCTAGGTTAGCCTGGGCTACATAGACAGACATTGTTTTAGAGGGAGAGAGAGGGGGAGAGGGAGAGGGAGAGAAGCTGTTTGTGGCTTCTTAGCAGTGGAATTGACTTGTCTACTGCAAATTCATATATCACAGTTATTACATCATGACACCCTCATACAGGAAGCCATTTGGCTGGGCTACTGCCCTCCCTGTAAGCACAGGGAAAATGGAGGTAGAGGATGGAGGAATGAGAAGTGGAAGTTTCGCTCTTCGGGTTCCCAGGACCGGCATCACCAGCGCCTGATCTCCTGGGTTCAAAGACAGAAATAAATCCCTAGAAAACGCTCACCTTTTCCCCTTTTGTAAGTCTTATTTTATTTTCATTTGTATATAATGTATGCAAGAGGCAGGTTTCACATTCCCTGGAGCTACAGTTACAGGCAGTTGTGAGCGACGCAACATGGGTGCAGGGGATTGAACTCCGGTCCTCTGCAAAAGCACCATGGACATCCTCTTGCTGGGCATGGTGGCACACACCTTAATCCCAGCACTCAGGAGGCAGAGGCAGGTGGATTTCCATGAGTTCAAGGCCGACCTGGTCTACATAGGGAGTTCCAGGCATCTGGGGCTACAGGGAGACCCTGTTTTAGAAAACCAAAAAGAAAAATAAAAAAACGGTATGTACATTCTGTTAATGCTGAGCCATCTCCCCAAGCCCCCCAAGCCCTTCCTTTGGGGTGGAAGCAGTCAGAGGAAGTGGAAGGTGGGATGGGGAGGAAGAGAAGGAAGAACAGAGGAGACAGAACCCTGCCCTTTGTTTTCTCCCCTGATACAACCTCACGGCTGAACCTGTGCCGAGAGCATAAATTGGTTTCACAAACACGACAGATCTGAGAAACAGAGTCGTCATAAGCTCATATGTTCCGCTGATTTGATGTGGCTATAAAAGCATACTAGCCTCAGGATAAAAACCTGGTTTCTGAGATCATGGGTCCTATTACAGTAAAATTTCCCTGTAACAATTCAGACCCAGGTATATGGAAAACACTTTACTTGCATAGTTTTCCCCAGTGTAGTAAAAATTTTATTTCATCTACGATACAGCCTGTGCCTCCACACATACCCCAACAAAGGGATCTGAGAGGCTGAACGAGGGCGTGACTTTGCTGTGGTTCCAGACCCAGTGGACAGACGCCACATTGCCACTGCACTCAGGAGCCAGGGATTCCTGCAGACACTGGCAAAACCACCCTTGATAGGTTTGCCATAATTCAGCCTAGAACTGAGCTCAGGAACAACTTCTGTCCATCCACACACCGACTGGTGGGTCTCTTATACTGCAACAGACCCTAGAGAGGTAAGAAACCTAAGCATCCAGAAGTGCCCAGGGAGAGAAGTATGTCCCATTCTGTCTATTTTTCCTTCCTCTTGGGAAACAAATTCTGTCAGTCATTTCCACTTTAGTAGGAATTCAAATGTCTCCTCTTCCAAAGGCATTTTAATGCCTACCCCTTCCCATTGTTGGAAGGAGCATTTTGCTTCTTACAGGAATCTCAGGTGTATTTGCTTAGATGCTTGGAAGAACAAGTGAAAAGGAAGGCCTCTCCAGCTCCTTGACACCCCACCATCTTTGGGATGAAGTCTAAAACAAGCACGGCCCCCAAATCAAAGACGCTCCAGCGCCAGAGCTGTCCCCTTGAAGAAGTGGTCCCCAGGCTCAGAGCTCAATCTGTTTCCAAGGCATCCTCTCTTTGAAGAGCCATGCACCACACACAGGATTCCTTTCCCCGTGCTGACTGTGCACCTGACTAGCATTGACCCCATTCTCATAAACTACCCTTACCGGTCAGAGAGTGGATTCGGCACAGTAAGTCACCTGTAACTCCCAGCAATCAGCTACATATTCACAATTCTTTTAATTGCACTTGAGAGGACAAAGATCAGGAACAGATGTCAGACATAGACATAACCATGAACGATCTTTTGTTAATTGAGTGAAGAGCCATCCATTCTGTTATCAGAACTAATTCTTAAGGCCATATGGCACCTTTTACAATAGAGCAAATCTTTAGACTCTTTAGAATATTAACATTTCAATTAATAAAATGCAAATAAGGGGGCTGCCCAAGTAAAATGTCTTCCTAAGCCTGACTCGGTGTCCCATGCCTTGAATCCCCACACTTGGGAGGCAGAGACAGAAGAATCTCTGTGAGATCAAGGCCAGCCTGGTCTACATAGAGGGTTCCAGGCTACCTGGGGCTACAGGGAGACCTGTCTCAAAAAGACAAAAAAAAAAAAAAATGCCTTCCTATTAAATGTTGGTAGTCACCAATCAGTACTGAAAATTGGATATATTAATAAAGCAAGTATTCAAATGTTCAAATGTTCACCAAGCTGTGTCTATACCTGTCCTTCATTCCTTTATTAATGTATTCCACAGCATCTGAGTGCCCAGCACCATACAAGGCAAAGAGACACAATGGTAAACAAAAATAGACATAATCTTGACCTCCCAGGTCTAGAGCTATGAAAGAAACAGATATTAAATGATGGCACCTCTATCAGGAAATAAGTATGTGCAAAGGCCCTGTGCCAGGAACAGTGGTAACAGAGTGGCTGGCAAAGCAAACTGAAGCAGAGATCTGGTATAAGAAGAGTTTAAAAAGGCAGACAGGGTTTATAGGCCACACCTTGACTTTTAGCTTATTCCTAAGAAAAGAAAGCCATTGAAGGGTTCTTAAGAGGGAGAGTCACACAGATTTGAATCTCAAGACCACTCTGTGTGGAGTCTACATGAGAGAGAGGAGAATGGTGGGGCGGGGGGGGGGGGGCGGGGAGTAAAGTGGTGTTTGTTACGGGGAGTCCTTCCCTGGAGAGAGTACAAACAACATCCACCCCTTCCTCCTAAGGTCCCAACAACAAACTAAAGTCAGATTCTACCCAGAGTTCCCCCCAGGGAACCTAGGAGTTTACTGGGCTTACTTATAGAGCATGGAAGGGGTTACTTATAACAGTCACACTGGAAAGCCTCCTTCACTCAGCATGAATGACTGCTTCCCCACAGCCCCAGGAGGACTTCCTTCTCAGTCTACTACCCTCCACCTGGTACTCTAGCCTCTACTAAAACCCCTCCCCGCAGGCTAATTAGGGCAATTAGGGCAGAATTGCATTCAAATGACTGTGAGGGAAGGTTGGTATCTCAAGCAGGGTTCTATGGCTCACCTGTGAAGGAACGTCAAGAAATCATCAACTAGCAGCCCCTGAAGGTCCCTTGCAAGCAGGCACTGCTAATCTGATGATGGTGGCTGTTTGTTTTGCTTGGAGAACCTTGTTCTATAATAAGCAGTATAGGCCATGCTGGTCTGGGACCTGGAATTGAGCTGGAGATAGAATTGAACTTAAAAGATACGTGATCAGAAGCTTTCTAAGACCAGGTACAGATCAGAAGGGGACTGTGGTGAGGACGAACAAGATGTCACAGAATGATTACTGGGTTTCTGTCTCACCGAACTGCTGAGATCAAAAGTGCTAGAGGAGGCCTAGATCAGGAAGAAGGTCTGGAACTCTGGATGATCTGTTTGCACATGCTTTTTCCTGACCATACCATTCTGGCTAAAGTAGAGGAGATGGCACAGCTAGGAAGATGGGCGGGGTAGTCATATTTAGTTGATCAAGGTCCCACATTCTCCTTTCCTGGGGCTACTCACACTGGGAGATTATCACCACCACTCCCACACTGGACAGGTGACTCAAGGAGTCTTACCAAACCACCACATAGAGGAGCAGAGCTCCAGGATCCAGAGAAGGGCACCCTAAAGAAAAGGCTTCCCTGGAGATGCCATCGGGAGCAGTCACTTGGCAAACACAGCAGGACTGCCTGTGTGCCCAGCTCCTCACTAGGGCCCATGGACCGAAGGTCAGTGAGACCCCAGCCCTGAAGGAGGTCGCATGTGTGGTAAGTGTTGTGATAGAGGCAGAGAGTATGACAGGCGTTCACAGGAAGACTGACAACCTCCAGGAAGGAGGAGTCAGGATGAGTCCCCAAGCTGTATCTAAGCTGGGTTTTGAAAAGTGATGGTTGATGGTAACTGAGTGTTTCTGTTAGACCGAAGTCCCTTTGCTCCCTCTTCCTCTCTCTCTCCCCCTTCTCCCTTTAATCCTTCAGGCTCATCTTCAGGCATCTTGCACCTGGAAACATAAAGTCCTCCCAGGGTTGAGCAGAATTCGGTTACATCCTTCAAAGAGGCCCAGGGGTTCAGAGTCTTAGACACTGAGAAAAACACAGCAAGAACAGAACACCGGTGAATATCTCAATATTTCAGCCTTCCACAAGCATTCTAGAAAGCAAGTGCGTCTTAACTGCAGTATGGAGAATCGATTGAGAGAGGAAGCAGGTAGTTAAGAGAGAACTCTGACCTAGAATAAAGCTGAAGCATTTTCTGTGGGCAGCGAGCAGACACTTGAACAAGCCTGCAACATTCAATCATTCTACAGGATTTGCCAGCCTGTTGCCTGACAGGAAGGTGGTACTATGAGACATGGCACCAGAATGGGAAAGGGAGTATGCATGTCCCTGTGGGGGAGTACACATGTAAGTGCATGTGTATGTGGAGGTCAGAGCTCTGAGGATAACCTTGGGCATTGTTCCTCAGGCATTATCTACCTTGTTTTTGAGACAGGGTCTCTCACTGGTCTGAACTCACTATGTAGCCTACACTGGCTGGCCAGTGAGCCCAGGGATCTGTATGGGTCTTGTGCATGCTGTCACAATTGCTCTAAGTTCATATGAGCAAGTTTCCAGCCATTTGGAAACCTCTGTTTCCTTGTGACCAACCAACCACAACCCTTGGCTCTTACGGTCTTGAGCCCTGGGTGTCTGGGGTTCAATGTAGGAGTCCTGTAAGACTCTGCAGTCTTATTCTCTACATTTGGCCAGTTGTGGGCTTTGGTGTTCATCACCATCTATTGCATGAGGAAGCCTCACTGGTGAGAGTTGGGAGATGCAGTAGTGTTCTCTGGCCCTGTTCCGTTATGTTCTAGGGCCTTTGGTATAAAGGTTGCATTGTAGATGATAGCACCACAGTTTTAAAGAAGGCATATGTAAGATGAGAGGAGTGGGCCTCCTCTGCACGCCAAACAAAACGGAGTTCGTGTGCACTCCTCCCTGAGTTCTGAAGACCCTAACCTTCAGTGTCCTCTTGGATAGCAGGGAAGAAGTAGAAAAAGCTGACCTCAAAACTTCTTCATTTCAGGGACTGGGACAGGGAATAGCCCATGAGTGACAGAGGGAAGCTTCATCCTGACCCACCAACACTGAAGTAGGCACAGAGCAGTTCCAGGATGGAAATGATGTGTCAGCATCTTGTCCTAAGTTGATCAAGTGGCTGTCAGCCACCTCCATCAGCAGCATAGGTACAGCATACAATCTCAATCTCTCTCTCTGTCTCTCTCCCCTCACCTTCCCTTACTCACATATACAGACATACCGACATGCACAGAGTCATTCATTCTGGCAGCTTACAGAGGACATTGTCCCCTCAAGGCCTCTCTGCTCTCAAAGACTCCAGATACCCTTGTCAGCGCTCATCTTCCTTCCTGTCCTGCCCTCCACCCCCGTCTTCTGTAAAATGACAAAAATTCCATATCTCTGCTTCACAAAATGATGTGGGCACTTGTAGCAGACTGAGAGTGACCGCACGGCAAGGTTGCCTGCAGCTTAGAACCGGTTCATCCACACAGATACCTTTTCCCCTGGCACCACAGAGAGCTGGGGATGGAGGAAGCAGAGCTAACAGAAAGCACTGTCCCTCACAGGTCCCTGGCCTCCCTCGGGAGAGACTAGCCCCAGGACGCTGCCCGCTCGCTCTCACCCTCTGCTGTCTGTGTGGTGCTCCCTTTTGCAAATACAAGGCAAAAATGAGTTTGTCAAGACTGAGCTGTTGAGCCAGTCAGAAGCATTCCTGGAAGTGAGTCTCTCCAGGGCTGAGCAATCAGTTGCAAGGCTGGGGCTGAGGCTGGGGCTAGGGCTGGCCGCTAGCAGGCTCAAGTGTAATTTAGGGCTGTGCTTATTACGGGCTCAGACCTTGTTTGATGCACTGGAATGGAAAAAAAGTTTCCTCTCTGCATGTGGCCATGTCCTGTGTGTCTGTCGGATCTTTAACAATGTAAACATCAGAAACAGATGGGGAAATCCAGGCCAGTGCCAGGCCAAACAGTGCTCACCACAGACAATGCACCATGGTGCCAAGACAAATATGCTCTGTCGATATCACTAATTTATAGCACGCTGGAACCAAGCAAAACAAATAACAATTAAGGCCCAGAAATCTCAAAATGAATAACCTTTCTGTACACAAACTCAATGCCACTATTAAAAGGCCATCAACTGCGACAAATATATGAAACATAACAATGAAATCCTTCTTATGTGAATAATTACTGAATAATTACCAGGAAAGGGGCATTTCTCTAGCCTGCAGAGTCTGGGGGTTTAAACGCTAAGTCTTGCTTGTGCAAAATACACAAGGGCTTTCAAAATGCCTTTGCAGACTTGGCCTCACTGTAACACTGAAAGGGGAGGGGAAGGACATGGCAGGCCCACACGTCCCTGTGTTGAGATGGGACAACTGCGGCCTAGACTGAAGATGTGAATGGCCCCGTCACATTGTTCTTGTGAACCAAACCAGGTTACAGGCTTCTTATCTCTCACCCAGCATCGATTCCACCTGCAGCAGGATGCTTCTGATCCCACAAGCAGGCCTGCCACCACCACTATCTCCATCCTCTCTCTCTCTCTCTCTCTCTCTCTCTCTCTCTCTCTCTCTCTCTGCTATATTGTCCAAGTCTACCTTAAACTCACACTCTTCCTAAGTGCCTTTATTTTTGTACTCAGTTTTTATTTTTCTTATAAAGTGAAAAATTACAGTTGTATATATTTTATGGGGCACAAGATATCATAATTTATAAACACCACGTGGACTAATTAAATCAAGTTCATTAATGCATCTACCATTTCAAACGCTTATCATAGTTTGTGCTAAGAACATTTGAATCACCTAGCAATTTTGAAATGTACGGTGTTCCACAAACTATATTTACCAAGCTGTGCAAATCCGTCTCAAAAGAAAACCTATCCCTCCTGCCTGGGTAAGGCTTCCTCCCTGTTACCATCAGCTCTGCTCACCCAATCCTTGGTAGCCCGCCTTCTACTCCCTGCTCCTTCCTGTGAGTTCAACTGCTTTAGATTCCATGTGCAAGGAGCTGGAGAGATGACTCAGCAGATGAGAACACTTGCAGAAGACCTGGGTTCGGTGTTCAGCAGCCCCCTGGGAGCTAGCTACTATCCATAAGTCCAGTTCCAGGGGATACGATGCCCTCTTCTGGCCTCTATGACTTTTGCTTGCACATAGTGCACTTACATACATATAGGCAAAACACACATAAAAATAAATAAAATATTTAAAAATTGTTTTAAAAGATTCCACATATAATACTAGAGAGATGGCTCAGCGGCTAAGAGCACTGGCTGCTCTTACAAAGGACCTGGTTTTGATTCCCAGCACCCACATGGCAGCTAACAACCATCCCTAATTCCAGTTCCAGGGGCTCGCACACCCTCCTCTGACCTCCGTGGGTGTTGTACATCATGGGTGCCCTTATATACATGCAGGCAATGCACTCATACACATAAAAATCAAAATAATAAATAAAATATTTCTAAAGGATTCCACACGAGTGAGAAAATATGGTGTGTGTCTTTCTGTGTCATTTCATTATGTTGTGTGCCTTCCAGTTCCCTGTTGTTGCAAATGACCGCCATTCTCCCGTTTTCAAGGCCCAGCACTTCCCCACTGTACACTTCACCATGTTTCCTTTACCACTCGCCTACTGATCAATGATTCAGCTGACTCTACAGCTCTGCCAACCTGCCCAGATGGGGTCTTGGGCAAGGCCCTGAGTTCTGGAGACTGGCCATACAGGGATTCAAGACAGGTGATTTGTCCCAGTGTTTCTGGGCGTGGCCAGGTTGGTTAGGGGGCTATGTCGTTACTTGATACCAATGGGCAGCACTGCTCGTGCATAGAGTTACCATGCTCTGTGGGATGCTCACTGTGGGATGCTGAGGAAGCTAGATGCCCATCTCGAGTTCTCCTTCCCATTGCAGAAACACCATGCCTGAAGAATCCTCCGTGGTGTTGCTGCGCCAGCTTGGGGGAGGGGGAAGAGCAACGCAGTCGGAGTAAGACCATGTCTCTTTCCCTTCTAATGCAACGTCCAGTTCTCTGGTCCATGGAGGTATCTAAGGATCATTTCATATCTTCAGGCTTTCATCAAAGTATTCTTGTCTGTAGATAGACTCTAGTTGAATTTGGGAAAATTTCCTATTCTGCATCTTATTGGTATTGTTCCCATATTTCTTTGAAGGATTTTGGGGTGGTGGGGAGACACGGTCTCCCAGGTTGGCTCCAAACTCACTATGTAGCCAAAGATGATCTTGAACTCCTAATCCTTCTGCCTCTACCTCCTAAATGCTGTTCCCAGGTACCTTCAGAGGGGAAGCAGACCATGAACTAGCAAAGCTAGAGTATAAACTCAGCCTCTGCAATCCCAGCTGTCCTTCCAAGCATTCAACCTCTGTCGTCCTTCTTTACCAGCCTAGGCATGTGAAGAGGGATCTGTCTACACAGCAACTTCTCATGGTACTTCAGCTGGATGGCTTCATATTGAGCCAGACATAAGCCTGCCTTAGGGTCAGGGCTCAGTCCAGGGAGGGCAAGGAAGACGCCAAGTGAGAATGAAGCCGATTCTTTCTCTGCCCGCAGCTGGCCTACCTGGCACTGCACTCAACTTACTCAGGCTTGGTGACTACAACCACACGGCTCATTCTGTGTGTGCGTCTACCCAGGAGCTCTGACTCCCAGTGGGAGAAACTTCCTCAGCCTGCAGGTGCCACATGGCTCTTGAGACTCAATGGCCAACACAAGGAAAGCCGTTCTTTGCCCATAGGTTTGCAGAACATTTAAAACACTGATCATTTTCATCATCATAATAATGGAGTAGGGACAAGGATACCTTTACAAACTGCTGGGAAGAGGACACATTAATACAGTTTGGAAACTCCCCATTAAAAATGTGTTGAGTTGAACCATACAAAATTCAACTATCTTTGACCTATAAACATTTCCTGTGGTTCAGCTGGATACAATCTGCACATCTTTTAACACTGTTCACTTCTTAGTAGCTACCTGAGAGAAAGGCTGGATCGTGTGCAGACAGATGTTACTAAGATGTTCTCTCAGCAGATGTGTGGCAGCTAAGAATTAAAAATTAAACTAAACGTTGGGTCTGAAGGGATGTCTCAGTGGTTAAGAGCACTGCTGTTCTTACAGAGGGCTCTGGTTGGAATCCCAGCACCCATATGACAACTAACTCCTTCTCAGCCACTGCACTACATGGGTGCACTTACATACATGCAGGCAATATACTCACACACATAAAATGAAAATAATAAATAAAATATTATAAAGACAACCTAAACACACATCAATAGGACAGTGGCAAAATATTCCTGATGGATCCCATGGAAAGATCACAGCAAGTAGGTGATCAAATAAATTGCAAAGGGGAGGGGGGAGGGATGGAGGGATGGAAAGGAGAGAGAGAGGAGGAAGAAAGGGGGACAGAGAGAAAGAGGGAGAGAAACAAGGAAGGAAAGCGAGAGGGAAAGAGGGGGAAACTAAAAAGACCGAGGAAAGACAATAATAACTGCAACGTCAGACTCTTAATACGAAACTGATTACAATAAATTTTAAGACTGACATTAAGGGATTGTTCACTTGTAAGTGTCACAATGGTATTGTGTTCCAGTTTTTAATAGCTGTTAACTTTCAGATTTACAGAATGAAATATTGATGGATGGAGTGACATGGTCAAAGTCTGCTTTAAAATAATACAGGAAGGGTGTGTGAGCAGGGTCAGATGTTCCGGCTGGGGGAGTTAATGATTGTTGAGGTTAGCAGTAGGAACTCAGGAGCTCATTACACTAGTCTTCTGACTTTTACATGAGTTTTCAAACTTTTCATAATGAAAAGTTAAAAATAGGAGCCAGATATGGTGATACAAGCCTGTAATACCAGCACTCAGAAGATTGAGGTAGGAGGATCAAAGCCAGCCTGGGCTACATAGTGAGTTTAAGGCCAACCTGGGTTATACAGTGAGACCCTGTCTCTAAAACAAAAGTATTAGCTTCTAAACAAAAAAAAATACAGTTCTATGTGTACTAAAGAGAAAATACCATATTAAGTGAAATCACAAGTTGCAGTATAATATTTAGATTATGATACGAACCAGATTTTAAAAACACAAAACAAAATTCAAATACACAATTATAATTATATTTTTTAAGTTTAGAAGGGTATACTCAAGTCTAAACTAAACAGGAAGAAAAGAGGATTGGAAAAGGGGAGAGTAGTCACAGAAATTTCCCTTCTATTTTATTAATTTTTATTGAATTTTTGTGTATTTCATACAAAACATCTTAATCATTTCTATAGCTCCTCCCGCATCTGTACACACAAGTCTAAACTAAATAGTTAAAAGTAGTTACCACTGAGAAAGAAAATAAGATTGGGAAGGGGACAGTGATTATGGAAATTCCATTTTTAATTTTTATTGAATTTTTGTGTATTTCATACAAAACATCTTAATCATCTTTATACCCTCTCCCCATCCATCCCCTCCCATAGCCCTACACACACACACACACACACACACACACACACACACACACCACATTCCATGCATTCTGTCATTTATGTTAGGGTCTGTCAAGTCAAGTTAGTATACCCAAATGTCTCTCAGTGCCGGGTCATCCACTGGAGTCTAGTCAGCCCACCTAGAATCACTCCCTCAAAGATCATCTCTCCCTCACACAGCAGTAATCAGTTAATAGTTCTTCAGCTAAGACTGGGGCCTGCTGCCCATTTCCCCAGTTCCATGCTGGGTTTTTTGTCTGCTTGGGTTTGCATGGGTCTTGTGCATGCTGACACCATTGCTATAGATTCATAGGAACAATTTCCCAGGAACCTGTAAGACTCTATTTCCATATGGTCATCACCTCCTCCTTGGCTCTTACAATCTCTCTGCCCCCTCTTCCACAATGGTCCCTGAGCCCTGGGTGAGTGAAGTTTAACATATGAGTCCCGTCCAGGGCCCACACTCTGCAGACTCTTATTCTCTACACTTTGGTCATTTGTGGCCTTTTGTGTTCATGGCTCTCTGTTACATGAGGGAGCTTCAGTGATGAGAGCTGAGAGATGCGTTAGTATTTTTCCCATCTCTTGTTTCACTGTGTTCCATGAGCCTTAGGTCCAGAGGTTCCATTGTAGACGTGTCACTTAGGCTTGGGCGTCTCACAGACACTTACTGTCTGTGTGTGACCAGTTGTGGAACTGTAATAATCTCCTTCTATGTCAAAAGAAACTTCTTTGATGAGTGGTGACTGACATACTTGTCTGTAGATACAAAGATCCATATTTAACATAGAGTAAGAAATTACATTTGCCTAGGGATGGCGATTTCCCTTTGATTTGCTTTCTGTTTTTACAAGAAGACATTCATGTGCTACTTGTGTAATTTTCAAGTACTAAGCACCCACTAACCAAACATTTTAAAGCGTTTAGAACATCCTCGTGTTTCCAGTTCCCCCACAGCATTGGTGCTGACGGGCAGCTGTCAACCGAGCCTGACGCAAGTGGTGGTGTGCTGGCTCATTCGTTGTTTGTAAGTCCCCAACATCCCCTGAGATAGAAAAACTGACTTTTTGCTAAGCACCTACTAAATGTCAGGCACGTTCACATTCATTATTTCCATAATCCTCCATAATCATGGACCAAGCATTATAGTCCAAAGGTTAAGGTGCTTTCCCAACTCCATTCAGGTAACTTTGGGGTGAGTGGATGGCGGATCCAAGTCTGACTCTAAAGTCCACAGTCCTCCAGTCAATGTCGCAGGAGGATGCCAGGTCCTCCCATAGGTTCAGCTTCTTTTCCTGGGACTGAGCAGGATGGCAATACAGTAATGGGGAAGAGAAAGAAAAGAAGTGTGCCTGACAAGAAAGAGGAGGGAGAGAAGTGAGATCAGGAGAAGCAGTGCGAGGGAACATGGAGTTAAGGGTGAGGCTGTTGGCCACGAGGCCCGGGAGCAGAGCATGGAAGCAGTGGTGAGGAGCCCACGTGTCAACGAGCAGGTGTGGTACTACGAGTAAAGCTGTGAGGACGGTGTGATGAGCTGATGGTAGGTAGAGTAGGGTGCAGGGGAGCCTTCAGCATCTGCATCTGCCTCCTCATCGGCCTGTCATAGGGGTCCAGCAGAATGGGCGTGATTCAGAGATGAAGAGAATGAAGCAATGAAAGGTTGCGGGGGTACACGTGGAGGGATGGGAAGAGCGGAAGTCGGTGGGTTGCGGGGGTACACGTGGAGGGATGGGAAGAGCGGAAGTCGGTGGGTTGCGGGGGTACACGTGGAGGGATGTGCAGAGCGGAAGTCGGTGGTGTTTTCAGCAGGGGAAAGCGTCCCCCCAACAGAGTGAAGAGAGAGGAAGGACAAGAAGAGGAAGGAAGGGGTAATCCATATCAACCCTTAAGAGTGTCAAAGAGCAGCCCTCAACCAACTCGCAGTGGGAATGTCATAAGTAAAGCTATGTCAATGGTGGATCTAAAGAGATGATTCAGCACTTAAGAGCACTGGCTGTTCTTGCAGAGGACCAGGATTTGAATTCCAACATCCATATGGCAGCTAGCAACCATCTGTGACTCCAGTTCCAGGGGATCCAATGCCCTCTTATGACCTCCGAGAGCACTGCACAACACAGGTGCTCTTATACACATGCAAGCAATATACTCATACACATAATAAATAAAATATTTTTTAAACTGTGTCAGAAACTGGGCATTGTGGCACATGCCTTTAAATCCAGCACTCAGGAGGCAAAGGCAGGCAGATCTCTGTAAATTTAAGGCCAGCCTGGTCTACATAATGAGTTCCAGGCTAGCTGGGGCTACAAGGAGACCCTGTCTCAAAAAGATCAATAGCAACAAAATTACATCAATGGGACTAGAAAGATGACTAAGTGAGTAAAGTACACAAGCATGAGGACATGAGTTCAAGTACCCAGAACCATCTAAAAAACTAGGCATGAGGGTCTGCACCTGTAACCCCAGCACTGAGGATAGAGATGGGAGGATTCCTGGAGCTCGTTGGCCAGCAAGCTTAGCCAGCCGGTGAGCTCCAGGTTCAGTGAGAGACCCTGTCTCAGAAAGAAGATGGAGAGCAAGAGAGTGAGAGAAGAAGATACTGAGTATCAACTTCTGTCCTCCCAAGGCACATGTGTACCACACACACACACACACACACAGAAATATATCATGCCAGTTTCTCAAACCCATCCATCCTTCCCATGGTGACTGGCTGTTGCACTTGGATCCCCGACCTCAGCTGGGATCCTCACTGGCCCTTCCATGCTGAGCTAATCCATTCTTTCTCCTTCCTTCTGGTTCTTCCTTAGATAATGAATCACATTTTGTAGTTACTTATTTCTTCACTCATTAACCACCACAGTGAACGGAAAGTCCATGGCAGGTCAGGGTGGCTGTAGATCCCTTTAGTTCTATTTGTCTTCACTCCCAGAACCCAGCAGAGTGGATGGCACACAGTTAGTGTTCAATTACATTTGTAGGGCAGATTGATGAAATAGAAAGAGATAAGAGAGAGAGGAATGAGGGAGGGAGAAAAGGAGAAGTGGGCAGGGGAAGAGAGAAGGAGGAACACAAGATGAAGGGAGGGCGGGAGGAAGGGGGACAAAGAGGGAGGGAAAGAAGAGCGAAGGGAGGAAGAAGGAGGGAAGGAAGGGACAGGGAGAGGGAGGAAAGAAGAGGGAGGGAGGGAGGGAGGAAGAGAGGATGGGAAGGGAGAAGAGAAGAAGAGAGAGAGGGAGTTACAACAATACACTTCATCTCTCTGCTACCCAAGGGCAAAGAAGTCCCTCACAGGTGAAGAAAACGCCCTTGAACATTTCTTCTCAGAGAATACTCCAAAGTCAGGTTCTCCATTTGGAATCCTGGCTGTAGCCCTTCACTAAGCTGACTATTCACTGGTTTTATCTGCACTCCGTCTCCCCAGCATTAGTCAGGATAGCAAAGAGTTATCTGAAAATTGCGTGTTGGAGTCCGCACAGAAAATAATTTGTGCATCTGAAATATTATTCACGTGTCTGAGAGCTGCTAGACTACACTCTAAGCTGACTTCATAGAGTATTTATAATTGCCAAAACAAGTTATTTCAAAAATAAACATAGTATTTTTAGCCTAATGCTGTTGATAACCTGCTTTGTTAAGTCATTGGCTCAGCTTAGCATCAACAGTGGTTTACAGGCCCAAATTCTTACCAAAAATGATCTTCTGTCCCCTGGATACCCGGCTCTCCAGGTCTGACTGCCCGCAGGAGCCGGTATGTCACCCGCCATGGGCAAAAGGTCCGAGCCCTGCAGCAAACACTGCCCACCTCGTTCACCTTCCTCTCTGTTTCTTCCCCCTTCTGTGGGTGGCCAGAGTGAAAAAGAAAGGACAGTCATTTCTCGGTGCTATGACAAAATACTTGACAGAAGCCAACTTGAGGAAGGAAGGGTTTATTTGGGCTCATGGTTTCAGAGTACAGCCCTTCAGGATGAAGAAGACCTAGTGGCAGGAGTGTGAAGCAGCCGGTCACATCACATTCCTGTCAGGAAGCGGGGATAGCGGAGCGCTGGGGCTCAGCTGGCTTCCTCTCTTTTCTCTTTTTATTGTCTAGGAACCCAGAGCACTGGGCTGGTGCTGTCCACATTCAAGGAAAGTCTTCCCTCCCAGGGATCAGCCCCAGCTCTGCTCTTACCAGCTGTGTGACCTCGGGCAAGTTACTTTACCTCTCTTGATATCAATTTCCTTAACTGTGAAATAAGAATAATATTACCTTCCTTCCAAGGAGGCTGGGAGAACTACAAGGAATGTTTACAAAGGCTTGCCACAGAGAAGGACCCCAGTAAATAAAGCCTCTTGCTCCATCACTTTCTGCCTCTCTTCCCAGTTCCTCTCTCTTATATGTCTAATAGTTCCCTAGAATCAGAGTGGCTAAAATTTACACAAAGACCATGAGAGGAGAGACTCGAGAACTTTTGTTTGGGAACAATCAACAGGACTGATGATGACAAGAGTCTGATCTCTTTGAGGCTGTAGTCAGCCTGCCCTGGCTCTATATCCCTCTCTACATTCATTATGTGACCATGGGCAAGCGTATCAGCTTCTTCCAGCTGCTATAACAAATTATCCCAAACTTGGCAGCGTAACACCAAATTTATTCTATTACAATTCTGTAAATAAAAATGTAAAGTCAGCGTGATTGAAATAAAGGTGTGGTGAAGCTGGTTCCTTCTGTAGACTCCAGAGAGAATTTTTTCCTCTGTTTTTTCTAGCTTCTATTGGACACCTGAACTCCTTGGCCAGGAGCCCCCTCACTTTCTTCAAAGGACACCACTCTAGGCAATCCCTCCATCATCAAATCACCTTCCCCCCCTGACTCCAACCCTACCTCATCCCCTCATGGAAGGAACTTTTGGTCATACCACTGGGCCCACCTAGGTAATGCAGAACCATTTCTGTACCCCTCGGTCCTTAATTTAATCACAACTAAAAAATTATTTTTGTTACATAAGGTCATATCTACAAGTCCTGGGGCTAAGACATATATATACTTAGAGCTATTTTTGATTTCTCTAAGACTCATTTTCTTCACCTGTACCAAAGAAATGATACTTATTTTAATAGTTAAATTTATCGATCAATTTGGCTGTGCCATGGTCCCCAGATATTTCACCAAACAGCAGGTCAAAATATCACTGTGAAGGTATTCTTACATACAGTCAGCAACTAATCCAGTAGACATTTTATTATCCAAACTGTGATGAAGATCTCCTAATCAATTGAAAACTGTGTACATGTGTGTAGTGTGCAAATGTGTGTGCACTGTGCATGCCTCTATGCATTTGTGTTTGTATGTGTGGGGGCACATGGTATGTGCGGGTATGCATGCATATGGAGGCTAGATGTTGGTCAGGGGTCTTCCTGGATTGCTCTCTACCTTTTATTGGAGCAAATTCCCTTACTTGAACCCAGAGTTTACCAATTCAACCAGTCTTCCTCACCAGCTTACTCTAAGGGTCCCCGTCTCTGCCTCCCACACACTGGGATTGCAAGCTGGCTGCCACACCACTTGGCATTTGCATGGGTACTCAGAATCTGAGCACCAGTCCTCACACTTGTGCATCAAGTGCTTTACTCACTGAGCCATGTCTCCAGTCCTACCAGCTGAAGAGTTTTTAGAAACCAAACCCCAAGAATTCCTTCTGGCTCAAGGCAGTCTTGTCACACGACCTGAAGCATCATCTCTTCTGTAGACCTTCAGCCCCTGGCATGCCAGACAGATTTCAGATTTTTGAACACCAATAATCACATCAGTCAATTTCTTTTTCAAAAACAATCAAGATAGATAAATGAGAAAAAATAAATAAAAGATCCGAGAAGGAAGGGCATTAAAGCTTTGTAGTCAGTGGCCAGCACATAAATGTCAGTAAACATTAAATATGGGTATTGCACATTTTAACAGCATTCACAAACACACACAGACTGCAAATATCAAGTAGCATTAAGCCACGGTGGACATTAGGTTAGGTGTGGAAAGAGTAGCAAGACCAAGCCTAGATCTAAAAACATCGCTCAAACCCCTTCTATGGTCTTCTGCTTGCCCTCAGCACTGCCTCCATGGGGTCACTTCCTAGAGATCAAAGGGGCTCTGAACAAGCCAGCAATTGGGGATCATAATCTCTGGTCAGGAACCACAGCCACCAGCTGTGGACATGAACACGAGCCTCCACCACTGCAGATATAGCCGTGCAATGGAGAGACATGCCAACCAACAAAAGTCAGAGATGTCTAGTGACAAGGAAACACTCAAAGTCATGCCTCTCAGTCTGTCTAGTATACCAAGTAGCCAGCCTCCGAGATGAAGAGACCTCCCACGGGAGCCGGCTGCTGCTCGCTGCCCCAGTGAGTGAGACAAGGAGTCAAGTAAGAAAACACAGCATATAGATTCACCACCTAAAGATGGTGGGCATGCTTTCTCCAAAGCGTACTGTGTCACACTCTAAAACTGCCCACAGTTTTCCTACATACACTCGTACGTAAAGCCTTCTAGAAGGTCAGATGAACACCTAACAAGGCACGATCTACCTGGGTTGTTGTTTTCTCCCTCTCGCTCATCTATGTACAGCAGCTCACTGGAGTCAAGCACAGAAGGCTGTTTAGGGGCTGTCACAGCTCGGCTACAGAACTTTCTCATCTCCCCTTGAGGGGGGAGTCACAGAAGCTCAAGTTCTTTGAGCTGCCACAGGCAAAAGTGTCTTAAGTTCAAACACTGTGGCAATTTGCATGGTAATTTACACTGCAACCCTTTGTCCCCCTGTCATCCCAAAGAAGCCCTTGAAAAAGTTGAGGAGAAGCAGCTCAAATGTTTATAGCCTACTTGACACACTGTGATTTCACCCCCTCTCGCCAGACAGAAGGGGTGGGAACCTAAGGGTGGGTTTTATTGTGGCGGCTGGCGTTCTTTGACATTGTTCAGTAGAGGGGCTGGAAAGCAGACAGAGTAAAGTCATCATTTGGCTGCCTGTAAGAAAACCTAATATTGGAAACTATTTGTGATTAGCTACAAGTCAACCTTCCACCCAGTAATAAAAAGTGATTTCTTCCATTGATATAATGCTCTTCATTTTACAAAACATATTTCTATTTATTATCTATAGTAGGGAAAAAAGACTCCATATTAAAGGAAAAAAGGGGAAGAAATATTTTCTGGAAACCAGAAGAAAGAGTCTTCCAGAGTTGCACAGTATTATGAGAAAGTCATCCAAAAATGGACAGAGTTCCCTGTGAACTTGGGAAAGATGGCTCTGACGGTGGTGATGGTGACATCTTGATAAGGATGCTGACAGAAACGATAACAGTGGCGATGGTGGCTGGGCACAGTGGCATGCACCTATAGTCCCATCTATTCAGGAAGCTGAAGCAGGAGGATTGCTTGACTCCAGGAGTTCAAAGCCAGCCTAGACAACATAGTGGGACCCTATCCTACGAACACATGAACAAATGAACAACTGTGCTGGTGGTGAGTATACCAATGACCACCGTGATGGTAAGAATGTCAACGCTGAGCATGGTGATAATGATGATAATGACCTTGAAGATAAAGACAGTGATGATGAAGGTGGGGGGTTGGGTGGTGATGGTGATAGCTAGTTTGTATCAAGTCCTTATTAGACCCTATACACAAGGTTAATCAGTGTACATTATTTAACGTAATCTTTACAATGAGCCCATTGAGTTGTATTTCTTCCCACTTCACATATGAGAAAACTGAGTCTCAGAAGAGTGAAGAAACTTGACCAAAGAAATGTTGAGATCAGAGCTAAAGGGCTCAGTGGGTAAGAGTAGTTGCTTCACAAGCATGAGGACCTGAGTTTAGATCCTTAACACCCACATAAACCAGACATGGCCACAGGTACATCTGTAACACCACTGCTATGGGAGTAAAAACAGGAGGATCACCAGGGCTTGCTGACCAGACAGCCTAGCTCAAAGTAGCAAGTTCCAGGTTCAGTGAGAAACCCTGACTCAAAGGAATAGGCAGACAGTGACCCAACAGGACACCAAACGTCCTCCTCTAGCCTCCATCTTCCTAGGCACAGGGGAGCACACCTTCATACACATGCAGATACACTAAGCACACACATATATAGCACACATGCAAAAATAAATAAATTTCACATTCTTAAAAAAGCAATGATGAGATCAGACTTAGTCTCAGGCAGCTCTCCTTGATTTCATGCTGGGTTTCATGCTAGACACCCCAGAGCCCAATGACAGATGAAACAAAATTTGTTCCATTACCCTTTTTAAAAGTTTCCAAAAGCAGTCTCCCTGGAAAGAAAAAGAAACATTGAGCATGCCACACATAAAGGTACTTGTAACATCAAAGAGGCTCAAAGCTTGCAGGCTGTATTTCTGTGACTCCTGACAGCCAGGTGTACCAGGAAGGTTTTAGCCTCCTGTGCAGACATACAGGTTCTTCAAGGGCAGGGCTGAGGGCAACACCCCCAGCACAGGCTGTATAGGAGCCTGACATCCTCACTTTGTCAATGTCAGCAAAGAGCATGTCAAAGAAGAAGAATTAATCCACCCAGGAGTAAGGAACTAAAAAGATGCATTTTGAAAAGGCACACACGGCCAGTGGCAGCATCAACCAATCTGTCACAAGTACCAGCAGACAGAAAATTCTAGCTTTCCATTAATGGCAGAGTACTTTGTTTTGCTTTCAAATACCTACAAAAAATAATAATAATAATAATAACCTGCTCAAGGTGGGTGGCAAAGTACATTTACACCCAATGGGAAACTGTCACAAAAGATGCTCACAGCTTCCAGTGAGAGTCGGAGAAACATACAAAGACTGTAAAAACCCAGCCCCGAATCACTGCTGCTCCGAGGTCTATGCCTCTCTGTAAAATCCAGAGATCAAAGGCAAGGCCTCCTTCATAAAAATCCCAGTGGCAGCAGCATCAGGTACTTGGATAAACCCATGATGTAATTCAAGACATTCACCCTTACCATTATTCAATGTCTGTTCATCTCATCTCCTCAGCTAGATTAGAGGCTCCTTGAAGCCAGGGATTATCTGATTCATTGATATAATTTGTCCCACAGTAACCAGCACAGGGTGCCACAGCATGTTCTATCAAGGAAGAGCAGTCTTATGCCAGGACACACTGGAAGCCCCCAGACTCCTTTGATACCACTTCTCCCAAATTGGTAAGATGAGAATCTTAATTTCCCTTAGCAACAAATTTATGATCAGAAGCTCTTTACCAATCAATCATAAAAATGATATAAACAGAATCAACAACAACTCAATATGTGAAACTATTCTTGGGTTGGAGAAAGCTCATTTAGTAACAAGGATCTGAGTTAGATCCCCAGAAAAAAAAAAGAAAAAAGAAAAGCTGAGTCTGATGGTGTGGCGAGGCAGAGACAAACAGAGCCACGAGGCTTGTTGACCACACCAGCACAGCCTACTTGGTAAGTTCCAGGCCATTGAGTACCCATGTCTCAAAAGAAAGTTGGACATGCAGGGTTGTTCTCTGGCCTCCTCATGCCTGAACATATACATACATGCCCACATGTAAGCACACATACACACACACAAAGTTATCCTCCAAGGATAACTAAAGGGTAAACAATTTGACCTCCAGTCTAGAGTGCTCTCTCCAGGACAGCCCACTGTGCCCCTTGTTACTCTCATGAGATGGCTTAAGTGGATCATCTTCATTCACCCTAGGGGAGATCACAAAGACCCCAATTTAAAACTCTAATTCTGCTATATCATAAGTCAGAATCCCAGCACGGTTTTCCTAATATCAGTCACACCCTGCTAACAGACACCATGCCACAGGCTCACCTACGTGCTGTTAGCCTTCACTTCCTCCCCTCTGTTCTGAATTACAGAGGAACTGGAACCCACAAAACGCACCTCTCAGACCCCTGTGTAATAGGCGTCCATTCTTGTAAATGCATGAGAATAGCAGGTGATTTAAAGGTGGGAGTGAGTGTTCATTCTCCACTGCTGCCATAGCAACTTACCCCAAATGTAGCAGCTTCATACAGTGCCTACTTAGTCACACAATTCTGCGTGTGAGCAGTCCAGTGGGGTCAACTGGGTCCTCTGCTTGGGATCTTACAAGGCCAGAATTAAGGTGCTAGTTGGCCTGGGCTCTCAATTGGAGGCTCTCGGGGAGAATCAACTTCAGTTTCATGAAGCTGTAGGACGGAAGACTACTGGTGGGTCATTTTTGTCAGCTTCTACAGGCTGCCCTGCTCATGGCCCCTTCCTTTTCACGTTCAGTAACAGTGCATTGAATCTTCACATGCCCTGAACCTGTTCCACATTCTGTGTGACTTACTCTTCTACTGTTAAGAACGTCTGTGCTTACATGAGGTCCATCCATATAATAAAACAGTCTCTCTATTGTCAGGTCAGTTTATCAGCAGCCTTAATTATATCTGCAAAGTTCCTTTTATCACATAATATGACATATTCAAGAGCATGATAGCAAGGGCCAGAGATCAGAGGGACCGAAATTCTGCCTGCCACAGAAGATTGAACCCTCAGGAACAGCGGGTCCTCCCCAGATCCAGCAGTCACAGTTGGAGCCTCTTCCTGCATCCAATGGCAAGACTCAGCACATCCGGAGTCCCAGTTCTGCTGCATCAACCATCTCCCTTGGAGGTCCCAGGCCCTGTGAATTACCCACAGGATTGAAGAGACAAAGGTGCCCAAGGTCCTGTTAACACTCTGCCCATTCTCTGGGTCTTAGTCACTTCACTTCCTTCCAGGCTGGCTGGCCAGGGAGCCCCAGAAATCTGTCTCCATCTGCCCAGCCCTGGAATTACAGGCATGAACCCCATGCTTGGCTTTTTCACATGGGTATTGGGATCAAACTCAGGTCTTCATGCTTATGCAACAAACACTTTACCAGCTGAGCTGCCTCCCCAGTCTCTTATTTTACAATTAGATCTCATCCTGTCTGAAATAGTTGGCTTGTTTTCATCTTTCTAACTGAACTCTAACCAAATGCAGGTACCATAAGACAGAAGGATCAAGTGACCTTAGAAATACTAACTCAACCAAATGTAGGTACTTTCCTTCCTGCAGGACTTCCCAGAGTATTAAATATATGAACAAGGCATTAAGAATGTCCAAGAAGGGGATTTAGCAAACAGTATTACAGTGTCCCCAAAGAGTATCAAGGAAAGCCTTGTTTTGTAGTGGCTTACTCAGGGAGGGGGAGGGGCATTGAGTTTCAAAAAGTGGTAGATAGGTCTGACATTCATGGAACTTTTAAGAAACAACATTATGGTTAAAATCCTCTCAAGCTCTCGTGCTAGCTCTAATTAGCACTAAATATTTGATTAACAAAAATTGTAGCTATGTTTGTGGAATTTAGAAAAGCATTTGAGAGTTGATTCCAACAGCTAGGGAAGTTCAGACTGATGGGTCAGACTTGTTTTCACAACCAGCTTCCTACAGCCACCTCCCTTGCAGGCATTAAAGATCATTACAAAGGCCTGTCATCTCAGAGTCATAAGGGGCTTAACAAAAGAAAGGCAGGTGTCCCTCCAGTTCTCATCTTTAGGAGACTTCACTGTGGGTATATGTGCAGTGAACTCCTTTTTTATTGTGTGTGTACATGCAGAGGCCGGAAGTCAATGTTGAATGTCTTCCTCCTTCACTCTCCTTGTTTTTCCCTCACTGACTAGGCTAGGCTGGCGGGCCAGCAAGCCCCAGGGCCCTCCCTTCCCCTCATTACACCTTTGCAGTGCCAGGACTACAGGCACACAACACCATGCCCAGCTTGTTATGTGGGTGTTGGGGATCTAAACTCAGGTCCTCATGCTTGCACAGCAAGCACTTCATCTGCTGAGCAAACTCCCTAGGCCCTGCAGAAGGCTCCTTTAGCTTCCTCTGCCTCTGCCCCTTCCGGTTATCTTCTCCTCCTGCTCCACCCACTTCCCACCTCATCTCTGCCTTCCCTTAAAGTAGATAAGAGAGGACATCAAGGGTAATCACAAAGGAGAAACGAAAGAAGAGTCCCCTAAAAGGTCATGATTCAATAAGAGTTAAGTAATACACTCCCCTCTTGATGAATTCTTATATCATTAAAAATGATAATTATGATGACTTTACAACAACGTGGAAAATGCTTATGATATAATTAATGCTAAGTGGAAAATGCAGAACACAAAATGATAGCTATACTATGATTACAATTCCTTAAATTATATGTTCACGGGGACAAAAACTGGATGGAGGAATGGAAAACATAGTTTAATTTGCAGGGGATGACTGGTGGCAAGGGTGAATTTCTTCTCTCTTTATATTTGGCTGATGATTCTGTAATGCTAAGCAAATCATCAAGCGCTAAAATAAAAAACAGGCTGGGAGATGTGTAGAAGTGGGAGAGGATAAACAGGCATCTCATTTGCCTGTGTGTGAGAAAGTGGCATCTATCTAGGATAGGAATAATCAACTTGATTTTTATTTCCAAATGCAACTTAGTGTCGGCTGCCTAAAGATAAAGCATCATGCATCTGAGTGACCAACTGGGTCCTACAGGGGAGAGACAAGCTTTACGGCACTAATGGTTTGGGGCTCTGAGTCCATTTGGGGTGTTGTAACAAAAATACCACAAATTAGGTAATTTATAAACAAAAATTTCTCAAAGTTCTGGCAAACGGATTCACACAGATTTGGTGTCTAGAAGGGACTTGCCTTCTGGTTCATAGATGGTGACTTCTTGTTCTGTACTCACATGGTAGAAGGAAGCTCCCTGAGACCTCTTCTATAGGACACTAATCCAGTCAATCATTCAGGCCAATGTGGCTCTAATCTGAAGGGTGGGCCTTGAGGGTCATTGCAACGTGGGGGTCGGGGAAGGATATTAAGAGGTTTCACTGGGTAGAGGTAGGGACTAAGTCCTTTGAAAGAAGGACGAACAGGATAGAAACTAAATGAGATCCATTCAGCCAGGATCACATCCCAGAAGGCTGACTGAGATGCTGACTGACTGAGAAGGCTGACTGGGGCAAGGGGAGCCGAAAACAGGGTGATAGCAGGTAGAGGTCAAGAGAAGAACTCAGCAACCACAACCCAGAGGATCTTGGAATCTCCCCAGATGACCACCCCAGCTTCCCACTGGACGACACCTGCTTGTGTACCTCTCTCACAGTACTTACCTCTAGCGACCCAGCAACAGTGTGAGTAGACAGCATGTCCTATCTGAGCCTCAACTGGGAACCAGCAGCCAAGAGAGACCTTGTGAACTAACCAGGTGATGGCAGGCTCCTGGGGTCACACTGCACATTTGAAGCAAATGGAAGGGTACGGAATGAACAGGGTTGAGGTGAAATAGCTGTTAGGAGCACCTCGGTTTGAGCACGTACAGTGGTCTAGGCTCCCCAGTCACACTTTGTAGAGCAGCTCCGTTTGCCTCCTCTTGGAAAGAGGGAGTATGTGGTGCTCAGGAGGAGGAACTGAGGGGGAAGGAAAAGGGAGAAGCATCTTCCAGGCCAGGGGAAGCCTGGTCCAGGGCTCAGGAATGCTGGCTGGCCCTAGCAAGAGAACTGTGTGAGGACCAGCAGATCATGAATGGGAGACCTTTGATCACATCCCCCCAGGGGATCCTTGTCAGCTGTCCACCTCCATTTGCAGTCGTTTGGAGATTATTTGTATACACACCTCCCTCATGGCACCCTCCTCTGAAGATCAAGCAATGGAATGGTTAGGCAGAGTGCCATGCCTGAGTCTCAGTTTTAGGCCTAGTCAGTCAGAGAGGCCCTGTAGACTAACCAGATCAAGGAGAAAAGTAGAAGGTTTAGAGTAGCACAGCCTCTAGGCATCTGGCCATTTTCTAGTGCAACATGTTCCTGATCCCTCCACTATTGGCAATACAGGTATCATTAAGTTGCTAAACCTGGTCCAGAGCAAGAATTCTGTACCTAAATACCCACTAGGGCACTACATATCTCTCAGATAGGCCCAGAACCTAGGGTCCCAGCAACATCATAGTTCAGGAAGGTAAATCAAAGTAGCATGAAGAAGCCTCTAAAAGATGTCTACCCCCTATTCTCCAGCACCTGCAGCCATGCTCCCTACATGGCAAAAGGGACTTGGTAGATATGTACACAGAGAAATGAGGTGATGATCCTGGGTAGTCACAAGTGTCCTGGTAAGAGCAAGGCAGGACGGTCAGAGTGGAAGATGTAACAACAGAAACAGAAGTCAGAGTGATATGAGCCCATGAGCCAAGGACTGCAGACAGCCTCTATCAGCTAGAAAAGGCAAGTGAATGAATTCTCCACTAGAGTCTCAGAAGGAACACAGCCTAACTAGATGGAGATTTAAGCCTGATAAAATTGATTTGAGACTTCCAACCTACTGTAAGATAATAAAACTGTGCTGTGTTAAGACATCATGTAGTTATTTGCTACAACTATTGGAAGCTTATTAAAGTAGCAGAAAATAATCCCTGGAAGTTCATGGTGGTGTAAATCTGCAATCCTAGCACATGGGGAGGCTGAGCTAGGAGGATCAGCTGATCCCAGGATTTCAAGGCCAGCCTGGGCAAATGGTGTGGCTCTTATATTAAGTACAAGAAGAAGGAAAATCCCAGAAAGGCAGGTACAAGGGAAGACTTCTCAAACTCTAGTTCACCAGGCCAGGGACATATGATAGAAGTAGACAATTTATATACAGCAGGCTGGACTGTTAATGGGAGAAGGGCTTCCAGAAAGCACTCAGCTGAGCAAGCATTTGTTCTTACTTACCATCCACTAAATCTTTCACTGTGGGCCTGATATGCCTTTCTCCTCAAACTCTCAGAATAACTCTACCACACAAGCAGAATTGTCATCCCCATTTCAGAGATGTGGAAACCAAGGCTCAGGTGAGGGAGGTCAAAGCTGAACTGAGATTTTGAACCTTTGCAGACTGACTGCAAACCAGAGCTCAGAACCCTTCTATCATGTCACATCATGAAACATAAAGATCAGTAACAGTGCTACTAGCTATGTGAGAGCAGGAAGCTCCTGAGCATGCATGCAAAGAACATGTTCCTAGGAGAAAAGCCACCCCTGTGGATCAGTGCTGTGTGGTTCGTACAGTAGCACCTTCCAGAACCACCAACAATGAAGTCCATGCCACATACACTAATCTTGATGACCCAAATGCTGGAAAATATGAGGGAAGAGCTGGATAAATCGTGCCTAAGCGAGTCTATAAAGTATTGGGCAGCTTTTTAAAATGATGTAGACTATGTAGATCTATATTCATTGACATGGAGAGCTGTTCCTAATGCATCGCTGGGTCTAATGAGCAGGTACAAAATAGTGCACACAATGGGAGCACATACACACACATTTTTTTTACTAACTGTTCTATAATAAAAAGAAATTTCTGGGGCTGGGGTGGTGGCTCAGTCAGTAATGTGCCCACTGAACATGCATAAAGACTTGAGTTCAGATCCCCGGCACCCATGTAAAAAGTCAGACATGGAAGAACACATCTGTAACCCAGGGCTGTGGGCAGGGGCAGATATAGGAAGATTGCTAGGGCTTTCTGGCCAGCCAGTCTAGCCAGTCAGTGAGCTCCAGGTTCAGTGAGAGACTCTACCTCAAAAAATATGATGGAGTGCAGAAGGCACCTGAAGTCTGGCCTCAACTTGCACATATCCTCCCACACACATACACATAGATATACCACACATACACAATTTAAGAAAAGTCATTTACATAGCCTATTTGCCATTTAAGACAAATCATGTGTTTTAAAAGAAATTACTGGGAAATGTTCAAAAGTAGGAAAACTGAGCCCTGATCGTTTCAAATAAGGATGGGCCATGATGAACATCTTATGAAGAATGCATGATCTAAATGCCATGTGCTGGGCTTTGCAGAAATTTAATCTTTGTCACTGCCCACCCAGGTAAGGGCTCCAGTCCCCATTTTTTCAGATTTAAAAAAATCCTGAAGTTCACGGATCATTGAGATAGCTCACCAGGCTAAGGCACCTACCAGCAAGCCTGACAACCTGAGTTCAACCCCTGGAACCCACACATGGAAGAAGGAGAGAACTGACTCCTACAATTCATCCTTCTCTTTCTCTCTCTCTCTCTCTCTCTCTCTCTCTCTCTCTCTCTCTCTCTTACACACACACACTAAATAAATTAAAATGCAATGAAAAAATTAACTCAAGTCAGACAGAATAATTTGCTCCAGCCAGGTCCTTGGGCTCCTACCTGTTATTCCAGCCCATTGGATGCTGAGACAGGAGGATTTCCAGAGCTTAAGGCAATTCTGAGCTACAGGGTGAATTATAGGCCAACTTTGGACTTTAGAGTGAAACCCTGTTTCAACAGAATTGCCCCATTTCCCCAACTAAAGTTCCTTGGCTGGGATTTCATCCAGCTCCACCTTAGCTCTAGCGGCTGCTCTTTCTGCCATGGATCTCTATAATATTTTAGCTCTAGGACCAAGAAGGTTCCAGACAAGCAGGAATGCAGAAGGAATGAAAGCTGACCAGAGGATGTTCATGGGGGAAGAGGCCTGGGTTAAGAGTCCCAGTAGCCTAAAGCAAGGTCTCTCCACCTCAGCTCTACTGATGTTTTAGGCACTATCATTCTTCATTACAGGAGGTGGGAGAGAGGCCTATGTATTGCAGATGACTGCAAGCATCCCTGGTCTTTATTTACTAAGTGCTGTCGCAACTCCTGAGTCACAACCAAAACTGTCTCCAGATGTTACCAAAGATCACCTGCAGGGACAGATGACCAATAATGGCTAAGGGCCCCTACCTAGAAAAATTGCTAGCTGCAGATCCCTGCTGCACAGCAGTGATTCCAGAATGCAATTTGATATTTGATGCACGTGTTCACACTTACACCAACTGTACAGCTCAGCCCACAGTGCTGGATCTGCCCTCCTCGGCTAACCCTTCCATCCTTATTGTTCTGAGCTCTAACAGCCCCTTCAGGCACTGTTAAAGACAAATGTCCTAATTGGTGAGCCCCAAGTGATAGTTGTTAACTATTACCCTGATCTCCACGGAGGCCAGAAAGCTAAGTTTCACAGCTCTAAGAATGGCCCCACAATGGGCATTTTGCCATTGCCTTCTGTGGGGGTTCATCCATGCCCCTGGGTTCTAAAGTAAGGGAAGCCAGTTTTGCTTGTAAATACAGAGCTGTGCAGTCATTACGAGCTTTCTTGGAGATAATCAGGGCAGACTCTGGCTGCATGTGCAGGGTTATTAGAGACCACCCACAAAGTTGATTCAACACAAAATGACACTACTAAGTAATCTAATCCCAAAATGTAGATCTGATTCCAACAAATTGCACACAAGTGGTCTCCTGCTGGTTTAAAAGGCAAGCCCAAGTGCATTTGTGGCAAGTATGTTTTCAAGAAACATCTAAGCCATAGACAATGGAAACACCAGACCTGAGACCATTGGCATCATTTATTTAGAGTCAATATTTCATATTGATTATAAAGTTATGATTAGAAAGCATTGAACATGCTACCTTTATCCTCATTCATTTTCTTTTTGAGCCAGATGCCAAAAACAGGGACAGAAAGATGCGGGAATCAAGTATTTTACTTCTCACACCAGAGATCATTGCCCACTGCTCCTATAGTGTCTATGTTTTGAGATAACACAAAATTTGGAGGAAATGACACCATAATTTTATCCCCACATAATATGTGTGAGTCCTCAGCTCAAAAACACATCATTCCTAACCTCTAAAGAAGAGGGACATTTATTCACCTCACCAAAAAATAAATCAGAACTAGGTATATAAATAAAGAACTGATATGATTTCTTTCATAAATCTTTCAAAAGATAGAATTTAACAAGTTTAATGCAAGTCAACAGTTTGACTAGTTGCCTAAAATGTTAACACCATGTTAACAGAATGCATTTTAATGGCCTTAATAGCATAATCGCTTATGTGAAAGGAATTGGCAGTCTTAGGGTCTGCTGATCTGACCACATAAGGAGGTGTTCTGAGACTGGCATTCAGATGGATGTCTGTGGTGGATGCTCTGTGTCAGTGAGCTTTGCTCTTTGCTGTGACTGATTATCTGACATAAAGAACTTAAGGGAAGAAGGACTCAGACATTCTAACTCTCATTTCAGAACTTTCAACCATGGTTCTAGGCTTTGTCGATCTGGACCCACGGGGAGGCATGACATCATTGCAGCAAGAACATGTGATAGAAGTTACTCGTCTCAAGGTAGATGGGAAACAAAGACTGGAAGGGATTAACGACCAGGTATAACCTTCAAAGGTACATGTCATGTGACCTACTGTCTACAGTTAGGCTGGCCTTCCAAAGCTTCCACCACCTTTCAAAGCAGCACCACCAACCAGGGACCAAGTATTCGATACATGAGTCTGTGGGGACATTTCATATTTATGATATTTCATATTGTTACCTCGACAGCATCTAGAATTACCTAGAGGACAAGCTTTTAGGCCTTTAGGCATGCCTGTGAGGGATTATCTAGTTTAAATTAGCCTCTGGACAAGACTGTAAAGGGTTGTTAGGTTAAGTTAATTGAGTTGGAAAGTCCCACCTTAACTAGGGGTGGTACCATTCTATGGACTGAGTTCCTAGACTGAATAAAAAGAAAAAAGTAAGCTGACCACCAGCATTCATCTCTCTCTCTTCCTGACTACAGTCTCAATGTGACTACCTGCCTCACGTTCCTGTCTCCCTGACTTTCCCACCATGATGGATGAGCTTTCCCTTCAAACTGTAAGTCAAAATAAAGCCTCTGTTCTTAAGTTGCTTTTATCAAGTACTTTGTTACAACAAAGTAATTAATACAATATTCAAACCACCATAGACCCTCAGTATCCATTCAACCTTTTAGGCCATAACACACAATGGTTATGGTCATCTCTGAATGGCCTACATGCCTCATGAGATGGGGTGGCTAAAGTACCACCCAATCTGTACCTAATTCAGGTCCTCACAAACTTATTACTCCAAAGGCAAAAACTTTGTCGTCTTCTTCTTCACTCTTCTGGGCAAAACTTGGCTTCTGGTGGATTTTGTTCTCAGGGAAATTTTCATTGAGGTTGTGTCTACACTAAGAAACCGAGTAGAGGAGAGGGAGGAGGGGACTAGGATATGGAGGAGAATATGTTCAAAGTGTATTATATGCTCACATGAAAATAGTCTTCTGTAACCCTCTGTAAATAAAGGTAAAGAAAGTAAGAATAAAAAGCATGAATGTGCTGTGTTTAGATCAGTGGTTTTCAAACTGCAGCCACAGTCCAGCAAGAGTAACAAATAGCTTGTAAGTCTATAACCCGTACTTTTGTCTTGAAAAATAATAAAAGCTGTTTACTTCGGAAAAGAGAAGAAATGTTGGGTGCCTCTCTCCTGCTGTGGAACTCCACTGGCAACCCCACAGCTGAGCATGGCTGGAGAAAATTACATACTCACCCACTAGCCTTCCTGTGGTTGACTTCTGTGGCCTCCACGGCTCTGCAGATGGCCATCCTCTCTCTCAGCCTCCAGCATCTCCTTACCCATCTTCACTTTCAGCTCACCTGGCTTCCTGTCTCACTGAGAAAACAGAACTAATCCAAAACAAACTGCTACAGTCTCCCCCCGACCCCGACCCCGACTCCAACCCCAACCCACCTACCAGCATCTGTTTCCCAAACTCCACATTCCCCACCTTAATATCGACCAGCCACTCGTGCTCCTAGAGAAAGCTGATTCCACTGGGTTCCACTTGCTCCATACAGGAACATGGTCCTGACTCTTCCCCTCTGCCTCACATCATGAGAATTGTCCTCCTCTGTTGAGTTATTCCCATTTCCACATGATATCTCTCATCCTCAAAGGAAAAAGTAAACATCAACCTCTCCTCACTCTACTTGCCTCCCAATGACAGCCCTTGTGCCTGCTCCCTTTACGAGAGCTGCTGATGCTCCTTGAAGAACTGCAAGTGTTCCGATTTGCTGAATCTGCTCCTCTCATTCTCTCCATCCAAAGCACTATCCCTCCCCCTCCACCAGAACGCTTTCTTGCCAAAGTCATCAGTGGCATCCAAGTAGCTGAATCCAGCTGTCAGGGCTCGGGGCTCATTCTGCATTGTTTGGAGACAGCTGCTGTCCTCCTCCTCCTTGGAATACTTCCATCGCTTGCTTCTTAGGCCACACTCATGACCATAAGGTCTACCTCATGACCATTTCTTCTCACTCCCCTCATGTGTCCTTCTAAGCTCCCAACATTCTCATACTGGAGGGTCTAGCACTCACAGGTCTCTCTCTGTATGTCCCACTCTTTCCCTGGTAGTCTCACTTGGTTTTAAATTCCTTGTATCTATGGACGATCCCTAAGTGTCTATCTCCAGCTAGACTCTCTCTATGAATTCCCAATTCACTCACATGCCCACTCATCCCCTCCATTCAGAGTCTAGCAGACATAGCCAACATGGTTATCCCGATACTCTCCTTGAAATCCATTCCTTTGTAAAGAAATCCAGCCCTTCCCATTGTCCAAGCCAAAACCTTCAGGGGCTCCTTGACTCCACTTCCTTCACAGTCAAAGTCCAACATATTGGAGCATTCTCTTGGCTCTACCTCCAAAACATACCCTGAATTCAACAAGTTCTCACCACTTTCAGCAATATCTTATTCTCTGTCAGTTTTCACTTTGATTATCTTGACTATCTTCCTGTCTGTCCCCCAACACAACAGTCAAAGTGAGCCTATTAAAACATACATTAGATCCAATCGTTCCTCTGCTCAGCTCTCTTCCAGAGGCTCCCTACTAACACACAGAGCTAAGTCTTATCAATCCTGCCCCCTTCTAACATGAGGGCTACAGAAATGCCATTTGTTGGTGACTTCATAAATGGATGTCATTGATACGGACAATCTGTTTATTAGGAATTAGCTAACCATTTCATTCATAAATGACCAGCTAACCCTTCTCCTGAAATCCTTTTGATTAATTCAAGCCAGGTGTGATCCTGTGACCTCCAGGTGAGCAGCAGGGTATCCAGTTTGCCACCCCAGAGCCATCCATACCTCTGGCCTTAGAGCCCTGATGTTTCATTGATACTCTCTTCCCTGACAAATCGCCAGTCACCCAACTCCACGCAGGTGCACGCCTCAAATCTGTAGCCAGCAGCTCCTGCTGGTATCCGTGCAGCTGTTTCTTTTCATGAGTCTCTTTTGTGCACTGACATATCTGGGAAAAAAAAAAGAAGGGGAGCATATCAAATTTCAGGAGATGAACCAGCTGGCTTAAGAGGAGACAAGGAAGAAGAAATGACACAGTCAGTGGGACACTTTTCATGAGAACATATTTCCAGAAATCCCAGTCCATCTGTGGTGTTGTACAGCGTTGATCTTGCCCCTGAGATACAGATTAAGGAGATTCTGCCCATAAACATGCATGCTTTTCAAGTATTCCTCCCCGTCTGGAATGCAGAGGCAGCTTCGAAGCTCAGAATCTGAACACCGTCACTAGAGCCCACTCTCTGGTTTCAAATTCACTGCGCTTTCTTTCTTGTTTTATTTTTTATCTTTTCCAGGTGTGGAGATTGGCTAAGTGGCTGAAACACACACACACACACCCTTTTACTTAACATCAGTGCTGACTGTTTGAGGACTCAGTTAGCTAAACTGGCACTGGGGCCAACATGTGACTTTTTGACCTTAGAATTGCAAATATGGAGCTATTTGTTTTTGCAGAAGTGTCTAAAACATGTGGGACAGGTATAAAATTTCCACATGACCAGTCTCTGTGGTTCATTCTGATCTAAACAAACTCTTTCCACAGCTGGGCCAAGAACAGCCCTTCATGTCCCATCTTTTTGAGCAGTCCAAGCTCAGAGCTTTCCAAAATGGAATTTTATACCATGTCTCATATGTGGCAAAATCCTTTCTGTGTGTGTATGTGTGTGTGTTTGCAAAGTATGTGTGTGCATGTGTTACACATATGTGCATGTGTATGCACATGAATCATGAATGAATAGGCCAGAGGTCAACACTGGGGTTTTTCTCCCATTGCTAACCACCTACTTTGGGGGAGGTAAGGTATCCCATTGGACCTGGAGCTCCATGATTCCACTAGATTGACTGGCCAGCAATCCCCAGGAATCCTTCTGGTTCTACCTCCTGGTGCTAGGATTACAGGGATATGCCACCTCACAAGGTTTTAAGTGGGTGCCAAGAATTTGAACTCAGGTCTTCATGCTTAAGCAATAAGTATTTTGACAGCTGAGCCATCTCTCCAGTCCCGTGTACATGGCAAAATCTTACACAAATACTTCTTAGTGCCAGAAAAATAACAACCTAGCCCAGGAAGAACTTGAAGCTGCATCTCTATTAACTAACATTATTAACATGGTAGAAAAGAGGAGATCATTTTGTTAATGATCAAATATACAGGCTTCAGCCAATTAAAGCCTTGAAGCAAATAATCACAGATAGAAACCCTCACTGGAGCTAATCATTACAGCAAATGACATTCAAAAGCTTTTTTTTCCTCCTAACTAAAAGAACTGAAAGTTAAAACAAGTTGTCAGCAGAGTATTTGATCTGAGCTCAAAGTGCCCTTGCTCCAAATTGCAGGGCCTTAAATTCAAATGGGACAATACTTTCCACCTAGAAAGCTAAAAGGAATTTTCAGTAAAAGTCTCCAATCTACTGTCACTAAGCAACAAAAACTCAGTCCTGACACACCTACAAGAAAGGAGCTGGGATAAAGTGAGCCCCAAACCCTCACGGCAGTAGCTCTTGCCTGGGAGTCACTTATCCTTCCTTGTTTTTCA
Organism: Eospalax fontanierii; assembly: GCA_035773235.1. Taxonomy (NCBI): domain Eukaryota; kingdom Metazoa; phylum Chordata; class Mammalia; order Rodentia; family Spalacidae; genus Eospalax; species Eospalax fontanierii. The sequence goes on from CM069530.1 coordinate 20,190,314, forward strand.
ATTTCTGTTATCTTTATTTATTTAGGGATGCGGGCACAGACCACAGTGTATCAGTGGAGGTCAGAGGACAACCTACAGGGTCAGTTCTGTCCTTCCACTATGTGGATTCCAGGGATCGGACTAGGGTCACCAGGCTTAGAGGCAAGTACCTTTACTTGTAGATCCATCTTACTAGCCCTATTTGTCATTCTTTGGCCAGGTGCCCAGTTGGTTATCAGGCACTAACCAAGGGATCAAGGTCACTATAGCCAGTAGCTCTGTGTGAGCTTTCAGACCAAGAATGTAACCCCTACCTGGCTGCCTATCTCAAATGCAAGTCCCCTCTCTGCCTGAAGTAACCAGCCTGTGATAGAAGAGAAAGTTTTCTGTCTTTGGTGAAGCTTGGATCTTACATGTCACCAAAGGCTCATATGGCAAAGACTTTCTTTTCGGCCCCACGCTACTGGGAGGTGGTAGAAGTTTTAAGGGGTGTGGCTTAGGGAGAAGTCTTCAGGTCATTGGCGATATGCCATCAAGGGGAGCCTTGGACCCTGGTCTCCTCCCATCTCTCTCTTTTACTTCCCAGTCATGAGATAAGCAGATTTACTCCACCACAAGTTCCTTCTCTCTGCACCACCACAGGCCCAAAGCAATTGACTGGAACCTCCGAAACTGAGCTGAGCCTGACTAGCGCACCCAAGTAGCTCAAAGGTCTCTACTGTTAAGCAAGAGCATAGAGCTGTCAAAAAAACAGAATGCTCACTAGACAGATTCTAGGTTGGTAAATAGAATGTACAGTAAAAATCCCAATCAGGAGACGACCTTCCATATTTTAATACAATAAGTGTGAATTTGTACCTAATTATCCATATCAATAAATATCACAATAATAAGCCTTTACATATTTATAGTACATAATACATGTTAATATTATTAATCCTTTTACATGGTAAAGAACACATTGGTATTCTAGCTCAAAGATCCTTTTTAATGAAAATCAGAAACTGAAAGAAATCAAGTAAGTAATTCAACCCCAAGTGACTCAATGATGCAATCAGAGAAACATCCAGACTTTCTGGTGAGTATGCCCTGGTTCCTGTTCCAAAGGGGCGGATGACCCAAGTTCTGTTCCCAGCATCTATATGGCAGCTAACAACCATCCATAGCTCCAGTTCCAGGGAATCTGAAAACACTCATACACATAAAATTTTTAGAAAAGAATGATACAGTTCTTGTCTTTTTGTAGCTGGTGAGAAGAACCAATGGAATGAACAGGTCTCCAGGTCCCAGGCCTCCTTACTCCAGGGCTTATGTCCATACACTGTTTCCTGAAGAAGGAGATTTTTGACACTTTCCACTGGAGAAATATCAAAAGGTTCACACTTGCAACTCTGATCAATGATACATTTGCAGATTAAATAGAAAAAGAAATATTCCCTCCCTGCCATCTTACCCCAACTAAGCACAACCCTGTTCACATATGGCTATGACCAAAAGAACTAACTAAAATAACAAATCCATTGGACCAGTCCCCTGGAACTGGAATCATGGTCAGTTGTTAGCTCCCTTGTGGGTGCTGGGAACCGAACCCATGTCCTCTGTAAGAGCAGCCAATGCTCTTGTAACACTGGCGTTTACTGGCTGCCATCCTTGCTCCAGGTTCATAAGAGATCCTGACTCAAAGGCATAAGGTGGAGAGTGACAGAGCAGGACACCTGACATCCTCCTCTGGCCCCTGCTCGTGTGCCCACGGGCACATACATCCACACAGACACCGCAGTCACACACACACACACACACACACACACACACACACACACAAATGATGCTCACTCATCTCTGAAAGAATAAGAGAGATGAGACACTCGTGGCCACAAATGCCTGTGTTCAACACTTTCTGGGTTTTAAAACCACTTATCTCTTTATATTTAAAGGATTTTGTACATGCAATACCCTTTGTATTGAACATAATAGTATGTAAAGAGAACAAATTACAGGGAGTAAAGTAAAGAAAGCTGTCATCTCTAGGCAGTTCCATGATCAGACAGGCAGGGCGGCACCTGTTCAAAACACTGAAAAATCATACAGAAGGCATATAAGTACAGGCCACCAAATCAGGGCAAGCAGAATTAGAACACAGACTCTTCTTTGGCCTGTCCATAGCAGACATCTTCAGTAGATCACAGTATCCTTCAACCCAGCCAAGAACTCTGACTGTCCTGAGCACCACACTTCAGACAGCTGTCACCATCCATTTTAGAGCTGACTGACAAGTGAGATATCACCTATTAGCCATCCTTGAATTTAAAGATCATTTTTCTTGCTGGAAATCAGTATGTCACGTATTAGCCTAAATTATGGTTCATCCTCATGTTCCTTTGAGCCCAAGGTTCCTGTTCTCGGGTCAGCAATCCAGTGAAAATCTCCTGGACTCTTGACCTCAAATCTTGGTTGCTATCTGCCTTTTCTCCATTGTAGTCATTCAGAACCTGACCTCTGGCGAAGGCCTGGTGAAGACATCCAGCTCCTGATTCCCACCTGGCAGCCTTCTTGTTATTCTTCCCCAGACTCAGATTTTCCTTCCAGGTCAAGATCATCCTCCAGTACTCCACAGCACCACAAAGATGCTGAAGACAGGCATGGCAGAAACTCAAAAACCCAAGACTCATAAAGGAGAGTGAGAGAAGTCAGATAGATTGTTCACAGAACTCCCTTGGTTCTGGAGTGCCTCCAGCAGTTGGACCCTGTCTTCACACAGCCGGTTAGAAAAGGTGAGAGATTCCAGGCCTGGCTGTGTCTGCTTTATGGTAGAGTTCCTGCCTTCAGGGTAAGGAGCAGATGTTTTCTAAGCTCTAGGGATGTATCTGCCTTGTTCACACCTTCAGCAGACAGCTCACTGCAGTTTTAATTTATACGGCTCTGTTTCACTGGGGGGACAATAACTCTCACTCCACTTTAAGTCACAAAATGGCAGCAGGAGAGAAAACCTGGTGATTCCACGTCACACCTAGCTTTGCATTCCTCTCCCACCCCTAATTTTCCGTGTCACCTATTTCCTGAATCCAAACAATACAGTCAATATCAGATTTACAACTTACTGCCAAGCCAGGCACAGCAAGGAGAACATAAGTCTGAGTTTAACACCCAGTTCTGGGGCTGAGAGATGGCTCAGTGGTTAAGAGCACTGACTGCTCTTACAAAGGACCTGGGTTCGGTCCCCAGCATCCACATTGTGGCTTGAAACTATCTATAGCTCCAGTTCCAGGGACTCCAACACCCTCTTCTGACCTCCACCAGCATTGCACAACACAGGTGCACTTATAAACATGCAGGCGATACACTCATACATGCAAAATAAAAATAACTTAAAAAAACAATTCTACCAATAACTCAGCAGTTAGATTGCTTCTCCTCTCAGGCCCTCAGTTTAGTCATCTGTAATCTGAAGAATGGGGGAGTTGCTGACAGTGATTCACAAGGTCCCTTCAAGTTCTGACATCTATTAAATTCATAGCTGTGAAAGGAGACTTTCAATCTCCATATAGCTTATACCATCCAAAGCTGGAAAAGCATCCCACCATAACCTTCTGAGTGCTCCACCATCGAGGCTTACCCCAAAAGAAGGAGAATCATTCCCAGCTGCTGGCAGCCTAATCCAGCTGCCATGTGGGGAGTTTTGTTATGCCTATTTCACAGTGGGTCATGTCAAGTCAACATGCATTTCTTAAGTGCCTCTGACAAGCCCAGAAAGAGGGTGGAGCCCTCTGGGGCCTCAATGACTTCATCTGTGAATGAAAGGCTTACCCTTGCTGGACTTCTGAGAAGCCTCCAGCTCTGAAGTCCTGAGATTCAGTAATCTATTGGGAGAAGGGAGGCTCCGCCCGACCCCTGACATGGCCCAGGCCCAGTTCCTTGTAAGCCTAAGTACCTGGGGCCTCATGTGGGCAGAGCAACTGAAGTCCAGATATAGCCCACATGGAGACCAGGGAATATGTGTATGTTTCACAAGCAGTCTCACCTCTGACACTTGTACATGGCTGAGCCCCAGCCCTACCCCTTCCCAGCTCCCATTCAGTTCCATTCTGAGGCAAATAGGGAAGAGGCAGATGCTTGTCTGCACCGTGTGATTTGAAGAACGTCCCCACACAGCCACAAAACATCTCCCTCGCAGCCCTGCCTGAAATTCTCATCGCAGGCAGCCAGATTCTTTGCATGCAGGCATCTTCCTTTCAGAAGTTTCCTGTTAGACGCAAACGTACACAGAAGAGTAGAGTGTGCTCAGACTTGGGCTTCTTTTCCCAGTGTCACTAACATTTTCCACCTCCTGTTGCTCCTCCCCAGATCCCAAAGTACAGAACAAAGGATATGAAGAAACACAAGACTTTCCCCACTGAGAGAGTCTGAAAACTAATTTTTAAAGAAAACACAAAATAAGCATAGGGAGTACACAAATATGCATGTTATTCAACTTTCGGTCCACGGAGTGTATGTCAACTAGTGAAAGGAATGAGAACTAGAAAAGGAATCAGTTGGAAAGGAAGAAAAGGATAAGGAAAAAAAGCAAAGGAAATTTTCAAACCCACCATTTTACAAGGGTTCCTGAGGAATACAAAGTTCTCCCTTGGGGGAAATGTGAATCTCATCACTGTTTGACTTGGCCACATAAACATCTCCTCAAATTACAGTGCATGTTTATTATTTAAATTTGAATGAGTAAAAATTAATTTTGAGTGGAGAAATTCGGGTAAGTGCGGACACACAGGTAGAATCGGGATCAGCTCCTGCCCTCCTCCTGGGGGTCAGAAATGTTTGAAATGGCCTCATCCTACATTGAGCACGAATTCAACCATGTGGAAGGCTTTCCTAAAGAGAGCCCTTAAACCTGAAGAGGGGATTAAAGGAGACTGAGGGGACATTACTTTTTCTGCAAATATTTTGAAAACAGAGTCAGTTCCCATTTGTTATGGACTTAATTGTGGACCCCCAAAGTTTGTGTACTGAATCCCTAATCCCCAATGAGACTGTATTTGGACACAGGGCTTTTAAGGAATGTAATAAAGGTTAGATGGAGTCCTAAGGGTGAATCCCTAAACCCATTAGGACTAATGTCCCTAGAAGAGGAAGAATCAACAGAGACACTCCATGGACCATGTCTGTATGCCATAACTATACAGAGAAGGCAGCTGTCCAGAAGCTGGGAAGAGAGCCCTTACCAGAAACTAGAATTCTTAGGACCTTCGTCTGGGGTTTCAAGCTTCTCTGGGGAGAACTTAAATGTCACTGGTGTAAGCCCCCCAGTGTGTAGTATCTTGTTATGGCAGCCTGAGCAGCCAATGCAGCATTTGTGCAAAAACTACATTCCGGTCTTTAGTGGACTCACTAAGTCAGTCAACAAATAGAAAAGGACTATATTCTAGATGACTGGTTTATGGCAGAAGATATGGCAGCATCAAATAGAAAAGGACTATATTCTAGATGACTGGTTTATGGCAGAAGATATGGCAGCATCCTCAACAGGATCCTCCCCACAGCAGCTCTAGCCCATTGCTTCTAGACTCCATAAACTCTGAAGGACTATCCTTCTCTCATGTGTGTTTGCCTAGGGGCAGACCAGGAGCAATGCCATAGAATACAGGCTTAGCTTGTCCAGCAGTAAGACAAAGAGGCTACGGGGAAAAGAAAGCAGCCGTCGCCCTAATAAGCATATCACGGCATCCAGTAGCTCCAGTGCCCCTATATACCTGGAATGCTTCCCCGGCCCTAAAGGATTGGTAAAGATTGATGTTATAGGCCAGGGACAATGTCGGGAGACAATCACCTTCAGGAAGGCAGAGGTTACACTGTGAGGTCAAGGAAAGAATGATAAAATGAAACTGGGGCGATGGGGGGCAAACTAGGCCCAGTATGGACTTAGGGGAAAGAATGAGCCTGAGCCTGAGAGCTGGGACAATTTCCTCATCTTTTGGATAAACTTTGGCTAAAAGAAAGAGCAGAAATCTGTACTTAATAAATTTTGTAATACTTTATTATTTTATTTTTTATGTGTGTTAGTGTATTACATGTATGTAAATGCACCCATGTCATGCAATGCCCACAGAGGTCAGAAAAGGGTGTCGGATCCCCAGGAACTGGAGATACGGATGGTTCTGAGCTGCCATATGGGTGATGGGAACCTGATCATCTGGAAGAACAGCCAGGGATGAGCCATCTCTCCAGCTCCATGTACTTGATATTTTTTTTTTTTTAACTTTAGTTTCAAAGCTTTTGAAGGAAGAGGAGAAAGAATAAAGATGTGCCTTTTGGAAGGTTTCCTAGTAAATATCTGTGTCAAAAATTCCGAAGTTTGTCACTATTAAAATAAGGTGATGTGGGGTATGTTTCCTTCAGTACAAAGGGGCATGAAAGCTAGAGAGAAATTAGTAAACCAGCAGACGGGAGAGGCGTGTGATCTGAGTGCTGCAAATACTCCCGCCCATGCTGATTTCAAGCTGCCAATGGTCCAACAATGAGCTTGCAAAACTCCTGACTACTTAACCAGAGTCTCTAGCAAGTAGTGCCAGCTGGTTCCAGCACACTTTTGCAAGGCATGCTCAGTAGGCAGATGACAAGTAGCCGGGCACCAAAACCGAGAGCAGACGATCTCTGAGAGTGATGTTACGAACACCAGTAGATCTTCCTCTCCATGAAGCAGCATCTCACAGGCACTACAGGAAGCCGACCTACCATTGTGATCATTAAGCTAACCAACACCTGGAAGAGACAGACTCAGTTGTGTTCCTGAGAAACGGCGGCCTTGTCCCCAGTACACTGCGATTGCGCCACCTGGAGCCCAAGAGAAGAGCAGTCACAGAAAATCCCAAAAATCCAGTAGTAAGAAATGTGCATTACAGAAAAGAAAATGAAAGGACGGGTAAGGAATTTAGAAAAGATCTTCAGTAAGCCTTGTAGAACAGTGAACCCAACTTTCCCAGAGACCCCCAAAAATGCCCGTTACTTCCCCATAAAGGAAGGAATTAAAAATGAAGTAATGAAATGATTTGGGGGATGTGGCGGATCAAGTGCTGAGCGTTTCATCCTAGTATACAGCAATTCCAACATTCACCTGCCAGCGAGTAACACTATGAACACTAAAGACTGACCTATACTTTGTAAGCACATGCTTTTGTCTCCAGAACAAAACCAAACACAGAAGCCAGGCATGGAGTTTGTACCTCTCTAGTTTAACCTTCAGTGCCTGGCACTGGGCTTTATGCTTGGCCAAGGTTCAATGCACCCTGCTAGTATTTCATTCTTCCTTTCCCCTGTGGAAACTCACCAGGGGATTCCTCTCTGAAGACTTATGCCAGTCACCTGCAGGCAGTTATGAAAAATCTACACTTTTGTCCATAAGTCATGAAACTAAACAGAATTTGAGTTGGCATCAGTAAATATTAAAATGCTATTTGATGGAGTAGATTAAAGAGTAACATTAGCATACACACCTAATGGTTCTTATTATATGCATGTGAGTTATCCATTTAAGATCCCAGGTCGAGTAAAATATTTAAACAACAATAGAGATAGATAGAGGAGATGTGAGGGAGGCGTGTATTTCCACCAGCCTCTAGCTGTGTGCTTCAATCTCAAAATTCCTTGGACTGAAGGAGTTACAAGAAGCCATTTACTGGGACCGATAAAGGAGAAAGGGTGACCTCTGCTGGCCAAATGGTGTTTTTCCACCTCTGGTCATTTTCCCCAACACTGAAAAGAAAGAAGTGAGGAAAGTATGTCCTCCCCAAATAAATGATTATTTTTTTCACACTGATGATCTTTACAATCTCCTCAGCAAAAATTTCATCATTTATCTGTCTCAAGAACTCTAATTACGTATAGAAATGAGATTCAACTAGATTTGTGCTATGCTTAATAATTATTCACTAGAAAAAAAATTAATTCACATGGAATTCAATAGTTTCTTTTTCGCTGCTTTTTTGTTTATATGTCATTGATGAAATGAATTTCAACTGATATTGAAATTTAGGAACTAATCAGGATACATGAAAGCATAGCCCCAAAATGGTTCATTAACATCTATGGTTATTGATTGATAAATTTTCAGTTTATCTGTTGAATTTTTATGTTTTATCACATTTGTGTGTGTGTGTGCACATGTCCACAGCACACATGTGGAGGACAATTTTTAGAAGTCAGTGCTCTCCTTCTGTCATGTGGGTCCCAGGAATCAAACTCAGGTTAGCAGGCTTGGTGGCAAGTCATTTACCCACTGAGTCATCTCTCCAGCTCTAAAATTTTTTAGTTCTTTCAAATAGTTCCCACATTTCATAATTAATTGTCTTCTGCAACATTGAAAATGAGTTACTTTACTTGAAAACTCAGCAATACTCAAAAAAAAATCATTTCCATTTCATTTTTTCATGTGGCCTGATTTCCCCTCCACATATCTTTCAGTGCCTTTTGACAAGCAAAAAGCATGCATCATGCTACTGGCTCTCAAACAGTATTCAATTACTAGTCAGACTCGCCCTGATCATAGACATGACTTTGGTCTTTAGCCTTGCCAAGTTTAAAGCAAAATATTTCAAATTCTCCATAGAAAAGCTGGGCAAAGTCTTTTTTAAATGTTCTTAATTGACTAATAGTGCTGCCTATGTAATTATTATATTTACATAATCAAGCTTGTTGGAAGGACAGGAAAAAGAGGAGATACCCAGAAAGCAAACTGAGAGCCCCATTTAATTATAGAATCTGGATCGTATTTGGGGGAACTATAAAAGTTCCCAAATGATTATAAAAGACATCAGTATCCAGTATAATCTAATTCATGTTCTATCTTGACCAATAAAATATCCTAATTAAAGAAAGGCTTTATTTCAAATGCCTGTTTATATTCTCTACATAATAAAAGAATTGTATTTCTGTCAGATGCTTTTCTAAGGCCAATGCACTCCCTCTCCCTTCTCTCTGGCTGTCAAGAGGCCAGATTCACGGTCAGCTCGTCTTCAGAAACCAGGCAGAGGACAGGGAAGGAGAAAGAGTCGACAGAGTGGTTACTGTTTGTGCTGATCTCCAGGGCCTGCATGCAGAAGGAGAGAACAGACATAAAAATAGGTCAACTATAACTCATTCCCGGAATTTGTCATGACCTCCCTCCTGGCTTTTCATCTGCGTTAGTAAACATGTACTCCTTCCTAAGAATACCAAGGAGATAAGACACTCCTTGGCATCAATGTTATTATTTTGTCTTAAGAAAAGAAAAAAACGGAGACCTTGCTATGGTTTGAATGTATCCTCTGAAGTTCATGTGTGGGAAACTTAGTTCCAGTACATCCGTGTTGAAGGGTGGGTGGGAACCTCTGAGACGCAATTAGGTCCTGGGAGCTATTCCCTCACAATGCACCAGCATCGTTACCATAGTAGTGGGCCTGCCCTCTGAGCTTGTTTGAATTGCAATGAAAGCAGGTTCAGCCTTCTTTGCTCTTCTCTCTTGTGTCTGCTGTCTTACAGTTCAGCCTTCTGCCTCTCACCATCTGCCTTTGTCCATGGTATGACACAGTATGAAGGCCCTTGCCAGACCCTGGTGCCTTGCTATTGAATCTCCCAGCCTCCTAAACTTTGAGAAATAGATGCCTTTTCTTTAAAAATTAGTCTATGGTGTGCTGTTTTAGCCACACAAAATGGACTGAAAATCAAACCTGAATTAAGGAAATTAATTATGTGGCTGGGGATACAGTCCAGTTACTAAATTTGCCTACCATGCAAGAAGCCCTGGTTTGATTCTCAGCACTAAACTGGACATAGTGGTGCAGCCTATAATCCCAGCACTGAAGAGAAGAGGTGAGAAGATCAGGAGATCAAGGTCATCTTTGGCTACATAGAGAGTTCAAGACCAGCGTGGGCTACATAAGACCCTGTCTCAAAAGTAAACAAATAAAAATAAAGGAAGGACTGGAGCTAGGACTCAGTGGGTAAACTGTGTGGCGCTCAAGCATAGGGACCTAAGTTTCGATCCCTAGAACCCCTATGAATAAGCCAAACATGGTGGCAGGCATCTGTAACCCCGTCACTGGAGAAGCAGAAACAGCAGCCCTTGGGGGCTTAGCTGGCCAGCCAGTCTAGTTGAAATAACAAGCTCCAAGTTCAGTGAAAAAATCAGGTGGCAAAGCAATCGAGGAAAACACCCAGTGTTGATTTCTGGCCTTGGCACATGCACACACACATACACTTACACACATGGGTGCATGCACAACACATGCATGTGTGTATGCACCACACATACACACAAAAGCAAGAGCCAGGTGTGGTGGCATGTGCCTTTAATCCCAGCACTTGGGAGGAACAGACAGGCAGACCTCTGTGAGGTCAAAGCCAGTCTATACAGCAAGTACCATGCTAGCCAGGGCTGTATAGTGAGATACTATCTTTTAAAAAAATGGGGCTAAAGAGCTGACTGGCTAAGAGCACTGGCTGCTCTTGCAGAAGACCCGGGTTTGGTTCCCAGAACCCACATGGTGGTTAACAACCATCCTTAACTCCAGTTCCAGGGGATGCCCTCTTCTGGCCTCCGTGGGCACCGCACAAGGATCCACTTACATACATTCAGACATAACACTCATACACATAAAATAAAATAAATAAATATGTATATTGTGTATATATGTATGTAAGGTTGAGGAGGAGTTATGTGACATGGAGTCGTAGTGCTCCCCTCAGGAGCCATACACTATCTAACAAAAACCTCAGTGACATGGAAGGGAAACCTTCCTTTGAATTGTTGGTCATGGGAGTGGTCTAAGAGACCCCCAAAACAATTTAGGCTATTACCATTGCCCTAGGTTGCCTCCTAGAACTTGTAGGCAAAACTCTGTTGCTGAATATATCACACACTTTGACCACAGGATTTGAAGGAATTGAGCTGGTTCTGGCTTGGAAGCCTCCTCCCTAAGGACTAGCTCTCATAGTATTGGAAGTGCTTTACAAGTTGCCAAGGGAGAAAGCAATCGATAGCTGTGAAACCCAGGAACCACATGATTGACCCAGCAAGATATGCCCAATGGTGCAACAGTGGCACTTTTTTCTTAGGCTAACCAACAGCTGTCTAATTGAACCTAAGGCCCACTCAATAGGAAGGAACTCGTGCCTGGGACTGTTAACCTAGACAACTACTTGTGGCTAGAGAGGTCATAGACCCCACTACTGCCCCTACCGCTGCCATTTTCCTAAATCAATACAGCTTCTAACTGCATCCTAAATACTTTTCCTTATGCTCACAGAGAAATATAGCTCTTGCTTGTCACCAGAGAAGTTTCTTTTTGCAGCAGATGGAGGCTACTACAGAGAACCACAACTGGTCAAAACAGAAAATAAGTGAGCGTAAGCGTGTGGTATTCAAACACAACTGACACAGCTACAACACAACCCCTACATGTAAAGTTCAGGAAAGGGGATGGAAAGCTTATAAGAGCCGGAGGACCAGGACACTGGCTGGCAGACTGTGCCTTCTAGACCCTACAGGCAGTGCCACACCCACGAAATTTCAACAATATGGCTGCCTAAACAAGACTTCTATAATGACATGCCGGTTGGCATGCCAACATGGGTAGTGGAAATTTCACGAGATTCCAGCCCTAGATAGAGATATAGGTGATCAGTGAGTGCTGAGGAGAGTTGCTTTGCTCCAGGGATGAGCCCACTGATCGATCACCTAGCCCTAAGTGGTCAGCATATGAGCAACACTAAATGAACTAAACGGGTTGTGCATGTGTGTGTGTGTGTGTGTGTGTGTGTGTGCAACAATAATAATTATAGAAAAAAGACATGAATTCAAGAGGAGGGAGGCACATAGAAGAGTTAGAAGGGGGAGATGGACAGGTGGAACTGATGTAAATACAGTACTTATGTATAAAATTCTAAATATATATAAATTTAAAAAATAAGCTAAAAGCCAAAATTGGAAAAAGAGTAGAACAATTAGAAGATAGCATTGGCTAAGTGAACAAACTGAACGTGTGAGAAAACAACAGGTCTGTGTTTATTATAACAAAGGTAGACACATCGACCTTGCCCTTGAAAGACAAGTGCTACCAGACTAGACTGAGCTTTTAAATTCTGATATGTGCTATTTTAAAAGATAGATTACAAATATGAAGATATGAAAAAGCTGGAAAAAAAGACTTAGAAGAAAAATATTAACAAGAAGAAAGCTGGCCCAAGGGGCAGTCTTGACATACAGAGCATTGCTAGAACAGAACACACATATGTTACTTACTTTTCTTCTCACTGCAACCAAATGCCAGGCAAGAGGCAACACGAGGGCAGAAGGACATGTTTTGGCTCTGTGTGAGGGAATAGCCCGTCACGGCAGGGAACGCGATAGCAGGAGCAGCTCGGCGACATGCAGCAGAGGAGCTTGAGGCTGCTTACTCAAATATAGGTGAACTGGGAACCAGAGGCAGAAACACGAAGCAGGGCTAAGCTATAAGCTTCCAAGCCCATACCCCATAATCCACTTGTTCTACCTCCTAAAGATTCCACAACCTCCCTAAACAGCATCACGAACCAGAAAACAGATATTCAGATACATGAGCCTGTGGGGGACATTTTACAGTACCTTAGAACATTGCAAGTCTACTACCACATATATATTCAAGAGAAAATTATACAAGTGAAGCAAATGAACTCTAAGGTGACCTCCAGCCATCCCTGCCTTCTAGGCCTCATAGCCTTGTGTAATCTTCTCTTCTGAGTATGGGCAACGCCTGTGACTTGTTTATAATACAGCAAATGTGATGGAATATCATGTCTGTGATTATATTAATAAGACTGTGATGGATGCCTGTCATACAAGCAGACTCTCCTCCTTGCTGGCTTTGAATAAGCAAGTGGCCACTCTGTAAAGCCTACAAAGCAAGGAGTTATGGATGATCTCAAGCCAACACCCAGCAAGAAAATGAGTCCCTCAGCCCAAGGACATGAAACCTGAAACAAGCCCTTGAGCCTTGTGATGGTTTGCATAAGAATCCCCCATAGGCTCCAAGTATTTGACATTTTGTCCCCAGTTGGTGGCGCTGTTTGGGAAGGTTTTAGGAGGTATAGACTTGCTGAAGGAATCACATCAGTGGGGGTGGGATTTGAAAGTATATAGCCATGTCCACTTCCAGTCTGGTTCTCTCTGCTTCCTGGGCCTGCTTGAAGATGAGATTGCGTGGGCTTTCTGCTCCGGCCACCTCTGCTGCCATGCCTCCCTGCCATTAAGGACCCAAACCCTCTAAACTATAAGCCAAATAAACTCTTCCTTCTATAAGTTGCTTTGGTCATAGTGTTTTATCACAGTAACAGAAAAGTAATTCATACAAACCTGAAAGTCAATCTTTTCCTAGTTGAGCCTTGAGATGAGACTTCCATCCTGAATGACTCTTTTACTGGAGGCACAACACCTTGCGATGCTGTGCCCAGACTCCTCACTCACACAATCTGTGAGATAATAAATGTGTGTTATTTTAAGCCACTGGTTGCCAGGTTTGGGGCTGTATTGCTATATACTCCAATGGCAAGACACATAAAAGAATGTCAACAGTAAAACAAAACAACATCCTAGAAACAATCAAATGCCCATCAGCAGAACAGGGATGAATAAACAGTGATATCATTGGTAGAATACTATAGTAACAGTCAGGTGCCACAATATAGATAAAGCTAAATGATAGGTTACTAAGTGAAGAAGTTATCCTCCTCCTCCTCCTCCTCATCATCATCATCCCCAAAATAGTACCTCAGTATATCCCTTCACAAAGTTTAAAACAAAGACAAAAACATGTCTTGGTTATAAAGTTAAACATAAAACTTCTTAAGAAACTAACAACATACAGTTCATCTAAAATTACGTGTCAAGCTAGGGACATGGCTCAGTTTGTAGAATGCTTGCCAAATATGCACAAAGGCCTGGATTTGCTTCCTGGCATCACATAAACCAAGTGTGTTGGTGGCACAAGCCTGTAATCCCAGCACTTAGGAGGTAGAGGCAGGAGAAAATCAGAAAATCAAAACCATCCTGAGCTACATAGAGTCTGAGCTACATGAGACCCTACTTCATAAAAACATTATATGTAAACTTATCATATGATCAGCAGTACCATTTCTAAACATTTACTCAAAAGAAATGAAAATAAAGCACCACCCAAAAAGCTAAATGTGCATGTTGGTAGCACCTTTATTTGTAATCACCAAGGACTTAATTGACAACATTGCCCCTGTGAATGGACAAAACACTGCACTGCACCTATGCCATAGAACATGATTCAGCAGCAAAAAGAAACTATCAACACACACGCTATGGATGAACAGCAAATGTATTGTATTAAGTGAAAGAAGCTAGACTTGACACTGTATGATTCACTGTGTGTGGAATCTGCTGAACTATAGAGATAAGAAACTAATCAGTGGTTGCCAGAGCATCTAGAGGTTGTCTACACAAAACACAACTCTCCCCTCAAAAGGGATGAGAGCATTTATTCAAAGCCAGTGTGACTAACCTTGGCCCAGGAACAGACATTCAGGTTGCCTTAAAGTTCCATGAACTTTCAAAGCCACAGAACAGAAGAAAGTGGTACGTCAATGTATTCACCCAGTACAGTGGTGGGGGCATCAGGTAGGCTGTGACAAAGGGAGGGGAACTCTGCTGCAGGTTTCAAATGTTATCTGCTGACATTCTTAGCTTTTAGGTGGGTGGAAGCCAGTGGTCTGCTAAGAATACATTCTGAACCTGATATTCAGAAGAATGTTACATCATACTCGGAGGTGGGCACTGAATGACTATTGAAAGGACTAAAGATAGCCCAAGATAATTTGGCTCTGGATCACACAACATCTCAACTCCCTACAAGCACCAAGTTTTAGTCAAATAACTTTGTTGGATTTGTAATATAGGTATGGCATTTTTCTCTGGGAACTTCAGTTTACAAGGCTGGATTCTTTGAGAGGAGCTCGAGAGAGCAGTCTTTCTTCAACCTTAAGGAGTTCAACTCGGGAAGCTAAGGTGCCAGATAACCAATGGCTACCAAAGCCACCCTGAGCCTGTGGTTTCCAAGTGTGTTGTCCCATGTCCAAGGATAAGGAAACACTGACAAAGAGTGAGCAGAGCGAATGCAAATTTATTAAGAAACAGTGAAAAAAGGCTTCAGAGAGTAAGAGGGACTGCAAGGGAGGACTATCACTGCCCATCACCTTTCACGGATCTTATGGTAGGAACTGAGTGCAGACTGAGGTAATCTTTATCAAGGCCATTTTTTTTTAGTAAATCACTGATGGAGCCAATATGGAGTCTTTATGCGTGTTCATCAGCACAACCAGCTGCTGCTTATCCATTCAGGGGAAGGGTCGAGTGTACTGTGTAACTAACTCAAGATCTACCACCATAGTCCCTTCTCTTGCATCCTGTGAGGAACTAACTCCTGCTCCAAGGTATAAGGGAGGAATTAACAACAAAAAGGCATAAAGGAACCTTTCTGAGTGATGAGCACATTCTCCATCTTGATTATAAGGTAGGTACACAGTTTTATTTCAAAACAAAATTAGACACTTAAAGGGTGAATTTTACCCTGTTACTTTTACTCATAAGAATATATGTGTATCTGTGTGTACATATATGTATGTGTATACATATAAGTGCCCAATTGTCCTTCTGAACAACCCCATGAACCAGCTCTTCCATCCTATCATACCAACAATTCCTTCCTACTTCCTACACAAAGGATGAAGTGAGAAGCTATGTTGATGGAAATGCTATAATCCAAGAAGCCTTGAATGAGGGCTGGGGAACAGAGGGAGAGTTTTAACAATCAGTGTGGTACTAAAAAGGGAGTCTAGAAAAGGGAGCGTGGCCATTTCTTTCTTTACTTTGGAGATAGGAATGTTTAAGTCAAAGCCAGGAGCATTATCTGACCACCTGTGATACAAGGCGGCCCTCCCACGTCAGCAGCCCTACTTTGCCTTGGAACACCCTGATAAATGGCCCATTAGCAGCCCATGAAGAGATTAAGAAGCAATTCCCTTTAAGGGGACTCATAGTTTAACCAAATGACCTTTGAATCAGAATGCTCTGTTTCTGCTATCTTTTATGAACAAAAGGAGCAAGGGTTTTGAGGTCACAGCCTGTTTGGCCATATTTTGTTCTTATCTCCTTATTTTCTACTCCATAATGAAATTTAAATAGCTTTCTATCGGCTAAGTAAATAATTGGCGCCATAACAGCCTTCTGGAAGCTTTTAATTGTGTCAAACCAGCTCTGCGATTCTAAACATTCCTTACAACCAAAAGATATTTAGGGCTTTGGGTGTCTTCCTGGCAGATGAAGATAGAAACACAAGATGGGGTAAGAAGGCAGGAAGTTCCCATTAATCGTGGCTGTCCTCCTTTATGCAAAGATGCGTAAAATGCCTGAGGGACCTTCTTGACTGGGAGGGGGTGGCGTGGTCTGACTTTCTGAGAGGCAGAAAGACTGGATTTTAGTGCTGGCTGAGTCCCTGCCCAGTTTCTGATTTGGGACAAGACACTCAGTCACCTATTCGGACCTCATTCTCCTCCTCTGTACACCAGACTCTGTAACCAGGGTGCCCCTCCCCACACCCCTGTCCCAGAGCAGCATGCCCCAGTTCCAGCACTGGAGCTCCTCTACCTCACTTTGTTGTATGTTCAGAGATCCCCAGTGTCCTAGGGACCCTGTAGAGAGTGTCCCAAAGGGTGACCAAACAATGACACACAAAGAAAACTCCAGGCCTTGGCCAGACACTGCTGAGCAAGCGTAAAGGACTACCTAAGACAAAGGTTTCACCGATTAAAGACTGCTGGAAAAACCAGCTGAAATAAGTCAAACAAATTTCCTTGCTGCAGGACTTCCCAAAGCCTTCACAGGCTGATGCACTTCCAACTTTTCCAGGGAGACGGATACAGAAGGATTTGACCAAGAAAGCCTTTTTTCAAAGATCAATGTTCAGATCTCATGTGCCCTAAAAACACAGGGCCAGAGGAGTGGTGTTGTCTGATTATTTTGTATTCATCCTCTTCTTATGAGAAAGGTACTCAGCCCAACAGTTCACCAGGCCCTTCATCACAGCTCATCCCAGAGAGTCAGAGCGAATTGATCTGAGGTCTGGGTACTGGAATTAGTTTTGACTCCCCTGACAATTCTAACATGTAGCCTACTTGGAGAAGAGTCAGCTCAAAGGAGCGTGGCAACTTGCCAAGTCTTTTCATGCCTACTCCAGAGTATCTAAGGGAAGCACATGACTCCCACGCAGGTCAGTGATGGCAAGCAACTCAAGGAAGAGCCTTAGAGACAAGAGTGGTCTACTGGGATGGTCAGCATGAGTAACAGCATTTCCAAACAGTCAATTAGAAATCTGGCTCTAATTATCTCCCTTAAAGCTCTGTGGACATTCCCTTGCAAAATGGAAATAGCTTTACTGATTTTCTGGTTGTAAGTTTAATGCCTACTCACTGTGGGGTTAGGTAGAAGATGTAAAAGTGTAAAGTGAAAACTTCTCTTAATTCCCCCACTATGAGCATTTTGTGCTTACTCCTAGACTTTATGGGGGTGGGGGAGTGGCCACGGTGGTGGTGGTGGTGGTGGTGGTGGTGGTGGTGGTGGTTTCTGTGATGCTGGGATTCAACCCACGGCCTTGGGCATGCTTGGCAAGTGCTCTACCTTACTAACTACATCCCTGGCCCCATTAGTTGGTTCCATAATTTAACACTGTTCTGTAGCCTGGTTCTTCACACATTGACACTTCTCAAACGTCTTCCCATCACAACATAAAGAGTCTCAATGTTCCCACCATAAACAGACCATATTCCAGTGCACCCAGCAGTGAAGGAATAGACGCATTTACTCATTTATCTGATTCATTCTAGAATAGATGTTTGGAAGCGGAAGCACTCAGGCCAGATCCCCGGGGCCGGCGGAGTCACCGAGCAGGGCTTCTCTTTCTACTTGCCTCTCCCCGTCAGTCTTACCCATCCCAGCACCGCTGGCTTTCTCTTCAGCCCTTGCAAAGTATTTTCTGTTGTTCTTGGTCTGAGCTCTTCTGTCTTCTGTCAAATCTTTTTTTACATTAGACAGAATTCTTCTTCATTCAGGGTGACCTGAAAGCCTCGCATAGAGAGAGAGCTGTTTTCTGCTTCAAGCAAGGACAGGTTGGCATTGGCTCATCCAAGTATCGGTTATTGGGGAATATGGCAACATACTATTTTTCTTGATTCTTTGAGAATTCCATACAGTGTATTTTACCACATTTAGGACCCCTTCCCAATCTCCCCTCAGATCCACCCCCATCTCCCCACCTCCACCCACTATGCGTACTCTGTTTTTTAAGACAGTCTTCTTGATTTCTGCCTTGAACCCCTTGTCTCATTAAGGATGAAGGTCTCATCTCAGCAGAGGTCACCAAACCCTCTTTGAAAGAGAATTGAGCTAGGGTCCCTTCCACAGCCTTCTGCACCCTGAACCCTTTGCCTTCCCCTAAGCATCTCTCTCCTCCCGTAACAGCACTGGTCTCTTGGGCAATAATTGTTTAGATGTCTATCAGGACACGAAGCCCCTTGCCTCCTTGATTCCAAGGGCTCCACCTGGTAAGAAGATACATACCTTCAGGCTTTCCTGCATGCATGCTAGCAAAAGCCCATGTTTTTGAGGAAAAATGCCAAGCTGTCAGCCTTTCTAATATTAAAAGTAACATCTGTGACCCATACCTTACCCTCTATTCCCTAGAGCCAGAAAAGTCACAGCTCAAGCTCATGCCAAGGCTGGCTCGCATGACCCCACCACTAACTTCAAGAGCATGTGCCATGTATTTTAATGACCAAGAATGCAAAGGATCTTTTATTATTCTACACCACTACCCACTTACCCCTGGCTATGGACAGAGACAGTTTGCTGAGAGATATCCCATACTTTCCTTTTAAATGCCACTGCCAGCAACAGGCCTACTTAACTATTTAGTGTTTCGTGACTGGCAGTTGTGTTACACAGACATGCATAGTCCAGTACTGTTACATCACAGGGAATCCAAAAACTAGTAAACCATCAAATAAAGCATTGATGAATGTTTTGGAGGAAACAGACAAGAAAAAGGGTCTCATTACTGCTCAGCCTCAGTGTCTAAGGTGATATGGGAAAGCCTGGCTGGAGGAGCCACTTGCTTGCCTGTGGTGAGACATGTTCCAGATATTCCAGATAGAGCCTTGGGGCAACCTGAGGTGGGAACAAGCAGGAGCCTGATGAGGAAGGAGGACAGAGACTACAGTGAGTGTGAGAGGCAGGCAAGAATACATCACGACAAGTAACTACAGGAGTCTAAATTTTGTCAGAATCAAGGTCTGGTTACTTATTACATACTGGTTACCTGGAGTCAAAGTTATGAAATATCTCAAGTTCTGTTTATTTTTTTGCATATCCCATAAACAATGACCATCTTTGACTCTTCACAGAATCTCAAACCAGAATCACATCAAGACCACCCTCCTGCATACAATAAAACTGGGGCAATATATTGACGGAGAGTCAGAGGAAAATTCTTGAAATTGATTTTATGTTTCTAATTTCTTTTAATGAAAGAAACAAAGCGCGTGCGCGCACGTGTGTGTGTGTGTGTGGTGTGTGTGTCATTTTGTTTGACTTTTTTTTTCTACTTTTAATGTTTTAATTACCAGATCTTCACAGATTGCTCTGAGAAGGACGGAAGGACACAAGAGGAAGTTAGGCAGGAAAAATCCATTTTCAACCGTTTTCCAGATAGACATGTGGACCCTCCATCTGTGTCCCGACGCTGCTTACGGCTCCCGGACCTGTTTCTTTCCATCTGGGGCTCCACTTCCAGCCACAACTTCTTCGGAGATATTTTTGCCTCTACTCTCATGTTTACATGTCTGACCCCAAAGATAGAACGTAGACAGTCAAGTGTCCAGGTAAACAGGGTGATCTGAAAACCCCACATAGATGGAGACCTGTTTTCGGCTTTTAGGAAAGGGCAAGGTGGCATTGGCTCATCCAAGTATGGGTTATAATATGACAAGGTTCACACAAAGTAGTCCTTGTTCAGGGCTGTCTTTGAATAACACATGTCCCTTCTAAGTGCTGCCTTCAATCCCCGACCTCCAGGTAAACAACCTCAGCTACTCTGCTTGAAGAAGTTGGACTTTGTGGGTTTCTGAAAGTAAATAGAATCTAGATACTGGTAGGAAAAGCAAGAAGAAATAAAAGACACACTTCTACCAGAGACTGCCTGGCTTAGCATCTTTCTGCAGCCTTTGTATTCTTACCTTGAGAACTAATTCCAAAGACAAGTCATCGAGGAAAAATTCACTTTGCAAGTTCACAGTAGGATCTCAGATGGTCTTCAACGCAGTCTTTACCAGGCTGTCAGAAACTATGAGAAAAACTAAGAAAAGTAATATACAATAATGGGCCTTCAAATCTGTTACTGAGTATTCACTGAAAGGTTCTCATCCTCAAATTGGGGGGTAGCGTGAGGGTGAGCCGCTGCAGGACACTGAACAGCACATGGCAGCTTACCTGGAAGGAACAAACCCTGTGGAACTCAAAGGGGAGAGTTCTCTGCCCATCTGTGAGCATCAGATGGGACTTTCACAGAGGAACTGGCTCCAAATTCTCTTCTGCTCCTGAGGACTCCTTCCTGAGATAGGTGACAAGAAAGGGTTTTACCAAAGTCAAAATTTCTTAGCACTTCTATTATAAGGAAATAACATGGTATTTGTGTAAATATAAGAAATGTCAGCATTCTGAACCCTTATAAAGAAAGACTGAGATTCTAAAATGTCAAGAGGAACATGCCAGCCAAGTGAACACAGGCAAGGGACAGGTAGAGGGCAGATCACTCTGTCTCCCTGAACTGATAGTTCTTTTGTTGTATTGGGCAGAAAAACACACATCTCAGCAGGGGTTCTGTGGTTCCTGTACTATGTAACCTGGGGCACCACAGCCAAGGTTCCTTGTTTAGTAAGAAAATATATAAAATGAACCCTTTCTTTACAGAGCCCGGGAAGATCATGTTGCATACACCTGATTACTTCCCCATGCCATACCTCCGTGCAGGCATCACAAATCGATCACAGCACTCATTCTCACTAAACCCGTTTACAAGATAAGACTCCAGAGAATCACTTCCAAGTCATAAGAAATAAGCAAAGATGAGACATCAAAAGGCACCCCATCCTGACCTATTCATCAGTCTCCTGTGTCTGAGATTTATCTTCCCATGGAAGAACTATGAGGCCTGTGTAATTGGGATCTTAGGC
Organism: Eospalax fontanierii; assembly: GCA_035773235.1. Taxonomy (NCBI): domain Eukaryota; kingdom Metazoa; phylum Chordata; class Mammalia; order Rodentia; family Spalacidae; genus Eospalax; species Eospalax fontanierii. The sequence continues at coordinate 20,211,599 of CM069530.1, forward strand.
CTTCTCTAAGATCCTAATTGAGGTAAATACTAAGATCTGCATTCTCCTAGACAAGCTGTACGTGTTCTGTGTGGCCTTCCAGTGCTGAATGAATAAACTGTATTTCTGTTATTTACTTTTCTCTCCACTGTAACCAAACACTAAACAAAAGCAACTTATTTTGGCTTCTCCAGCCTTTCTTTTCAGGAGTTCAGAATCCTGGGCCAGCGAGATGGCTCAGTGGGTAAAGGAAGAGAACTAACTCCCAAAAGTTGTTCTCTGACCTCCACACACATGCCACGGTACGTGTTCCCCGCCCCATACCGCCACCACACATACATATATTAATTTTTTTGTAAAATTTTTATTAAATTTTGTGTATTTTGTACAGACCCTCTCAGTCGATCTCAGTCATCTTTATGCTCCTTCCCGACTGGCACTCTCCCGTAGCCCCTCCCCCACTGGATTTCCTGCATTCTGTCATTTGTGTTAAGGCCTATGAGTCAAGTTAGTGTCCCCAGGCGTTTCTCAGTGCAAGTTCATCCACTGGGGTCTAGTCAGACTATCTAGAGTCCCTCCCTTTAAGAAGATCAGCTCTTCCTGCCCCAGCAGTAACCAGCTGCCAATAATTCTTCAACTAACATTGGGGCCTGCTGCCCATTTCCACAGTTCTGTGCCGGGTTTTTGTCTGCTTGAGTTTGCATGGGTTTTGAGCATGCTGACACCATTGCTGTAGGATTCACATGAGCCAGGTCCCAGGAGCCTGTAGGGTTCTGTTTCTATACGGTCATGCACCTCCTCCCTGCCTCTTAAAGTCTTTCTGCCCCCTCTATTTTGATGGTCCCTGAGCCCTGCATGAGTGAAGTTTAATACAGGAGTTCTGTCCAAGGACCCACACTCTGCAGGCTCTTAACCTCTACTCTTTGGCCATTTGTGACCTTTTGGATGGTGACTTTTTTCCAAGCCAAGAGCTCTAATCCTGGTTTTATTAGAGATTTTTCTTCACTTAGAGTTTTTCTAATGTTCCCTCATGGTTTGAATTGCGCATTTTTGACTGCAACACCATGCAGGTGCCACTGTATCCAGAGCATGTCACACGTGGAGGCACACCCTATCCACACACCCTCACTGCTGATGCAACCTACTCAGGATGTTGAATTGATCCAACAAGAACTGATGCTTCCTCTGTAGGGAGGCACTTTGAAACCATATAAATACCCAGTTCTTCACCAAATTTCTCCCTAAATTCCACATCTATGGACCGTTCTTGTTTGATCTGACCTTTGTCAGAACGGTTATGGCAAGTTAGCACTTTCCAGGTTCAGCACCACCACCTGTCCCCTGTTGGAATTCTGAATTTCACTGCATGCCAGAGCCCCTCATCACTATAGAATCATAAGCTCCTGTTTCTAATGACTTAGAATTCATTATTATATTTAGTTACTTAAATTATCCCAGATTTTTGCACTAGGAACCATTCAACCTGGCTCATGTGGCCTCCTTAATTTCTAGCATAAACAATCTGTTCTAGGCTCATCTGGTACAGTCCTGCACCAACCTTGGAACTGGCTGTTTCTCCCAGGAGCTTTGTCACCTTTGGGCGGTGTGTTAGTCAAGGATGTCTAGAGGAAAGGGACGGAAATAATAAGTACATATTACAAGGGGAATTATTGGATTGGCTTACACAATAGGGTCTGAGTAGTCCAACAACTGTCTCCATGCTGGAGAGACTAGGAGCTCATCCACAAGGCTTTCCAAGTCTAGCACTGAAGGCCTGGGGGATTCCTGCAGGGCCACTGATCTTCAGTCCACGTTGGAAGGCCCAAACAACTGGGTTCTAATGGCATCAAAGAATGGCAGCCGTAGTAACAGCAGTAAGATGCCAACAGAGTAGGTGAACTCACCAGCATGGTTTCATGACAAGCAGGAAAAAAAACAAAAGCTTTTCAGACTTGCCTTATGTGTGCTGCAGCTGGAAGTTGCCGCCTATGAGTAGAGTGGGTTTTCCCACTTTAATTAAACGGGTCAAGAGAATCCCTCCTGTCTGCCCAATGGTTAGCTTGTTAGACTACTCGGACCAGACAGGATGACAAGCAAGATTAACCATCACTAGTGGAAATGGTATGCGAGGTCAAGATCTGGATATTAGGTGTGCTTGTTGCTACCGTGGTATTTTTGCTTCTTGGTCTTACAGCAAAGCTAGATGCTAAATGTACACATGTGCATCAATATATATATGTGCATGCTAATCCACACATACATATACATGTTTTAGAAATGTGGTACACACTGATGTCTCAATTTCAATCCATCTCAACAGGCCTCTCTCACTCTTTCTCTCTCTCTCTTTTCTTCCCTTCTCCCTGACCACCGTGATGAATGAGTTACTGTGCTCCACCTACCACGTCCTCCCTACCAAGACGGATCTACGGTCTGAAATCTTAGTAAAACAAACCCTTCCTTACACTGTTTCTGCCGAGCATTCTGTCACTTTGTCAGCAGCAAAAACCGTGACATATATACCATATTTCAGTTTTCATATTATATCATTTCACATACATATGCTTTATATATTATTAGGGTAAATTACTTCAGGATAAATTACTATAAGTCACATTGCTATGTCAAAAGCTTTATTAAATATTACAAAATTCTCCCCCATAGGAAATTATACCATTTTTTGTTACTACCAACAATGTATTAGAATACCTATTTTCTTACAGTCTTAATGATGAGTATACTATCAAGCATTCAACTTTTTTCCAATTCTGATGAAGCAAATTTTAAAGAAACACAGTTATGCACAGTAAAGATTCATAATGGAAAAGTAAAATCATAGAAAAAAAAATCACTGCAAAGAACAAGGACAAGAATTCTTCGTTGTAAGTGCATGCTTGGGATGAAGGAGCAGAGTGAGGGGCAGGGATGCAGCTCAGCTAGTACAGTGCCTGCCAAACATGCAGAAAGCCCTGGGTTCAGTTCCCAGCACTGCATAAAGCTGAGTGTGGCAGTACATGCCTGCAATCCCAACACGCAGGAGGAGGCAGAGGCAGATGAATTTCTGAGAAATCAAGTCCAGCTTGATCAACACAGTAAGTTCCAGGCCAGCTGGGGCTAGAAGGAGAACTGCCAAAAAAAAAAAAAAAAAACAAGTTCTAGGTCACTGTTGGCCACATAGTGGGTCTAAGGCCAAATTGGGCTACTGTCTAAGACCCTGTCTCAATAAAAAGAAGCCAAAAAAATGTACAGTGAGATGAAAGAAGAACTAGAATAGAAACCCAAATTTCTTCTTAATTTCTGAAATTATAAGGATTATAATATAATAATAATATAAGGAACTAATTATACATATAAAGATTAAATACATATCATTGGTTTAAGAGATATGATACATATGTAGATATATGACAGATCCAGTTTTTCTAAGTGACAGTAAATTCTAGAGTTGCCCACTCCAACATGAGGACATGCAAGCTGTATTTTTCTCCTTCCTGTTGAAATGCCACCTCTGTGCCCACACGTATTATTCAATGGCATTTGGTCCACTGAATTAGTTCCAAGTTTGTCTCTCCCTCAGACTATGACCTTATTGAGGATGCAATTACACCTCATTCTCATCTATATCTCTAGCATAGAAAAATTATAAATGAATTTGGTCCTTAGAAATTAGTTTTTGGTTGAAGGAAAAAGAGATATATAGCTACTGGAGAGGATGTGGGGGAAAGAACATTTATTTACTGTGAGAGTGAAAACTAGTGCAGCCACGATGGAAATCAGTGTGGAGTTCCTCAAGAAAGCTAGAACTCAGTCTACCACATGATCCAGTCGTACCACTCTTGGGCAAATACTCAAAGAACTTTGTATCCTACTACAGAGATACCTGTTCATCCATGTTCATTGCTGCTCTATTCACAATACAGGAAATGGAAACAACCTAGATGCCCATCAACTAATGAATGGACAGTGAAAGCATGATTCATTTACACAATGGAATTTTATTCAGCTGTTAGGAAAAATGGACTTATGAAATTTGCAGGTAAATTAATGGAACTGGAAACTTAGCCTGAGTAAGGGAATCCAGACCCAGAAAGACAAATGTCACATGTTTTCCTCATATGTAGATGTTAGCTTTGAATCTTTAGGTATGCGTGTGTTTCATTGGGGAAATCTGTAGAGGTCAGGAAACAAGTTAGAGGGCAGGGAGGGATTCCTAGGAAGGGAGATAGAATGCAGTGATACAAAGGGGAAGAGAGGAATAATGGCATAGGAAAGGTTAAGTGGGCAGGGACTGAGGGGGCAGGGTAGAGGAGGAACTATGGGGCGGGATAAATAACCCTTAAGGCCTTTTGAAAAAGTCATATGGAAACCTACTACTGTATAAACTTCTTAAAATATATACATATACGCAGGTGTGGTGACCCACGCCTTTAATCCCAGCACTTGGGAGGCAAAGGCAAGGCAGATTTCTTTGAGTTGAAGGTCATTTTAGTTGTTGTATGAAGTTCTTCCTCTGACTGTCAGAATGGATGGTGAGCAATCAGAACACAGCACAAGGAATTTGACTGACAAGGGAAAAAGCCAATAGAGTCAGCTACCTCAACCAACCAACCAGTAACTCGAGTTGTATGTAGAAGAAGTAACTAAGAGGGGAGCAAGGGAATCTGGGAAAGAGAGGGGTCGTTCACCATCTTGGGGCAGTTCTGGAAAAAATGTGAAATTTGCTGCTTAGCCTCCCTAGGAGTATTCTGCTCCGCCCCCCACGCTCCCATAATTGCTCTGTAAGTAAGCCCAAATAAACTCTGGTTTCCCAAACTATAATTTGGCAAAATCATACTTAATTTACTTTGTTGTTCTGGACCTAGAGAGGTGGGCGGAGTGCAGCTCACACCTCACTGAGAGAAATACTTAAGACAGTGGTCTACATAGCAAGTTCCAGGATGTATACAGATATATAGATATAACAAGTGTAAATGGAGTTACCCAATAGATAGATAGATAGATAGATAGATAGATAGATAGATAGATAGATAGATAAAATGAGTGTAAATGGAGTTACCCTATAATGGGGACAATGCTCCTACCAGATACCACAGACTAGCAAACAAAAATTCCAGTGCTGGGAATGGACTCCCTCTTTTGGAGTTGTTGGTCAGGAAGGTCCCATAGGCCCTCAGACAATACTGGCCATTGCCATAGGTTTTGATTGCCCTCCAGAACTTTGGTTGCCCTATTGCTCTTTGAGTCATAGAAAAAGCACAGAGAAATAAATAAAACTTTAAGGTGCTGACCTTAAAGCTTCACCTCTACCACCTAGCTTTCATAGTGCTAGGAGGTGCCATGCATGCTACCAGAAGAGAAAAGTAATCATCAACTTACCGAGTTGTGAATACTGCAAGCTATAATAATGACTGGCCTAGCAAGATAGGCCCACTAGTGCAATAGTGGTGTAATATTATGGGAGTAACCAACCACTTCCTGGTTGGATTTAAGGCCCAATTCACAAGATAGAGCCTGCTATCAGGGCCAGGAACCTGTAGCTAGACAGGTCATGGGCCATAGGGGAGAACCTTCTATTGTCCTGATAAATGGACATAGTATAAAACCAATCTCTAATGACTTATTGTTATACCCATAGATTAGTACATCTCTCAGCTCTCACCAGGGAAGCTTCTTGTAGCAAACAGAGATTAACACAGGAACTCAGCTTCTCAAAGTGCAAAAAATAGACTGTGGAGTGATCAGCCCTCTTCTCTCTTCTCCTCTCCTCTCCTCTCCAGGCTCAGGGATCACTGGGGGAAATGAGATAGAAAGATTGTAAGAACCAGAAGTGATGGATGAGTACAAGGAAACCTTGTTTTCTAGATGCAAAGGTTAGTTTCATATATGAGCTGACAGCATACACAAGGCTTGCACCAACCCAAGCCAGATGATAACCCAGCATTGGCGTGGGGAGAGGTGAAGTGGGCAAGAAGTTCCAGCCCTAGCTGAGGAACAGTTGGCCCCTGGGAGAGGGAGAGTCAGTTTTCTTTAAAGGTGGGATATTGAGTAGGTTGACCAGGTTCCAAGGATGGACCCACACCCAAGAGCTTTTGAAGAACACAAATTAGACTTGATAAATCTTCAAATACTGATAATAGACAACGGGAGGTAAGGGGGTAGGCAAGTGGAGGCGGACCCAAGACATGGGGGAGGGGTCTAAATATGATCAAAATATGTTGTTTGAAATTCTCAAAGAATCAATAAAATAATTATTAGGGGCTGGAGAGATGGCTCAGTGGTTAAGAGCACGTGCTGTTTTGAGGACCCAGGTTTGGTTCCCAGCACCCACATGGTGGCTAACAAGCATCTCTAACTCTAGTTCCAAGGCATCGGACACCCTCTTCTGGCCTCTGTGGGCATGACATGGGTGCACTTACATATATGCAGGCTAAACTCTCATACACATAAAATAAAAATAATCAATAGTTTTTTATTTTTTAAAGTAGATGTATGTTGAAAGACAGAAAGAGTAACAACCCATAATGGTCCCAGGGTGAGACTTTTGTTCAAAGAAACCTGTTTCCTGGTATCCAGGGAAATGCTCAGCTGTTAACGTGCTTGCTGCTGAGTTTGATCCTCAGTACCCACAGAAAAAGCCAGGCACCGCAGCACACACCTGAAATCCCGGTGCTGGGAAGGCAGAGACGGGAGGCTCCCTGGGGCTTTCTGACTCATCTAGACAAACAAGGAGGACCAAGTTGAGTATGAGACCCTGACTCAAAATAGAAGGTGGAAAGAGATCAAGGAAGACACTCAGCATCGACTATGGCCTACATTCATGCACACATATACACACACACAGGCACACACACACAAACACATACACAACTAAAAAAGAAAAGAAAACTTGTTTCCTCCCAGTTAGTTTACTATAGCTTTTCATCAGAATTTGTTTTAGCAAATACATTTTCTAAACATATTTGAACACAAGTCCTTATCAGATTAAAAGAAAGATATTGCATTTCAGAGATGGTGGCTAATATCTAGTGAACTTTTTTTTTCAGGAAATTTCATGAATTTTATCCAGATTGAACTTTTAGTATCTAAGTAAATCTGCAAATTTTGATTAAGGTGTCAGTGAAGCACAGCACGCACGTGAGAAAGAGAAGCCAGCGGTATTTCATGAAGCAAGAAATTTAAGCACATCATCATTTACTAAGAGGTATCAATACCTAATGAGGCCACCTTATCACTCACGTAATAAATAACTAACCTTGAGAGCTTGCCAACATATCCACATGTGTTTCTTTGAATTCTCATTGCTTTAGGAAGTGTTTTCAACTGTCTTCTTACAGAAGGGGAAAGCAGGTCTTACTTTATTCAAAACCAATGGGTTCTGGTTTTCTGAGCTCTGTCACTAAACACTGCAGGTTAAAGAAGCTGAGTTAAAACCTAGCAAGTGATTGGAATTGACTGGAAAAACAGAAACCCAACTCTAATTAAGGACTTGCTAATTACTCTTCACTCTACAGACATTACTCCAATCTCAGTCTTCAGCCCTGGCATGAACTTGGCCTCAATCATGCTTTCTAAAAAACACCAACAGCAGACAGAGAATAATCCTTCCAAGTTACAGTTGGCCACAAAACAAATCCCTTCTGTCATTTCTGGAGCCACATGCCCCAGCCCTTGGAGATCAGATCTTCACCAGAAACCATGTGAAGAGCCCATCTAGCTTAGCTCCTGAGTCAGACTTCCCCAAGCATGAGATAATTAAGGCTCTGGGTCCTACCATCTTCCCACCTGGCTTTTCCTTCCTCTCTTAGCCCATTTGGACCTAAGAAGACAGTCTACTTCTTGACCACCTGGGAAATCAAAGGCACAACCCCCAGAACTAGCCTCAGAACCAAAATAAGCATGGCCTACTAAGTGGCCACCCCAGGCCAAGGCTTGGAATTATCAATGATCAAAACAGGGTCAAGGGACTGGAGAGATGTCTCAGTGCTTAAGAATGCTTACTGCTCTTCCAGAGGACCCAAGCTGGGTTCCTAGCACCCACATTAATTGGCCCACAACCACCTGTAACTTGATCTGATGCCCTCTTTCTGTCATCTGCTAGCACCTGCACAATGTGGCATACACACACAGACATACATACAAATAAAGAATAAAATAAAATCTTATTTTAAAACATGGGACAAGTTATTATTGATTATTATCCTAGTTTCTATTGCTGTCGTAAAAACACTAACCAAAGTCCAGTTGGGATGAGAAGAGTTTATTTCACCTTACAGTTTAGAGTTCACCATTAAGGGCAGACAGGGCAGGACCTCAGGATAAGAACCTGGAGTGCAGACCATAGAGGATCACTGCTTACTGGCTTGCTCCTCTGGCCCATGCTCAGACTGCTTTATTATATAACACAAGACCACCTGCCCAGGGGTGGCACCACCCACAGTGGGCTGGGTCCTCCCCCATCACTCAACAATCAAGAAAATGCCTCCCAGACATGGCCGCAAGGCCAATCCAATAGAAGCAATTCCCCAATTGAGCGTCCTTCTTCCCAGATGTGTCAAGTTGACAACTGAAGTTATCCATTACAACTATTCTTCCAAGCCCACAGGTATAGTCATCAGTTCAGCACTGACTGTGACACTTAGAACAAGCAAGTTCTCCTCTCCGTTCTCTTTGTTGCTACTTGAATTCACACTCCAAGACAGAATCCATAAGTCCTTTTCCAACATCCTTCCTACCCTTTTCCATTAATAAGTGACTTCTGCATTTCAGCAGGTCATAGAGCCACACAGCTAAAAGAATGTGTTTTCCAAACTCTAACCTTATTAGGGATGGCCGTGTGACTAAGTTGTAAGCAGCAGGAAGGAGGCAAAAGTACTAAGCTGGGTTTCTAAGAAGTTTCCCCTTTAAACGCATGGTTTTCTACTCCCTTTGTTTTACTGCTGCAATGATCTTGAGAACAACAGCATTATCCTAGGGATGGCAGAGCAGTGAGCTAGAAGATGACAAAGTTCCAATAATTTTATAGCCTACATACCAGATCTTCACTGCTTACTACTTTCCACGAGAGAAATAAACAACTTGTGAAAGTGATCGGTACAGGTATAGGGGCCTAATACAGGCCCCATTGCCTCTCTCTCCCAGATTACAGCAATAGCTTTCTGATTCACTGCCTCTCACCATCTCTCCCGAACCAACCTCTTCTGTCTACTCTCCCACACACTCTGCTGTCAGATCAATCTCCAAAAGCACAGCTCCGAACCCTCACAGAGCTTCCAGTGGCCCCCATGACCCAATTCCTTCAGTTGCATCTTGTGGCCCCTACCTGCCTTTCACTCTTACCCGAGCTCCCTGCCTCCTTCTGTCCAAACAGGTTTAATTCTGTCATGCTTCAAATCTTTATCCCAGTCTTCCCTAGCCTTATGTCTTTACTTATAGTCTGTCATTAGGTGCTTAATTTTGAACTGTCTTTCAGGACTCAAATCATATTCAGTCCATCTGTGGAGCCAGCTGGCCCAATCCAAGCCCAGAGTCTTTGTCCTCAGAACCTTCCTAGCAGATCCCTCTCATTCAGGGAACACTGGAGACCTTCCTACACCAAGGTCCCTCAAATTCTTACCCTTCTGGCTAGACTGTTCCTTTCCCTGCTGAGACACCAGGATTCACCTACTCCGCTTATCTCTTGGTTCTCTTCCTAATCAGGAACGCTTTCTTTTCCTTGCCCCATCTCTTCAGGTCCCACCACCTCTCCCACCCCAGAGACAAGGTTACTGATCCTATTCATCTTAGAGCTTAACTTTCAATCCCTTAGTGACTAAAGCATGCCATGGGCTGGGAGAGCTGTAGAGCAAACATGATATGTGAGGACATCAAAGGTTGAGGATGCTCACAAGCATTTTTTATTTTTAAATTAAGGTTTTTGTTTTGAGATAACTATAGGTTTGCAAACTTGTAATAAGTATACAAAGAAATCCCAAGTGCCCTTTACCCAGTTTGACTCATCAGACTGTACAGTAATCTCAGCTAGGAAAGTGACACGAAATGAGCCATCAGTTTTACACAGATGTCCCCAGCTTTACATGTCCTGAAGTTCACATAGGTGTGTTTAATTTTACATACTTTTATTGTGCATATAGATTAGTACATTCATCACTAAAGCCAAGATACAGCTCAGTTCTAAAGTACAAAGTTCCCTAGTGTTGCCTTTGAACCATATCTACCTTGCCCCATGTCTAACTCTGTCCCTAACCCTGGCCACTCCTAACCTTTCATCTTTATATGTGCTATTTCAACAAGATTATACAAATGAAATCATACCATCTATATGTCTGGGGACTAACTTTCTTTGTTTGCCACATTTCCTTGGTGATTCACCCAAATTGTGCCATGGATTGATAATTCATTTCTTTTGACTATAGAGTCTGTGATACAGAATACGGACCACAGCTCCTTGTAAAAATCTCTCTAGTTCTTGCTGTTGTTTTTAGAAATGCACATTTCTGTGGACTTTTGATATGCAGCTTTTATTTTGTTTAAAGTTGTAAAGGAAACAAGAGTCACAAAAGCTTCTCTTGCTGTAGCCCATGCTCCGTGGTTCTGGCATCTACTTGTGCAGGAAGCTCTGAACTCCTTCTTCTTGGCTTTATTCCTGAGGATGGCTGTTGTACAGCACTAACAGTCACCATCTCCATGAGTTCAGTTGTACATGCAAAAGATCCATCACAGCTGGCCTGGTGAACTGTCGGCATTTCCTCATAGAAGAAAGAGCCAGAGAGGGTCATGGGATCCTCACCCCAAGTATCCAGCCACTCCCCGCAAGCTGTATGCAATTCTGACCCAATTACCTGTGGCCTCAGAATCTTGAGAAGAGGCTAGAGTGTATAGACTGGGAAAGACTAGGGGAGGGGGGAATCTGTGTCCGCAACTATGAAGAAGGCAGTGTCCATGCAAGGTGAAGAGTTTCCAGTGCAGCTGCTTTCAGGTCACCTACACTCCTGTCAGTAACCTCTGTAAACCTAACAAACTCAGTGGTCCTCAGGGAGAACTCTGGGGAAACAGAACTTTGGTTTGATATTGGGACACTAGATAGAGTGGGGTAAACTCTACCTAGTCCCCCCATCACTGGGGGAAAATTCTCTTGACAGTGGGGCTCCCCAAATTCCCTACCCCACTTTCAAACTACTGTCAACTTCTTCATGAAGACCTTTTCCCAGAGACTAGTGAAGAAAAAGAAATCAAAATCCAAAGCAGATTCTTCCCATTCTTTCCAGTTCAGACAAGTATTAGGCATCCCAAAGAACCTCCAGCTAGAGAGTGTCTTTCCCTGCTCTCTGCCCGCCACAGGAGGGCTCTTTGGAGGACATTTTTACATGCTCTTACATTGCAGTTAGTCGATTTCTGCCTTAACTTTTCTGGTACCCAGACACACTTAACTCCTCTCTTAGTAGACTGCAAATTCTTCAGGGAAGGAGCTGAGGCCAGTTGATATTTGTAGTTCTACTGTGGGTACACTAGGCTGATACCTTGCATAAATAGCTACTGATTCAAACATTAAATGAAAGTGACAGAGTCTCGCTGCTTCCCAGGATGACTTTGAACTAGCTTTGCCTCCCAAGAAGGCTTTGAAGTTGCATTTAATCCTCCCAGAATTACAGGTTTTGGCCTCAAGGCCTAGCTAGCAAGTCTAAATTCTATCAGTTCTTTGAAGGATGGCTTTGGGCCCTGTCTTCTCCATAAAGTCTTCCTGCCAAGTCTGGTCTTCACACAGGCTTTTGTCACAACCCTTGATTACCTCCCAGAACTTTAAGGTAAGATTCTACTGATGAAGACAGAAGAACATACTTCAGACACAGGTCTTGGAACAATGGGACTGGAACTGACCTGGAAACCTTTTCCCTGAAAACTAGTTCTCATAGTTTTAGGGAATACTATGCAAGTTACTAAGGGAAAAAAGCAATCAATGGTCCAACCACAGTTTTAAAGCCTGATAACCACAGCAATTACTGGCACAGCAAACTATATCAATGAGGTGGTGATACTTTTATCTTGGAGGTAACCAATAGTTATCTAATTGGACTTAAAGCCCATTCAATTGGAGGGAACTCATGTGTAGTGTTGTAAACACAGCCAAAGACACAGGACTGGAGAGGTCATAGATCTTAGAGAAAACCCTATGTCTATCCCATCCCTAGACAAATGTACTTTCTTCCTATATACTAAATATAGATCTTTATCTTTACAGACAAGTATACCAGTCACCACTCATCAAAGAAGCCTCATTTGTAACAGACAGCGAATATTACAGAATTCCACAACTGTTTACACACAGAGAATAAATGTCTATGAAATGCCCAGCTCTAAGTGACACATCTACAATGGAATCTCTACACCTAAGCTCACAGAATATAGTGGAACAGGGAAAGAGAGAATAGGAATGTATCTCTCAACTTTCATCAGCAAAGCTTCCAGATGCAACAGAGGATGCTGAACACAGAAGGCCATGATTGGCCAAAATGTAGACAACAGAATGTGTGCCCCTGGACAGGACTCATATTAAACCTCACCCACCCAGGGCTCAGGGACCATTGTGGAAGAGGGGGAGGAAAAATTGTAAGAGCCAGGGGTGATGCAGGACCTCAAGGAAACAGAGTTGTACTGGCTCCTGGGAACTTGTTCATATGAATTTAGAGCAATGGTGACAGCATGCACAAGACCCATACAAACTCAACCAGACAAAATCCCAGCACATAACTGGGGAGATGGGCAGGAGGCCCCAACCTTAACCAAGGAACTATTGGTAGCTGATCGCTACTGGGTGAGGGAGAGTTGATTGTCTTTGAAGGAGTGACACTAGACAGTCTGACCAGGCTCCAGTAGATGAACTCACACCAACAAACATCTGGGGACACAGACTTGACTTGATAGGCCTTAATATATGCAATAGAATGCATGAAATCCTGTGGGTGGTTTAGGGTGTGGTGAAGATAGGGAGGCATCTAAATATAATTAAGATGTATTGTTTGAAATCCTCAAAATTCAAATATATATTGAAAATGGGAAAGACTGAAGATATAGCTCAGTAATAGAGAATTCAACCTCCCTGCATGTGGTACTAGGATCAAATATCAGCAGTTCCATAATAAAATTTTTGAGTGTGTGTATGTGTGTGTGAAGTATGTGGCACAGGCACATGTGTATACCTGTGTACACACTCATGTATCATGCACATAGAGAAGCCAGAGCAGGATACCACTGTCTTCTCTACCACTCTCTACACTATTGTCTTGAGACAGAGTCTCCCATTGAACTGGAAGCTTGCTGCTTCAACTAGTCTAGCTGGCCAATCGGCTCCCAGGATTTACCTATCTCTGCCCACCCCTCAATGCTGGGGTTACAGGTTGCGATACCTGACTTTTTACATGGGTCCTGGAGATTCGAGCTCAGATCCTCATGCTTGCAGAATAAACGCTGTTACCCACTGAGCTATGGCCCCAGCTTATAGAAGAAGTGGTATAAGTTGCCAAAAATCTTACAATGTTCTAGAAGAAATCTTCCCTCTCCCGGTCACAAACATAAGCCAAGTGTACTCAGAGAAGCCTTAAGCTAAGTAGCCTTCTTAGGAACACAAGTATTTCTGAAGTAAGGCATTCTAAGACCCTTAGATTATAGCTCTCTCTAGAATAAACAGAACTTCTGGAAAAACCAGTGTTAGTTTTGAGGGAAACCTCAGGACCAGATGTGAGGGCCTGCACAATTTTTCCATCCCCAGGGCTTCTGCTTAACTTTGGAATTTAGTAACAACAACAATAACAACAATTAAATAACACTTATTTAATAATAAGTAACAAAACCTGTGTGCATCGAGGATACAGAGAGAAGTGATTAAAGAAAAATTTGTCAAATAAATATAGTGCTCCATATTCTCCAGCCTGCAGGACTCCTTTAAAGGAAAGTCAGTAGACTGAGGTCAGGGCTTGTTTCCATGGGCGCTTTGGGAGTGAAATTGGACTCGCACCCAAGGCAAGAAATTTTATCTTCCGAAGGGAAATAGTTATTAAATAAGACAAGCTACCAACTCCAAAATAATTACTGATGGTTAAGGAAGGATTCAGACCGATTAGGAGTTTTTTGTTCATGTTGATTCCATCCCAGCTTCTGATATTCTGAGGAGTCTCTATGTAAACCAGGACCATGGCTCCCAACCACAGAAGGTCACAGATGAGAGGGGAGGCCTGATCCAGGCTTCATGCAGAACAGATGTCCCCACTCCACGCCAATTAGGAGGCAGGAACTGTGCTCTCAGTTCTATCTCTGATTATCTGGTTATGCGAAGTTGTGTTGTAACTCGAACTGCTTTGAAAGCTAAGCCGCATGGAAGCCATTTAAAATTACTTCATTTCTAATTATAAACCAGATAGAGCCGCCGTGTGCATGCAAAAGGGGGCGGGGACACTTCAGAGGCTGTCAGGTTTCTAACATTCCTTAGGTGACAGGTGGCTGAAATATTTAAAGAAATTTCTGTGCTCAAGATAACCTTGACTGGAGGAGTGAGCAGAGGACTCTGAAAGGAAACATGAACTTTGCATACTAAGCTGGAGCATACAAAACACTCGGACCTGATTACAGAAAAATCACTGAATCAGTGGGACTACCAGTTTTCCTTGGGAGGACACCTGGTGGCAGATGTGAACTGAGGGCTTCAGTGCCAAACTAAATAAACTTGTGTGTGTTGCTAACTCACAAGAGTCTTTGGTTAGATAGTCATAAAAGGGGGAAATCATGCCTCGTTGCAAGGATGCTGTTGAGATAATGTGTCTGAAACCTTCTATCCCTGAGTTCAGTATATAGCTATCGCACCACCACATGACAGCTGTTATCCTACTGACTGTTACTATTATTACAAGTCATAGTTGTAGGTTTGGAATATTAGGGCAGAGCAGGTCCACTGTACATGACTAAGTTATCAGGCAAGAATTGTTTACAATGGCCGAAGAAAATTGGATGAGAGAAATACAATCTATCATTCGCCATTATCACATAACCCCCAAACATTTTTGCCTTTTCTCATCTTGGTCTCAATTTCCAGCCCTTCAAGACAAAGTGGTATCTCAGAAAAACAATATAGGATGCAACATTCACCACTGAGGAGCTCTGACCAGGAGGTCAGCTTTCAGGATCTTACAGGAAAGCATGTGTCCAGTCCTGAAAGAGCTGGCCTGGCAAGTTGACCCATCCCAGAGTCAGGGAAGCCAGAACAAGGCTGGACCAGAAGAGCATACACACTAGACTGAACTCTAGGAAGGAACAGTCACAAGTAAGGGCTGTTACATAGGCTGTTACCTATGTATAGCTCCATGTATGATCAACCCTTGTTGGCAGTCTGCCCATTAGAAGTTTAATAGACTGTAAATAAAACAATTATTTCAACAGTATTCAGTTGCCTAATTTGATGAAGCCTGGGGTGGCTCCTTGTAAATCCATTACACTTCATCAGTTGCCCGTAAATTTTAGACATGTCAGTTGGTGCTTATTTTCATAGCTAGACATAATATCTTAGGTTACAGCTTGATAATCCAACCTACATCAGAAAAAGAAAAGACGCATGGATGTAAGTCAGGCAATCTTCAAAATATTTTGACAGCCGATATAACAGACATGAACCACTCAGATACAAGTCCCACATCAGAAAGGACAGTTCCCTTTCCATAAACCTAGTCCACCGGTACCAGCATGTTTGGCTGAGCACTCAAGGGAAATTGATTTCTTTTTCTTCACACAGTTGGTCAGAATGTGAATTAACCAGCTAGAACCAGCTTTGCACAAAAACTTGAATGCCAAGTTTAATCCTGCATGATTGATAGACGCTGAGCTCCATGGTCCCTCCCCAAACTGGGTTTAAATGTAGAGCTCAACAGGCTTGTAATTACATGCAATGCCACTGTGAGCATGACTGTAATGCCATTTTACAACACAGAGGAGAACTATTGAGCTCTATTCACAAGAGAAAGTGCTACAAAGATCCTCTCCAGTGGGGCAGAAAGAATACGTCACAGCATATATTTTTCCTGTAATTAATTTTTATGAAGCCAAGAATAGAGGATAATGCACCTGATTTCTGTAATTTTTTTTTAATGTTCCTTGGGGAATTTCTAACAAACCAGGAGAGGCAGGAACAATGATGGGACCCATCTGAGTTTCAGCAATTACGTGAAGAACAGTCCTGGTGTGGGAAATAACCTTTTTGCTAATCCTTAACTGCCCTTCCTTCCCCTCCTCCTAGTCAGGATTCCTGACTAGGAAGGACCACACAAAATCCAAATGAATGACACTTTCCTATTTCAAAGGTCTCTAAGGAAAGTTTTTTTGGTCTTTATCCCAGTGACTAACACACTAGATTGTCAGAAAAGCCTGCTTTGCCCTTCAGCTCTGTGTAGCTGCAAGAGCCAGTCTCTCTGCTCACCCACACTTCCCCAAAGGCATTTGCATGCCTTTTTCCAAATAGGGAAAGGCAGCCCCTCACTCTGCCTTGAGGGAGCAATAGGCACAGCACCTGAAGTGACTCCCCCAAGTGATCAGCGACCACGCAAGTGAGAGAAGGAAGCCAAGATCAAGGCACCAGCTGCAGTTCTCTACCCCAGCTCCTATTACAGAGACTGGCAGGATGCTGATGATTATGGCTCTCCTTTCCCATTCCCAGGGTCCCTCACTTCCTGGTTTGCAAGTCAGCCCTCATGTACAGGACAGGTGGGCTCAGCTTTCACTTGCTTCAAAGGCCCACAGCCTCAGGAACCCTTTCTCCTTCAAGCTTTCTCCCAAGCCCTGGGAGAAATATCCACTCACATCCCTTTTTCTGGGAAATGGAACTACCATCACTTTTTCCATGGCTCCAGGAACCCCAGCCATCTTCATGGGGGCAGAAAAGAGAGGCTTTGAAGTGACTCTACACTATATTTTCCTATCCTTCTAACCCTCTCTTGGTAAGACAGGAAGAGAATTACATATTCACTTCCTAATTGAACCCAATGCTACATTTATGTGTGCGTGTGTGTGTGTGTGTGTGTGTGTATTAGTTCTCTGAGAATTTTATATACTGTTTTTTTCAATCCTATTCACCCCCCTCCTCCAGAAATGCCCAGGTCCAGGTCCAACTCTACCTCTTACCTACCCAGTAAACTTTGTGTCCTATTTTCAGTGTATATTTATTTTCAATTTTTAATATAATATTTTTAGAATTTCATGCATACATACAAATGTATTTTGATCACATTCACCCCCAACTCATCCCCCTCATTCCTCCAAGATCCACCACCTACTTCCCCATCCCTCCCAACTCTGTGTCCTTTTTAATAACCCTCCAAGTCCTATTTGTCCTGCCCACATAGTCATGCCTATCGGGCCATCCACTGGAGTATGATCAACCCCCCAGGGGCCACACCCTTAAAGAAAACTGGTCCCCTCTCCTCTGCCAGCCATCAGCTGGCAGTAGCTCCTCAGCTAGAGGTGGGGGCTTGTGAGCGCCTCCCACCTCCATGCTAGAACACTGACTGGTCTGATCTTGTCCAGGTCCTGTGCAGACAACCACAGCTGCTGTGAGTCTATGAGTGCAGAGCTCCTGCCATGTGCAGAAGGCGCCATTTTGTCCCAGTTCTCCCCAGCTGCTGACTCTGACACCCCTCTTCTACAACAGTCCCTGAGCCTTGGGGGCAGGGTGGGATATAAATGTCCCATTTGTGGTTGAGCACTACACAGACACCTACGTTCTGTACTTTTACCAGTCGTAAGATTCTGCACCAGAAATTTCTCTAAAGAGGTGTCCTAGTTTGCTTCCTGTTTCTGTGATAAAAGACTGACCAAAACCAACATGGGAAAAGAAAGGTTTTATTTGGTTTACAGCTCACAGTCCATCACTGAGGGAAGCCATGGCAGGAACTCAGCCAGGAACCTGGAGACAGGAACTGAAGCAGAGACCATGAAGGAGTACTGCTTACTGGCTTGTTCCCCTGGCTTGCTCAGCTACCTTTCTTATACAGCCCAGGCCTACTCAGGGATGGCACCACTGGAGAGCCGGGCCCTCTCACATCAATTAGGAATTAAGAAAATGTCTCACACAAAATGCCTCTCACATGGCAACAGGCCAATCTGATGGAGAAAATTCCTCATTCGAGATTTCCCCTTCCCAAGTGTCTCTAGTTTGTGTCAAGTTGACAGATGAGGTCTGAGAGCTGTATTGATCTATGGGTAAAGAGACACCAACCTAAAAGGCAGTTTGAATACTAGGTGTATTTAGCAAAATAATAGTAGTAGGTTCTTCTCTGGGGACTATGAACTCCCCAACTATAGGTTCTTAGCGAGATTTACAGTACCAGGCACATGTTTCCTCCTGTGGAGTAGGCCTTAAATCCAATCAGAAAGCAGTTGGTTACCACTGTAACATTCATACCACTAATGTATCTTGCCACATCAATGTCACCATAGCTCACAGAGTTCACAGGGGGCTGAGATTGTTGATGACTTTTTCCCCCAGCAGCCCGAATAGTACCTTCCTGTATTATGAAAGCTAGTCAGTCAAACAAGGGGGAAGATTCCATGTGTGATTTCTCTACATCCTGTGACCAAAGTATATGATGTCTTCAGCAATAGGGTCTTGCCATTCAGTTCTGGTGATCAACCAAGAACAACAGCAATATCCTGTATTGTTTAGGGCTAAGGAGAGGTATCTCACACCTGGCACTGGGCTTGTTATTTGAGAACCTATGACTTCTGAGAGGAGCATTACCTCCTGTGTAGGGTAACTCTAATTGAACTCTTTTATATGATTTTATATATGTGAAGCTTATAAAATAGTAGATTTGCATAAGGCCTTGTTAAGCATCCTTAGTGTTGGTTATCCCTTCCCTCCCCTCTTCCTCCATCCCATCATCCACATAGTGGATAAAGAGTAAAATTAGTGAGTTTTCCCTGAATAATGCTTGGAAACCACTGTGGAAAACTTCCCCATTATCCTTTTCTCTTAAGTTAGAACTTTGTTCCTTTCCTTTGCACACCAGAGAACTCAGAACACTACTGGAACAAATACAACTAAGTAAATGTTCTACACAAAACAATTTGCCTTTCATGAGAAGTTTTACAGTAAAATGCCAACATGAAAACGGTACATTCTTATTTTAAGAGGACTATCGTCACACCAACTATGGGTGGAGGTCTCATTTGAAGATGATGGGCAGTTGACCACAGGTTGCATGTCTGTGAGTGACTGTGGAGGAGAAGAGGCAGGTCTACTTAAAGTGTGCCCTTCCCAAAGACCCCGTAGTCCTGAAGCAGGCTATCCAAACACAGGAGCAGGCTTGGGGCGAGAGGTGAAATTCCTCCTCCTGGGTCCTCTCTCCCACACTGGACCCTAGTAATGTGAGGATCCTCTGGGCACCCCTGGGTGGTGAAAAGCCACCTCTGACCTCTCCCTTCATACTCATCCCGCTCTGTGTGGAGCACCCTTGCTCAAGCCTGAGGCGATTTGGGAACCCCATACAGCCTGGCCTCAGCTGTGTCTTAGAACTGGGCTTCCTAAACCCAGTTTTCCATTAGTGACTCCTTCTTACCCTAGAAATTTTTACACAGGTCGATTCCATAGGTATATAAAATAGAATATGCTTTAGATATATAGGACTGGGGAGATGGCTCAGTCAGTAAAGTGCTTGCCTAGCAAGTATGAGGACTGAGTTCAATCCCAGAACTCACATAAAAAGCCTGACACAGTAGCACATGCTTGTAATCCCAGAGCTTGGGAAGTAGAAGTTAGATTCCTGGGGCTTGATGGCCTTGTCAGTGACCTCCAGGCCAATGACAGACCCGGTCTCAAAATAAAGTGGAAAGTGCCTGAAGAGGGAACCTTGAGGTTGTCCTCTTGCCTCTGCGTACACGTGAACACACAAACACGCAGACATACAATAAATTAAGTATGCAAAATCAAATATTTACTGATGAAAAATGATAAACCTATTTTAAAATAATTCTTTGATACGTATACAATGTACCGTTTTTTTCAAATATTTGTATGCATGTGTGTGTGCATAATGTGTGTATGTGTGATATAAATGTACAAAATGTGTGTGTATATGTGTATGTATGGGTGTGTATACACAGTGTGTGTATATTTCATCTGTGCACATAGTATATGTGAGTATATATGGCATGTTTGTATATGTCTGTGTGTGTTCATGTGTGTGTGGCTGTACACATACCATAGCGTACATGTGGAGGTCAGAGGATAACCTCAGGTGTCAACCCTTGCTTTCCACCTTATTTGAGGCAGGAGCTATGATTATTTGCAGCTGGCTCAGGCACTTCCGAGGATTCTTCCCGCCACTCTTTCTCACCTCTCTGGGGAAGGCCTGGGATGACAGACATGAAGTTTCCACATCAGGTTTTTCCATGAGTTCTGGGAACACAGCAGCATTCACAGAAGGGCAGGGAAGGGAAAGGGTTCAAAGCGACAGTGAGAACTGACTAACCAGACTAGAGCCCTGGGAAACGCCAAGAACCCAGCCTGGCTGCACCTCAACCTCTCACAGAAAGGAAGGCAGAAAACCGTTTCTTACACTGCCCCCCTCGCCCAGGAAACACTTTGCACCCCTGAAAGATAGTAAATATGTGAAGAATACCTATCCTGCTTGATTGACAGGGCCCAAGACATGCAGGGCAGAAAAGAAGGCTGGAGGATTAGAAACCACATGGGAAATGCATCCCAGCACACACTCCAATGTAGAATCAAGCCAAATGATTAAAACGAGTCCTTGTAATAAGCCTTCTTCGTGAAAACCCATAAAGTGACTGTCAATCAGGTGTTCTTGTTGGAGGATTTTTTTTTAATCAATTTAGATGTTTAACGAAAATGAATCCTGGAGCATGAGAAAATTTTGTTAACCATCCATGTCGCCTAATCATGCCTAACGAGGATTCTCATACTTAAACTTGACTGAGGATTAGCGTTCTGACAGCAAGTTTATTAAATGAAGTCATTGTAATAACACAGCCTGGGAACACGGCTGAGAGCTGCTCCGGGGCTCGTGGTGGGTGTCATGTAACTAAGAGCACTGAGCTGATGGGCCTCTGTAATCAGGTTAATCGGCCTTTTCGTTATGATCTAGGGGATATGACAAGAAGGAGTTTCAACATGCTCTGAAGACAAGGTAGATCAGATGAGAGATGGAACAGAATCTCTTTATCCCACCATGAAAATCAAGGGGCGTTGAAGGTAGCTAAGCTTCTATATCTGTTACTTGCTGGCTAAACACCCCCAACAAGCTTTGAAAGGCACGCCTATAAGAAAGAGAACAGGAAAACATGTGGGGCTTAGACCAGCCTCATCAAGCAGACTTCGTGTAGTTGTGCTGTAGGCTTAACCAGATGTTAGGGGCCAAAGGCGTTTTTAAAGGTCTTCATTAGTCAGGAGATCGATTACTACTAAAAGAGCCAGCTCTCAGCAAAGCAGAAAAAAGGAAACTGACTCTGACCCTCTCTCCCTGGAGTGTCCTGCCTTCTCTTTATGTTCCCATCCAGAAGCTAAGAGAGAATAGGCCTGAGAATGTCGCTCAGAAGTAGAAGGCTTGCCTGTACACAAGACCCTAAGTTTGATCCCCTTGTACCATGGAAAGAGAGTGGGGAAGGAAAGAGAAAAAGAGAGAAAGGGAGTGGGAAAGAGATAAAAAGAAAGAGAGAGAGAAAACAAGCAAGCAAGTCGGGTGTGGTAGAACACACCTTTAAAAGGCAGAGGCAGACAGGTCTCTGTGAGACTGAGGCCTTGATTTGTTGTTTTTAATTTATGTGTATGAGTGTATTACCTGCATGTGTATGAGCGCACCTGTGTCATGCCATGCCTGCGGAGGTCAGAAGAGGGAATGGGATTCCCCTGGAACTGGAGTTAAGGATGGTTGCTAGCCACTATGTGGATTCTGGGAATAAAACCTAGGTCCTCTGCAAGAGCAGCCAGTGCTCTTAACTGCTGAGCCATCTCTCCAGCCCTATTCTGTTTTGGTTTTGAGACA
Organism: Eospalax fontanierii; assembly: GCA_035773235.1. Classification (NCBI taxonomy): domain Eukaryota; kingdom Metazoa; phylum Chordata; class Mammalia; order Rodentia; family Spalacidae; genus Eospalax; species Eospalax fontanierii. Next base: position 20,233,612 of record CM069530.1, read on the forward strand.
GGGTCTCATTGTAGCTCAGGCTGGCCTCAAATTCAATATTTAACAGAGAATGACCCTGAACTTCTGGTCCTCCTGCTTTTACCTCCCAAATGTTGGGACTACAAGCATGTGCCAACCCAGGGCTTCATGAATGGCAAGCAAGCACTCCACTCAAACAAACTGTCCAGCCCTAATAAGGAACATAATTAAGTGAAAGCCCATTTGTAATATCATAGGGCCACCAGAAAGTAGTGTTTTCATTCCATATTAACTTCTGCATTCCAGAAACATTTGGTTTTCTAAGCTATCCCCAAAAATAGTGTATAAACAATGTTTTCTAGAAACCTAAAGTATAAAAGTTTAAAAGAACATTATGTAAAACAAGCCTTCGTCAGTGTAAGAGGCTATAATGCAAAGAGCTCCACATCAAGCCTCCTTCAAGGTCACACAGGGAGAAGAGGCAGTCAAATCTCTTCTCATCTCCTACTGGATCCTTTCTACTACACTCTGGCCCTGGGAGGGGAGGCCTGAGTCCTGTGTCCTCCGAACAAAAGAACTAACCCTTCAAGTCCTGGGGCCTGAAACTAGAACTTCCACAGGGCAGCAAGGCCTAGCCTCATGCTTTTAACTCAGCTGTTTTCCCCCAGGAATCTGTTCTAGTCCTCATCTTAAAGCCCCCCGCCCCCATTTCCAGACTTGATTCAAGTCTCTGGCTTTATTTAGTTGCGGTTAGAGTAAAGAGCGAGAGGAGGAGACAGTGTTGGGTGTCTTTAATAAGCATAAGCCGCTGGCTGCTAAATCCCTTTCAAGAATTGAAGCCTTGGCTGTCGCACTGCTTTTCAGTCAAATTACAGGGGATGGTGTTTTGGATGATTAGGTCTGTGATGAAACTGGTTATAGAAGCTATTTCAGAACCCACAGTGGTTCCCACTTAAATCTGAACACGAAGCCCTGTCAAAGACACTCTATCTAAGACGATTGCAACTTGTTCCGCTCTTCTGCACACGTCAATATTCTCTCCTTCACAGAGGTAATCAATAAAGAGAAAAAAAAAATCAAATTTTGGTTTTAAAAATGCATGTTTGGTCATCTCTGAAAACGTAACTACAGGCTTGCCTCTGTAGCCGGCTGTGGCATCTGCTGACCCTAATTAGCTAGACTCCATTGTCTAAGGTCCTTGTCCTCCAAACCACTTTTGTCCTCTGTTTACTTTTGAATTCTTTCATTCCAGAACATGACAAGAATGTTCTTATCCTCATGCATCATGAAGTGGGAAGAAGATATAAAACAGTCTGAGCTAGTTTGATCTCCAGCAAACACAGTGGTACTTTAGTCTGAACACCCATTAAGGCCTGAGAGATCCCTAGTAGTTCTGAAGATCAACAATTTTAAATGGATAATAGCCAAACTCCCAATTCCGGGTGTAGTATTGAGGCGTCACCTAATTGTTACTAATAAGGTTTTGTCTTAATTTGTCCTTTATGAAGAAATTTCCAGAGCAAATCTTACATGCTTCAAGGTGGCCTACAACACCTCCCCCACCCAAAATACATTGGGTCTTTTTTTCCCCTCCATTATACAGTGGTTTGTGGCTTTTTTTGTTTTCAGGTTTTTTTGTTTGGTTGGTTTTTTATTTGGTTTGCTTTGGTTGTTTTTTAATTTATCCTATAAGAAAGCCGTAATAGGTATAGCATTAGAAAATAGTCAGAAACTCTTTCCACAAAGCTTGAACAACTGTTTTTGGCCCTCTGCATGAGCCACACCTCTTCTCCACATCTAATCCCTAGAGAAAAACAGATTCAAAGATAACTGCACGGCAGTTACTCTAGGCAAGTGGGATTGCTCTTTCCACTCCAACTGTTAATAATCCCTTAAGGGATTTTGTTTCCTGCCCTGAATTCACTGCAGATGGGGTAGAAAGGATATGGGAAATAGCAAGTAAACACCCTCAGCACCATGTCCCAGAGGCTTGTGCCCACTGGAGAGGAATGAGCTAGCTGAGTGCAGATGCAAAGCCTGGGATGAAGACTTTCCCTGGGCCACCCAGCTGCTCAAGGATTACTAGAAGCAGACAAATCTCTGGAAGAATGACAGAAGCACTTAGAGTAGATGTGCTTTGTAAATGACAATGTATATAAATGCTGCCTGGCCTTGCTACTTTGGCAAATATAAATACAAAACTTCTAAAATGGTCTACCATGATGAACAAGACATTTACTCCCTCAAGAGATCTGTTATGCTTGCATGTGAAATGCCCCCACAGGCTCATGTGTTTGAGCATTTAGTCACTAGCAGGTGGCACTTATTTTGAAAGGCTATGGACCCTTTAGATGGTGGGGCTTTGCTGGGGGAAGTGGGTTACTGGAGAGTGGACCTTATTAGTTATAACCCACCCAGTTTCCACCCAGAGCTCCATGCTTTCTTACATGATGTCACTGTTGGGCATAATGCAGTGTTTAACAATAATATTTAAAGGCCCATATTAATTTGGTCAGAGGGATTTAAAGGGACAAATTTTTGTCTCTTGCCCTCTAAGGTCAACTAAGTTCCAGGGGATTAGGAGGCGTCTCTCAAAATGTCCTGTAACTGTGATGAGTCACCTGTATTCCTGTTCAGGAAGGTTGTGGAGACTCCAATAAAAGGACTTAAACCAGTGTCCAGTCTGCAAAGAACAGAGTCAGCACAGGAAAATGTTTCCTTAAATGCTTCTAATTGAAGCTATGGTCTAGCAAGACTTCCTGACTTTCACACAGGTAGAACTGGTAAAAGAAAGGCCTAGAGAACCAGGGACTTCTTCTAAGCCCAAGTGACCCCCTGAGGAACAGATATTCAACTGACCTTCAAACCAAAAATAAGTTGGTTTATTTGGGTCAATTGTATGATCTTAAACATCCAACAGCAAAGTATAACCAAAGATTCCATCTTCAACACTGTAGTGCATATCTCCTGTCAAGAAAGTCAAGCCCACTGTTGTTCTGACCTAACCATTGAATAATTTCTTTTCTTTCCCTGTCTAGAAGCCATTTAGGAGGGAACTTGTATTGGTTCTGACTGTTCCAACAAGTTATAGAAGTGCCTGGGGACAAGTTCTGACTTCAGAAATCTCAAGACCAGCTTTGGCAGCCAAGGGAGAAACAAGGAGGAACCTACATTTGAGAAATTCCCTTGTTTTGACTTTTCTGGTTTCCTATCTCTCTGACTATTCTTGCCTTTACTTTTTACATCTCCCAGGCTCCAGTTAAGGACGTTTCTTTTCCCCCTACAGTTAATAGTTATGCAGTTTAGGGGTCTTTTAGACAGACTCACTGACAGGGTACTCCATTGCCACTCCAATCTACGTCCCCTTCCAGCTTTTGAAGAAGCTAGAGTGGTCATCCCCCCAATTCCCTATTGGCAATTGGAGTGACCTCTTCAGAGGGTGATGTGGTAAGAATAGGAGATAGAATTTGGTTAGGCAGATTAGGGTAAAAAGACCCCAAGGAATAGTAGCCAGTTTCCTTTTGGGCTAAAAATCAAAACAATTAATAAAAACAAAAAAGGGGGATATGCTGGGCATAATGCAGGGTGGGCCTAGCTAGGCCACCTGCCAGGAGGAATGAAGGAATGGCTCTCATGGGTGTGGTATTCCACACCGGTTGGTTGTGAAGCCAGTTTCTACCCAGCACCTGGAGAGAACCTAATCCACCTGGGAACAAACTGTGATTGGCTATAGTCAGGACCCCACCCCATAAGGCTATTGGCTAACCAGACCTATAAGACTCTCTGCTCTTTCTTGAATAAATGAGTTTGCAGCAGACCACCACTGCTGGCTTTCCACTCAACTCCCAGAGTCTGTGTGTTGACTCTGCACCTACTCGCCCCCTCCCCCATGGTGGAGATCCTTTGGTCCCCCTCAGGCTGGGCCTGAATGCTGGGACACCCAACATGTCACCACCAACCCTTCCCTGCCATGATAGGCAGCATCACCAAATCAAATAAATCTTGCCTCCCTAAAACTGTTTCTCTCAGGTCCTCTGTCACAGCGTGAAATTCAGAAACCGGTAACTCAAGCCATTTTTGTGACAGTTCTTATGTAAAAAGCCTCAGATTGTCAGAAAGCAGTTTCTTTTCCTGTCAGACATCTCCAGCTGGCTGAATAGGATCATTTATAAGGTTTTCTGTAATTGAGAGTCAGGACAGAAAGAACAACTGTATTCTTAAGTATCCAAAGTGCAGAGGAAAATCCTCCTGCTTCTTACAAGTAATGACTAGCAAATGGTGGGACAGCACCAGTGGTGTGCAGGGAAACGTCCAACAGCTGCTCCCTGGAGAGAAATGTATGTGTGTATGAATATGCTACATATAATATTTAGCATAAATGTTACCAAGGAGGTATAGCACCTAATTTATAAACAAATTATACAATATTCTATTACAAATTTCATACAGCTAGTAGACTCCCACACAATGCTCTATTGATTTGTGCCAAATTTTTGTACCCTAGATACAAAATTCAACAAGTAAGCGTAGTTACTTCAGTATTGGTTGATGTTTCCCTTTACAAGCAAAAAGGAAAACAGTTATCCATCAGTGACATGAGAAATCAATTGCTCAATCAGATGATCATCTCAAGGCCGGGAGAATGTTCTCAGCTTGCACACTTTGCAAGGTCCAAGTTCAGACACAACACACTTAACATTCATTGTTCACATTTTCTCCATCACTATGGCAAGCCTGGGCAACCAACAATGCCATCTTCCAGGGACACCACATAAGACAAATTCTGACTTTCAGTGACTTTGATGCTTGTGATTCTTGTAAACCATCAGGCAAAGGATGGTAGCACCATTCTATCATGAGTGCCACTCGGGGTTCACCCTTTCCTCCCCATCCTCACACAGGCAGGGATTTTTATTGCAGTGACTTCAACCTTAGTACACAGATATGATCCAGGTATTGTATTTTCTTGGCCCTTCATCCTAGATTAAGTAGACCCTAAATGATTATCATGAAAAGCTTCAGGCATCCTGCAGCCGCCCATACCAGTCAGGTATCAGCTACCTGGCTTCCCAGGGAACCAACCTGGTTGGCCATGGACTCATATATGCTTTAGAGGAGGCTGTGCCAAGCTGAGGAACTGCACTCCACAAGTGGATGAGATTCAGTGCAAACAAAATAGCTGTTTCAATATAGTTGCTGGACTGGAAAGATCGTCAGCGAGGACAAAAACAGACATCTAGGCAGGGCTTCAGAGAGGTCCAGCAGCCTAGCCAGGAGCTCAGAAATGTTCCTCCATACTGCAACCAACATTCAAGTAAACTGAACTTTAAAAATGGCCAATTTCCCTAATACCTAAGACTCAAGTACACAAACATCTCACATGCTCAGTTTCTGGAAAAGTCCTAGTCCCAGTCCCTCCCCTCCCCCCAGGTGTTCTCTGATAAGAAGCAGTTTAAATGAGGAAAGGACTGTTTGGGAATCAGAGTTTAGGGGAATGCAGTCCATCACAGTGGGAAAGCATGGCAGGAGGAGAGAACTGTGGCCATGGCACTGGGAACAGGAGCTTGTTCACATCCTAAGATCAGGAAGCAGAGAAACCACGAGAGAAAGAAACGCAGGATAGTATTTAACAAGTACATACCCAGAGCCTCCTGCTGCCCGCAGCTAGGCCATATCTCCTAAAGGTTCCACAAGGTCCCAAAAGTAGTGCTATCAGCTCGAGATAAAATACAGGTACTCAAACAGATGAGGGGGGGTGGGGGGGCTTTCAGATTCAAACCATAACAATCAGGAAAGCATGGGTGTGGAGAGCTAGTTCAATGCACAAGTGGAGGAACTCTTCCTAATGGTATCTCCTAAGACCTCATAAAATTATGAGCATATAAATCCCAACAAAAAATAAACACTAATCAGCATGAAAAGTCTTTTAGGAATAAGAGTCAAAGATCAGAGAAATCAGAGTTAAAATCTGTATCCTCCATTTACTAACTGTTTGACCTCAAGGGAGTTGTTTTGTGTCTCTGGTCCCTAGTGTCCTCACTAGTAACGTGGGAAGAATAATAATACCTACATTTTAACAATGTCTATGGATTAAAATTAATGCATGATAAATATTCAATATATTAGCTTTTTAAAAATGCCAGGCATGGTGGCAGGTGCCTTTAATCCCAGCACTCAAGAGGCAGAGGCAAGCAGATCTCTGTGAGCTTGAACCTGGTCTTCATAGCAAGTTCTAGGCCAGCCAAGACTTCATAGTGAGATCCCAACTCAAAAATACTAATAACAATATGTATGAGCTAGGCATAGTGGAGCTGAAGCAGAAGGACAGCAAACTTGAGACCAACCTGAACTACATAGTGAAACCTTCTCTCAACAACAGCATCAAAAATACAGCTAAGAGCTAGGAGCTCTCGTGTGTGTGTGTGTGTGTGTGTGTGTGTGTGTGTGTGTGTGTGTGTTTATAGCTAAGATTTTTGTAACTTGGAAAATACAGGTTTATTTATGATTTTTCATATATTGGAAAACATGGTCACAATATTGTGCAGCTCCTGTCATCAAGTGGTAGAGTCCCTTCCTCTGCCTCCCAAACATAGGCTTGGCATGTAACATGCCTTTGGCTAGTGCAATAATTAGTACTTGGCATTCTGTAAGAATTTGTGCAAGCATTTAGTAGTTTCTCCCTCTCAAGTAGATGTTAGTTTTTCTGCCCTCAGGTGGCCCATAGGAAAGTGAGGAGCAGGTAGTCTTCACTCTACTTTTCATCCCTTTCGCTGCCAGACATGTAAGTGAAGCTATGCTAGATGACCCAATCCCACTCAGCCAATCAAAACAAAACAATCTCACTGGCCCTCAGAATGCAGGCAAATCAAATGGTCACTGATGGGCTGAGAAGGCTCAGTGGGTAAAGGGACTTGCCACCAAGCTTGACAACCTGAGTTCAATCCCCATGATTCACAGGGTAGAAGGAGAAAACTGACTCCCAAATGTTATCCTCTGACCTTCACATGTATGCCATGCACACATGTACACACATACGTGCACACATACACACGCACGCATACACACAAGAATACACAAAATAAATAAATGTAATTTTAGTGACTTTTTTAAGCACTGAATTTTGGAGCTATTTGTTATGTTGTAAAAGCTAACTAAGACAATTCTGTTTGCAACCACGTAAAGCCATGCACACAGAGCAACATGATTAAAAGACCACTAAGATGGAAGAGTCTCCCACACTTGTTCCCAGCCCTTTAGGAGAAGTAGACACATCATCACAAAAACAGATATGACATTCAGTACCATATCTTGCCTGCATGTTAGGGTGAGTAAATTTTTCAGAATCCCTTTACTCCTGTGCTCACTTTATCCACACAGTCTTTTAAGAATAGTAACTTACAGACCAGGGAGATGGCTCAGCAGGTAACAGCACTCTGCTGCCAAGCTGAAGAAAACTGACACCCTAAAGTTGTCCTCTAACCTCCACATGTTCTCTCTCTCTCTCTCTCTCTCAAATAAATAAATGTTGCTTAAATTTTTTATTGTATTTTATGTGCATGAGTGTTTTGCCTGCATGTATGTATGTATATGCACTACATGTGTGCCTGGTGCTCACAGAAACCAGAAGAGGGTGTTCGATCCCCTGGAACTAGAATTACAGGTGGTTGTTAGCTACCATGTGGGTGCTGGGAACTAAACATTGGCCCTCTGAGAAAGTAGCCAGTGTTCTTAACCACTAAGCCATTTCTCCAGCCCTACTTCTCATTTTTTCAATAAAGATTACAAAAATAAAAGTAGTAACTTCTAACAGTTGGGCCCTCACCTGTCTGGAATTCCAGCAGTGAGGAAACAGACTTAAAGTCCTCCCACCCCTGCCTGAGCCATCCTGAACCTGCAGGAGAGGATTAACCTAGCCAAGTCACTGCATTTACCTTGAACCACCCCGTATCAAAGTCAGGATGCCTGGGTCTATCCAAAGTTATCTACATTATCATTTCAATTAAACATATGGCTGGGAAATCTAATGAAGAAGCTTGAGTGACGGCCACAGAATCAATAAAGTCTTTCTGGACTTATTGATTTAGCATTCTCCATGAAGTGAATTGATTTATGTCCTCGGATTTATTTTGATAACTCAATGATAACTCCACTATTCCTAAATTAATGTCATCTTTTCTTCAGGCCAAATTTTTTTCTAAGACAAGGAAAAAACCTAACATCAAGCCAAACTGATTTTGCTAAGTAATTCTATGGCTAACAGGATGCCATAAATCAAAGAGAAGCGTGTAGTGCTGTAATCGTAAATCATCTCCGGCACGGGAATGTACAACGGCATTTATTTGTCAGTATTGAGTTTGCATTGTTGCAAGGCCGCTTCCCTGTCAAAATTCATATCTTCCAGTAGAAATCCTAATGTCTAATGCAACTTCAGAAGTGCAAGAGATTGTTTAAAAGTTGCATTCATTCCCATCTCCCACCATTTTGGTTTTCAGAATGTGTGAGATGGGCAAGTCCCAATTCCTAATTAGCATGATCTCACTGAATGATTCTCTTTATGAGAGGAATATTCATCTCAGGTGCACACCAGCAGGACAAATTAGTCAATGTCATATAAATAGATAAATTTGTAAATGTTTTGGGGCAAAAAAAAGAAAACCATATTTTCTAACCAATCTACAAACCCAAAGGAAAAACAGAGAAATATTTTTCAATAAAAGAATGTCAGACAAGGACAGTCTAATTAATCACCTAGACCTGCCATGCCTACAACCTACACATCTCTGCCATCTAGCCAGCTCTCTCTCAGTACAGCCACCATCTGGTCCAGAGAATATCTCTGTTTGCTGGATGACATGACAGCGTCCTGGCTTCTCTCCCATCATCGTGCTGCCTTTTTCAATTACTTTTTTTACATTACAGCTGAAGGGCTTTTTTTAAATGCAAATTTCATCACGACATTACTGCTCTCAGAGTAAAGAAAAATAAGTTACCAAAGTGAGCCACAAGACCCAACGTGCTTCTCCTACCTTTGCCATTCGAGCCCCAGCCAGGCTGGTTCTGTCCACACCTCCAGCATCCTGCACACAATGGTCCCTCTCCCGTGGCGCACCTTTGCCACCTTCGCAGGAGCCCTGAATCAAGTACCACTTCTCCCAGGAAAGGTTCCCTGGGTCCCCAAATGGGTTAGGACTTCTGCAGCTTCACTTTTCCCTCAACAGCTCCATGGTCCTGTTTGGTTTCTGTCTTCCCAGTTTGACAGCTGCTTCTCAAGGGAGGAGACAACAGCACCTGCCTATAGCAGTCCCCTGCCCATCACGGGCCTGGCTCACATGTCTGACACCTTCTTGACTGAAACAGAACAGCACAGTAGGGACAGGGACCAGAAGAACATGAGCATTCACTGGCATTGGTGGATGATTAAACCCAAGAACACATCAAGGCCCACCATTGGGAAGACGGAGCCAGACAGGTGAGTCCAAATGTCTCGGGTGTTACTAAACTGTTGTCCACCTTCCTAATTGATGAAATTTCATTTTAAAGACCTTTAGGCAAATAGGCAAGCTGAAAACATACCATAAATGAACTGCTATATACCCTTGACCAAGATTCCCCTTTTTTTTCACCCTTCATTTGCCTAACTCATCATTAACATCTTGCCACAGCTGCTTTGTCTTTCTATGTCCACGTAGGTACTTATGTATGGGCTAGTGCACACATTCTCGAATCCCCCTCCTGCTCTTCCTTCTTTTCTGAACCATTTGAATTAAGGTACTACACTAGAAACTCTGACCAACATTATCTAATAGAAACAACTGTAAGGAGAAAAGACTTATTTGACTCACAGTTCCAGAGGGCTCAGTCTACCATGGCAGGGAGGGTGTGGTAGAACAGAGCAGCTCACACCATGGCAGTCAGGAAGCAGAGAAATGAAATGCTGGTGCTCATCTTCTTTCTCTCCTTTTGTTCTGCCCAGACCCCCAACTCATGGTGTTAGATGAGCAAAGGCCCCATAGGCTTAACTGATCAAGACTGTAAAATCTCTGTCTATGGGAGGATCCACCTTTTCAGTTTCTCTGGTCAATCACCAGGTCATAGGATCACCCCTAGGAAGGCAGGTTCACCTTAAGTCATGCTAAATAGATGGGTGGAATATCTAGTGTGTTAATGAGATAGTGAACTTTTCCTGCCTGGAATCCTGCCTTCTAGTGCAGTGCTTCTGGACCCAGCCACAGACATGTAGCTCTCTGTAAGTCTGCCCAATTTTCTGAAGAATTCAGAAAAACATAATCTCTCCTTTTCCTTTTTATATCCTCTCCCGCCCCCTCTCTGAGACAGGGTCTCCCTGTAGGCCCAGCTGGCCTGGAGTTCACTATGTAAACCAGGCTGACCTTGATCTCACAGAGATCCACCTGCCTCTGCCTCTTAAGTGCTGAGACTAAAGGCATGTACCAACATACCCAGCAATTTCATATCCCTTTTATAAATATGCTTATATGTTACATGTAAACGAATGAAGGGAATCTTGGGGATTCCCTAGCATCTTGTAGTTCTTTACTTTTTCTCTAGTTTCCTTTTTCCCACCAGTCCATCAGGTATTTAACCTCCATGCAGGCTGCAAACCTGTATGTAATTCATGGCTTCCCGCCCCTCCGCTGCCATCCCTATTTTCCTCCTCAAGGCAGTTGCTGAGATTTACAGCTTGCCTACCCTGAAGATTGTTCTTTAAATTCTAATAAAATTGTCCTGAAGCTTCTCTTTGGGTCCATTCTTAACTTCTTTTATGAATCCCCGTAAGGATATTCTTTCTCTTTTGTATCAAGGGGAGAGTACCACCCACATTCAGGGTGAGCCTTTTCCTCTTGGTTAGCCCTCATAGACACACAGGTGTGTGCCTTGTCAATTCCCTAGGCAATCCCAAATTCAGTCAGGTTGGCAGTGAAGATTAACCATCGCTGATGCCAGCCACATCAGGACCTGTCCTTCGGTCCATCAGAATACATCCTTAAATACAAGGACATTTCTAAGCCATTGAAGCAATTATCAACTTTAAGAAATTTGTTATAATACCTAATGACTTGATTCATATATTTGCTGACTTAATTCATATATTAGATATCTTTTAAAAATACCAATCAAAGCAAGGGGGGAGGATGACCAAAACTAAGGATGTATGAAAATGCTGTAAGAAATGCTGTTACTTTTAATTATCAATCAGGCCTAGGGAGATTGCTCAGTGGTTTATAGTGTTTGTTGCCCATGCATGAAGACCTGAATTCAAGCCCCAGAACTCACACAAAAAGCTACGTGTAGGGGCTGGAGAGAGGGTTCAGTGGTTAAGAGCACTGTCTGTTCTTCCAGAAGACCCAGGTTCGATTCCCAGCACCTACATGCCAGCTAACAACCATCTGTAACTCTGATCTGAGTTACAAGGGATCTGATGCCCTTTTCTGGCCTCCACGGACTTTGCATAACACAGGGGCACTTATATACATTCAAGCAAACACTTATACACATAAGATAAAAATAAACTAATTAAAATTTTTTTAAGCTAGGTGTGGCTGTACCTGTAATCCAAGAGCTGGCAGAGGAGAAGAGACAGGAAGATGACTGGGGTTTGTGGGCTGGCTACCAGTCTAGCTCCAAGGTCAACAAGAGAGAACTTGTCTGAAAAGAATGAAGTAGAGAGTGATAGAGCATGACACCCTGTGTCCTCCACAGGCACTGTTATGATGTTCAGACCTTGGGAAGGACCGCTCACTCCAGATGTTCCAAATCAGCCAAATTTATTTAACTGGACCAGTGACTGCACTTCTCTGGGCAGAGAATTAAGAGTGTACAGCACCGGAAGATGAAAAGGCACGTTTTCTCAGCAGATACACTGGAGATGGCTTAGTCTACCTCAGTTAATGTTCTTGGGTTATTTGCCACTTTAACAGCACACGCTCCTACACATGCATGTGCATATACCACATACACATGTACACCAAACTCTCATACATACACAAATAAATACATAAAAGTATAAATAGATCAACAGATAACCACTTGATGTAAGCTGAAAAAACAAACATCTTGTCAGTGGGGCAGAACCTTGTCTCCAAAGCTCTCCAGAGGTTGCAAATTTTAAAATTCAATAAAAAAACTGAAACTAGGAGACTCTCAGGTACAAAAAGAATCTGTAGATTTTTCTCTGACCAGAAGCAGATGCCGCTAAGCAGGATCCCAGACTCTGTGTGGGCACTCAGAAGTCCTTCCAAAACAGTCCCCATGGACTCAGAAAAATTTGAAATCAGATCTAATCTGGCCTTAATGTATTCTTTTCCATGCACTGAGCTCATCCCCAAATATAAGTTCCTTTTCTTCAGACAAGGCCAACATGAGCTATGGAAACAATTACTAAGGCAGGGACAACGGCTGGTCTGGGCCCGTGGGAGGCAGTTCACACTCAAAAGAACAATTCAAACTGCTTTTGATGGCTGATGGACCCTGAATTAGTTATAACTTCCTAAAGGAAAGATGTTGAAATGATCATGGAGTAACACTGAGGAGGGCTCTTCCAGGGCTGCTAGAGGTCAGAGAAGAGAATGAGAATTAGTCTACATTAAGGGGCCCAGATACAGTCATGGCGAGCTGGTATGTAATAGAAATGTGGACGCCTGACCTTGACTGCCATTCAGGTCTGAGCACTTCATCTAGGAAGGAAATAGAAGAAGCCACAGGAGGGCCACGGGGTGATTAGCATGTGGATGAAAACTCAGAACCTCCAAAAGAGTAGAGGTTTAATTATTCAAGCAGTTAGTTAGGGAAATAAAACGTGCTTACACAGAGAAGTGGACACCAAGGAAAGGACCTGGAGGCCACTGGGCCCGGCCCCGGAGGTTCTAAGTTAGACTCTGATAAAACACTCATGAAGTTCCTTGGAAACAGAACTTTCAATGGATCAACATCTTTTGAGGAAATAAAGGGCCAGCAGGGACAAGCAGTTCCAAACACCTAAATAAACATACTTACGTGCAATTGATGACAAACTTTAACACTTCATGAACTAGGTTTGTCCAGCAAAGTGAAGAGTCCTAAAACAGACAGGCAAATCACTAGGAAGTTCGTGGGCCACCCAGCCTGGAATCCACAGCACAGCTGATTCACTGAAGTTGTCCTCTTACATACACACACACACACACACACACACACACACACATACATACACACCATGACATGTGTGCATCTGCACTCACACATACACATACACACATATACAATAAATAGGGAAATAAACATTTTAGAAAAAATTTTAAGAAAAAGAAAGTTGGGTATGATGGCACATGCTTTTAATCCCAGCACTCGGGAGGCAAAGGAGATGGATCTTTGTGAGATCCACATAGGCCAACCTGGTCTACATAGCAAGTTCCAGGCTGTGGCTACAAGAAGACCCCACCTCAAGAAAAAAAAGAAAGGAAGGCAGGAAGGAAGAAATAAAGAGAGGGAAACATCACTATCAGCTAGGAAGGATAAGGAATGAAATCATCTAAGGCTGGGTAAGCAAACAATATGGATTGTCATTAGATAATATATTAATAACTGATACAGGAATATTGGGGTATCTTTGAGAATGGCAGAGCCTTTCTTGGCTCTTAGATAGGCTTGGCTCAGAAGTTAGGGTCCTAGAAACTCAGGGTCACACAAAACTGTCACCAGTCAATGACCTTTAGGTTCTTGTCTCAAGAATTCAAAAAGGGAATTCACAGACCCCGGGGGATAATTTTAGAGAGAAGTTGGTTATAGATTCATAATGGGAGCTTGAAAGGGGGGGAAAGACAAAGAAATAAGGCTCCTGTACAGCAAGAGAGGTCACAAGAAATACAGTACTGTTGAGTCTGGGGTCTTCTTAAACATATATATGGCAGACAATGGGGTGGTATGTGGGGGGGGGTGTCGGTCCATCCAGGTGGCCCAATTGCCCAGGTGCCACTTCTCAGCTTTAGGCACGAAGGTACCTATAGCCTTTAGGCAAAGGTGCTCATTTAGGGGACAATAAAGAAACAGAAAGCAGAACTCCTGGCATTCCTAGCCTCTACCGAGGATGCTCACACTGCTGCTTCGGAACACCTGCCCTACTGACCAGTGTCTATCTCCTATTCCTATCATTCCCCCTCTAAAATCATTCAGGAATCAGACCAGGGATCAGAATCCCAAACACTTTTTGCATTTTTGGCTTCCAGCCTGGATGAAGACATTTTGGCTTATGGCCAAGAAAGACGTGACTCAAGGGCCTCCCCCTAAGCTACTGTCCCATCTCTATCTCCTGCCCTCTGCATTCCGTTCCCTGGGAAGTAGAGAGATATCTGGCCTCTTCCTGCTGGATGAGGTCATCGGGTATGGCAGTTAGGTACTTCTCCAGTGGACCTATCTGGGGGACCTAGAAATTGCATGATACGGGGAAATTAGGGCCCACTCTTAGGATTCTTAGTCTTGTTAATTAAAAACAACAAGAACAGATTCAAACAGAAGCTAGAGGAGAATTTATTAGAGTTTAAAAGAAAAACCCCCAAGGCAGGCAAGTTATAAATTTCAGCAGCTGCCCAGAGGGGGAGAGTAGAGGGGGAAACAGGGATCGGGGAGCCATGCTGTTTAAGTTAAGCAGGCGTGGAGGTCAGCCACGCAGCACACAAGCAGCCACATGCTGAGAAGTAGAACTTTAGAGCAGAGTAAAGCCCGAAGTGTTAGGGAAAACGTGCTTAGAAAAGAGATAGGAAGAAGAAAATGAAAAGCTATGCCTTTCTGGGTCCTTCAGAAAAGTGGGCAGATTTAAGAAGTTGATGTCTACAGCTCTGTAGGAGGCTGCACTAGGAGATGGGAATTCTGGGAAGTAAAAGTACATTAGCTTATTAAAGGGATAATTATTCTTCTTATCTCTTTGGCATGATTTAAGGCAGATCTACTTTCCTAAGGTGGTCCCATCTTCCTGAGGGGTGGTCTCTTAGCCAAGTAATTGACCTGTCTAACTAGATTAACTCTTTTATGTTTTGGGGAGTTTAGAACACTAGGTCTCCACTCAAGCTAGAGAAATAGCTTTCCCTAATAGTCCTCCACAGATCCTTGATCAAGGCTACTATATAAAACAAATTTCCTGAACTTGTTCACTGTTAGTACGGCTTAGGAATGTTCTTGTGTATGGGAGATGCATGCTGGCAAATTTAAGAGAAAGAGTCACAATGTTAATAGGACTGTTTCCAGCCTGCAGCCTGTTTGTGTACTGACAGCAAGCTAACAATGGTTCTTCTGTTTCAAAATGCCTGAGAAGCATCAAAAAAGAATACTTCATTATATATGAAAATCACATGGACATTAACTGTTCATGAAGCTTGATTGGAAAAGTTGTGTTCATTTCTGTGGTATATGGCTGTTTCTGTTCATAACAGCAGAACTGATTATCATAGTTGTGACAGACACTGTGGCCTACATGTCTAAGACATTTATTTTCTGGTCCTTTGCAGAAAAGAAAAATGAATAAATAAATAACTCTTCCCAGCTCAGTTCTAATATGCTGTGAGTTGAATATTTTCTGCATGGGCAAAGCCCTAGACAATCATCAGAATCTGCTGATCCCACATCCAATATTTGAGCTGCATCTAGAAGGACATTTAAGCCTCTTGTAAGGTCCCAGACTGGATCCTCGTGGATGGCAGGTGCTGATACTCTAGAGGATGTGGGGAGACACCAAAGGAAACTGGAGAGCTAGCAAAAAGGAACATGTGCCACATCAGACCCCAACCAGGACTGCCCACCCTCTTCTGGATGCCTGGACAGGTTCCCCTAGCAATCTGGGGTCAGCCTATTCAGAACCCGAAGTCAACAGAAACATTTGGTGAGCACACAAAACTGTTTGTGTCCCAGATCCCATGAGACCCTGTATTTGACAGCATGTGAAATGAGGCAGGATAGACAGACAGGGAAGATCAAGGGGAGGGAGAAAGACAAAGTAGCCCTTCACCCTGGAGCCTGGTTGAAGCCTCTTGGCAGCTGAGAGTTAGGGATTTCTATACAACTAACAAAGTTTTCCATGAAGATCACTTACATAGAGTCAATATTCTTTTTATTTTGATGTATTTTAGATAAGATTATGAATATAATGAACTATGCCTAAGGTACAAGCTCATGTGAGCTTTGAGCTTAACCTTACTCCTTTCCCAGCTTTAACCCTGAAACTTTGAGACTCCCACAAACAAGATTATGAACTTCGTTCACAGTCAAAATATACTTGTTGACTTCCATGTGACCCAATACAGAAAGGATTCTTTGGACTCTTTTAACCTCTTTTCATCAGCCTGTGATCCTCAGAAACTACCCCTTGGTCTCCTTTACTAAAAGCAAAGAAAAAATTTCTTAAAGATTTTTTTAAAACACTTTAACTTCCAGAAGCAACCAAAATCTCAAAATCTCACAGATAGCTATTGTTAAGATAATAGCACAATTCTCTCCTGAGAAGCCCCTCCCACACTTGTGTGAATACTGTTCGTTTTTGTTTGTTTTGTTTTGTGTTCTCTCTCTCTCTCTCTCTCTCTCTCTCTCTCCCCTCCTTCTCCTCTTCCTCTCTCTCTCTTAATGCCCATGCTGAAATCTTTGTTAAAATCTTTCCTTAATCAACTCCAACTTGAACTGGCAAAATGGCTCGGTAGTGGAGGTGCTTGCTAGCCAAACCTGACCAACTTGAGTTCAGTACTTGTGACCCACATAATAGAAAGAGAAAACAGATTTCCAAAATCCTCTGACCTTCACACATGCAATTTGAGGTGTGTATATATACATACACACCACACACACACACATAAATGAATGAATAAATAAATAAATATAAATAAAGTATAATTTTCTTCCTCACTGAAGTCAAGAATCCCTGCTTCACCTGAGCAGAGGTCTCTATGAAGAACTCAGGCTGCTGTACCGCCCAGTGCGGGGCTGTGTTTCCAGCTCCTGCGGCCTCCCATGAAACATCTTGGGTACAGGAATCATCTCTGTTTTATGGAAAGTTTTCCTGGAAGAAAACAGGCAAACTTTAATGGAAAATATTGTTTTTCCCATATAGATCTAGGATATAGCACTGTGAATTCATTAAGTTAGTACATTTTCAGTATGCAGTCATAGTTTATTATCCCAAAAACCAATAAAATCACAGAGCTAGAAAGAAATATCTTAGTATCTATGAGTGTGGGTAGCCGTGGAAACACATAAATAAATACATCACATGAGTGGAATTATTCGAATTCTGTGTTCATTAGGGGAGTCTCCAGTATTATGGTTTGCTACGTTGACACAAAAACTGTTTGAGAACTGTGTTGCCACGTTCTGCCACTAGGGGGTAGCATGACACACTCTTTTACGTTTTCAACCATCATTACCAACATGTTAGACTTGGAGGAAAACTTGCATATATAGTGAACAATTATTATATATAATACAAAAAAGCATACTGTGTATAATATGTGTAATGTGTTATATCATACATAATATGTAATATATAGTGTTACATAATATAACATTGTAAACCAAACATTATATAAAATATTTTAAAATTTAATCTTGCATATATAATATGTAATTTGGGAGAAAATGGGTAATGTAGCCTGTGGACAAGTAAAGTAAATCTCACTGAAACAAAAAAAAAAAGTTCAGAATTCTCCCATTCCTATGAAGAGAATAAGAGCCTAAGGGAGCAATAGAATACAAGAACCCTGCCCCAGCAAGCTTGGAAAAGGCTTAGCCCACTTGAACATTGAGTGTTCACTGGTAGCTTGAAGGAGATCAAGACAGGAGTTGCAGTATGCATGAGGTTAAGAGTCAAAGAATCTCAGCAATGCCCGATCTAAATCAGAAACCAGGGGACCAGAAGATGATGAAAACCTGAGTGCAGAGGACTTAGTAAGCACCAGGAGGCCCTAGGGCCAGAGGGTGAGCTCGGAATCTGAGATAAAGTCTGGTTAAGTGTCCAGGCTTATAAACAGCAGCAAACTATTCTCCAAATAGCTCAGTGGGTCACAGAGGGAATCTGAAAAATGTTACCTTAAGTTCATTTCCAAATTAAGACTAGGAGTGGCAGAGGAGAGACAAAGTTCCAGCCTGTTCAGACATTCTGCCACATAAAATTTTGAATATTTGGGGCAGTTAGTCCAGACAACGTCTCAGTCAGTTTCTAGCATCTGCCTTTAGAACATGGGTAAAAAGCGCTAGAAATGAAGGGTGTCCCCAGAATCTTCAAATCTGGGTGTGCAGAATGCTTTGTGGTATGCATGCACACATATCTATTCAGCTAGGACTAACAGTGTCTTCTGCAAGGTCTACACAGTGAACTATCTGAACTGAGCTTCTTGCTCTGCACACCTCACAGCTTTCCTGTGAATCACTTCATTTAATCCCTATGAGAGCCCTACAGTGTGTTTATCAGCATCACACTCATTGTCAAGATGAAAAACAGAGACAAAGTGTCAAGAGTAACTTGCCCAAGGTGGAGGAAGTGAGTGGTGTGTTCCAAAATCTTTTTTTCCACTCTATTTGCTGTCTCAGAACAGAAGTATTTCCCTGAGAACCAAGAGATATATGCAAACACAAACTTCAACAACTGAAAAGATTTGTATATATTAAAAAGGAAATGTAAAGCAGACTTACATAAGCAATGGGCTTTTCTCTAAAAGCTAATGGACAATGCATTTATTCCAAGAGTTAATGGGAGCCAGAGGTCGCAGAGAGAAAAAGAACAGAGATGGAGAAGGAAGGAAAGAGTTGGCTTCAGAAGGGAGGAGGGAGGGAGTCACTCAGAAGTGACACCCCAAGGCACAGAGCGCTACAAGGTGCCTACTGTATTCAGTAGCCAGAAGTTCCCGCTAGGCTAAGGTTCTCGCTAGGCTAAGGAATGGAATAATGAATGTGCCTGATGCGAGATGGGGGCTAGATACAGAGCTGTGGAAGGGAAGCAGGGAAGAAGGAAGAGTTCTCCACTAAGAAGTCACTAAACATTGCAAATGATTGTCAGGGGGAACTGCGGGAACCCACAGAAACAAAGAGTCTGAATGAGACTTCTCTCCCGATCAGCACGAGCTCTCCTGATCTTGAACATTTTTTTGCCTGGGCTCTTGAGCCCAGTCACTTCTGCCTAGAAAAATCTCCAGAGGGTCAGAGGAATCAGTAAAGTCTTTGCTGTGGGTACCTCAGTAGAGGGGCCCACAGACCACCTAGAAGCCAGAGCACCAAGGCTCCCACAGAGCTAAGTGATGCCAGGTGGGTAGGGAGCAGAGAGAGAGGAGGGTTGGATGCCATAAAGGTACCCTTGCCACCCAAGAAATGATGTGAGCAGCCTGGCCTCTGCTACTCAGTCCTGCCTCACCATGTATCTCCTGATAGAGACAGAGAGAGCAGCGAATGAGCAAACGTGTCTCTAAACATAAGAAAATGGCCCTGAGTCCACATGCAAGGCAGGCGAAGGAAGGGGAAGAGTGGTAAGTGCAGGAGACGTCCTTTCCTCCCCCATCTCTCCCTGACAGAGGCTGAGCCCTGGAGAGCTTCACAGTATCTGGAAGGTGCTGACAGCAAGCATGATAGACCCTGAATTGACTCACATTCTCCGAGGTGCCAGGAGGAGGTTGGGGAAGCAGCCACGGCTCAGGGGCAAGTCTAGTACCTGGCTTTCCCACCTCTGGCTGTGCCCTGCTCTACACTCCTATGCTTGCGCCCCTACCCTGGCCCTATGCTCTGCCAACTGTCTTCTCCCAGCTCCTTGGGGAATTGGCCTTCGCTCCCTGTGTCTAAGCTGTGTGTGTCTCAAGTAAAGTGATCGGGGTGACCCAACAAGGCTGATGATAGTCTTGATGAGAACACAGAACACATGGTCATGAAACATCCAAGCTTACGTTCTTTGCTACATGGGGGTTGAACCTGAGATCTCACACACGTTACTGGTGGAGCCGTCTCCCCACTCTCCCACCCCTGCTCTCTTTTTACTTTTTTTTTTTTTGAGATGGAGTCTCACTACATTGTCCACATCAACCTTGAACTTGCTCTGTAGCCCAGGCAGGCCTTGAACTTGTGATCCTCCTCCCTAAGCCTCTGCAGTAGCTAGGATTGTAGGCCTGTGCGACCAAGCCCAGCATCCCACACACATTTCTAAACCAGAAGACAGTGGTCCGTTGCTCCTGGTCATCTTGTCAGCTGCTCATCAACAGCCCTAACACAGGCCAGAGAGAGCAAGGCAAAAACAAGAGACAAACTCCCAGCAACGGGCATCCAAGTTCTGAATCCAGACATTGTTGCAGGGAGTCATCCCTTCCCAGTCTTACAATCCAGTTTGCCCTCTGTCCTGTGAGCTTGGTCCCCTGCCACAGCGCCTCCCACACACACCCCCACCCTCCCCTCTCCCCGCACTCCCCAGCTCACCTCACTCCTCACCCCTCATCTGCTCACACTGCCACCTCACCTTGAGTCCTCCGTTCTCTCCTCTACCTGCGAACCCAGAAGTCCCCACATCCTCTCCCTCGGGAGTCCTCCCAGACTCCCCCCACGCCACCCCAGCACCTTCTGTGCAAGTTCATCTCTCCCACCTTAACAAGCCTCCCACTTCAGCACCTTCCCTGTGTTTATAAAGATGACACTGAGCTGCAGGGGACAGAAACCCTGATTTACAGCCACTCAGATAAATAGGCGTTGGTTTTTCTCTCATAATAAGAAATCTCATGGCAGACAGCTGCTAGCTGTGATTTGGAGGCCTGACAATATCTGGGATGGCATCTTTTCAGTGGTTTTTATCTTAGGCTTGTTGTCTGTGCTGGACAGTCCCCAGATAGCCTTGACTGACCCAGTCTCTCCCAACCTCCCCTTTGTGAATGTGGTTCTCAAAATAACTGTAGAATGTGCTGGGAATATAACGGAGGCACTGTCTGGGCCTCGTTTCCGTCCTTCTGAGGGACTGTGACATCCTGAGTTAGAAGGAACAGCCCCCAGAAGCCCAGCCCTGTTTCTTTTCCTCTCTAGAAGAGGTTAATGCACCCTTTAAGCTCTGCCCATTGAGCACCACAGTCCCAGGAATGTGTAACCCAAAGCAGGCTGCCTGTAGGGGTCCCTAGCTGTGGTGCAAGTGGAGCAGATGTAGCTTTTTTAAGCCCCGAGGAGCTCATTCATCATGGATCTTATGCTACCTTTGCCCCTTGTTGCATAGATTTTCTGTCTTATCAGCCTTGAGCAATTGGTAAAACTGCACTCTGGGATGGTGTGGGCAGAAATGTTCAGACTCTCCTTCCTGGTAGCTGGCAGAGTGATGAACTTTGCTACTCACACAGGTAGCTGGCAGAGTGATGAACTTTGCTACTCACACGGTGGGAGGTCTTCGTTGGGACTGGTGATTGGTGAACCTGCTTCATACCCTCAAGCTTGTAGCATGGCCACCACTCATTCAGTCATTTTACTTTCTTTCCAGGCAAAGGAGTATAGCCAGCTGCTTTTCCTCTTTTATCGGGAGAACAGTCATTTTCCTAAAATCTACTAGCAGTGTTTATTACATTTATTGATTGATTGTATGGAGGGGTTAGAGGACAGCTTGTAGGAGTTGGTTCTCTCTTTCCACTATGTGGGACCCAGGGATTGAACTCTGGTCATCAGACTTGGAAGCAAATGCTTTTACCCACTGAGCCATCTCACCAGCCCCAGATTCTACTTATAATTCATAACCTTACTATGCTGTCCCTGTTCCTTTCAGTCCCAGGTCACAGTCACTTTTTGCCTGCTAAAGCTTGATCTCTCTCAGGGAAGGGGCCAAGTTCCAGTCACTGTGCCGATCCCATCACATCACTGTGATAACTCTGTGCCAGTGAATGTGACACTGCCTCTCACCCAGGCTAGAGGCCTCCTGGCAGGCTGGACAGCGGTAGCTGCAGTGGAGTAATTAAATGTGCAGCCTTCTTTGATCCCTGAACACTTCTGTTTGAAATTCACCTGAATGGTGTGGAGAGATACAGGCACATGCCCTGTCTAATCATCAGGCAGGATTAAACCATTTCTATTTCAGGCCTCCAGTGATCAAGGATGGCTCATCGGCAGGAGTATCTGTTTGGTGCTTCAAGGCAGGCAATTGTGAGAATTCAGAATTAGCTCTCTGCCTGACTAGCCCCTTGATATCCTTAGAATAAAACAGCAGTGACTTTGCCAATGACTCAGATGTTGGAGAAACCTTGGATTAGGCCACAGAGGCCCTTGCCTCCAAATCCTATAATAGTGCATTAACGCGGGCTCAACCTGCTGAATTGGATTTAAATCCAGCCCTTGAATGCTCATCTTAGCACAGCCCCCTCCCCGCACCTAATCTCATTTTGTCCTCAGAATATTGGAAACAATGGCAACGCAGCTGCCGTGGAAAGTGACTATGTGAGCATTTTTCACATGAGAAAGGCTCTCAATAAAGTAAAGTGCTTTAAATGCAGAAGTGTCTTCCTTTGCCTCCCCCTGCCTGGGTACTAAAAGCCTGGTACAACTCTCAGCTTTGTTGACCCACTGTGGGACAAGGGCTAGGAACAGGTAAGATATCTTCTCCTGCGCGCACAGGGTTGGTGTGTGCTGGGCTGCTGCGTCCAGACTCAGGCTGGAACATAGCACAAGACTGAGGCCAAGACACCAGGCTCACTTGCTATTGTCACAAAAAGAATCACAGCTATCAGGGCAATTACAGTTTATTTAGCATTTATTATAGACTTAAAACATTGCATGAATGTCTCACTTGGTCTTCTCAACCTCCCTAGAGGTTCATCATCCCGTGTTACACACAAGGAAATAAGCCGCATACTCAGTACCACACAGCCAGTCCAGATCCAAATCAATGAAAGATCCCAAGGTGCCTGAGCCATCTGCCCATTACAGAAGGACACTGGTTCTTGGTTAGAGGCAGTAGAACTGACTGAGAGTTTAGGGACTCCACTCAAACCAAAGAAGTACAAATCTCTGGAGAAGGGACCAGTGCACTGAGGGTTTTAAGCCCCCGGTTGCCATTCTCTTGAACCCATATGCAAAACCTGATCTCCAGTGCGATGGTGTTAGGCTCTAGACCTTTGGAAGTGACTGGGAAAATGGAACTGGTAGCTTTATACATGAAGCCCTAGAGACCTGCATTGCCTGCTTCTGCCATGTGATGACATAACAAAAGCAGTACCACCTGTGAGCCTGAAAGCCAGACACAGGATTGGCTTCACCTTGGACTTTCTAGCCTGCAGAATCATGAGAAATAAATCCCTATGGTTTCTAATGCATGGCTTGTGGTATTTTGTTACAGCAGCCGAAAGCGACAGAGACACACAGGGAAAGTGGAAAGGCACCTTTCTCTGGACCTGTGCAGTGGACTCCTTTGCCTCCCTCTATAATGACTTTGGCTGTAATCCACCTGCCCTGCCCACCTCACAGTGCATAGGACTCAATGGTACAAACACACTGTGAACTCCAAGGGTTCAACAATGTACAACACAGGAAGACCCTGGCACTGAGAAGCAAGATCCAGCTGCTCTGAACGGTGCACCAAGAACTGTGATCCAGCAATGGCCACGTCACCATTGAATTCACCTATTCATTCAAGAAACATTCCCTAAGCACTTTTTTTCCTTTTCCACTTTCATGTGAGCATGTGTGGAGTGTGCGTGTGTATATGTATGCATGCTTGCCTGTGTATGGGCACACATGGATGTGTGTGGGTGTGTACATGGGTGCACTTGCATGTGGAGGCCCGAGGTTGGTGTTGGAAGTTATCTGCCATTGCTCTTCTCCACCTTGTTCAATGAGGGCCTCTCAAACCAATTCAAAATTTGCCCATATGACTAATCTTTCTAGCCAGCTTGCTCTCCCCAGCCTCTGAGGCTGAGCCTTCTGAGGCTGGAACTATAGGCAGGCAGCCAAGCTCATCCAGCATTTATGTGGGTTCTGGGGATCAGAACTCCAGTCCTTACACTTGTGTGGCAAGTGCTTAACTACTGAACCATCTCCCTGGCCCAGCACTTATTATTTGCAGAGGAAAATGTTCATTCCTTCCATCCAGAGGGTTGTCTTGCAACTCCCTGCCCTCAATCTACTTACCCTGTAACTAAAGATCACGATTAGCAGAAGAAAAACAAGAGTCACATGTGTCAATGAGTGGTACAGTGCAGATTCCTAAATGAAGAGGAATCCCCAACAGCCAGAAGTTGTATCGAGAGAGGCCTCCCGTGTGGCCCAGGCCAGCTGGTCCAAGGGAACTGTCCTCATTCCAGTCTTCCCCATGTACCAAACAGGGGTGGCAGCCAGTCCTGGAGTCTGTGAGCTGGAGCCTACCACAGCAGGAAGGCACTGGAGGCAAACAGGAAGAACCCACTGGGTGAGTGACAGGAAGACAGCAGGCAACCCATCCCTTCAAAACAGCCTTGACAGAAATGAGGATGCAGTTTTCTCCCGATTAACCAGGACAACAGCCTCTTTCCCCCAACGCTGCTGGCAAGCGTAGGCAAGACCAAAGGCATCAGCATCGCCTCCGCAGATGGAGCGCCCTCCATAGGCCAGATCAGAGTTCCCTGCATCACACACATGCCCTCAGCAAATCTCCAAATGCTGGTGGCAAGAACACTGTCACTACCCCATTATCCAAAGAAGGAAACTAGGTCACAGGGAGGTTATTTCCTCAAGGTCAAATAACTAATCAATATGGCAGCCAACTCAAACTCAGACCCATTTGATTCCAAAGCCCATCTCTTATTCTGTAACACACCATACAATAGGAGTTTGTAACCTGGAGTCTGTAGGACCTCGGGGGTAGGGAGGGCGTCCATGGGTAGAAGCTAAGGGTCTGAGAACTTAGTTGAGGAAAGTGATTCCGATTTTTTCAATTCCAGCATAAGTGGGTGAGGGAAGCAGGCAGTGGAAACCCTTGGTTCCTGGGGGGATATATTTATTCTATCACTGACATCATTTAAAATTGATGGTGTGTGATGATAATAAAAGCAAGACCAACTTCAATTTGCAATTATTTGTGAATTGGCTACAGACCATGGACCTCCTTTTAACCACTAATTAAAATTCATCATTTCTCTCTGCCATGAATGTAGGCACCCCCACAGAAATATTCTTAGTACCTATGTGGCTTTGCTACCAATAGCAATAATAGGTATTTTAATATCATATCATAGATATTTTATATCATATTATAGTTCCTATTACCTGTAACTTTGTTAGCAGTAGAAATCACAGATGGGTCATAGCACATCAAATTATATTGCTTCAAATTTAGGGAGATTAAAGGCTGGGGAGATTGCTCAGTGGTTAAAGCACTTGCCTAACAAGTGTGAGAATCAGAATTCTGATCCCCAGAAACCAAGTCAATGCCAGATGCTGTGGCAGCCCCCTGTAATTCCAACCTCAGAAGGCAGAGACAGATCCCTAGACTGCTCACTAGCAAGATTTAGCCATATTAGCAAGCTTTGTGTTTGAGAGACCCTGCCTCAATTAACAAGGCAAGATGGAAGAGCTATTAAGAATGATTCCTGACATCCACCTCTGCGTGCTGACACATACACACAGATGCATACACACACACTAAACAAACACACAGATGAAAATGGAAAAAGAAAAAAAATAGGATGATTACAAAACTATTGCTGTGATAGTTAGTGTGGTCAACTTAACAGGATATGGGCCCCTAGCTCTAGGTATGCCCTTGAGGAATCATCTTGATTAGGTTAATTGATGTGGGACCCATCTTAACTGTGGGCAGGACCATTCCCTGGTAGGGATCCTGGATTGTATACATTGGAGAAAGAGCTGAGCACTAGCCTGCATTCATTGGTCTCTGCTTCCTGATTGTGGATGGAAAGTAACCAACAGCTTTAAGCTCCTATTGCTTTGACTTCTCCACCATGACTGTACCTGGAACTGTGAGCCAAATAAGCCCTTTCTCTTTTAAGCTGCTTTTGTCAAGGCATTTGATCACAGCAACAGAAAAGAAGCTAAGACAACTGCTAACTTTTGTTGTTTAATAGACTGATACAGAAGTGTTACTGCATTGACAAACGTTTTTGTTTTGGTGTTTTGTGTTTGGAGAACCCTATTTCAATGAGAGTTTTGCCTATAATCATATGATTGTAGAAGAGATTCCTAGTTTCCCCCTGTATAAGTTACTTTTCTGTCGCTGTGATAAAACATGGTGACCAAGGGAAATTATAAAAGGAAGAGTTTATTTGAGCTTAGGGTACCAGGGGTAAGAGTCCATAATGGCAGTAGAGGTGGCCGGAGCAGAATACCAAGTACTCACATCCTTAAGGGGGCACAGGAAGCAGAAAGAGACTGAAAACCTGGCAAGACTTAAGAATTCTCAAAGCCCACCCCCAAGTAACGTGCTTCCTCCAGCAAAGCTGCATCTCCTAAAACTTCCCAAAACATTCTCATTCAAACCACCACACCTCCGAACATACAAAAATGATGAAGAGGTCCTGATGCCCACTCTCTAAAGCAAAGATATTGCAACAATGCTGGAGGTCGTAAAATCTTTGCACTATTTTACTTTATGTGTCTTTTTTCCCTCCAAGTATATTACCAGTTCTCAAGAGCATGGGCTGAGGCTTATAATTCTTCATTTCTTCCACAGATCCTTTAAAAGAGTAGTCACTTAACAACTATTATTGGTTGACTGGCTGTCAGAAATTCTTCAAATGCCAATCGTCCAAAATGAATGTCACACACAGTGACAGAGACAAGCAATAGGGCAAGAGGAAGAAGTCTTAAGCTCAGATCTTCTTGACAGTTGGCAACCCTGCAGATGGGGTACTGAAGCTTGTTTCTTTCAAACTAAATATAGCTGGAGGAAAAAAGGTCCATTAGAATTTTCCATCAAGACTCATAGGTTAGGGCCAAATGCCATGGGAACCACAGCAGATTCCATGCTGGGAAAATAATCAATCCCTGGACAAGACGGCACTGTTTTGTGTACTCGTGGAGCCTTATGAAGTAATACCCAATAGCCTAGGGCCTCGCTTGTAAAGAACCCCACACAGTGGAACTGGAAAATCACTCTAGAACTAAGAAGCTAGAGTCCTGGAGCTCTCAGGTGCAAGTAATATCAAAAGACTCTGACTGAGGACTGACTCAGTTTGTAGAGTTCTTGCCTCTCAAGCATGAGGCCCTGGGTTCATCCCCAGACTGCATAGACTGGGTGTGGTGGTCCACACCTGTCATCCCGGAACTCAGGAGAAAAAGGCAAGAGGGTCAGGAGTCTATAAGATTCTAGTGGGAGTCACACAGACCTTTTAGGTCCCATTATCTTTGTTGTATGATACTCGGGCCACAGATCTGGAGGTCAGGAATCCCACATACATAGGGTAACCCTTCTCTCCTCCAGGATGTCTGGAAGTCCCAGGATGGCTCTGCTTTCACGTGGCTGGTGTCAGAGCACCTAAATATGGCCATCCTACCTGAGTCGGGCCTCTCACATGAGTCCCAGGAGAAGCCTCCATGGGAGCAGGGCAGGCCGGGAGAGTGAACAGTGTAAGAGCACCAAGTGTCAAATGCAGAGGTTTTATGGCCCAGCCCTTCCCCTACTCTTTGCCCTCTGAGGCAGTCACAGCCTGCCCAGAATCAAGAGAAGTTCTGACCCCACCCTTTTGTAGAAACAGTGCCTAGGAATTTTGGAGCCACCTTTTATAACTCCTCCCCTCACCAAATAAGCGTAATTACTCCCAAGCTTGGAGTATGCATCTAAAGCCACCAGCGTGCTAAGCATGGACTGGTCTCTGACCTGAGTGCAGCACGTGGCCCAATCTGTTGCACGTTCCCCACCCCACCCCAAGAGGAGCAATCTGGAGGCACGTCTACCCACAGCCCTTCACAAATGAAAGGAACATTGTTGGCCCTCTTAGCCCTGCCCATCTTCCTTGCCATCTCCCCTGAACATCTCGTCACCCCCAAGTTACCCTCCAGCAAAAACCTGCTGGTGCAAAGCGAGCTCTGCATGCTGCTGTATCTCGCTGTTCCTCTATTAAGACATATCATTCACAAACGCTGCGTTCCTTTCAAAACATCCTCAGCTGTCACTTACATAAGAGAACTTGGCAAAACAGACAGAGCAGCCCAGCGTGTCTTTGCCTGGGGCAGTATATGCTAATATCTTGGCACAGGCACCTTGAGCCACTTTGTTTCCCAGCAAAGTTCCATCAACTGGAAGGTTCAAGATCAGAGGATGAAGCTGTTTCTTTTCTTTCTCCCACCTCCCATTCAGAAAATAAAATTATCTCCCCTTTTATTGAACAGCTGCAGAAAATCTATAAAGCACCTCTTCCAAATCAGCAGGGAGGGAAAAGCTGAATGCTGACTGGAAAAGGTGCTTGTTCTATTTTGCTTCCTATGGCTGTGATTAAAAACACTCTGACCCAAAGCAACTTCGGAGAAGGAAGGCTTATTTCATCTTACACTTCTAGATCAAAGTCTACCATTGAGGGACATCAAGGCAGGAACTCAAGGCAGAAGCTTGAAGCAGAAACCACAGAGGAATGCTGCAGGCTGGACTGCTCGCTCAGACTCTACTGTCTCGTATTTGGCTAGCTTTCTTAAACAGCCCAGAACTACCTGCCTAGGGATGTCACTGCCAAGTCCTCCTCCACAGACATGGCCATGCACAGGCCAATCTGCTCTGGGAAGTCCCTCAGTTGAGGCTCCCTCAGATGACTCTAGGCTGTGTCAAGTTGACAGATGAAGCTAACTAGGTCAGTCAGTACTACAGAGAGGGTGTGATATCTAAGACATAGGAGAGAAGGGCATTCAGAGAGCAGATGGCATGCACAAAGTGAGGAAACAGGCATGTGCCTGGCTGTCCCCAAAGCTCCCTGAGAGGGTTGCTCTACCTAGAGTGGAGGGTTTGTGCTTGTGAGTTGTAAGGACCAGTTAATCATTCATCTGTCCATTACAAGACCCCCTATCTTTTTTGGTAAACAGATTCCCTCTCATCTGGTTCTCTACTACCCTGAGATGGCATGGGACTCAGGCTATATAAGAAAGTCAAAGGCTCTAAACGTGGGGGAATCAGGACAGAAATATGAGTCACATGTATGGAGAAAATATAGTCTGGCAACATCATGGGCCCCAAATTCTAAGAACCTGCTGAATCTGCAACTCCCACTCTCCAGAGACAGCAAGAAGCAAGGTCAGAACTCAGGCTGCTCTAGGTCCCAAATCATAAACAAAATCAGAGAGGCAGAAGAAACCCAACTGAAAAGCCAAGAAAAGGGGAGAAGGCCTGCACTCCCTGTCATTCAACATGGCTTTGGGAGAATAAAAGAAGCATAAACATAAAAATGAAGAAAGCATTGCAATTACTGCAATTATCTGCAAGTATTTTTACTCTGTACTTGGAGAGTCAAAGAGATTTGAGCTAAAATGAAGCAAACCTGTTAAGATCAATAGAACCCTATGGGAGGCTAGCTATAAAAATAGATGTATGAAAAATCAATAGCTTGCTCCACACAACTAATTTGAAAATATAATGAAAGAAAAAAATCTCACTTAAATCTCCCCCCCACAAATCTAAGGGTAAACCTAATAAAAATATGCAAAATGTATATGAACAAAATGTTTAAATTCTAATGAGAGCCTACATAAATGTTTCAAAGCTAACCAGATGAGGCAGACTGGGGAAATGCCTTATAGTGCCCAAGGATGGAGATGAGAAAGCAAAGAAAGAATGTGGAAGAGACAACTGAAAAGCACAGGCTGGCTGTCTTCCGGGGCCAGTGAAGTGTGCCTGTAGGTGGCTTTCCTGGCTCCGGGGGTCTGAGCAGCAGTGAGGAGGGGTGGTCTGCCCACTGAGCCCATGGGAAAACCTGAATCAGTCTTCTACTTCACGTGCTTTTTTACTTCCTTGCACCCCCCCCCAATTTTTTTATGTGTATGAGTGTTTTGCCTGCCTGTATGTAAGTGCTCACACACATGAATACAGGGAGCAAGGAGACTAGAAGAGGATGTCAGATCAAATAGAACTGGAGTTATGGAGGTCTGTGAGCCATTCATTATGTGGGTGCTAGGAACTGAACGCCGGTCCTCTGCAACAGCAGCCAGTGCTCTTAACTACTGGACCATTTTTCCTGTAATTTTAAAGGCAATGGATAAGCTTAGCTGTAGTAGCCCCTCCTCAGGTACGGGTCACATTGGTAACAGTTGCCTAAGTTATTTTTCAGGTATTTGGAAGAAGCTCAAACCATGTAAAACTACCAACAGTTCACTTGAGCCCGAGCAAGTATCCTATGGGTGATCTTCTGACATCAAAGGACCAATCCTCACTCTCAGAGCATGGTAATGCTGCCATTTTTTGAACACACATCCTATGAAGAGTTGTGCAGTTGATAACACATGCCGAGAACTGACTACTTCATTTTTCTTTACAGTCAATCACCTTTCACCTCAATTTAGACCACCCTGTTTCTTTCTTTCTCTTTTTAATGTGTACCTGTGTTTTGCCTACGTGTTTCTGAGTGCACCACATGCATGCAATACCCACAGAGGCCAAGAGAAGACATCAGATCCCCAAGACTTGGAATTACAGATGGTTCTTGGCCATCATATGGATGCTGGGAACTGAACCCTGGTCCTCTGCAAGAGCAGCCAGTGCCCTTAGCTGCTGAGCCATCTCTCCAGCCCCATAACCTGTTTCTTGATTCCACAAACATCCTTAAACTGCATTTGTGGAGGCAGATTTAAGACTTGTTCCTTTATCTCTGCACATGAATAAACTTTTTTGCAAGACTTGGCACTTTGGTGATCCCTAAACTGTGTATAGAATCTGGCGCTGTAACACTGCCATCCATCGCTGAGCCTCTTATCCTCCACATCCATGAGATATAAGGGCATCCCTGGGGACAGAGGAAGCCAGTAAAAATGGGCTCTTGATGGCAGATGCATGACTGTTAGAAGAAGTGCCCCTCTCAGTGAATGAAAATCAAACCCAACTCAACTCCCAGTTCACAAAGAGAATTCACTCCCATGAGCCTGTATCCTGCTCCCAACTTTTCTAAGAGAGAAGAAACTCAGGGTAAGCACCTATGTACCCAGTTTCCTGAAGCCCAATTTTGATAAACCAATTACCCAAGTCAAATAATGATGGCAAATAATAATAATAATAATAATAACAACAACAACAAACCAGTTACCCAGGTCACACATGGCTTATTGGGTGATAGATTCTTTCAAAGGATATTGCATGAACACATCAAGTTATTCTCAATGAGAACAAGACAAGAATTCAAGGTATGTTTTCTTCTATAACACTCAGTAGACAGCTTAATAAATGCATATCTGCTTGTTTGATATGAAAGAGTAATTTCCCACCCTGATCCAGTTACCTGCAAGCTCCTGCCTCCACTCATTTCTTCGAGTCGAAGGTACTAGTGTGCTCCTTTAAAATGCAGGTATCATCTGGGAAGGTTGACACATAAATCATTGTCTTTCGTTATCTCACAGTCCAAAGCCGTTCATCAATCATTAATTTTTCTCCCTGCTGCACTGACTTGGGACGTGTCTAGACTAGACGCTAAACCAAGGGAGGGGAGGGGACTAGGGGACACCTGTCCTGGCCTTACTGTTTTTGCCTAGAAAACATGGCAGGAGGGATTTGATTATAAACAAAATTCTAAAATTTACTGACCTCTGCTATGGTCTGAATGTAGACCACTACCACACACCCCCTGCCAAATTCATACGTTAAAACTTAACCACTGTGTAATTTAAAAAATGAAGTCCTCATGAATGGGATTAGTGACTTTTCAAATGGATGAGCCCAGGGGACATTAAATTAAAAGAAATAAGCCAGGCACAGAAAGATAAATACCACATGTCCTCATTCATAAGTAAAAGCTTAAAAAGCTGATCTTGCCTGGGTGTGGTGGTGCATATCTTTAATACCAAAACTTGGGAGGCAAAGGCAGGTCAATTTCTGTGAGTTCAAGGCCAGCCTGTTATACCTAGGCAGTTCCAGGCCAGCCAGGGCTACATAGTGAGACTCTGTCTCAAAAAAAAAAAAAAAAAAAGTTGATTTGAGCTGGTAAGCTGGCAAGCTGGCTCAGTGTGTAAAGGCACTTGCCACCAACCCTGATGACCTAAGTTTGATTCCTGGGGATTCACATCATACAAGTAGAGAACCAATGCCCACAAGTTGTCCTCTGACCTCCACACGTGCACCATGGCACACAAACAAATGTGTATATATATATATATATATATATATATATATATATATATATATACATATATATATATATGTAATTTTTAAATATTTTTAAGTTGATCTCTTTGAAATGAAGACTAGAATAGTAGTTAGCAGAGCCAGGGGATGGAGGGAGGTGAACGGCAAGAGATTAGGTAACAGGCACCCAAATAAATCAAAAAGAAGGGATGTTAGAACATTCTATAGCACAGGAAGGTGAATATAATTTGTAATTTGTTGTATATTTTTAAACAGCCAGAAGATGTTGAAGTTCCCAACACAAAGAAATGTTAAATGTTAGAGATCATGGAAATATTGATGAGCCTGACTTAATCATTGCACACATACACATGTACCCAACTACTACACTATGCTCTATAAATATGTACAACTTTTTAAAAATAGAAAGAGGTTTCTGTTCACTCTTCCCCTCGATCTTGGACTTTGCACCTTTCAAAACTGTAAGAAATAGGGCTAGAGAGATGGCTCAGCAGTTAGAGGACTGGCTATTATTGCAGAAGACCCCAGTTTGAATCCCAGCACCCACACGGTGGCTAACAACAGTCTATAACTCCAGTTCCAGGGCATCCAGCTCCCTCTTCTCTCCTCTGCAGGCACCACATGACACAGGTGCACTTACATCCATGCAGGCATAACACTCATACACATAAACTGTACGAAATAAACTTCTGTTGTTTATTAACTATCCATTCTAAAGCATCTTGTTACAGCAGTCAGACTGGACAAAATCTACACACACACTTGCATCAGAAAATAAACCTGACCTTGTACATGCATCTTAGGGCTCTTGGCCCAATAGAGTCTGGCCCTTTTCCCATCTCTATTTGACATTTTAATATAAACCTCCTTGCTCTGTTAGGCAGCTGTTAAGAGCTTTTTATTCATTTACCTGGTAGATCTTTTTGAAGTTCT
Source organism: Eospalax fontanierii (assembly GCA_035773235.1). Taxonomy (NCBI): domain Eukaryota; kingdom Metazoa; phylum Chordata; class Mammalia; order Rodentia; family Spalacidae; genus Eospalax; species Eospalax fontanierii. The sequence continues at coordinate 20,266,727 of CM069530.1, forward strand.
CATTTAAAATAATTTGATATTCAAGCAGTACATGTGTGGTTGAAAGTCATGAAATTATTCATCAAAAAGCCCTCTTCCTTTCTCTCACACAGCAACTGAAGTGTGCAGCTGTCCCCCCGAGCAAAGCTTACGTCGAAAGCCTGTTTTCAGCAGCACTCTGCCACCATCACTAAACTGAGCTATTCCGACAGCCTTTGATACACTGAGGATTTTTCCCCGCTCCTAAGTATGCATGGGAAAGCTGAACAGCAACATGATTTAATTCTTCAAGATTTACTTTTTAATCACCAGGGTGGTTCTTGTAGGGTACAGAAGTTGACCCCATTTTCTCAAGTAGAAATTGATTTGGGTCAAATAATTCTTGGAATTTGAATTAGGTATTTTTCTCCATATTGGTATGAACTTCAAGCTTCATTTTCCAGCAGCTGGGAACATCTGTGCTACCTCTGAATCCCAGATGATTTGAGGAAACCAAATGTGGGCAAAGAAGCTATTCACGACTCACTGAATTCTATTGGCAGAATTCTTCAGTGTGATATGAATTGGCGTCGAGGTACAATTGTGTTAGGTGTCTGGATTCCTTGTACAAAGGAAAATGAGACAATTACCAAGGAATAAGAACATAATCAAAATAACACAACCATTTTCCTGCTGAATCAGAAATCCTTCTGAAACACTATGGCAAGTTGTTCCAGGGAAGAAATTACCATGAGGTGATTCTACTCAAAATTATCATAGGAAGTTAAGAGACTTTTTTTTTCAAGTCAAATGCCTACAACATTATTGTCTGATTACCTATTCAGTGAGCAAGGAACAAATACATCTATTATTTAAAAAGCACTCACACTAGCAAGTTATTTCTCCATTCAGGAATTGATTCTCTAATGGAAAAATATTCTCATAAATGCCAACTAGTTAAAGAAGAATAATCAAGTGCTAAAGAAACTTAAAAATCAAAGGCCTAAACATTTCCCATGAGTCACCAGTAAACTCTCCCCTCTCAACTACCTATCTTGGTTTACTTGACCCATCTGGACACCCAGTGACTTGAACGCCATGGCCATCCAGCTCTCCTCTCATCCTCAGTTTATTTCTTAGAAGACAGGAAATGGCTGGAGTAGATTCCCAAATCCAAACCCCAGGAAAACATACCACTTTAAAGAATTTCTAGGGATTCAGGTTGAACCACGGTCTTAAGAGATTTTTATCTCCCCACCAAGCCATCAAAAACATCTCAGCAGAAAAGACAAGACTCACAGATTCATTCTGTCAATACTTCCTGAGCACCCAATACACACCCAGTACTGGGCTTGACCCTATGTGAATTCCAATCAAGGATTCAGACAGGAGACCGAGGCCACATTCCAGCACACACCAATCACCGGATAGGAGAATGAAGAAGACGGCAGGTGGATGTAAAGACACTGCACTCAGAATAAACCACAGAAAACATTTGAGGAGTTAGCAATCAGTTAGATGCAGATGTTACGAAGAAGGGAACTTGTTGAGTCCCGACCCCTGCAGCCTTCTAGTTCTGGGTCCAACTGAGCAAGAAAGCCACAGATGCAAATGGAAGATCTGGAGGAAAGCAGTCAAGGATGATTAAGTTCACAGAAAGTGGCATATTCCCTTGAACAGCTGTGTCTGCCACTTAGACAGAATCAGTCTAGAACTGCCATAAAACCACACTGGGAAGATCACTCTAGCTGCCCCAATGGGAGGATTCTAGAGATTCAAGGTATGGAGTTATGAAAACACAGTCTCATGTTTAGGGGTTTCTATTAAATCCACTAATTTACGGCTTCTGTGTCCCCAAGTCTTCTGTACATGGGCTCCAAACCTGCCTCTCAGAAATAACTCAGGATAGTTTCCAGAATTTTACATTTCCATCTTTCTCAGTCTGTTTGTCTGTGATGTTTAAAAATGGAGCTTCCTCAAGATCTCTGTCCTTGCTCCCATTTGCTCTCTCCTCCCTCACTGGACATAGTTCTACTCTCTGGAAAGGGAGGCCATGATGCTGGCTTACCAAAGCCGTATCACTTGTTCACAACTGTTGACAGTGATCAGGTGCCCACAGCTCTACTTCCTCATGTCAAGTGATCCCCTAGGGGCCACAGACTGATGAATAGATGGTCCCATGATCATGGGAGCAAGGAGGCTGTGTGCAGGGGAAGAGACTGAACAGTGACTTATCTGCGTGGCCACAAATTGAAAGACAAAACCAAGTGGAAGCAGAGATGCCCACTGCATCCTCACCCTAGGGACTATGTGCCAGAAGCACCTGTAGGCAGCTGGCCCATCCTTTGCTTTATAAACTTCCATTATCTGTGTCCCACCTCCAAAATCTTTGTCTTCTTCATTTTCCACTTAGAGCTCTCATTTTCTTAATATTTTCACTTAGATCATCTCATGTTTTATTTAAAATGTTTTCAAAGAAAAAATACTTCCTGTCATTGTTATAAAGTAGAAACCACTTTCTCTGGCCTATACATGTGAGATGCAAAGTCACCATAAAAATAAACATAATGGGGCTAGAGAGATGGCTCAGCAGTTAAGAGTGTTTGGTTCCTACACCCACATCAGGCAGCTCACAACTACCTGTAACTTCATCTTCAGGGGATCTGATTCCCTCTGACCTTCAAGGGTACCTGCAGAAATACTGCACACATGAACTCCTACAAACACGCGTACACATAAGTTTAAAAAACAAACAAATTAAAGATTTTTTAAAATACATCAAAACCTAATCCCTACTCTCCATAACAAGGAGGTTATCAAGCACTAAACAAGTTTGCTTTAGATACTAATACCAAACTTTGCTGTCCTGGAACTCACTATGTAGACCAGACCAGCCTTGAACTCACAGAGATCTGCCTGCCTCTGCCCCTTGAGTGCTGGGATTAAAGGTGTGTGCCACCACACCCAGCTGTTATCATTTTTGAGACAGGGTCTCACATAGTTCAGGCTTGCTTAAAGCTTGCTATAGCTGATAATGAATTTTGAACTTCTGATCCTCCTGCTCCCATCTCCAAAGTGCTAGAATCACAGGTATGCATCACCATGCCCAGTTTACAGAGTGCTGGGGATTAAATTTAGTACTTCTTGCATGCTAGGCAGACACTCTACCAGCTGAGCTCCATCCTCAGCCCCAAAGACCTCCTGTTTGATTAAGAGATTAAGATGAATTCATCATCATAACAAGAAATACTCGCTTAGTCCTGTGTGTCAGGCACAGTCCTCATGACAGCCTCCAAGTGCAAATAATAATCCATGGCCTCCAGAAATATGGAAACTGAGGCACAGAGTTTAAGTATCCTATCTGAGGTCACTTACCTAGTAAACGGTGAGACCAGAATTCAAGCCCATCCAGCCAGCTTGAAACAGAATTCTGTCCTCACAATGTTGCTGGATATTCTGCCTCCTACCACCTAAAACCTCATGTTTAGCAATCTCTGATCAAGAGCAGCCTGGACAAAAAGTAGATATCCCAGGGAAAGTTCACAGTTGGAGGCAATATTCAAGCCAGGCAGGTAGGTGCCTATAGTCCCAATACTTAGGAAGTAGATAGATGGTTTGAGTCAGAGTTCAAGGCCATCCTGGGAAACATAATGAGACTGGGTCTCTAAATAAGCAAATAAATATAATTAGAGGCAGAACTAGTATGCTGGATAGCTTCAGTTGTCAACTTGACACACCTCCCGTAGAAGGAACCCAGTTGAGAAATTACCTCCATTAGACTGACCTGGGACCTTGTCTGTGGGACATTTTCTTGATTATTGAGTGATGTGGGCGGGCCCACATTGCGGGTGGTGCCACCCCTGGGCAGGTGTCCTGTGTTTTATAAGAAAGCAAATTGAGCACAGGCCAGGGGCACAAGGTAGGAAGCAGCGTTCCTCCGTGGTCTGTGCTCCAGGTTCCAGCCCTGATTTCCTACCTTGACTTCCCTCAGTGAGCCACTGTGAGCTAGGACGTGTACGATAAAGTTGGTTTGCGTCAGTGTTTTTATCACAGCTATGAGAAAGAAACAAAAATAACCAGTACTCAGGACACCATGGCCTTGATAAAAATAGGCCCTGATGTCAATCAAGGTCAATCTGCCTCATTAAATGTTACCTCTGTGTATTTCTTTTCCAACTCACCTGTCATGTCAGTTTCTAGGAAAATCCTGCTTCTTGCTTGGCTTTTTGATTAAATCACCTGGTTCTTCTTAAAAGGCTTGGGACACATTACAAGAAATCTGAATATTTAACCTTGAATTTTTAGTTTCACCATCTTCAGGCTTCAAACTTTATCACACAATTCCTAAAAGAGGGAAGAGAGACATCCTACCCAGGCCCCTGCCATTCCTCAGGAAAACATAAGAGGTGTGAGTATGACAGAGAGGAACAAAAAAGATGGTCAGCCTGGAAATCCAGTTGAAGAGGCAACAGTAATCCCAAGCATTTTAGAATTATCAAACTGAAGAGAGGACTGGCTCTTATTTCAGTAATTGATAAAGCCAGGGCTGGTGACTTAATATACTTGTGTTTGGATTAGTTAATAGTTCAGTTCCAAGAGGTTATGATTGTAAATTCCACAACTGGCTGGCTTAGCTCTAATTTGCAGTTCAGGCCTTGTCTGTGAAGTTGCCATTTACAGTCAATTTCCTCTGAGAGAGTAAGTGTAAATGAACAGAAGGAATATTTGAATATCAAGTAAATGCTCTCAGTGGCCTTTGTTAGCCCTGGGAGAACCACAGTCAAGTAGTGGTACACTGCAGGACCGCACAGAGTGATCGTACACAAGCTGAGATCACAGAGCACCTCCTTCCGTGGGGCGTATTCATTCCTTAGAGTCTGGTAAGAGGTGAGGATGGAAAATGTATGTGCTGGACTTACCAATCCCCTCCAGAACTCTCAACTTCTCACATGCTCACCCCAGGTCCTTCCACCACTACGTCTCCTGGCTGAAGTCATCCTGCTAAATGTCTCCAAAAATATTTCCAAAGCCACCTTGACCCTGTTTCTCTTTAAAGATAAACCAGAATCAGTTTCTAGCACAGCCCAGCTGGCCCAAATGGGGATTAGGAAACAGACTTGTTTCTAGATACTCGTATTCAGCTTTGCTAACTGCAAAATTAGTTCTAGAAAAAGCCAGGCCGGGACTGAGGCTGATGCCAGAATGCTCCCTGGTTACAGTGCCCAGACCATGGGGAAAAGACCACACAGACAAATTTCAAATTGGTCAAACTTATTAGTCCCTACTGTACCCCAAGTTTAGGTATTGGGAATGCAGTAACTGACTGGTTGGCAGCTGGGTTTTTAAAGTCAAAAAACCATAAGTCATTACAAGGTATTTGCAGTCAGGCAACTTTCTAGTACCTAGGTAAAACTCTACAGGTAAAGTTTTCAGGTATCTTAGATAAAAAGGGTATTGCTCTAAACCAAGCTAATTCCTGTTGAGCAAAGCAAGATAAGCAGTTGCAGGGTGCCGCCACTGTGGTGAGCTATTTCTCAGAATCAAACCCTTAAGTGAGAGGGAGGGGGATTGGCTAGATTCAGCCTACCTAGTTTAAGAAAACAAAATCCAAGAGGGAACAAGATGGAGTCACTCACACTGCCACACCCTGATCAGACTGTGTTAAACAGACTGTGTTAAACAGAAACTGGCTAAACTACACGAAAGGAGTGGCAGGGCTAGCACCATCTCTTGGCAGCTTAGCCCTCAAAGCCACCAGAAAAATGCCAGCAATTTTTTTTAAAGAGTTTCCCGTAGCCCAGGCTGGCCTTGAGTCACCTGTGTAGTTGAGTGTGACCTTGAACTTCTGATCCTCCTGCCTCTACTTCCCTGGTGTTGGGAATATTCCTAGTTTTATTCAGTTCTGGGGACCAAACCCAGGACATCATGCATGGAAGGCAAACACTCTTAACTACCAACTGAGCCACATTCCCGGCCTGCCAGCAACTTTGCTGACAAGTAGTTTTCTGTCTTCTTTGATAGCAGCCCAGGATCCTAAGGCGGATTCAAAGCTACAGAGCCCCCAATTCCTTCTGCAACAGCACCTATGGCTAGAGTTGTTTACCTTCCTCCATCCACCCTGTCTAGTTTAGCTCTACTTTGTAAATTGCCCCTTGTAAAGTTCCTCTTTGCCTTTTCAACTTTGGCCAGCATTATAAGTTCTAAAAATAATCATCTTGAAAGGTTAGGGATGCTAACTGTTGGAGCAGCTTTGGCAGGAAAAAGGAAAAAGAAACACACTGGTTCCAAGGCTACACAACCGGTTATCTTTAGTTTTTTCAAAGCATTGAACATCTGATAATCTTCAGAAAACATCAAAGTATGGGCTAAGGATTTGCTAATCCTTTGCTTTAATTAACAGGAATAATGATCAACTTTCAGGAAAATAATGCATTTTTCTAAAGAATAACAGAGACTGGCCCTGGGTACCAGGCCAACTGTTACCACAAGGATGGTCTGGCCAAAGAGAAAGAAAAATATTTCAAGTAGCAGATCTAGTTATGGAACCTGGCTACACAATTCAGCATGCAGCCTTCTTTTCTACTGACCCTCTACCCTCCTGTCCTTCCTGTAAAGACCCTTCCATGTTTCCAGATACCTTGAGATGGTCCTTAGGACAATAAATAGATCGGCCATTTTCCTACTAACTGGTTTATCATATTTTTTTTCCCTTCACATGAACTCTTTTCTCTCAAGTACTGGTTTATGAGCAGTAAACAGAACATAACCTCAGTTGGTAAGGTCATCTTGGTTCTAATAAATCACCATTTTCCCAAATGAGGCAGGATGGAGTTTCCTTCTTTTCAAGCTAGAATGCTAGACGGTGCACTCCAAGGCTTTAGCAAGGTAGCAGATTCCAGGAGCATGTTCCTTCCCTTGGCTTTTGCTCTGAGAGAGACTCAGTGTTATTCCAGAGATAGATTCTCAGCTGATAGACTTTCCTCTCTGAGATGGTCAGAAAAGTAAAGCTCAAGGTGAGAGGCAGGTTTCTAAGGCGCTAATAAGGCCCCTCTGAGGCCCTGAGGAGGGGGAAGATCTGATTCACATGTTAGTGGTTTCATAAAATTTGTAAAAGAAAATACTACTCTCCTGTCTTTTTTCTTTTCTTTTTCCTTGTCCCATCTTTTTTTTTTTATTATTATTCTTTGTACCTTATGTGTGTGAGTGTATTGCCGGAATGTCTGTAAGTGCACCCATGCCATGCAATGTCCATGGAGGTCAGAAGAGAATGTTGGATTCTCCTGGAACTGGAGTTACAGACGGTTGTTAGCTTCCATGTGGGTGCTGGGAATAGAACCCAGGTCCTCTCTGAGAGCAGCCAGAGCTGCTAACCACTGAACCATCTCTCCAGCCCTTTCCTATCTTAAAGAGTTCTACAATAGATAGTATGAACTTCAGGCCCCACAAAATCCAAGTCAACCTCAGATAAACCTAAAAATACACTCATAGCCTTATCCTCCTATCTGTGTGACAAGTCACCTTCCCACACTCCCTGGCTGACATCCTGATTACAGAAATCAGAAGGGAGGAGGGAAGACAGAGACAGGATAAAGGGACTCTCCCTCCGTAGCTCCCCAAAAGCACCACCAAGGGAACATTGAGGAACAAGGAAGAAAGAAGTGTTTTCTAAGATAACAGACATAGAGTGCAGCCAGGAAGCATGGCAGAGTGGAACCAGACTGCCTGTTTCACTACCACTCCACTACTTACTGGCCAATTCCTTGACCTCTCTAGGCCACAGTCAAATAAGAGGAGTGGCTACCTCATTGGAACAGGGTGTGACATATAGAAAGTGCTAGATGGTGACAGCACATCCCTGCTCTTCCATACATGAAATACACAGCTCAGGTGTCCTACAAATGATGTCAGGGCCTTTCCATTTTGTCACTCCAGTGACCTCAAAGACATAACACCACCTTCCTGAAAATCATCCTAAGACCATTGCGTACTCTACAGCCATGACTCAACATTAGATCCTTCTCCTCACCCACTCGTCCTTCCAGAACCATCCCTTTTTTCACCCACACAAGCTGCCCTTTTGGGCCAGTGGCTGCTTTCTCTCTCCTTGATTAAGTCCAGCTCCTCCCAACCTCAAAACCTTAGCACTCCCTCAGGAACGTCAGGTATTTTCCAGAGCATCACAAAAGCAGCTAATATACAGGGACCAGACTTTTCATTGAACTGAATTTAAATAGCCACGGTCAGCTGGTAGGTCTGAACCAGGCTGTACAGTCCTACTGTGTGAACATGTGAGGGACTTTGCAGTATAGTGGAAGAGGAAAAAGAGACCTAGGAGAAGAGCGCAGAAAGATGACTCAAAATGGGAAGTCATTGTCATTGTAAGGACTCTGGCTTTATTCTGAGATGGGCATCATCAGAAAATTCTCAGAACATAATATTATGATTTGTACTTTAAAAGGTTTCCTTTAGCTGCTGACATGGTTTGAATGTGTCCTCCCCAAATTCATATGTTGATGGCATTTGGAAGAGGGATCCTTGGGAAGAAATTAGGATTAGATCCCTCTGAAGGTGGGAGTCCCTTATTAACATTAGCAACTTTCTAAGAACAGGAAAAGACCTAAGCTGGCATGCTCACTCTGTCTCACAAGATACCTCCCCTGCCATGATACAGCACCAAGCCCCTCACCAGACGCCAAGTACATGCTGACACCTTGCTTTTAAATTTCCAAACTCCACAAAAATGAGCCAAAGGAACTTCTATTCTTTACAAATGACCCACTCTCAGGAATTTTGTTATAACAATAGGAAACAGACTCAGAGAGTTCTATGTCAAGAATAAACTCTGGGTTTTTCTAGGCTTGATGGTGCCTTTAATCACAGAGGCAGATCTCTGTGAGTTCAGGACAAGCCTGGTCTACCTAGTGAATTCCTGGCCAGCTAGTGCTACATAATAAATAAATAAGAATAAGGAAATAAAGAATAAGAATAAAGTAAGAATAAGAATAAGGAAAAAAACAAAGAATAAACCCTGGGGCCAGAGAGATGGCTCTGCAGATAGAAGCACATTACAGCAAACCTGATGACTTGTGCTTGATTCCCAAGACCCACATGATGGAAAGAGAGGGCCAATTCCTACACGTTGTATTCTGATCTCTCTCTACACATGTGCCATGGCATGTGCAACACACACACAATAATTTTTTTTAATATTTTATTATTTTTATTTTATGTATATGAGTATACATGTATGTAAGTGCACCCATGTTACACAATGCCCATGGAAGTCAAAAGACGGCATTGGATCTCCTGGAACTGAAGTTACAGATGATTGTTAGCCACCATGTGGGTGCTGGGAAACAAACCCGAGTCTTCTGGAAGAGCAGCCAGTGCTCTTAACCACTGAACCATCTCTCCAGTCCCTAAGTAAAAATTTTTTTAATAAAAAAGATTAATTTTTTAATTAAAAATGGAGTCTGGGGGTAGATGCAGGGAGACCATGTGGAAAGCTGACAGAGAGGGCCAGGTCAAAGAAGATGGTGGGTCAGACCACAATAACAGTAGTTAAGGAGTTACTGAGTGTCAGAATCTAGATATATTTTGAAGGTTGAGCCCATAGAATTTTCTGACAGCTGCTGATTAAAACATATATTAAGATGCTAATATAAGCCAGGCATAGCTATGAACTACTTCTGAGCCAGATTGGCTAGAGGAATGTCACCCAGGTTTTGACTGGTACCAGCTATTCCTAAGACAGATTGTACCACGGGACATTTCTCACCCTCAACGTCCTACAATTTGGTCTTCAAACATTGCCCCTTCGGATCAGCCAATCTCACCTGCGGTGCTGTGAAATTTGTTGTTATTCTTCTTCTTATTCACCCAGCATCACTCCATGGTATCTACATTAAGAAAACAAATGACTCAAGCCTTCCATAAATCCTTCATTCTCCAGTTCTATTTCCCCGTCCATCCCCTTCTCCTTTATTCTTAATATTCAGGTTTTTGCATTCAAGGCCAGGTCAGCTCTCTTGAGGACTTTCATCTTCCTCCTCTCTCACATCTACCCTGTCCTCGTGGGATTCACACAGCCTGGGAAGGGAAATAGAGTCATCTGTCTTTTGTAACCATATGGATAAGATGTAGTCATTATCGTTGTCGGCATTGTTGTGCTTTGGAAGCTAATTAAGACAATTAGCTATTAAATACCAAAAACAATTAAGCTAATTGAAATAAACCATATGTAGTTTATACCCTTTCGTAGACAAAAAAATTAACATGTGGTTGAATGGTGGCACTAGAGCCGTTCAGGTGCCAAAATAAATCAGAGAATATGGGAGCCCAAGACAGAGGTGTCTCAGCGACCAATCAGTGTATCTGCACAAAATGTTTCTCAGAACCATTTGGCTTGCTATCTGAAGTGTTCTTCTACACTGAAAAAAAAAAAGGAGGAATTTATGTCCAAATGTGCCTTTCAGGCTATAAAACAGCAGACTCATGCTATTACCCTGTCTCTGACTCAACTCAGTGACTGGGTACAGCATCCACAGACACTCAGCCTCTGGGGGACTTTAAAAGCTTATCTTGAAGTTAACCACCTCTCCGGGGGAAAGGCGCTGCCCTGGAGGTTTTGATGAGATTGGCAGCTTTAGACCACATATGCAATTTCCCAGTCGAGGGAAGCCGTGGGATGAAGAGAAGCTGTGAAGACCAGGGAAGGCTCTTTATAGAGCATTTATCTGGAATTTGTCAGCTGTATGTGCCAACCTTTTTCTCTCTCTCCCTCTCTCTCTCTCTTAGAATTTGTATAGGCGAAAAATAGAATATGGCTAGGAAAAACAGGCAGGGAATTTAGTTAACAAAGACCAGGAGCGGAGGGTTCCCAGTGACTCAGCTGAATAATGTCTATCTCTGTCAGTGTTTCATCTCTGTGTTGCAGAAATTCTCTTTCTGTGGCAGGCACCATGAATGTTCCCTGCACCAATCTGGCAGTGGATGAAGACCCTCTATCTTTACATGCCCGGCCTTTGGTCTCTAGATCAGAATGCCAAGGAAAGGACCAGAATTTAACGGAGGAAAGAAAGCATGCAAAGACACTGCCTAAGGAAAAGGCCAAGCAGACCTGAGCACTCATGGGCCTCCATTTTTGTTGCCTCACACTCTTTCTACTTCTTTGCAGAATGCCAGAGTCATTCTGTACCTGAGCTCACTTCCTATGTAGGGGAACCTCCTAGCTTGTGGATAGTGGTATCACCTGTTATGAAGGGAGAAGGGACCTCATTTGCAGTGGTTGCTCACTTCCATTAAGGTCAGTTTTGGCCTATCAATGTCATGTCATTGTAGGGAAGAGACTCTCTACTGTTGTCCTTCAGACCATATCCATCATATGATGCAACATGGGGCTGGAGATGGCTCAGCACTTAAGCGCACCGTCTGCTCTTGCAAAGGACCAGGGTTCAGTTCCCAGCACCCACATGGTTGCTAACAACTGCCTGAAATTCCAGTCCCAGGAGATTCAATACTCTGTTCTGACCCTGTTGAGCACTGCACAACAGGAATGCACTTACATACATGGAGGCCATATACTCATACACGTAAAATAAAATAATAAACACAATGTTTTTTAAAAAGTATAGACAATAGCTAAAATAATAAAGTCATTAGGAAATGATGGATTCGGGTCTTTAACAGCTCTATTTTGAGGGCCTGTGAGATGGCTCAGGAATTAAATCACCTGCTGCCAAGCCTGTTGACCTGAATTCCATTCCCAGAACCCACATAGTGGAAGAAGACTTAAAATTCATAAAGTTTTCTTCTGGCCTCCACACATGCACTGTGGAATGCCCATGCCTATACACAAACACATAATAAATAAATAAATGCTAGAGAGATGGCTCAGTGATTAAGAGCACTCGCTGCTCCTGCAAAAGACCCAGGTTCGATTCCCAGCACCCACTTGGTAGCTAACAACTGCCTATAACTCCAGTTCCAGGGGAATTCAGTGCCCTCTTCTGACTTCCATGGGCATTGCATGACACAGGTGCACTTACTTACATGCAGATACACATAAATTTTAAAATAATGAATAAAATAATAAATGTAAAAAACATTTAAAACTTGAAAATGGTTCTATTTTTAATGTAATATTTTTATCTATGAGTTTATACCATTATATTTATTTTTAATTGAGCTTGTTATTTTGAGGTTAATATCATAACCAGAATACTGGCATTGGCACAGTCACGTTATAGAACATTTTTATCACATTAATGATCTCCCGTGTGCCCTTTTATAGCTCATGCCCACCCATCCTCTTTACCCTCAGAAACAACTGACCTCTTCTTTATCTCTATAACTTTGTCATGTTAAAAATATTCTATAGGCCATCAATATTGCTCAGTGGGTAGAGGTACTTGTCACCAGGCCAAATGACTTGAATTCAATCCATGGTACTCATGATAGAAGGAAAGCACCAACTCCTGAAACTTGTCCTCTGACCTCCACACACACATACCATGACACATGCATGCCCACACACATACACAGACTGAGAGATGATTGATAGATGATAGACAGATAGATAGATAGATAGATAGATAATAGATAGATAGATAGATAGATGATAGATGGAGGGATATATATAAATAGAAGGAAGTATTGTGGGAACAGCTTTTCCCACCCAGCATTAATCTCTGGAGACACAATTGTTGTGTTTTAATTACCAGAAGTTCATTCTCTTTCAACGGTCCCTTGTATTCCAGTCTGTCCTTCATAGGAGAACAAGTGAGCTGCTTCCATTTTGACTTTTTCCAAATAAAATGCCTATAAGCCATTGTTTATAATTTTGGGGGTGAAACCTCATCTTGATTTCTCTGGGATTTATGATCAAGGGTGCAATTGCTAGGTCACATGGTCGCTGTGTACTCAGGGGTCTACGAGAGTGCCAGACTCTCTTCAGAGCGACTGCTCGCTTTAGCTTCCCACAGCAACATTCGAGCAATCCAGTCCCTCCACAGCTTCAGTAACACTAGGGTTGTCCTTTCCTTTTTTCTTTGTGGCCATTCACATAGGTGTGCCGTGGTATCTCCTTGCAGTTTTACTTTGCACTTCCCTTGTGACTAATCACGTGCGTTTTCACCCATTTATTCATTATCTGCATATCATCTTTAGTGAAATATCTCTGTGTCTCTTGCCCACTTTTCAACTGGACTCTTTGGATTTGATGTTGAGTTTGGAGACTCTTGTTTAGTCTAGATACTAATCTTTGTGTGACTTAAAATATTTTCTCCATTCTATAATTTTCCCTTTTCTTTTTTGTGGCCTCAAACTCACCCTCCTTCCTGCCCACTCACCATTCCTGGCCTGTAATTTGATTCTTCATCCTCTTTCTTTTTGAGATTTTATTTCTTTATTTTTTAATTATGTGTATATCTGTGTGTCTGTGTGTTGGTATGTACACGAGTGCAAGTGCCCATGGAAGTGAGGGGCATAGGACCCCCAGGAGCTGGAGTTACAGGCAGTTGTGAGCTGCCCAACATGGCTCCTGGGAACTGAGTTTGGTTCCTCTGGAAGAGCAGTATACACTCTTAGCCACTGAGCCATCACTCTAGTCCTCTTTTCATCTTCTTAACAATTTCTTTTGCAGAATAAAATGTTTAAAACTTTATGAACTCCAGGTTAGCAGTTTTCTTTGTCAAATCTAAGAACTCTTTGCCTAGTCTAGACCCAAAAAATTCTGGACTGGGGAGATAGCTCAGGCGTTAAGAGTGCTTGCTGCATAATCACCAGGACAGGAGTTCAGATCCCAGCATCCATGTAACAAGTCAGATATCCCAAAAAGACCTGTAACTCCAGCTCTGAGGGATCCAGTTCCCTCTTCTGGCCTCTGAGTGCACAAAGGCACATGCACCCTTTCACACACACATGCACATACTCTCATACACACACACACATAAATAAATTATTTTTAAAAATAAATGAATACATTTTTATAGTTTAAAGTTTTACATTTAAGTCTGTGATCCATTTTGAGTTAGTTTTTTTTCTTGGATGTGAGCTTTTGTATTAGTTACTTTCCTGTTACTGTGATAAAACACCATGACCAAGGGAACTTATAAAATGAAGAGCTTATTTGAGCTTATGGTTCCAGGGGAATTAGAGATCATTATGGCGGGGAGATAGGAAGGCATGGTGGCAGAGGTGGCTGGAGTAGATGCACAAGCTAAGTGCTCACATCTTCAAGCAGGCTCAGGAAGCAGAGAGACTGGAGATCCAGCAAGGCTTAAGAACTCTCTAAGCCCACACCCAGTGATGTGCTTCCTCCAGCATGGCCACTCCTTCTAAGACCTCCCAAAACAGTGCCACGAACTGGGGACAAAATGTCCAAATGCTGAGAGCCTATGGGGGACATTCTCATTCAAAGCACAGCTTTAAATCAAGGTTCTATTTATTTATTTGCCTATGAATATCATATTGCTGAAACATTTATTGACAAAACTATTTTCTCTCATAAATTATTCTTGCACCTTTTGCCAAAAGTCAGTTAGGAATATATCTGTGGATCTCTTTCTAGGTTGCCTAAAGGGTCCATTAATCTATTTGTCACCTGTGTCTCTACCACATAGAGTTTATTACTGAGCTATATAATAAATCTTGAAATCATATTGACTAAATTTACCCCCACATTAATCTCCTTTTTTCATACTTTTCTAGCTATTAGTTTCTATGCTTTACTATATAAATTTTAGGGTAGTTTCATCTGTATCTGAAAAAACTTCCTTAGAGTTTGATAAAAATGGCATTGAATGTATGTATCAGTTTAAGGACATTTAATAATCTTGTGATACTGACTTGCCCACCTTGGGGACATGGCACATCTCTTCATTTAGCTACATCTTCTTTGATTTCTTTCCTCAACTTCATATAATTTTCAGCATATATGTCATATACGTTAGATTTACAGTTAAGTATTTCATGTATTTCAATAGTGATATGATATTATAATCTTTATTTGATCTTCCACACTGTTTCTTTTCTTTTTTGGTGGGGTGAAGAAGGTGTTTTGGTTTTTTGTTTTGTTTGTTTTTGTTTTTGAGACAGGGTCTATCTGTAGTCCTAGTTGATCTGGAACTTGATAGGTAGACCAGGCTGACCTTGAATTCATAGTGATCCTCCTGCCTCTGCCTCCTAAGTGCTAAGATTACAGACATGTGCCACAATGCCAGGATCAGATGGGAAAGTTCTTTATATCTATCATTTGTCTGTCAATTGTTGAAATAGGGGAATTGCAGTCTCTAAATATAAATTGTGATTTGCTTGCTTCTCTTTTCAATTCAACCAGATTTTTCTTCAAGTATTTCCCAGTTTTGTTGTATAGTGCATGCATGTTTATGATCACTATCTTTGTGATGGATTCACTCTTTTCTTTTTTATTTTATTTTATGTATATGAATATATATGAATATATTGCATGTATGTAAGTGTATCCGTGTCATGTAATGCCTGTGGAAGTCAGAAGAGGGCATCAGATCCCCTGGAACTGGAGTTATAGACAGTTGTTAGCTGCCATTTGGGTGCTGGGATCCGAACCCAGGTCCTCTGCAAGAACAGCCAGTGCTCTTAACTGCTAAGCCATCTCTCTAGCTCCCAGATTTACTCTTTTCTTGTTAAATAATGGCCCACTATATCTATTACTCCTGAATGACAGTAAAAGATCTCCACTAGGCCTCTCATGACACCTAAGGGGAGGAGGATGGGTGTCTTGTTACTGCTGGGGGTTATAGGGAGTGGAAGTTGAGGCCCTGCACTTTGACTCTGCCACACCAATTTAACAAGAAGGCCAAGTGCCCTATCACAGACCCCCAAGATTGGAAGTCTAGGTGTTACTTCTCTGTTGCCATGATAAAATACCATGGCCAGGGCAACTTATAAAAGGAACAGTTTATTGGGTTTACAGTTCCAGAGGGATACCAGTCCATCATGGCAGGGGAGGTGTGGCAGGAGGCAGCCAGAGATCTGGCACTCACATCTTCAAGCAGACACAGCACACAGAGATGACAAGCTTGACATGGGGCAAGGCTATGAACTCGCAAAGCCCACCTCCAATAATGTGCTTCCTCTAGCAAGGCTGTACCTCCCAAGCCTCCCCAAACAGCACCATAAACTGGGGACAAAGTGTTCAGACACTTGGAGGCTATAGGCAACATTCTCATTCAAACCACCACACTAGGCTTACACCCCAACCTTTGTTGGCCTGAGTGGGGATGAACCAGTTTATTCTATGGTATTTGGCAAATATTACCTTTACATTTTTTTGTCTTGTTGTGGAACTCTTTTCCTTTAGTTAGAGAAAATGGACTTTTATGGAATTTTGTGTTTTTTTAAGTTTTGGTTGGGGGGCTTGAGGTTGGTTTGGTTTGTTGGTTGTTTTCTTTTTTAGGATTTTGTTTGTCTGTACCTATCATCATTTCTGGTTTGCCAGCTTCTTCAACTCCAAATCTGGGAAATATGAATCAAAAACAAAACTTGTCCGTGTAGTTCCTCAGGTCCTTCTGCAGCCTGTCCCTCAGGTCAGCTAATCTGCCTTCTCTCCTCTTTCAGAATTCTGTGTTTCTTTTGCACATAATAGAAAAGAGGGCTTAGTTGTACTTGGCAAGAAAAATCCCTGTTTGTACACCTGCAATTTACTTTTTGATGATAGCTATGTTTGACTACCAACCAGGTCACAAATCTCTAGAAGTCTGACCAGAGCTCTTATAAGAGAGGTCCCACATACTGTTACTATGAGTCTCAGAGGCAGCAATACCTCCTACCACAGGAGCTAAAGGGCCACACGCTCTCCTTGCCAGCCTTCCCAGAGCCACATGACCTAAGTGTGGTCAGTCAGGTACATCCACAGGACACCATGCTCCATGAGTGACCAATACAGAGACGAGAACAATGAAAAAACCTAGTGATCCTTCCAGGGATGGCGATACCAAGTGGCAGCAATACCAAAGGTCACATCCACCATTGGGCACCTGACTGTGAAGCCTTCTGTTCAGTGGCCATGGCAGTGGTCCCACCAGATATCATCTGTGCTGTGTATTTAACAGTGGTTCTGACCAATATTGTGTCCAAGTTGGGTTCTCCTTCCTCCACAGTGGATCTTGAGTCCCTTCCACAGTCCTGTTTTTTGTTAAATCAGCTAGCTACAGCCTGCTTCTACTGGGTACAAATAGGAATTAGAACTAGAGCTTATTCCCACTGGCCGTTGTCCATGAAAACCTCTGGGAAGCAAAAATCTCAGCAGCCATCACAGAATTCCTTATTCTTCCCCAGGAGAAATCATTGGAGATACTGCAGGGGCCAAGAGCACAGTAGAACTCAACCTACAAGGGCTTTCTGAGAGATGCTGCTAAGAACCTGCAGTGGTCTGAACGTACATGTTCCTGCCAAATTCATGTTGAAACTGAGTCCCCCAGTGCAATAGCATTCAGTGACAAGGCCTCCAGGAGATGATTAGGTCATGATGGTTCTGACCTCATGAATGGGATTAGTGCCTCTTGTCCTTCCCCATCTTGGAAGTAGACTACAATCCATCACCAGATACTGAGTCTGCTGAAACTGGATTTCCCAGCGTCCAGGACTATCTTAGCCTAATATATTTTATTATAACAGCAGGAACAGACTTAGGCAGAGCCCAAAGCCTTAATCTGCTTTCTCAGTTACCAAAAATTCTCCACAGTGATTCTGAGCCTCCACCCACCCAACATGAGTGCATGGAACTGAAGTCTCTTCAGTGAAATGAGTTACTGGTACTGGATGGCGTACACTCACCATCTTGACCTTGGGAACAAAGCCATCTCATAAGCCAAAAGATTCATATTTTCCATTCTTTATTTCCAAGTTTCCTATACCCTCCTATATTGATCAATACTTGTTGATCAGAAGAAAGTTTTTTAAATACTTTTATTTTTTTATTTTTTTATGTGTATGAGTGTATTGCCTGAAAGTATGTAAATGCACCCATGTTATGTGCGCAATAGCTGTGGAGGTCGGAAGAGGGCATCGGATTCCCCTGGAAGTGGAGTTACAAATGGTTGTTAGCCACTCTGGGGGTGCTGGGAACCAAACCTAGGTCCTTTGCAAGAATAGCCAGTGCTCTTAACCACTGAGCCATTTCTCCAGTCCCAGAAGAAAGTTTTTTATGTCTCGTGAGGGTGGCTTTTGAGCATAGGAAAGGCCATTCTAAATAATGGTTGTGTTGAAACCCAACCTTCTTAGATCTTGAAAATCAATATATTTAACTTATGAAATTTATAGATTTAGACATTTATATCTCTTCTTTGAGCTTATAAAATGCAAATGAGGAATCTTATTTTCCTATTTATGAGTCTAACAAATATTAACAATCATTTTAAAAGGCTTTTGATTAATGCTTAGTCCCATTTATACATTTAGTTAATTAAACCTCTTCAACATCTTAAACAGCATTTACAAATTTAATATATCTGATGCTATACTTGATCTTAACCAAAAAGCTAAGAAGCAACGAAATTTAATGTTTGATTTCTTTTTAAGTACTTCGTCTAACTGATCAACTTGCCAAAGTACAAGAATGATCTTTATATATTTAATAAATTAAGGATACAGAAAACAATAAAACTAAAATTCTGTTAAGTATTCAAATTAGATGTAAACTTAAATTTTAACTTGAAAATCACATTTCAATTAATTATTAAAGTGCAAGTGTTTTTTACTTCATACGTATGAGTGTTTTGCCTGCATGTGCGTTAAGTGCACACATGTGTGCGATGCCCTCAGAGACTAGAAGAGGGAAGAGAGTATCAGATCCCTGGAACTGGAGTTACAGGCAGTTGTGAGCCATCTTGTGGGTGCTGGGATCCAAACCAGGTCCTCTGCAAGGGCAACAAATACTCTTAACCACTCCAACACCCACATTGAGCTATAACTCCAGCCCAACAGAATCCGACACCCTCTTCTCATCTCTGTAGACACCAGTGCTTATGTGCACATACCCCCACACACATACATACACACAAAGGGACAGGCACACAAACATATATGCATATATAACACACACATACAAAAGAATCTTTGGTTTTTTTTATATACTTCTCCCTTTGGGGGCGTTGTTTTGTTTTTACCTTTTGTTGTTTTTATTTTTTGTTTTCAGTATTATTTTGTATACAACTAATTGTATAATTTTGTATAATTTAGTATTATTCTGTTGCTTTGTTTTATTGTTTTTAGTATTTTATTTATTTTTATTTTATGTGCATGAATATATTGCCTGCATGTATGTAAGTGCATCCATGTCATGCAATGACCACGGAGGTTAGAAGAAGATGTTGGATTCCCTGGAACTGGAGTTGTTAGCTATCATTTGGTGTGAATGGGTCTCTATCTTCAGCACAGCCGTTGTGCTCCAGCCAGCCTAGGTCCTCAGGCGGCCCAGAATGTGATGGGAAAAAATTCCCAGGAGACTGTGACAGCTCATTTATTGAAACCAAGGCAGGGGTTTATATAGGGAGGCCTTCCTGAAGGCAGGAAAGTTAAAGGTGGGAGTCTTTTAGGGGCGGGGAGGTTCTAGGGCTGATGTGTAATTAAGGAATGAGGAAACAAAACCCAAAAACCTGGTTTTGGTCTGGGGTGATCTTTGGGGAGAAAAGAAGATTAAGCAACTGTTGAGGAATGAGGAAATAATCTTTATGTCGTACCTGCAACAGCTTCCTGGGATCTAGGTTATAGCTTCAGGCAGAGCAGGCCAGGACACCTGGCTTCCCCTTCAGTGTCTCCCTGGTCACACTGTCCACTCGATGCCTTTATGCAATAGGCCAAGGTCTCACAATTTGGGTGCCAGGAACCAAACCCAGGTCCTCTGCAAGAGAAGGCAGTGTTCTTAACCATTGAGCCATCTCTCTAGCCCTGTCTTCTTTTTTTTTTTAATTGTGGGGGGGGTGAGTGTGTCAGTGTATGTATGTGCATGTAAGCACTGGTGCCCACAGAGGCCAGAAGAGGAATCCCTGGGACTGGAGTTATAGGTGGTTGTGAGCTGCCTAACATGGGTGCTAGGAACTAAACTCAGGTCTTCTGCAAGAGCAGTGCATACTCTGAAACACTGAGCCTCCACTCCAGCCCCTACCTCTTGTTGGTTCTGTATTCTACTTACCTCATAATATCATACAACTCTATGGATCTTTATCTAAATTCTGATTATGTCGTTCTCTGGGTTCATGGCTCAGCAGCACCATCTTGCTCCACCTAACCTTCTATGCTCCTAGAGTTCCTGATTTCTTTGAAAATGCAAAAGAGGACTTCCCCCAACAGGCTCTTGGCTCTACTCCACCTGTAAGACTTCTTAAGCTTAACAATTTCCCAGATCAGCCTCACTTTCCAACCTTTCCCAAACAAGCAATATAGTAGTCAAGGTCATATGGAAGAACAAGGTCCCTGCAAAGAATTCTGCAGTCAAATTCTTCATTTCCCAGAAGGACTTGGCAGCATAGCCAAAGCTGGCATCTGAGCTGAGGCTAAAACTCAAGATTCCTAGCTCCCATCCCCATGTTCTGGCCACTCAAAGGCATGTCCTCAATGACAGCAAAACCAGCAGAACAAGAAGGAAGCGCTCAGAATACAGTCCCAAAACTGAGTGTGTCACATGTGGCTCTCTGCTGCTTGGTAAATGGAAGAATAAAAATAGGCTTGGTGCCTGGCCTGGAGCAGTCTATAATAAATATGCAAACTATGCATTTACATTTCCATAGCAAGAAAAAGCAGTAATAAAATATAACTTTCAACTATAGTGAAAATGAGGTCAGAAATGATCCATGGAAAAGAATATATTAGTCTAGGATCATGGCCCTCAACTTTGTGCTAGAACTCTGAGGTTGGAGCTGGAGAGATGGCTCAGTGGTTAAGAGCACTGGCTGCTCCGCAGAGCACTCTGGTTCTGTTCCCAGCATCTACACAGTAGCTAACAACTGTTCATAACTCCAGTTCCAAAGAATTCGATGCCCTCTTCTGACCTCCACGGATACCCAGACTCACGTACACAAACCCACACATAGACACAGACATATATACAAAATTAAAAATAAAATAAATAGCTGGACATGGTGGCATACACCTTTAGTCCCGAGTGTGGATCTCTGTGAGACTGAGGTCAGCCTAGCTTACATAGTGAGTTCTAAGCCAGCTGGGCCTACATAGTGAGACCCTATCTCAAAATATAATAATAATAATAATAAATTAAAATAAATCCTTAAAAATTTTACAAGTGATTCCAATGTATAGCCAGCAGTAAGAACCTCTAGCCTGAACAATGATTTCTGACCCTTTGGCCCTGAGACATCACTGTCCTGATTTGTATCACAAACACCTGCCCGCTGTCCAGCCATTTCCCTAAATCAACTCACTTATATACCTTATGCGTTTACTTCTATGTTTACTCTGTAAAATGCTATCTGCAAACTCATGGAGGTGATGTATTCATTCCATTTTTCTCTATTGTACATGAAAACACCTGAGCTGTCAGCCTTTCCAAACACAAGCTAAAACCATCTCAAGTACCAACCCTGGTGACCCTTCTCCCCTTGGGGGAAACACTACATGACCTCAGAGAACTGAAGAGAGACCCAGTTCTGGGCACTGTCCAGAGGTGTGGGGATTTGCTTTTTATTCACTAATATAAGCTATTTCTTTTCAAATGTAGACCGCCAACTCACTCATCAGATAAAGGCACTTGCCGCCCAGTCTTACAGTCTAAGGGTCCCAGTTGTGCATGCCTGTAATTGCAGCACTCAGAAGCCTAAGGCAAGAGGACTGTTAGAGTTTGAGGTCAGCCTGGGCTACAGAGTGAGTACAAGACCAGTCAGAGCTACACAGCAAGGCCTTTTTTTCAAACAAACAATAACAACAGCCTCAATAGTTAGCTACTCCTAGTTTAATGTTCTAGGCTTTATGGTCTGGGCTGGAGGTCCTTGCAGGGACAGTTTCATTACATCTGTCCTTCCTTCCTTTCACCCACTCACCTAAAACCCAACACTGGAAAGCTGTACAATTTCCCTCAGGCACATAGAATGTGAAGGTGACATGTCATAGCAGACAAAGAGGGCATAGTTTGCCAGTTCACCCTCTACCCATTACAGAGTGGGCCTTCTAACTATATGATGCAACCTGAAAGGCTCAGGAAAGCAGATGCCTGGGACCCACCCCTAACAACTCCCTCTCATGGAAACTCTCCCGATCCCAAACTGAAGGATTCCACAGTTAGGGAGACTTAAGGCCGCACTGGACTTCAATTTCTGCTAAATAAATAATGAACCTAGAGCCTCTTATGAACGGAGGTCAGAAGGCAGAAAGCCCCTAAGTGGCCCTTGAAGAATGCTCAGGATCAGACGCCAGGAGTCTAGGTTTTAGAGCTCATCAAAAAAACAGATTCCAGGGTCTCAGCAGTTCCCTCAAATGATTTTGACACAAGGTCTCATTATGAGGCTCAGCCTGGCTTCTTCAAATTCTTGATCTTTCTGCTGCACTCTCTATAGATGTATACCACAACACCCAGTGAGGGCTGATAACGTTAAGTTCCTGACATACAGAGGAACCCTGTGACACACTAAGAAACTGCCTGAGAGCTATCAAGATGGTTCAGCAAGGAAGAGTATTTGCTACCAAGCCTGAACACCTGAGTTAAAGCCCCAAGACCCACATAGTAGAAGGAGAGAATCCGCTCAGGCAAGTTGTTCTCTGACTTTCACACAAATGAATTAAAAAATAAAAGAAAGAGAGGGCTGGAGAGAGAGCTCAGCAGTTAAGAGTCCTGATTGTTCTTGCAGAAGACCGGGGTTTGAATCCCAGCACCCGTATGGCAGCTAACAATTGTCCATAACTTAAGTTCCAGGGGATCCAACACCCTCTTCTGTTCTCTGCAGTCATTGCACGACACAGGTGCACTTACATATATGCAAGCATTACACTCGCATGCATAAAATAAACATAAAAAAATAAAAAAGACTGTCTAAGAAGGCTAGAAAGGAAAAGACAAAGCCTAGCACTTCCTCCAGGCACCCTGGCCTCGGGGAAAGTGCCCTGTGTATGACTGGCCTTCCAAAAAACACAACGGAGAAGGTAATCTAAGTTTTAATATTTTGAATACCTACTAATGGAGTAGGAAGCAAAAATGGACCCAGAGCCAGCTCTCAGGCCAGGCTGACTTCCCATCCTTCCCCTCTTGTCTCCTGCAGTTCCTGAGGGACATGTCACCACTTCCTCTTTCCCTGCCACTGTTGACTTATCAGCCTGGCATGCAGGACATAGGATCACCAGCAGCTCCCCCTTCAGCTGTCTCAAACAGAAACCCACACTGCCTCTTTGGGTTCTGGGGACATTACTACCATCAGCCACAGAGAAATGGCAGCTTTAATGGAAATGGACAAACATGAGAGCCAAACATTTCAGATTCTTTGAAAGGTCTACTAGCATCACCTGTGGCCTTCACTGGATCCTAAACGGGACAGTCTGGGCCTTCTTGTCCTTTCTAGCCAAGACACTTGTTCACCCCCGAGTCCCTCTGGGCTCTGGTACCAGAGCACCATGGGAGGTATCAAGAGTACAAAAAGTCTTAGGCCGGGTCTCTGTCCATCTTACAGACCAGACGGAGACAGAAAGCACAAGCAGTGGGTGCACACGAAGACAGGAGGTGTGCCTGGGGACACTGGTCTGCACCCTCTTCAGTGCCTCCTTCCAGTCTTTCCACCAGCTCTATGGTCCACTGCACCTTGCCGTGTACCATCTCGAGCTGTATACCTCACCTCCTCTCTCCTCCTGAGGACACAGGACATAGAGCAGCTCTGTGCAGCTCTTTCCCATTGCCTACAACCAATTGTGACTCATTTGCCATCCAGAGAGAATCCCAAAGGCTGCCTGCTTAATTGCCACTTGATAAAGCATCGTTCAATATAAAAAAACAGTTCCAAGGAAACTAAAAATAATCCCAGCATCCCGCTCAAACATTAAATCTTCCTCGCAGAACATAAATCCTACAAATATTGGAGTCTGTACTTTTGCATAAGTGGTGAGTCATGCACCAGATCAAACTTTCTCCATTAATTGTATAATTTATCTGGAAACCAAAGTCCTCACTCTGCATTTCTCAATTTGCCACCTTGGATCTGGTCCGCTGTTCAGCACCGCCAGAACCTGCTTTTTCTCTTATTTTCAGCAATGGCTCGGCTGCCAGCTGAGCAGCAAGCATTCAATGCAGATGCCCTTGAGTTCCATTTCGTCTCTCCTTTGCTGCTTAGAATTCCCTCTGAGAGCTCCAAGTGTCAACAGCCATGATCATTATTTAAGTCACCTGATACGATACGAGAAGCGATGTCACCTGGCCTGCCAAATGGGACACGTTATTGCCAGCTTCTGTGCCCTAAAGGAGGGGCACAGGGCAATGTGAACAGATGGCCCGTGAGCTCTGACAGCCAGAAGCTGTCACAGGGGCCTCAGCTGTCTTGAGTGAGCTGAATCCTCAGCATGGAACAAGGCAATGACCGTCACTACCTCTGCTCAGTGTGAAAAAAGGAGCTAGGACTCTGGACAGGACGTGGGCTTGAACTTGTCCAAAGATAATAAAAGCTGGACAGTTGTCCAGGATGTGGCCATAAGCCACATGGGAAGGGATAAAATGTATGCTAGGGTTGAGGCACTGACTGGGAGGGTCTCCTGCCACCTTGCACACACCTACTTCCTAAGCCATTTCCAGTCCAAAGCAGTTGACAATGAGGACGCTGGTCCAAAAATACCATGGCCTTCACCCCCTCTTTTGAGTTACCTTTTTCCCTAGGAATATATAAACACAGTCTATCTCCTCCTCGTGGGGTCCCAATGAAAAACAAAAGTACAATTGCACCAAAGCTCCAACTGGGGAACCAGAGAGTTTATTGGGCTTACTTACAGAGCATGCGTGAAGGGTTACCCACAGGAGTGTGGTGACCCCAAAGCAGCCACAGTGGAAAGACTTCACTAAGGACCCGTAGCCACATAGATGAAGTCCACGTTCCATCAATCTGTCCCCATTTTATCTACTCTAGCACCTCCAGGGACCCTGAAGTCTGGCCATACCACTTGGGCACACCAAGTGCAGTTATGTCTGAACTGCATACAATGGCTAGGAGTAGAGGCTAGAATTTCAAGTGAGAGTCCAATGAGCCTCTCCAGCAGCCCCTCCTCTTCTGAGGGAGTATCAATAGTGCACAGCCCTCTCCTCTGATGGTCTCTTGCAAGCAGACACAGCTGGTCTGATAATGGTGGCTGTTTTGCTAGGAGGATCATGCTCTATACCTGTCCTGTCAGACCCTCCCACACTGTATCATCAGGATGAGGATGCTCTGAATTGATTGCTCTCCACGCCTTGAAAAAGTCATCTAGGCTAGTCCCTTGGAGAATGTGGTCCAGAGAAAACATGACTACAGAGAATGTGGTCAAGAGGAAACATGGATCCCAGCAAGGCTTCAGGACAAATTTCACATGTTCCCAAATGACACCTGTTCTAGTCATCCAGGCCCAAGACAGCATGTAACATACCCTGCCATTGTCTCTTATGGCCCTGACCAGCCCTCTCCTCTCCTTCACAAGTGCCCGTACTGATGATGGTTTGCTTTGTATGAATCTTCTTGAACCCTATTCAGACAGCAGATTGGAATTCCCCATTCTTCTGACAGGCTCAACTTCCTGGGCCTCCTAAACTGCAGCCAAAGGGGTCAGTGAGGGACAGTGCCAAGGAGGTGCAGCCAAGGATGGTTTTTACAAATCCAGGCCCTGGGTTTTAGCCTTTCTACATTAGGTGACATGGTTATTTATGTCTGACTCTACCTTTCTGTTTTCTCACCTTTTACTCTGAGGCCTCATGATCTAGTTTTATTGGACGTCATCCTAGCCCACCTTCCCTGACTAGGACTCACTTCCATTTCAAAACCCTCTCATTTCTCACTTTGCAGTTGGGAGCACCCATGATCCTCAGCTATTGGCCAGTAGAGATGACTGACACAAGTTGGGCCCTATGAAGAGCAAGCCTTTGGAGCCCAGATAGCTACTTCCGCTCAGGGGTCCTGGCAGAAACAGGTTCCGTCCTGAATTGCATAGGAATCCTCCAACAGAATAGGCAGCAGGTAACCAATGCCCAGGAAGAAAGGACTACAGGCTGGGAGAGGAAATGTGGTTCCCAGGGGCACCCTTTCAGCCAAGCCTGCCTGTGAGAGGGATCTGCCCTTTGTGTGTGGAACTTGTTCTTTACACACCTGTGATCTAGGCTTGGCATATAACCTTCACTTAGTTCGTTGGCAGTTTTTGGAAATTCCATCTTGTTTTGGCCCATCTAAAGGAAAAGGGATTTTGTCCTCACATGGGCCAGAGTCAGTGGTCAGATATAGTTACGAGGCATGGTGGTATCAGGGACCAAGGGTGTGTGGGCAGTTGGGATGAAATGCTTGAAACGAATGGCCTCTGTCCCGCCAGGCACTAGCTGTTGACCTGAACATATAAGAGAAAAACAAGATAAGGACGCACGGCCGGCTCCTGAGGGAAAGGCCCGTGTGAAGTAAGGACCCCTAACTCCAGACGCTTGGAGGGGCAGACCACCACGAATTTCTCAGTCTTCTCTGGGAACCGAAACCCTTGAACAAGGCCTTGGTTCGCAGCAGATCCGCCAGGTGGCAGCATTACTCCTATTCAGCAGGCAGAGCCTGCAGTAGGCTAAAACGTCGCTAGAGGGCCACACCGGGCCGACTGACTCCATCAGGCAGCTGGTAACCTAGCAACTGTGACGCAATGGGCCCTTTCTACCCTCCTCAAGGCCTCCCAGGTTATTTCTGGCAAGGCAAAGACTGTGGCACAAGGAGTGGCTTTGGGAATCCTAGAACTGCTTCACTCTAAATCCAGAATCTAAAATGGCGCAGCGGGTCCCAAATGCTGCACCACCCTGGCGTCTAGGGGACTGGGCTGCTTGCTGTCCCTGCTCCCCAGAATGCCAAGGAGCATGAAAAGATACATGCTTTCCATTGAGCTCTGTAGCCCCATGGGACAGAAGACACCCTGGTTTCCCTAGTTGCTAAGGAGGAGCAATGCCTCTTTAACCCCTCCCCAACATCCTAAACAGGGCTGGATTAATGGGCATGTGACCTCGATTAGATCTTGAGCCTCCTACTCCTCAGCTGTACTTGACGGGGCTGAGGAGGGGATGATAAGGCCCAGTTTTGACTTTCTGTAGTCTTGATTCTCCCTTTCTCCTCAAGGCCTCTGTCCGCTCCCTGTTTTGTTGACCCTGATCAAGGAATTCTTCCCATTCCAGATGGGTTAAGCGTGACCTGGGAACCAGAGGTGGCACCAAGAAAGTGAGGCAGACACAAGACAAGGAGTGTGTTATAATGAGTTCAAAGCCTGTGCCGTCTAGTCTGTGAAAGGCCCCACCAAAGTCAGGGGGCCACTGGCCTGGTTTGGTCAGGGCTCCAGGCACGTGCCTGGGTCGTGAGGAACACCTGGCCCCACACCTGGGCTCCGGCTGGGATCCTAAGGTCTGTGAGTCACCAAGGTGGGGGTCTCCGAGAGGCACCATCTCAAGGGTCACACAGGCATGTGCAGTTCATTGTATTCATCCTGGCCATCCTCATCAAAGTTTGGCTCAGCATCTTCAGAGTCCAGCTGCAAAGGGAAGCACAGGCTTGGGAAAGGCAAAGAGACAAACTCCATCCCTTCTGCTCCCCAGGTCTTCCTGTGAGCAGCAGCTTCCTTTCCTTCACGATCCCAACTGGAAGCACTTCCCCAACTCAGACCTTCCCTCCCAGATCACCCAGCACCTCCAAATCCATACCAATATGGCAGCAACCATGACACAGGATATTCTTTTCTAGGACAGCAGCCCATGATTGCGTATTAAAGAATTGCAAAAATGGGCCAGCAAGATGACTCGCTGAGTAAATGTGCTTGCCTCCAAGTCTGACAACCTGAGTTCAATCTGTGTGACCCACATAGTGGAAGGAAAGAACCAACTCCAGCAACCTGTCCTCTGACGACCACCCACATACTGTGACATGCATGCACATGCACATAAGAGTAATTAAAATGTGGAAAAAATTGAAGAATTACCAAAATATGTCCCTTCCTACAGCTGGGGAAGGATTTCGGGGCTATGCCACCAATACACACCCCTCAGCTGGGTGTTTTTGTTCAGGCACAACCTGCACAACTGTCCTCAGGAGCCCTTACTCTGTCAAAGTCATCATACTAAGAGTGCAACCTATTTAAATCTCCCAACAGTCCTATATGGCAGAATCTATTGCAAGCCCATTATACAGGTTAAAAAGATTTCAGAATTCAGTTACTTTCACAGGTTCACATAAACCAACAGGTAGTTGGGCTTTTTATATACTGGGTTTTAGAACCCAGTGTCTGATTCCAGTTCCCATCTGCCTTAATCTTAATCCTGTCATCCCAAGCCACCATCCCTTACCGCTTGCAGTTCCCTGTCCTGGAAGATTCGGGGCAGAAGGCAACGCCTTAGAGGCACCGTGAGCAGCAGCAGGAAGGGAAAGGCCAGTGAGGCTGCTGTGGACTTGACCACCCACAGTAGTGCAATGCAGCCCAGCTGGATGCAGGTGAACAGATGCATCCGCCACGTCTTCACCTGGGGAACAGGCTCAGCCTCACCACCCAGTGCACACTCTGTCCACACCCACACCTTTGGGAACATGGTTCTCCAGGTCCCAATTATCCTCATCTTATTCCTCCTGTCCATCTCTGGCCCAGAGGTCCCTACAGACTCCTTTACATCAGCTCCCGAACCTCCCCAGCTCCATGCGCCCTGGCCTGACCTTGGTCACATAAGGTTGCTCAGGATGGTGCTTTGCTGGCATGAAGATGAGCAACAGACGCTGGGATAACTGGATACCAGATAGTGATGTAACCCCCATGTACAGGAAAATCCCAAAGAGCACAGCCAATGGGATCCGACGTAGCACAGCCCCCATGACAATAGACAAGCCTGGAGAAAGTGATACAGATTTACCTGACGCCTCACACAGCCCCAAGTCAAAAGGCCTGAGTAAGGGGACAAGTTCCATCTGACTTATTGGCTGGGCCTCATGAACAGAGACGGAACAGAACCAAAGGGAAGCAGGGAAGGACTCCCACAGTGTTAGCTAGGAGGTGGGGCTCTGAGGGGGCAAAGCATAATGTACCTGCAGATTCAAGAGGGACCTGGGTCAAACCTGGAATCGGGAGGAGCACAAGCCATGGGGCCTAAGAAAGCAGGAACGTGGGGAGATCCATTTCTCACCCACAAGGCTGGCGATGAGCACCCCGGTGACCCGCTGCTCTCGAACCTCCTGAATCTGGGGTTTGTCACCAGGAGCAATGGCAGTGCGCATCACTGTCAGTGCATTGACATGGGTGACGGAGCGGACAGTCGCGGCTGTGAGCCAGGGCAAACCAAACAACCCACAAAGGCCACCCAGGGAGCCAATCAGCAGCAGATCCAGGTGGAAGCCAGAGCCCTTGAGCAGCCTCCGGGCCTTCTGGCTGACTATAAGCCTGTGGGGGGAGAGAGTGTTGCGGTTAGCAGACAGACCTGCTGTCATACAGTGCTCACGCGCACGCGCGCACGCACACACACACCACACACACGCAGTGGTGGGGGGTACAGACAACAGCTTTCCCTGGATCTGCCAGCTTCCTCTTTGAAGTTCCCAAATTAAAGTTCTCATACTGCAAAAAATCTAAGCCAAATTCTCATACTGTGAACATTTAAAGCACCACAAAAGCCAGATGCCAGATCACACCATGTTATTTTGGTTTAACCAAAATAAGATATGTGTGAATATCTCTGGGTGAGAAAACACCCTGCCAGTGTTCTGAGGACTGTCAAGTGCCACCCTGCCAGAAGTGCAAGTCAGGCATCAGGTCAAACCATCATAGGAGAACTGTGTCTGGGACCACAAGCCCATGCCTGCCACAGATCTGCTGCCCCAGCTCCCCTACCTCCTCCTCACCCCTGCCAGAACCCAATAAACTCTCCTCAAGGCCTACCACCTGGCACCTCTAGACTGATAAGAAGTCCCTGCCTTCACCCTGAAACCAACCCACTGGCTCTGGCCCACCCCTCTGATTCCTCTCCCAGCCACTCACGCAGTGATCTGTGTCTCCATGAATATCAGGATGAGGACCAAGAGCGCAGGGACAGCAGCAGCCACCATCATCCATGGTGGGAAGGGGCGGGCGCTGCCCAGGGGTGGGATGAACCATGTGCGCTTATGCGGGGAGGTCACCGAGAGCCCTGTGGGCACTGTCAGCTTCTGCAAGACAGGAAGGAGGACAGGAGTCAGGGACAGAGGCTCCCAAGCAGGAGGCCCACACTGCAGCTGTTCCTACCACATACTAAGTCCCCCGTAGGAGAATTCTCTGAAGCTAAGGACTTTCTCCAAAGTCACTGCTCGTCCAGGGGCTGACAGGGCATGGAAATGGAATGGCTTCTCCCCAGGTTCCTGAGCCATTGGGACACTTGGCATCAGGAGACTGTCTTAAGAGTGAGCCGGTATTCCACCCGAGTCCACAGTCACTCCTCTAGACCCCCCCTGCTTGAGCTCATACACAGCTCAGATGCGCTGAGGGGCCCTGGGCTGAACCTCATGGCAGTCCCTAGAGTAGCCCACCACTGCCACTAACCAGGAGAGCAGCCTTGCTTCAGACCCTGGGGCCAGCAGGGATTTGCAGTGACCACTGCAGGGTGGGGCCCACTTACCTGTGTATAGGTGTCTGTGATGGAATAGTCCACGAGAACCATCACCAGGATGGAGATGGGAATGCCAAAATCTCCAATGATGCGGCGAGCCTGCCAAGGGTGTCCAGGTTAGAAGAGACACCTCTAACCCTTCCCGAAGCCAAGCTGGAGCCAGAAGTGCTCTAAGCCGTTACTCTAGGTCTCTCCCCTGGATTCCAGCCCCACCTGGGAGGCACTCTTCATGGGTGGGAGTTGGGGGTGGGAGTTCATGAAGACTCTCTCAGAATGTGAGCCCAGCATTGGCGGCAGAATCAAGGGGATGGTGTACCTTGCCCCCCAGGAAGCGGCTGTTTCTGAACTTGCGCAGAAAGAAGGCAATGAGGAAGGTCCCCAGCATGAGGATGAGAGACAGAAGAGCTGTATTGGGCTGGTTCCTTGGACCTGGAGGTCCCTCTGTGGGGGGCAGGGCACTACTATTCAGCTCCAAGCCAGCCTCCAGGGCCCCCTCCAGGGTCCCCTCCGGTGGGTAGAATGGCAGGAGAGGGTGCTCTGTGAACACCTGTGTGTGGAGAACACGATACCTCACCACTCCTCTGGCAAGTAACAACTTAAACCCAGCCTGAATAACACTGACTCTACCTAGGCCACACATACACCCAAAAGGAAGCTCCCCTCCCTGTCTCCTTGCTCCCAGTGAGATTTGTGCTTGCCGAGGGCACCACCTCACCCCATCCCCTCCCACCCTCTGGGGACCACCACCTTGTAGAGCTTATGAAAGGTCTCATAGATGAAAATGAGCGAGATGAGGAAGGCAAAGATCTCCTGGGTGAATGGCGAGATGTAGCGGACGAGGAAGCTGCCCTCAGCAGCCACCAGGGCCAGGACAAAGACCACCAGCCAGAGGCCTACCCACACTCGGCCAGTGAGATATTCCAGGTCCTGGGCTCTGCAGAACTAGGAATGACAGGGAGGGAGGGGGTTACCCACAGGTGAGCAATCTGCCCCGAAGGTTGATGCCTATGGGTTGGGCAGGGGTAGACCCCCAGGGTGAGAAAGGAGACAGTACAAGGACCCAGCTCCTTGATACCTGAGTGAAGAACTGACCAGGTGGAGGGTGGGGATGGGGAATCCCTGGGGATGGAGGGTGGGGCAGGCTTCACCTTGAAGAAGGCTTCTTCAAAGACCAGCAGAGGCCCAGAGAAACCCACCACCAGCAGTGGCTGGGCTCCCAGCAGAGAGAAGAGGACCCCAAGCACAGCGGTAGACACAATCAGCTCTGACACACCCATCAGCCCCTCAGTCTTCTCTCCTGGGGTGACAAGGAATCGGTAGGTGGCCCAGTCTGGCTCTTCGCTTCCAGTCCCCTTCATCATGCAGTTCCTGAGAAACTAGAATCCCCACCAAGTGCAGAGCAGCTCCCAGAACAACAAAGCCCCATCACACAGTCCCAAAGGGACCAAAAGGGTCCCAACCCATTACCCGCCTCAGTTTACAGCCCCCATAAAGTGGATCACTGGGGTCCCCTGACCCAGAAGCTAAGGGGGTTATAGCTTTCTTATGCCCTCTGATCATCAGCCCTGCTACGGTAACAGGAATACTGGGCCCTGCAGGTGATACTGGGCCCCCACAGTGACCCCAGGAGTCTCACCTAGCAGCCCCCCAAAGGTGATGGCAGGGCTGAGGGCAGCAAAGTAGATGAAGAGCACAGCGGCCACGCACTGGGAATGCAGCGCATCCCGCAGGTCACTGGGGTAATGTGGGTATCTGCGCTTCACATCCCGCACCAGCCCCCCAAACACCGAGCCTGTCCGCAGCAAGGGGTCATCTTCAGGGGGTGCCTCGGAGCCCCCCATCTCCAAAGACAGCTCTGGGGGGGCAAGGTGTTGCTAAAACACAGACCACTCCCTCCTGCTGGGAAGCCCAGGCTCCACCCCACACAGCATGGGACTAGGATCAAGAATGGTAAGGCAGCACAGAGGACTCTGGGAGTCCAGAATGGGCTGGAGTCTGACCTTTGCCTGGGGTCGCATAGCCCCCCCGGGTGGTCATCTCCACTTTGGTCTGCTCTCGCTCTCTCCGCTTCCTCAGCAGCTCACGCTGGAAGGCGGCCACAGAGCGCAGTAGGTCGCGGCCTTCTACTTCAGATGGGGGGATCACAATGCTTCCATCCAGGAACTCGCTGATGGCACCCAGTAGGTCCTGCCTGTCATCTGCCTGGTAGGCAGCCTCGTGAAACAGCTGGAGAGGGGGCATAGCTCTAATAGATGGGCCAAGGAGGCCCAGGAGGAAGATTTCAGGGAGGCAGTGCTGGATCACAGAGCTAGGGCAGGGAGGACAGACAGCCACATATACCAGGCCAGTCTAGTAGGGGACTTCAGAACAGCACTGATGGCAGTGCCCACACCCTGCAAGCTGCACGTCTCCACGGTCAGGAGACTCCCCTGTTTAAGGCCAGAATTGGCCAGTACCAGGAGCCCTGCAGGTCACTTCTGCTGTATTCAAGGCATGCAGTGTGGGGTGCTACTCCCTATATCACCATCCTTTTCCACACCCCAGGCCAGGATTGTTTTCTACTTTCAGTTTACCCCCAGTTATACTTCAGAGGCAGTGAGATACCCAAGGATCTAGCAGGGCCCAGGTGGACAGGCTTAGAGAGTCCAGCCCAGGGTATAGGACCCACCTTGTCAGACATAAGGGTGGCAATGGACCGCCCCAACTCGTGATAGTCAGTGCTGGTGTGGCTGGGTCCCAGCATCACAAAGAGGAAACGGACAGGCACAGGGACCTCAAGCACAGACTCCAAGAGCACAGCCTCGCTCAGCCGCACAAAAGCTGCTGCTGGCTGCTCCAAGAAAGGCACACAGCCTGAAGGAAGAAGAAGGCAGAGGGTGATGGACAAAGGGGGGCAGTCAAGGCAGGCCATGGAATAGAGAGCTGAGGTTTTCTACACAGCTGAGCACTGCAAAAGAAACCCCATCTAAAAGGGTCCTAGTCACTTAAGTGTTCATATGCATATAACAGTTTGCCAACTGGTGAAAATTAAGGGTATCAAATGAGGACTGCTTTTTTCTCCAGTTCTTACAATGGTACTATATCAACACCATTGTATAGTAAAGTATCAACAATCCAAAACGGTAGAAAACTGAAATGGAAACACGCAGGGGATATGGAGGAAATGTTCAGGATAACAGCCTCCAGTCAGAGATCCAGCCAAACGGACCACAACAGAAGCACACTGAGCAACCCTGTCTCCAGCACCCGGCACTCCTCACCCACGAGCACGACAGTGGCCTCGGCATCTTCAGGGATCTTCTCCAGCAGCTTCAGGCTTTTCCCCCGGTGACCATCTCCCCCAGGAATGTGGAGGGGCTTCTGAGGACGCAGAACTGGAATAGGGCTGGGACCCAGCCTGGGGGCCGCGACAGGCTCTCCCACCCTTTGCTCCAGCCCTGGATCTGTGCCTTGCTTCCTCCCTCCCAGCCTCACTTCAACAGGACCTTTTACCCTCTTCTGCACCCTGCTCCACTTCAGCCTTGTCAGTGGAATGACTCCCATGGGTCCACCACATCACTGAACTGAAACCCTGTACTGTCAGCACAGACAGCCCTCCTACATGGCATCCACACAGCCACTGTGTGCTGGCATGGTGCCAGGCATCCAAACTTCCCAACCACAACTCAACTGGGCATCTTCTAAATCCCTGGTACCAGATTAGGGCAAGATCACTGACCTCCTTGGCCTCAGGATCATGAGGCCACAATGGGGCTGGCTCCCCCAGGTCATCAGCCATGGTGGGTACGGCACCATCAGGGCCGTGACTGGGGGTTGGATGGTGATTCCCCAGGACTGAATTCACACTAGAGCTTGATGGGTTTCGGGGGAAGAAGCCACTGTCCTTGTCATCATTGGGGTGGCTGAAGAAGAGAACAAGGTGAGTCAGGAGAGGCTCATGGTAGGTAGACTGAGGTCACAAGGAGGTAAGGCATGGAAGATCACACCCTCCAGCCCTCTTCCTTAATGGAAGAACTTTCTAATGGTTGGAGCTGCAGAAAGACGCAATGAAATACCATCATGTTCGATATTCATGTGCAGGCTGTGAGTCCCTCAAAAGAGACCACACTCCTGGAGGGGCAGCTGAAACAGAGAGCCCTCCTCCCAGCCCCCACACCTGTGTTTCAGGAGCAGAGTCCGCAGGACACTAGCCCTGTCCTCAGGCCGGATCTGATCAGACACAATCATGGTCTCTACCACTAGGTGTGCAATGCCCGGCAGGGTTGTCTGCTCCAGGTCCAGAAGGGCCGCTCCTAGGACATAAGTGAGGGGAGGAGCCGTCCCGCCAGACAGAAGACCCATCCCAGAGTCTCACTCCTCAAGGGCAGGCAAATGTGAGCCAAGTACCAGTGCCCTCAGCAGGTGCTCGATACACAAGCGACCGGAGGAAGATGTGAAAATGGAGCACAAGAGAGGCCAAGCAAGGGGAATCACGGCTTAGAGTGCAGATGGCTAGGAGGCCCACTATGCCCAGGTACAATCCACAGCCCTGCCCTTCAGGGCTCCCAGAGTGGTCCCAAGGCACTGGGCAACCTGACTTAGGCTGAGCTGTAGTGAGGAGAAGAACCAGTGGCTCAGATAAGCCTGAGGATCCCTACCCTGGGCTATGGTTCTCCTCAGCTCCAGCAGGCTACGGAAGGACAGCGAGGCTACGTGGGGCTTCCCCCAGCGCTCCGTCTCCTCCTCCACATCCTCCTCAAACTTGATCCAGCGGGCCGTCTCCCGCCAGTGTGGCTCCTGGCTACGGTCTAGCATCAGCTCATTCAGCTCCACAAACACCTGCAGGGGTTGAGGCTGTGACCACAGCAGAAGAAAGCTGGACCCCATGGGCTAGCACCCCACCTCAGGCTGCTGTACCTCATGAGGCCTCCTGTCCAGCTTCTTCTTCTTCTTCTTCCTGCGCAGGATGGGGGCCAGGCCACTGGGGCTGCCCCTCCCACCCTGTGTCCGGGAAGGTTTCTTTACTAAGTGCCGCCGCACACCAGGGTTGTCCTCCAGTCGGTGACCTGTGGAGAGGGTATGCTGTGGTCCCAGGGATCAGCTCATAGCCCACATGCTCCAGGCCCCAGTTGTACCCACCCAGTCCACCCAGTGAGCACTAGACTGCATAATCCACTGGGGCCATTTCATGGAGACTAGCTCTTAGGAAGGCAAAAGACACATTGCAAAAGTCACATTAGACCACTGGCTAAGCCACAACATAAGGCAGATCCCAACTCAGTCCTCAGCCCCAGCTGAACCCTCAAAACCTCTGCCATGACCACTGATCCTCCCTATAGGGTCCCAGGCTGGACACCTGTCCCTAGACAACTACCACCCAGCACTTCCATAAGCCCAGAAAGGCTGGTGAGTTAGTATCTACCCAGCAGCGCAGGCAGGACGGCTAGGCCCTCCTCCTGCCTGCCCTACCCAGGCAAACAGTTGGGGAGAGGCTGGCTGCCCAATTACTCACAATCAGCTGCCCCTGCCAGGGGGCTCTGGTGACCCTTCATGGGCTCCCACAGGCCATAGTCTTCAAAGTCCATTACAAACATCTCCAAATCCTCTGAGGCCAACAAGGCACCAGGGCTTGGGGCTGGATTCTTCCCAGGGCTCTGGCTCTCAGTGCCCCTGAGCCTAGGGCTCAGAGCCCCATTGGGCTCCATGACCTTGTCCAGCAGGCTCATCATTCCCCTGGTGGTCAAGGCCTCAGCCCTTACTCCTTCCTAGAGCCCTGGCTTTCTGAAGAGGTATGAGGCCCTGCAGGAGTACCTTGGCCCATACAGAGCTGGTGGTGGTGAGGTTTCCTGTTCCCAAGTCTCTATGTCCCCCCAGCCTGCTCCCTCCTGCTACCAGCTCCCACCCTAGGTCTGTAAACACACCCTCCCCATGACCCCCCCCCACACACCCCACTGCCACTGCTGCTGCTGCCATCGGATTGTTCCTGTCCCTGTCCTCAGGCCCTGGCAACTTTCCATGACGTACTCAGCTCAAAGCCCTAACTCCCCTCCCCGACCCCGCCCACACCCTGTGGTTCTCAGGACGAGGGCGGGGGACCAGTGATGCCCTTAGCCTGGGCACAGAGCCCTGTGGGTGATGACAGGTGGCACCAAAGCTAGGCACTGATAAGATGGAAGGAATGTGCAGAGATCACAGCCAGGCCAGGCTCAGGATGGTGGGAAGGAGCGAGGGCGGCTGAAGCCCTGGCGGGGGAGAAGCAAGGGCCTGGCAGAGCAGCTCAGCCCTCACCCTCCATCAGGGCAGGTGGGGTTAGAGAGTAAAGAGCTAGAGATGAAGTTTACTAGGCAGAGGGGTTTCAGAAGGACTGCCTCAAAGAGCATGTGGGAAAGAGGGCCCCTAATGCCACAGGTGACTCAGAGGGCACCCAAAGGTGTCACAAAAGAAAATAGCTCTGGCAATCAGAAAGGTGGCCTAGTAAGATAGGAGCTCTCTGCCACAGTGACACTGCAGAAAGGACTAGGCCCTAGGTGGCAAACAGCCATCTTCAAGGTCTTGGCAGTCTGGGGACTGCCACAGGGTCTCACTCACTCTTCATGTCATCCAGGTCAGCAGAGCCCAGCATCTGGGCCTCCGCCTCATCAGTTGGCACTCGCTGCTCTGGTCCAGGGTTGCCCAGAGCACTGCCTGGACACAATCTCTCACGCAGGTCATAGCTGGCTGATGGACTCCAGGGCCGGCTCTTCTCTGCAGAGATTCGGGAAGCCCGGGCCCTTGGGCTGGGGGAGCTGAGGAGGCAAAAGGAACCTTGGGCTTGATGGAGAGAGGCAAAGTGCTGGCCCAGCTACGGGGTTCCAGTACCTTCCCTAGCCTCAGGGCCTGGAGTGGAGCCCTGGGCACCAGGCAGAGGCCTCCTTTCCCCAATACACCCATCCCTTCCCACTTGTGGGGTCATCTCCTTCCACCTGTACCCCATTCTCTTCGGGCCTAGAGGACTCCTGTAAGGCTCCGCTATTTCTTCTTTTCTCTCCTCTTACTCTCACTTGCTTGTAAACCATGGAGACAGACATGACTCCCCTCACTTTCTCTGCTTTCCAGGTCACGCCTGGGAATACTCTTTGGGGTTAGGAAGAAGGCTAAGTGTCAGGAGCTCGGGCAAACTCTCTGGAATAGATTGGGGCCAGGGAACTGGGATCAGTACCTGCCGGAGCGCTGGGAGCTCTGGTCAGAATGCAGGCCCGCTGAGGGCAGAGTCTTGATGCAGGTAACCCTGCCAGAAAGGCCTGGGCTATCATCCTCATCACTTCCAATAGAGAACTGTGAACAAACGCAGACAGACTCACCTTCCAGCCTCCACCCCTTCATGTACTTAATTCTCTCCACACTGATCCTTGGTGACCCAACTCTCCTTCAATGGGTGGGCCCCTACCTTTGCTTTCTGTTGGGGCCCCAAGGATGGAGGCTCCACAAGCTCTACTTCAGACTCTCCTTCCTCTTCTTCTTCTTCCTCCTCCTCCTCATCCGCTCCAGCTCCCCCCTCCTCCTGAATGGGGGGGGTTTCCTCTGAGGGGGGAGCAGAGGTTTTCTCCTTCTTCCTCTTCCTCCTGGTGTGCCGGGCAGAGGTGGGGGGCAGTCGCCGCAACTTGTGGGGTGGAGGCAGCCGGGCTGAGAGCGGATGATGGGTGTGGTGGGATGTGTGCCGGTGAACTGGGGGTGCAGGAGAG
This sequence comes from Eospalax fontanierii, assembly GCA_035773235.1. Classification (NCBI taxonomy): domain Eukaryota; kingdom Metazoa; phylum Chordata; class Mammalia; order Rodentia; family Spalacidae; genus Eospalax; species Eospalax fontanierii. The sequence continues at coordinate 20,305,160 of CM069530.1, forward strand.
TCGGTTGAGACCCCTGAAGCAGAGGGGGGTCCCCTCCCCACCCAAAAGGTACACACCTTTTCTCCTCAAGGCCTCAAACGAGAGTACCCTAAGTCCTTCTCTAGAGACAGAACAACCCCACCCACCCACTGTGTCCACGCTCCTGTCATTGGTTAGGCCTCGTAGAGTGGAGACAAAAGTAGCGGAGAGGGAAAGTCACAAAAGGGGGTGGGGACACATGACACTGCAAGGAAGAGAAGAAAGAGCTGAGGGAGGACACAGCAGGAGACATGGTGAAGAGAAAGTGAGCAGGGCCAAAAGAATGATGAAGGTCTCTGAGGAAGACCCATCCACTACATCTCCCCTGGTCTGGGGCCCATATCCCCTGACAGGTATACAGGCGATGGTGAGGGAGGCAGAATGACTTAACATGGCATGGTGGCCCGGCACAGCGTCCAGCACAGGATGGCACTGAGTGATCAAGCCGAAGGTGAGCGCGGTAATGGTGGCGATGAAGGTGATGGTGGTGAAGGCGCCACACTAGGGGTCCCCAGGCTACCCACACTCAAAGTCCCGCTCGCTGTAGTTTCGGCTGGGCTTCTCAGGGTCCCAGGCCGGGGGCTTGCTGATGAGGTCCCCAAACCTGCTCACAGCCAGAGTCTTGCCCAAGTCGTCATCATCCTCTTCCACGTCTGGACTTAGAGGGGGCTCCTCCAAGGGCACCCGGACCTGCAGGTCAGATAGCCTCTCTTAAGGACCTATGGCTCAAGAATGCCCCCTATCTGCCCCAACTCCATGACCTAGTGCCGGCAGGCAGGAGACATCAGCAGGTTCACTTCAACAGCCTTCCACCACCCTTGCCCAGGCCTGGGCTGACACCCCGGGAAACACCCTCTGCAGGCTCCCAGGCCTTGGGAGAAGGGGCCACAGATAAATGAAATACCAAAGACCTCCTCTTCCTCTGCACCACCAGTCCAGCTCCATTCCTGGATCTGGGGGTCCCAGGGTCAGCCAGAGGACGCCCCACCCCTCCTGCCCCTCTCCTCCACCCCCGCGTGCAGTCAGTCACCTGGGGTAGTGGGGAGGCGCCCCCGGGCGGCGGAATCACTCCGTTGGCCATGGTAGGGCTGAAGGTTTGAGAGTCTATCAATCACTAAGGGACCGAGGTCCGGGTGAGAAGAAGGGGGCGCTGCGGAGACCTCGGGGGGGAACCCTGTGGGAGGAGGGCGGGGTCAGCATCCGCGCGCTGGTGGCCCCCTCCCCTGAGCTGCATCCCGGCGAACCACCCGCGAGCCCCTCCGAGCCCCGGCCTGGTCCGGGTCAGTCTGGTTTTCCGGCCTGGCCCCAGGGCTCTCGCTCCGTCCGCAGTACCTCGGGTCTCCGGAACCTGCGGGGCCCAGGGGAGCCGCCGCGCCCCATATCCCTCCCCGCTCGCTCCGGGGCGCGGCTGCCAGTTCCCGTCCGGCCTCTCGCCGCGCACAGCCGGGCCAGGCGGACGCAGGCGCCGGAGCCCGCAGCCCAGGGCTCCACCTCCTCGCTTGGCTCCGCGGCCGCCGCCCGGCCGCACAATGGGAGCGGAGAAGCCATGACTTACCCCGCCCGGCCGGCGCGAACCCCAGGCACTGGTCCGCCCGCGGGATCCCACCTGCCTGCAAGCCCCTTCTCCAGGCGCCCCACGCATTGCGGGAGGGAGGGTGCACGGCCCTAAATTCCCACAATCCCTCAAACACACTCCACCTTGCTTTTGCGTCCCCTCCCCTCAGGAGCCCTGGAGGAGACCCCCTCCACACACACAAGCTTCTCAAGCCTTGGGTTCAGAATCCCAGACACCTGGAAGCTCCACCTCAAGCCCCAGTCCCTCAAAGGCCTGGCTTCTGGAGCTGGGTACCACCCAACAATTGACCTTGGCATATTATCTCCCCATCTGTAGCCAGAGGCAGCTGAAACCTGGGCATTCCAATGTGCCATCCCCTCTAAAATGATGTGGCTCAGTTTCACATTTTCTCTCCTTCCCCAACCCCTGACGACCCATCGCACTTTCCAAGGACAAATGTCTTTTGAAGAAGCAACTGGTCCCCAGTCTTTTCCTCTCTCAGTCTTTCTGAAACTGAGCACCTAACACAACCCATGTATAATAAATATCTGTTGAAGCCATGTCCCTGTACCCTTAAAACAAACGAAGGGGCATAAGTGGGGATGAAGCCTAGGAGCAGAAGATGGGATGGGCAGATTCCCACAGGACAAATGTCTGCGGCTCAGCAAGGGAAGTGGGAGTGAAGAAAGGACAGACATGTACCCTTCTGACCCCTGCCCCTGCCCACCCAAGGAAAGAGTTTCAGCCTACAGAGCAGAGCCTTCCTAGGGGCGAGGAAAAGGAGCTGGGGTCTGCTGACCCCACCTTACTTTGTGCTCAGAGCCCTGTGCTGAGTAGCCCCACCACCACCACCACACCCCATACATTCTCTGCCTCAAATCAGAGGTGTCTCAGTTCCTTTTCCTCTTATGCTGATAAAATATCCTGGCAAAAACAACTTTGGGTAGAAGAGGTTTATTCTAGCTTACACTCTGAGTATGCAGTCCATCACAGCAGGGAAGTGAAGGTGACAGGAACTTAGAGTAGCAGGTCCCACTGTATCCGCAAGCAGGAAACAGAGATGAATGTATGCTACTCAGACCCCCATCTCCATTTTGTAGAAAGACCAAGATCCCCTGGCCAGGGAATGGCCCTGCCCATAATGGGTCTTCCCATATCATTTAAGATAACCCCACAGGCATGCCCAGAGGCCCATCTTCCAAGTGATTCTAGATTCTTTCAGGTTGGCAATTAGCACTAACTGTTACAGGGGACTAATTACTCCCATTTCAGCTGACAATATGGAAATTCAGCAAGACTTGTTATTCCAGCAAGACCACACCTGGGAAGAAGGTTGTCCACAGATTTGGGCATCATTGGCATACTAAAGATGACTGTTCAAGTCACAGCTGTTTAACTAGGCTTCTCACTGTCCTCTAGTTCACAGGGTGGTAAGAAAATGACACAAGATGCCAGTCCTGGGAGTCAGTTGTACAGAGACAAAACCTGTGAATTGTCTTCCAAAAGTCAGCATATGAGGTCCATGTGTCGAGACTGAATCCTGCACCCAAAATTCATATGTGAAGTCTCAACCCCCAAGACCTCAAAATGAGCATTAAATGTGGAAATAAAGCCATTGCAGATGTTAAAGCTATACTTGTGAGGTAGGTCCCCTCCTTATCTAATATGGCATATCTATAAAATGGGGAAATTTGGACACAGATGTAGACAGAAAGAACACAATGTGAAGACTGGCATTATGCTGCCACAAGCCAAGAAAATTCCAGAAACTGAGAGGAACTTTCATAGATCTTCAGAGGAAGGTCAGATCCAGGAATACTTGATCTCAGACTTCTGACCTCCAGAACTGTGCAACAGTAAATTGTTTAAACTGTTCCCTTTATCATACTTCATTACAGTAGTCCTAATAAATGAATCCACTGTCTCTATCCTTTATCTGATCCAGTTAACATGGTTTCAAGTCCTTACTAGGTGTTTCCATAGAGCCTTTCCTTTCTTAGGAATATTTAAGACCCTTGAAGGCATCTGCTGTTGGAAACATTCCATAAGGATTCTGTCTATCCTTCATAATATGGTGCAAGTCTCTCTCACACAGCTTATAAAGTCACAGAAGCTACTTTCATACAGAAACAGCCTGAGAGGGGTCTTGCCAACCTGGGAACCTTGGAATGCTGAGCTCTCTGTATACATGTGTCCAAACACAGTAACCCAATCCCACCCCACCAAGTTAGCAACTTCAGTCTCTACAAGCTCTTCCCTTTATCATCTCTATCTCTGGGATGATAAAGTAAAATCTCCCCTGGAAGCGACTTTGCAAGCCCACGTTTATCTTGCATTCTGGAGCAGGGTGATCAGGAGACGCTGACACCCACCACTTGTTTTCTCCTAGTTTGTTCTATTTGACATAATGTATTATTTCATTATGCCTGCAGGTCTCCTGAAATCCTGCATCCAGCACACCTGTACTTGTCAGTCCCCCACTGTGCCTTCTGATGGGGGCTTCATTACTGTGACTAGAGTGTCCCATGCATGCACAAAGGATGGCCATTCTGCTGGGTGTCAGCTCCAAACTCAGAGGCTGTAGATGCTCAAATGTTGACAGGAAAGGTGACAGCCAAGGCATAAGAAGCCAGTGACTGGCAGGCTCAAATCAGCATCTACCCCATGCACCTCCCTCACAAACCAATCTGACTTCAGCTTTCTACCCTGCATGCTGATGCCCTAGAATAATTTCCTGGTATCTGCAATAGCACCACAGTCCATCCCCTCTGTCCAGGGTAGCAAGACCCATTTCAGAATCCAGACCTGAAGACTCAAGCACACTATTTTCAGAGTCATCACACCTCACCCACGCACCCACCCACCTTGCCATAATTGGGCCAAAAGGCCTCTAGGGTAGATTTCTCTTATAGCCACATTCTAGAACCACCATCTTGGGGTCCAACATGTGGAGTCTAACCAATATAGCCAACATTTGCCATCAGTTGCCACCTAAACCTTTGAAACCTCTCTCATGTTTTGGTCATTTCTTATATTTTATGTCCTCTTTTGCCAAGGTAGAAGCTAGAAAACTCATGTCTTGACTCCCTTGCAGTCAGGATAAGACACTGCATTCTACCAGTTAGACTCACTGGTACAAACCTGAATCCATAAATAAGTGACATGTCCAGGGGAGATACCACATGTGAACAGCAGTGCAGAGGATTTGATGTCCAGTAAGGGTAGTGTTTCTGCTGCAGAAGCTCTTGTGGTAGCTGGTCATGATTCTTTTCTCTACATTCCTCCCCAAAATACTCTCTAATCTTTTCTTTTATATACTCCTCTCCAAGGGGCTGGAGAGACAGCTTAGCAGTTAAGAGCACTGGCTGTTCTTTCAGAAGACCCAGGTTTGAGTCCCAGGTCTGGGGAATCTGACACACTCTTCTAGCCTCCTCAGGTACAAGGCACAAATGCGGCACACATACATACATGCAGAAATACACATACACATAAATAAAAATAAGTAAATCTTTTAAAAACAAAAATAACATCCCTCTCCAGCTTACAATCACTGTTGTTTGCAGCTAGGCAACCTGGCTGATAAGAATCAGGGAAAAGGCACTGAGTCCAGATCAAAGGCAGGGCAGGCACCAGGCATAAATGGTGCTGACATAGGGAGATGGCAGAGAAGATACAAATCAGTGGCCCTCAGAGACCCTACCTTTCAAGTGGAGGTCAGAGGACAGGTTGTCACATTCAGCACCTATGCTGTACTCTTAATGATAACAACCATGATAATTTTTTAACCTGGAATTGAAGTGGTACTTTCCATCTTTCGTGGCACTTTCAGATTCTCATGGTCCCTCACAGCAACCTTCTGAGGCAGACAGAGCATCCTATTTGACAGGTGAGAAAAATAAGCCTCATGAAATATAAGTGGCTTGCCCAAGATTCAAGACCCATAGGCAGCAGAGCCAAGTGAGCCCCAGAGTCTCTGGCCTCATGTCTAACATTTACCCCTGAATACAACAGCATGCCACTATGTCTTGATGTCCTAGGCAACTGCTAAACGTTCCAAACCATGTGCAAAACTGAAATATATCACTAGCTTCCCAGGTGAATTTTTCAAAACTGCATCTTTGCTGTTAGAGGTCATAGAGGAGAGAAGATAAACATGAGACCCTTGAGGCCAAGTGGCCTGAGATCATAAACCCAGTTTGGTCACTTGATAACTATATGACCTTGAACAAATTATTTATCACTGTCTCTAGGTCTCAGATTCTCTGGCGGTGACAATGGGGTTGTTGAGAGTATAAAATGAGTTCATCTGTGCACAGACAGTGACTTGGCACATAGTGAGTGCTGAGGAAATGTTGGCTAGTTTCAATACTGCTACAAACCTAAGAGATGAAAGTCCCCAAATAAAAAGTCCTCAGATAACTTGCATATGAAATGACAATATGTTCACATATGAAATAAGTAAACATTAGCTTATGATTACCAGAACCATATGTCTTAGGAACAACTTAAATTTGCTAACCCCCAAAAGGCAGGGCAACCCAAAATGGCTTTGACCTTCCATCAAGTAGATTCTGGCATTCGTTGGCCAATAGACAAAGCCTTTTTTTTACTGGGGATTGAACTCAAGGCTTCACCTATGCTAAGACAGCATTCTATTACTGAGCCATACCCCCGCCCCAATGGACAAATCCTCACATTGGTTATCCTAAACTTACACAGTGAGTATGGGTTCATTGAGCCTAGGTTGTCACTTAGACTCATTCCAGAACTATCTCCCTGTTCCCCAGAACACAGCACTCAGGGTCATTTGCTATTGACTGGGTTCATGGTAAGGCTTACTGTCACAGGTAAGGTAGCACTGAGCAAGAGCCCAGGCTCTGGAGTCAGAGATGCTGTAATATAATACCACTTCAGTGCTTGGCACAGGTGTTCAATAACTGTCACTCTTATTTACTATTGTTGTTACTCTGCAGTGGTTTATCTCCTCATAATCTACACACCCCTGGCCACAATTCTGACACAAATCCAGTGTCTGGACAGCACAACTACCCCTGATGATCATCTTTCCTTGCAGAATTCACCCTCCAGATCAGCCTTCTTGTCGTGTTTACTTTAGGATGGCATTTTGATGCTTTGGTTGTTAGCCTTAGCCTTTAAGGACTGTGCCATCTCTCCATCCCTAGAATGGTATTTTGAGATGTGAGTCTGTGTGCTCTCATGTTCCTCTATCACCCCTGAATAAGCAGTCTGCCAGAAATTGTGTTATTTGAGGGAAACAGGTAAGACAAGGCAGAAATAGCCTAAGAGTTTTTCTGCCTTTTTGTTCTCCTGAAGCCAAAGCCAAGGGTGGTTTCCAGGGAAGAAAGAGGTGGGTTAGCAAGAGAAACACAGGTCTTGGCCAGAAGCTGGGGAGCAGTAGACGAGAAGACCTTTCCCCTCCTAACTGGCAAACCAGGAGGCTGTTCTCCAAGACATAAAAGGGTAAGAGTAAAATCAGAGAGCCCTGCCACACCCATGGGATAAGGGGCTTGAAATTAGAGTTCAGTCATTTCATAAACGTGAGGTTCTATTTTCTGTGTACTCAGGTTTGTATACTGAGACTCACACATGACCCTATATCCCATGCCAGGAGTTCTAGATATAATTGGTGAAAAAATAAACAAACATATAATTTTTAATCATGAAGCATGCATGGCAAGTCCCAGGAAGGAAAAGTCAAATAACAGAAGAGATACAGGTGACAGGCCTGTGGAGACCATTAAGCAAAGACCTGAAGGATATGAAAGAATCAGGTATGCAGTGGAGAGTGGATTAAGGAAGTGGGAAGAGTCTGGGCAAGAATGGTCTGTGTGGACACCTGAATGATCTGGATGGCATTCTGTTGGGACATAGTATCCCTGGAAGGTGTTACATATACAGAATGGGCATTCTCTAATGCCTCAGAGGCAATACGGTTTAAAAAAAAGAGCACAGATTCTGTAGAAGAGGGTCCAATGTGAGACCACCTTAGTAATGTCAGCTCCAGCTTCCTGTATATATAGATCTCCTCCTCCAAGGTGGTCATAACAATGTCAAAATGATGAGTACACAGATCAACATGAAACATGTCCTTAAAGTGGGCATTATGCAGCATGTACTGGTTCACACCTATAATCCCAGTACGTGGAAGGTTGAGAAAGGAGGATCTCAAGTTTAGGACCAGCCAGAGTTACACAGTGAGACCCTGAAAGAGAATCATGTCAGGTTCTTCCTTGCATCCCTCCCTCTGTAGAGCCAGGGACATTTGAGTAACTCAATAAATAGCTATGGAGTTGAAAACAAGTGCCTAAGTAATTATAGTAACTAATAAACTAAAGAATGTTTTTGTGGAGGCTAGAGAAGCCAGCAAGTCCAAAATGTTCAAATGACAAAAGGATGGGCCAAGAAAAAGCATGCCCTGACTCACTGCTATCTCCAGAAATGTCTGAGTTTTCTCCACTCATAAACACACAGGCAGTCTTCCAAATACAAGGAACATTCCTAGGCTCCTAGGTGACAAAGCAACATTTAGCAACTAGCAGGCAGGTTTTATAGCTACCATTTATTTAAGGCTTTATAATTTGCACAGTACTTCCATGTACATTCAACACCTTTGTGATGTAGGTAGGTTACTGATTAGCCACAGGACTACACAGTAGATGAAAGAGCAATGGTAAGTTATTTAGCTGCAGCCAAGCAATGTATTAAGGCATAATTCTGGATCTAAATCCTGTGTCTTTTATATATCACAACCACACTAACCCTTGTAAATGGATGCAAAATAGTGCATATACTCAGAGCCAGATAAGGCATCACACAGATCCAAAGCTGAAGTTCTAAGTACAGCTAAGAAACCTGGGCGGGTTCGTCTCAAAGCTACTGCAGCATCTTAACAAAGGAGGAAGGATGCCACTCATAGCTGTCAAAAATGACATCCACAGGAGCACCTCCTATAGAAAGATGGATCCTTTTGCCAGTTTGCCCCCGTTTGCCAGTCTGAGGAATCAATGGTTAGACCACTCCGCTTGGCCATAGATACCACAGGGCCGCATATAAATTTTAGGTATAATTTTTGAAACTGTAATACATTCAGGTTTAAATATTTAAACGTTTTAAATCTTCAGACCCACTCTATCTCCTTCTGCCTTGATCTCATCTTCATCTCCTACTGTTTCATGTTTATCCCTCTGGGATGGGAACTCAGTCTCCTTCCCCATTCCTTTCTAAGGAAGATGTAATGCCGTGTTATGCAGTTTCAGGGGGGGAATCCTCTCTCTACTGCTTTCCCCAAGCCCCAAAGCCTCTGCTAAGTGTCCTTCATGCCAGCCTGAGGCCAGCCAATCGATAAGCACTTGCTGAAAGGGAAAGACCAGACTAAATGGACAAATCGATCTCTGGGGACAGTCCAGATGTGTGAAGTGCGTGCTTCCTGACACCTGAGCACAGTGGGATATAGGGAGGAAGTGCAGCCACCTAAAAGCAAGCGCCTAAATAATTACAGTTTCTGGTGAGGCACAAAGCTAAAGGGTCAAACTCTCCCTTGTAGTAGTAACAGCCTCAGGCCAGAGAATCCATCTTCTGAATTACCAGAGCAAGAGCATCTCTATACAATGTTGCTGAAGACTAGCACTGTTAAACAAAGATGTTCCCAGAAATTTGAAGCACAAAGAACTGGAAGAAGCTTCTCCGACTCCCCAGCCTCATACTTCCTTCACATCACCCTAAATGACTGGAAGATTCTTCTGCCCCACTGAATCCTGACTCTGGAAATGTCCTTGCTAGGGCATGCAAAAGACAGCTTTGGTTCAGAGGCTGGGAAAGACTTCCTCTAGTTCAGCACTGGCTCCTGTTTGCTGATGGCACAGTCACTAATAGGAAGGAGTCATACACATCACTGAAAAAAGTGGACTAATATTTTGGGGAACTTTTAATTTACTTCAGTTAAGAATTCAGGGTAGCTCAGAGTAAAAGGGAAGTAGGTAGTTATTCTGTGAGCCTTTCCACAGGCCTTTCTGGGTCCCCTCCCCTCTGGTAGGCCTGTTACCAAGAGACAGTTAGCTACCCAACCAACATCTCTCACTGGCCAGTCCAAAGAACAGCCCTTCTTCCTCACACTCCTGCCAGACCAGACATGGGTACTGCCTTGGAGAAACTAATCTCAGGAAGCAGTCTCTCAGAAGGAAGAGTAACTTAACTACCCTTTTCTAGGGGAAATGTGCATATGAGTATATATGCATTGAAATTTCAGATACAGGGAGGAAGAACAATGCTTGGCTCTAGAACTGACTTACAGGGTCAGTGATGAATCTCACATCCTTATTTATAATATAAACTTTAAGAGAGGTTAAGTTTACTAATTTTCAAATAAATCTGAAAATGGTCCCTGCTCATTTGTAAATACTTGGACCCCAAGGATGAAGAGATGTGATGGGCTTGTCAGGCTAGGGTTCCAGGTGAAAGGTCCCAAGCTCTGCTGTCTCACCATATAGGCCACAAACTGGGCAGGGCCTTAGGCCTGACAGCCTGATAGAGTGAGCTGGATCAGTCACACTGCTCAGGCATGGGAACCAAGAACCAGGGCTTCTCTGCACGAATATGTAGGGGCCACTACTCCTACTATGTACATTTGGGTGCAAGAAACAGACCCCAACCCAAGCTGGTTTAAGTTAGAACAGAGGTTCATTTAGTTAAGACTTTTTCAGAGGCCCATACTTGGTTCAAATAATCTTAAGCTAAACACACATATACAAAGATGTTTCTTCAGCTCATATAATCTAAAATCACAAGGACAGACACAACTGGATTTGAGGGCCCAAAGAAATCACCAAGGCAGTCTTGCTTGCTCCCCTAGGCTCCATCTTCTTTCTTCATGGCTCCACTCTCAGGAGACCTCTCCTTTCATGGCCAGACTCCAGCCTGTCCTCTCAGCAACCCTCAGCAACTTAATCAGTAGGGCTGAGCTTTGGTGGACCTTATCAGGTCACAAGAGCATTCCTGAGCCAATCACTATGGCCAGACATGGAGACAAAGGTAGAGGAAGAGAATCAACCCACTGAAGCCCCTGGATGGGGGAGGCAGTGTGGTGTTAAGTTAGTAAGTACAGAAAGCTCCAACAGCACACCCTCTCTCCCAGACCCCATCTTCCAGATGTTCTCTGCAATGGCATGAGGTCCTCACTAGTTCCCAAATCAAAATTCAAAAGCAAGAATCTAAGAGGCCTGGCTTTTGATTAGCAGTGATCCCATGCGGGGCCTTGTAATACATCACTGATGGCTTGAGGACCCCACAGCCCAAAGTTAGGAGTTCTACTTGACCAGAGTAGAGTTCAGGACAGGTCACACAGTACAAACAAGGTTGCTTGCAGCTGCCCATGCAGGAAGAGGTTAAGAGAATGGCAGGCTTCTAAGTGCCTGAGACACTTCTAAGTACCAATCGTAACACGTGGAATGGAAACAACTTTATTCATACCTGAGGAAAAGTGCTGGAGAAACACTCTTACTGACCACTTAGCCTGCCCTATGGGGCAGTTCACCCAAGGGCAAGATCATTTCTCACATCCTACCCTTAAGCTATGGGTCATCTAGGGCCTCACTGCCAGCACCCCAGTCTGCAGAAGTCTGCAGCCAGGCATGAAGACAGGCCCAGAGACCAGGAGAAGGAATCTCAGCATAAGACTCCTGAGTCTCAGGAAGCCTCATCGGTCCAGGTCCAGAGCCTCCTGGGTTACAGTCCGGAGTCCGATGGAGAACAGTTCTTCCCAGGGCTCCCGGATCCAGGCCAGCAGGGCTGTCAGCTGCTCCTCACACACAACGCGGAGTGCCCAAAAACTCTCCAGTCGAGAAACCTGGTAAAACAAGCATTTTGCAAGGTGAGACCCACAGGGAGACACACCAGGAGGCAAGGGAGGCCTCAGGAGAGGACTTACCATCCTCCTTGGGTTCTCCAAGCTCTTCCCCCCATCATCTCTTCCCCTGCCTAGGCCTATGTCACTGCATTAAGTGGCTGATGCTGAGCCGTTAAGACAGTCCAGCCAGCATCATCCTTATCTAGTTATGAAGGTCAAGCAGCTGGCACACAGTGGACAGACCGATCATACCAATTCACAGCAGCTGGGTATTTCACTACAAGCCTCCTAGTTAGGCTCCAAGGCCAGAACATTCCCATTTCTGCTTTTCTCTGTGCATGCTGTTCATCCAAACCCAGGTCTGCACCCCTAACTGTTCCCGCTGCATGCATGCCCATCCCTCAGCACCATTTTGATTCGATTCTCATCCTTCCTAAATGCATTTCCACACTGCCCTCACTGGCTACTACACACACACACACACACACACACACACACACACCTCATCATAGAAGACCAGCCGCAAGTCCAAGGGGCTTGTGCGATAGAGTTGCACTGAGCTCAGACTGCTGAGGGGCTGCTGCTCTCTGACTCGCATGGAAGGACCTGGTCCCAGAAGAGGGGCCTGCTTAGAGGCTTCACCAGATACCAATGGGAGTGGGGACTCTGCGTGGGACCCTGCAGGGTCCTCATCTAATAGGTACAGCGTGGGCAATGTCAGCAGTAGAGACACGGGGCAGATAGAGGAACCTGTAGGGAGAGAGGGAGGGTGAGGCCCAGAGTGGAAGGCTGTAAAAGGTCCAGAACCTCAAGGCCAGGTCCACAGCACTGCTCAGGAGAAGAAGTGTGAACCATACTAAAGGGTGGGCCACAAAGTAGCCTGGGACAAGGGGTGCAGAAACCAGGGAAGCATCTGCAGCAAAGGCCTTACCTTCAACCAGGAAGGCCCGAAGGTAGAAGAACTGAGGAGTCTCTGAGGAAGAGTCTTTTCCCAGCAATGGCCTGAGAAGACAGAGGCAGACACAGAAAAAGAATCAGCAAGCACAGGAAGGGCTCACAGGAAAGAGGGAGCATAGGTATTGGCACTAGACAGGACTATGTCTGAACTCTGGAGAAAGAACATGGACACCATCTACACCCTGACCTCCTGGTGACTCACCAGAGCCGATGCTGTGGCGTCACCTCCTCCTCTGTGGCACTAATACAGTTCCTCCGGGTGGGGGGTAAAGACTGCAAAACACCTAAGTAGAGCCAGTCAGAAACAGAAACCCTGAGGCACCTCAGCAATCCTCTATCCCAAACTCTCCACCTCCCCATCTTGCCTATCATTCATAATTCTGGACTTTGGGAATTTCTATTAGAGGGTATTAAGAGGGGGAGTCCTGTGAACTCTGTCTCCACTGGTGGGCATCAAACCAAAGGTCTGAACTCTAAGCCCCACCCTCCCAGCCTCTCTCTCACCAATGAGCTCCTCAAGGAAGGCCCGGCAAAGCCTGGCATCTCGGGGCAGTAGCACACAGCTACCAGTCCCAGATGACCACTCCAGCCAAAGGCTCTGGCCTGCCAGGCCCAGCTCCATGCCACTCAGATCCTGCAGGGGAATGGCCAGGGCTGGCTGGAGCCAGCTAGCAGGAGGCCCGCTGTGGAAGAAGCAGAGGGACCAAGAATAAGAATAGGATAGGATGAGACCGACAGGAAAGCCCTGATGTTGGCCCAGCTACACATGGCACACTCACCGAATGGCCCCTGTCACCTTCAACAGGTAAAGCCTGTGGTCAGACACAACCACAAGACACAGAAACTCCCCTGTGTGGCCTGCCAACACCACGGGCACCTAAGGGAAAGGCAAGCTGATGAGAAACCAGAAAAAGAACCAAGGAGGCAAGTGCCAAACCAAACTCTGAGTTGCATCCCAACCACTGATCATTACTGCCAAGGTGACTTTCTCAAGGGCTTCCCGTCCACTGCTCTACCACTCTCCACCCTGCTGCAGCTCTGCCCTCCCTCCGATCTTAGGGTCTCTTAGCAGGCCTCCCTGTTGTCCTCTCACCTCCTCCAACCCATCCTCTACACTCAGCTAGACCATCGTTAATAACAAACCTGACTTACTCCCCTGCTTCAAATCCTCTGTGTGGCCCCTGGGTCTCATCCAAACTCCCTGGCAGACACATCAGACTACTGAACAGGCTTGCCTGTCTCCTAGACCCCCCCGGGGACACCTGCCTCCCAGCCTGCACGCTGGCTGTCTACCCCAGGCAGTCCTCCTACAGTAGGATTCTCTTTCTCTTTCTGTATTTGTGGCTTCCTTCTCCTAGAGCATGGACCCACACAGGCTGACAAGAGGGACCTTCTAGGACCTCACCCCAACTCCAGCAGTTTCTCACCCCAGACTCTAAAACTGAGGGCAAGACTGCCGGGTGGCAGAGTCTAAGTGTCCAGAACATAAAGCTACTGTGTATTGTAATGAATGACAAGAGGACCCATTTACTTAGTGCTAGGTGCTCTACTGAGCAGCTCACAGACCTTCAGCCTCCACACTGAGTCAGCATTATCTCTACCAGGAGGAGAGCAAGAGTCCCAAATGTGAAGGAACATACCACAGCCACAGAGCAAATATCTGCTATTTTTGAAACCTAAGCACCTGACCTGATGCCAATGGCCAGGATGGCTAGTGGGCATGTGGATCAGTGGATGGCACAGGCAGTGCCAGGCAGCACAGACCTTGATGCAGCACTGGAACTCCTCCTGAGAGTCTTTGAACACCTCAACGTCCAAGAAGAGGCGGAGTCGATGGTCCACAGAACGCAGGCCATAGCATCCAGGGGCTGGGGCAACCAACAGGTCATCATCTGTCTCTGGCAGCTCACAGCTCCATCTCACCACCCAACCCTTCAGTGCCCACCCCTGCCCTCAGCCCACCTCCATCTTGTTTTGCCTACACTCACATGGGCTGAGGCTCCAACTGCTATGGCCATGGGATATGGATGTTTGAGGTGGGATGCCATCAGGTTCATTGGGATGATCACTGTGGCCAGCAGAGTCATAAACAGGGCTGGAGCACCAGGATGGGGCTGGTGATTTGTCCCCTTCATTTTGCTGTCTGGTAGGGGTTTCTCCAGGCACAGCCAAGAGAACCACATGGTCGCTCCCACAGTTTGGACACATGATAGGAGATTCTGGAGAGAGGGATAGAGACTCCATGAGCTCCCAAGAGCACAACCCACCATGTTCATAATGCCCCCTGCTACTCTCTGGCCTCTGTGGAACTGTATCTCCAGGTCCAGTCATGACCACCATTTCCAACCCTGACATAGCCTCTGACTGACCCCTCCACATTCAAGTGAGGGCTATACTAGTCCATGGCCGACGGTTTCCTAAAATACATATCCAACCTTCAAGTTCCAGGCCCTGCTCTGGTCTCCTTCCTTGGGTTAATCAAGTACTGCAGGGCTCTACCAACAATGACTAAATGACTGAAATCCGGGCTGCGGAGATGACTAAGCCATAAAGGACCTGCCACACAAGCATGAGTATGTGAATTTGGATCCCCAGGCCCCATGTGACAGCATGGTGGCAGGCTGTAATGCCAGTACTGTGGGGTGGAGACAGGCAGATCCCTGGGGCTTACTGGCCATCCAGTCTAGCCAAACATGACCTCCAGGTTCAATAAGAGACTGTCTCAAAACATAAGGTACAAAGTGATTGAGAAAGACACCCAATGTCAACCTCTGGCTTCCATGTGTACAGACACACGCACACAGAGACACAAACACACACATACAACACACACATATGCATACATACAAATAGTAATAATAATAAAGGCCAAAATCAGCAGATTGAGAAAGACAAAGAAGTCCCTCATTCCAGATGTGGTTTCAAATCTAGGCTCGTTACTTAATAGCTGTATAATTAGGGGCCAGTCATCTGTGCACTCAGCCTAGCTGCTATCTGTAAGATGAGAATGAAAATCTTGTCTACCTCACAGTGTGGGCAGGATGGCCGAGCAGAAGCAGATCAAGAATGGAGGATGTAGATCAGAAGTGAGAAGAGAGAGACCTGAGCAGCAGCAACATGCTCTGCATGTGCTAACTCCGACACCAATAGCATCACATTTCTTCCCAGGCAAAACTATCCTTTCCCAATTTTGCAAATGAAAAAAGATTAAAGAATTTACACAACCTGCCCATACCTACGTAGCTGGGGTAAGAACCCTAGCTACCATATATGAAAGACCTTTCTTTTGTGCCAGTGGCTATGCTTGGTGTTTCACAGTCATATTTAAATCTCACAAGAAAGCCAGGCATAGTGACATGTACTCATAATCCTAGCATTCAGGAGACAGAGGCAGGAGGACAATCACAATTTCAAGGCCAGCCTGAGCCACACAGTCAGTTCCAGGCCAGCCTAGGCTAAGAGTGAGACACACATCTCACCCCCATTTAAAAAAAAAAAAAAATCAAAAACCTCACAAGCAGAATGAGCTGGCTGTATTTTCTTTGTTCAGATAAGGTTACTAAGGCTCAAAGAAGAAGGCAGCACATAGTAGAGTGTAGTGCGCATTAAAAATGCCACCACAGGGGCAGGAGAGATGGCTCAGCAGTTAAGAGTACTGACTGCTCTTGCAGAGGACCTGGGTTTGATTCCCAGCAACCAATGACAACTCACAACCATTTGTAAATTCAGTTCCAAGGAATCCGATACTCTCTTCTGGCTTCCACAGACAACAAGCACATACAGACATACATATATGTGTACAGGCAAACACAAGAAAAATAAATATATAAATAAACAAACACAAGAAAAATAAATAAATCTTTTAAAATGCCACCACAGAGCCAGGCACAATGGCAAACACTGTCATCTCGGTACTTGGGAGGAAGAGGCAGGGTGATCCGAAGTTCAAGGTCAGTTTCAGCTACACAAGGAGTCTGAGACCAGTCCAGCCATGAGAGACTCTGTCTCAAAATACCAAAACTAAAATATAAAAATAAAAAATAAAAAGAAATGCCACCATAGGAGGAATACAGAAGCTGCAGGACCTACGGAGCACAGCCAGGATCCAGAAAGGGCTGGACTATTCCACTACACATGTGGCTGGGCCTGCTGAGTCTGCTAAGGCAGGTTCACAATAGGCAATGACACAGAACTGTTTTAATGGAAAAAAAGAACTTAATTCTGTGATATCTGCTGCTGAGAAAAGTGGCTGATAAAAATCATACCTTCAGCACAGCTGATATGCAGAGTACCTATTCCTTCTTCAACATCCTCAAAGCTCTTACCTTTAATTAGCCTATAATGGAACAATCCCTTCAAAGCAGAATATGAAGAGAAGCATGAGGCACATTGCATCCTATCACAAAGCACACAAGGTCATCAAGGAAGAGCAGTCTATGTCAACCCCAAAGCAGCTCAGTCAATAGCCATTGCCCCAAAGGCACATGACAAACCATCACTACAGTGAGGACTCATTAGGCTTTATGCCATTCCTGAAACTCCCAAACACCCCAAAAGCCTTCAAGTTATAAAAAAATAATGAGTCCTTAAACGAACACTCACTGAATGGCACTTCCTGACTTTAACAAGAAAGAAAGCCAGGATCCAGCTTCTGGTAGGTTTTTTTTTCCCCACAGCAGGCAGGCAGTTACAGTTCTCCTCCCTGACGGAATGACTGGCCTCATTCCTCTAAGGCCTGGCTCTGTGAAGCTCCTTCTCCACACTCCCCCACTCTGAGCAACCTTCTATGCAGTGGAGGAGGTACATGGGCAGGAAAGTCAAATGTACAGCTGGTACCTGTCTTTTGGAACAGAGGCGTCCAGCCTTCCTCACTGTCCAGCCCCAAAATGGGCTCCTCTCGCTTGAACTCACAGCTACAACGCAGACACTGGAATCTGGCCCCCTGAGGGTCCCTGACCTCCCTAGACTGCTGCTCCACAGTAGTGAAGGGGGTCAGCACAGCAAGTAGCTCCTGAAAGGCAGTGGGCCGGAAGGCAGCTGTGAGCAGGACTGGCTGGCAGCTCCAAGCCCTGCTGCTTGGAGTTGCCCCTTCCATTCTTCCCACTTCCCCGCAGCCTCCCGGATCTCCTCACCTGAATAGCAGTATGGGCCTCAGGCTCCAGTACAACATAGCGACGCAACTGCCGGTCAGGGCAAATGTAGGAAAAACGCAGCGCAAGAACAGGGGCTCCAGGGAGTGGATCTGGGTCCTGCCCAGGAAGAAACAAAATGGGATAAAACAGTGGGGGGCAGGGAGGTAGAAGGAAGGGAAATGAGGGTTACACTGAGCACAGAGGAAAACATTCAAATGCTAGTGCTAACATGCAAACCCTTAGCCCAGCCTCCCAAACCACTTCAATAGCCCTTCACTCTCCCAGAGCACTCCTTGGCTGAGTGCCCATGAGAGAAGGTGGAAAACATCCAGTCAGGTGCCTGGCACATAAGATACACTAGGTTACCAAAGATGGCTTTGGAAAAAAGCTAAGCATCTCTTCCCAAACCCCTGACACCACAACTCACCTCAAACACTGGTTCTCTTTCGGTTCCAATCTCTGGCTCTAGCTCAGCGGCCACCAGACTCTGCAGCTCCAGTCGCTCCAGGGTTCGAGCTGCTTGGAGTTCCACTTCAAACAAGTGGGCAGAAGTGACTCGGAGAAAACATTCCTTGCTCCGTCCACCTGCAAGCCCCTGCAGGGGACACACCAACACTGGGCGACAGAGCTCCGCTGTGGAGAGATCAAGAGTGACACTCTGGAGGAGGGAAGGTGCCTGGACCGTCTGCCATTTCACGAGTGGCAGGCCTTCCACTGGCCTCTCCATTATCGTTCCAACATCCAAACACCACTTGATCCACCACGTCCCCTTTGGTCACAGGCTTCTCACCTTCCACTTCTTTCTGGTCCTGCTCCACCTCCTCCAAGTCCTCTCTTGTTCCCTCTTCTTCATCCTGTTCTTCCCTCTCTTCTTCCTTCTGGGGCTCTGATTCCACCCTGCTTTCCTCAGATACCTTCTGTGGTGATTCAGCTTTCTCTGTGGCCAAAGGGCTACAAACAATCTCCAAGCCCTGGACATGCAGAGGAGGGGTGCTAAGGGCAGGAGTCTTGGTGGCGGTGAGTGGGGGGCTCCCTGAGGTCTCCAGGTGGCTCCTATACTGCAGCCAGTCACAGCCAAACCGCTCCCGGAAGCTGTTCAGCAGCTCAAGCTCCCGATGTTGTTGTACAAACCATCCTGGAAGGGAGGGGGACATAGAGCTGAGGCCCTACCCAACTAGAGATGACCCCAGCCTCTTTCTATAGCTACTCCTTAATAGGCCTCCCCTTAGCATTATGTTACCAAGCGTGCCCTATGTAATGCTATGATCATCCAGAAACACATAATGAACAAAGCTTGTGGAGATTCACAAAACATGGCAACACATCTGAGATGTATTGTACAGAAGAAACCTGTTCACTCTGTTTAACCTTACACTTCTCAAATTTATCTAGCCACAAAAATCATTTTATTATTATTTATACACCCCCATGAAATCCACGCTCTTTTAAAAAGTTCTGAAGAATGGCTTGGGAGCAGGTCCTTCTCATTTGCCTAAACTGAAAGATGACAAACTAAGAGGCCCTCTACAATACTTTACAGCACCCCAAAATCAAGTTTCTCCTATCACACCTGCAAAGTAACATCACACTGAGAGTGCTGGACTGAGATGGAAAGGAAGTGAGCAGGTAGGGCCAACTTACCAGTTGGGGAGGGGTCCAGAGTTCGGAATTCTGGGTCTGTGTCACTGGGCTCAGAGATGCTTGCCCGCCTCACACGGACTCGGCTCTGGTTTGAGTAGACAGATGGAGTTCTACAAAAGCCAGGGCCTTTAGCCTGGCCAGTCATGGGTACCTACTCAATCTACCAAAAACCCCAGCTACTAGCAAGAATAAGGCCTTATTACTGCTAGTCCACCAATAACCCATAGCCCCAGGAAACAGGCCAACCCCAGGTACAAATGAGCTAAAGATGCCATTTACCTTAACCTTACGAAGCGGGGCCTGGGTCACAATGCCCCCTGAGGAAAGGCTGTCACTCAGCTCAGGGCCGCCTGAGGTTTCAGTGGTACTCCCTACTGACCAGGGCAAAGGTGGAGCCATGGGACCAACCCCTGAAGATTCTGTAGTCTGGTGTGTGACAACAGAAAAAGGTCAGAACCAAGGGAGCACTCATACCCTGCGTGAGCTAACCAAGAGGAGGATTCTACTTTCTACTGACCAGGAAGACCTGTCCTACACTGTCTCCCTAGTCACTGCCCTCCCTTCATGTCATTCCCATTTGTCGTCACCACTCCATCCACACTTAACTGACCTGAAGATCCTTCAGTGACAAAATCTCACCATCAAGCAGGAACTGTACAAAGACAAAGAAGAGGACAGTACTGGTGGGAGAGTGCATCTCCAACAACTTCAGATCTTAACAGCATAGCAGAGGCCCAGGTGTTTGGTCTCTTACCCAGGGGAAGTAGGTTAGACACTACATCATCACTCACACTATGAGCAGCATCCCTGGCCCGAGGTGACAAGTACCGGGCAGTGGTAACACGGTGTGCTGGGTGAAACCACAAAGGGTTACCCTCCAGGTAGAGCTAAAGGACAGAAAAAGGAGAATGAGGTGGGCCAGGAGCCCTGCCTATGTGAAGGCACAAGGAGGGCCAGACCTGAAGGTGGCTCCCAAGCCCAAAAGGCACCCATGTCTCACTTTACGGAGTTCAGCCAGCAGCCACAGTGGTGACAGCTCTCTGTGCCCTTCTAAAAGGTTATAGGCCAGATCTAGGTGCCTCAGGTTCCTCAGATATTCCATGCCTAGAGTAGAGGGGAGAAGGAAGAGGTCATACAGGAGAATGTCAGGTGTGAGGGTGTGGTCGTGTATATGCTGGGACAGAAGCAGAAGGACAAATCCTTGTACCAAAGTCCTACCTCTCTTGGGCTGGAGAGCTAGCACAGCTGTTAAAGGCTCAGGCAAACAACTAAAAAGACAAAGTCCTACCTCCAAGTCCTCATGAGGCTGGAGACGCAGGTAGTCTCAGAGTCAAGTCTACCCAAGTCTCGCTCCTCCGATTCCCTTTCATGTTGACCATCCCCCCATATTTCCCACTCACCCTGAAGGCTCCGAAGCTCATTGCCTCGCAGTATCAAGATGCCCAGAGCAGCTCCTGAAGGTCCCATTCTTGGTACCAAGTATAGGTGGTTATAAGAGATGTCCAAATAGTACAGCTCAGATAAATCCTGGTAGTGTGTGAGGAGAGCAAAGGTCTCAACCTGACAAAGTTCTAAGCAGGGTATTCTGGTCTATACTCTATATTCTGGTCAACTCCATCTTAGTCTATAAAAACTACAGACTCAATACAAATGATTTCCTCCATCCCACACTTAAATACTTGAATGAACACTACTAGCATTGTTCCCAACAGCTCCAGGCTAC
Organism: Eospalax fontanierii; assembly: GCA_035773235.1. Classification (NCBI taxonomy): domain Eukaryota; kingdom Metazoa; phylum Chordata; class Mammalia; order Rodentia; family Spalacidae; genus Eospalax; species Eospalax fontanierii. The sequence goes on from CM069530.1 coordinate 20,326,048, forward strand.
ACCACTAGGATGTTGATTCCAACTCCAGTTCCCGCCTTGGAGAAGACAAGGCTCCGGCAACACTCAAAGCAACCAAAGGGATTTTATTTGTTTCAGTCAACACCAAAAGACAGGACTTGTCTCCCAATCTCTGAGGGACCACACCACCAAGCGCAGTTAGTGAGCAGACCCAGATTTGCTTCACTGTGGACTCACACCCCATTCCTGACCTTTGTACGTTTCTACTCTCTGGGTGTGCTGATTGACTCCCATCCCCTCCTCATTCTCTATTAAATTCACAATGAACTTTCTTCCCTGGTGCTACAGTTTACAACTGATTGAAATCTAGTCTTAATACTTTCACAAGTACCTGCCTTATTTATCTTTGATGGGGAACAGAAAAACCCAGGAAACAGGTTTATCATATCACAAAATGTACTATTTCTGAGCTAGGCACTAGCTAAGTGACAGAGAATACTCTTCACAGGTATTCCTAGGATTTCTACTTTACAGATGAACAAGCCAAGAAGCTACCTCATTTGCCCCAACTCATCCCGGTATTCCTAGCTGAGATGGGAATGCTGCCTTGTCTTATGCTAGAGGTAAAGCCCCTAAACAATACCAACTCCCAGGACATGGTTACACTCGGGGCAAGAGCCAGAAGGAGCACAAACTGATCTGAGAGAGTCACCCAAGGCCCGAGTGCGGAATGTACCCGCTGCTAGGCAGTCACATTTACCATTAGGAAGCCTTTGCAGTCCTGGACTTGATTGTGGCTCAGGTTCAGAAAGCGTAGAGCTGACAAGAGCCGCTGGGGGTTGGGGAGAAGAGAAAGTTCAGTCTTCACACAAGGACACCTGTCAAACAGCTGGCATTCATCCCAAGGGATCCACCCTTTCCCTTCCCCAAAGCCCCCATCCCTCGGGACTCACTCACCAGGGAGCTATCTAAGTTGGTCAGAGTATTGTAGCTGAAGTCAGCAGAAAGCAAAGCTAGCCAGGGGAGGGCAGAGCAGAGGTCACCACCACAGGCAGACAAGAGTTCCTGGGCAGGGGACAGGCACATCACTACTTCACTCTCGGTTTCCTCACCATGCCATGCTCTACCATCCAGTCAGTCATTCATTATATACCAGGATCAACCCAGAGACATCATCGAAGAAAGTTAAAGTCTCTGTCTCCAAGAGCAGACTGTAGGGAGCATGGGGAGCCACATAAAGAATGTTTAATATAGGCAGGTGTGATCACAAACACACAGATACAGAGTGTTGTAGTGTCACAAAGAACACAGGAAGAGAGAACACAAGGAGACACCACAGAGCTTGGTCTTCCATGCGTCTCAGGACAAGGCATCAGAGGTCACTCCTCACCCTCCTTACCTCTAGATTTTGGATGCTCCTGTTGCAAACCAGAGTCTCTAGCTGTGAATAGATGCCACGGAGGCCACGCAGGCAGTGGAGGGGGACACCTCGGAGCTAGTGCAAAAGGTAGGGAGGGAGGAAAACAAAACTTGAAAGGAGACAAAAACTTCATCCTGTCTCCCCTCTGGGGAGAAGAGAGAAGATGACAAAGCCCAAGCATGGTTGAGGGTAGTGTTCAAGGGAAAAGACATTATTACTGCAGAGCAATGGTATTCTCAGGCCTGTCCTCCCACCAAAAGAGCTCATCTTTCTGTCCTCATCCCTAAAGGCTGTTATGCACACCCACATGCTCCAAGACTCTCTTACCTCCAGCTGCCGAAGGGACTTGAAGGGAAAAATCTTGATGGGCCCTGGAAGGCCAGGACCAGGAAGGTGAACCAGCTGAAAGAGCAGCATTCAGGTTACCGGGGCTCCCGGCAGTCTCCCTTTCCTCAGCATAACTGACATCCTCCAGACCTCAGACTGCAGACTTCCTGCACCCTGCCCCATCCCCTGTTCTCTGCACAGCCTACCCCATTCCCACCGCCAGGACCTTGAGTGAAAGTGTTTTCTGCAGCACATCAAAGAGGAACTGAAGCTGGAGGATAATGGGTGAGTCCGCAGGGTGGGAGGGAAGAGCCACAAAGCCCATCTGGCCAGGACCCCAAGGTCCAAGGTACAGTTCAAACACTCGGTTCAGTTGCTGTAGTGTGGCAGTCAGCAGGCTCAGCGTGCTACAGCCAGACAAAACTGCATCCCCTGCAAGGAGAAAGACAGACAGGAAGGAGGACATAAAGGTCTTCCCTCTGGAACCTCAAAATATATCCATATCAGCTTAGACTGTAGACATTTCAGAGTAGGATCAAACTTTCTATCTCCTCCCCAGACCAAAAGTCTTCTATAACTCCCTGCATTTTTATAATTTATTTGTTTGTTTGTTTGTTTGTTTGTTTGAGACAGGGTCTCCCTGTAGCTCCAGCTGGCCTGAGCCATCATACCAGGCTCCCTTCATGTTAAAGGGAAAAAAAAGCCAAAACATTTCAACCAGATACCTGAAACTGCTTCACAACAAGATTCCAACTGACTTTTCTAAATTCTTTTGCCTCTATTTAAAAGAGCTTAGGTTACTTACAGTGTTGAAAATAAAGGCCACTTGGCTCATATCCTTTTCTGATATACGCCCTTCCACTGCCCAGTTGGAGATTAACCTCATCCAGAAAGCCTTCTCAAAGTAATACATCTAGGGATTGGGGAGATGACTCAGTCAGTTGTGTGTGCCAAAAAAGCATGAGAAAGTGTTTGACCCCAGCACCACATGGTGGCACACACTTATAATCTCAGCACTGCAGAGGCAGAGGGTCCCTGAGGCTCACTAGCCAGCCAGCCTGCCTACTCTGCAAGTCCCAGAGTCTCAGTGAGAGACCGTGTCTCAAAAAAAACCAATGTGGATAGCTCCTGAGGAACAGCACTCGTGGTTGTCCTCTGGCCTCCACACAATGGCACCCACACAGAAAAATAAAATATATGATTTTAAAAGAAGTACTATCTCTGAGCTCCCACACTGTAATAACCCACTTTTACACAAACATCAACTATATGTTTATCGTTATTTTTTTTCCTAGTTGCAAGGGTAAAATGCACATTTACAGAGACCCTCAAACTATAGTAAAATGCATGTCATTAATCATTATAGCACTAAGGTATTTCTTCAAAGTGCTCTCCCTAATGAGACTGTTATCCTGTGAGGACATCTCTTGGTCACCTTCTCATTCTTCATTCCACCTTGAACAGTACAGTTACAAGATAGCTGTGGAGAAATTTTTTTAAACATTTTTTATAAAATAAAGATGGGGGCTGGAGAGATGACTCAGCGTTTAAGAGCACTGGCTACTCTTGGGGAGGACCCAGGTTCAATTGCCAGCACCACAAGGCAGCTTACAACCGTCCCTAACTCCAGTTCCAGGGGATCTGACACCCTCTTCTGACCTCCCTGGACGTAACATGACATGGGTGTGCTTATATTCATGCAGACAATACACTCATACACATAAAATAAAATATATTTTTTAAAAAATAAAAAATAAATATGGAGTTAAAGAATGTTTCAGAAGCCAGGTATAGTGGCAGACATTTATAATTCTATCACTCAAGAGATTGAAACATTAAGTTCTCCCCTATCCCCTGTGACCTCTCTAGCCTCAGGTTCCTAAGCCTGATATCAATGTGAGATATAGGCTCCATCCTAGAAAACGGACTTTAAAGAGTGCTTGATTACATAACATTCATGCCACTATTGCACTGATGGATATATCTTGCCAGGCCAGCTGTTATTACAGTTCACAGAATTCACAGTTGGGTAAGGCTGATGATTATTTCTTCCTTCTAAGAGCATGCATAGCACCTTCCATTACTTAATGAATACTAGCCAGTAGAGATGAGGCTCTGAAGTAAACACCAGCTTGATTTCTCTTTGTTTATTCTACAGCTCATGTACGTAGTGTCTTCAGCAATAGGGTCTTACCACCCAGTTCTGGTAGGTAACCAAGAGCAGAGACAATGGCTAGTATTATTTGAAGGTCTATGGAACCCTGGTTCTAGAGGGTTTCTAGAGGGGTAGTCCATTCCTGACATTGAGGTTTGTTTTTGTTTTTGTTTTTTTTTTTCATTAGCCTATGCCTATGGTGTCTAGACAGGGCAATGTCTCCTTTCTACCAAGTAGTTACCATATTAAACTGACTCAATGACTTACTGTTATACTCATAGATTAAAGCATCTCACAACTCTCACCAGAAACGTTTCCTTATACAACTGATGGTGACTGACATACAAACCCACAACTGGCCAATGTGTAGAGAACAAGAAGTTGCAGAATGCTTATCCCTAAACAGGACACCTATATCAAACTTTCACATCCCAAGGCTCATGGATCATTGCAGAAGAGGAGTGAAGAAAAACTGTAAGAGCCTGAGGTGGTGGATGACCACGAGGAAACAGAGTTTTCCAGATAGCTGGTCAGTTACCCATATGAACTCACAGCAATGGTGACAGCATGCACAAGTTCCACGAAAACGCAAACCAGAAAAAAAAATTTCCAGCATAGACATGAGGAAATGGGTAAGAAGCTCCAACCCCACCTAAGAAACCGTGGCAATAGACAGCTTCTGTGAGGGGCAGAGACAGTCTCTTTCAAGCATGGGACTCTAGGTTAACTGGGCTCCATCGGATGGACTCACACTGAAGGACATTTAGAGAAACAAATCAGACTCTACCGGCCCTATTATAAACTAGATTGGGTGGGGAAATAAGGGGAGGCGTGGGTGGGAGAGACAATGATCAAAATACCATCAAATTGTAAGAAAATCACAAAAATTCAATTTAAAATAAAATGTTTAAAAAGAGACGGGCAAGACTGCAATTCCAAGGCCAGACTGGGCTACAAAAGACAACAGAGGGTCACTTATACCCTTCATTCAGTTCTGCCTCATCAACGTTTACATTTTATGTAATTATAGCATGATACCAAACCAAGACACCAATACTGGCTTAACAGTTACAGTATGTAGTTAATGCTGATTATGTAGATCACTATGATCACCACCATAATCAAAATACAAAAACTACTCCATCACCGTAAGGTTTTCCCCCCTGTGACTTCTTCATAATCATACTTACACACTTCATGATCCCTAGCCCCTGGAGCCATGCCAGACTTTTGCTGAATAGGAAATATCACAACCTTGCATAAAGATGTTCTATGTACTAGACAAGGAGTATAAAGACTCAAGGAGTTTCTCAAAGGAGCCCAGTCTAGAAAAGGTGGTAAGACATGTGAACAAAGTGTCAACAAAGCCAGAAAGGGAAACTGCTATAAAAAGACCCCATAGCTGCCATCAATGGGGGTAAATAGTAATAGAGGGCCATTAATATTAACCGGGTAACCATGCTGCCTCCATTAAATCTCACCGCTGTCTCTCAACGAGAACTGTTAACTGTACCTTAAAGATACAAAAACTGAGGTTTTTTTTGTAAGGCTAGGGATTGAAGGCACATGCTAAGTAAATGCTCTACCACTAAGTTATATCCCCAGCCCTCAAAGAGTCATCTTGAGTGAGATCATCTACCTAGCAGGAAGTTGCTACCTCTCTGATATTAAAGGCAAAGCTTGTTTATAATACAACTGATGCTAACCATGTATTAAACAATGCTGTGGTCTCCACAGTACCCAGGCACTGGGGGGGGGGGGGGGAATTCACTATAGTAACAATAACTATCTCTTCTGAGTATTTACTATATGTGCATACCCTATACTGTACTAAATGCCCTAATTAAAATGCCAGTATCTTCTGAGTTAAGTACAGTCACTATGCCACTCTACCTGTGAAGAATACTGAAACTCTGAAAACTTAAAACAGTTTGGCCAAATTTGAAAGAGTTTAAGACTACACCTACGTGAGTCTTACTCCAAATCTCGTGATTATGATCAGTCCTTGTCTGGGAGTACTTAGTCAAGTCATGATCACTTCCCTCTGGGAATAACAGACAAGGAAGGGGGAAGTGGCACAGGAGATGGCTAGAGTTTAAACTGTCAAAGACAAATAACTCTGTAAGCAACGCATCGGAAGGAACAAACCCCAAAAGGGTAAAGAAATGACGGAACTCTGACATCTGACCCTGTTAGTCGTAAATCCCGGAATGATTCCAAAAGGTAGAGCGCATACCCACGTTGCACGAAACACAACTCAACCGGAAGTCCACTCACCGGACTCCCGCAGCAGTCCCGCAAGCTTCCACACCACCGTGTCCTGCGGAGCGGTCGTCATGGCCACAGGACGCTGTGGGCGGAGCCTGGGAAAAGAGGAAGCGGAAGAGCCTCAGATGCGAGGTGGTGCCAAAAGCCCAGAGCTTTCGCACAAACGGAGGCGTCGCGAGAAGGAAAAGGCTAGAAGGAGCGTCCTCTCGGACTCCCCTTTCGTGAAAATAGGCCTCACGAGGCGGACGGACTCACGCGCTCTGCCCTCCAACCGCTTTGGCAGCCCCGCTCCTTACAAACAGGAAGTTCCGCCCCAGAAGGCAGGCGACCCGAGGGACCAGCGGAAAACCCGCCTCCGCTGCCGGAAGACACTCCCCCAAATCGTGTGACGTGAAGGTGGGGCGTGGCGAGCCTTCGACCAGCTGTCTGTCTTCCTGAGCCAGGCTGGAGCCCCAAGCTGCCCCCGCGACCCGCGACCCGCCCCCTTACCTCCTCCCTTCCCCGCCTTCCTCCGGCGACCCCTTGGGCCAGCGGGAAAACTGACTGTTTGCACACAGGGCGGGGAAGCTAAGTTTGGAAAAATGAGATTTGTTTTTTTTAGAAATGGGATTTTCTGTTAGTAGGGAAAAGGTTTCATCCAAAACGAACACTGATTTCCAGCTAAAGAGCCGTCCTCCCTGGGACGTTCTCCAGTGTCTGCGTGGGAGCGCTAAGGCCGGGGGGCGGGGGGAAGGGGCGCCGTGTCTGGCTCCCGGTTGCCACCTAGTTAGCCCAAAAGTCTGCAAACGTTTTAGCGTGTTTCCTTCGGCAATAGCACATTTTCAAACTAGCCACTGGTAGCGATCCATCTGAACCTAGTTCTTTGCTTTAACTGTGTTTTCAGCTCGGCACGCTAGAATCAAAAAATTTCCCCGGGTTTGAAATGAGACATTAGGTTACTTTACTAAGTGAAGGTCACTCAAAGAATAACAGTACCCAGAGCGCCAAGGTTTCTAGGTTCCAGATTCCCATTGCAGTGCCCCCCTCCCCTTCGCCCGCTGGTCCAAAGCTGACATCAGCTGCTGGACTACGTTATGAAAATTTGAATAGATTAAGGTTTTGGAGCTTTGGAAGAGATTGTTTTTTTCTGAAGTGCCCCTTTTCACCACAAGAAAGTCAAAACGAATGGTAAAAGCCAGATGAGAATAGGAATAGGGTCAGACATCTTTATCCCAAGTCAAATTTGGTGCCAGGGATAATAGCACTCTCTAATATACTGGAAGGCCCATTACAATCGCCATTACGGGATGGGGTTAAAATCCCATTTTGCACATTTTTGTGGAATTAATAATTCCATAACTTCAGAATGTCCCTATTTGTTGATCTTCTGAAACTGGGGGAGGGTGGGTTGGGATTCTTCCCTTTAACTGCCAAGTCAACTTCTCTTAGGCAAGAAACCCATTAAGATCTGATATGCCTTGAAACCCTTGTTTTGAGCCTCACCTCCCCAACCCACTGTTATTTTCTGAGAATCCCTCATATGGGTTGCTCATAGCATAGGTTTGTTCTGCATCCCTGTGCTTCCAGAAATGGAGAAGACCAAGACATTTTTAAATTTTTAAAAATAAAATAACAAATAAATAAACTGAACTACAACAGGGAAAGAAAAATCTAAGAGCTGCAGTAACAGGAGCCAAGTAGGCCTTGTTCCCAGCGCCATGTGAGGCCCACTCCCCTTTCTGTCCTTGGCCTGCAGGCAAGGCCCTGGCTGCCTTCCCAAGAATTCTCCACCACCCCCACCCCTTGCCTAAATTAGTTTGACTGTATGTCTGTAAATTAATCCTTTAAAAAAAAAACTGTAAAGTCGAAGGGAAAAAGAAAATCCTATTTATTAAAAAGATACACATACACTTTGAGAAATGTATCAGATCTGTAAGAAGAAAACAAAGAGAACTTTTTAAAAGTCAAAGTGACCTAACCAAATGAAAAGAAACGTTCCTGATGGGAAGATTCAATATTATAATGATGTCAATTCAATACAATTTCAATTCTAATCCCAACAGGAAGATTTTGGAACTTGACAAGTTGATTCTAAAATTCATCCAGGAGACTAAACACATGTGCATAGCCAAGAATCTTTGAAGAAAAAAATGAAAACAAAAAACAAGAGGCACTAAAAAAGCCTTGCCCTACCAGACAGCAAAATGTCTTATATAGTCACAGTGACCAAAACAAGGTGATAATGACAAAGAGATAAAAATTAATAAATCAGTGAAACACAAAGCAGAATGAATTATTCAACAGTTCTGGAACAACTAGCTGTCTGTCTGGAGAAGCTAAATTTCTTTCTTTACATCCTGCATGTTAGAGTCCAGAAATATTAAACAGCTAAATGTCTTCTAAACTGTTAAATCTCTCGGAGCATGGTGACACATATTTGTAATCCCAGCATTCAGGAGTCTAAGACAGAAGGATTGAGAGTTCCTGGCCAGCCTGGGCAACAATAGTGAAACCTGGTCCTGAAGGAAAGGAAAGAGGGAGGAGAAGGCAGAAGAAAGGGAATAGAGGAGAGGAGGACAGCTAAAGTCTGAAGCTCACAGTTACCACTTTTTAAAGTTTTTAAGTTTTAATCATGTGTAAGTGTCTATGCACAGGAGTTCTGGTGTTCAAGGAGGACAGAGGCATCAGATGCCATGGAGCTGGAGTTACAGGTAGTTGTGAGCTGCCTGAAGAGGGTACTGGGAGTCAAACTCAGCTCCTCTGGAACAGCAGTACATGCCCTTAACTGCTAAACCATCTAACCAGCCCCTTGAGTTTACTTCTTAAAAATATTGTCTTAGCTGCCCCTGGTGATACAGACCTGTAATCCCAGCTGCTAAAAAGGCTGAGGGAGGAAGATCACAGTTTGAGGCCAGCCTGTGCTACTCAGCAAGAAGTCTTGTCTTAAAACTGAAAAGACAGGTCTTCGAGATAGCTCAGCAGTAAAGACCCTTGCCAGCAAGCCTGACCCGCTGAGCCCCATATGGTGAAAGAAAGAAAGAAACAAAGGAAGAAAGAACAAGTTGTCCTCTTACCTCCACACACCCAGGACAGCGCACACAGTACACATGCACACACACAAGTCGATGTAATTAGTTTTTTTTTAAGTTTGTAAAAACAAAAATCAAAAATAAGGGGGCTGGAGAGATGGCTCAGCAGTTAAGAGCACTAGATGCTCTTGCAGAAGACCCAAGTTCGAATTCCAGCACCCACATGGCAGCTAACAGCCGCCTGTAACTTCAGTTCCAAGGAACCTGCCACCCTCTTCTGACCTCTGTGGGTATTGCACAACACCAGTGCACTTACATTCATGCAGCAATACACTCACACATATTAAGAAAAAAATCGAAAGGGATATAGTTTAGTGGTAAAGTTCATACCTAACAATGCATAAGGTACTAAACTAAAGTGCTTCAAAAAGAAAAAGAGTTCACTTTTAAAAAAAGATATGCACCCAAGCTCAAAAAGATAAATACCATATGTTCTCATTATGCAGATACATATGAGAACTGTTAAATTGTATATCCTGGAGAGAATGAATATGGATGACAAGACAAGAAACCAGAAAGGGGGGTGCCTGTGTGACTGGGAAAGGTTGGAAGGGGAGACAAGAGGATAAAGAGGGAGATGGCATGAGAAGATGTGGCAGGAGAGCCGAGTCGTGGAGGTAGGACTAGGAAGAGCAACCAAAGTGAAATATGTGTTTTAAAAATCCTATTATTCTTTCTCCAAAATTACCACCAGACAGTAGTAACGTTGAATAGTGTATTGCCATAAATAAAGTTGTTTTCTTAAAGAAATGCTGTGACACCACACCCTTCACTTGTAAATACTCTTCTGAGTTTCAGGCCTCAGGAGTAAGAAACGATCTAAAATTAGAAATATGTAGCTGGTCCTGCCAAGCATATGATCAAGACCTCACAGCACAGCAGTGGCTCTGATGGTACAACAAAGGCTCACTGTTCTCTATGTTCCTTCCACAGGTTACAGGAGCAGAGAGCTGCTGTCCGTAGCTCCCTGCCTCCAAGTTTCCTGGGGTAGCCTCTGCAAAGGCTTCCAGTAAAGGGGGGTGGAGGGTAAGTAAAGGTGTGCCAGTTACTAGCTTAAACTGCAGGCATTTTTTTAAAAAGAGCAAAGGGTATCTTCAAACAAGAATAACAAGCCAGGTAAAGGAGAATACTGGCCACAGAACCTGGTCTAAAACTTGCTTGTTTCTAATACCTTGAAGCACAGAAGATCCAGGACTTCTGTCACAGAGGAATGACATCATGGTTCATATTTAGGTCAAATGTCTTGCTTCCTTACTCTGATAAAACAGATCAGAAGGCCAACACCTAAAGATTCTTTTTATCTTTTTAAAAATTATTTATTTTTATGTGCATGAGTACTATACCTGAATGTATGTGCACCCATATCTTGAAGTGCCTGTGGAGGCAAGGCACTTCAAGAAGCCATCAGATCCCCTGGAACTGGAGTTACAGACAGCTGTTAGCTGCCATGTGGTGCTGGGAATCAAACTTGGGTCCTCTGCAAGAGCAGCCAGTACTCTTAACCACTAAGCCATCTCTCTAGCACCCAAAACCTAAAGATTCTTGCAAAATGAAAATTTACACTTGGCTTAGTGGCGAAGGGAGTGAAATTAAATGACCTACTTATTTTATCAACTTGGTATCTAATTAGAGCGGAGAAGGGGACTGTTAACTAACTTCAGTTGTCAGCCTGACACAAAGATAGAATCACATGAGAAAAGAGAACCTCAGCTGAAGAACTTCCTAGATCAGACTGACCTGTGATCATATCTGTCAGGCATTTTCTTAATTGCTGATTGATGTAAGAGGGCACAGCCCACGATGGGTGCTACCATCTCTAGGCCTAGGTCATATAAGAAAGGTAGCCAAGCAAACCAGAAGAAGCAAACCAGTAAGCAGGTCCTGTGTGGTTCCTGCTTCAGGCTCCTGCACTGAGTTTCTGCTCTGGCTTCTCTCAATTATAGACTGTAACCAGTAAGATGAAATAAACTCTTTCCTCCTCAGGTTGCTTTTTGTCGTGGTATTTATCGCAACAATAGAAAGCACACTAGGATAGGGACTGATAGAAGAAAATAAAGAAATGTGACAATGGCCTTCACGAGTACTTTCAGAGAAAGAGTTTGTTACTCAGGAGAAGTATGGATGTCTAGTACCCTCAGTCCCAGGATTAAGGATCAGAAGCAGTCTTTTCTCCATGATTTACCTCGCTGTGTCTCTTGGATTTGCTACCAAACCTGGCCACAAGAGACTGGCTGAGAAACTGGGTCAACCACCAAAATCAAATACAGGGCCTAGCAGCAGCGCTGGAGGAAGTCTGGCCTGAGAATTCTGCATTAGACCGTAACAATGGAGCAAGCTCACCAGAGTCTGGTTCCTGGAGAGACTGGGCTGGACCTGAGGATCCAAAGCGGAAACCGGCGAAGTAGAAACCTGTTTAATGTGAATCAGAGAAGCTGGGGGCTGAGGATAAAGCTCAGTGATAAGAGTGCTTGGCTAGCACTTGCAAGGCCCTGGTTTGATTCCCGGGGTGGGGCCAGGGTTGGGGTGGGGGTGAGGGTGGAGGAAGCAATAAAATATGATTTTCTCATAGTGGCCCAGCAACAACTCTGGTCACCCAGTCTGATGGGACTTGGCAATTCTGCAGAAAATAGAACGATCCCTGGTAGCTTTAGTAACCCAGGTAACCTCAGAGAGTCTCAGTTCACTTCATCTGCCTGAAAACCCATGGAGAGCATTAAAGAAAAGCTTGAAGATGGTTAATTCAGGACACCAAAAGAAGAATAAAGACTGTATTACCCACTCCAACTGATCTGAAGAGACAAAGCTCCAGAGGAAACGTGAATGGAGGCAGTCATGAAGGAGAAAGGAAAGTAGACATAATTCCAGCACTTGGAAGGCTGAGGCAAGGAAATTGCCATGAGTTTGAGGTCTGCCTAGACTACAGAGTGAAGCTATCTCAATTTTTTTTTTAGTTTAATTAAAATCAGTCTGGGCCTAGAGAAATGGCTTAGCAGTTAATAGCATTGACTGCTCTTTCAGAGGACCCAGGTTCTATTCCTAGCACCCACACAGCAGCTAACAACCATCCATAACTCCAGTTCCAGGAGATCCAACACCCTCTTCTGACCGCTACTGGCATTGCACGCACTGGTGCACTTACACACATGCAGGCAATGCACTCATACACATAAAAGAAAAAGAAAATCAATCTGGGAGAAGGAAACAAACAAATCCACATTTTAGGCACAGCCCAAGGAAAACCTGAGGCAAAGTCAGGTACATATGTGACATGTGTCTTCTATCTCAAGTCTCCCTGCACACAGAGAATAAGAGAGAAGGGAAATGGTTCACAGCAGGAAAGCCCCTGCAAATGGAACAGCAGCAAGACATGGAGCCTTGGGGAGGAAAAACTCTTGAGCAAAGAGAGAACAAGGGCTAGGGCCCAGGCCAGGGAGAGGGAGCAAGTAAGGGGCTTCTTAGAGGTCTCACGGCCTCTACAAAACCACAAATTTAGAGCAGTCTGTTGTTCATTTGTTTGTTCAATAAATATTTTCTCAGCCCTGACTATGGCAGATCCTGTGCTGGCTTCTAGGTAAATAATGGAGACAAAGGTATGACTCTTTTCCCAAGCGGCTGACCTTGTGTGGAAGAGAGAGACCCAGCAGTCACATTACAACATTGTATTCACTTCCCATTGCTGTTGTATCAAATTGCATGAACTCTGGTTACCAAATTTAAAAACAGCACATTTATTATAGTCTGAAGGTCAAAAGCCCCCAACAGCTCTCACTGGGCTAAAACACAGGTGTCAGCACGACCCAGTTCCTTCATGGAGGCTCCAAAGGAGAATTCATATTGCTTCAAGTGACTGCCTGTTTCACACTCTCCATCCTCACACCCATCTTCACAGCACAGCAGACTGACTTTGACCCTCCTGCCTGCCTCTTCAACATTGCTTGTGATTGCCCTGATCCTGTCTAGATAATCCAGGATTTAATCTCCTTATTTAAAGGTCAGCTGATAAGCAACATTAATTCCAGCCTTGATTTTCCTTTGCCGTGTAACCACATATTCACAGCTTCAGGGAACTGAGGTAAGGACCTTTGTCTACCCCAAACCTGTGTTCAGTGGGGTTAGCACCATGAGAGATGACTGATCCAGGGCTGTACATTGAATATATGCTTCAGCCTCTCCCTCTCATTCTAGATTAAAGGAATAACAAAAAGAGGTCTGACATAAGCAAATAAATTCATTTTCATCCTGGACAACAAGAAGAGCCCTTAGTACACTAGACACTACCAAAAATCTCCGAAGGATGGGATGGATGGCAGGTGGGAAAAGATGAGAGAAGATAAAACACAGCTTGACTCGGCTTTCCAATAGTCTACACCAAGAACTGAAAGTAGGTCAGGGATGTAGCACATGTAAGGGCCTGAGTTCAAACCTCAGCACAGAAAAAAAAAGTAGAAAACAGCACTGTACTGAGGGAAGGAGGTACTCAGAGAAGGGCAGAAACCAACATGACTGACTGTTCAGGACAATGCAGCAGGCACACTAAATGCCAGTCACACCACACTCCCTTCTCCAAAACTGTTGGCCTACGATCAGAAGCTGTGCACATGGCATCATGGGTGGAAAGGACAGCATTCCTGGTGGCTAGAGACACTTTGAGGAGGAGAGGGGAACATCCACTTTCAGAAGTCCAAAGAAAGCCATTTCAGCAGTAGATCCCACTTTTTTTAGATGATCACCCACAACAAACTACAACACACATCATGAATGATCTTGTACCCATTCTCCAGGAGATGTAGAGAGAGGGCAAACAAGCAAACTGAGAATCTAAGATAAGAGAAGCTACCAACTAGGAAGTATCAATAATTTGAAGAGAGTCAAAATTGGTTCTTGTTTTCATTTTGCTTTATTTTGTTTTGTTTTTGAGACAGGGTCTTACTGTGTAGCTCTGTCTAGCCTTGAACTCACAGAGGTCTGCCTGCCTCTGCCTCCCTAGAGTCAATGTTTCAAAGGGAGCTAGCAGATCCAACATATCAAAGAATTTCCCCCTTGTAAAATTGCTTACAGACCACAAATAGGACTTTAGGATAATTATGAAAGGATATATCACTCAAGAAAAAAAGTAGCGTGATTAGTAAAAAAAATAAAAAATAAAAATGCATTTACAGAATGGTCTAAAGGACAGTGAGAAATTGTATATGGCCTGAAAGATCAGAAAGGGTTAGAAAGACCCTTGTCTTTCTAACACATAGCACCAGTCAAAATTCAAAAAGTGTTTGTTTTGGAGAGGATCTCTCTGTAGCCTCAGCTGGCCTGTAACTCAATGTGTTGGTCAGGCTTCCTCTGTGAGATCTGCCTACCTCTGCCTCCCAAGTGCTGGGACCAAGTGAGTACACCACCACACATAGCTGAAAGTGTTTGTTTTAAAAAGATAAAAATGACCTGACAAGATAGCTCAATGGATTAAGGCACTTGCCCCAAACTTAACGATGCAAGTTCTATCGCTAGGCTACACATAGTAAAAGGAAACAACTCCCAAAATTTGTCCTTTAATCTGCACATGTATGCCAGAGGATGAATGCATGCATATGTGCCTGCATACTCACACACACACACTTACACACACCAAAAAAGTAATTAAAAGTTTAATTCAGGGAACTGATCTAAAATTCTTTTAAATTTATTTTTTATTTTATGTGTATGAGCATATTGTTTGCATGTATGTAAGTGCACCCATATTGTACAGTGCCCACAGAGATCAGTAGAGGGCATAGAAACTGGAGTAATGGATGGTTGTTATGTGGGTGCTGGGAACCAAACCTGGGTCCTCTGCTTAAAGCAGCCAGTGCTCTTAACTGTTGAGTCGTCTCTCCACTCCCCAATCTAAAACTTTTGATGTCATCCAAAAGTTCTGAAAAAGACATTGAAAAAATGTGAGACGACATTCTATTCAAATAAATAAAAGAATAAAATGTCCTAGAATTGAAAAAAGAAAAACAAAACACAAACAGAAACAAGGAGTTTCAGTTTGAAAGGACCCAACAAATGCCAACTAAGATGTTTGTAAATTTTCAGGCACCATGATAAGAAAGAAAACCCTAAAAACATTGATTAAGGAGAGAAAACCCTAAATGAAATGCAAAGATAGAAGAATCCTCATGAAGTCTCACTGAAAAATAGAGGGTTTAGGAAATCGAAGAAAATTTTCAACGTTCAGAGGAACATACACATCAACTGTGATGACAAGACTTCTTCAGTTAGGCAGGAATTCAGGGGGCTCATCACCCACAGACCTGCTCTGAAGCAAATACCAGGGAATATCAGCATGGAGAAAATGAACCCAGTAGGGAGAAGAAGAAACAAAAGGCAATGTGATCCTAAATGGGTTCATCTGTGCAAACTGAAGGTTAAGACAAAGTAGGTAGAAAAGGGGGAAGAGAGGAAAACTGATCAGCTTCTCTAGGAGCTGTCCTGGGTTCAGGATATTGTCAACCACACAAATACTTTCTGTAGCGCCTGCGCTACAACTGTACCCGAGTCTATCCAGCGAGGCCTGAGGAATTGAAGACACGCAAGACATACAAGACATACAAACACAGACACCAAAATGGTGGAGAAGCTTCCGATTTATTCAAGCAGGGTGCTCAATATATATACACCCAGTAGATGCCAGTGATTAATTGCAGGAAGTTTCACAGAGGATTTGGTAGGGGGCAAACTTCATGGCCCCAGGGAACAACTGAGTATGTGACCACACCTGGTTCAGGCCACACCTGGTTCAGGCCACACCTGGTTTAGACCACACCTGGTTCAGGTCAATTGAGGTTAGGCCTCTAAAGGTCCACTTGTCCTCTGAGCAACTACCTGCAGCTGATAAACTGAAGCTAGTTCCTGGCCGGGAACCTAGCTGGGAAAAAGGCATGTCGGGGGGCCAGGGCCCCACAATTTTCATTTCTTCAGAAAGCATATTTTCAGGCAGAGCTGAGGACTAGAGAGGTACACATAGAATACACATAGAGGTACTCACAGAATAGAGAGGTACACTGTGAACTAGGTCTGGGTTCCAATCTTGCCTCTACCACTCTCCAGGGATGTAACTCTGGATGTCCTTTAATCACTCTGTACCTCAGCTTTCCCGTGTGTACAATGGATATAGCCTGCCTTGGATGGTTATGAGCCCTTTTACAAAGTTTTTTTTTTTAAGACAGGATCTCACTATGTAGCCTTGGTTGGTCTGAAACTCACTCTGAAGACCACACTGGCCTTGAATTCACAGAGAGCCCCCTGCCTGTGTCCCCAAGTGTTGGGATTAATTAAAGAATGGGGTACCGTGCCCAGCTAATTTTTTTTTCCAAAAATATGTGGATGTGGATGTGTCTCTGTGTTAATATGTGTATGTGTGTGAGGTGCCCACAGAGGCCAGAAAAGCTCCCCTGGAGTTACAGCAGATTATGAGCTGTCCAAAATGGGTGGGAACCAAACCTGGGTCTCTACAAGAGCAGTATCCACTCTTAACTGCTGAGCCATTTCTTCAGTTTGTTATGAGCTTTTAATTGTAATGTACCTAGTACGTGGCGCTATACATAAGTGATGTATAAATAATACATCATACGTTTAATTCTTGGAAGAAAGAGGTATGCTTCCTTTAGAAAAAAAGAAGGTAACAGAAAGACTTGAAAATAAAGTCAAAGAATATCCATGAATATAACATCACATCTGAATGCATATATAGTCATAAAACCATTTAGGGAGGCATCTCTCTCTCTCTCTCTCTCTCTCTCTCTCTCTCTCTCTCTCTCTGTATGTGTGTGTGTGTGTGTATTCATAGAAAAATGTCTGGCAGGAAGATAAGCACCTAGCTACCTCTATGGAAGGAAATGAATTGGAATTAGTAGCAATGACTAAGATAAACTTCAGTTTTATCTTTCACATTTTCCATATTTGAATCATTACTGTGAGCATATATCAAAGTATTCCTTATGAAATAAAACCCCAAAAATTTTGAAAATTGAAATTAAGGAACACAGTGCAAAGGAAGCAGTGGAAACGGGCTAAAGAACTTTGCTGTGTGGGAGTTAGGAAAGAGTCTCAGAGGAGATGACATCAGAATTGAGTCTTGAAGGAGGCGTTCCTTCAGGACAGGAGACATGCTGAAGACATAGCAGTTTGAGAAAATGACATGATTGAGGAATGACCAGGATGTGTGTCCATGAATTTTGGCGGTGTCATTGGGTACTTGATTTCTTCCTGCTGTTAGAATAGAATACTTTATATACCTCTTAAAATGATCTATAAATAACAGGAATTGGGCTGGGGATGTAGTTCAATGGTAGAAAAAGCCCTAGCTTCAATCCCAAGCA
The DNA here is from genome assembly GCA_035773235.1 of Eospalax fontanierii. Classification (NCBI taxonomy): domain Eukaryota; kingdom Metazoa; phylum Chordata; class Mammalia; order Rodentia; family Spalacidae; genus Eospalax; species Eospalax fontanierii. The sequence goes on from CM069530.1 coordinate 20,343,595, forward strand.
CCACATCAGATAAACAATAGCAATGTATCTCTCACACTTCTGGAAACTGGGAAGTGCAAGTCCAAGGCACCAAAAGATCCAGTACCCAGTGGAGGGCACCCTGTCTCCTGCCCAGATGGACCCTTGTTTTTGCATCTTCACATGGTAGAAGGGATAGAAAGAAGAGCATACTTTTATGGGAGTGCTAATCCCTTCCACGAGCACAGACTCCTCATAATCTATTCACCTCCCAAAGGCCTGCTTTTTACGGTTTGTTTGTTTTTGATTTAGGGAGCTTGTTTGGTTGAGGGGGCAAGGTGTGTGTGTGTGTGTGTGTGTGTGTGTGTGTGTGTGTGTGTGTGTGTGCGTGCGCAGCTCAAGTCTAATAATCCCAGCACACAGAAAGACTGAGGGAGAAGGATCTTGAGTTCAAGACCAAACTTGGACTATACAACGAGATTCTATCTAGAAAGAAAATAAGGAGAGCAAGGGGCTGGGAAACGGCTCGGTAGGTAAACTTGCTGCACAAACAGGAGGATCTGAGTTTGTATTCACAGTATTAAATTAAAACCTGATAGGGCAGTGTGTATACAACTCCGGCACTAGGGAAGAGGGGGACAGGTAGATCCTGTGTGTTTTATGTGTGTATGAGAGAGGCGGGGAGGGAGGAGAGCAATAGCTTCAGGCTAAAGAACAATCCTTTAAAATTAATACATTTGACATTATGAGAAATCCATTTCTTTATTGTTGGTTTTCTTGCTTTGTCTTAGATATATAAAAACTTTTGCTTGCAGCAGCTTCCTGGCAGAGAATCCTGTGGCCCTGAGTAGAGTGTCCTAGCCCTCAAAGCTCTTCTACCTCTTTGAAACAGGGACTGTCCAGACAGCACAGGGACCTAGAGGGTATGGACAGAAAGAATGAGGAGCTTATTGGTCTTGTAGGAAGACTACAGTTTCCAGGGAAGGCCTTGCTGTTGGGGCAGGGATGTCTAGCCAGGAAGCCAGGCAGAGGACAAAGGAACACAGGCAGCTTTGAGAAAATCCCCTGGATCCCTTCCACTAATCACACCCAGGCAGCACACTTCCCCAATCCACAGCTTGAGTAGGGACCATGGAGCACTGAACACAGAGCAGTTCTGATGCTGGGTAGAGATGAAGGTGCTGGGAAAGACTCGACTGAGTGCAAGTCCTCCCCACCCCATATGCAGAGCAGGGCAGCCTCCTGGGAGGGAGGGCTATGTGAGTCTGGGGCCTGTCTGGAGCATGCATTGAGGCCCCTGTGCGGCCAGGGACAGAAGCTCCTTTAGGTTCATTCACTAGAGGGAAGGGTGTTGATACGTGTGAGACATGCTGGAATTCCTTCTCTGACTTCTGTACCCCTTTGCTGGAGCAGGCCTTTACCCACTTCCCACGGGAAGAAGGGAGCCTTGACAAGTCAGAGGCTCTTTTAGCACCAAAACACATCAGAGTTGTATAGTCAAAAGTGCTCACAAGTTCCATCCAACCCACCCCTACACACACACACACACACACACACACACACACACACACGCACACACACACACACACACGCATGCACACATGGAAACCACTACCACAATAGGTTTAATCAGCTGAAAATCAGGACCCTGGGATAATGATGTGTAAGAAAAGGAGGGGGGACTTTCTATGCCCTATTCTGGCAGCAGAATGAACTGATAAGAAACAAATGACAAAAGCACTATTTGGCACCGTGCCTTGTATCCTCAGTGAGGACACTATGTGCATGGCCCAATTCACCAAAGAGTACACTTTTTTTATTCCAGGCAGCAGTGGGCTGTCTTTCTACCTTTCTTATTATCATGTACTGTGTTAAGGGCTAAGTAAAGACATACAAGGAACAATAAGGGATCTAGGGATTTCAGGAGCCTGAGTCTCAATTCAGTGAGGCCCCACAGAGTTTATCTCAGGAGCCAATGATAGAAGCTAGGCGTGGTGGCCCATTCCTGAAGTGCCTAGCACTTTGAGAGCTGAGGCAAGAGGATTGCCTTAAATTCAAGACCAGTATGGGTCACACAGTGAATTCCAGACCAGCCCGGCATCCCAACATGACATTGGATCTCTGCCCCGATCATTTTTTCCTAACGTGGTCCATTCATACATCTGTCCTTTTCTTCCCACCCAAGCTCCCATGAGACCCCAAGATCTAATCAGCTTTAGATAACTGTCCCCAGTAGGGCTACCAAGGCCAAAATCTCTAACCAGATTATGAATGCCCTAACCTTGAGCTAGATGCCTGTGAGCCAGGGCAGAGAATGGCTGCAGAGGGGCTCTGGCAGCCTTGAATGGAGTCTATAGTTACTGTTTATTTTTGGTGTGGCAGGGAAGTCAGATTGACATGTCAGGTTCACCTTGTCAGGGGCTAATTCTGACCCCAGAGACGGTGTCCAAGGAAACTCAGGACACTTTGCAGCTTCCCAACAGATACATTCCTGATTTCATTTCTTGGATTACAGATCTCCAAAGTCAAGGGCAACTGAGTGACCCACAATGCCATACCATCGAGACCTAGACCACCTCAACCCCACATCATAGAAGCATAGGAATACATGCCAAGTCATACACACTGTGTTCTTTATTGTCACATGTTATCCATAGGACAGGGGTCAAATGGGGCAGGGAGCCTTCAGGCAGAAAGGAGGGGGAGTGGGAACCATCTACATTCCACACTCTGTCTTCCTCCTAGCTGATGATGGTAGTGGCCAGGCCATTAGCGGCAGGATGAAGAAACAAGATGCCTTTAGATACAAGCACAGTGTTGCGTGAGAAGATTGGGCACTGTCTCATACTTGAAAGAGTAGCCTCCATCTGAGGTAGTACGCACACGGAGGGGCCTCATGGTTCCTGGGAGGGCAGCACAGCAGGGCTGAGCCCCTGGCACCAAAGAAAGGGGCTGCAGAGGGGTAGGGGGAACCCCAGGGACTGGCAGGGGAAGGTCTGGTGGAGTAGGCAACCCACAGCCACCATGGCAGTAATGGAAGATGAAACTGGGCGGGTGCACGATCCAGCGGTCCCAGCCTAGCTCCTGGAAGGAGATGTTGAGCGCAGCTCGGTGGCAGTAGGCATGTGCAGAAGGTTCCTCTGGAGGCCTCTGCAGCAGGCGCAGCGTTGCAGGAGACCAAGGCCAGGACACCGGGGGAGTGGAGCGTCGAGCCCTCTCCCCTCCACTGGATGGTCTCATCCGAGTGTGTGCCACCAGGAATGGTGTGGTCTCAGGCTGGGCTGAGCAGGAGCAGAGAGGGCAGCGCAGCAACAGCACCAGGATGGGGTGGGTCAGCAGAGGGAGAGCAGAGGGTGCCAGGCGAAGCACAGCCCAACGAGGTGGGCTCTGGCCCAAGGACATGGGCACAGCCACGGGCCCCCCAGATGACAGCACCAGCAGGCCTAGCAGGGGCCCAGAGCTATTGGAGGCTGCAGTGCTCTTCCTGTCTAGCCCTGTGTGGAACCACAACTGGGCTGAAGTCACCTGGTGGCTGCGCATGTGTTGGGATGGCCGGAATACGTAAGTGAAGAGACCCTCCTCGGCCTCCTGGTCAAGTCCTCCAGCCGCTGGCTGGTCTTCACAGGCGGCACCTGCAGGAGGCAGAAAGAAAAAGAGGGCAACCCTGATTGGTAGGCCCTGAAGCTCCTCCACTCCCACTGGAAGCATGTGAATGCCATTCCTCAGTGCTGATCATGTGCCAGACAATGTTGAGTGTCACCCAGATCTGGACACTCTCTGGAGTCTTGGGAAATTTGACATATGCACCTCAATTTTTTAATCATCATCTAATACAAAAAAATGTCAATATCTCTCCTAAGTGGTTTTACCAATTGATATTCCAAACAGCAATGTATAAGAAGAGTCCCTTCAACTCTCCACCTTCAAGCACACATAGACTTGTTAGGCTTAAGTTAGTGTTCATCAGGTAGCAGCAGGAAGTGCTGATCTTGAATGATGTGTGCATAAGTGTTTGCTACATTACTTTCAATATCTTTTGGCATGTCAGAAACTTTATATTATAAATTCATTTAAATGACTTTTTTTTAAAGACAACTTATGATGGGGCTCAGTGGTTAAGAGCACTGGCTGTTCTTGCAGAAGAGGTGGGTTCAGTTCCTAGCACCCACGTAGCAGCTAAAAACTGTCCATGACTCCAGTTCCAGGGGGTCCGATGTTCTCTTCTGACGTCTGTGGGCATTGCACAACACAAATGCACTTACATACATGCAAGCAATACACTCATACACATAAACTAAAAAATAATAATAAACAAAAAGACAACTTACGGGCTGGGGACATGGCTTGGTTGGTAAAGTGCTTATTGCTCAAGCATTAGGACCTGAGTTCAATCCCCAGCAACCACATAAAAACGAGGTGTGCTTTGGAAATCTCAGTATTGGGAAAGTAGTGACACCAGGCTTGTTGGCCAATTAGTCTGTTTAGTCAATTGGTGAGCTCCAGGTTCAGTGAGAGCTCCTGTCTCAGATAATAAGCTGGAGAACAACTGAAGAAGATGCTCAGTGTCAACCTCTGGCCTCCACACACACGCACACATATATGCACAGGTCTAAGCACACACACACAGGAATAACAAAAATAGCTAACAAAAAGAAAAAGAACAAAAGGAAGAGGGGGGAAGAATACGAAGAGAAATACAACTCAAAGATCAGTCCTTCCCAACAAAGTGCAGCTGGCATCCTGTCCTGACATAATCCAGATGACAGTAAATATTTCAGAACAACCCTTGTCAAAGGACAGGCAATGGCAGCCATATTATTACACCGTTTTTCTCATTAGAAATTCCTAACAACTGATCCATTTCTTTCAGATAAGAAACTAAAGCCACAGAGATGAGTCAACATTCAGCAACTAAGGGACCAGGCTGGGGTTCTACTTGATCTGAAAACCATACTCTTCCCCACTATGCTGCTGGAGCTTGGAGGGAGGGAGGCAAGGGAACCTCTGTAAGAGAAAAATGGACCAGATGAGGAAAAAACCTAGCAGAAGAGCTTTATTCATCCAGTGGTTGGGACATGGGAAACATAGAAAGGGATGAGACAGGAACTCAAGAGAAGATGGATTGATTTCCTAACTAAGCATTCTGCTGCATCCCTGATATCATCTCAAGATCCAGCTATCTGGAGCTAAAGAAACGGCGTGGGGCAGAGAGCAGAGGCAGAGATAGAACAGAGAACAGGAAGAGGTCTGAGTCTAGACACCTCTGTCTCCAGAGACCCTTACTCTCCCAGATACCTCTCACTGGCCAGTCACTCTAGGCCTACTGTACCGTTCAAGCCTGAGAGGTAGATACTACCACCCATTAGGCGATATGCAAGGAGTGTAGGAATTGGCCCATTGTTGTCCAGCTAGCTGAGTATAGAGCTGCGATCCATACCCAGATGAGCCCAGCCTCTGAGCCCATAAGTACCAGCTACTTCTCAGTCACCTTCCCAGTCCCCAACCTCATTACCTGTGGCTGGGAAAAGGATGGCCTGTGACATATCCTCCTCCTCCGGCTCAGAGGTCCTTCGGGTGAAGCCTCCGAGGGCATGTCTTCGGGGCAGCCGCCTTACTCCAGGCCCCGCACCTTCCCCAGCCACTGGGGGAGGCCCCAGGGCATCCAGGAACAGGGCCTTCACCTTAGCCAGGACAAGCTCACGGTCCAGCTCTGGCCCGTGGCAGCTGTGCCCATCTTGTGAGGCCAACAGCAAGAGGAGCAGCAGGGACAGCTGGGTCACCATGGCTCACTTGGCCCTGACAACAGGGAGCCTACGCCCTCCCTTGTGCCCCTTCTGTACAGGTCTGCCCAGGGCTCCCTACTCTCCCCTCCCCATCCCACCACCCGCCTTCTTCTACCCTTCTCACCCCAGGCTCCCCCAGTCCTTCCCACGCCCTGCAGTCGCAGTTGCCCCTGCCCCATGGCATTGAGACCTCCTATCTCTGACGCAGTTGTCTGTGGCCCTGAGTCTTATCTCCCACTCCCGCCAAGAATGTGGGGGAAGGGGCTAGGAAGGATGTTCACCCCAAGTGACCTGACCCATTCAAACAAGCATACAACCCATCCCCCTTACACACACACATACATACACACACACACACACACACACACACACACACACAGAGTCTCCCATCCCAGCACCCATCAGAGGCCACATCAGGTACCACAGGTGCCTGGGTGCTGGGATGGGAGACTGTGTGAGGGTTGGCCAGATTTCAGCTCTTGGGTGTCATTCGTCAGGAAGACAGAATGCACCAGCCCCTTCAGACTTTCTGGGCCTCCTGTCAGTCATTGCAGCTGTTAGGCTAACGTGGGAGGACAACCTCGGGATGGGGCTAGAACTGGGCCTCCGGGCAGAGGGCAGGTGGTCCCGCCTGCTCTATACTTAGCCTGGAGGAACCAGTCTGGGCTCTTGTCCTCCAGCTGTGTCATCAGAGAATATTTTTGGGATTGGCAGCTGCAGGCGCCTCTGCCACTCAAGCCCAAGCCTGGCCGGCGGTTGGGAACCTGGCGGCTGGGAGTGGGAGGGAGGAGGGGAAAGAGGCCCAGGCTGTGGGAGGGGGCTGGGAAGAGAGGCTTCCGAGAGCAGGAAGCCCGGCTGCAGGCAGGCTAGGCTGCGGGGCCCCTCGCTGGAAAGGCAAACAGGAAGGACTGCCCCCTGAGCTCTGGGCTCCGGGCCCGCAATCTCCGGCGCGCTGCAAAGCTGCAGCTCCGGCCGAGCGTAAGGAGGCGAGCCGGGCTCCGGCGGTCAGAGCAGCTCGACAGGTCCCTGCGTCCGCTCCGGCCGCGCTCTGGGCCTCGGCGCCTGCCCTTCCCTGCACCCAGGCGGGCCCTCTGCAGCCGCGGCGATGAAGGCGGGGTCTGGGGACCAGGGGAGCCCCCCGTGCTTCCTGCGCTTCCCGCGGCCTGTGCGGGTGGTAAGTGGCGCGGAGGCCGAGCTCAAGTGCGTGGTCCTGGGCGAGCCGCCGCCCACTGTCGCGTGGGAGAAAGGCGGGCAGCCGCTAGCGGCCTCGGAGCGCTTGAGCTTCCCGGAGGATGGCGCCGAGCACAGCCTCCTGCTCAGCGGCGCGCTGCCCACCGACGCCGGGGTCTACGTGTGCCGCGCCCGCAACGCGGCCGGCGAGGCCTACGCGGCGGCCGCCATCACCGTGCTGGAACCCCCGGCCTCCGAGCCCGAGCCCGAGCCCACCGCGCGCCCACTGCGGCCGCCGGGGTCCGGCGAGGGTGCCCCGGTGTTCCTGACCGGACCCCAGTCCCAGTGGGTGCTGCGGGGGGCGGAGGTGGTGCTGACATGCCAGGTGGGAGGCCTCCCCCAGCCCACACTGTACTGGGAGAAGGATGGGATGGCCTTGAACGAGGTGTGGGACAGCAGTCACTTCGCGCTCGAGCCGGGCCGGGCCGCGGGAGCCCCGGGCACGAGCTTGGCGCTGCGCATCCTGGCGGCGCGTCTGCCGGACTCCGGCGTCTACGTGTGCCACGCCCGCAACGCGCACGGCCACGCGCAGGCCGGCGCGCTGCTCCAGGTGCAACAGACTCCCGAGAGCCCGCCGGAGGACCCGGACGAGTCCCCGGCACCCGTGGTGGAGCCGCTCAAATGCGCGCCCAAGACCTTCTGGGTGAACGAGGGCAAGCACGCCAAGTTCCGCTGCTACGTGATGGGCAAGCCCGAGCCGGAGATCGAATGGCTCTGGGAGGGCCGCCCCCTTGCCCCTGACCGACGCCGCCTCATGTACCGCGACCGCGACGGTGGCTTTGTGCTCAAGGTGCTCTACTGCCAGGCCAAAGACCGCGGCCTCTACGTGTGCGCTGCCCGCAACTCTGCGGGCCAGACGCTCAGCGCCGTGCAACTGCACGTGAAAGGTAGCGCACTGGGCCTCCAGTGCCCTTAGAGACCCCTTTTCACTGCTGCTCTCCTCGGTGTCTAGGAGGGGCGTATTAAAATCCCCATTTCTTGCCTTGCCCTCCCCCCACCACCTGGGGATGCAGATTTAGTAGTCTCCAGGAATTTCCTAGCAAACTACCCAGGTGATTCCAAAGCAGATGGTGGAAAACCACTAAACTAAGGAATAGTTGATGATGTGTAAACCTTTCAAGTCCTAGAACTTTCGCATTCAGTGCGTTCAACCTTTGTCAGTTTAGTCCTCCTTTCCGAACTGGATTCCCAATCGGTAGTCCCGTTTGTAGGACACATAAAAGTAGCATTTTATATGTATAAATAAGTCTAAATTTATAGCGTGCCCTAAGAAGGCTAATTCATGAGAACAAGGAGGCTGTTGTATGGAAAACACACATTTGGAGTGGAGGCTGTGCTCACAGTGTTGAATCTCCAACTCTGCAAGTCTGGAAGAAGGCCCTTGCAAAGCCCCACTGGAGCAACTGCTCATTCACAGGGGAGTAGACTTGCCAGAGGAACAATGTCCTACAGTCTTTCTTTATCCTTTCATTAGCCTGCTCCTTCTTAAAGATGAAAGTAGAGGAGAAAATTTTTATATTACATGTTGTCAGTATTCATAAACGGAGAACTCATATTCAGAGAAAACAACACATCCCAAACTCACAGTGGAAACTAAAGTTCTTAATAGGATTTCATCACAGCCTGAGGGATTACACTTTCACAGGTTGCCTAACTTTCTCCCTCTGGGGAAAACATGTTGGCAAGATCACTTGAGTCCTTTTTGGCACTCAGTTAACCAAGTGTGTGACACCTGGGCTGTGGCAGTGGCCTTATGGGTACAACTGAATGTGCACAAACTTGCCAGGCCAGTATAAAACTGGACTGCCCTCAAGAAAGAAAAGCGCAGCAGGTCAGTGAGAGGAACTTTCCAGAATGGCACAAAAATTTGTTTCCCTAGCAAGTTAACTCTTTGGCCATTTCCAACCCTGTATCCCTCATTTTTGAAATACAGTTTAGAAAATAGTTACAGAATGTTTTAAACATGGAATTCAATGTCAGACCCTTGCAGGATTAGGGAACAGTTTGAAAAAAATCACTGATCTGGTTTAATCCTTGCCTTTCCTTTCCCCATTTAAGAAGTAAGGAAACTGAGGCACAGGAATGTTAAGAATGGACTTGCTCAAAGTGATGTGGCTGGTAAGCATCAGGGTGAAGTGAGAAATTAGGCCATCTGACCTTCACCCTGGGTGTTCGGCTGCCATTTCCAGCCTGTGGGCTCTGGAGAAGAGTAAGCAGGGTAGGTTAATGTATGGTAGGAGTTCTCCTGGGCTGGTCCCCTTCCTGAGATTCTTCTTGCTCTCCCCAATCTGCAGAGCCCCGCCTCCGCTTCACAAGGCCCTTGCAGGATGTGGAAGGCCGGGAGCATGGGATTGCAGTACTGGAGTGTAAAGTGCCCAACTCTCGAATCCCCACGGCCTGGTTCAGAGAGGACCAACGGCTACTGCCGTGCCGCAAGTACGAGCAGATCGAAGAGGGCGCTGTGAGGCGCCTCATCATCCACAGGCTGAAGGCAGACGATGATGGTGTCTATCTGTGCGAGATGCGGGGTCGTGTACGCACTGTGGCCAATGTGACAGTCAAAGGTTGGCTGGTCAACGGGAGGAGGCTGAGGCTGGTGGTATCTAGATCTTGGGCTGATGGATTTCCATCCACAACTCAGGGCCCATCTTGAAGCGCCTGCCCCGGAAGCTTGACGTCCTAGAAGGAGAGAATGCAGTGCTCCTGGTGGAGACACAAGAAGCTGGGGTCGAGGGGTGCTGGAGTCGTGATGGGGAAGAGCTACCAGCCACTTGCCAGAGCAGCTGTGGCCACATGCATGCCCTAGTCCTTCCAGGGGTGACCCGAGAAGATGCTGGGGAAGTCACCTTCAGCCTGGGCAACTCACGTACCACTACTCTGCTCAGAGTCAAATGTGAGGGCATGAAGGCCTCTGTACAGGAGTGCCAGGGCAGGAGGGTGATCAGATGCCAGTGCCTGGGTTGGCAAAGTGAATTTAAAGTGGAAGGACTGTGGGGAGCTTGAGTAAGGCTTAAAACCTGCCTTTGTCTCAGGTGTCAAGCACAGTGCTCCCGGCCCCCCCATATTGGTTGAGATGTTCAAGGGCCAAAAGAATACAGTCCTGCTGACCTGGAAACCTCCTGAGCCACCTCCTGAAACTTCCTTCATCTACCGCCTAGAGCGGCAGGAAGTGGGCTCCGAAGACTGGATCCAGTGTTTCAGCATTGAGAAAGCCGGAGCTGTAGAGGTGCCTGGGGACTGTGTACCTGCCGAGGGTGACTACCGCTTCCGAATCTGCACAGTCAGTGAACATGGCCGCAGTCCCCATGTTGTGTTCCATGGTTCTGCTCACCTTGGTGAGTCAGTCCTACAGATCTTGCCCATCAGTACCTCTCCCCTAAGTCATGCCCTCCCATCGCCTTTCTTCCCTTCTCTGACCCTCAGTCCTTGTGTCCTCCCATGCTCTTTGCTGTCCTTTCTGGTTCTTACAGCCACACTCTGTCTTTGCCCCAGTACCCACTGCTCGCCTGGTGTCAGGTCTGGAAGATGTGCAGGTGTACGATGGGGAAGATGCTGTCTTCTCCCTTGATCTCTCTACCATCATCCAAGGCACCTGGTTCCTTAATGGAGAAGAGCTCAAGAGTAATGAGCCAGAGGGCCAGGTGGAGCCTGGAGCCCTGTGGTACCGAATGGAGCAGAAGGGCCTGCAGCACAGACTCATCCTGCAAGCTGTCAAGCACCAGGACAGTGGGGCCTTGGTGGGTTTCAGCTGCCCTGGTGTACAAGACTCAGCTGCCCTCACCATCCAAGGTTGGTGCTGATGGAGATCTGAGGTGACCTTTAGGGTCAAAGCACAGAAGTTCTGTTTGCCAAACAAGGTAGACACTGTTCTCATTTCTTAGATCTGGGCTAGAAGAGTAAAGAGCATCCCAGAAGGGTTCAAACTGGGGGCTCAGAGGTCCAGAAGACCAGCTTCAACTCACAGCATAAAGAACTCCCCTTGCTTTCATCAGCCCTACATCCTTATTCTTTGGATTGCTTTGCTTGACAGTAATTCTGTCCTATTGGGCTGGGGATACAACCGAGGTAGACCACTTGCCTGGCATGTACAAAGCCTTGGGTTCAATTCTCAGTACTGCCAAAAAAAAAAAAAAAAAAGCCATTACAGTTTGTCTCCTCATTTGCGAGGTTTGGATTCTGTGCCCTCATCCCCTGACTGCTTTCAGGTTCCCTTGTCTTAATTGTCAACAGTCTCATAGCATTTTACCAGTAGTCAGGCTAGTCACTTGATATAAAATGATTAGTACAGTCTTGTCAATAACCCTATAAAACTAGGTTTTTTTGACCTCCCCCTTTTACAGGTGGGAAGACAAGCACAGAGGTTAAATGACTTGCCTAAAGTTAGCAAGTTAACAAATGGTGGTGTTAGATTATGAACCCAGGCAGCCTGGCTTCAGGGCCACGCTCCCTGTGCCTAGATTGAGACAAAGAAAGAGAGTGTATGCAGCATCTCTAAGGATGGTTGGGGGAGGGCACAAAATCCAGGGACCTCCCTAGCACTTGACCATCTTACCTTTTTCTAGAATTTATAAGACCAAGAAATTATCAACTCCCAAGTCTGAGATCTTAAGGTGGTAGCTTCCCGCTTCACAAGGAAAGAACAAAGGCAGAAAACATCAAGAGCAACATTTCCAAAATTAACCCAGGACCACTGACACTGTCAGAAGAAAGGTCTGATAATCTGCATTTGGGGCAAGCTCTTTAGGAATTCTTAGATACAATAAAATCATTGCTCTTAGGCAATGGACCGAAAGCCTATCTTGGTTCATTTTCTGTTGCTATAACAGAAGAGCTGATGGTGGGTACTTTTTATAAATTAAAGTTTGTTTAGTTCACAGTTGTGAAGACTGAAAGTTCAAGGTTGGGCAGACCCATCATTTCAATCGCTGGGGAGGGCCCCTTTTGACTGGGTCAGAATAGTCAAAGAAATAGGATATATTGAAGGAGTCAAGTATATAGGATGACCTCCCTTTATAACTCCTGGTATGATCCTATGAGAACTGCATTAATATTTTCAAAGGATGATGTGGTCCCAGTGACTTCCTTACCTCACCACTTGGCTTCAAATCTTAAGAGGGTCTAACAGACATTGGGTACCATGTTTCCATCACATGAACCTTTCAGGGACGTAGTCAGTCTTATCCAAACTGTAGCAAAGCCAATCCTGTTTTGGTTTTTTTGAAGTACTAAGAATTGATTCCATGGACTTAATGTGTATGCTAAACAAATGTTCTACTACTGAGAGCTGTCCCTGTCCATGAACTCTCAAACCTTTTTTTTCCTTAATTTTTAAAAATTGTTTTTTTATGTGTATGAGTGTTTTGCCTGCATGTGTGTAAGTGCACTTGAGTCATGCTGTGTTATGGAGGTCAGAAGAGGGCATTGGATCCCCTAGAACTGGAGTTATGGATGGTTCTTAGCCACCATGTGGGTACTGGTAATCTATCTCCGGTCCTCTGCAAGAACAGCCAGTGCTCTTTATCGCTGAGCCATCTCTCCAGCCCCTCAAACCTATTTTTAAAAACACCAACACCCATGCATTCACTCCTATGCTGAGTATGCATGATAGAGAGAGGGAACTTAACCTGAGCAGTTGGTCAGGGACATTGCATGTGACCAGATTTCTCTCTGCAGAGAGCCCTGTGCACATCCTGAGCCCCCAGGACAAGGTGTCACTGACCTTCACGACTTCTGATCGGGTGGTGCTAACCTGCGAGCTCTCACGAGTAGACTTCCCAGCATCCTGGTACAAGGATGGGCAGAAAGTGGAGGAAAGCGAGTCATTGGTGGTAAAGATGGATGGACGCAAACACAGGCTAATCTTGCCTGAGGCTGAAGTTCGAGACAGTGGAGAGTTTGAATGCAGAACAGAAGGAGTGTCAGCCTTCTTCAGTGTTACAGTTCAAGGTCAGGAACTGGGCTGGCCTATCTCCTTCAGTTGAGGCTGATTCTGAGAGCTCTGCCTGCCTTGCCCCCCTGGTCTATCTGCCTGGTGGGTTCCTTTACAAGGAGGACTTAGTGGGTCAGGTCCATGTTTTACGTCACTTAGTACTTACTTTTATTTGTGTTATGTATTTAGTGGTCCTAGAATGGAGGCTAGGCAAGCACTCTACCACTGAGCTATATCCCTGGTCCTGTATTTGTTTCTTTACCTTTATGTGAACCGGCATCATCTAAAGCACTTGCCCACCAGTGCATACACAGCCTCTGCTGGATTAGCTGAGGGAACGCAGTGTAGTTAAGGGAAAGAGAAGGGGGAGCTGATGTTTATTGGGCACCTACTCTGGGCCTAGAGCTATGCTAGGTGCTAGGTAATTTATACCTACTCTGGGGTTTTGCCTTTTTTTTTTTTTTTTCTTAAACAGGGTCTGGAACTCATTATGAAGACCAGCCTGGTCTTAAGGCTTGTACCACCATGCCTGGCTTACCTACATTGTTTTGTTTAATTGTCACACAACCAGATGAAGTACTATGTATCTATAGTATCTATAGTTATATACATATATACATATAATATATATATAGTCCACAGATACAGAAATGGAGGTTCAAAGAGTTAGTGTGACTTCCCTGTTATTCCCAACAAATATGGTGGCTTGGAGTCACACCCAGGCCTGAATTTCTCCAGCTGCACAAGGTCACCAGACCATGTAGAAGTATTAAGTATTAGTCCAGTGGTTCACATAAGGCAGAAACACCCTGGAAGCTTGTATGTCTCCAGGACTCCCGGGCTATTCAGACCCAAAACATTCTAGGACTGACCTGGGGGTCTGCTTTTGAGAAAACTGGGAGTGTGGTGACATATGCAGAAGCCAATGTCAGCAATGTGAGATACTGTCTCAAAAGAAAAAAAAAAAAAAAAAGAGGAGGAAAGAAGAGAGAGAGACCGAGACTGTCAAGAGAGGCCACTGATTGCACCACCTCCCTTTGAATAGAAATCCTGTTTCAGCTCCATTGCCAGGATCCTGTGACCCCAGCCTGAAATAAGCCCTGTGACAGGAAGCTTCTTACCTATATTAGTTTTCTGTCTCTTACCAGAATACCTGAGTCAATTTATCAATACTGAGAAAGGATTTGCTTTGGAGGTTCCACACTAAGATTGGGTAGATCACTGCTTTGAGCCTCTGGTGGGATGCTGAATGCTAAAATCAGGGTTGTGTATGGCAAAACAAACTACTTATCTTCATGGCCAGGAAATTTAAAAAGGAGGAAGAAGCTGGGATCCCAACATCCCCTTGCAGGGTACACACTAGTGATCTAAGAATTTCCCACCAGACCCTCATCTTGATAATACTGGTCCAACCTCCACACCTCTAACACTGGGCCTTGGAGACACTGCCTGTATTCAAAGCACACGCTACCCATATGGAGCAGCTGCTTGTGCTGATTAAGTCATCCTCCACTCCTGCCCCTCTTAGAGCTTCCTTAAAAAGAAAGCAGTAAATTCAACCAGTGCCTTGTCGTGGTGACTTCTCTTCTGCCTATGTGAATAATGACAGCCACTGTATGACTTCTGTGTGCCTGTCACCCTCTGTGTCACGACTCAGCTACCTCTAGGGATATGTGGGGCACTTGCTGCCATATAATCTTCCTTCGTTCCCAAACTGAAATACCAGAAAGATCTCATGTCTTTGGCCCAGAGCCTCCTATATAGTGTGGCTTTGAGGACTCCTTTCCTCAGCTCTCAGTGTCCTGTACAGAGACATGTCTCCTGCCCTCGAGGCCAGTTTAGACTTGAGTTGCCTGTTGAGGGCTTGTCTGTGATCCATATCTGTTCTCTGTCCAGATCCCCCAGTGCACATTGTGGACCCCCAGGAGCATGTGTTTGTACATGCCATTACCTCCGAGTGTGTCATGCTCACCTGTGAGGTGGACCGAGAGGATGCCCCTGTGCACTGGTACAAGGATGGGCAGGAGATAGAGGAGAGTGACTTCATGGTACTGGAGAATGAAGGAGCTCATCACCGCCTGGTCTTGCCTGCTGCCCAGCCCCCCGATGGGGGCGAGTTTCAGTGCGTCGCAGGAGATGAACGTGCCCACTTCACCGTCACTATCACAGGTAGGGGCGCAGTTAGAGCAGCTGGTACATAGTCTCCCATAAGTCATGCCTGCAGCCCCTGCAACTCTCCCTGCATTGTCTGATTCTGGCTACATTCACATCACCGGAGAAGCCCTGCTTTCTCCCACTTGAAGGAGTCCCCTGCCTAAGGGGTTTTTTGAGGACAGCAGTCCTACTGCTAGGCAGATAGTATCAGGCATAGGATGGGTCAAAATAATCTCAGACCTGTGGGGGACCCCAGTTCCACCTGGGGAATTCAGTCCTCCTCTTTCATATTTCACTTTTCACACTGTCCTTTTGCCATCCTAGAGAATATGAAGTGTTCTTCACCTGAGGTTGCCAGCACAGTCCGCATTATGTAGTCAAGTCCTGCCCGGCACCAGACCTGTGGTCATGTCTTTCTGGCCATAATGGCTGTGTTCAGCTGGACTATGGGGCTCTAGCTATGAGCAACTGCTTAAGGACGGTCCCTCTCTTTCAACATATGGTTGACTTTCAAGACATAGGAAACAGTTCTGGATTAGGGAGAGTAACAGGGCACACCAGCTCTACCCTTTCCTGCCCAACAGTAGCTGTCTCTGTCCTCCAGATGTCTCTTCATGGATCGTGTACCCCAGTGGCAAAGTGTACGTGGCAGCCGTACGCCTAGAGCGTGTGGTGCTGACCTGTGAGCTGTGCCGGCCCTGGGCAGAGGTGCGCTGGACCAAAGATGGGGAAGAGGTAGTAGAAAGCCCAGCACTGCTCCTGCAGAAGGAAGACACCATCCGCCGCCTGGTGCTCCCCTCTGTCCAGCTTGAAGACTCCGGCGAATACTTGTGTGAAATTGATGACGAATCCGCTTCCTTCACTGTCACCGTCACAGGTATGGACCCACCCCAACCCCTAGAGTCAGCAGAGGACAACCCTGAACTTGTGGGTAGCTGAGTGGATATTCATTCACCTGCCAGCATGCTGGGGTCAGGGGGGAAGCGTGGGCTGAGGGTGCATGCACCGGGATCCCTGCTGGAAAGCCCTGGGCTCCAGTTGCAATGAGCAGGCCCTTCTTCAGTGTCAAGATCAGGTCTCGCTGTGCTCCCCCAGTTGACTGACTGAGCACTGTCTGGGCCAGGTGCCTGAGCTGCTGATGTGTAATGTAGACTTGGTCCCTGTTCCCAGGGAGCTGTCTGTCTAGCTGGGGAGGAACCGTTAATTAGGGGTCACAACAAGCAAACCCTTAGACCCTATGCAGCCCACATATGTGTTTTGTTTGGCCTGCAGAGTCTTACCAAAGTCAGGACAATCCAAATAACAACCCGGAGTTATGCGTCCTCTTGAAAAAGCCGAAGACCCGCCGGCTCTGGTCCCGCTTCCCCCCATGGCGACGAACGGCTGGCACTGAATAGCAGCTGCCCTGTAGTACGGGGTCCCCATTCCTCTGTCCCACCCTCCCTGGCATTCCTTCTGCCTCTCCCCAGACCACTCAAGCTATTGACTTAACCCATCTGGCCTCTGCAAGTTTCAATCCCTATGTTAAACCAATAAACACACTAATAAATACTCCATGACACCTTGTGATAAGTGCTGTTAGGACCGAGGGCTCTGAAGGGCAGAGAGGCAGGGAGGACGTGGGGTACAGTCATCCAGGGTGACTTTATCAGGGCTGGCCTCCAGCTTTTCAGCATCATACAGACAGATATGCATTTCCTACCCAGAGTGCATAGGCTGTTAGGAAAGCCAGACACAAGTTGGGGTGTGGGCTCTCAGGGCCAGCATAGGAATCCTAGGACTGGGGGCTGCTGTACAAGAAGATGTGGCACTCCAGCTGCTGGCCCTGGAGCTAAGTAGAATGGAGAGTGGGCAGAGAATATTCTAGGTGGGGAAAGTCCAGGATGATTGTGGTCATGTGATGGTGGTTCATGCTAGGCTACAGCTCAGTGCCAGTCCCACAGTACATGGGGGTGTTTAGACAGTTCCAGGCTTCACAAAGAAGCCCAATGGCAGCACTAGAGCAACCATCTTATTGCTGGCACAGTCCTGTTGTGCTCTTCCCTGGCCTGACCTAGGAATTGTTCCCAGGCTGAGCTGTTTAGGAACCCCTACTCCCTGTATCCTAGGTAGTAGGGTCCACATTGGCAACAAGTGCTGTGCACATATTCTGTCTTATATCCACCTTCACCCTCCTGTCTCCAGCCCTAGCCAGATGAAACAGCCACAGCTACAAAACACTGGAGGCATCACAAGGAATTCATATAGACACTACCTCAGCAACAGGCCAGAGCGCATCAAGTCCCGTAGCAATAAATTCTGTCATCACCTTTCCTCGCCTCACTGCCCAAACCTCTCCCACATCTCAGGAAGGTACCCTTTGCAATTTTCTGGCCTTACCAGGACTGGGAGAGGTAGGCTGCGTGAGCTCAAGGCTGTGGTGTGCTGTGGGTGTGTCTGTAGGTCCTGAAAAATCCTAGTCAGGCCACAAGGGGGCCAGGCACACTCGTCAATAGGAAACTTGAAGATGCCCAAGGAAACAAGCGTGGGACTGTGGGCAAGTTTAGGCTTGGTGCACTGACCACCTTGGATGTTGACTTGGCTCCTCTTCTGTGGAGGAGCAGCCTCCTTTTGGAGAGGCACTCCCAGTAGTGAAGAAGCGTGCTGCGGAATTCTGACAGGAGTTGACAACTATTATGTAGAGGTGCAAAAAAGCATTCCCCGGTTCCTGCAAGGCTGGGCTTCCATCCCTCCCGCTGCCTTCAGAGTGTTAGACGAGATGGTGCTTCTTTCCCCTGCCCCAGAGAGCTGTAGCCAGCTGTGACTTTAATGACATTCATTGCTTTATCACTCTGTGCCTTGATTCTGTGATCTGGAAAACAGAGACAACATAGTACTTACTGCCACTGATCACAGTGAGGGCTAAATGTGAAACATGCTGAGGGCTACTCCTGGAACCTTAGGAAATGTTACAGAAATATTTGCTCTTTCAGATCCACCATCCCTTATCCATAATTTTGAAATACAAAAAGCCTTGTTAAAAGTTTGACAGTCAAAGTCACTTTGCCAAACTGAATTCTCTAACTGCTGTGTATTTAATTACTATTTAATCCAGTTAGGGTTAGTATAGCTGTATCTTTGTGGGATGTCTTACTGAGGGCAAAGACCTAACAGCAAAAATGTCAATGTGAAGCTGGGCGTGGTGACACACACCTTTAATCTCAACCCTTGGGAGGCAGAGGCAAGTGGATCTCTATAAGATTCATTCTTGCATGGTCTACATGGTGAGGCCAGCCAGTGCTACACAGTGAGACCCTGCCTCAGAAAAGATGTCACTGTAAGTGGTTATAAAGGGCATGTGGGGCCTGAAGGTGTATATGAAAAACGTATCATTTCTAGACTCTGAAGTGTTCTGGATTCTCTTAACATGTCTGACTCCAGGGATTCCAGAGGACAGAAATTATTATGCTACGCATTACTGATACCAAATGAGCCAAAGAGCCTGTGTGCTGCCAAATTATGCCGGAGAGGATGTGGTGGGTTCCTCACAGTTGTGTTTGCCCTTACCCTGCAGAGCCACCGGTGAGGATCATATATCCCCGGGATGAGGTGACCTTGATTGCTGTGAGCTTGGAGTGTGTAGTACTGATGTGTGAGCTGTCTCGAGAGGATGCCCCTGTGCGCTGGTACAAGGATGGACTGGAGGTAGAGGAGGGTGAAGCCTTGGTGCTGGAGAGTGATGGGCCCCGTCGCCGCCTGGTGTTACCTGCTGCCCAGCCTGAGGATGGGGGCGAGTTTGTGTGTGATGCTGGAGATGACTCGGCCTTCTTCACTGTCACTGTTACAGGTGGGTATTCTTTGGGGTACCCCCAGAGGGCAGAGGCAGGGAGCTGTGGACAACTGTCTCTACTTCTGCTATCTTAGTGCGCCCTCCTTCCCCCATGGTCCTGCTCCCCAGCCTCCTAGTCTTACCTTCAGAGAACCTAAGTCAAGCTGAGGTGGTGAGCACAGCCTGGTGAGAGGGAGCCCAGTAGTTAGAACCCACCATTCATTCATTCAGCAAATGCAGAGCAACTAGTATATGCCCAACACCGTCCTAAATGCTGGGTACAAATGTGGATCAATGAGGTAAAAATGACTGTGTTTATGGAACTCACATTTTAGGGAGAGTAGACAGGCAAAAGATAAGTAAAATAAATGTTTTTTTTTTTTCAGGAAATGATAGGTAAGTGTGTTGGAGGCAGGGAATGGAAGGGGAGGAAAATAGGGTGGACCTAGAGAGGGGTAAATCAATAGATCCGACTGTTGAGTCTGACCTGCCTCTTATGTGTGAACTTGAGCAAATCCCTTTCCTCTGAGAAGCCCTCAAGTCCTCATCTGTAAAGAACAGTGGAGAAGCCTTGAGTCAAACCGGTGTGTTCCCCTTTCTGCCCACCCATCAGCTCCACCAGAAAGGATTGTACACCCAGTAGCCCGTGCCTTGGATCTGCAGTTTGGGGCTCTTGGGCCTGTGGAGCTGCGATGTGAGGTGTCCCCAGCTGGGTCCCAGGTGCGCTGGTATAAGGATGGGCTAGAGATAGAGGCTTCAGATACACTGCAGTTGGGTGCAGAGGGGCCCGCGCGCACTCTCACCCTGCCCCACGCCCAGGCGGAGGATGCCGGGGAGTATGTGTGTGAGACCCGAGATGAAGCTATCACATTTAACGTCAGCCTGGCTGGTGAGTGTACTGGGCTAGCCTGGGATAGGGAAGTAGGGGCAGGCACAGGTTTATAACGTCTTTTCCTCGTGCAGAGCTGCCAGTGCAGTTCCTGGCTCCAGAGGTAGCTCCCAGCCCAGTCTGTGTGGCCCCGGGAGAACCGGTGGTGCTGAGCTGTGAGCTGTCCCGGGCAAGTGCACCTGTGTTCTGGAGTCACAACGGGAGTCCAGTGCGGCAGGACGAGGGAGTAGAGCTGCAAGCTGAGGGTCCCCGCCGAATTCTTTGCATCCGGACTGCAGAACCCGCACATGCCGGTGTCTACACCTGCCACTCAGGGGCAGCCCCTGGGGCCCCAAGCCTCACCTTCAGTGTCCAGGTGGCTGGTGAGTACAACTGAGACGGAATGACTAAGAACCCCAAACTCAGGGCTTCCCCACTTTGCTAAGACACCATGTCTATCCCTTGCCGTGCCTCCCAGAACCATTCCCCATCTTACCTCCCACTGCCTTCCTCACTGCCCTCCCAGTGACCCCTAGCTCTAACCCCACAGAGGCCCCTGTGCGGGTAGTGGCCCCCGAGACAGCCCAGACGAGGGTTCGAAGCACCCCAGGCGGGGACCTAGAGCTGGTGGTGCACCTCTCCAGGCCAGGGGGCCCTGTGCGCTGGTACAAGGACGGGGAGCGCCTGGCGAGCCAGGGGCGGGTGCAGCTGGAACAAGCCGGGGCCAGGCAGGTGCTGCGGGTGCGGGGGGCACGGAGCAGGGACGCGGGGGAATACCTGTGCGACGCACCCCAGGACAGTCGCATCTTCATCGTCACTGTGGAAGGTAACAGTGCATCCCTTAAACCTTTTAAGCCCTGGAACCCCCAAAGACCACTTCCTATTCTTCTGGGCCTATTTCATCCCCTGCATCCCACTCAGCTTGCTGCCTGTGGCTCCCACCAATGAGTGCATGACCACTACTCTGAAAGCACAAACTCCCTTTTCCAGGACTGTAGCACGGCAGAATGTATGACCCAGTGAATAAGAGCAGGAACTCTGGGGTTGCCTTGCACAGGATCCAACTCGGACTTTGGTCTCCGGGAGTTCTGTGACATTAGCCAAATTGTTTTATCTCTCTGAGCCCAAGCTTGGAAATGAGAGGATAGCAGATAGGTTGTCCTAACCATTAAATGATGTAACAGGACCCGTAGTAAATGATGTTTGAGTACTAGGGACTTGGGGAATGGGCACCAGGCTATGATTTCAAGGAGCTGACCAAAAGTATGTGACCAGAAATTGGTGTCCTGATCATTGGAGGCACTCCCATAGCCAGCACACAGTAGATCCTCTCTAAAGCTGTAAGTGGGAGAATGAGGACCTGAGTCCTGAGGAGGAGGTGAGGAGAGAGGAGGAAAGACTACCTTAGCTCACAACCTCATTTCTTCCTCCAGAGCCCCCACCAGTGAAGCTAGTCTCTGGGCTGACATCTGTGACTGTCCATGAAGGTGACGATGCCACATTCCGGTGTGAGGTTTCACCACCAGATGCTGAAATCACCTGGCTTCGCAATGGAGCTGCTGTCACTCCAGGGCCCCAGCTGGAAATGGTACAGAATGGTTCAAGCCACACTTTGATCATCAGGAACTGCCAGCTCAAGGACACTGGGACTGTGACTGCACGGGCTGGAGCCACAGTCACAAATGCTAGGCTCCATGTTCGAGGTTTGCTGTTGCTGAATATGAACTGCTCTGATCCCCATAATCTCCTCTCACAAACCTTTTACAGCCCAGGCCTAGCAATCAGATGGGCAGGGCTGGCCTTTGCACCCGGCTCCATGGCACCCTCTCTTCTTCCCCTCCAGAGACAGAGTTGCTGTTCCTGCGGCGGTTGCAGGACGTGCGGGCTGAGGAAGGCCAGGATGTGTACCTCGAAGTGGAAACAGGGAGAGTGGGTGCAGCTGGAGCTATTCGCTGGATGAGGGGTGGGGAACCTCTTCCCCTGGACTCTCGCCTGACCACAGTCCAGGATGGCCATATCCACCGCCTCTCCATCCGTGGTGTCCTACTGGCTGACCAGGGCACTTACGGCTGTGAGAGCCGCCATGATCGCACCCTGGCCAGGCTCAGCGTGAGGCGTGAGTGCCCCGTCTTCTCCTGATGCATCACCCATCCACTGCACGGCCTCTTCTGGCTGGCCCAGAGTCCCTGAGAGCCCACCAAAGTGCCCCTTGCTGCTAAGGAAAGTCTGCCCTGGCCGCCCCTGGGAGTGGAGCCTGAAGCTGCTTGCCCAAAGCGAAACCTCTTTTTTAATGTTTTCTAGTTACCTCAGAAGTCCAGGTGGACTTTGCTTTCCACCCTCTACTTCCAAGATGGCTTTGCTAGCAATATAAATGTTACACTTCAGAAAGACTCCCATTGTTTATCTTTCTCAGGGATAGCCGGCAAATAGCACTTCTCACCCACTACTACAAACCAGAACCCTCTTATTAGCCGTGTAACCTCGTGCAAATTATTTAATCTTTTTGAGCAAAGTCTCCTTTAAAAATGGGGCTGATTCTACCTCTAGAGACTTTGAGGATGTTAGCCTTCATGAATGGCTATCATTGGTGATATGTCTTTTCTTTTAACTTAATCACTGCAAATAAACCTATGATTCAATGTTCTTCACCTTGTACAATTAGGGAAACCTGGGGCCAGGAGAGCTTGGAGTAGTTTGTAAAAGATCACATAATACACTGTGTGATAAGACCTAGGCTCCAACCCCAGTGCACGTGACTCCAGATTTCCTGTTTCCATTGTCAGCACCCCCATGGAGACTTTGAAACACTCTAACCTACACCACTCTTTTTCCTTTCCTAATGTGTTTTTCTTTCCTAATCCCACTACACGTCTCCCTGCACTAAATCTAGCCCATTATATCTGTACCCCTCTCTTATCCACCCAGTCTGAATTTCTGTAGTCAGTGCCTTCGATTAGGTGCTGGGGGAGGTACAGAGAGGGCTAAGGGGCGAGTGAACCCTTGCACCCCTTCCCAAAGCTGGAGCTGGCTTCTCTCCCCATCTCTCCCCATCTCAGCGCGGCAGTTAAGGGCACTTCGGCCTCTGGAGGACGTGACCATCAGTGAGGGGGGCAGCGCCACCTTCCAGCTGGAGCTGTCCCAGGAGGGTGTGACTGGAGAGTGGGCCCAGGGTGGAGTCCAGCTGCACCCGGGGCCCAAGTGCCACATTCACGCAGAAGGCCGCACTCACTGCCTGGTGCTCAGCAGCCTGGGTCTGGCTGACTCCGGCTGCATCTCCTTCACTGCGGATACTCTGCGCTGTGCTGCCAGGCTCTCTGTGAGAGGTGTGGCCTCCGGGCCCTCTGCCTGCTGATCCCGTGTGACCAGTGATCTAACCATTCATGTTGTCCTTACTGACCTCTCTGCCAGAATGGGGATCCCTGGACCCTTTGTACCTGTGTGGCCCCTGTGACCATCTTGCTTGAGTCTGGCAGTTCTGGCACTCCAATCACTATAGCCTTGCAAACCAGTGCTATCTTGAATAATCCCATGCCTGTGTGGTCCCTGTTGTCTGCCCACCTGAACATGGCCCCACTGACCACTGTTGACCGAGTGACTACACTGACTTTATGTGGCCCCCTTTGCCTGCCTGAGTGTGCCTCCTGTGACCACTGAAGTCTTTCCAGTCCACTTATTGGCCACTGAAGGGTGACTCCTAGCAATTCTGCATAAGGACCCCCATTTTGGCTTCTAGTCCCAGTGTATCCCTACCACCACCATACCTGCTCTTGAGGCCTCCACTGCTCTGCCAAGCCTGGTCTCTGCAACTGCCCCCTCTAGCCATGTGGCCTCCTCTGCCCATGCCTACCTATTAGTGACCCCTCTGGCATGTTTTCTTCAGCCTCTCCCACTCCCTTCCTGCCCTAGCATGTCCTCCACTGACCACCTCAAAGTGTGACTCCCAGCTGGTCCCTCCCACCCCTCTGGCTCTGCTGTGATACTGTCCAGCATCTCCCTTGAACCTCCTGTCCTTGAATGTTCCCCCACTCACTAGTGGCCCAACTATGTGCATGTGTTTGCCACTGATCCACTGTGTCCAACTGTGACCTTATCCCTCCTTTATCCCTGTTCCCTTGGCACTGTCCTCCCTCTCCCACTCTCAGAGGTCCCAGTGACGATTGTGCGAGGGCCCCAGGACCAAGAAGTGACTGAAGGTGACACAGCCACTTTCGAATGCGAGCTTTCCCAGGCTTTGGCTGACATTACATGGGAGAAGGTCAGAGTGTGGCCTTAGTGCAAACCTACCACCATAACAGTAATGCCTGCAAGAAACTAACAGTTCCGTGGACCCATGTGTCTGGCACTAGGCTAAGAGTTATGCCACATTTAATCCTTTTTAATCCTTACGACAACCTTGTTTGTTATATGAGGAACACAGTGGGATGATGAACTGAGTTGCTCAAGAGCAGAAAGTCCGTATTGGAGACTAGGTTTGCCTAATTCTGGAATCCACGCTTGGTATGATCCATGCAGAACTTTGGGATTCCAGTGCCCCCGGTGCACCTTCTCGGCCCCAAAGCCCACAAAAACCTTCTCCAAGAGATGGCCATAAAGGGAAGATGTGGGACGGCTCATCCCTAGCAGGGAAACTGTAGGCACACATTAGTGCACCTATAGACAGGTTGGCATCCACAGTGGACACCGCCGCCTTCGAGGGCCGCGGCCTCCAGCGTCTGGCTGGGCTCTGCCAGACCTTCTGCGACTCTCTGCTTTAGGACGGGAGCGCGCTCACGCCCAGCCCACGGCTGAGGCTGCAGGCTCTAGGCACGCGCCGCCTTCTCCAGCTGCGACGCTGCAGCTCCTCGGACACCGGGACCTACAGCTGTGCTGTGGGGACGGCCCGCGCCGGGCCTGTGCGCCTGACCGTGCGCGGTGGGTACCGGGAGATGCGGGGCTGGGCACTGCTTTGGGTGATGGGATTGCGGGAGGGTGTTCCCGGGAGGACCACCTACTAACCCGGGAGGAGGGACGGGGAGGGGGATCGTGTCGGGGCGTGTCCTGTTCCCGCTCCGCCCCGCCTCACGCCCCGGGCTCCGCCTCAGAGCGCACGGTGTTAGTGCTCCGCGAGCTCCGCTCGATGAGCGCCCGGGAAGGTGACAGCGCCACGTTCGAGTGCACTGTGTCGGAGACGGAGACCACGGGGCGTTGGGAACTCGGAGGCCGCCCGCTGAGACCCGGAGGCCGCGTCCGCATCCGACAGGAAGGTTTGGCCCCCTTTCCACACTCTTCTGACCCCTTACCACCTGGCCCAGGGTTCAGAAAGACCCCGCCCCATTAAGATAAGCTCCGCCTCCAGCTCGAACAGGCCCCGCCCCAGGGCTCCTCTAGCCGGGTCTCCGGGACTTTTCCTCCACCGCCAGCTCCGAGTCCTCCCTGGCTCCTCTTCGCTTCCGCTTCCCAATTCGGCGCACCGACCGCGTCGTAACCCTCCCGGGAGGCGGCTCAAACCTCGCTAGCTCCCGCTTCCCCCAGGAAAGAAACACATTCTGGTGCTGAGCGAGCTGTGTACAGAAGACGCTGGAGAAGTCCGCTTCAAGGCGGGACCCGCCCAGTCTTCGGCTGTGTTGGAGGTGCAGGGTAAGCTACCGTGACGGGGGCGACAGGGAAGGGCATCCCCTCGTGTCCTGGGACTGAAGGATTGGCGGCCGTCCTAGAAAACGCTGCCTCCATCATTCCTCCCTTCGAGGGGCTCTCCTAGGGCAGGTCACAGAGGGCAGAGAGTTTCCCCAGGAGATGGAGAGTGGGCATAGAAGGGAGCGAACCGGCGGCATGGAGGGCTTATTCCAGGAGTGGAGGTTGTAGGGAGAGAAGATGCATCGGTTCTCCAGGAGCCATATGTGTCCTTATTAAGCCCTTGTCCCCCAACCCCAGCGTTGCCTCTCCACATGTGCCGCCGCCCCCCTCGCGAGAAGACGGTTTTGGCCGGCCGCAGGGCGGTGTTGGAGGTGACTGTGTCCCGCTCTGGGGGCCACGTGTCTTGGATGCGGGAGGGGGTCGAGTTGTGGCCCGGAGACAAGTATGAACTGCGCAGCCACAGCGTCACCCACAGCCTAGTCATCCATGACGTGCGACCTGAGGACCAGGGCACTTACAGCTGCCAGGCTGGCCAAGACAGTGCTGACACACGACTGCTGGTAGAGGGTGAGTAAATCCTTCTGGGCAGAAGTCACAGGGACAGGAGGCTGCCCAGGCAGGAGGGGGCCCCTGGAAGCTGCGGTACTAAAACCAACCTATGGGAGGTTTTCGGCGACTCAGGGAAATGCTCTTGGCAATAGGTTCAGGTGCTTGTGGAAAGTGGGGGAGGGGTGGGACAGATCACACCTAGGGCTCAAGGAGAGAGAAGAAAACCGAGTATCAACAGGAGCCAGCTGGTTGGGGTCACTTGTCCTTACCTGCCAAGGTCCCATCCTATCAGGGCTTCTCACGCCCTCGTCTCCCATGAACACCTCATTGCTACCAAGTTTTTCGCCTTCCCACAACTCACCATTATTACCTGACACCTGTGCCCCACGACACCTGCCCCTCACCCCTCCTGCCCTCTGTCCAGCTGGTTTCTGCTTACCTAAGTTCAGCAGCAGCTTAGGCAAGGCTCCTGAGCTCCTTGCATTTTTTCCTTTTTTCACATAGGTGTTCCACTCCCTATTCCAAATCCCTGAATTCCTTTCACACATACTGCTGTGTGCTCCACCCTAACTGCTCCCACCTTCCTGGCTCCACAGACAGCCTTGACAGAGATACTGAAAGGGTGGGACCCAGCTCTACCAGGGGGAGGAAAGTGGCCCTACCGCCCCCAGCCCCATGTGCAGTCATTCCTCTACAGGTGACTAGACGACTGAACCAGGCCAAGCGGGTACCCTCGGACAGTTTGGAAGGCGTGTTCCCTTATCCCTGGGCCAGGTGGGGAGGCAGGAGCCAGAGGTGTTGGGAAACAATAAAAGTGTTTATAGTTCGTGTCCCTGCATATCTGGTGCCATGGGAGGGCAGACCTTGCCTGGAACCCCTGTAGTAACAGCTTTGAAGCTGCAGTGCTTCCAGCTTGGCCAATGGAAGTACCAGTCATTGAAGACTTCTGGTGGAGGCTACATAGTTTGGCACATTTATAAAACATGTAAAACAGGATGTCGGGGAGACAGAAGCATGAGGTGTCTAGAGTGGCATGACAGACACCAGACATGCACCGTGCATTGAAGCCCTTCTCCCTCCACCCTCCTCCCCAACCCAACCCAGAGCAGCACCCTCCACCCCCGTCCCCTGCCACTGCCCTCAGGCTGGTCGCTTTGCAGAGGCTGGGGACCAGGGTGAGGGGTGCTGCCACTAACCCTGTGGACAAGGACAAGAACCCTTAGATGAGTGGCTGGAAGGCAGAGCAATAGAGGAGGCAGGCAGGCCGGCCTCCTCCACACAAACATGCAGGAGAGTGGCCCGTGGGACCCCAGTAGTGGGACAGGAGGTGGGGTCGGCCTAAAGAAGCCCTGCCAATCAGAAACCCTAAGGCAAGGGTCCCAGTATCCCCTCCAAGCCTACCCCCTCACACACACATAAATGGGCGACACACAACCCTGAGCACAACCCAGTAGGGTTCACACCCCAAGTCCCTCCACAGCTTGGATGGGAGCTTCTCAGGCCAGGCCTAGCCTGAGACACAGCTTCCCTTCTGGTGGCTAGCCCACCCTCTCCAAGGAGGGGAGAGAGACAGCCAAAAGCCACAGGGCCAGGCAGCCTGGGTAGTAGCCTGGCAGGCTTCTCCAAGGTGGCAGAGCTGGTGACTGGAGTCTAGACAGCAGGAACACAGCTATACCCGCACAGGGGGGCCGGAGCAGGTCGTCAGTGGCCTCCGGGACCCATACTCATAGTCCGTGTCTATAGGTGAGGCCATGAAGGAGCTCAATGAGCTCCCGGTCTGCCGGTCCCGGAAGCTCTGGATGTAGCTCTGTGGGGAAGTAAGCACAAGAGTGAGTTTCATTATAGAAATACCTCTCCCTATACCATTCAGGCCTGATGCTCTTCTGGACTGCAAAGGCTCAAGGCCTCCCCATGCTGAGATCCACCATATACCCTATCGTTTTATACTGGTATTCATGATACCTCTCCCTACAAACAGAGTTGGATCCAGCAGGGCCCAGTTGCAGGGGTTCTGATGGATGAACAAATACAGGCCTTAAGGCCACTGTCCCCTAAGAAAGCCCAGTCATACATAGATAGTCTACACACTCCCCTTGGGGCTAGAAGGGCTTAGGGGCCTCACCGGGGAGAGGACATCTCCATTGAAGCGTTTGATGGGCACTGGCCTACGTCGGTAAGCAGGGTCAGGGGGCCCAGGCCTTGGAGGTGCCCGAGGACCTCTGTGGGGAGCCCGTGGGGGTCTCTTTTTCCTCCTCTTCTCCTTGCGCTCTTCCTGCTGCCGGATCCTCATCAGCTGTACACGCCGTCGCTGCCGGCTGATGACCACTGTGGAGGGAGGGTACAGAAGGCATACTCAGGTCCACACGCCTCTTCTCCCCTGTGCTCTCCCCCACCGCTGCCTCTATTCCTACTGATGGGGCTTTAGGTTTCCACATTCTTTTGCCCATAACCCTCCCCACCCCCACTCTGTCACTTTCTTTCCTGATCTCCCACCTCCAAAATGGAACTTTCCACAGTTTTCTTTCCTTGCAGAGGTCTTTATTTGCAGTACCCCTCCCCATCTTGCTGTTCCAATCCTTAGGACATGGGTGACTTCAGGCCAGCACATCATCTTTCAACTAGACAGCTGCTGCTTCACTGCTTCCTGGTTCTACTTGCCTCCCTCTAATGCTTTCTACACTCCCAAACCCTAACCTACATTCTTTCCTCCCCTACTCTAATCCGTCCACTGGCATTTCACTGTCCTAATAAAATTTCAAGCCAGAGGTTCTGTACCATCAGTTCATCTCCTGAACTGCACCTGCTTCAGGCAGCCTTCTTTGACCCCCTTGACTACAGCGGACTCCATAATATCACTCTTTCATATTGCCCTGTGTCTTTCCATACCACTCTACACAGCTAGAATTACTTTGCTTGTTTCCATGTCTGTTACCTGTTTCTCTCCTGCCCTAGATGCACACCCATAGGGTGTGTTCCCTTCTCTGGTGGTCTGTGTTTGTAGTACTGAGAACCAAACTCAGAGCCCTATGCACATTGGGTAAGCACACTACCATTGAGCTACATCCCCTGTCCTCCTTCTGGTTCATCTCTGTCACCCACAACCTAGAATGAGCTTGACCTAGAGCCAGTACTCCATTCATTGTTGTGCGGCAAATGCTGTAACTCAGTCCTAGTCTCTCAGACCCTGACGAAGTCAACTCTAACCCGTTGAGGCCTTCTACTTTTGATGTATACAGCTTCTGTCCCTTCTCTTTAACCCTTAATCCCCCCATTCACCCTTTTTTGATCCCCTCTTCCCATGCCAAACCTGGCCTATGCCTTCTCACCTTCTGTATGGGAGTCCCTCTCGGCTGTCACCCTCCACTGCACCAGAACGCCCATCAGGCTAAGCAGAGGCCAGAGTGCCAGCAGGGCCCAGCTCCGCCAGCACAGGGGAGGCACAGGGGCAGCCCGCAGTCGCTCCACCACATAGCGTCCCAGCAGTAGCAGTTCGGCAAAATAGTCTGCAGCAGTGGCGATGAGTGCAGCACCCGTCACAGCAGTGGCCAGGGTGGTGAGTGGACGGGGCCAACGCAGCGTGAGCAGGGCGCAGAGCAGGCCGCCTCCCAGCAGCAGCCCCAGTGGGCCCCATACAGAGCCAGGCTGGTAATAGGGTGCAGAGCCCAGCAGGGCAGCAGCAGCGAGCAGCAGCCCGAGCAGCAGCCCCACCAGGAAGAGGCCCACACTGCGCACCAGCATGGCCACCAGCCCGCAGAGCAGCCCAATGCCCAGTGCGATGCCTGCACTTGCCCCAGCACTCAGCTGCGTCTCCAGAACCCGCTCTCGATAGCACAGGAGGAAGATGACCACTGAGCCAAACAGCAACCCAGTGAGGAAGAGCACTGCCTTGAAGCAGCGGTAACCTGGAAGGGAACAGGGTCAGTGAGGGGCCAGAATGAGGTCACCAGGCTAGAAAGAAGAGGAGTCAGGACATGAGGGCACAAGGGAAGCAGAGACATGAGCACTAAGATCAGTGAATTAAGGGTCATGGGAACTCAGTGGTGGAGTTAGAGGTCAGGGGAGATCAGATGTTTACTGGGAGTCACTGGGAAGATGGATGTAATTGTTGAGATAATGATTAGAAGTCTTTGAGGGTCAGAGTCATGGATCACTGGAGTTGACTAAATCAGTAATGAGGCATTTGAGAATCATAGGGTTCAGAGAGATCAGTCATTGGGGATCAGTATTGAGGGTCTAGAGTCTTTGGAGAGGGAGTATTTGAAGATGAAGTATCTGGAAGTCAGAAAGAATTGATGCACTAGAGTGGGATCACAGAGGTTCAGAAAGATGAGATCCTTGCATGGTCACAGAGCTTCAGAGATGGGTTATTGGGAGGATTTCTGAGAGATTAGACCTTTGCAGATTAGGAAGATGGATAGAACTAGAATCACTGAGACTATTAAAGAGAAAGGAGAACACTGAGACTATAGTGTGAGGAGAAACAATTCATTGATTGGGATTATAGAGACCAAAAAGTTAGGAGTTCTAGAGGGGTTCAGATGCAAGGAATGAGGTAATGGGGGGTATCACTAGGAGCTCTGTGGGGGCATTGGAAATCAGAGAAGTAATGGGAGAGATAATGGTTGTGGAGTTTCAGAAGCGATTATAGGCCACTCTACCCATTAACAGTTCCCAAAAGAGGGAAGGAGATGCAGATCCCAAGCAGCTAGGAAGATGGAAGCCAGAGCTGGGAATCAAAGAGTCAGGGAGCGCCAAAGAGGAAGATAATGAAGAGAAGATTCAGTTCCAATAGTGGTATCAGAGCCCAAAATGTTCTTGAGTCAGAGAGAGGAGCAGAGATTAGACAAGGGCTCTGCATCCCAGAGTAGGAGTGGGATGCCAGGGAAGCTGAGGACAGTTAATGAGGCTATCCTGAGCACCATGCAGAGGGAGTAGGGATCTTTGGAGGCCCAGTACATGTCCTGAACCCTAGTGGGGAGCATTCTTCCTGCACACTTTGCAGATATTGAGCCCAGAGTGGAGGTTAATGGAAAGGATCATCTGGTCCTTACCCTATATACCTGCCTATTCCAGAGGGTGCTATACTGGCTGCCGTACCTCTGTCGAAACCTACCTGGAAGCTTTCCTTCGGTTCCTACTCATACAAGACAGTCTCCTCCCCAAAGTTCTATAACTTCCTGAAGAATCACTGGGCACTTACTCTAAGCTGCCACCAGTCTGTTGTGAAAATGAGAAAAGAATTTAGGTATACCTTTCTCTAGTGAAGGCAGCCTTGGGCCAAGACCTTGAATTGTTAAGTGGGGCACAAACTGGGCTTCACCTACACTCACCTGTTGAACTGAACTCCCATATTCAGTACCCCAACCGCTCCCCTCTCAATTGCACCATAGAATGAAGGCTGGCCTAAAACTTCCATTGTCCTGCTTCAGCTTCCTGAAAGCTGAGATTACAAGCATACCACGCCCTCCCCCATACAACTTTTCACAGGGAGCATCATATCACTATGGGAGTCTGCCTTGTAGGCGATCTCCATGTGTGTGACTACCATTCAGCCCACTCAAATATGTATCACAAGTGTGAATATTCCAGGTCTTTCCCCCCAGCATACAATATGCCCTGTTGTAAGAGACCATGTTTAATCACGCTAAGTGTTCCTTGTGTCTTAGCTCAGTGACCCAAACATAGCTTCACTATAATAGCTATTATTCACTGAGTGCCTACTAATTCTAGTAACAACTCTGTGAGAGACAAACATCATTGCCTTTGTTCAGGTGAAAAAGCTGAGATTCAGACAGGTGAATATGCCCATTGCATCACAATGACTAACAGAGCCAAGTTCAACCTCAGAGCCTAATTTAAAACCTGTGTTTCCTAAAATCTAGAGTCAGTGATCTACAAGTATATGTTGGATGAACAAGAGAAGACAGCTGGAGGTAGTGGTGGGGGGGTACCAGAAGAGGGAAGAAATGGGGAGGCCAGGTGAGGAATGAGGGGGATCTCACCGAAGAAGCAGTAGACGACTCCAAACAAACAGCACATGATGCAGACGAGGGCCGGCAGTGCCTGGTACCTGCGCTCCAAGGGCTGTTCACAAGGTGCACCCCAGAAGGTATCATCTGGCTCAGGGGGCAGCAGCTGGAACCGTAGAGTTTCCACAGTGCCCGGCATAGTGCTGGGAATGGAACAGGGTCACCCTCCCAGGTCAACCTGACAGAGAGGAAATTGGGGTCAGGGAAGAGTCAGACTTGGGTCCCCATCAGGATAAGAGTGGGAGTGGGAGAACTCAACAGGGGAAGGGCACAGTGGACAAAGGAATGGTTCCCACACCAGGCAGCTCGAGAGGCATCCCTGGAATGGGGAGCAAGGACAAAGGGAAACAAGTGCTTGGCTAGAGGGGGCTGGGATGAATTTGAAAGGGGTACTTGATAGAGAGGTCTCTGCTAGTGAGAAAGAAAGAGGCATCCGAGACCCATCTGTGGGAGGCTAAATTTAGTATTCTCCAAGATCTACCTGTGCCGGAGGCGACCTGAGCCCCCGAGCGGAAGAGGCTGTGCAGGGGCCAGAGAAGCCGGAGTTGCGGGACACCAGAGGCTGGAACCGACTGGGGTCCAAGGAAAGTCTGCCGTGCAGAGAAGGGGGCTGCTGGGCCGGAGAGACCGGTCTCTGTGCGACGGTGTCGCCACTCCACCTCCAACACCCGCTGGCACTCCAGTCCCGCGGCGTCCGGGGACTCGGGCCGGGCCTGGGAGAGGAGCAGGAGCAGGAGCAGGAGCTCGGGCTGCCCCAGAGCCGCGGCCCCATGCCCTGAGCCCGTCGGCGGCCTTTGGTGCTGATGGACAGCTCCGGCCTCGGCTCCTGACGTCACTCAGGGCGCACCATCCAGGCAGGGGCGGACTTCTTCTGACGTCACCTGGGACGCACCAACCACGCCGGGGGAGGCAGGGGACTCCGCCCCCGGCGTCTCACTCAGTGGCGCTGAGGAGGGTGCACTTCCGGGGGTCCTTCCCCTTTAACCTCCTGCTTCTCCTCCCTCTCCGGTAGCTGACGGCAGAGACCCCACCTTGGGGGCGGGGTCCTCGCAGTGACACGTCGGACAGCGGCGGCAGTCCGGGAGGCCCGGGCGCGGAGCGCAGCTGGAGGGGTATCGGAGCTCGGGCGGGGGTTCCGGTTCGCTCGGCTGGCTGTGCTCGGCGGGGAGGGAGCGGGCCCGCCCGCTGGGCCTGGGCCCTTCGGATCCGCCCCCTCCCCCGGCCCGCCCCCTTGGAGCCTCTTCGGGCTGCGCAGGGGCCGGGGGCCCGCTGTCCGGGCGCCATGCGGGCGTCGCTGCTGCTGTCGGTGCTGCGGCCCGCGGGGCCCGTGGCCGTGGGCATCTCCCTAGGCTTCACCCTGAGCCTGCTCAGCGTCACCTGGGTGGAGGAGCCGTGCGGCCCGGGGCCGCCCCAACCTGAAGACTCTGAGCTGCCGCCGCGCGGCAACACCAACGCCGCGCGCCGACCCAACTCGGTGCAGCCGGGAGTGGAGCGCGAAAGGCCGGGGGCCGGCGCCGGCGCCGCAGAGAACTGGGAGCCGCGCGTCCTGCCCTACCACCCCGCACAGCCCGGCCAGGCCGCCAAGAAGGCCGTCAGGTAGTGATCCGCTCGGTTCACCCCACTCCCTGGGCACCAGCCGGGACGCGCGCGCTGGAGAGGCAGGGTCGGGCTCCGGAAGGAAGGGGCTGTCCGGCCAGGAAGTCTTTGGGCTGGATAACTTCCGATGGCCCTGCTTTCCAGGCAGCGGTAGGGGGCCAGTTTGAGGCGCTCTCCGCATCCTATCCCGACCTGAGCTGAACTTGGCCTCTGTCTAAACCGGCTCCACCGGTAGTTCCCCAAAGGACTCCTAGCTAGGCTGCTTAGGGCTAGAAAAATTACTGTTACTGAGGGTGAGGGTATAAAGAGAGGGAAAGGAAAAGGCGAGAACTGGGCCCGTATCTCATTCCTAGATGGGTTTCAAGAGCCTCCTTGGGATGAGATGGGAGAAGGACGAATGTTTTTATCACGTTGATATCGCTGCCCACTAATTGAAGTAATTTCTAAGTAACAGTCAGTTCAAATTACAGCTTACCTTCTACCTTAGGAAGGTTAGTTACTGTCGTAGTTTACCTCTCCCCCTAAACATATCAAATACACTCCTGTGCCATATATTCCTACAGATCATTTGTACGTTGTACTTGGAGTATAACAGTGTATTCATGTAGCAGAGAATGTGTACATGATGTGCCAAGCGTTTGGCTGTTTTAAGTAAATATTATCAGCCCCATTTTACAGATGGTTTAAATTAAATAATATGCTTAAGGATACTACTATGCAATGGACTCGGGGATTAGATCTGGGGTAGAACTCTTATATATGCCTGGATATTGCTGTCTCCTAAATGTAAAGCACTCTGTGTGTAAGACCAGTATTTGACTTAAATTCTCATGCCTCCTGGGAGAGATATGCTCTTATCCTGTTCACTGATGCAAACCAGGCCCAGAGAAAAAAGGACACTCTGGGCCTGTGTGCAGTCTTTTCCATAACTCTGTGCTGTCTTTTCCTAGAACTCGCTATATCAGCACAGAGCTGGGCATCAGGCAGAGGCTGCTGGTTGCTGTGCTGACCTCACAGGCCACGTTGCCTACACTGGGTGTGGCTGTGAACCGCACTCTGGGACACCGTCTAGAGCGTGTGGTGTTCCTGACAGGCTCCCATGGCCGCAGGACACCATCAGGCATGGCCGTGGTGACACTGGGGGAGGAGAGACCCATTGGTCACCTGCACCTGGTGCTGTGCCACCTGCTGGAGCAACACGGTGATGACTTTGACTGGTTCTTCCTAGTGCCTGATACCACCTACACTGAGGCACATGGACTGGCACACCTAGCTGGCCACCTCAGCCTTGCCTCGGCAACCCACCTCTATCTCGGCCGACCTCAGGACTTCATTGGTGGAGAGTCCACCCCGGGCCGCTACTGCCACGGCGGCTTTGGAGTGCTCCTGTCACGTACTTTGCTACAGCAACTGCGCCCTCACCTGGAGAGCTGCCGCAACGACATTGTCAGTGCACGCCCTGATGAGTGGTTGGGCCGGTGCATCCTTGATGCCACTGGTGTGGGCTGTACTGGTGACCATGAGGTGGGAAGATAAGCCTCCCCATTAGTGTCTCCTCTCTGAGCTTGCATACTTCCTACGAGGGGGTATGGGGTGATGGAGATACAGGCCTGGGTTTCCATGCTAATTCTAATTCCAGTGGCCTTCTGTAAATTACTCAATCTGAGTTTCAGCATCGTCATGCATGCGAGTGGAAATAATTATTGTGCAGAGATGTAAGAGGATTAGGGAAAAATAAGAGGTATTCATTGTCAGTTACTTTATTTAGTCTCATGGACAACTCTGAGACAGGCTGTGTGCTTGTTTTACAGATGAGCTGGCAGAAACTTACCCAAGGTTGTGCAAGATTAATTGTCACATAGAGTTAAAACCCAAAGAACTCAGACTCCAAGTCCACAACTAGTCATAGGATTAGTAGATGACACACAAAAGAAGACAGTTCTGTCATTATTTCCATTCTGGACTACTCCCTTCTTCTCCCCAGGGAGTGCACTACAGCTATCTGGAACTGAGCCCTGGGGAGCCTGTGCAGGAGGGGGACCCTCGTTTCCGAAGCGCCTTGACAGCCCACCCTGTGCATGACCCAGTGCACATGTACCAGTTGCATAAGGCTTTTGCTCGAGCTGAGCTAGAACGCACATACCAAGAGATCCAGGAGTTGCAGGTATGGTACAGGCTTGAGGGTGAGGGAGAGAAGAGGGGAGGTGGAACAGGGTCTGCAGAGATCTTAGGGAATGAAAATATCGGTGCTGGAATCACAGAACAAACCTGTGGCCTGGTTCCTGTTTTTTACCTTCTCAGTGGAGCCTTCAGGAAACTTCCCATTTAACTTTCAGGCTGCAACAATCTGTAGAGAGGCTCTGTGGAGCCCATAGGTAGGCAGAGGTTGGCAGTGGACTCCAGGTCCTCCCTGAGTATCACTGCCCACACAGCCCCTGAACTATGTACTGGTTCTGTGGCCTCTACTTTGCTCATAAGACTATTTTTCTGACCCAGTGGGAGATCCAGAATACCAGTCGACTGGCTGCTGATGGGGAGCGGGCTGCTGCCTGGCCAGTGGGTATTCCAGCACCGTCCCGCCCTGCCTCGCGCTTTGAAGTTCTGCGCTGGGACTACTTCACAGAGCAGTATGCTTTCTCCTGTGCTGATGGCTCACCCCGTTGCCCACTTCGTGGGGCTGACCAGGCTGATGTGGCTGATGTTCTGGGTACAGCCTTGGAGGAGCTCAACCGTCGCTATCAACCAGCCCTGCAACTCCGGAAGCAGCAACTGGTGAATGGCTACCGGCGTTTTGATCCTGCCCGGGGTATGGAGTATACTTTGGACTTACAGCTGGAAGCACTGACGCCCCAGGGTGGTCGCTGGCCTCTCACCCACCGGGTACAGCTCCTGCGGCCCCTGAGCCGTGTGGAGATCTTACCTGTACCCTATGTCACCGAAGCCTCCCGTCTCACCGTACTACTGCCTCTGGCTGCAGCTGAGCGTGACCTGGCTGCCGGCTTCCTAGAGGCTTTTGCCACTGCAGCACTGGAACCTGGCGATGCAGCAGCCCTGACCCTGCTGCTGCTGTATGAGCCACGCCAGGCGCAGCGGGCAGCCCATGCAGATGTCTTCGCACCTGTCAAGGCCCACGTGGCAGAGCTAGAGCGACGGTTCCCTGGTGCCCGGGTGCCCTGGCTCAGTGTGCAGACAGCTGCACCCTCTCCACTGCGCCTCATGGATCTACTCTCCAAGAAGCACCCACTGGACACACTGTTCCTGCTGGCCGGGCCGGACACGGTGCTCACACCTGACTTCTTGAACCGCTGCCGCATGCATGCCATCTCTGGCTGGCAGGCCTTCTTTCCCATGCACTTCCAAGCCTTCCATCCCGCTGTGGCTCCGCCTCAGGGGCCTGGGCCACCGGAGCTGGGCCGTGACACTGGCCACTTTGATCGCCAGGTGGCCAGTGAAGCCTGCTTCTACAACTCCGACTATGTGGCAGCCCGTGGGCGGCTGGTGGCAGCCTCAGAGCAGGAGGAGGAGCTGCTGGAGAGCCTGGATGTGTATGAGTTGTTCCTGCGCTTCTCCGGCTTGCATGTGCTGCGAGCAGTAGAGCCCGCCCTGCTGCAGCACTACCGGGCCCAGCCGTGTAGTGCGCGGCTCAGTGAGGGCCTGTACCACCGCTGCCGCCAGAGTGCGCTGGAGGGCCTTGGCTCCCGCACCCAGCTCGCCATGCTGCTCTTTGAGCAGGAGCAGGGCAACAGCACCTGACCCCGCCCCTGCCCCACGCTTCCCCAACAGCTAGAAGCCACCTGCCAGCCTCGCTGGACAGGGCTGGCTGCAGCCTCAGACCCTAGGGCAGCCTGTTGGTCCTTTGTCTTTTGTTTTGTGGACCCCTAGGCTCAGGACAAGCCTTGGGAAAGGTTGCCCCAGAGCCACCCCTTCTTGTCCCAAGCGGAGTCTCCCTGCCCCTTTGACACTGCTGATTCAGGCTGTGGCCTCAGTATATTTATGCAGCACAGTCTGCCTGACGCCAGCCATGCCTCCTCGGGCCTTGTCCTGGGGGCTGGACTGTAGATGAGTTGTTGGAAAAGGAGGGAGCAGAGAGAGGAGGGGTGTGGTATTGCCACTTTCTTAATAAACTGACTGTTAGTTGGTGAGTATGGACTGATAAGTGGGAGTTCGGTTAAGTCGGCGTGGGGTAGGGAAAGTCACGCTGAAGGTGGAGGCATCTTGCTCCTGCTGGGGCTGGCCTGTGTTTTCTTTTACAGGGACCGAGTCATGCAGATGCCCAGCCCCCAGCAGGCGCGTGCTGGGTCTCACACACACATACACACAGAGAATTCTTTATACTTCTTTATTCCCAGTTTCGTCAGCACTTTATAAAACCAGTAAGGAGGAAGAGAGGCCTGAGTGGCTCCCTACTCCCCTCCCCCAGACTTAGCCAAGGTCTGGAAGGTCTTCTGCCCACCCCCTATGGAGGGGACTTGAGGGGGTCTGGTACAGGGGGAGCTGGGAGCTGGGCCAGGCCTGCTGGGCCACCCACTCCCCCTGCCAAGAGGGGAGCTGGGTCTGGAGAGGGAAGTAGAACCAAGCCAGCATGCCTGAGTCACAAGGAGTCGCCTTCTGCCATTAGGGCTGGGACCCTGGCTATCCGAATCACCCTTCCCTGTAGCCCCACCCTTCCGCGTCTGTGCCCCACCCCCACCCAGCCCCTAAATATATACAAATGTACAGAGGGACCCACCCAGCCAGGGCTCCAGCTCCCTCCTCTCTTCCTCCCTCCCCTCCTCAGGGGCCTCTAGTCTGGTCTCCAGCTTTCCTGGATACCTGCCTGGGGATAGAGAGTGTGGACAAGAAGGATCGCTGTGCGAGGCAGCTGAGCCTGGGTTGGGGAGAGCAGGATCCCAGTCCTGGCCTCTCGGTGAGCACCACCCCTTCCCTTAGCCCTGGGCTGCCCCAGGTCTCAGGTCTCCGGTCCCAGGAGCAGATGTGTGGGTTCTGAGCAGAGTCCCAGACTCATGGGTACTTCCCCGCACAGCACCATCCTAGCAAGCGAAGTCTTCAAAGAGGCCTCCTGGGGGACCGTGGGGGTGATGGTGGTTAGGGAGCAGGCTGCTGGCCCCTCCACTCTCAGCATGGCCCCGGCTTGGACAAGGACTCTGTAAAATGAAGGGACAGAACAGGGGTCAAGTTCTATCCCCAGCAACAGCTTTTCCTTGTCTCCCCCAAAGTGTCTTGGGAGCTTTTAGGGAGTGTGACCCTGGGAAGAGGTGCTGGCCATGCTCTTCAGGTTGGAGGAAGGCAGGGTGCTTGTCCTCACCTGTTCCTTCAGCTCCTGCAGCCCCAAAGTGGAGATGCCCCCAGTGGACGCCCGCAGTGGGGTTTTGGGCCGTCGCCACACTCTCTTGAGTCGGTCCCAGGACACCTTGCAAGTCAGGGCAGGAGGTAGGAAGGGAAGGGCCTCAGTTATAGGACTCACTGCCTGGCAACCCCTCAGAGTAGGGTTTCCCATGTCCCAAACCAACCTCTTCAGACTCTCAGGATCCCTGTTCTTCCAACCAGTTAGAGGACCTGGCACAGAACCCTGAGCCCACCTACCATGCAGAAGCCTGTATTGCCCACTCTTGCCTTAAAGCCACACTCTCCTGATATCTTACCTCATAGATGTAGTCAAGGATCTCCAGCAAGGTGAGGATGCTAGCCCCAATAAATAGGCCCATCTGTCCCCCAAGGTCCCCTGGGAAACAGGAGGACAGGGTCAGTGGGGAGCAAACTGGGATAATCCACATTTCAGTGGGGCCAAGGGCCAAGGCTCACCTAGCAGAGCTGACAGGCCATAGGCTGCTCGCTGCTCCATGGCTTCAGAAGTTAGAGCCTCAAAAAAGACATCCAGGACCAGAAAGTTCTCCCTGAGAGACACAAAATGGCATCTGTGTGGGGCCACTGCTCCTGAGGAAGTGGCTGGCAAGGGCATCCTCAGACCAGCTGATCCTGATCTAAGACCCATGTGTTTTGGGGAGCTGGTGACCCTAGTCTCCCAAAGGAGGGAGGTCTACCTGTATGTTAGCATCCTGGGATTCTATTTGGTTGTTTTCTCTCACATAGCCCAGGCTGGCCTTGAACTCCCTTTGTAGCTAAGGATGACCTGGAACCTCTGATCTTCCTGCCTCTGCCTTCCTGTTTTGAAGGCTAGTAAAGGACTAGAGAGAAAACTAACGAAAAATTGGGGGTCTATAGTATTGTTTCCTGCCTCCTTAAAAAAAGTTCATTTTTGCCTCTCCTTATCCTTATGCCTCTGTAGAACTTTGAGTGGCTCCCTGTTGCCTATCAGATCACTCTAAAATTCTGAAATGCCTTTTCTCAGCTTTCAAAGTTGCCTAGGATCAGTTAAACTGTATCTTCTTATCCAAAATGTTTTCTGCTCAGCTTTCTGCCACACAGCCCCCTGCTACACTGGTTTATCTCGGTACTATCATAGTTCTCTAACTGGGATGCTTCCCTTCTTTCTCTCTTCCTTTTATAATAAAGACCAAGTTCAGGGTCTTCAAAGGCCAATTCATACCTTCCCTGCTTCCTCGCCCCCATAGGACTAGAGAATCAGTACTACATCATCTAGTGTGATTTATCCACAACATGGCACAGATTTTGTGTCATAAGCATCTGTCCATGGGATCCAGCACTGGGCCAGGCACACAGGTCATGCTCAGCATTTGACTAAGAGCAAGTACCATACCCAAGCCTCAGTGCAGCCCTTTTGTTCCTTTCACATCCACTCTCTTTGCTGGAGGAGAAAATCGTACAAAGGTTCTAAAACAATGG
Organism: Eospalax fontanierii; assembly: GCA_035773235.1. Classification (NCBI taxonomy): domain Eukaryota; kingdom Metazoa; phylum Chordata; class Mammalia; order Rodentia; family Spalacidae; genus Eospalax; species Eospalax fontanierii. The sequence goes on from CM069530.1 coordinate 20,383,916, forward strand.
GATCCGTGCAGTGGCAGAAATATGTACAGGGAGCTGTGGAAGTTCACCTGGAGATGGACCCAGGATAGAACTTAAAAGACAATAGTTAGAAGGATTCTGATGGCATTGCTGGCAGAAGACCCATCATATGCAAAGATGCAGCCCATTCCCAATCTCTACCATGCCCCAGGCCCACTGAGGGGACATTCCCACAAAGCCTATCTGTGGGCACATTATACCGTATATAGGTCTCGTTTCGGTTGTACTTCCTTGCCAGGTACCGGGCTGAGCCCCTGTTGGGGATCTTGACCATGGAGATCTCTTTCCCATAACGAGTTAGGTTGCAAGGCGTAGGGCAGAAGCATGGACCTTCAGAGCCCCCACCCAGAGAGTCTGCAAAACAGAGGCATTAACTGCAAGGGGGAGGGTGGCCCACAGGCCTACTAGCTGTGGGGGAAGGGACTGTCTGAGCTGGCATGTTCATTCAGAGGGTCAGACCTGATAACTCCTGGAGCATACTGACTGGGGTTTCCCTCAGACCAACTTTAAACTGCCCAGAGTGCAGCACCTCCCCAGGCTTCTCTGTGTGTCCCCAGCTCCTTGGGACAAGGAGATCTCATGGCCCAGACGGTGTGACCACATCTGTCAGAGTTAGTCTGCTACACAAGGCTGCAGATGCACAGGGAAGCATGGAAAGGATGCTAGGATGGATGGATGGATGGATAGATGAATGGATGAATGGATGGATGGATGGATGGGGGTGTGGGTGGGGGGGTTGGGGGAGTGAGGGGTAAATACTTGAACAGAATAAACTGGTGGCCAGGATCCATGACCTTAATGTGCTGGGATTTCTCTGCTTTGTCCCTTTCCACTCTCCTCTGCCTGTTCTCTGCTCCAGGGGGGTGATCCCTGCCAAACACATCACCTTGACCCCTTGCCCTCTAGTCTGGGGTCAGGCAGGTCAAAGGAAGGCTGAGAAGACAGAGATACCCTTGTATTTTCCCAGCTTCCGCCATCGCCCAGCTGTGGAGAGGCAGAGGCTGTGTTCTTACTCTCGCCACAGTGCTGTTGGCTGGCCCTCTCGGGCAGCACCAAGCCCTGGGCTCCATGGCCCCCTGCTTTCATCCCTTTAGGCACAAGGTGAAGGCTCCCTGGTGTCACTCATTTTGTGGGCTCATGCCACATCTGTGGCTCCCTTCTCTGTGCTGACACATCTGTTCCTTTGTTGAATATTCTTCAATCTCCTGCTTGACAGGTGCAGGTGGGAGGAGGGACAGAGAAGCTCTGGCTGTGCCATTCGGCCACCCCAGCATCTCAAACCCCTCCCCAGGGCCCCATCACAACGGGATCTCTGCAGAGAGCTCCTGGCCAGTGTCCTGCTTCGAGCTATTCACTCTGCATCTCATCCATTCACCTTTCTGCCCTGCTTTAAACGCCTGTTGGCTTCCCAGAGCCTCCTTCTTCCACTCGGCTCCTTTCCTTGTCTTCTGCCTCAAACTATGCTTTTGAGTGCTCTAGCCAAAACATGTTCTCTCTAGCCACAAGTCTTTAGAACATGCTATCCCCACAGCCTAGAACATGTCACATTTTGCACTTGGCTGACTCAGATCATACACCCTTCAAGCCTCTGCCAATATGTAGCTTCTAGGAATCCTCCCTGCCTCTCCTGAGTGGGGCTGCGTGCCCCTCTCCAGGGCCTTGTGACACTCTTGAGATACCCATATCCAAGAACTGCCATGCTGTCCTCAGCTGGGCATGGACTCTTGCCCCCACTCACCCCCCACATTCACCCCCAACACCCAGAACGGGCTGCACAGGTCTGGAGAATGAATGAGTCAATCAACCAGCAGTTAGGTGGGTGGGTGAGTGGGTGGATAGGTGGGCTGTTGATCAAGTAAGAATGGTGGACAGATGGGGTTTGCTTGATCCACATTGATATCTAACAATGTATTTTTCTTGGGGCCCAGAGAGAAGCAGGGGGCACCCTCACTGGCAGAACTGAGATGGGAAGCCCAACCTAAGCCTTAGTCTTGAGTTCTCTGAAACACCCCCATAGTCTGTGGCCACTTACCCAAGTGTCTGAACCTACAGAAGCCCTCAGACCCCCTGAGGTGTGAGATCAAGCTCAACCTCAGCAAGACCCCTCCATGGAGAGACTGGGAGGAAAAGCAATAAGACAGAGAGGAGAAGGTGCACAGAGGGATGGAGAAGGTGAGGAAGGTGGGGAAGGGAAAGCAGCACGGACCCAGTGTGTGGTCGGCACACTCAATGTAGATATTTGGCGGGCAGATGGTTTCATTGCCTGAAAGGAGAGAAGAGTATTTTGGGATCTACAGTCCTTTCCCTTATCCCTTACCACACACTCATGTGGGCATCCACATGCAAATGTACATGTTTGCACACACACATATAACAAATGAAAGTATACATATTTATGCATTATAAGCATGATAATACATAAACACATAGGCACAAAACATGCATACTTGCTTACACACACATATACACTCAAGTACATGCACCCAACCCCAAAATATACATACACACAGAAATACATATGAGTGTTCACAAAAGTACGTGAAAACATGCATAAATACTTAGACATACATGAGCACACTCTCAAGAGTATAGATGTGTGCACATGCTGCTCCTGCCCCTGGAGATTCAGGAGCCCAGAAGGGTGGCATCAAGAACTGGATGGAGGTGCCCACCTGGCATGTGCACCATCCGGCAGTGACAGCGCTGAAGCACAGCCTCCTTTTCACAGCGCAGTCGGCAGGCAGACACGCTATAGGCTGAGTAGCCTTGAAGCTCAGGCTCCCTGAGCTTGCTCTCCGCCCGGCAATTGCCCCAAGGCTGGGGCAGATAGGTTAGCTGAAGAGATGGGGTATGAGGAGGTCAAGGCCAGGAAAGCAGCCCAGTCCTCCAGAGCCCCTAGCCCCAGCAAGGACCAAGGGGCTGATAGACTGTGAACTTCTGAGGACAGGTCTGATCAGCATCCCTCTGAGCAGAGACTTGTCCTGTGCCCAGTTGAGGCCCAGCTGGGGGTGCTCACCCGCTGTTCCTGGCACGACACAAAGGTCTGGAAGCCTGGGGACACACCAAACCCCAGCTGGTGGATATAGGGAGGCTCTTCCTGGCTGTGGATCTGTACCCGGATTCCTGCCTCGAACGACGTTTCATCTGCACAGCAGAAATGTGGAGCTTCGGAACCCACCTCAGGCACAGGGCCCAGGCCCTGGTCCCCAGGTTGGCCCTTAGCCCTCGCCCGCCAGTATACTTGTCTCCCTCCATATGGGTAGGTACTCCTCCTGCTGGATGTCTAGCATGATCTCCAGGCCACTGCCCATGCCACCTGCCCGGCTGGGCAGTGAACTCTGCGGATCGGCGTTGAAGGTGTAACACTTTCCATAGCGAGTATAGACCTGGAGGAGGATAGACCATATCAGTAGCGGGACTCTTTTTATTTTTATTGACAGGTTCTCTCTGTGTGGCTCACATCTCCCTTCATCCATTCCTGTCTTCTATTCTCTGCACAGCAGTCAAAATACTCAAATCCAGTCAAGCTCCCTATCAGATTCTATCTGTAACTCACACATCATGTTGTAAACCTCAACTATAAACAATAAAACTTATTTTATTGTTTGTGTGTGTACATGTATATGTGTGTGCATGTGTGTGTCTGTGCAGGTGGAAGCCAGAGGTCAATGTCAGGTGTCTTCCTCACTTGCTCTCCACCTTCTTCCTGGAGACAGAACCTTTCACTGAACACGGAGCCCATCAATTTGGCCAGACTGGCTGGCCAAAGAGTTCCAAGGATCCTCTTGTCTCTGCCTCCCCTGTGCAGGAATTACAGGAACAAGTCCCCCTGCCTGGTGTTTACATGGTGCTGGAATCAGACTCAAGCTCTCATGTTTGTGCAGCGAAAACTTTAACAACTGAGTCATGTCCTCAGGCCCAGTAAAACTTATTTTAAAACTAAAGCAGTTTCCCACTTTGGAGAGGATGAAGTCAGACCCCTTCCCTAGCCTGAAAGTCTTCATTCAGTGTGACTCTGGCCCTCATCTACTGCCCTGCCACCCCAAATCTGTGACGAACCCACCTCAGACCTTTGCTTTTGTTGCCCACCACACAAATACTCTAGACCGGGCTAGTTGTCTGGTCCCACTCACATCCTGTGTTCAGTGTGTTTGTTTGTTCAGTCTATATCTAGACCTGAGACCTTGCTCATCTGCTTGTCTCACTGTCCACTGTCCATCTTCCCCAACAGAAAGCAGGCTGAAGAAGAGCAACGAGCCTGCCTGGTGTCCCATGCGCTTGCCCAGGTGTGGGGCACTAAGGACGCGTTCATACGTGGTTACATCTCCCTTTTCCTCTTCGGGAGTTCTCCCCAATGGACACCAGGTGGCGCTGACGGCCCAGGGATGGAGGCGCAGGCTCAGACCGGCGATTTAGCTGGGCCTGGAGTCCTGCAGCCGCCAGGGTGGGAATACTGCTGAGACAGAGGCAGATTCTAGTTCCCCCCGCCAGGCTCACCCCACAGAGACGCGCCCCTGGGTCAAACCCATCACAGGCAGCACCTTCCCTGGGGGCAAGGGGTCAGTGCGCTCCATCACTACCCCGCCCGTCTCCTTTGGAACGCGTTCACACCGTAAAAGCTTGAAGAGAGGGCTATCTCCCTAGGCTTGACTGCGGAGGGAGAGTGGAGAAGGATGAGGCTGTACCGAGGACTGTGAGAGTGCAGCGCTCTGAAGTCGCTGAGGGGACCTCCAAAGACATCTTCGGTGGGGGGGCGTACGGTACAGCCCCCCGCCCCCGCCTCTGCTGAATCAGCCGCAACCCTGATTCTACCTGCTCCACAGTACTTCCCTCACTCAACCTGATTTCTGAAATTTAAAAAAAAAAATTGCATCGCAAGTACCAAAACATGGTGACGTCTCCTGCTGCCCCTTTTTATCCACTCGGTGGCTCTGCTTTCTGGTAGATTTGATTATCTGGATAACAGATGAGGAAACTGCAGTTCAGAAAGATGATGTGACTTGCACAAGGTCACACAGCTAGTGAGCAGCCGGAATTCATCAGAATGCAAAGCTCTAACTACTCCCATAACTCAGCGTTCGCATCATCCTACCCCAAGCGTATTCACATCAAGAGCCAGCTCTCACCTAGGGATGGGAAGAGACAGCACGTGCACCGTGCGGCTGGCCCTTCCTTGCCTCTCCTCTTCTTTTCCTTCAGTTCTGTTCCTCTGCCCCCTCCTCTCCGCAGCGGCTGTCTTCCACTACTCACCCGTCCCTTCTCAGTGACTGGGTGCTAGTCCTAGGCTCCCATCTCTATCACCCCTGTCCCCACCTGTGCCTTTCCTGCAGCATGTTCCTGTGGGGCAGAAGAGGGTGTCACAGCCAGCTCAAGGGACTCAGAGTGCCCCAGGCATGTTAGGCTACAAGCTCAAAGTGAATCCTCACAACTACCCTGAGGTAGGTACTAGCTCCTCATTCTGCAGAAGGGGAAATCGAAGCTCAAGAGAACTACACCAGTTTGTTGAGGTCTCCAAGGTCTCCGACTGCAGTGCTCAGATGCCAGTGTGTACACAGATCACCTTTGTAAAATCAGTTCTGATTTAATAACTGGAGGTAGATAGACCCAGCTGCCTGGGAGTCTGCATTTGTACAAACTTGCTGAACCATGGGCCACACGGATGTAGCAAGGTGCTAGATGAACAGGGCATAGTGGCACAGTCCTGTAATTCTAGCTGCTCTGGAGACTGAGGCAGGAGGATCACAATTTCAAGATCCTCCTGAGTTAGAGAGTGAGTTCAAGGCTAGCCTGGTTGACTTAGTGAGACTCTGTCTCAAAAAGTAAAGAGGACCAGGGATGTAGTTCAGTGGTAAATGCTTGCCTAGTGTGTGCTAGGTTCTAAGTTCTGTCTCTACTAGTGTAAAAAGAAAGAAAGAGAAGAAAGAAAGACATTAGAGGAAGATACAAGAGCCCGACAAGGCAGCTTGGCCCTGGCCCTGCACTCTCGGGACATGACTGGAGGGAGGAGAACCTGAAGTGCATTGGGTACAAAACTCCTGGCTCCCCAGAGGTGAGCAACAGACCAACGAGAGAGCCCAGAAGTATCCAGCGTCTTCCTGTCTCGGGCCAAGAAGATGCTGGAATCAGCTCCTGCTGATGCAGCCAGTTTTGAGGGCATGCTTGAATTAAGAGGCTAAACGAGGCCCAGGCTGCAGGGGAGAACCCTAGGCATGAGCTGCTCACTCGTGTCCCTCTGCATTCACGCGACCTCTGCAGAACCCTGCCTACCAGGCAATATTATGGGCTCTCCAAAGCTCAGCTCCTCTCACGTGTCTCCATCTCCCTGAGGCCTGGAGTCCTGAATCCCTCTTGGCATCCCCAAGGTCTGGTAAGATCAGCAGAAGGAAGGGTGAAGGACAGAAGAAAAGCAAACAGGATCAAACACTCGGACTTTGTCCCAGGTTTTTTGATAAATGCTTTTGATGTATTTTCTCCTTGGAGCCTCCAGGCAAGCCACATGAGGTAATTATTGTTTCCCCCATGAATGATGGAGTAGCTGAAGCTCAGAGAAGTAGCTTGGCTATGGGCACACAGCAAGTAAGGGCTTTGGAGATCCAAAATGGAAGAGAGCCCCATTCGAAAACAGTCAGTGCTTATAAAACACAATGGCCTCAGTGAATGAAAGACTCCTGGGGGCTCCTGGCCCTGGGTGGGGCAGTATTGGAGGTATATGCTTATGTCAACAGATGCACACCGACACATGCTACAGGACCAGCCCCCTTCAGGGTCCTGGCCTGAGAGGAGTGTGATTACCTAGCACACGCGCCCATGAAATAATTGTGAGGTGGGGAGACAGTAAATGACACAGAAGGTGGGTGGAATTAGTTCAGGTCCAAGGGACACTCTGCAGGAAATGGACAGGCCAGACTGGCAGGACTGGGCCACCTGCACAGCCTAGGTCAGGCCCCACTGCTGGGCAGAGCACAGCGTTGCCCCGGAGACAGTGCCTGGCCCAGGCAGTGGTGGTGGAGCTAGCCACCAGCTCCTAAGTGGCAGAATTCTGGCGGCAGCACAGCCGGCAGCTTCCTCCATGGAGACGGCACGGCTGCTCAGCCACAAGGTCCCTTTGGTTGTCCACTGCTTCCTCCCCACAGACTGGCCTGGAGGGAGGGTGTGTGTGCAGTAGTTGAGAACCCAAGGCTCAATCATGGAGAGGGTTAGTCCTGGGCCAATTAGTGTCCCGATGGTGAAGGAACCATCTCCAAATAATCTCAGCCTCTAAGCCCTGCCCATGGGGTTTTGGCCCCAGGTCAAAGGCCTACTACCTCCTCTCTGCCTTGGCTCCCAGGCCCACTCTCCCAGCTCTGGTGGAGTGTGTGGCTTACTAGATCCCCTTCTGGGCTGAAGAGGCATAGCCTGTAGGCAGGCCACACTTTGAATCCCTTCACTACCTTCAACCACTACCGATCCCTCTCTACTTCCCCCATTAGCACTGGCCGGAGCCCATGTCTGTTTTCTGGTCTCAGTCTGCCTCTCCAGTGCTTCTCTAGCCCCCTGCCCCCTCATCTATCTGTTCCTGGCACCCAATCAATTGTCCCTCAGGACTCTGTTTCTCTGCCCCTGGCCCTTGGTCAGCCTGTCCATCACCCCAGCAAATCTTTCTCTTCCTCTGCCTAGAGGCTTCCTGCCTCTCTTTTCCTTACTATCTGCACCTATTTGCATTCTTCTCCATTCATTGTTGCATGTGGGGTATCCAGTCTCTGTCTCTTGTCTTCCTCCCAGACTTTATCTGGGTCTGAGGTCACCCAGGTACCCTCCCCCTTCTCCTGCTCCCCTCTAGTCTGCCTGAGACAGTGATCAGGAGCTGGGAGAGATCTGTCCAGAGCTGGCTTCCCTGAGCGATGGCTTCTCTCGGCCCTCTGAGCTCCATCCATCCACAGCTCCCATTTAGCTGTCTCTCTGTCTGGCTTTCCCTCTAAGCCCTCCCCAGTTTCCCTTCCTCCCTGCAGCCATACAGCCCACAGGGTTAATAGGCAATTAGCAGGGCCAGGGCTCAGCAATGTGGGGGAAGAAGGCCCTGGTCCTCTAGGAGATAAGAAGCAGCCAGGAGCAGCAAAAACCAGGCAGCTAATCCCACAGCTAATCTGCAGCCTGGGCTTTATCTCTCCCGCCTTATGGGCACCCTGCTTCTGCCAAGACCCTAGCACCTTCCTCCTAGCTACTTCTTTATGGATGGCAGCCCCCTCTCCACCCTCCTCTGGGATGAGCCCCATACCTCAGTTTTAGGAGCCCTGAAATGAATTTCCCTTCACCATGCAATATGCTAGGGTCTACTATGGGCCAGTGGAGGGAGTGCACCATCATCCTGGCTAGGCTGTGACTAGCACCCTAGGGTCAGAGAGCATCTCCGAGCTCTCAGAGATGATCCAGATTCCAAGTCCCATCCTTCCCTGTTTCTCCACGTACAGAGGAAGGACAATGGCATCAATTCAAAATGCCTGGGTGTTTGTATGGTCAGAAGCTTGAGGTCACTCAGACCAAACCCCCATTGTACAAAGGCTGACACAGAAGTCTGGAGATGCCAAGATATGTGAACAACGGCCCACGACCGAGTCCTCCTCCCCGACTAGTACCAGATTCTTCACTAAATTTTTCACCTCCTTATTAAGAGTCAGTAGACATTGGGTCCAGCTGCAAGTCTATCTCAGCCTGTGACCTAGGTTAGTGATTTGTCAGCTTTTTTGGACCTGAGTTTTCTCATCTGTCAAATGGAGGTTTCCAGAATATTCCTGTCTTTACTTATTTCATGGGGTAGTGATAAGTCTCAAAGGAAATAAAATAGGAGTCCAATGGCAAGCACCTGCAGTCCCAGCTACTCAGGAGTCTGAGGCAATAGAATTGCTTGAGCCCAGGAATTTGTGGCAACATAGTGGACCCCACTTTCTTAAATAAACAAATAAATGAACATTTGTAAAGTGAAATAATTTGCACTAGCCTCAATGTTAGTATATGATGCTGGAAATGAATACAGAAGCTGCACAACAAGAAAGAGACACAGATTTTAGAGTCTCACAAAGAAGGGTTCAAATCCTGCCTCTTCCACCAACATTGAAAAACAACCCGAGACAGTGATCAGGAGCTGGGTGCCTGACAACCTCTTTAAGCCTTGGCTTGCACCTCCATAAAAGGCAACCAGCAATTCTGCCTCCTCAGGTTCAGACTGCAGATTAGAGATAAACTCAGGGTGATGCACGGCAGGCGCTCGGAGCAGGGGGCCCACTTAGGGAAGGGAGATTCCAGCTAAGACTGCCACAGCTGCTTTGGTTTGGGACCGACACTGGGTCCAGTCTCACAGGGCATCCTGTCTTTGGTAAAGACATCTACACCTTGGGAGCTGTTTGGGGCTTGGAGCCCTTTCAGAGCGCTGGGATATGGCTCTCCCAGCAGACAAAAGACTCAACCAGCTTACCTCTGGGACTTGCTCTTACTTAAGCCTGTGGGATTTGGATTCAGTCACTTAACCTCTCCATTTTTCATCTGTGAAATGGGAATAAAATCAGGCACTCTTCAGTGGCAATACAAAAAAGAGATAACTACATAACGCATCAGCAACAGCTACTCTGAACCAAGCAATCTTGAATACTTTACATAAATGAACTCCTCCACGCTCAGAAAGATAGGCAGTATTCTCATTGCCTACATTTCACAGACAAGATGATGAAGGCACAGAGAGGGTGAGGCATTTTTTATCAGGGTTCCATGATGCAGCAGAGCAGGGGATAATGGGTATTCCAACAACACATATGTCAAACACTATTTGTTGAACCTTTCCAATATGTCTGGCACTGTGCTTGGTGCCGGGGATATATCCCAAAACAAAAGAGTCTGCCTCAAGGAGTTTGCTGTCTGATACAGAGGCATGCATTTATTCAAAAACTGTTTGCTGAGCACTTATGCCATGTGCCAGGCACATTGAAGGTGCCAGGTCCACAAGTGGGAACAGAACACACAAATCTAACAATCACATAAATAGATGCTACTGGCTGTGCTCTGTGCTGCCATGGGGATCCTAGGCCAAGGCCTGTAATGGTCCACAGGAGTTTGGTTCTGGCTGGAGGGTTAGGGAAAGCTTCTTTGAGCTAGCCTGCTGGCCTCACTATCCAAGGAGATCAGATGAAGATTTACAGAGGACACACTACCTCCCACACCCCCAACTTCCAGCCGGCCTGACTCGACCAATGTGCAGGCTGCAGGGCACTTTCCAACCACATAGTCAACTCAGTTCCCAGTCCTCACTACCACTCACATGATTTTTAGGGAGCTTTCATCTCCAAGGTGGATCTGGTAAGCAGGTGGTGTTTGTTCAAATCTAAGTGTGAGAACCAAAGTGGGCCAGGAGGACATGGCTAAGACTCGGGAAGGCCCACGAAATGGAACATGCTGTGGGCCTCAGCTCACATCCACTTCCTAAATGGAACTCCGCCTCCCCACCCCCTCCCATCCCCGTACCCGCCCCCCCCCCCCCCCCCCCGCCGCAAACCTGTTCCCAGGCTCCTCAAGCCTTAAACTCTAGAAAGTCAATTTTGCAGGTGGCAGTATTTGCAATTGGTAGCAAAGTCCTTCCCTAGCATTCCCGACCCTCGATGCTCGATGCCAAGTTCACATGACACTGTGAGGCATGCACCCACCGCGACGGGCCGGGGCTCCCTGTTCCACCAAGATTGGGGTGGCAGTGGGGACAGAGTGGGGGACGAGTGGGAGGTCGCCCTGCAGGAAACCTTGTCCTAGACGCACGCCTGGCGGCCCAGGCTTGGCCGCCCGCACCACGAGGCAGCACCCACGGGCGGTGCTCCCCGCCGGCCTCCTCTCCCTCCCGTGGGGCAGGCATCCATCACCGCGCAGCACCCTCCCTCAGTCTCCTCCGGGCGCCTCAGCTCTCCCTAGGTTTGCCTCATTTGCATTCCCTCGGCTCCCGGCTCCTCGGCAAAGTGACCTCCGCGCACACAGCAGCGCCAGAGGCTTCCGCGCGGAGGGAGACACCGTCGCCCGCCTTGGCCGGGGAGGGGACGAGCGGGGCGGGAGCCGGGACAGCCGGGATGGGGGTGGGTGCGGAAGAGACGAATGAGAGCGGGGCGCGGCTGGCGAGCCTGGGAACCCCCGAAAGGCCTGGTGCTGAGGGGGCTCGGAAGGACTTGGGTTGGATTTGAACCCGTGACTTCGGTCCATAGTTGGGCTAGAGTAAGATTTGGGAGGTTACTGCGAGGTCCAGGGAGTTGCGCCCTAGAAATGAAACCTCAGCTCCCAAACTGCACAGCCTCTACTCGCATCCTCTCTGGAGAGGGCCTGTTCCGCAGAACAGTCACCCAAGTGTTCCCAGCCCTCTGGGTTGGGGGTGGGGGGAGGCTGCCCAGTCTCCTGGCCCCCGCTCCCCCGTCCCCTGCGCTGTTTCCCCTCCCCCTGCTTGGTATTTACACCTTTCACACATTTGTAAGCTATTATCCTGTCCACGCTTAGTCACCGCTGAGCCAAGCGCCACGGATTTAGCTCCTTTAATCTTTCCTCCTAAATCAATCCTCCATTTCCCCTTAATCATCCCGTGGCTCCTCTCTGAACTCTCGCTGCTGCCTCGGCTGCCGCAGCCTGTGCCTATCTCTCTGGAACTGCTCCCCCTCCAATCCAAAGCTAGTGTCCCAAGGGCACTGTGAACATTTGGGGGGTGGATTGGCTTTTCAGCCCTGCCACCCCCAGCCTGGGAGCCACGGGAAGAAGTGCACGAATCTCTACCTCTTCGTGGAAGACGCACAGCATCAGAGCCTTTCTGTTCTCAGCTTCAGGCTCTCTCCTTTTCCTGCCTGCCCATCCCACAGCATCTGGGGGAGGTCTGAAGACCCTAAGTCTCTGTTATGGCCTACCCAAAGCAAAAATAATGACAACAAAACCACAGTCATCCTGGTGGGCCAGGCCCTCTACTCTCAGACCTCCCACTCAGGCCACCAGGCTGGCTGTCCCCACCTTCTCTTGCCCGAAGCTACTGTCCTCTTCGCCTCTCCAGAGTGCTTATCTCTCCTGGACCGCCCTTGGGCTCTCTTTTTACTTGCCCCTCCGGTCTAGTAGGGCTGGCTGACTCCCGGGCCTAGAGGCTGGGTTTTCTCTCAGGTCCCTTGCCTCCAGATTTCTGATCCTCTCTGCCCCTTAGCCCAGACCTGGGTCCGACAGCCCTGCTCTCTACCACAAGAGGGGGCTCTGGAAGTCCAAGAGCAGGGGTGGGCATCCATGAAGGAGTGCAGAAAGATGCAGGGTAGGAGGGGGACGATATGGGGGGCCATTTCTTCAAATGCTAATCAGCATCTTCCGGTAGTGCGACGAGAAGCTGAGTTGGTAATGAGCCCAGCTCGGGGCTGATTCCTGATTAATGAAGAGGACACGGGGTTTCTGAGTGGGGCTGGGTGGGGCATGTCCCTCATGACCCTCCCTAATGCCCTTGAACACCAGCCCTAGGCGACAGTAACCATCCCTGCCTATCCCTGCGGGCACACCACCCGAACCTCCTCCACCAGCTTCACTGCCGGTGCAGCCAGACTGCGAGCGCCCCCTCCAGGACGCCCCGAGGAGCAGCAGTCAGTGCTAAATAAGAAGTAGGCAGAACCTATGTATGGTCTGCAATGTGAACTGCAGGTATCCTGCAGGATTGTTAGAATCAGGGAAATTTTTATTGAAATAAGTTGGATCTGGAGCTTCTTTTGACACCATGGAAGACCTACTAACACCCTCACCCAGGGCGACAGCCAGATCTGAGGATGGGCCCACACCCTTCCCTACCATACCCGCCTTCACTGACTACCCACCTGACTCCTTTAGACAGGATTAACCCTCAACCAGATGTTTCACTAAATGTGCACAAGGTTCACGCCTCAGAACAAGGTGGGACCAGAGGGGCAGCAGGGGATTCAGGAAGAGTTAGTAAAACTCATCTGGAAGGTGAGAGGCCGGAATCAGCCTCAAAAAGAACACCCTACCTTCCAGACCCAAAGGGGTAAAGAGCAAGTCTCTGGGTGGGCAGGGGCCATGGAGTAGCCTCTTCCACAGACAATGGCAGGGGTCAGAGGTAGAGCACAGGGACTAAGAAGGAAGCTGGGGCAGAGAGAGGGGGTTGCTGAGGAGCCTTAACTTGGGGCCCAGGGCAGCCAGGCTGGCGGTGGGTTTGTATGTAGTCCCCTTTGCCTCAGAGCTGTCCTGGGTGGTAGATGGGGAGGGCTACGAGGGGAGGGGGAGAGGAGGGAAGAGGACTGCCCAGCTGGAAGAGGCCTTGTCTAATTGTGCCTGATTAGTAGAGAGGAAGAGAACAGGGCGAGTGATTAATAGTCACGGCAGTCACCAGCGTGTGGGGAAGGAGGGTTGGGAGGGGGAGGGAAGCCTGGGAGCCAAGAGGGGACAGAGACAGTGATGAGCCCACAGGGCCTTGGCCTCCTGCTCTCCCAGGGGCTGCCTGCACCCTTGATTCTAGGAGCCCTACATAGAGGGGCTAGGACCTATCCTTGCCTCCTTGGGGATTCCTTCCTTTTTCCTGCCTCAATTTTTCAGACAGGGAAATGGTAGAGAAGAAACCTAAGTCTTGTCTTCCTCTGAGAAGAAAGGTGTCTGTGTTCATATGGTGCTTTCAAGAATCCCAAATCCCCAAACCAAACTGACTCCATCCTCAGCTTAACCTAGGACCTCAGCTTGATTTCCATTCACAGCCTACAGCCATCACCATAAGTACAGCTTTTAGTCCCACCCAGCAGAAATTCCAGCCTTGCCCTAGTCAGCCAATCTGAGCCTCTTTCACCAGTATGTTGTCCAAGACAACAGCCACTAGTCAGGCATGCCTAATCACATTCTGAATGCTCAACAGCCACATGTGGCTAGAGACTACCACGTTGAACAGCACAGACATGCCATCATCACAGAAGGTTTATTCGCTAGCACTGACCTATAGAGTGTGTGCACATTCTTGCACATATGCCTGTTTGAGAGGGCTATAATCTCAGAGGATGATATGGGCCTGAGGGTCACAAGGAGGAAAGGCTAAAGGATGGAGAACAGTGGTGTACCAAAGCTGGGATCAGAAACCAGCAAATGATGAACAGTGTAGTTAAAAAGATGGCCAGGAGCTAAAATGGTAACATTTATGACAAATGACATTTGCAGAGTGCATGCTACATGCATGCCAGATAGTGTGCTAAACTCTTTACGGATACCTCCTCAATCCTCACAACTGCCCTATATCCTATGTAATGAATACACAATGGGGATGCTCATGGGAGTGCTTTAGTTTTCCCACATAACTGGAATAGAGCTGAGGTTTAAGTTCACATGATCAGGAGGCTCTAGACCTCACACATGGTGCACAGGCCCCCGCTGAGAGGAGATGCTAGCTTTTAGAGCCACCTTGCATTGTACAGAAAAAGCAGTGAAGGCTAAGGAGAAAGTGATTGCCTCCTACTAAGTGGGCAGACTGAAAGTGAGCCACGGTAGGGGAGATAGAGCTGGGGCCTGGCACACAGCTGGGGGGCTAGTGGCAGGAATCAGGGAGGAAAGGGGTTGGATGAGGCATAGGATGATGGAGGAGGCAGAACTGGGAGTGGGTTGGTGTGGGGCTGAGTATGGAGGGGAGAGAGAAAGAGAAGAACCTTTAAGGGCTTGGCTAGAGGAAAGCAGGATGGAGAAGGACAGAGCACCCCACCCCAACAACCTCTCCTTCTTTCCTCTCTCCTCTCCAAATATGGTCAGCCCCATCTCATTCCTTAAGCCTCCCCACCCTTCTTTAGCCCAGAGTGGCCTCTCTTTCTGAACTCGGGCTCTTATCATCCATGTACCTCATCTGGCAATTAATCCTAGCACCTTATGACACTGCCTGCATGGCTGATTAACTCTTGCATGGTTGCTTAAGCTTTTGAGCATCCCTATGCCTGTTCTACCAGGAGACTGTAGGCAGCTTGAGGACAGGGACTGGGGACTAGGGCTTCCCTTATTTGCTGACCCAATAGGTCCTAGCAAGGAGCCTGATGCATAGTAGGCACACAGAATTGCATGTTGAGTGGCTGGGAGTAAATGGAGGAATATTTGGGAGCGTGGGGGCGAAAGCGATCGCAGTGGTACCAGAAGCAAAAGCAGCAGCTTAGGGGACTGGGGGAGGGCACATTACCCAGAGTAAAAATAGGCTGGAAAATGTGACATTTATTAACTTGGATTCTGGAGGAAAGGTCACAGCAGAGTGGGGAGTGGGAAGGAGGAAACAAGGAAGGCAACAAAAAATGCATAACAGCCCCTTACTGAAGCCTGTCCGTCACAGTCACTGACCACTTCACCACCCACTCTCTGGCAGGTGCCACCCCAACTGGCTCTGTATTCATCTCACTCATCAAAACCCCTAAATCCCCATCATAGACCCCACAACCTCGCCAGGCAGCTGATTATGGAGCTCATGTCCTCACCAGAGGCCTCAGGTCTTCATTTCCCTTCTCCATTCTCACCCAGGCAGTGTACCCATCTTCCCCATTGCCATGGGTCCCAGCCCAGCTCCTAATTGTCTCGGGTCCAGGAGAACTCTGCACAGCAGATGGGGACATGGACAGGAGGGTGTAAGTCTAGGCTAGGCTGGATATAGGGAAACAGGAATCCCCAAAGGAGGTTCTGTCTGCAGTGCTTGCTTTGCCCTTCTTTCTCTGGGTGTCCTAGAACAGGCCCATGGTTGAGACCTATAAGCTTCTAGCCTCCTTCTCCAGCCCCAGAGTACCATGAACCTGTGAAAAGCTACCCTTGCTCTGCCCGGTCCTCCTAAGGATCCCAGGAACTCTTGGCCTGGATCAAGGGAACCTGTCCCTGTGTGCTCTGGACACCTCTTATCCTGTGACAGCACAAATCCTGTCAATAGGCCTTCATTTCCTCACTCCCTCCATCTCTTCCTTCACTGACATGTGTCATTACCCTTCCCTTTTCCTGCCTGCCCCAACCCAGGCCTGGGACACAAACTCTAGCTCAGTGACACAAAGACCCCATTGATTTCTGCCCCAGCAGCACCTGCTGAGACTAGGCTTCCCCCTCCAACTCCAACACAGAGGGGAGCGGCTTAAGGCAGGAGTCCCACAGATCCCAAAGGCCACACTCACTCTACACCCCACCTCCTTCTTGGGGATTCTTCCAGCTCTGGCTTTGGGAGGCAGCTAGACAACAGACTGATACCACCTGACTCCAGTCCCAGTGCAATCTCCTCCCTCCTGACCCTCTCTCCATGTAATTCCCCTGCCGCCTCCACCCACACACCCCAATGGCAAGAAGCCGGAGACGCTGCAGGCACGCCAGAGTGTGAACCTGGTTGATGTGCATTTCCTGGTGACACTGAGGCAGTGAGTGAGTGAGAGCCTGAGGGTGGGGACCTGGGCTCTGAGGGGGAAAGTCCCCATTGCTGCTGGAGGCTGGGCCTGAATGGGCACCGTCTTGACACCACAGAATTTTGCACATGCACCAGGCAGTAGCCACAAGGATGAAACCATACACACACACATAATGCTGGGAGTCAACTGGGTACTGGGGACAGGCGTCTCAAGCACACCGTGAATAATAGATAGCCTCTGAGTGTGAGAGAATGGAGCCCTGATAGACAGACCAGATGGTGTCCAAGACACGCCCCCCACACTCACACACCTGACTGTGGAAGGTGTGCAGGGGACAACAGGCAGGGCTAGCTCCCCATTCCCGGTAAGGATATATGTGTCTGTGTTCACACGTATAGGACCAGTGGTGCCATTGGTCCCTGAATGGAGAATGGGAACAGTGGTCGGAATAGATGTGGGGAAGGTGTCAGGGGCTGGCATGCCATCCTCAGCATGACCACATCTTTGGTAGCTATAAGTTGGGGTTCAGGCGTAGAGATGAGTATCTCTCTGAGTGTGTGGGTGTGCAAGTGTGCATGTGAGTATAGTAACAGGGACACTGAGTGTGTGTGAAACAGAGTATACAGGGAAACTGTCCCTGAACAGGAGTGTGTATGTGTGTGTGCCAGCTCATAGGGTGAGTTATGCACATAGAGTGAGTGAGTGATTCCCAGTGTGAGAGCCAGAGCCAGGCAAGGGAGCAGCAGGAACAGGGGCCGGAGGGGGGCACTGGCAGTGGGAGAGGCCGAGGGGAGCATGAAAGGGGGATGTGTGAGGGCTGCTGTGAAGGGGGCTGTGTGAGACACAGAGACGGAAGAGACTGGCACCCTGTGTACAGGAAGACCATTTTCATCCAGCTGGCTGGCCAGAAAGCAGCCCTGAGTCCTTCCCTAGTCAGGGATCCCCTAGGAACCCTTTCCCTGTCACTATTTTTTGGTGGGAAAAATCCAGTCACCCCAGAAGAAAAGGGAAACAAGAGCAGAGTGGGCTCAGTCGGTCTTGCCTCAGGATGAGGACCAGCTTCAGGACCCTGAACCTTTCCCCGGGACACCCCTGGCCCCCACCCCTGGGCACTGCAGAACCAGAAGAGGAGCGGCACCATCAGGGTAAGCCCCTCTGAGCATCTGCTGCTCCAGGGTTAGGGAGCCAGAGGGAAACACCAGCTGGGGGAGACACGAGGC
This sequence comes from Eospalax fontanierii, assembly GCA_035773235.1. Classification (NCBI taxonomy): domain Eukaryota; kingdom Metazoa; phylum Chordata; class Mammalia; order Rodentia; family Spalacidae; genus Eospalax; species Eospalax fontanierii. The sequence goes on from CM069530.1 coordinate 20,401,506, forward strand.
TCGCCTCTGGAGGCAGAAGGAAGGGAAGCCCTGTCGAGGATGCCCTCACATACCACCCTCCACCCTCACACCAGCCTCTGGCCACCCCAGGCCAGGTGGCCCGGCTGGCAGAACTCACCACAGAGAAGTTGCTGGCGGAGCAGTGGTGCCCACTGAAGTTGCAGCTCTTGAGCATGTCGGCGAGCTGATGGCCAGTGCGGTTGAGTATGTCTACCATGTCTGGCTCTGGGTAGCGCAGGCCAGCTGCACGGTGTCCATCCCGGTCTTTGGGGGGCAGCCCTGTCAAATTGGCCAGGTGAAAGATGTCAGCATCGCTCAGTGCTGAATGCCGGAAGCGGTTGATGTTGCAGAGGGTGACCGCTGGGAAGCCCGCCATTGGGGCAGGGGCAGCAGGGTCCATGGCTACCAGGTGAGGCCGGGTCAGGTAGCCCCTAGCCAGGCCAGCTGCCTGGTACAAGAAGGCAGCCAGTGAGGTGAGTAGGGCCAATGCCCACAGGGTTCTGCGCAGTCCATGGGGTCCTGGACCACAGGCCCGGCCCAGCCCATGCAGAGTGCTGGTGCTGGCAAAGGTGGCCAGGTCCCGAGGGGCTGCTGCCCCCTGTGCGGCCCCCAGGAGGCTCTGCTCATCCCCTGCCTCCTTCTCCTTGGGTTTTGCATCCTCCTCAGCAAATTTGATTTTGCACACAATCTCGATCGGCATCTGTCCCCGGCTGCTGGGACTGGCCAGAGCCTCACTGCTACTGTCCCTCCCTGGTCAGCAGCCCTGGTGCCCTCCGGAGTGGTGGTGGTGGCAGCGGCTGCTCTTCTAAACTCAGGGCAATCAGGAGGAGGATGGGGACGGGGTGGGGGCCCGAGGTGGGGGCGTCCCTCCCACTCCCAGCAGCTCCACAGCCCTGATGCTGCCTCTGCCGCGGCTGCCTCTGCCGCTGCTTGTCTCTCTCCTCGATCGTCTCCTTGTGGCTTCCCTTATCAGCACCAGCACAGCTGTCAGCCCCTGCGTGTGTCCCTGCGAGCGAGCGAGCGAGTGAGCGAGGGAGCAAGCGCTGCTCCGCCACGCCGCGCAGCCCCAGCCGCTCCGCTCAGCATGTGCTCCGGAGCCCACCCCGTGCTTAATAATTCAGGACATGTCAACAGCGTTTCACCGGCAGCATGGGCAGCAGGAGCCAGGCCAGGGAGGGGAAGCCCCCCCAGCCCGGAATGGGGATCCCCGGGCTTGGGATGCTCCTCAAACTCTTGCTATACCTTAGTCACTTGTGGGGGTCCTAGATATCCCACTCCCAGTTCACTCAGGGAAGAGTGCTATGCCTACCTAGAGTGTTCAGCCGACTCCTTGTCACTTTTCTGGACCACACCCCATGAAGGGTCAACCATCTCTACATCCCACCTCCTTGCCTCCCTTACTCCTGACTCTAGTCTCCAAGTGATCCCACTGCCCCACTCACAGCAGCTTCCTGGAACTCCTTGAGAGAGCCACTTGTTTGAATAAGGGAGGGAAGAAAGGAGGGCAGGCAAGACAGACTAGGGAGACAACTGTAGCTCCAAGGTTTTCTTTCCCTAGAGCTTTGCTGCTGACTTCAACACCCACCATGCTCCTGCCCCCTCAGGAGGGAGGCTGGCTCCCTTTCACTGACTTTGCCCCTATCCCCAAACCCAGGCACTCGTGTGACTGGGACAGAGGCCACCCTGGCTGACTTGCACATCTGTGGCCACTTTACTTCCCTGATGGTCTCCAAGTCCCTTAGCTATGACCAAGCATGGAGGGGAGCTGGATGAGCTAGGCCTGAGAGCAAAGAGGAGCTCAAAGGTAGGGAGGAGGGTGGAGAGAGGAAGGAGGGGGGGAGCCCCATGGAGGTATACTAGGGAGTAGGAAGATGACTTGATGCTCCAATGGGAATGCTATACTAAGGAAAATCATGCCCAGGATGCCCTGTCTCCTGGCAGAGCTGGGCAGAGGAGCCCTGTGGGCTGTCTTTTGTTGAGGGGAACCCAAACACATGGGTTATCATCACAGGTGTAGGGGGGGTGGAGGGTGTAAGCCCCTGTTGGTTCACCAGGAGGGGATACATTTGTACTCCCTGCTTGGGGGGCAGCAAGAATGGGCCACTTGACCCCTGGGCGGGGCATGTGAAAGTGTAAGCTTTCGTGGGGGAAGTACTTGTCCCGGGAGGAAAGGGGTGCTGATTAATCGAGGCGCTAATGAGCAGCAGGGAGAGGAAGCTCGGAGGGGCGGGGGAGGCGGCTCCATCGATCCAAGCCGCGGTACCAGCAGCTTGAAAAAAAAAAAAGTGAGAAGGGAATCGATCGGAGGGAAACGGCAGCTGCTGGGGATTAGAGCCCGAGGTCCACCCTCTGCCCAACGGCCACCCCTCCCCTGCGTCAGACTGGCCCCCGCAGTCTTAGTCTGATCCTTAAGGAGGGCCCAAAGGTGGCTCCCCTGGGTGGGGGGCAGGGAGCTGCTCAGTTCGCCCTGGTTACAAGGCCAGGTCAGGCCCCAGTGAGGGTCACCCCAGTGTGGAATCCACCCTTACATCCAGTCCTACCTAGGCATGCATGCCATCCTACCTAGGTTGGCCCCAATCTTTTGGCAAAGTGGCTTCCGACAGCTGGGAAGGGTTCCCATGGCAAAGGGCCCCACAGCTGGGTTTCCCCATCAGCCTCCCATGAGTGTAAGTCAGCAGGCTCCCCAAACTGGGAAGGTAGGACTCCCTGGGAGTAGATTCAGGTGCTGCTTCTGACTGGGACACAGTGGGAGAAAGTGGAGCTGACTCTGGAAGGAGCTGCTAAGTTCTTTCTCAAGGATGACCGCAGACAGCTCCCTCTCTATCCTATGTCCTGGCAGTCCTCTCCCATACTCTCCCCTCCCTGGTAGACTTCCAGACCTTTCCAGGGCTCCCCACCCCACGATTCCTCCCCATCTTTCTCTCTCTCTTCCCATTTCTCCCAATATTGATTTTTCTTTACTGTTTTTTTTTAAAGGTGATTTAATTGCTTTTTTAAGGTTACTTCAGTCTGGGGCTCTGCCAAGAAAGTAGGAGCTGCCCCCCAAGCTTTCCCCAGTTCTCACTACTGCCCTGGCATCCTGTCCCTGAATTCTCTGGCATCCGCTGAAATCTCAGGGTCATGCTGCCCCCACCACACACTGACCTCTATGAGGAGTCCGGATGATACCCAATTTCCCCCTGGGGCAGCGGGAAACCATCCACTTCTGAAAGGAAAGGGGCTGGGTGGTAAATGCATACCAGGAGAGGGGGCTGTGCAGGGCTATGGGAGAACTCCAGGCCACTGCGGATGAACTGCAGTTTGTTGCAAGCACACTCCCACTCCCACCATTGCCCGGTGGCCAGCTGTCTCTAATTGTCCCCAAGTCCCCACCATCCCGCTCCCCAGACCTCCAGGAATCTGGTTTTGCTCAGTGAGGCTCCCCATTCTTCCAGCACATCTCTTGGCTTTTGCCACCCACTCTTCCCCAACCCCTCCGGCCCCCTTCCTCTCCTTCCACACCCCCTTCGCCTCTGGCCCTGTCCCCTCTTCCCCCTCTCCCTGCCTCCCTGCCTGCCTCCCTCTCTGCCCGGCTGCAGTTGGGTGATAATCTCCCTCATTTAGCCTCCCGGCTGCTTCCCCGGCTCATTGCCCAGCTGGTCCCTGGGGCCTGGCCCAGCTTCTTCCCCACCCCCACCCGGAGCCCTGAGTCCAACTCCCCCGGCCCGCCTGGCTTCTCTTCCCAAATCTCAGGGGACCAGCTGCCCCTTGCAAGTGAATCCTCAGGGCTGAAGGGAGCTGTCCAGGACCTGAGCTAGCTGTGAGCACATGGGAGGGGCTGCTAGGAACCCTGGAGCTGGGTGTATGGGGAGGGGCTGCTGCTCTATCAAGATGTGGAATCCCATCTGAGGCTCCTCTGCCCTTCAACTGTCCCCATTCCCCAGATTTGTCCATAGCCCAATTCTCCACTGTCTAGAAGGTGAATTAGGCTTCCTGAAACTGAAAAAGGTAGCTAAACTGGGAGGTAAAGGTTAAGAAGACAGAGCTGGGCATGCAGGCAAAGCCCGGAGGGGGCATCAGGGAGGGCAGGATGGGTTGGCTAGGGGCATTGAGAAGATGCTTGGAGGTTTTATTTGGGCAAAACGCCCCAAAGGGGGACCCATATTCTTTCAGGATCAACTTGAAGGGGGTCCCAGGAAGCCTCTTTCACCACACTGGAACACCTAAGCTAAGCTGCAACTACTGGTTCCTACCGTCTGTGGAACCTTGACTGGCTGGCTGGCTCTATTCACAAACTACACAACCCTTGAACTCCTAGGCAGCATTATCTAGATCGAGTCCCCTACCTCCTGCTCCCAAGGGGCACTTTCTTGCCGCCAACCCCAGCCCAGAAACCTGACCCTGGGAGGCAGGGGAAGTCAGTGTGGGACACATGTGGGCGGGAAGGGACAAGGATGGGGAGGGTGTTGGCCGGGCCAGGCCTGACTGGCGAGCCAGCGGCGGTGACAAACGGGCTGTGCGGAGGCCGAGGGGCGGGGGGGCGGACGGCGGCTGATTTATCTGGGTTATTTATGCCGCGGACGAGGCAGGAGAAGCGGTTAATGAGAGTCCCGGCGAAGGGGGGTGGGGAGGCCCGGACGTGATCTGAGGCGGCTGAAGAGGGTTAGTGTCCCACCGCCAGGCCCTGCCCCCACTGTCGCCAGTACCCTGCACCCCCCACCCCAGAGTGCTCCTTGGGCCATCCCGGCGAAGCACCCACTCTCTTCGGTCTTGTACCCAAGCCGTCCCTATTTGGGTACTTTTTAGCGGAGGCCATTGACCAGGAATGAAAGGGTAGGACCCAAACCTGGGGTGTCTGAGGTTACTAGGGAAGCGACCAGGAAAAGGTAGGCAGGAAAAAGAAAGATACAAATCCTGGCTGGCCAGAAACTGGGGAAGTTTGTGAGACCAATGGATGAGGCAGAGGTGGGAGAGGGAGGGCGGGGGCGGTGAGCAATCCACGGCCTCCAAGCTGAGGCTGGAGAGAAGGCAAAGGGCACTCGGGCACCCATCTGGTGTCAGCCCAGAGCCGCGATGGGGGCCTGAGTGACAGAGGGGATGGGCTGGGGGGGTGGTGCTGGTCAGAGAGCAGGGAGAGTGGGAAGGAGGGAGAAGATCCGGAGGAGGGGGAGAGGGCTGTGCAGCAGGGAAAGCTGCTGGGAGCAGATAAGGCACACAGCAGCAGGAGGGATTAAAGCTCCGAGGGGCCTGAGGGGGTGGTGGCGAGGGGTGTTCGGAAGGGGCAGGGAGGAGAAGGTTGAGGGCAAGACACTGGGCTAAGGAGATGAGCAGGAAAATGAGATCTGTGAAGGGGCAGTTTAATCAGGGGCTATTAACAGGGAAAGGAAGAAAGAAGAGACTCTTGATCATCCGTTCTCGGAAGGCCTTTCCTGCCATGGATGGAGCCCCTTCGCCTCACACACACTTGGGGCGGCAAAGCTAAGCCAAGGGATACACTGAGGAGGGTGGGAGACTGTGGGACAGCGGGGTTGGCAGACTGGCCCGAGGAGTTGCGCTGGAGAGACTGAGAGCACACGGCGCCTCCTTGAGGCGGCCAGTGGAACACAGGAGAGCACAAGGGTGGGTTACTGGTACCCAGCCAACTGCCCGGCAGGGAGACCCCACCAAACTCAGGTGTAGGCCTCTTTGTGGTAAGGAATACAAACTTGGAAGAGGCTTCCAAGGGTGAGCCTGGAGTATTCCTTACCATCCCCTGCCCTCCTAGAAGGGTATGTTTGGGCCAACGCGTACCCCTGTTCCCTCCAGACCTTGCCTGGAACACTTTAGAGGTGGCGTTGGTGACAGAAGGCAACCTTAGAGGAAAGGAAGGGAGAGAGGGGGATGCGGGAGGGGAGCGGGGGTGGCAGGCGGGGCTGGGTAATTGCATGTTTGCCAGTCTCTGCGCACGAGAGAACCTGTGTTGGTGGGTGTAGCTTCTCTTTGAGGAGTGTCTGTTGGCAGAGGTGTTAGTGTGTCTATCTCAGGGGTCTGGGCTCTCTTTGGTCCCCGCCCCCCTTTGTGTTTTGGGGAGTGTGGCTCTGGGCACACCCAGCTGTGTTCGGTGCTGATGCGGCAGATGTGGCAGGCCCCAGCTGTGCCTGCTTCCCGGAGAGGGGGAGGGGGCTGCAATCTGCTCCCCCATAATGGCTGCTGAGTGCCAGGAGGAGGGGGCTGAGAGAGAGGTGGGATTGGGGCCCTGAGCAACTCAGCAAAGGGAACAGAACCAGCAGGAGCTGCCCCCGCACTCCGGTCAGTGCTCCTGGCTTGCCCTCCCTCCTCACTTAGTCCTGAAGCCCATCCAAATTTTTCTCCACACTCAGTCCCTGTCCTCAGCTCTCCTCCCGTGTCGCCCCATTCAGCTTGGTGCCAAGGACCCACCCCCTCCCCCTCACTGATTTTACAGAATAATCTTTTTATGGAAACTGAAAAAAGCACTAATGGCAGGAACGAACCCCTCCCCCGCCCCCCACTTCCTACCCCAGTTCCTGTCTTCTCAAACCCACCCCCAGGCCAGTGGCCTCCAACTCCTCCATCTCTACAGGGCCAGGGAAGGTTGGGTGCAAGATCCCAGGGTAGCAGACAAGGGGGCTCCCCTCTTGCCTCTTCAGGCTGGGTGCTCCCACATCTTGGGCTATGAACTGTCCCCTCAAATGAGGCTTCAGTTCCTCCTAGTGAAGAACATTGTTGAAGAAGAGCGGGCACATGGCAACCTCACCCTTGGACACCTTGCACACAAGTGACCCCTCCAGCCTGAGGTGACTGAAGGCCTTAGCTTCCCCACCCCCACAAAGCTGAACCTTTCCCCTTCCTGTGTCTCTCCCCATCATGTCTCCACCCCCACTGGGGCTAGGAAGGGGGGTCCCGGGGGCCAGGGCCTGACACAGACTTATTGGATTTCACGGTGTTTTGCTGAGAAAATAATTAAATTATCATATTTATGATGGAGCTGCCATGGCCTCTGCCAACCACTTGGAACAGAAGGGTCAGGATAGGGGGAGGAGAGAGAAGGGACCCACAGCCTGGCCTTGTGGCCTCATCCTCTCCTAGCCCTTTCCTTAGGGAGGCGACCCCAGGCTGAGTAGGTGTACAACTCCCTTCTGGGTGGCAGAGGTGACAGGTATGGGGTGGAAGGCAGGCTGGGAGGAAGTATAGAAAAGGAGCTTTGGAGAAACAGGTTACAGGTCAGTATTACTAAGACCCTGGGCCATCTCCAGTGGTTCTCTCACAGCCCTCTGGGCCTGGGAGGTCACATCTAGCCCAGTCCCCAGGTCAGCCTTGGCTTGGCTCCCATTTATCTTTCTAAGTGCCCACCTAGGAAGCTATGACATCCTGGGCTCTGTCCCAGACCCTGGTGTTGACAACAAGACTCCAGCACCCTGCTGCCTGCCACCCCAGCCTGCTGCCAGGACCCCCTCCTCCCTCCCACCCAAACCCTGCCCCCCATTCTCTTCGGGTAATTAGATTCCTCTCAATTAGAAGATTACGATCATTACCAGCTCATCTGGCAACTAAGCTCAGCACCCACAGCTGGGGAAAGGGGGGTGCCAAAAGGGGCACACTGGGGTCATGGGCAAACATGAGATGTGGGGAGAACAGGGCTGAGACCTGCCAAAAGACAGTAAGCATGAGGTTGCCAAAAGGCGACCACAGCCTCTCCCAGATGGAGGACTCCTGTTAGGGGAGTAGGAGACAAAGCCTGGAAGACTCCTGGGTAGGAGCAAAATCTCCACCTTCTCAAAGCCAGGCTGGGAGCAGATGGGGCTGGCAAAGCGTTAAACAGGCCAGAGCTGGGGCTCGGCAGGAGCTGAGAGCAGGCTGCCCGGTGTTCAGCCTGGGCCTGGGCCTCCCAGCTACTATGCCTGCTTAAATCCATCAGCCGGTCCTCAGCGGTCTACAAAGCCAGGCTCAGGGAGGCAGGCAGACAGGGGTAAAGGTCAGGGGGGCCAACAGGCCAGGGAGCCTGAGGGCCTTCCTCCAGAGCAGCCAGTGCAGAAGGCTGAGGCAGTGGGAGGGGGAGATTTACCAAGGCTCTGGATTCATTATTCATGAGCCAGCAGCAAGGACTCCAATTTAAATGCTAATGTGGGGGGGCCTGACTCAGCTGCCCCCCTGGCACCCCACCCCCAGCCCAGGCACAAGTGGAGTCCAAGCTGGCTCCGAGGTTCACAGGGGTTTATTCAGGAGTGGAGAGGGAGGCCCGGCATTCCTGGCCACCCACACGGCTCCCCACATGGGAAGATTCTGTCTGGCTTCCTGGAGTCCTTCCGGGATAGACCTGGCCAAGTAGGCCACAGCCCAAAGGAGAGTGGGCAGGAGTCGTGGGGACCTTTTGGCAGCCCCCTCACAGGATGATCTGGTTGGTGAAGCTGCGGCTTAGCTCCTTGTGTGGCAGAACAATCGAGTTCAGGATGAGCACCTCGGCAGGGATCCGGACACGGCAGCCTGCAGTAAGGATGAGGGCACCAGGAAGGATCATGGGAGGTGATGGGGCAGGGAGGTGGATGACAGCACCAGGAGCAGGTCTTTGGAGTTCATGGGGCAAGGAGCTGGGGGTCCTGATGAGGCTATTGAGAGGGATCCTTCTCTGCCCATCTGTGCTCCTGGCCTCATGTCCCCAGTGACTCAGGCCTGGCACACAGCAGGCACTTGGTAAACCTTTGCTAAAGAAAACACACACACACACACACACACACACACACACACACACACACACACGCTCCCTGAAGACCTCCAGATACCACCTGTGGAACTTCTTAACCCTTGTCCCTAATCCCAGGAGCCATACCCAGAATAGTGATGGCAGGAAGTAGCTTTCCATCCTTGAAGAGACTCTCACTGTCCATGCGAGCTCGTGGGTCGTTGGGGTTGGGGTCATTGGGGGTCCCTTCAACGCGGGCCCAGCGTCCCACAGTGCTCCCCCAGCCCACAATGCTATGCAGAACACAGGTGTGCTCCTGCCAAATAGGATGGTTCAAGGTGAGTGGGGTGGGGAGCAGGAACAAGAGGGTGTGGAAGCAAGCTGCAGGGCCTGGGAGTTCACCCTTCTCGCTCTACAGGGCATACCTGGGCCCTCCCCCTCAGCCTTTTGGGTACCACACACTGCCATGTACCGGACACCTACCTGCAAGGTAGCTCCGTGGAGGACAATGCTCTCTCGTAGTCGCACACCCTCGCCCACAGTCACCCCCTTCCCAATGGAGACGTTGGGGCCCAGCTGTGGAGAGGAACACCATACCATGAGAGTGAGGGAACTGGGGGATGCCGGAACCCAACGACAGATCATAACAAAGCGGGGAAATGGACCAACACCTTGAGTTTAGGCATTCTCTGGGCTCCCCCACCCATCATAAAAGCCATTCCCTGAAGTCAGGACCACAGCTTACCACAGCTGATGGGGCCACTTTAGCAGTTGGGTGGATGTAAACGTTTCCTAGAAGCAGAAGAAACGACCTGGGGGCAGATACCCCAAAACACATCTGGATAGGGAGGGGCTGGGACTGAGCCCTCACCTCTACCCCTGAGGCAAGAGTCCAGGCTCCGAGGGCAGCCGGTAATTTGGGATGGGGTGAGTACCTCGGATTCGTGGACCCCCTGGAGTGCGCTTGGCTAGCCGTTCTGGATGTGTGATCTGGTATCTCCCCAGATAGAGCCGGGAGGCATAGAGGGCTGAGCTGGAGGCCAAAAGAGGGGTGAGGAGCTCAAGAGTCAGTAGGGCCTGTGCTTACCACCCAGCATCTCAATGGTCAGGGACTCAGGTCCTCAAGATTAGTCAGAGATTCTTTCCCAGCCCCACATACCCTGCGGACTTGATCTGGCTCCAAATACCATCAGTGAGGTGCACATAGATTTGGCCTTGCCCAGCGAGGGCTGAGAATACATCCTGCTCCAGGCGGATGGTCCCTGCCCCAGGCCATGAGCCTGGAGAATCTTCCCTGACAAAGAAAGGAGATATCATTTTCCTAACTGAGCCTAAAGGTGGGGTCTCTCCAGGAAGGAACTGGAGCTTTCACTACCTCTGCAAGCCCTTCTCTAGCTTGAGTCCTCTGTAAAGGGCTGCTCACATTCCAGGCACCTCTCTTACCACCCTGGATTGGCTGCTCTTACAGGGAAGCCCCAGGCCTGGACCCTGATGTTTCCATCCCTGTCCCCGTACGTCCTCCCCCATCATCCCTCCATCCACCATTCACCCTCCCTCATTGGATGGAATGAAACACAGACTCACCCCAGAGCAAGGCAGCTGGTGAGGGCAGAGACAGTCACAGAGAGAGGGGGGAGAGAGATGGTAGAGATGCCAGTTCAGCAGCAACAGAGACAGAGAAGCCAGGAGAGATGTAGGGTGAGAAATGGTTGTCAGCAGATGAATGAGGCATGAGATAGGAGCTAGGTGGGAAGAGGTTTCAGGCTTACAAGGGACAAATTTGACATTGGCAAGCAGGGCTCTGGGGCAGCCTGAGCAAGAGAGAGAGAGAGAGAGAGAGGGAGAGAGAGGGAGAGAGGCAGAAAATATGCGTGCCTGCACTTGAGCACATGTGCACCCAAGTGTGTGTTGCCGTCTGTTCTGAAAGACATCTCTGGGACACCCAGGGCTGGAGAGAAATGGACCAGAAGGGGAATGGGCAGGCGGTGACAGATGAGGAGCTGGGATGCATAAGGAAGAGGGACAGAATGAGGTTAGAAGGGGAGGGACTTAGGGAGGCTGGCCAGAGGTGACAGTGGGAAAGGGCAAAGGGAGGAAGGGGTGAATTGGGTGACATAGGGCTGTAGAATCTGGCAGGGCCAAGGGTCTGTGACAGGGGTGCTCATGGTTACAGGGTCATGGAGCCTGCCTCACAGTTGCCCATCCTGCTGATTATGCTGGAAAACATCCCCAAGAGGTTTCAGGGCTTCCGGAGAAAAGAGGTAGATGCCACAGTTGATGATGTCACTAATAAAGGTGCTGGGTTTCTCCACATAGTGCAGGACCTAAGGACAGCAAGAGCTGGTTCATAATGGAGAAGACCACTATTCAAAAAACTGCATACTCTCTCATCTCCAGGCTTCCAGGGACAGCTTCCTAAAATGTAGTTCACACTTTGCTCCTACCTGGCTTTCATCTCCAGAAGGTTGCCTACTCTACCCCCCCCCCCCGCCTCCCAGTATTCCAGGATGCTGATGCCCTTCTCTACCTCTTCCTCTGGAAAAACCACCTTTTGAAACCCAGTTGACATTGTTACTCCCTCTGAGTCCTTTCCTGCCAGTTCTAGTTAGCTATTCAGGTTTGGCATCCCTGGCCTCTGGCTGCACCTTACTGGGGCCACTGTGCCATTTCTAATGATTGGATTTTGACTGTCTTTACAGTTAGCCTGAGGTTTCCTGAGAAGCAGAGAATGTGCTCTTATGGCTCTGTTTCTCTCACATCTAGCTGGTACCTGGCACAAAACTGTAATTGTATATGTACATGTTTGTATTTATGTGTATGTTTCATATATATTAAGTCTGAACAAGTAACAGGAGTCTGTGAAAGTCAGTGAGGCTCAGGGGCAAGGACTTTTACAAATGGGGACAGGGCTCCTCTACCATAGGGACTATGCTCCCATCTCAGTAATTATGGGACACTGTTACTTGCCTGTCTTTGCAAAACTGTTCCCTCTGCCTGCAACACCTTCAGTGTCCTTCATCTCCACAAGTCTAACTCAGTTTGTCCTGCTTTCTGCACGAAGTGCTCTACTGGGCCTCCCCTTTGTCCATAGCACCCTGTACACATATTCTTACGGTATCACAACTAGAGAATGAACTGGCACCCCTCTCCTTGCCAGTCTGTCTTAAGGGGCCACAAGATGATTCATCAGAGCAGGGTGGGGGCGCACAACATAGTCCTGTCTGTTTGACACGAACAGGACCCATCTCAAAGCGCTCCCAGCATTCTCTAGAGGTATGGTGTATGGGGATGATCATAAACAGCATGAATACCTTCCCAGCCCCTTCTGCTCTCACCTCATGAGTCTGTGGATTCTCAACAATGCAGCCATAGTTGAGAGACTGGGTTCTGTTAGCCTGAAAGACAGACACACCAGAGACAGTGACCTGCCTGCTCCAGGGCAGCCAGGGCTGTTTTCTTTCTTTCTTCCCCTCCCCTACAGCATCTGGCACGCAGTTCTGACACTGACAGGCCTTCAGTAGGGTTGAAAGCTGACAGCTGCCCTCCCCCTCCCTACTTCCCAGCAGCTAAAGGGCTCAGGGATGCCAATGACACGTCTGTTAGTGCTGGGGACAGTGTTTCTCCCTCCCAGCACCCATTCCTACTCCAAAACCTAGGGCTGCTCTTGCCTTCCCACACCCTCCCCCGCTCCCAGCCCGCTCACTGTAGTGCCAAGGAGTAAGAAAGGATGGCGATGGCGTCTGTGAGTATCCAACATAGCATTTAAGGGGAAGTCTGAGCAGACATCAGCATTGAGCACGAAGAACGCCTCAGGTGCCCCAGCGAGAATCTGGTCCCGAAAATGATAGAGACCACCTCCTGTGCCAAGGGGGGCAAACTCCTGCAGGTACCTGTTCCCAGGGACCCCAGAAGTCCAGTGAGAGACTATGAGCCAGAGCACCCCTGGCCCCAACACCTCTGCCCTTTTCAGGAGTACCCCTGCCCAAGGCTGAAGAAAAGTCACATAATAAGTAATTCTGATATCTAAATAAGAATCCCCCCAGTACGGGGGTGAACCCTGGCAAATAATGACTCAACCCACTCCCAAGAACTCAAAGATCCCTTTCCCCATATACATGTATGTTCAAACACCTGACTGGAAGGTTAAACTCCTGCTGAGCAGCTTCTAGGAACTGAGTTAGGGCCTCATCAGGCTGGTAGAAGCCAATGAGCAGAATTTCCTGCATGCCAGGGACCTGAGAAGGGAAGAGGTTGGGAGGCAAAATTCTGATGGGAATTGGGGAGATCCTGGTACTAGTCCAAAAGTCCAGAGGCCACAAGTTCAGCTTTAGCCAGGGGCCCTGGGTAATCAATCATTCTGGCCTGCTTTTTCTCTGGACAATGAAGAAGATATAAGAATTCTCAGGCCACATCGTCCCAGTTTTTATATTCTCCCATGAACTTGAACTGAGAACACCAGGAAAAACTTTGTCTACCAAGCTACATTAAAGTATAATCCAATCATCTTTTCTATCCCTGCCCCCTTTCTCAGTACTTGGTATTGAACCCAAGGCTTCACACATTCTAGGCAACTCCTCTATCTCTGAGCTATAGCCCCAGCTTTTGTGAGTATTCATGTGTATGGGGGTACACATGCCCATATGTATGCAATCATGTGGAGGCCAAAAGTTAACCTCACGTCTTTCCTTAAGCCACCTTGGGTCTCTCACCTAGGACCTGATGACTACACTGGCCTGGCTGACTAGTGAGCCTAGGGATCTGCCTTTCTCTACCTCCTCAATGCTGAGATTACAATTGCTTTTCACCATGACTGGCTCTTTACATGGGTGCTGGGGATCAAACACAAGTCCTCATGTTTGTGCAGCAAGCACTTTTAGGAGTAAAACATCTCCTCAGTACCCATTCCACTTTTCTTGTTCCTCTACGTTTGACAGCATGCAGTGAGAATATTACTTATCAAGGGTCTGCATTGAACTAGGCACTTTTCAGCTTTGCCACTCTACAAAGGAGGTCTAACCTTTACAAATAAGGAAAGTGGACTCAAAGAGGGTGGGAAGTTTGTTTGCTTCAGATCTCACAGCAGCGAGAAACTGGATTCAAACCCAAGCCTTGCCTATCCCAGTAACAAAACAATAAAGAAACAGAGCTGGAGGGTAAGCATTGTGTTCTATTATTAGTAAGGGGCCCCATGCCACGGCTTTAAATTATCTCTAAGATCCCTGCCTGACTTCACATTTCATACTTGGTGTGAAATCTGAGCAGCAAGTGACTCTGGGAAATCAGTACTGCACAACTCGAAGGAGTGCAATTCAGAGACCTCTGTGAATGCTAGTCCTTGGAGTTACACTTGGTTGAAAACCATGACTGGGAAAGGGAAAACACCCATGCAGGAGATGAGCAAGAGTATAATGGAAGAGGGGACCGTATAAAGTTACCTGGGCACAGGCTTCTATATGGTGCTGGATCATAGGAACGCCTGCCACAGGAAACAGTGGTTTGGGCACCTCAAAAGACAAAGGCCTGAAGCGAGTCCCTGAGAGGAGAGAAGATTTCAGCTTCTGGCCTCCTTCTGACCCCGCCCACGAACCACTCCAGCCACCGCCCCGCCCCCATACCCCAGCTCCTCACCCTTTTGAGGGCCTCCAATGAGGATCACAGCTTTGAGCATGGTGGAGATTGCTACCTAAACCTCAAACCCCAACAGAAAAATTACACTCAGATCTCACATCTCTACATCTTAGAGCCCACTCCTAAGGTGTAAACCCAAGTTCAATATAGCCTCTCCCTGGACACACCATCACAAATTTCATCTCAAATCCCAATCTCAATTTTAGCTGACTTTCAAACCTCAATGATACCACACAAATTTTAAAACCCACACCTCATGCTTTGATCTCTAAAAAGACTTCCCTTTGACCATGATCAAACTCTGTAAACTCCGGAATGCAAAGGACCCCCTTCTCTGACCTCAAACCCCCCCAAAATCTGAAACCTCCATCCCAGTGATTTGCAAACTGCTGCATTTCCTGATGTTCACCTCCAAATCCAAGCGGTGAATATGGAACCGCAAACCCCAAGTGAGCTTTGGATAGTTCAGTTCAATTCTAAGCATGAACCTCAAGTTCAACTGAACTAACATTAAATATGCATTTGAAGAGCCCCAATCCTAGAATGTGAATCCTAAAACTACCTGCCTGCGCTAAAGCTTGGATCAAAAGACAGGTTCCCTGTCAGGCCAAATACTGAGCCTGCTAGCTCCTGGAGTGCGGGTACTGACCACTGGTGCTGAATCTCTGGATTCGGAGGATTGGTTGCTGACCCTCTGGTCCCCACAACTGTCTCGGTCCAATAAACATTAGCCTCTCACAGCCAGGGGTTATGGAACCAACACAAGCATGAACAGAGAGCCAGACAGGCCCTCCAAGCCCTCCCTCTGACTAGGGTCCCCTACCATTACCAGGCCCACCACCCCCACCAGGTAGGTTCCTTTACCACTAGCTCCCTTTATGCCAGCTCTGCCGCCCGCAACTGCTGGCTCCTTCCGTGTACGTGTCTCCTTGAAACGCGCGAGAATTCCCTCGCAGGGACTGCCGGGAAATGTAGTTCTGAAAGCGTCTTCCCTTTCCAACTTTCTGAGACAGTAGGAAGATGTGATGGAAAACTGCGGCCTGGTCAAGGGATAGAGGAGCCGGCCTAAATGAGGGGCTCAAAAGCAGGGGCTGGAACCTAAGATTGAGACCCAAGCTGCCGGCTTGGGTTCGAAGACGGCGGCCAAAGTTGAGAACTTGGTCACAGGAGAATTAGGGGCGGAGATAGGGGTGTGGCCATCCTTGGAAGGGGAGTGGCCCGAACGCAAACAGCCCGGTGAGCGGACGCTTGGGCGGAGCCAAGGAAGAAGAGGCCGGGTCATAGCTCCACTGCCCGACGCGCCGGAAAGTTCGATGGTGAGCAGAAGTCTATTTCGGATTTACTGTCTGTGAAAATGAAGCATGCTCTCCATACTTCCTTGTGACTCCAACATCTGTGACCTTGGCCTATGGGTCTTGAAATAAGTATGGGGGGTAAGGGAAGGATACTCAATGGCGAGGCCCAAGAGCAAAAGAGGCGGAAGGTCAGAGAGAAGGCAGTTTTATTAAACTAGACAGAGGAGGCTTGTCGGTCACACCCGCCCCTGGGTTGTAGCCACTGTGAAAGGTCTGAGGCCCCTTTCAGGTCACATCCACACAAGCGAAGCTCTGGTCCATGCCCAGGCTGTTCTCCACGTACACCTCATTCTTGCCACTGTCCTGGGGTGTGGTCTGGCGAATCCTCAGCGTGATGGTAGTGCTGCCAATCTCAAAGAAGACCCTGAGGACCCTCTTCCTCAGGGTCTTCTTTGTGGAGAGGGAGGGCAGAGTTTGGGTCTGTTTACCGTAGTGAGCCCTGCTCGGTAGCCAGCTCTGTTCTTTGCTGTCCAGCTCCCCACCTCCTGCAAGGTGTCTGGGTACAGTACCACCCAGGTTTCAAGCCCTGTCCTTGCTGCAGGTCCCCGTCCTAGCCTGTCGGCCTCCTCGATGACCTCTCCGTCCTTGGTCCAGCCGAAGTCAGGCGGAGGCTCCCCCAGGATCTCTGCAGGCGGTGTTACCGTGCTGCCTTTGCACGGCGGCTCAGTGTTGTCAGGTCCTTTTCGAACCTTAGCGGGAACTAGATAAAGGCAGGGAAACGAGTAGTGTGAGGAACCTAGAGGTAAGATTGGACAAGGACATCACTTCCCCACCTAAATCTGCCCTAAATCCTACATACTGTGCACTGTAATTCACAGTATGATACTGGACACATCATTAGCCTCTCTGGGTTTTATCTTCTTAGCAATTAAACGGGACGTTTCCCCGTCCCTCCTTCTCCGGACCAACTAGAGAATCAAAAGAAATATAGCAGGTAGAAACCAGGGAATGCTCACAAATCTCGGGGTACCTTGGAGACAGTTTTAAGTAGAGGAAATTGCACTGGGTTGGGGGCGGAGAAAACTCGGCTTTAACCCTCTGCCTCTGGCACATTCTGTGATCTTGGGGCCTAGGAGTCTACATTGGAAGCCCATAACTGACTTCCCAGTTAGGATGGAGCCAGGTCCGGAAGTAGGTAAGGACTTTACCAGAACTGTCCTGCGCTATGCGGAGGCTAGGTTCTCCAGAACTCTATCGGGTTTTGGATTCCGGCTAGGCCCAGCAATAAACTCGCGCTTGACTGAACCCAGCTGCTGCAGATGCTCTCGGCTATTTTGTACCTTGACTTTGTGCCTATTGCCCTTAAGTACCTTCCAAGGGGTGCACACGTAGTTCCTGGACAAAGGGGATTGTTCACTGATGCGATACTGTCCCAGGCCGACAGTCGCGCATCACCAAAAGCATCACATCAGGGTCCTCAAACATAGTGGTACTTGGGTCCATCGTGCAGCTCCTTGCAGTCCTTCCCCCAGCGGATGAACCGGCCTAGGAAAGCTGAAACGCCACTAATCAGCTAGGCTGCGCTGCCTTAGATCAGTACCACGTCTTGGATCAGCACCAAGTCCTGCAGTGGCTCCAGAATCCGAGGCGGGCCCTTCTATGCAGTTCTTTCCCGACCTACCTGAAAGCCGAGTCAGCACTCAGCTTCCTGTAATACCAGATCTGCTCCTGGTTCCATCTACTTGCACACCATCTCCTCCCCTTCCCCTCGACCCACTGGACAGGAAACCTGGAAATTGAGATGGACAAGTAGGAGGCTGCTCCCTGAGCTCTCTTAAAATGGTCTTCTCTTGCCAGTTGCCTTCTGCACCTCAGCAACTTTCCCCAGAGCCCAGTGAGTAGTGATACACAACACAATAATGGGAGTCTAGCTCCCTTCTTCATTGCTGCAAGGGACTCTCCCCCACCTGCGGCCCCTGTAGGAGGTCTGGATGCAATTGGCTGCACTCTGGACCTGGAGGTCATTGAGATCCAAAGTACATCCTGGAGGTGGAGCTGCTGGTTTTTTTCCTAGGAGCTGCTTTGGACATCTAGAGAGCAGACAACAAATGTAGGTGTCCAGACTGTCATAGCTTTTGATTTTCAGCCCTTTCTTTGCCTAAGGAGAAACCCCCTTGAATGAGAATGTCTGAAACTTCTCTAAGGAATGGACTCACCCTTCTGGGGTTGACTTCATTGAGACTTGAGTTGGCTGGCTAGGGTGCAGGCAGCACAAAGCCCTCTGTATGCTACAGCAGGGGTACAGGCAGGTAATCAGGCCCAGGCCTTGGTTTTATCCCCAGCTCTCATCTTTGCTTGGTTTGGCACAGTTGTCCCAAGCCCCCGTGGGATCCCAGACTCTGCCTACTGGCTTAAATGGGCTCCTTATATATAGCTCTAGGATGCCTGGGATGCTGGCTCAGTTCCTGGGGCAGGCCCAGGTAGGGGAAACCTGAGCTGGGGGTATACCAGCACCTGAAGCTGGACAGCTGGACATAGTTCATCCCCCTTTCAGAGCAAGGGCCATCCCACTCTCAGGAGGACCAGATGTGTCCAACAAGAGACATGGCTAACTTCTAGGGCAGCTTTGTACTTAGCTCAGCCTCCAGGCAGTCAGATAATATGCGCTTTCCCTGACACTGTAAACTAAAAGGGTGCAAGTGTTTGTGAAAGTGGCCTTGGACTTCATGTCCAAGCCTATCATGAAAGGACCATGTGGCTGTCAAAACCAAGGAGAATCACTTTACCCTTATGCCCAGTTTCACCAGTCTCCAGCCATCCTTCATTATGCCCCCTGGTGGCAAACAGAAGTCAAAGGGGGAGCAGGAAAGATTTTTGAGAACAGCAGGCCCCTCTAATGTTACCTTCATTCCCACTTACTCTTGTTCCTGTGACAGGGTAGGATCTGGTTGGCCAGTGTATCCTTGAGCGTTAGCACTATGCTTGGCTTCTCAACCCCTAGGAAGGTCTGCCAAAGTCCTTTAGAGTCATAAGTTAGTGCATAGGGGCATTAAACTGCCTGTGGTAAAGGGAGTCAGATTACCCTTTGGGCATTTGACTGAAGTCCAATCTGCCCAGGCCAGAGCACCAGATAGGAGCATTGCTTCCACTCGTTGTAAGTACTCGCCCAGTGTGGGGTACCACCACCTTTTGATCAGAACAATTTTGACACCACTCTGCTGACATAAATTACCTTTGCTCCTCCAGGTTTGGAATAAACAGTTCACATGCCATTTTCAGTTGAGATAGGAAGGGAGCGCCATATCAAAGAGTGGACAGGAGAGGAATTTTTACCATTTATCAAGATATGAGTCCAGGTACCTCATTTTTATATGGAAACAGTTACAGTGTGTAGGGGATCGGAGATCCTCACACGCAAACTGTACATCTTCATAGCTGAAATGACAGATGGGCAAGGTGTCTTTTTTATCCCTTCTAGCTGGCTTTAACATCTTGTTATTTTGTGGTGATGGGCCTTGCCTCTTCCCTGAGGTCCTGGGAAGTCAGTGACTGGGCTACACTGGGCAAAGGGCTGTTGGAGCTTGAGTCAAGCGGTCCTCAAACTCAATTGGTAGCACCCATTGCCTGTGCTTCATGCTTATGGTTGGAAGCTCATTCACCTTGCCAAAAGCAGAGCTTCAAGTAAAGGCACAGGAAACCTGGCTCCCTCTTTCCCTTACCTCAGGGTAGCTCAGTTCTGAGAGTCAGTGACCATCCTCTGGTGCTGCATGGGATTGGCCAGTCAGAGTGCCTTAGCACCCCACAGATCCCTAACTTGCCAGGGAAACAAGAAGGTCCAACCTCCTGGCTCCTTCAGTCCTAGGAAAAAACTGGACACAACTGCTCCATTCATTCTGATCTGTGTTCTAATCCCAAGAGCCTGAGGCCAAGGCCTCTCCTGGTTCCTTCTATAGCTCTTCACACTGCCTCCTTTCACCAACCACTGTGACAAAAATTCTTTGCTCTCCACTCTGGGGAAGGATCAGAGTAGAGGAGGCTGAGCCAGGGTTGGAGTGTGGCTGCTCCATTCCAGAACCCAGCATCCTTCAAGTTGCAAAGAGGGAGCATATGAGCACAGCTGAGACTCTGAGATCTAAATAGAGAGTGGTTGTGGCAATCACTAGGTCTGTCAGCATTCAAGAAATTTCAGGGTGAAGCAGACCAGTCTCCCTTCCCTTTAGAAATAAACAAGAGTGACAGTTAAGGGAGAGCATGGAAGGCCCCAAGGTGTTAGCTGGCATTCCCTCTGTACCCCCAAATGTGCTGTCATTGCCCAGAGAAGGCTGAAGCCCCACCCAGGACTCTCTCCAAGCAACCCACTCTCCTCTCCTCCTCCCACCAAGAGATCACACGTAGGTCCTGCTACTTGCCATTTTTATTTTCTTTGTGACAGACAGACAGAGAGCTGCACAGACAGCTGGATGTCCGGGGGGGATAGGCAGGACAACATAGGCAGTGGGGATTAGATGGAAGGGAAACTCCATAAAAGTCAATAAATAAATAAATACAAACAGGAAGAAGGGCAAAGGCCATGGAGGAGCAGCAGGGATGTCCTGGGGCCAGTGTAGAGTGCCCAGAGCTGCATCTGCTGGGATAGGACACCAGTTTGGATGGCTATTGGTCCACAGCTCTTTGCCTTTCTCCTTTCTCCTGGGGATGCAGTTGCTGGCTTGCCCGCCTCCCCCGAGCCTGCTCTGTCTTCCACCTTTCTGTCCTCTCTCACATCCTGGCTCTGGCTCCAAGTCCAATATTCACTCCAAGCTCCCTGTCACACCCTGGCTCCTTCTCTTTCCTCTTCAACTGCTTTGTCTCCTGGGTTCTCCCTGAGATGCACCATGCCCATCCCTTCCTGGAGTCCCTCCTTTCCTCTCCTCAGCATTCTTCCTCTTCACTTGTCCCTTCTCTTCTTGTTCTCAGCCTGGCCGGTGGGTCTCCTGCTCTGGCTCTGGCCAGGATGATACCCAGCCGGAGCCCCACGGGCCTCATCCCCTCAGGTTCATGAGGTAATAGCCTGGCCAGATGTTGCTGCTGGTGGTATCCGAGCCCTGGCTTGCCCAGGTCAGTGTGGGCCCTGGAATGTCCCTCGGCAGCATTACTGGGAACCCAAGTTGAAGCCCGAGGCTGGGCTGTGGTCCATGCCACCTAGGGGCTGCCAGGGTAGGAGCGGAGCAGCACCTTGTGGCGGGTGGCGGCCTCAGCCCTACGGCGCTGTTGCTCGCCCAGGAACTCCTTGAGCCGGTTAGTGGTGAAGGTGAGCGTCTGGCGGCGCAGTTTCATCAGGTAGGCATCCTGTAGCCATGGGTGGGCCAGGCAGTCCTGCAGTGAGGGCCGGCTCCTGCCAGGCCAGCCAGGAACAGTGAGCCAGCAAAGAGGCTCTTAGAATTTGCTGTCTCCCCTGACCCTCTCCCAATTCTGATTGATCAATATTTGTATGATACCTGGCATCTCAGGGGCTTAATATCCCAGTCTTTAGAATGAGGATGGTGATTTTGCCTCTCCTAGGGCTGTTATGGGCTTTAAATGGCAGGTAGCATGACTATTGCTGCTGTTGCACTATTTTTATTATTTGGGCACAGAGGAGTTGTGTGTGTGTGTGTGTGTGTGTGTGTGTGTGGTGTGTCTGTGTGTGGTGTCTTTGGTCAAGCAAGGCTAGGGCAGTCTGCATCTAGAGGCAGGTAATACTGAGGGGCTGGGGGTAGAGGCCTACTCACCAGGGATGTACTGAGAGGACCTTTCGCAGGAAGAGAGTAGCACTCTGGGACGTATTAGGGTACAACTGGAAGGCATCAAAGCGACCCCCCACAATCCGAGCCTCTGTTTCCTGGGGGTCTGGCTCATAAAATGGGGAGTGTCCACTGAGCCTGTTGTGGGAGACAGTTCAGTTGACACAGCCCCAGATGTCCCCCTCACTCTCTCTACTTTAGTAGACTGATGATGGTCAGTTGTCAAGCATAGGAGTCATTAGTATAGGGGTCTGGAGGAGGGTCACCGTGCTGGGGAACAGTGCCATCTTGCCACTGAGTGTGCACTGAGGAGGCAGGGCATAAAGGAGGAGGTGTGGGCAGAAGTGGCAGCAAGCTGGAGTAGGCAGAAGGAGAGATCAGGCAGGGGTGGGCAGGGGGCTGGAGCAGGGCCAGCCTACTCACATGATGTAGGTGAGCACACCAGCTCCCCAGATGTCTGTGGCAGAGCCAATGGGGTCTCCCTTCACCATCTCAGGAGCTGACAGGAGACAGAAGCCAGGTTGACCTAAGTTCCTTGTGGCAATGGAACAGGGAGAAGCCAGACAGGCAGGGCAGGGCATCTGGGAGCAGGGCAATGCCCAGGTCACCACCCTGTGAGTACATCCAGGCAGCAGGCCTTGTAGATCAGCAGACAGGACAGAAGTGGGGATGGCCACCTGAGGTACTGAATGATGGAGGTTCCTAGAACTCCAGAGGACCTGAGATGCAACCTTATAAGCTGCCTTGGATCAGTTCCGAGGTAGGATTCCCATTCACACAAAGTGGCTGACACTAAGATTAAGAGTCTTTGAAATCAGCATCGCTGGCTTTAATCCCAGCCTTGCCCCTTCTAGGCATGGGATCCTGGGCGATTTACTAAACCTCCCTGGCTCTCCATTGTCTCATCTATAAAGTGTGGCTTGTAGAATAACTCTAAGGAATAGAGATAAGTATCAACAGAGAGCTAAATGACAACTGTTTTTCCCTATTCTATAAAATAATCATTGATTCTCTTGTTTTTCCAGCTTTAGCAAATCCTACCTCTGCTATTTATAACTGTCCAATTGAACAAATACTTAACTTCAGGGTGCTTCTGTTTCCTCATCTGTAAAAAAGGGGTACTGTTATACCAAACTCTGGGGCTACCATAAAGATTAATTGAAAGAAACATCCCGCTGGGAATAGTGGCTCATGTCTCTAATCCCAGTACTCAGGAGGCAGAGGCAGGTAGATAGATTTCTGTGAGTTTGAGGCCAGCCTGGTCTACATAACAAGTTCCAGGTTACCTGGGGCTACAGGGAGACCCTGTCTCAAGAAAAAACTCCACAAAGGATAATTGTTTACATAAGAGTAATCACATAGTGAATAGTACATCTGTGGGTGTGAGCCTGGCATTTGCCCCTCTGGTGACTCTCCAACCCCCGACCCTGACTGGTTGTTGGTCTCCTCACCCATGAACTCCAGTGTGCCTGTGCGGTGGCCAAGGGGCTTCAGGGCCTGGGGGTTGTAGGGCTGGGCACTTCCAAAGTCCACGATCTTAAGGGCATTGTCAGCAGCCAGCAGCAGGTTGTCTGGCTTGATGTCCAGGTGTAGCACGTGGTGGCCATGGAGGTAGTCCAGGCCTTGTAGCAGCTGCACCACATAGGTAGCCACATCATCTTCTGAATACCGGAATCTAGGGGCAACAGGAGCTGAGCATATGGTCCTCTGGCTAGCCTTTCCAACTCTTGCTCCCCCTGCCCCAGGAACGTCCGGTTACCTGTCACTGAGCCCACAGAGGAGTTCCCGGGTGCCACAGCTCTCAGCGATGAGCACAAGGTACCGAGGGGTGATGTAGGCCTCATGCAGGGACATGAGCCGCTCGTGGTGTAGTGTCCGAAGCACCTCATATTCCTGCAGCACTCGTCGTTTGCCCTCTGCTGCATATGGCACGATCTTGGCCACAAACGTTCGGCCTGTGGCATTCTCTCGGCATGCTCGCACAACACCAAAGCGGCCCCTGTGAGTATAGGAGGGACGCCACAGACTCAGGGGGACGCTATTGTTGTGATGGCTAAAAAGAGAAGCAAGGACCCAGGGACAAAAATGCAATAGCCCCAGTGTGGGTTCTAGAGTTCAGTCCTAGGAACCAAGGTTCCAGGCCTAGCTCTGCATTCATTAGCAGTCTACTTTGGAAAGAGCCCATAACCTCAGTTTCCTAACTGTGACAGGGGTGATGCTTCCCCTCACAGTTGTGAAGATTAAATGACAGCACGTGACTCAAGCTCAGGACAGTGCCTAACACAGTTGGACTCAATAGTTCAAAAGGCCCCATCTCAGTATCGTCTTCCAAACCCTGCAGGACAGTCTGCTCTCTGAATCCCTGTGTCCAGCATCCCATCCACTCCCACACTGTCCCTTCCCCACCTCTGCTTGCCTGGCCTTCTCCTCTAGGAAGGTGTAGGGTTTCTGGGGGGGACCCTGCCGAAGAGTAGTGCTCTGGGGCGTTGGAGAGCTGACCACCTCTTTGGCTGGGCTGAGACTCCGCACAGTCACCTTGGTGGGCTCAGGAGGGGGCTCTGGGGCTGGGGGCTCAGGGGCTGGGGGTGCAGACACGAAGGAAGTCACCATATATAGGGAAGTCGAGGAAGATGCTGGTCTAACCCCATGAGGAGTAGAGGTTGGGGTCAAGGTTTCAGTGTCAGGGACAAAAGACTTGGGCTCACTGGGGGTGACCTGGATACTGGGTGGGGTGGGCTCTGCCTTCTGAGTGGCTATCAGGCCCCTGTGCTTTCGTGGGGGGGTTAGAGGAGGTGGACCCACAGCCTTGAGTGAAGACAAGGCCTGGCTGGGGGATGTGGGAGGAACTGAGGGCCTGAGAGTGGCCGCCTGAGGGGCTGGGGGAGCGAGAGCTGGGGTGGGGGCCAGTGAGGTAGGAGAGTCAGGAGATGCGGCCCTGGCTGGCCCTGAGGTAACCCGGGCATCTTGAGGAGCAGCAGTTGGCCGAACTGAGGAATCTAAGAGGAGATGAAGAAAACCATCACCTTGTGTTCTGAGGACAAAACCATGAGATGTTCCAAGATGGGGCTAGACCCTGGGCTCCTTCCACTTCCACCCACCCTTTTCACTGACCTTGAGTTCCCCTGATGAGGACCTTCTCAGAAGGGTTGCTGAAGGGCCCTTGCCCAGCACGGTTGGAGCAGGCCACTCGGAACCTCACAGTCATACCGACAGGCAGATGTGTCACATTGTAGTAACAGTCAGGGATGCCTGAGCTCACGGGGTGCCAAACAGATTCCCCTGTGAGAAGCATGGGTTAGGGCTGAGACCACAGAAGAGGTGGCCCTAGCTCCCAGTTCTATCTGTAAAGAGTTCAGAGAAGATGCTTCTATCCAGGGAGAATACTGGCCTTCCCAGACAGGGTCCCCAGCCTGCCACCTGCTTCCTCCCCCAATCCTGCCTTGCTCTCACCATCTACTCGCCGCTCCAACGTGTATGTGCAAGGTGCCCGGCTGTCTCCTGGCTTCCACAGCACAAGTGCTGTGTCATGGTAGGTCTGGGGCACCTCTGGAGGAGCTAGCTTTCCTGGAATGCCTAGCAGGAACAAGAAGGTTCCCATGATGCCCACCTAAG
This sequence comes from Eospalax fontanierii, assembly GCA_035773235.1. Lineage (NCBI taxonomy): Eukaryota > Metazoa > Chordata > Mammalia > Rodentia > Spalacidae > Eospalax > Eospalax fontanierii. The sequence goes on from CM069530.1 coordinate 20,426,459, forward strand.
GACCCATCAAGTCCTGTCCCACTTCCTCATCACTACTGCATTAGCCCTGCCCCTAACTCACGGGCCACAGCCACAGTACAAGAGCTGGTAATGCAGCCTAGGACATTGGTAGCTGAGCACTCGTAGAGCCCAGCATGCCGTTTGCCAGCCCGGGGGATGCTCAGCAGCTGCCGTCCATCTTTGCAAGACACGATGACCACCGAGGGCTCTGACTGCAGGGACTGCTTATCTGGGGACAAGAAAGGGTAGCTAGCACTGCTGAATGAGGCAACACAGATCCAAGCCTTCCTGACTTACCTTCTACTTGTGGAGCACTTACTCAGTGCTAGTCCCCACCAAGGCCTGGCTTCTCCCATCTCCTGTACTTGGTGCAATTTGCCACCCCCTCCTCTGTGGAAGATGCAATCTACCTACCTTTCATCCAAGAGATGCGGGGTGCAGGGCAGGCTGCAGGCAGGCAGAGCAGGGTGGCTGCCTCCCCCTCCAGCAGCACCTGGTCCTTGAGTTTGATGTGGAAGACTGGGGGGAAGTCTGAAAGGAGAGGAAGACAGCCATCTGTGCACAGGACCCTGGCTGCTTGCTGCTGAGGGAGGGACAGATGCCCATGAACTCTGGTGTAGCAGGGACGACAGGGAAGAGAGTGAAAAGTGCTCTCTCCCAGCCAAATGTGGGAAGTAGAACCTCATGCCATGCATTCAAGAATCTTCTTGAGGGCAAGTATCCTTTCCCTAGGACTTCAGCATATACAGAATTAGCTACCTTCTACTTACACTGATGATTGAAAATGCTTGGTGTGAGACTCATGTTTACAAATCACTTAGAGTGGGCACTAGCACTAAGTAAGTGCTCTACAAGCATTTGTTAAAATCAAAACAAACACATTTTGAAAACACTAACAGTGAAGATTCTGCAATTCAGACTCCCTCTGGGCCACTACAGGGCACATGAGAAATACGGGAAAGGAGAAGAGGGAGTGGCCTGAGTTAGCATGGACTGAATATAGATTCTGTGATCAGAATGTGCAGTCTTGGGGCCAGTGTGATGTAAAGGCACTGTGCCATCGAGTCTGGAGACCTGAGTTCAATCCCCTGGACTCACAAGGTGGAAGGAGAAAACTGACACTTGCAAATTAAAAAAAAAAAAGCAGCCTCAAGAGATCTGAAGCAGTGCCCTCTATAGGCAGCCCCTGGAAGGGTGTCAGCCTCCCCCTTCTCTCTCCCCACTTGGGGCCTGAGGAGGCTTCCGACATTCCAATTTCTGCATGCTTACTTAGGACACTTAAGAAGGGAGGAAGGGACAGCTTTTGAAAAGGCAAGAGACAGTGGCTACATGACTGGGCAAATCATATGCCCTTTCATCTGTGAATTGAGAGACAGGGTCAAACAAGTTGTATGTGTGAGCTAGGAGGTTGCTGTAAGAACGAAAGAAGGCACATGAAGTACTGGTATGTGTCTGGCATGAAGTACTCTCAAACATTAGATCTTACTGTGTTTGTTACTATTATCTCCTTAATATACCCAGCAGAGAAGCCAGGAGCTAACCCCAAAGAAAGAGGCTGTTTCAGCAAAGCAGAAAAGCAGCCTGGACACTGACAGGTGACCTTGTCCAAGATTGTGCTGGGGTTAGGAGCTCTGCTCCAGGGCTAATGGACTGGGGTTCCATGGGATTCCATGAGAATTTGAATTTCTTCCTTTAGAAAAATTTCAATTTGGTTTGGGTCACAAGGGAGTACCCAAACTCTGAAGAACCAGGAGGGAGTTGAAGTGTACACGCACTAGTCAGGAGAGGGATATTCAGCAAAAGTACATGAATAGGACACCATGTCTCCTTCCCACTATACCCCATTGTTTCCCAGGGAGGGATCCCATTCTGATCCTCCAGGGTACTGTGAACAGTCTTATCAGTTGCTGCCCCCAGACCTAGTATGGGTACAGCGGGGAGGGGGCGAAGCAACCGAGGATGAGAGGTGAAGATGACTGGCCCAGCTCTGCCAGCCCTGCCAGCATTCCCCCAGGGCCAGCCCCAGTTGGTGGTAGACACAGGTCAGGCTTTTTCCTGCAGGGAGAGGATGAGGTCAGGGACACTGCTTGCAGGGAATCAGCTGCACCAGCAAAATGGAGCTGGGAGGGAGGCCCCAGGTAGTCAGAGATCAGATGTCTCAGACCTCTCTGCTGGATGCTTTCCTCCTTTCCCTCCTTCCATCCTCTTCAACCAGCTGGTCTCTCTTCCTCCCATTCACTCACTACAGCCCCAAAGTCCTGACCAAGGCATCCCAAGTCCAGCCTAGGCAAGGCTAGACCTATTGTGAACAACTTAAGCAGATACTGGACCAGGATAGAGCTGGTGACTGAAGATCATGTGTACTTCCTTGCTTGGTGGCTGTCTCCTGGGCCTGCTGCTGTCTTCCTTGAGTAATGCCTCAGGTAGAGAACACCTCCCTCCCTGAAGAAACCTGAAGATTGCTTTTCCCTGAATATGTGCCTTCTGGGATTGTGGGGGAGACAAGGAAAGGCAGCCAGGTGTTGTAAGGTCTTTCAGAGACAGAGAGCCCACCAAAGGCCTAAACAGTGTGACCTGGAGTCACTTCTGGGCTCTGGCTGCAAGGGGTTACACAGCCCAGCTCAGCTGCTTTAGCTCCTCCCTAAGTCTGTTTCCCCACCTGTAAACTAGTAGGAGGGCGATCACTGTTCCACAGAATGCTGTAACATTGAATGAGACAGTGTTCGTGACATGCTTAATAGGACACTTGGCTCTGTTAATTAATGGCAGCTGCTACTGTGATTATCGTTGTTGTTTTCCCAGCTCGAGGCCTCTTCCATGGCTGCTCAAGCTCCTCAAGGTGGTACACTTTCACCCAGCCAGGACAACAACCTGAGGACCAAGGTACTCACTCAGGAAGCTTCTCTTACCTGACTCACTGGGCACATACTGGTGCCCCAAGTCTTCTTGGATACTGGCGGAGAGGTTTGGCTGTGAGAAGCCCTTGTCCTTCCGCAGTCTTGAAAGGCCCCAGCGGTGTCTGCTTCGGCTTTCTCCCGGAGCTGTGGGCAGACCCAACTCATGAGCACTTGCCCAGCCACTACCAGTCAGCTCCCACAGAGCCAAAGAACGCTTAGTTCCTGCTCCCTTCCCAGCCTCTACCTTTCTACCTGCCAATATCATCCAGAGGGCCTCCAGCACCTCTGGAGCCTCCTCCTCCCAGAGCCTGTCTCCAGCTCACCACAACCACTTCCTATCTAGCCCCCCAGCCCACCCCCTCACCTGAGGAGCCCGATGTGCCGCTGGCCTCTGAGCCCAGGGACTCTGCGGAAGGCGTGGTCGCACCCGCCTGAGAGGCCAGCTGATTGTGAGGAACACCGAGGCGTCGCAAGCTCTCCCCTTCGGAAGTAGCCCTTCGCAGCCGTCCAAACAGCGGCGTGCTGCGACCCGAGGCGCCCCCCGAGTCCTCGCTGCTGCCGCTGCGCTGCAACCGGCTGGACAGCCGCTCCAGCGTGGAGCTGAGTCTCCGGCGCACCGCCAGGACGGGGGAGCCCCGCGCTGAGCTGCCGCCCTCGGAGCTCTCCCCATCTCCGCCGCGGGCTTCCCAGGCCGGGTGGCGCTGCGCCGGCGGGGTCCGCCGCAACTTCTGGGACAGCGACAGCGAGAGGCGGCGGACGAAGCCTGGCTCTCCGGCAACCCGGAGGTCCTGCACAGAGCGCGAGCGCTCCGGCCGTCGCACCACTTCCAGCGGGGTTCCCGCCGGGCTGGGCCGGTAGATGCCATCGTCCTCCTCCGCCCCGCGGAAGGGGCCGCGCTCCTCCGAGCGTGAGCGGCTCAGTAGCCGCAGGCCCCTCGATAGCGGCGATTCGCGGCTGCGCTTGAACTTAGCCTCGAACACAGCCTCTGATTCCAGGTTCTGGATGCTGCTGCTGAGGCTGCTGCCTGGCCTGGGGGGCACTGTAGGGACTCGGGCTTTCTCGGCTAGCACTGGGGGCGCCCTGGCTGAAGGCACGCGCTTCTCCGAGACTCCGGGAGGTGGGGAGGCCACCCTAGCGAACACAGCCGCGTGGGGTTTGGGCTCTGATGGAGGCACGGCGGGTCCCTGCGGGGACTGGACGGGACTGGACAGTTGTAGAGACTGCATGACCTGGGCATAGGGCGTGAGGGGCAACGCTAGCGTTTGCAGGGCCAAAGAGGGCTGTGCTGGCTTGGCAGCTCGGTCTGGTTCCGGCGTGGGCTCTGGGGCCGTCTCTGGAGCAGGCCGGGGTGCAGAGGGCTGAGAGTCACTGGGTGTTGCCGCAGAAGCTTCCGCAGACTTGGGGATACTGGGCTTGGGGACGCTGGGCCGTGCAGGGCTGGGTGGCTGAGCCTCGCTAAGGGCAGACAGGGAGGGAGACTCCTGCAGCCTACGGGCCCCTAGCCTGGCTACCGGGATTTCGAGGGGTGCTCCAGCGCGGCGATGCCGCCCCCGGGGCTCCGCCTCGCCCTGCGAGAAGCTGCTGCTCTTTTGTAGGCCCCGCGCCTCGGGAGGGGGCTGGTGCTGGGGCGCTGCCTCGCTGGAGGCAGCCCGCGCCATCCTGGGCTCTCGTGCACGGCCCCCTAGGCTCTCCAGCAGGGGGCCCCTGAGGCCGCTGACCTTGCCGTCCTCGGGGCCTCCCCGAAGCAGCCGCTGGCGCAGGGCCTGCAGCCTCTGTGCGTACTCGCCCTCACCCAGGCCTCCCCGGGCCAGGCGGGTGGCCCCCGGGCTGGGGCTCCTGCGCTGCGGCAGCTCCACAGACGCTGCCTTGTGCAGGCTCCGGCCCGGCTCCCGCGACCCGGCCCGAGGCAGGGCGCTCTCAGCAGAGCTGCCCCTACGGAGCTCTCCCCGTCGGGGGCTAGGCCCCTCTGGGGGTTCCTGGCCTGGAGAGGGGAGGGCTTCAGGGCTGGGGGCCTCCTGGTCCTGAGAGGGAGCTCTTCCCTGTTCTTGCCAGTCCATGGGGGTGGCAACCCCAGCTTCCGGGGTCCCCAGGGCCTCATCTTCAGTGGGAATGTCGGTGAGGGATACCCGAGAACCTGAGAACTCGGGCTGCAGGGGGCGGGGCACCGAAGGAAGTTCCTCCAGCTCTTCCTCTTCTGAGTCAGAGGAGGAGGAGAGTCCCCCGATCGGGTGTGCTCTTCTGGGCATGGCCACCCACACCCGCTCCGGGGGAGCCCGCAGCAGTTCTGGAATGGGGCGCAGTACAAGGTGGCACTTGTAGCTGATCTGGGAGCGCTGGAAACAAGGTACAACAGTCAGACCAGTGAGGCCTGGAGGATGGGCCTCCAGGCCTACTTCAGCCCTAGGAAGGAGGCCTAGGGACAAGGAGCCAGCAATCAGACAAAAATCAGGCTCTGGCAGGGGTGGGAGGTGAGGGTCATCATAGGAAAAAGGCTGTGTGAGACAAAAAAACAATGTGGAAGGGGAAGAGGTAGAGCCCAGATAAACTCACCTGCCACCTCCTCCTGGACAGAAAAAGCCTCAGGTGATCTGTGCTCACCTCCGCACCCTTTGCTTGTGTCTGCAAACCCAGGAAAGAGGTCCTGAAGGACAGTTCTCTGTCAACCCAGCCCCTCCTGAGAGACAGTCTAGTGGGGGACAGTGAAGCAAGAAGCACTGGCTGATTTCTGGGGGTTCTGTCCCCTTGAGTCTTTCAGGACAACACTTACAACCCAGGGACACACCTCTGACAAACTCTCTGACTCTGAGGGGACAGGCAGGAAACAGGCCGTGCCAGAAGGTGGCTTCTGGGTGGACCCAAGGTACTCCCGTGGCACACTGACTGCTCTGGTGACCCCCAGCTCCCTTTCTGTCACTATGTAAGACGGCATCCCAGACATATGATGCTGTGATGGTAAAAACCAAGACAAAGGCTGTCTGTAGCACCCATCCGGACTCACTCTCCTGGGGTTTGTTTCTGGTCTGGGGGAAGAAGCTCTTCAAACACTGCTAGCAGAATGACCTTAGTCTTCAGCTGACCCCAGACAGTGTTCAAGACAAGTGTTTTGTTTTCCAGGTATGGAGCTCAGGGCCTCGAGCATGCTAGGCAAGTAGTCTGCCACTGAGCCACAGCTTCATTCAACAGCAAGTTTATTTAGATACCTTTTCTGGACTCATTTGCAAGTGTGCACACACACAACACACACACACACCAGTGCCTAGCACTGTCTCTCAGGATGCTGGGGTTTAAAAACAAATGAGAACTCTGCCTACATGGAGCTCCTAAAAGGTGAGTAAGCCAGGTCACCCAGCCACCAGTATGGGGAACCAGTGTAGGATAGAGGTGGGTACACAAAAGTGAAAGAGGAAGATCAAGTGATCTTGAGCATCAGAGAGAACCCTGAAGAGGATCCCTAGGATAGAAAGAGGGGTCCAGGCCTATGCTTGGAGTCTGTGATACTCCAACTTTTATCACTGATTTGGGCCTCAGTTTCTTTATCAACTAAATGGAAGTAATAATACCTTCCTTTACAAACCTATTGTGAAGCTAGTAGGTATCTCTCTTTCTCCTCCTACCACAAAACATACACACACATACACACATACTGCATATCACAGTAATTACATGTAAAGTTTAGTAAATACAGCTGTTTGTAACTTTCTCCCTCTACCTTTGTGCCACATTTGGCAGGACTAGACTCACTTTGAACCAAGGATGCTCCAGTGTCTCCTCTGCAGTAGGTCTCCTGTAAAAGAATGCAAATTAAGTAAGGATTTATCATTCACTCACTCATTCATTTGTCAATGAAGAGTTGAGAAAATAGGGTCTTTTAAGAGCTGAAGGTTGCATGTCTAAGGGCAGAGGCTTAGTAGTTGTAGACAGGTGATTTGAGGGGTCTCTGCAGTTGGGAGGTCCTCTACTCACAGCCGATCCTGCACCAGCACTTTGATGAGAAAGCCTCGGGCCTCCCTGCTGAGACTCAGGAATGTGGTCTCCTCAAACGCCACATTGTAGTTTCGGATATTCATCAGTGTTGTCCGGTCATTCTCCCCCACAAATGGGGAGATGCCTGTCAGACTGCAGGGGCGGAGAGGGCTTGGGTGAGAAGTAGGCAGGACCCTGGGGCTGGGGCTGAGGTGAGGTACAAATGTACACTGGGGCACAGGACCAAGGGCAGATGAAGACCTGAGTCTGAGGGTCTGATGGGCAAATCTGGAAAGGAAACCAGAGCTTTCCAATTCTTGGTTTCCTCTCTGTACTTCAGGTCCTCAGATGGGCTGAGAGGCCGTTCTGCCTTGGAACCTTGCTCTCCATGCTTTGGAGGAACAGTTCTGTCCCTCCCCCAGTGTGTTTTTTCTGTAAGGTGAGGTGTCTGTGCTGAGGCGATATACTCCCTTCTAATCTACACTGTGGACCCTCAGGACCAGGTAGTTCCCTGCCATAATGGCACTGAGCTGGCACTGGACTCCCTGGGTCCAGTGTGCCTACTTGACACGGAGAGGCATGGTGGAGGACAGAGCTGGGACATGCCAGCTGGAGTGACCAAGCTCATGTACATAAGGCCCCTTGAGTGAAGAAGGAACAGTGTGTGTAGAAGAGAAGGGAGTGGGCTGTGGGCCCTGTAAATATTAGGGGTGGGTCAGCCAGGAGACAAATTGGAAATGGCAAGGGGTCCTTACCAGAGGAAGGCAACGACACCCACAGGCCTGTAGGGAAGCAGAGGCATGAGTGAGAGCCAGCCCACCTCCAGTCAGAAGTGAGTAGCTCTCTACCGTCAATGGAAAAGGAATGAGTCCTCCCTGGGAATATTGCACAGGAGCATCTCCTTCAGGGAGGCCCTCAACCCAAAGTCAGAGTCATGACAGGGCTAGCCTGCGAAGCCCAGGGAAGTCTAGGGATCAATGAGCCTACACCTGTCTCACTGGGGGAGGCCCAGCCCTTGGGGAGGCCCAGCCATTGGGGGAGGCCCAGTCCTTGGGGAGGCCCAGCCATTGGGGGAGGCCCAGTCCTTGGGGAGGCCCAGCCATTGGGTGAGGCCCAGAGGGACTGGGTCAGCCCTGAATGATGAAAGATGGGAATTACATGGTCAAGATAAGAGCAATGCTACCAGCCAACTAACAGAGAAGGAATGCTGGCTTCCTGAAGCGCTTCCCCACCAGTGAGAAAGTCTCCACCATGGCCCAACATGCCAACATTACCAGACATCAGTGACTCCAGACACGGGGCTCTGGTTGACAATCTCGGGTGCCACAAACTCTGGTGTGCCATACTGGCAGTACTGGGGCTCCCCTGGAGTGAGCTCCTGGGCGTTCCCGAAGTCACAGATGCGCACCTGCTCTTCACCTCCTGCACCGTCCCACACTAGCAGATTTTCAGGCTGCAAGCAAGGCATGGGAGCTAAGAAAGGAAGGACACCACACCGAATACCCTACCTCCTGACTGCTCTCCATGCCTCTCCTTACCTTAACATCCAGGTGTAGCACGTGACTCTGATGCAGGTAGCATATTCCCTCTAACACCTGCCGCATATAGGCCCGGGTCTGCGGAAACAGGAGGCCCAGAGTCCGTGGAGGTGGGGAGCCACTGTGCTTGATTACCATTAGAGCTGTGATAAGAGGTCAGGCTATGCCTGGGCAGTGACCTTTTAGATGGCTCATGAAAGGAATCAAAAAAGAGGATTGGGGTTGCTGATACTCCAGGTTACCATGTACAGCCGTATAGGTTGGGCACAGTACACTTCTAGGGGACAGTCACATAATTATAATAAATAGAACTATGCAGTGTATAACATATATAGTCATGCAGTGAGATCAATGTCTAGGTAGGCTCCTGGAAGAAGTGTTTGGGGGATGGGTATGTGAGGAAGACTGGAGAGCAATGGAGTTAGGGTGTGGGGTGTGCTTGCTGTTATTTATAGAGGAGAGTACAGGTCTCAAATTGATGGCAGTTTGGTCTCATGGAGAAGGGAGTTCTACTGTCTGTGCAGCTGTGCTCTCCACCACCACCCATGCCTTCCTCATGGGCACAACCGGCATGCAGAGCTCAGGTAGGTGAAAGCTGGTGTCCAACCTGGCCCTTGCCACCCACTGCCCTCACCTCAGACTCACACACGGTGGGCTTCCTGGCCATGCGCTCCAGCAGTTCTTCTGTGCAGCTATGTTCCAGGTCAAGGAGAACAGTGACAAGCCTGGCTCAGGCCTGGAGCTCAGCCCAGTTTCAGCTTAGGGCCCTGGTTTCCTCAAAGAACATCTGACACCCTTCAGACACTGTACCCCCTTTCCTGGAGTCAGGTTACACAGATGGTGGCGACCTGCTTGAACTTTCAGGCAAGTCTTACCCTTTCTGAGCCTAGGTTCCCTTGGAGTGAAATGAGGGTGACAGTTCCTCTCCTGGCCACCTCCTTATGTAGCAGAATCTTGTTGCCTGTGGATAGAACTTACAGATTCTATTTGAGAGTGACCCAGAGGTCCATGAAATGAAATAATTTGTCAATCTGCTGAAGTTTGGATTTGAACAATTACAGACTGGGAAGCCAATATGTGGGTCAACGGGTTATCCTGCTCCAAGAAGGCCAAGCTCAGTAGCCTTAGCTCAATGTACCTTTGTTTAGCCATAATTTTTTTGTTAAACAGTAAGATCTGGCCTTTATGAAAGGAGTCCTCTTAAATAAATTAAGGTATAGGTTCTCCTCTGAAACAGGGTCCCACCAAATGTGCAGATAGACTGTATGTACTGCATCATATGCTGTTTGCTAGCTGCAGGGCCTTGGACTACATTATTTAACCTCTTCATACCTGTTTCATTAGCCATAAATGAGACCAATAAAATTCTACCACGTAGGTATATATGAGGATTGGATAGGTAACTAAGTATAAAATCCATGTAGCACTTCTAGTCACTCACTAAGTACAGTATGAATTTTTTAAAAAGCTAAAAATAGAAGTCTCAGATTCATGCTTCCCCATTGTCAACAGGTCTACTTCTTTCTTTCTTTTTTTGAGACAGGGTCTTATGTAGCCTAGGCTGGCTTACATAGCCAAGAATGATCATAGACTTCTGATCTACTCCCCAGTGCTGGGGTTATAAGAATGTATGCACCGTGTCTTACACAGTTCTGGGGACTGAACTCAGGGCTTTCAGCATACTAGGTAAGCTATATCTCTAACCTAGTTATATCCCCAGCCCCAACAGGTCCACTTTATAAAGGGCAAAACATGCTCCAAATTATCTGTCACAAGGGTCATTCATTCTCATCCTGTCCCAGGATACAGCTCAGTTACAATGACCAGTCCCCGGCGTCGCTCAAATGCCTCATGGAAGTAGAGGACACAGTCATGCTGGAGTCGGGCCAGCAGTCGAGCCTCACGTCTTGCTGATGCCTTGGGTTTGGCCTGGCTGGGAATGAACTTGGCTGCAAACTCCAGGCCAGAGTTCCGCTCCACCACACGCCGCAGATAGGAGAAGGCACCCCTGGATGACAAGGAGGGTGACAGGACACTAGTGTTACTGCAGTCCTGGCCCTCCATTCTTCCTGGCCCTCAGACCCAATGGCCTCCCTTGACCATTGACACCAGTTCCCCTTGTCCCATACCTTCCGATCTCCTGGTGGATGTCATAAAAGTCACTGAGTCTTCTTCCTCGATGCTCTTCATCTTCCCCAATCCCCTCGACCTCCATTGTCTGAGCTGGGGAGGAGACAGATGTCCTCATATTAGGTAGGAAGGACAAGATAAGGATGAGGGGAGAGACTGGGACACATGGGGCAGATTCAGGAAACAAAAGAGGAGCCAGAATGCTGGTACCCAGGCCGGTGGTGGGGCTAGAGGATGCGATGGTGCTGTCTGGCCCTTCTCTCCAGAACACCAACCCACCTGAATGCACAGCCAACTCTGCCTTGCAGGAAACTTCGCCTGCCAGGTTCCGGGCTGTGCAGGTGTACACACCTCCATCATGGGCTCCTGCACTGAGCACCACCAGGGAACACTCATTCTCTTCATACACGAAGCTCACATGGTTGCTCTCGGCCAGCAGTACCTGGTCCTGCAGAGGTGGGCATTACCTCCAGCCTGGGCCTGGCTTCACTGCCACCTGGCGCCTAGATATATCTCCATGCTACAGAGCCAGTTTCATCTGGACCTGAGGGCCAGGAGCCTGCCTAGCAAGTCCCACTTCTGGCTTCACTCAGGGTAGCAGTTCCTTCAACCCCAGAACTAGAATCTGCTTCTCCCTTAGCTCCTGCTAATAGCCCCTAACCACTCAATTAGTCTCCTGGGTCTCACTTTTTCCCTTCAAACCACACCTCTGCCCAGACTCTTCTCTCCTAAGGCTACCCAGTACCCACAGGCCCCAGACACCCAGATAGCTGCTGCAGCCTACATTGTTCTCTAACCTTGTACCACATGATGTCTGGCAGTGGTTTCCCCTCGACCACCACAGCAAAGCGAGCCGTCTCTCCAGCCCCAACCTCTACGTCTTCCATGATGGACTCGAACCGAGGGGCCTCTGCAATGCAGAGATAGGAGAGAACCAGATGTTATCACCATCGGGGCCTGCCTCCTCAGCTCCTGCCCCAACTGGCTCATCAGAATACCAGACCCTATCCTCCTGGACCCCCATACCTGAGAACACCAGAGTTTCTGGCCTGACCCTCCCTGCAAATCCAAATATGGTACTCTCTAAGCCTCAGAAGCATTGCCACAAGTGCTGGTGCTTTGCAAGACACTCCGTGTTCATTTGATGGCTATGAAATTGGGACATTTCACACACAAAAGAAATCTGGATTTCCTGTCTCTCTTGGAAAATCAGGACTGGCCATCTAGCCCTTCTCTCCAACAGGCAGGTGCAATGTGGCTCAGTGCTGCCCCCTGTGGGTGACTGACCTACTCACCTGGCAGCTTTCTCTGCCTGTACCTGGCATCCTATAGAAGGCTGGGGCTATGACCTAGAATTAAGCTTCTGATGGCACTGTCACCTTGAAGCTGTTCTTTCTGAATCTTATTTAAGTATCTAGGGGGCCTTCTATGGGAGATAGTAAGATGAACAAATGAGTAGTCCCCAAATATTAATCTGACAATCCAGACGTGAACTGTTCAGCTTAATTCTCCCACAAATCACACAACCACATTATTCCCTGCAAAGCAGCTTCTAATTTTCATGTTAGAATTAAATACATTCTGCAGTGTGCCTTGTGAATCCTATGAATTCCAGGTGCCTTGTTCTGAGCATGTTTTTGAATCTTGGCTTTAAGGTAAATAAGAATAATCAGACCCCAGAGAAAAGCAGGGCAACTGGCTGGGTATAGACAGGGACCCACCTAACTTTATACAGACAACAGGGGAGGCCCATTCTGGGGGGCTAGAGAAGAGGTTGCTGTGGGGCAGATGTGAAGGGAAGGGGATGGCCTTTCTACTTTCCCTGCCTAACTGGTGGTGGAGGGGTCAGAACAGAATGGTATGTCTGATGTAAGTTCCAGACACTTTGGGGATCTGGCTGGCCAGGACAGTCTCTCTCAATTATCAGGCAGGTCAGAAGGGGGTGCAAGGCTCCTGGGCCTCTCCAAACCCGAGATTAGGACTACATTTGGGAAGGGTGATGAGCCTAGCAGATGCTATTGTCTAGGGACAAAGTGATGACTGAGCAGAAAGTGTGGGGTGGAGGCTGGGTAAAAGCAGAAATCTAGAAATGGAGAATAGGGGCCATGCTGCCCACACAGGGCCAGGAAGGCCTCCATCCCCTCCTCATTTCCTGAACGGCTGCTTCCTACCCACTTTGCAGGTCCCTTCCCTCTAGAAACATGGCCCCTGTCTTCTGGAAAAGGCTACAATCTATGAAAGTCAAAGCACTGGAGATTTTAAGTGAACTTCAATAATTTTTTTAAAGCACCAGAAAATGTCCATTTGCCCATAGACTGCCTGTGCTAACTAAAATGTCACTTTCTTCGTTTTTGGTTGGAACTGTATTCACTCAGCAGGTAACAGTGTTCAGCTCATATAGATCTGAAGTTTTAAGTGGCAGTTACAGATGTTGGAGTTAATTAACAAACCTGAACACAAAACAATGGCTATTTAATGCATACTACAGCTTGAGAGGTTATGGCTTTAAAGCAGAAATTGCAGAAAGGGGCTTTGCTGTAAGGGTTGAGAGACTGTCAGACTGGCTGTGCTGAAGGGCAGCCAGGAGCCTCAGAGCTGGGTGGCAGGTGATAAGCTGTATTCAAGGGCATTTGCTTTTTAATCAATTCCTCTTTCCCATGGTGTTTTAGCTGAGACACTATTTTTTTTTAATTGGATTTAGCACATAAGCTAAGAGAACTCACAGCTTTGTATTCTGACCTTCAAATTTGAACCTAGCTGGGTATGGTGGCACACATCTTTAATCCTAGCACTCAGGAGGCAGAGGCAGGTGGATCTCTGTGAGATGGAGGCCAGCCTGGTCTATAGAGTAAGTTCCAGGCCGTGGCTATAGGGAAACCATGTCTTGAAAAAAAAAAAAAAAAAAACTACCCCAAACCAAACTTGAACCCAACTCCTTGTACTTATCAGGTGGAGTGACCTTGGGCAGGCTACTTAGCACTTTGAACTTGCTTCCTCATCTATAAAATGAGAATGGCAACTAACTCCATCTCACAAGGATGACGCACATATTAAATGAAGTATGGGAATGTGAAGCATATATAATATGCTAAATAATAGACACACACACACACATATATGTATATGTGTGTGTGTGTGTGTGTGTGTGTGTGTGTATGTGTTCTGTGTATTTGTGTGGTGGTGTTAGGGATCAAACCCAAGGCTTTGTGCAAGCTAAGCAAGTGCTTATATTCTACCAGTGAATACATTCTAGGCTTCTTTTTAAAGATTAGTTAATTTTTACATGTATGACTATTGCTTGCATGTACAACAGTGCACTTGTGTCATGCAATGCCTATGGAGGCCAGAAGAGGTTGTTGGATCCCCAGGAAATGGAGTTATAGATGATTGTTAGCGGCCATGTGGTGCTGGGAACTGAACCTTGCTCTTCTGCAAAAGCAGCCAATGCTCTTTAACCACTGGTCCATCTCTCCAGTACTCCTAGGCCTCTTTTAAATTTTATATTTGAGACTAGGTCTTACTATGTAGCCTAAGTGGCCTCAAACTCACAATCTTTCTGTCTCAGCAGGTATTATAGACATGTATAACCTTGCATGATCAATAAAAACCTTATTAGTATTATTACTGTAATCAAGACTAATACTGATATTACTACTTGATTATAAGCCTGAAAGGGAGGACATGGACATGGATGTCCAGCAGAGGAAGTATGCCTCAGAGGGAATAGGAAGAAGCCCACTGTCACCTACCTGCCAACTCCAGGGTGACTGAGCAGGCCTGTGTGCCATGGCGATTTCTGGCAGTGCAGGTGAGGGGCCCTAGGTCTCGGCGGCTCACTCGACAGATCCGAAGACAATACTGGTCATCATCTGGCTGGCTCAGCTCATACACACCTGCACGTGCCTCTAGGAGGGCTCCTCGACAGCTAAGAGAGACAAGACAGGAAGGAAGGTCTTGCCAGGTGGGGTTATGCTGTCTCAGGTAGGTAGTGGGGTGAGCAGGGGAGGCCCTACCTCCTCCAGACAACTTGGGCCTCCACATGGTTGAAGGAGATGGTGATACGAGCAGGCTGTCCCTCTACCACATACACAGTGTCTGGTTTGTCCAGTATGGCAGGAGCCTCCTCTAGGGGTGGACCTAGGGGAGAGGAGAATGCAGGCTCTGTGTGGCTGATGCTGGGGCCATAGCCTCTCTGCTCCTTCATTAGAGCTCCAATTTCACAGATAGGAAAACTGAGGCTCAGAGAGGTAAAACACAGCTAGGAACACAGAAGCACCCTAAACAAGGACTGCTGATACCAAAACCTTAGCTTTGTCCCTAAAGCCCGGCTGCCACTGATGGGCTGGGGTCTCTCCCAGTAATACAGTTCCTGCCATAATTATCAAGTCCAGAGCAGCCCTCAAGCCTCCGCTATGGGTCCCTCCCTCATCCTCATGGCTTACCATGTTCCAGCAGCTGTACGGGCTCTGAGGGTGCCGAGGGCTTGCTGCTGCTCTTGCCACAGGTACTGAGGACCCGGAAGATGTGCTGGATCCCCTTCCGCAGTCCTGTGGCTGCCCACTCTGGGTCCCGCAGGCCTGTGGCCAGTGCTGTCCACTGGTCTGAGCCCAGCACCTGATGCTGCAATGTGTATGTCAGGGAGTCTGGATCTACAGAAGAAACAGCAAAAATGCACGCCTCACTCCCAGCACACCACCCACTCCTGTCCCCTGACATACTCTCAAAGGTCTGGACCCTTTGGTGCCTCTTGCCTAGACCTTCCCTGTCCACACCTTATCCATACCCTCAAACCTGTGTGGCCCTGACCCACCAATAGCCATGTCCAGACTTCTGGGAGGGTTCCATGTGAGCGTGATCATCTTTCCTGTCACAGCCACCACCTGCGGAGCACCATCTGGGGGGCCTGGAACCACATCTGGAAGCCACAGGTAGAAGGTGTGGGGTCTTTTAGAACCTAGCAGCTCCACAGGATCACCAACCCTTCAGCAGAACACTGGGGCAGAGGCTCAGCCAGGGAAAAGGGGCAAGGCTAACTGCTTCCCCAGGGAGTAGAGAGGAAGCTGATGTGGAGGCCCCTTCTTGGCTGAGCCCTTGGGTAGTACCAGAGGCCAGGTGGTAGACATAGCAACCTGGAAGGATGTCTGCCTCACCTGTGACGTAGAGGTGGGCATAGCAGGCAGCTTTGCCCAGCTTGTTGGCAATGACGCTCTTATAGACACCAGCATGCTGAGGCCCCACGGCCGGGAACACCAGGCGATGTATATCCCTGTCTGATGGGGGAGGAACAGTGACACATGGGCAATCTAGGAGGTTGCTTTATGGAGTGGGCCCATGCCAGCCCAGGCCAGGCCTCAGACACACTACCCGCTGCAGGAAGAGGGAAGGGGAGAAAGGACAGAGCAGGCACCAAGAAGCACGGGCTTCCTATAGCCAATGCTGGTCTGAGTCTGCAGCTGTAGCCTTGGGTCCTCTTGTCCGTTCAGCACTCCAGGCCTAGCCAACTGTATCTTCTTCTCACAAAGGGTCCAACTTTGCGGTCCCTACCCCTCTCACAGCCTC
This sequence comes from Eospalax fontanierii, assembly GCA_035773235.1. Classification (NCBI taxonomy): domain Eukaryota; kingdom Metazoa; phylum Chordata; class Mammalia; order Rodentia; family Spalacidae; genus Eospalax; species Eospalax fontanierii. The sequence continues at coordinate 20,442,546 of CM069530.1, forward strand.
CTCATTCCTATGCCTTCAAAGGGTCACAGCCTTCAAGTCAAAGTTCTGACAAGGCCTATAGTAAGCCACTCCCCCAGCGTCCATCCCATAGATGCGGCCTGTCCTGTTTCTCCAGCAGAGTCTGAGGAAAGTCCCCAGTGAGCAGTCAAACCCAGCACCCCCACCTCCCTTGCTGCTGCTCTTCCCCAGCTCACACAGACCATCAGGTCCCTGAACAAGTCATGTGATTTCTATCTCTGGGTATTTGCTCACCCCAATTCCTCCCTTTTAGAATGTTCTCTTTCCTTAAGCTTCCTTCTTCTTCAAGACACAGTTCAAGCATATGCAGCCTCATGAAGCCCATCTTGCCATGCCTCCTGCCGCTCTCCTCCAAGAACCCTGACTCCCTTCCTGGGTCTCCAGTCCTCTGGTTACTCATCACTGGGTACCAAGTCCCATGCTTTGGGAGATTTTTCTTCTTCACTTCCATGAGTCACAGCTCCTGTATAGACTGCACTCTTAAAGACAAGGCTGCTTTTGTCCAGTTCTGCTTGTTCTACCAAGAACCCAGTGCTTTGCATGCAGTAAGTGCCAAATACGTGTCATATTATAAATTATAGTAAGAGTTGCCTACTCTGTGTTCAACCCATGCCAGGTACTTGACATGCTTTTCCCAGCCCTAATCCTTTCAACAGCTCTACAAAATTATCCCCATTTACCAACGAGGTCAGAAACATTAATTGACTTGTCCAAGGTTACACAGCTTATAAATGATGAAGCCATGGACTAAACTTCAGTTCCATTTCACTCCAAAGCTCTTTCCTTGCACTCTGCTCCATCAATGATAAGGAGGCTGTCTCTGCCAGGACACAAAGAGGAGGAGGTGGCGGCCTGTACTGTCCTCTTTCACATCAGGGATGTCCCCAAACACCCCTCCCTTCCTTTAGCAGTTATCTCTGAGTAGAATGGTCATCCATTCATTTATCTCTGCTGACACTATTTATAAAGGGGGAGAGAAACCAAAAGCAGCCATGACCCCAGATACAGACAGAAGCAGAGACATCAGCTCAGATCCTAAGAAAGACACCCACCCAGGGCCTCAGAGCAGATGGGGACACAGGAAGGTCTGTGACTGAGCAATGACAGCTAAGAGAGGAGGCAAGGGTTGGGGCTGCAGCAGAGCACTAGAGATGAGATGAAAGTAGAGTTGAGAGAACGGGATGTGGATAACAACAAATGGCCTTTATTTCTCCCTCCCTTCCTCCCTCCCTCCCTCCCTCCCTCCCTCCCTCCCTTCCTTCCTTCCTTCCTTCCTTCCTTCTTTCCTCTCTCCTTCTTCCTTCTCTCTGTCTTTCCCTCTTTCCTTTATCAGGGTTTCATGTAGTCAAAATTAACCTCAACATCACTGTGCAGCCAAGAATGACTTTGAACTTCTGATTCTCGTGTTTCTCCGTCCCATGTGCCAGTATTACAAGTGTGTACCACTATGCCCAGTTTATGCAGTACCAGAGATCACAGCCAGAGCTTCAAGGATGCTAGGCAAACACTCTACCAACTGAGCTACATCCCCAGTCAAGAGCAGCCTTTAAGAGATGGGCATGAGTCAGGAGGTCCTCACAGATGACAGTGTAGGCACCACTTGAGGGGGACAGGAGGACCTCACATGAGATTCACATTGCTACAAGGATGGAACACTGGTGTTCCCTTGGGAAAACAACCAGGTCAAAAGGTTGCTGCTCTGTGTATCCCAAGCTCATTCTTCCTTATTTATCGTTTGTCAGCAACCCCAGACCAGGTCCCCATTCCCAGCCAGGCCCTGTTCCAGCTAGCCCTTCCACTGTGATTTCTCAGGCAAGTTGATGGAAAGCCCTGCTTTATAAACAATGTTGAGAGTAGTGACAATAAAAACTGTAATAAGATGTAGCATTTGCTGACCACTTGTATCTGCCAGACCCTGCTCTCAGTGCTTTGTATATGTGATGAAGTGATCATCACAGCTCAGTTACAGATGAGGAAAGGCATGGTGGATTCTATAAACTGCTTTCAGTGCTAATGCTGATCAGCAGTAAGCTATACTGCCTGCCTGGGAAGTACTGACAGAGCCACTCAGGGATGACTCAGCAGTGTGACCTCACAGCCCCTGGAGGCTCCATTTCCCAGGCACCCCATCCTAACCAGACTATGAAGGGAAAGCTCTGAGGAGGTTCTTGGAGAATGAGAATCCTAAAACCCAAGAAGTTGCTGGAAGAGACAGTTCCAAGGGTCCCTTCCCAGTCACTTACACTGTGTCATACGTCGGTCATCACTGCTCTGGATGCGGTGACCGTTATGGAACCAGCTGATAGTGGGATAAGGCAAGCCTGTCACTTGGCACTCCAGCATAGCCTCTTTGGCTAGTCCCACCTCCAGGTCCTGCAGTGGCCTCAGGAAGTCGGGAATAGACAGCCGCTCCAGCTCTCCATGCTCGGGCTCCTCGGGAATGGATGGCATCTTCTCCAGCTTTGAGCTATAAGAATCACACGGCTGCCTAGAGATGCAGAGTTACATCTTCCCAGCACAGGGTGAGAGTCCCTCAGAGACAGTATAGGTGGTACCTGGGGTCATGGGTTGTACCTGGGACCAGAAGCGGCTGTCCGAGGCTCCTCCACATACAGCTGGGCAGAGCAGTGGGCCTGGCCATGGGTATTGGCAGCACTGACTTCATAAAGCCCCTCATCCTCACTGCCCACATGGGCAATGTGCAGTGAGTGCAGACCCCCATCCTGCCGCAGCCGCAAGTTCTCACTCTCATGCACAGGGTGGCCTGGGAGCAGGAAGCAAAGCTTCTATAGTAGAGGACCTTGCCTTCTGGGTACAGCCCATCCTAGCCTGGGCCTTTAGGATTTCCCCAACATATTCACGGTGGTGAACCATACCAAAATGAGTCCAGGTAACAGAGGGAGGTGGGGTGCCGCTGATCTTGCAGTCAAAGCGGGCAGCACGGCCCTCTAGCACCTCCACATCTTCCAGCAGCCGGGTGAAGAGAGGTGCCAGTGAGGGCCGTACGGACAGCCGGGCACTGCAGGTCAGTTCATCTGGGAGGAAGGGGGAAGCACTGGGTCAGGGAAGGCCATGCAGACCCAGACACCCCATCTCACAAGTCTTGCCCAGGTTTAGGTACCTGAGCTGAGTTCTCCAAAAGTTCTAAGCACATGAAGGCTGAGGCAGTGGGCAAGATTTATAGAGCAGGCTTCCTTAAGGGCCTGGAGTCAGCAAGGATGGGTAATGGCATGCCAATACAGGCTGCAGGACACTATGGAAGCCCAGAACCTGACCCAACCAATCTGACGGGTCTGTCCTTAATTCTGCCCATTCAGGATAAAACACAGCCTGACTCTGAGAAGCTAAACCGCACCGCCCAGACTCATCTCTGTGCCTGGTTCATGCCCATACGCTCTCCTACCAGATCAGATGCTTCTTTGCCCCATGCTACATCCCCCACTCTGGAGGTAGATGACCTCATCTCTGCTCTTCAAGGAAGACAGAACCAGGGCAGAGATGTCAGAGGTAGTAACAAGAGCAGGTATCCGTGAGTCACCAGCTTTGCAGGCCCTGGGCTTTGTTCTCTGTAGGAGTTATCTCAATAACCCTGCCATCCATGCCTGAGTGCCTGGTAGGTGTGAACACTACCCTTTTCACAGATGAATGGTTTAAAGCTTACACTGAGTAAATGACTTGTCCAAAGACATGTTTGGCAACTTCAATGTTCAGGGACCAGAGTCCTAGAGTCCCACACTATCTCCTAAACTGCCCCCTGCCACACAGAGCAGAGTCCCATTCCCTGGGCATTTGCTCTGCACACAGCTCTTTCAGTCCCCTCCCTCTAGCTCAGGGCACCACAGCAGTCCAAAGTGGGTAGTTACCTTTGGCTGTGCTCAGCTTGCAGGTGTAGACGCCACTGTCGTCCTCATGCACAGAGGTAAGCAGCAGTTTACATTTGTGGCCATCAAAATGCATCTTGCATTTGAGCAGCGCGGGCTGCAGCAGGCGGCCACGGCACAGCCAGTCCACCTCCACATCAGCAGGACCTGCCACCAGGCACTCAAACAGCGCCATCTCCCCGGCCCCCACGTCCACGTCCTGCAGGGGGGCCAGCACGGCCAGGGACCGGCTTTCAGGGTGTGCTGAGGGGAGGCAGCCACAGGGGGCACAGACAGAGCACAGACACACAGGGCAAGGAAGACACACACACGCACACAGAGAGACAGACAGATACAGAGAGAGAGATGCGTTTGGTTCCTCTGGAGCCTGGGAAGCCCACCCACCCCGGGACAGAACAACAAGGAGTTCCTAGACCTGGCTCTGAGATGGCAACCAAGTTGGCTCTGGAAGGGAGAACTGATGTGAGGCGAGAGGGAACTGAGGAAGGGATTCCGAGAGCACCACACAGTGCAGCAACCGCGGCAGCAAAGAAAACACAGCACACCAGCTGGGTACAAACTGGACTTTATTTGAGCTACGAAATAATGTTTCCAAACCTCCACCCCCAGTGTGGCCCCACTCCTGTGCCCAGTCTGGCGGCCTCTCACACTGCCAGTCAAACTGTGCTAGACCTGGATGTGAAGGAGGGTGCCCCACTGGGCCCTAAGTTTGCCAGGGGCCAGGGCTCAGCCCAAAGCCTCCAGCTTTTGGTATCTTGTGGAATAGAAAGTGTTGTGCCATTTGAAACCCATTTCTGGAATGGTCAGTGCCCTGCCCCCTCCCAGAGACTCTGCTTATAGTATCTGCCCCTCTGGGCCCCTCCATCCTGTGGATGCCAGGCTCTGTCCTCTCTCAATCTGTCTTATCCCACCCCCGCTCAGAGGCATCCTTCCCTGACTGTCACAGACATACAAACAGACAAACAGATAGACAGACAGTGGCCTGTAGCAGCGTAGCACATGCACTCGCCTCGTGCTCCCTACAGGGAGACTTGGGGAGCTTGGCGCCCCTCATGGCTGCCCCTTCCCAGCACTCAGTACATCTGGGGGCCTCCCAGCCTGCACAGTTATGTGTCCAACTTGGGGAGGGAGGGTTCACAGGGCCCATGGGCTACCCCAGAGTGCTGCATGGGCTGGGGAGGGGAGGGGAGGCTGGGATAGGTCCGGGCCTGCGGGCCGGCTGGGTCTGTGGGCAGGAGGCAGTGAAACACAGCGAGGTCCGAGAGGTGCCTGAGACAGGGGCGCGGCTCGGAGGGTAGCGAGGGCAGCGCAGGTGGCCCCCTGAGCTCACTCGCCTGTGTACAGACAAAAACCTCAGTCAGCAAGCGGCAGGTTAGTGCGGTGCACACACGCGCACACACGCACGCACGCACGCGTGCACACACACACGTGCACAAACAGGCGCACAGACCTGGCTAGGGCCCCTCTGGATATGGAGCTGCCTCTAAAACTGCCACTTTCAGCTCTCCCTAGGTCAGCCCTGTGGTGGGAGGGCCAATGGCTAGCCTGCTCCCTGGGGTTCTTCCGAAGGCAGAGACCCTGAGCAACAAGGGGAGAGGCATTCATAGGCATCAGGAGCACCCCAAAGCCTGCAGAATGTTGGGAAGAATCCCAAAGAGAAAGAAGCACCAAGACATGGGTTAACACAGAGAAGCAAGGCAGAGCCCAACCCTGGAGAAGGAATAGGCCAGGGAATGGGACTGAAGAGTTTAGAATTCAAAGAGGTGGGAACCACAGCAACAAGAGGAACCAGCTTGGGTGAGGCAGGTGAGGCCTGGCAAAGGAGCAAGGACTGTAGGCTCTGGGCTCCAGCAGGTACCTAGGGATGTCTTGGGATGATCCTAGAGCTGGCCTTTGCCAGGTTTGAAGGAACTGAGCCCAGTTGAGTGGGGGGCAGAGAGAGACCATGGTAGGGTGAGGATCTGAGAACTTAGTTCTGGGCATTCACAGGGAGAGAAAGACAACAAATAGCCAGCCTCTGGAGGGGTGACCCAGCAGCCTTCGAAGGGCAGCTAGCTAGCTCCTGTCATGCCTGCTGCTTGAGAGGACTCTGTCTCATGTCCACACTTTATGGCCCAGCCCTCTCCATACTTCAGAACTCTGTAACCCTGGCACCCCTGATGATGTCTCTCGGTGTTCCATACCAATGATACCCCAAGAATCCCTTCGAACGGGTCCAGCCACCATACTCTCCCCAACCACAAGAGCTTCTGCACAGCAATCAGATGCGTAGGGAGGGCAAGGGGGGGGCAAGAGGAGGGCAGGGAGTCAGTGAAGGACAGGCCAGGGCCAAGCAGGATTATAAGAGCTTAGAAGAATGTGGAAAGGTTGCAGGGAGCAGGGTCTCTGACTAATGTCAGGGGCTGTTGTGATGGAGTCTGGGGACAGTGGATTGGGTAACTAGCTGAGTTTGGGATTTTTTGCTGTGTGGTTTTGGGAAAGTCACTACCTTTCTCCGGGCATCAGATTAGTCAACTACATTATAGACAGTTGGGATTTGGGAACCTCCATGGCCCTTTCAGTGTGATATACTAAACTGGGGTTATATGTAAGCTGTAGGTAGGATGAGTGCCAGGGACAGGCTCATGGGAAGTGGCAGGGGGTGGGGAGGAGGATGTCATGAGCATGTGGGCCTCTCACCTCGGACCTCCAGGCGGGCCTCACATTGCCGAGCGCCATACTCATTGACTGCCTTGCAGGTGTAGAAGCCAGCATCACCCCGCTCAGCAGCCAGGATCCGCAGCCTGCACAGCCCACCCTCAGCCTCCTCTGCAAAGCGCCGCTGGTCTGGGCGTACGGGTTGACGATTTCTCAGCCTGTCAGAGAGACAAAATCTTAGTCCCAGAATCTGAGGTCTTTACCTGCATGCACAGCCACTGGGGTAGTGGTGGGGTGCATAGCCGTGCAGGCCTCTCCTCCCCACTGGCTTCCCAAATCAGTCTGGCTGATCATGATACCTTCAGGACCCAAAGCTCGATTTCACTCTGACTCCACCTTCCTACCTTCCCCAAAAACTTTCAGATCACCTTGGCCCACTTGGATTTTTCCCTTCTCTATATTTGTAACACAAATATAGACTTCCTATTTTCCAAAAGGAGTACTAAAGAACTTACAACGTTTAAAAAAAATCACACCAGAGACCATACAATCAATTAAAAATGAAAAAACAGGGGCTGGGGAGATTTAGCAGTTAAGAGCACTGGCTACTCTTGCAAAGGGCCCTGGGGTTCAGTTCCCAGCACCCATACAGCAGCCAACAACCATCAGTAACTCTGGTTCCAGGGGATCTGAAGCCTTCTTCTGGTCTCTGTTGCATACATGTGGTACACTTACATATATGCAGACAAAACACTCATTCACATAAAATAAAAAATTATTTTGTCTTTTTGAGACAGGTTCTCTTTGTAGCCCCAGCTGACTTGGAACTCACTACGTAGACCAGGCTGGCCTTGAACTCACTGAAATGTGCCTGCCTCTGCCTCCCAAGTGCTGGGATTAAAGGTGTGTACCACCATGCTCAGCCCCCAAAATTAATTTTTAAAAATGAAAAAAAAAAAAAAAAACGGTCTGGGAAGCACTGGTTACTCTTGAAGAGGACCTGGGTTCAATTCACAGCACCCACATGGCAGCTAACAATCATCAAGAACTCCAGTTCCAGGGGAATCCTATGTGTTCTTCTGACCTCTGTGGGCATTGCACAACACGAGTGCATTTATCTACATGCAGGCAATACACCCATACACATAAAATAAAAACTAATAAATAAAAAAAAAAAAAAACCAAACCAGTGAGAGAGAAAGAGAGAGCGAGAGAGAGAAAGAGAGAGAGAGAGAGAGAGAGAGAACACTACATCAAGTAATGCATGGATGACGGATGTGCCAGACACTTGGGATGAGCAAGCCATGGCAACTGAGACCTGCGTTTAACTCAGAATTCAGGCAACTTTGAAATAAATTGTGATGACTGATCCTGCCACAGGCTGGGCACAGAATGAGCCTGGCCTCAAAAGCCACCCTGCATCAGCTGAAGGGGTGGAGGCACTGGGGGAGTGGTACTTATATATGCATGAGATGGGGCCTCAAGGGAAGTTCTCTAAGACTCTGCTCTCTTCCACCAAAGTCCGCTCTCGAGCTAAGCCTGGGAGGCGAGGGGCACCCGTGCGTAGAACAGGTGGTTGCTGCTTACCAAGAGACCACAGGCTTGGGCTCCCCCTGTACTCGGATGCTCATAATGACATCTTGACCTTCTCTCACAGACTGGTCCATGAGTGAGACCTAAAGGAGAATCCCAAAGCATCAGAGGCGACAAAGCATAGGTAGCACTGGCTCTTGAGGGCTGGGGGACCTGGGACAGAGGTTTCTTCCACACCAGTCCATGGCTGTCCCTGGGTAACAAGGGTTAATGGAGCGGGATTCCATTAATCTAAGTGTGGAGCTGAAGTGTGGCCTCAAGAACCAGGGGTATGCAAAGGAATGGTATCCACAGGGGGCTGGGTACCAAAGTCAGGGGTCTGACCTTGAAGGTAGGAGGCGCCTTGGAGGCAGAGTCAGAAGAGCCTCGATCCTGGCTGGGACTGAGCTTCATGGTAGGGGATCGGGGCCAGGCCTCCCCAGGCTCTGGGAACTCCTCTGGGGGGCTCAGGTACTCCTCATCAGAGGTGATGGGGCTGCTGAAAGGGGATGTGGACCCACCTAAAGGAGAGACAGAGGATATCAGGGGGAAAGGATGGAGAGGGCTGGCTTGGAATGTTGCACAGAGCCGGAGAGATGGAGCGGCTCCTGCAGGCCCTACCCTGACTTCACTCCCTGGGCTCAGCTCACTGGCTGTGTGACCTTGTCCAAGCACTTCCTCACCCTGAGGCCCAATCCTCAGCTTCACACCCTGCCAACTCTGACCCTACAGATACTCTACAAAGAATAGCTTGGAGCAAAGGATTTAACTACCAAAAGGGCCGCTCCTGGGACTTGGGGAAGATCCTGAATTCTACTGCAGCAGGAGACTTATATTCTTGGTATGGAATAGGGGCTGGAGGCTTGGGGCCAAACTGCCAATCACAGGCTCCAAAGAAGGTGGTTCATATCTCTGGGACCCTAGGACAGTAGGGCCAAGACACTGGCTTCTTAGGCAAGCTAGGCCTGGCACAGAGGAACACACACCTCAGACAAGCCCCATCCTGACCTCGGTCCAGGGCCAATGAAGCAGCAGTGTCCAAACAACCCTTCCCCCTCTCCCTTCTCAGCTTCCTGCTACAGACACCCCAGGGGCACCTGTTGGTCCTTGCCCCACAACATGAACCCCAAACTCCCAGAGGATAGGAAAGCAGAGTTAGAGCTATTCATGGAAAAGAATGGCTCAGCCTGAGAAAAGAGGAGGGGGACACCTGAGTCTGCCTTGGGGGAGGGGTGTTCTCAGGGACCTGACGCTCTCCCCTGCAACTGGCCAGGGGCCCAGCCTCGCTGAGCTGGCGCTTATCCGACTGCCAAATACAGACATGAATTTGCCACAGCCCCCTGGCCCCTCCTTCTGGCTCCCCAACCCAAGCCCCCAACAATACTGCACCCCAACTCACCCTGAGACTGCACACGACCCCCGCCTTCACCTTCCCGGATTCTCTGCCCTGGCACCAGGCCCTCCTGCTGCCTGCCCACCCGCCCTGGCTCCCCAGGGAGCAGGCGTTCAGCCTGCCCAGCCCCACTCACTCACTGACCCAGCTGAGGCCCCGAACTGAGCTGGCCTTGGGGGAGGGGAAGTCAGCTTAGGAGGGGTGGCCAGCCAGAGGCTGGGTGGCAGGCAGGCGCTGGCTGGGAAGGTGGTGCCTGCAGAGACCACAGGCAGCAGTCCTCGGAGCAGCAGCCCAGCAGCAGAGGGAGGGGCAGAGGCCAGCCCAGCTGAATTTAGCCCCTGCTCATTCCCAATCAGACATCTGCCTTTCTTCTCCTTACAGCTTTGGACACTGACAAGTGTAAAGCCCCTGGGCCTGAACTCCAGGTGTGGGTGTGGGGGGCTAGTCTTCAAAAAGAGATGGGGATGAAGGTGGCCCTGCACTGTGGTATTTAAGACTCTTGTCTGACTCCTAAGTGTTGACTAGTCCACCAAAGGAAGAGTCAAATGTAAATGGCCCTATGCTGACCCTTGCTCTGTTCAAACCACCAAGACCCCAATCCCAACGAGGGAATGCATGACCAGCCTCAAACCCTCTAGAACAGGCCATAGCCAGCTTTTACAGGCATAGAGGTCTAGAGAGCTGTCAGGATTTTTGCCCTCCTTCTCAGAAGTGCCCCCTGTCATTTGGAAGGAGTCCAGTACTCGACTGCTGCCTACCAAGTCCTGCCATGCAAGTCTGGGTGAGTAGGTAATTCAGGGCATGGGTCTGCATCTAACTCTCCCCCAGGCTCTACTGGATACATGCTGGCAACTTGCCCTCACTCATCAGACCACCAGGGCCAATGAGAGAGAAGTGTGGGCTACTCCCCACTAATGGTCCCTCCTCATCAGCACACATTTGTGGAAAGGAATTGAAAACAGCAAGAGATAGAAAGAGGTGTTGAGCTGGGGCCACAGATTTTTCTCCTTCATCTCTCCCCTCACCTGACCCAGGACCACATTCCCAAGCTGTGACCTGTGTGTCCCAGCACTGCCAGTGAGGAAGGAGGTGGGGGCCAGGGAGAAAAGGGCCCATCCTCTGGCTGACTGTTTCAAGGTAGGGGAATCAAAACGGCTGAGATCATAGGCACAGCCCTTGGAGGTGGGGGCTCCTTTCCCTCCATGGAGCTTGGAGTTGTGTCCCAGGGTCACCTCCAGGCTGGACAGTGCTGAGGCAGCTCCCAGGAAGAGGAAAGGAGGGTGGGGCAGAGATTTAAACTGGATTGGCAATGATCTGTGGGGTGCCTCAGAGACCCCTGGTGGCCACTGGAAGAACAGCATCTAAATGTTATCTCCCCCTCCCCCACCCTTCTATGTATCTACGTCCCCAAACTCCTTGGAGAGGGACTGCTAGCCTAGTCTAGGCTGGAGGTTCAGGCTCCAGACAGATAGAACTGGTGCTCTCTAAGAAAAGGCAGTGGCCCTTGTTATAGCTGATGGAGGACCCTAGGCTCCTCTGACCTGTCACTGGCCTCATGATCAAAATCACCTTTGTAGCCAGTCCCTAACATTCCAGCCCTACTCCTCTCACAAGCTCAGAGTTCACTGTCGGGGATACATCAATGAGGAAGTGGGAGAACAGGTGCTCACAACCTAAAAAGCACAGGTCCATACCTTCCCATGGAAGAACCACTCCCTCACACTTGACCCAGCCCCATCCATGCTGACCCTATTCCTCTACCTTCTTTTTCAACACTGCTCTCACTCAGGTCACTCCCATCTAATAAAAACTGGCATTAAAAAGCCCACAAATGAAGAACTTCTCAGGTCAGCGCATCCAGCTTGTCCCAGCATCCCAACTGCTTGCAATTGTCCCCTGCTGTGTCTTCATCACAGACATAGCTTCAGCTCATGCCCAGTATCTAGTACATGAATGACAGGACACAAGGCCCTTTACATCAGAACTGTCAGAATGATTCTAGAACTACCCACATCAGTACCACCTGCAGCTTATTTCGAAATATAGACTCCTTGACCTTCTCCAGCCTATAGAACTGGATTTTCTGAAACAGGTCAGAAAACTGCAGGTTTTTTTTCCAAAAGTGCCTTAGAAATTTCCAAAAGCTTGAAAGCTTTGGGACCCCTGCAGATCCTCCTGGGAGGATGAGATCCCAAAGATTTGGCTTCCCTGAGTCTCAGAGCACTTGGCCATTCAACTTCAGAGCAAAGCTATAAGCCCAGGAGTCGGGTTTCCCCACTTGCACCTACTGGCCTCTTATTCTAAGTCAGGGTTCTCACTCCCTGCCCCAATGATTTTCAACATTTTGTTTGTTGGTTGGTTTGGTTTCTAAAGTTTATTATGTGTTAGAATCACCTGGAAGGTTTCTCAGACCATGTCCTGCTGGGAGCCACCTCCAGAGTTTTCAGTTCAATAGATCTGGACTGGGGTCAATGGTCTGTTTGGGTTATTTGTTCTATGATGTTAGGGATTGAATTTAGGGCCTTGCACGTGCTAGGAAAGCACTCTATCACTGAATTATATTCCCGGTCCTTTTTTCGCTTTTAATTTTGAGACAAGGTCTCCTTGTGTTGCCCAGGTCGCCTTGAACTCATTCTGTAGCCCAAGCAGCTCTGGATTTATGACTGTCTCACCTCAGCCCCGCCATCCTAGCAGCTGGGATTATAGGCTTGTACCACCAGGCAGAGCAACAGATTATTTTCTTAGCACACTCCCAGGGAGGATGCTGATACTCCTGGTCTAGGGACTACACTCGAGGACTACACCTCTGTGGTCTCCTCTGCCACCCAACCTCCACTCTCAGGCGGAGCCTATTACCCATGCCATTGTGTGTCCCACATAGCTTCTATGAGCTACTCAGGTTACTCTCAGGATTTGGAGCTTCTCAGGCTCTCTACTCCTTTCCACTGCTCCCCTTCTCATCCCCACTGTGACTTGTGGTCCACAGTCAGCTCCCAATTTGCCCAGGTGTGGCTGCAAGGGTCAAAGAGTGGAGAAGGTATAGCATATCCTCAGGAACTTTTGGCTTGATTAGGAAGTAGACTAACCAGATACAACGACTAGAATAACAAGCAGGAATGGGGTCAAGGTGGTAAGGAAGGATCAGATAAGGGTCACACAGAAGTACTGGTGATGATTCTTGGCTCTGGGAATGAGGGAACCAAGGGGCAAAAGATTCCAGGAAAAGAACCTATATGAACAAACATTCAGAAGCAAAATGTGCATGTTCAGAAGCTTTTAGCTCAACTGTCTCGCAGCAGAGTTGGTTGACAAAGTAAAAACTGGGTAACGACAGTGAGGGAGCAGGAACCCTTCTCTGCCTCCCAACCCCCCAAGGGACCTAGGTCATATGAGTCTAAAAGGTGGAGGCCTCCTGAAGGACTGGCCTTTTCTCTGAGGGTCACAGGGAGCACCCTGTGATCTAGGGGTGGGAGAGAGGAACAGACTGGCAGTCTGCCAGCATTTCCACATGCCCTGGCACTTCACCCTCGTCCCACCTGCATTCCCTTTGTGGGTTCACCACAGGGGCTTCTTGAAACGACTGGCGATCCTCGGTGGAGCAGTGAGGGGAAGGAGGGCTGGGCCTGGAGGCAGTACTTGCCTCAGTGTGCTGTCATGAGCACTTCCCCAGGACTGATTTCTCTGGAGCAAGGAGAAACTTTGTGCTGAGGCTGTTTCTGGTTTAGTTTAAAATGTATGGAGCAATGGTGAGAATTTCACATGGTCAGCCTGACCTAGCCAGGCAGGTGTTGAACTTCTCACACGATTATGCTGAATTGCTTCAGGTCAGATAAAAGGTTTGCATCCACAGTAAATTAGGTCTCTTCTTTTGACAGGCAGTGAGTGATAAGCTCCATTTTAGATAACAGCCTTGGGGAGACAGCCCACAGGTACCCCTGATGCTGGCTGGCAGTATGGGGAGGGAGGGCAAAGTCTGGTTGAAAAAGCACCTTGCTTTTTCATGTGTTGTCCAGACTCCCACAGAGATGGATAACAGGGGCCATGTGGCATTCTGAGGTCTTCCATCTTCCGTCATTGCTATCAGCTAAAATGAACCTGTATCTACGCAGATGGTCGTCTGGAGCCCCGGGGCAAGAAAAGAGGGCAGAGGTTGGTGGTATGATTTTCTTCCTTTCCTTTTGTACTCATGATCCCAATAAATGGCCTCTTTTCTGATGTGATAGAGGTGATCTTACATATGGGACCAGAGGAGCTACAGTGAACCATGTCCCTACTCCAAATATTCACAGCCAACCTTCCATCTCCTCAGAGCCTCATGAGTCTTATTGAGTACATAACCCACCAGTTAAGATGATCCTTATATGACAGACAAGAAAACTGAGGCCAGTTAAGGCAAAATGAAGAGGCCAAGGTCTTGGCTGGAAAATGCTAGATCTTTAGGTTCAAACACATTAAACATGCAGGCAGTGGGATGGAGGTTGGAGCACTTGGAGCTTCCTTCCTCCTTCCTAGCACTAAGAGGGCCTCCTGCCAGAGCTCACAGTGAAAAGGAGCCAAGAGCATCAGGAAACAAGAGGACCAAGGCCATATAGGAGGGAGGTGGGGAATCAAGAGAGGAAGAAGAGACATCTAATTTCCCCAAATCTGACCACCCACAAAAGTCTGGGCAATCCCCTCCCTGGAAGCTCAGGGCCCATCTTAACCTCCAACTTCTTCAGAATGGCAGCAAAAGGGACAAGATGGTACAATGGTTAGGAACATCCAACCTCCAGTAGCCTCAGTTAGCATCTCAACAGAGGCTGAGACTAACATGCATGACAATTTAGATGACATTAAACAGAAACCAGTTTCTAATGGCACTAGCCACATTTCAAGTGCTCAAATGCCATGTGTGATTGGTGTACCACACTGCACAGCACAGCAGACACAGAACACTTCCATTGTTACACGAAGGCCTGTGGGTCAACACTGCCTTGGAGCACTTTGCTAATGCTCAGTTTGTCCTGTCTCAGTTTCCTCATCTGTGGCATGGACATAACAATAGAACATACTCCATCAGACTGGATTAAATGTGATCACCATTGACAGTGGGCCTGGTACAGACAAAACATTCAATAAATGCCATAGTTGTTATTTTTGTCCACAATTCACACTAGGTTTAATTTGTTTCTTGTGTTACTCTATCCCTTATTGCTAAAAGCATTCCTAGACAGATTCCCAGGCTGCTGGCCTGGTGATAATTCTATCATATTCTCCATATTCTTGTCTTCCATATGTAAGATGGGAATATCACACATACACATCTCTGTGGGATGTATACAGAGATTTGAAAATATATGCATATTTATGTGTTTAAACACATATATCTCCAACCATACACACATGTGCACACAAACATAATGCTATTTATACCCTGAGGAGAGAGATGTAAAGGGTTTGAAAATAAGTACATGGCATTCTGCAAACAGAAACAACTGTTCAGAGGTTGAGCACCTGGCAGCAGTGCAGTAGGTACCAAACAGAGGCCTGTGAGACAGATGAGGCAGTAGTCAGAAGCTTCATTTCAGTTAGGCATGCACCTCACACTCCTGAGAACCCCCTCCCCATCTGCACCTAACTTGAGTGTGTTATTCACTGGGTAAGAGGGATGCAGGACTGGGGTAAGGCTGCCTACTCAGCAGTCCCTGCTCACCAAACCAGGGGCTGTATTCTCTAGTTGTCTGGGCCCTGGTTACTGTGGTTCCCACAGTATTGGGAATTGACATCTGTGGGCTTTCAAAAGCAGGCCCTGATGGGGTGGGCACTTCCAGAGTGCACTGGGCAGCAAGCCCTGGTTTCCATGGCATTGAGTGAGTGCGGGGGGCGGGGTAGTAAAAAGGGCGGTGGCTTGATGCAAGCCTCTTCCCACAGGACTGTAAGTACCACCCTCCCTACACCTGTTCCCCACGCCCCCAATGACCAGACACCTTCTCAGCCCTAGCCTTCACTATCTACAGCCTCCAGGCCTAGGACCCCCTCTCTTACCATATGCCTTTACCACCACTGGTTCCACCCGCTCAGACTACTCTCTGAGCTCTCTGGCCCCCATCCAGCCACTCTAGACCAAACAGTGCCTTGTAGGGTAAGAAAGTCAGCTTGTTCCACAAATGCTGATTACGGACCTGAGCTTTGGGGCCCTGGAACCAGCCTGACTTATGGGGTCTGCTACAGTTCTTGGTGCAACTGACTAATATGATGAAGGTTTTCTGGCTCCCCTAGGGGCTAGAAAAGAGGGAGGGTCTGGAAGGCAGTGGGCTGTGAAAGAGCAGGGCTGGAGTCCCCAAGATACAGACAGTGTGAAGAAAAGGGCAAAGAAGGACAAGCACTTTCCAGATCCTTATGGAAAGCTGAGCTCAGTGTGTACAACATCACTCCCAAACGCTAACAACTAACATTTGTCTACAGCTTTACAGTTCATAAAGCTCGTTCGCACATTCGCTTTCATCCATGAGGCTGGTATAATTATCTCTGGTTTACAAATGAGGAAACTGAAGCTTGGGGAGGTTCAACGTGGCAAACTCCTAGTCAAGTGCTGACAGCTGCCCTGCCCCAAGCTTCTTTTGCAACCTTAAAAGGCTTCTGGATGGACCCCAGCCAGTACTGGGACATCCCACACCCCGCCCCTTTCCAGAGCTCAGCCCAAGCCAGGTATTGACTGGAGTTCTGGAGCCAGGCCTTGGCACCCTAGGGGAGCTGGGAGCTGAGTCAGAGGCCAGATCTCCCACAGGTGATGCAAGGGTGGAAGCATGCAGTGGAGGGGCAGGCATGATTCAGCATGGGGGGCAGGGTCAGTGAGGAGAGGGAGATGGAACGAAGGGAGAAGAGCTGCCATTCCACAAGTCAGACAAGCAACCAAAGGAGCTAATGCAGCCCAAGGGCTGAGACCAGAGCCACCAAGAGTTCCTGCACTGGGAATATGTAAAGGGCCGAAGCTTTGGAACCATGCACACAAGGGCTCTCAACAGCATTGTCTGAGCACTGACTGGAAAAATGGCACAGGAGGGAGTGTGCTGGGCCGCCTCCTGGCATATCATGTCTCACCCCTGAGGCCTGACTCCCAGCTTGCTCCAAGGCTCTGAATCTCAATGCAGGCATCCCAGAACACTGTCCTCTGACCCAGGGCCTCCTAGCCAATGGTAGCCTCCCATGGGTTTCTCCTGTGCCTTTTTCTCTCCCACTGCCCAGGATCAGCACATTGTCAGGCCCAACCACCTGCCTGAATGAGCAGAGCTAGCCATGCACATAGATACCTGTCCAGCTCTGCCTGAACCAGAAAGCTGCTGGACTGAACCCAAAGGAAGTAGTCTGACACCAAGTAAGGGCCTTTGTAAAAATATACAACAAGGCAACCTTAGCACAGCCATCTCTGGGGGTGCTCTCAGCTGAAGCTTCTTTATGGCCTGGGGTTCAAAGGATTAAGCTAAGAGATTCTTTTTTTCTCAGATCCTAAATGACAATTGGCCTTTCATGTGAACTGTCTTGGAAAGATAGTATTTAGAAAATGTTTAAAGACAAATTTCACCAACCTCATGGATTTTCTAGCCTGGACCATGTCCTGAAGCCAAGACCACTTAAACTGCTTTCTCCAGAAAGGTAGACTCAGCACAAGGCCAAGTTGTTGGGGATGAGTGGGAAGAGTCTGGGCTCCTGTTCTCGTGCTCACCAGAAAGGGTCACAGGTCACCCCCAACCCAGCCTGGGCTCGCAGGCTCCCTACCAGGTCTCACGGCCAGTGAGGCAACACAGCTAGCCTGGCCCAGTTCGTTGGTGGCAGTGGCCATATAGCTCCCAGCATCGGCAGCTCGGGCCTCCCTGAGCAGCAGTGTGTGCCGCTCGCCTTCAGACCGGATGAGAAGGCGACCCTCACTGCGAAGTGTTGACCCATCCTTTTTCCAGGACACTGTGGGAAAGCAATGGGAACTGGCTTGCCATGGTCCACAAGGGGCTTTCTGGGGAATCTCATCCCAACCAGCTCCCCGACCCCAACACAGGAGCCCCTAACTGCTTTTCCATCCCAAGGGAAAAAATTTCTTTTTGGTGAGATAGGGCCTCATGTAGCCCAGGTTGGCCTTGAACTCACTATGTAGTCAGGATTACAGACACACTACCACATCTGGTTTTATGCAGTGCTGAAGATCAAATCCAGGACTTAGTGGGTGCTAGGCAAGTACTCTACTAACTGAGCTACATCTCCAGCTCTCTTTCCCTCTGAGAAATTCTGAGAACTCTGCCCTCAATCCAGAAGTCTAGGCTGCCATGCCCTAAGCTAGGGAGGTGGGAGCTAATTTTTCTGAGCATACTAGGGCCAGGGCAGTCCCACGGAGTGATAAATCCCTTCCTCCCCACCCTTCTCTAAAAGGATTCTGGGGGCCCACCCTGTCCCCATTCCGCATTGCCCCATCACAACCTGCCAGGCCCCCGCGCTGCAACTCACCTTGAGGTGGTGGGTTGGCAGTGATGATACACTTAAGAAGCACATCAGCTCCTGGTGCCACCGCCACATTCTGCAGAGGAATCTCAAACACTGGTGCCTCCAGGGGCTCTTCTCCAGCAGACACATAGGAGTCATCTGAAGACTCTACCAGACACAGGGGCAGAAGTAGAGAGCATAAGGTGATAAGATTCTTGTAGGGAAATCTCACAGGGAGAAGGGATATTGACAGTACTGCATCCTAGAAAACCAAAACCCAGAGTGAGGAGCTTCTGAAAGGCACAGACTCTGAGGAGCAAGGGTCTCTCTCTTGAATGTCCCAAGACAAAGTTAGGGAGAAGCCAGAGGCACAGGGCAGCAGAGGTTCTACTTCACCCACAATTCTGACTTCTTGGGGACAGTGGGGTGTACGGTGGATATCCTCACATGAATTGACCATCATGTATTCCCTAACAGGCCCTATGAAGGCACTCTGAGAGTCACAAGACTACTTCAGCACCAATGGGCAAAGAACAAGCTACCCAAGACCTATGTAGTAACAGTAGCTTCACAGGCAATGTGTAGGAAACGTTCAAATTTGGAAGGCCACCAGATTCCAAAGAGGCAGTGGCAGGGAGAGGAGAGGGCCCATGGTCATCAGTATAGAATTTATCTCTTCAGCAAATAGTGATACTTATTACACACTGAGCACTGAGTGTGCACAACAGAAATAAGATACACTTCCTGCTCACAGGATGATACACATACAGAGATAAAATCTCACTGTTGTGGTTCCCCTAGGTATCTTCTTTGTATGTGCTGGGCGTTCAGATCAAGGGCTCTTGCATACTAGGAAAATACTCTTCCACTGAGCCATACCTCTAAACCCTTTGTATTTTCTACCTCTACCTCAGCTAGATAAAGGACAATGCAGACAGTGAAAAGGGCAGTTGAGGATTCCAGTTCTTCTGATTTCTAGCTACATCATCTTCAGCAAATTAGATCATCTCTCTGAGACTCAGTTGTGTTATGTGGAAGATGTAACATTAAATATTTCATTGACACTGGTAAAAAGACTGAGTCGAGACAACATGTCTATGGGCCTACTTGGCACAACCCCTGGGGACATCATGGTGGGAATACCATAATGGTGGTGAGTAGGATGCACAGGAGCCTACACATCTCTAAGATCCTGAGATGGCAATACTTAAATGCAAGATGCTTTTGATAGAGAAAAATACAAGACGGTAAGTGCAAAGACTGGCAGTACCTGTGGGGCACAGTGGGGAAGAAGCAGAGGGAGTGGGAGGAGTCAAGGGTGGCTTCCTCCGCTTCTCCAGGAATAGGCCCTGCCCTGAGTTGCCACTCAGGATGTACAGGGTTAAGGACAGCAGCATTCTGTCAGTGATGTTGCTAATCACGCATGGGAAGGAAGGGAAACTACACATAGATACCACAGTCAGTGAAACAGAATGCAAGGGTAGGGCAGGGGAAGCTAACAGGGGAGCCCGGGCTCGGACCTTAGTGACCACAGATGGGTCAAAGAACAGTGCTGAGATAGGAAAGGCAGAGTAAAGAGGGAGGGACCTTCCCTTTATGAGGAATTTCAGAGCATCTCTTCCCACACAAAGGGATAGAGGTGATGAGGGCTGTGTAGGTTCTCGCCAGTGTCCCCTCCAGTTGCTGGTCCTTAGCCCAACAGCCTAGTGGACGATTGGACCTTAGAGGATTTACAACACACATTCAGGCTCCAGTCTTTGCTCCCATCTGTGCTCTACTCAGCCCCCAATGGAGCACACTCACCCTCCACCTCGCCAATGACAGGTTCTAACAAAAGTCTTCACAAACCTTCACTTCAACGACTGTGTCAATGCCAACAAACCATACCCTCTGCCCGGTCCAAACAGCCCAGCAGCCACAAGCAAAGCAGTCATCCAAGTCAGGGCACCTTCTCAGCCCTCTAAATGGCCTTACCGAGCTCAGGGGAAGTAGGCCGGGCCCGGCGACCTTTGCCTTGGCTGCGGGTCCCTCTGCGGTCCCAGGCCCCCCAGGGACCATCCTCCTCAGGCTCTCTGCGAAGCCTCTTCTCAGCCTCGGGCCCAGCTCTGTTCTTTTCCAAGGTCTGAGGCACAGCAGCGCCCTCCACACCCGGCGTGGCCCAGGGCAGGAAGCGCACTGCCTGCGCAGGGGGCTCCCGCTTCCGACCCGAGGGGGCTTTCGTCCTGGTTTCAGGGGGATCCGCAGCTGGAGGCGGTACTGGGCTCCTGCACTCCTGAATGGCTCTACTCCGGGTCAGCGGGAACTGGTCCCGGCGCCTAACCTCCTGCTGCGGGCCTTCCCCAGGCTCAGTCCTGCCCACTGGCCCTCGGCTTCGGGGCCTTGCAGGCTCGTCCCCAGATTTGCCAGCGCCACTGGGAGGAGGTGGCTGGGTGGTGGCGGGGCTCACGGCCCGCGAGGTCTTGGGGGTGGAGGGCCGGGAGAAGAGCGGGGGCTCCCCGGGCTCTCGAGGGGACGGGGCGCGCTGCAGCGTGGCGCGCAGGGACTCGTGAGAACGCACGAGCTCCTCGCGCGACGTGGAGCGGCGGATGCGGCCCAGCTCCTGGGCGAAGCGGAGCTCGAGGTCGGAGGCTGGGCTGCGCTGGCGCGTGCGCTCGTCCAACGAGGCCGCCTTCTGCTGGAACAGGCGGCGCCGCTCAGCCACGCTGCCCCGCGGCGACCGCAGCTCCTCCTGCGAGGCCCCGGGTGTGCCCCACGGCGCGCCGCAGTCGGACTTGGGCTGCTCCAGAGAGCGGGCCTTGCGCAGGGGAACCCAGGGCCGCAGGGGCGCCGGCGGAGAGTCGCTCCGCTCCAGACTGCGCCGCCGCTCCTCGAAGAACTGCAGCTTGTCCAGGATGCGGGAGCCCGCGCGCACTAGCCTCGGCGAGCGGCCCAGCGCCGACAAGCGGCCCGAGGCCTCGCTCAGGGGCGTCTGGGGTCGGGACTCCACCGTGCCCGCCAGCGAGGGCCCCGATGACTTGGACTTTTTCCCTCGCTTTTCTTCGGTGGTGGTGTCTTCGGGCAGCGAGGGCTCCTGAGTTCGCCGGTGGGGCGATGTGGGAGTAGCCGGGGGCTGGGCACTAGGTCCTGGCAGAGCCCTTTTACCCACCCGAGGGGATGGTGGGGGAAGCAGTGCGGACTTGGAGGGGGGCGGAAGAGCAGGGCGAGGGCGAGGGGCTTCACTGGCCGACTGAGGCTGAAGGTCAGGCTCCTCTCTCCGCAATCCGCTCTGAGGAACGCTGCTGCAGAAGCAAGACCAAGAGGGGTAGAAGACTCAGGGGGCCTTCCCTCTTAGACGCCCGGCTTGTGAGAGGGATTGGGCGGTGGGGCATGCTGGGCAGGCTTAGGGTGACATGGGCCAGACTCTCCTCCCCCGCCCCCCACGAGGGCACAGCCAGAGCAGGTGCTGGGGAGAGGCCAGCGGCTTATGCACCAGAAAACTGTGCAATTGGCTGGGTCCAGGTACAGACTCAGCTCCAGGGGTTCTGGCCAGTCCCCCCTCCCCCAGCCCCTCTCAGCCCTGGAAGCTGGGGAACAGCAAGAACTGAGCATACGGGAGAGAAAAGAATGAGACAGAGGACCCAAAAATGAAGTGATGAGAAAAGAGGGGAGGGGCCGCTCAGGAACGTGCCTCCTACTCATTTCTACCCCTAGCTGGCCCCCACAGCAGCCTTGCCTAGTCTGAGCAGAATACTTGCCCTTCACAGTGGCCTCTAGAAGAGCAACTGCCTCTCTACTGGGCACTCCTTTAAGGAGCCATGTCTCATCCAGTGGTGGCCTAACTCCTGTGCAAACCTGAGCCCATTCCTACACCATAGGCCACAACTTGGAACCCCAGGAATGGTCCTCTAGCCCCCAGTATAGACCTTCCTCTCTCTGCCTCCTGGAGAAGTTCTCCTGAGTCCTTGGAAGCTCAGAAGTTCCCTTCAAGTGGCACGCTCAGAAATAGCTCAGCTCAGAAATAACCAAGAGTCTGAACAGGGAGTGTAGGAGAGGAGTGAAGTCCAAAGAACCTCCTCACCTAATAGAATTTTGATGTTTTTGCTAGGCCCCAGTTTCCCCCAGCTGGATGGGGGGGCATTAAGCATAAAGATAGATAAAAAGGAAATCTGAGGGCTGTTATCATACCTGACATATAAGAGAGTTAAAAACATGAATAAGCTCACCAAATGCTTAGTGTGTACCAGGTATGAATTAAGCTTCACTTGCACTGAGTAATTTAATCCATGCAGAAGTCCCTCAAGAGAGGAACTGATATCACCCCATTTACAGATGAAGAAACTGAGGGTTCAGGGAGGGATCCCTGAGTCTTTGTCCCCTTCCAACTGTCCTGGTTTCTGGGAACATGGAAGGAAGAAGAAATAGGATAGTACCAGCCAGGAGCATAATTACTGGGGGTGCCTCAATGTAAGGGTATTTTAGACTACCTGGGTCACCACCCACACTGTAGACCCACCCCTGCTTGGAGAAGGAGGGGGTGGGTAAGGAAGAAGAGCCTCAGCCAGACACCTGCAAGAGGCAGAGTCAGTTGTGGGGGAGGGGCAGCAGAGTCCTTAAGGAATGGTCTCTGAGAACTGGGTGAGGCCTAGAGAGAAACTGGGGACAGCAGAGGAGACCTCTTGCTGGCAGCTCCCAGCTCCAGGCCAGATTCTGTACCACAGACATCACTAAGGAAATGGGTTCCTGTGAAGTTGCCATAGCAACTCCAGGCTCAGGCTGGAGCCTAGGAAAGAAAGGCAGAGAAGGAGTGCCTGAAAATGCCAACAAGATAAGCTAAAGAGCTCCTTGGCTCCTGGCCTGGATCTAGGCCTCTCTTCTGCCCACCACTAGCCACTCTGAGCATCTACCAAACAACCCCCGCCCCCAGGGCTCCCTGTTTCTTCTCAGTGATGGAACTTGCCCCATACCCACATCCATCACAAATCAAGCCCCTCTCAGCTCCCCAAATACGTCCCATTACTTCAACCATCAGCCACTCCCCTCTTCTGCTATAGCACCCCCTCTTCTCTGCCAACCCCCTAAATCCCCCCAAATGGCCCCACTGCCTCACTCCAACACTTCCACTTGTCACCACCCCCTACCACGTCAACCACAGACCCATCCTCAGGTGTTGCTCATGAGATCATCACATGCCCCCTGCCACTGTCACTCCAGACCTCCACCTCCACCCCAGGTCCCTATCCCTCACCCCACCCTCTCCCAACCCACATTCTCCTGTGTCTGCAGGTCCCTTGCCCCAGCTGCCCCTGACCACCTCACTCTCTTCTCTCTCCTGGTTGCTGTCTTGCTCCCCTGCTCTCTCCTGCTCTCCCGGGAGCTGCCGTGCAGAAAGGTTCTGTTCCTCCCAGAAAAAGGCCCACATGGGAACAGGAATGTGCAGAGAGATGAAAAGGCAGCAGCTGCTGAGACAGCAGGCACGGAGGGGGCCCCAAGGGGGGGATCCTAGGACAACTGGAGCCTACATGGGTGAGGCGGGAGAGGGGCCCTGACAAACTGGTGCTCTTAGAGGAAAAGAGGAAGGGACAGAGGGGTCCACAAGAACATGAAGATGGCACTGTGAGCCAGCACAGGTAGGAACAGGAGGCCATGGGTGGTGAGAGCAGAGGAGGGAGTGGTGTGGGAGGAGAGTGTAGCCAGGTCCAGGAGTGGAAGCAGTGGGCAATGGAGTGCACAGAGATGGATGAGGCAGGGGAGATGCAGTGGAGGCTGATGGAGCAGTGACAGGGCAGCACAGAACAGCACAGTGAGATGGGACAGTGTGGGCCCAGGTGGGGCCATTACTTACACGTGGATCGAGAGCGCCCGTCCTCTGTATAGACTGAACGCGCTGCCATAGAGGTCACTGGCCACCGAAAGGCTATCCTCTGACCCCCAGCTTGCGCCCACCAGATTAGCTCGCGATGCCCGCACCAGCGGCTCCACCCCCAGGTGCCGTGGCCCGGCCCCGGTTGCCTGTGCTTGCCTTGGGCTGCTTGGGAGGGGGCGGGTGCCACCCCCGCTGCCCGCTTCCTGCTCCAGGACCGTCTGCCCGCTGCCCCACCAGCTCACTTGCTCTTCTGAGGTGCCTGTCACGGAGGTCGGGGGTGTGTCCAGGGAGGTGCCCACCAGGGTGTCAGAGCCCCCTAAAAAAAGGAGCACAGTGAAACTAACGCACCCCTTGTAGGAAGCCCTTCTGCCTGATTTTGGAGCACCCAGAAAGCTCACCCGTGGGGGTGCTGAAGGCCCCGTCATCCCGAAGCTCCAGGCGCTGGGTCCCCTGAACATCGCTGATGTCATCGTCAGCCGTCTCTGAGTCTGGAGAAAAAGGGGTCTGTGTGGGCAGGGCCCTCCTCCCTATGCCTCCAACTCTTCCCTATTCGCCTCTTGCCTCCCCCACAGCAAGTTCTATCTTAACTCCAGCGAGAGCTTCTCTCTTTTGCTCCTGACATCCCCCTGCCCAGCTTGGGCTGCTTAATGTAGCCTCTCTCATGCAATGCTCTGGCTCCACCTCTGGGCCACCCACCCTTGGATATTCGCCCTTGCCTCCATGAGACTCTCCAACACCCCCACCCCACCCCTGACTTAATGGCTTACCAGGGCCTCATTCTCTCTCTCATTTCCATGTCCATAATAACTTAAGGTCTTGTACAGCAACACCCAAATACGGCCCTAGGTCCAAGGCTCAAAAGTCTGGGTTCCAGTACCCCAGAAACAAAGAGGAGTCACCTTAGAGTTGTACTGTCAAGGCACGCAACCAACTGCAGGACCAGTCTGTCCTGAACCCCAAACCAGCCGGAAGGCATCAGGTTGCAACTAGGCAGGGTGAGGAGAGGCCCAGACTGGGCAGGGGAAGGGGGTGAGGGGCTAGGGCAGAAGCCAGCTTCCTACCGTAACTTTGCTTTCTGCAGGAGCGGAAAACTTCGCTTCCATAGGAGCAGCAGGAGAGAGATGTGGACAGACAGTTATCAGAGTGTTTGTGGGATGGGGCATG
This sequence comes from Eospalax fontanierii, assembly GCA_035773235.1. Taxonomy (NCBI): domain Eukaryota; kingdom Metazoa; phylum Chordata; class Mammalia; order Rodentia; family Spalacidae; genus Eospalax; species Eospalax fontanierii. The sequence goes on from CM069530.1 coordinate 20,467,501, forward strand.
GAAGGCAAGAAGAACATAGGGTCCCTCATGCTCAGAATGCTCAGAGACCCCAGAGATGCCCTTTGGGGTTAGGGAGGGGAGGGAGACACCCAGGATGCGCCAGCACCAGGGAGTTCATATGCTCAGGTTGGTCATCCCAACTGCACCAGTGATTCTGGTACCCTTGACACTATTGCTCCCATTGGCCATAGACACACACACACACACACACACACACACACACACACACACACACATTTGTGCCTAATCCAGCCATAGACTCAGGCCTCCCTAATGTTAGGAGTCAGGCCCATCTTCTATTACTATACTTTGGTCCTTCCTTACAAATACACTTCCCATTAGTCTACATCATGATGTGGCAGCCACCTTCCTCAAGAACCTTGTCTATTATTGAATGGTTCTCAGAAACACCCAGTGATTTGGTTAAAAGTAAAGATTCCCCTGGGCTTTTTTTTTTTTTTTTAATATTCCACAACCTATCATGGTCTGTGCCTCAGTTTCCCTCTGTATGCCAAAACAAATAGGAGCTATGTACTGGTTTCCAGAACATGAATGAAATGCTTGGTCCCACTATAAACAACAGGGAGCCCAGGCCAAAGGTGGGATGTTCTAGTGAGTCCCCTTCCCCCAAAGCTAGGGCCTTTCTCAGCTGCAGGGGATAGGAGATCGTCTTAGGGGATGGATAGAAATGGATAGATGGGGTGGTGGGGTCCCACATTTTAGGGGGCTATCTTCAGGGCCGGGTGCCTCATGAAGGGACATGGAACAAGGGGAGGAGTGGGCATGGGCTGCAGCAGCCCGAAGTCCACGCACCATGGGTAAGTCGGCCAAAGGCCCGGCGAGAATGGCCGGTTTTCTGAAAGAGAAAAGTCAGAATGAGTTGCTGAGGGGGAGTCTTGCTCCTGAATCCATATACCTTTTACCCCAATTTGCTGTATCAAGCAGAATTCATCCTGGGGGCCAGAGCACAGAGATGGGAGCCACCAGCTTGCCAGGGAGGGAACTGTCTCAACTCTCCACCCTCCAGACTGGGCTCTGGGGAGGAACTGGGGACCAAAGCTAGGGAATGGGACTGTAGGTCAAACCCTAGGACTTCCTAACCGACAGAAGCTCACAGCCTGGGGTCAGAACAGCATTCACAGTGATACGTGGGAGGAGACAAGGTAGTCAGCATGACTGAGGAGAACATGGAGTGGGGCGCTAGAATGACTAGAGAGGGAGGGCCAGGACACAGATTCCTGATTGGGGGAAGGGCAGATACCTGGACTAAGTATCTAGGAGGCAAGGTGGGGGTAACTGAATCGGGTGGCAAAGGGTAAGGTCCTCCAGAAGGGCAGTGCCTCGCTAATGCAGGAAGGAGGCCCTGGTACGCAGAGGACAGGACAGAGCTTGGGAAATTTACTGAGCTCCGCACGGATTTGTGCGCGTTGCTTTCAGATCTCCGGAATATGGAGGTCTCCCGAGTCGGGGGCCCAGGAAAAGTCTGGCGGGGTACTGGGGCCGGAGATCGACAAGGGCAAGACCGCAAAGAAGCCGGTGGGCGCTGCGTAGCGGGGGACCTTCCCTGGCAGCGGGCTTCTCAGGGATTAGAGATGATGGGGGCTTCTGTCCTCCGACGCGAGGAGGGGGCCTGCGCGCTCCAGTTGCGGGCCAGGGCGCCCCCCAGAACATTCCCGGCCCAAGGCCCTCCGCGGGGCTGGGGTGGGGTCAGCATCACTCCAGCGCCCCCTCCCCTGGGCCCAGCCGCGGTGACCCGCCCTCCCACCCGGGCACCCAGCCCTTCCTGCCCCCTCCCCGCGCCGCCCGCCCCCGGAGCCCTCACCTGGAAACGCTTCTTCACCCACAGCTTCTTCATGGCGGGGGAGGGGGCCGGGCCGGCGGCCGGGCGAGGAGGGGACAGGCGGGGGCGGGGCGGAGTCGGAGGCGGGGCCGGGGGCGAGCTGGGGAGCGGGCGGGAGCCCGCGCGGGTGGCGGAAGGAGCCGCCGGGCCTCGGGAGCCTGGGCAGGGGTAAGACGAAGGCGGCGGCCGCGGCGGCGGCGTCCAGGGTCCGCCCCTCCCCCGCCAGTCTGCACCCCACCTGGCGACCCTTCCCTTTCCTGCCCCTCTGCGTCCCCTGGGATAGCACTCGCCTGCCTTCCAGCTCTCTCACTGGACAGCTCCCGACGCTGACAGCCTGTACCCCCACCCCACATCTGCCTTCCGGGACCTGGGCACATGGGGAAACTGAGGCACAGAAAGGGGTGCAGCGGCCTCTAGTTCAGGCCACTCTCATTGGCAGCGCAAGGCGGCCTTCTCGCCACATCCTTCTTCCTCCCGCTGGGCCACTCTGGAAGGTCAGCTTCATCTCCACTCGCTCACTCTGCAAACATGCGCGCGCGCGCACATGCGCGCGCTCGCATACACATACACACACACACACACACACACACACACACACACGCACACTGTCAGGCAGCAGGCAGCAGCCAACTCGCTGCAGGGCACAGCACTGAGTGGGGGCACCGAGGCCATGTGCAGGGTAGGGGTCCTTGGATTGGGGCTACTTGCTGACATGAACCCAGACTCTTCAGGACAATGAACCAGGGTTCTCTCTTTGGCTCAGATTTCTTGATGCTCCCTCTCCCATAGACACTAAGGTGCTCCTTGTATTCAAAGTCAACTCCTGTTCTCACAAGTGAACACACACAAGATTTTTTGAGTGTTCCCCCACTGCCCATCCCACATTACTCAGCACCATGCACACTCTGCATAAACAAAGTTCCTTCTTCCTTTCCCAATAATCATTGCAGCTAGGTTTCATGAGCATTTGCCAAGTGCCTGGCACTTTATAAATGTCATCTCATTCACAACCCCATGATTCTGAAACTCAGGAGCATCTCCATCCCCATTCACCTGACAAGTGGCTGAGGCTCAGAGAAGTGGTATCACTTAGCCAGAGTCCTACAGACTACAGATCTCCTCATCCCAGCATGCACAGTGGTGCCAGTCCTGATTTCCCAGTAACGACTACAGTACTAAGTAATTATGAACACTTACTGATGTTTTCTTGGTCCACAGTAGGCATACGTAAGCTTTTTGTATGAATAAATCATTTAATCCTCACAAGGAGAGAGACTGAGGTACAGAAAGGTTACTTGCCCCCACTTCACACAGCCAGTAAATCAAGGGAGCCAGGATTCTAGGAGTGAGTTATTAGCCATTATGTCTATAAGTACCATGTGCTGGTTCATCAGTGTGTCCCCTGACCTTATCGCTTTGAAGTCTGAGCACTAAAATGAATACAGAGACAGACCCAATGAGCTTGGTCCAACCTGCACAATGTTTAGGGTGAGAGAACACACCCAAATTCCAGCTGCTGACAATAATTTCTACTTGCCTCCTGTAGTTCAGTTTGAAGCTCCTTTATTTTAAAGCTTAAGGTCCTGTCTTGTACATTCTGGGCACATATAGGTGTTCTTGTTTCTCAGACTACCAGTGGCCAATGTTACACATACAGATACATCTGTAGAGACGTGCGTTGAGAGCACACTTGTGTATCCACATTAGTTCTATCCAGACACCCCCAAATGCACTCGTTCACAGATGGGGTAGCTGAGTGGACAGAGGTTGTAATTTGAACCCCTGTTCCCCAGGAGAATCCAAAGGGCTGGCACATTCCATAGCAAAAATAACCAATAGGCAGCAGGCGTGAGTGACGGGACAGCTGGGCCGAAGAGCCTTCACTGCACCCAGAGGGGCTGGCTTGGGAGGTGCTCACTTCCAGTGTGAACCCTGCAGTTGGCCCCAAATTGACTCATTTTTCCTCCATGGTTGAACATCTGTGTTCCCCAGCTACTTTCTCATTTCAGCCCTGCCAGTATTTCTCCTTAATCAGAGACACTCCACAAATCCACCTGTCTCGCCTGATCCCTATTGGTCAGGCAGACCCTCCTCTAAGCCTTATACAGCACTCTCCTCTGTCTTTTTGCCTCAGTTTCTCTCTTTCCCCTCCTTTAACAACCACCTGCTCTATCACTCACACACTGTACTGAGAACCTTATTCTGCTGCCACATACTGTCTGTTTCTCCCTACTAGAAACTAATCTCCAGGAGAACACGAACTTTGATCCTTTTCTCCCAGTTGTGTATCCCAAGCACCAAGAATGGTAGCTGGTACATAGAAGGCACTTGAAAAACATGGGAGTGAGTGGCAGAGCTGTGGGTGAGAGGATGAGGAGTTATGGTAGGGAATGAATGGTAAATCTTCAAGAACAGCTCTCTCTTCATCCAGCCTTTCCTTCTTCTCTGTCTTGACCCAGATTCTTTCTCAAGAAATGGGTTGGAGAAGTGACCATCCCCCATTCCGTGCAGGTCTTAGGAAAGGACTTTCTTGGATCAGCAAAGTGTCTTCCTCCTCTGACTTTGGCTCACTTGAGGGGGGCCTCTCTGCTCCTCTCTCTCCTCTCCCAGGACTCCTCTCTGATACCACTTGGACCCCTCTGCCTTTCTCTGATTGGCACTTGATGTGCACTCCATTCCTACTTCCAACTCTGTACTAGTTTCTAATGACTTTTCATACAAACACTCCAAATTCCAGGTTTAAAGATGGTAACTGCTCAACAGTCCTCACTCTGGGTTCTGGTACATCTGTGTCCCTTCCCCTTATCTAAACTGGCCCTCTTCCTAGCTCTAACTTCTCCCCTTCTTCAATATCCAGGATCGTTAACTGCCATCTATTGACCACAGGCCTTTCTGATTAACACCAGAGTCTTCAGATTCTGGCTACAAAGCTTCAACAACACACATGAGCATCCCCGCCTTGCCCCTTCCCTCAGCTGCACCTTACCCCTTGCCATATAGTACAAGAAGTCTCCCCTTCAATTATACATGCCCAAGTCTCTGGTCGCTTGTTGAGGAACCATATACAGATGGGAACAGATGCTTTGAAGGAGAATGCCTGCCTATGTAGGAGACAGGGCTGGAGACCCACTGGGATATTCACAGGAGAAAGTAACATGAGAGAAGTCCTTAGTCTTCCTGCACTGTTCTTTGTGTGGACAGGCAGTGCAGATCTAGACTCAGAGACCCAGTTTCTAGGCCCAGCCCTGCCACCTCTCTAGCCATGCAATCTTGAGTGAATTGGGACCCTAACTGTCTTATAATAACAGTCCAAATAGTAACCAGGTAGATTAGATAATTGAGATAGTATGCCTTATGCATTCTAAGGATTTTACCAGCATCCTGCATTTCTGCCAGCTTTCCTTCTCTGTTTCCTACCTCTACACCCCCAAATCCTACCATCTTACAAAATCCCATCTTACAGTCCACTCATCCTCTGGAGCCTTGCCAATATCTCTCCATCCTGAACTAACATCCCAGGCTTTGAGAGTGCCAGGAGCCTCCATATCACCCTGTCTCACTGAGCCAGAAAGCAATCCTGGCCAGGAAACTGCTCCTTCCCACTGCAGCCAGGTCCTTGCTTGACTTCCTCAAATTCCTTGAATCCTCCTATGATTGATTCCAAACAAGAACATTTTCTATGAAGAAGTCTGAGCAATGCTGAGCTGCTGGCACAGCTTCCCTGACCCAGGAGCTGTCACTGAACAGGGATAGGGTGGATGGGCAATCGAGGGGGCAGAAGCCAGACTCACCTAATTAGCCCTCCAACATCATCAAAGCCAAGTTCATTCTCCTCCAAAGCGTGGAGTCAGGCTAGAATGGGTAAGAGCCTGGTTCTTTCTTTGTAGGGGGACAGAGTGGGGCTTTCTCCTCTTCTGCCACCTTTTATTTGTAGACATGTTCTCATAGGTGACATACTGTAGCTGAGTCCTTTTCTATTTAACATGAATGTCAAGGGTCCTAAATCCAGCCCCACAGTACTCAAGGCCCTTTCTTCACTCCAAGCTCCTCGAGCCTACTGTTCACCAAAATGGCCCAGCCTGGAGTCTGTCACCTTCTGTCTAGATGATTTAGCCCACCATAGTTACAACCCATATTTGAAAACAACTAGGAAACAGCCCTGCTGGGGGGTAGGGGCCTTCCAGCCCATTTCCCTTCAGTAATTCAGGGACCAGACCACCAGGTGGTCACCATCTTCATAAATGCCAGGCTAGCCGAGTATTACCAAATTCCAAAACACTGAGCAGTCTCCCCCCACTTTGTGTGTGTGTGTGTGTGTGTGTGCGTGTGTGTGTGCACGTGTGTATTCCTATCTTTCTCTCTCTTTCCCTTCCCCTTCTCAGTACTTTAGAGTAATGAAAAGGCTCAAGAACCAGACAGAGTGCTCAGTCCTGACATGCCGTAACTAGCCCTTCTCTCAGACAGATCACCCTCCCCTCTGATCCACAGTGTCCTCACCTGGAAAAGGAGTGTTTGGAGCTGCAGTTCTCTGTGGACCTGCCCAACATTAAACAAGCATTATGACCACTACTTCCCTTCCTCTGCCCTCCCCTCCCTCGTCTCTCCTTCCCCCAGTTGTATTCTGATTAATTTATCTATCTTAGCCTTTGAGTTATGTTCTGTTTTCAGCTTCTTTTACTTTGAACTAGAGCTAAGTAAGAAGTACAAAACTCCACTCCATCAGCTCAGAACTCAATCAGAACATGCTTCATCCCTGGCCCCAGGTTAAGGAAGCCTGTATTGGCAATTTCTAGGCCAATCAGAAGCCAGTCTTGGCCCTCTACAGGCCAGGCCTGGTCACTGGAACCACAAAGAGAAGGCTCTAGGAAGTGGACAGGGTGATGCTGAGGAGAGGATACTAACAGAGGGTAACGGACAGACTCCATCTTCTGACTGGACTGTGGCCTCAAGCCTTCTTTTCACTCCATCTGCTGGGGTCTGTCTTGCAAATGACCAGGACAGTGACACCCCCCTCTCTGCCTGCAGTTCTTTGCCATCCTCCCCAAATGAAGTCTACTTCCTCTAAATTCCATTTTTCAAGACTGTCTGGTTTAGACATGGTCCATAGGTTTTCAATACTATCTTCACCTATCACTGTCCTGCATCTGTTTGTATTAATAACACTAGAGCTCAGAGCCTTCTACAACCCATGAATGTACACAGACACACACGTATTCTCAAGCGGCCACTTCTCAAGTCTGGCTCCACCTCCTGATACTCTGGACCTTGTTCATACACGTTTGATTCCTTTCACCCTGCCTAGTGCTGGCCATACCAGCTCTGCCACAATGATGGCTCTTCCAGGAGGAACTCTTGCTATTCTCTCCATGATGTAGCCTGCACGAGGGAAGCTGGCTCCCCTTTCACACGTGTAAGGGGTCGGTCCCCAAGTCTCAAGCCTGTTATTGGAGCAGAAGAGAGCAATTATCCCCCAGCTTCTCTCTACGGGACTAGATGAGCTTTGACAGCATTATCCTAGAGGTCTGTATGGGTCTCAGGCTTGGCTCACCGACTGCTGACCCTTGACCTCTGACCTCCATGTGGGAAGCCTCTCTACCTTGATGTGCCTTCCCCGCCTTTCCCTCTTGATCTGCCCTTCAGGGCTGGCACAGCAGAGAAGCCCGGGCACCTGGGAAGGTGGTGAGGAAGAGCTACCTGCACCACGTGGCCTGGACAGCTGTCTCTACCCTTGCACCCCAGCCCAGCCAGGCAGGCCCCTCCTCCGTATTACCTCCGACCTCCAGCACTGTGAGCACAGCCTCGCAGGAGGCCCGGCCCCGCTCATTCTGGGCGCTGCAGCTGTACACGCCGGCGTCCTGAACCCCGCAGCTCCGCAGCCACAAGCAGCAGGGCTCTGGGGTCGGCGTGGGCAGGAGCTGTCCGTCCCGGAACCAGCTGAGGCTAGGCTGCGGTGTCCCGCTCACTGCTACCCGCAGCCGCACGTCACTGCCCGCACACACCGCCGCGTTCTTCAGGGGCCGCAGGAAGACTGGCGCCCCGGCCCCGGCCCCGGCCCCGGCCCCGGCCGCCTGCGGCCCTCTGCCGGCCCCCACCTTGGCCCTCTTCGGGGGCACCCCGGGGCTAGGGGGTGCCCTCGTGCCTGCGTCCTCGCCTCGCGCGCCCCGGGCTTTCTGCATGGCCTCTGTGAGCTGGACTAAGGGAAGCTGGAACTGGGAGGCCGCGGGGCGCTCGGAGGGATGGTGCCCTAGAAGATGGGTCCTCGGGGGCCGGCGGCCGGCCTTCCTGCTGCCCGCCCAGCTTCGGCCTGTGCTACCCAGAAGGTCACCAGGGCGGCCCGCGGTTGCGCCTCGGGGGCTATTTTTAGGCCCCCCGGCTCGGGTTGCGAATAAGCAGTGGAGGGAGGGGGCAGCAGAGGAGGGGACTTGGACACCATGCGGCTCCTTCTCGGTCTCCTGGTGCCCCCATTGCCAGCGCCGGCTTAGACGAGTCTCCTCCCACAAGGCCTGCGGTCCCCCAGCCTCCTCAGGCTGGGGAGTCGAGTTACCCCTGGGCTCAGGCCCACTTCCCTTCCTCCCTCAGGCCCGGAGCCCCATCCTCACTCGGCTGGAGGAGAGGAAAAGGAAAGGTTCGGGGGAGATGCCCGAGAGGTGCGTGGAGAGGCAGGCCCCAGTGGAGGTGAGCAGACTGTGCGGCAGGGGACGCTGGCCTCTCCCAGCGCTTCCATTACGGGTTGTGAGCAGCACAACCAGGTGCTTAGTGGTCGGGTAGATTTTGGCTCCCAGATGGCCCTGAACTCACCACTACCACCACACCACCCTTAATCCTCTCTCGATCTGCCCTCACCTATAGAAACGCATAGTTGGCTAGGGTTGCAATAAGCAACAACAAGCAGGAAGAGATTTGACTACAGGCAGGGGATGAAAGAGGAAGTGTACCCTGGATGAGGGCAGGTGTCAGCAGAGAAAGCTTTTGAAGAGTTCTAAAGGCAGGGGTGCTTTGACAGGTTTCAGGCTGTTGCAAAAGTATTCCTTTAGTTGCTACTTGCCAGGTGGGAGGCCCATTATAGACATAGTCCTCAAAGGCACAAATGCAGATTCCCAGGCCCCATCCCAAGAGGGGCTGAGGGGGCCCAGGAATCTGTACATTTAATAATGGTCTTAAATGACTCTTGCATTTAAGAACTGCACCTTGTGAAACGTCAAGGTAGGACATTATGGCTTTTAAAGGTCTAGAAGACTGGTGGTAGACCAGTTCTGCCCCTTGACATCATACACAAGTTTTAAAACTGCATTGAACTAAATGTGTGTGCATAGGCATGTGCACACACATGCACACATTACAGAGTGCATGTAAAACTGGTAAGTCTGTTAAAGATGGGTGGACTCTATCAATGTCACTCTCCTGGTTGTGATGCTGGAGTCATACAAAGTGGCACCACTGGGGAAACCCAAATGAAGGTGTCCACAAGAACTCTCTTGTTATTTCTGACAAGTGAATATGAATTTACATCTCAAAACCTCAGTGTTCAAGGGCTTTACTAGAATTCCTGAGGGCCTGGGCTCTGTTTTCAGTGACACACACACACACACACACACACACACACACGCACACAATCCTTAAGAAATTCAGACTTGACCTTGAGCTTTGAACCTTAGGAGGGTCTGAAAGGAGCCAGGAGCCATTCAGAGATGGAGAAAGTACTTTCAATTTGCCTCATCATCCTTCATCTTCATTCTGGGATGCTGAAGTGTGTGGGTGTGTGCGAGTGTGTGTGTGTGTTGTGTGTGTGTGTGTGCGTGTGTGTGTAAGCATGCATTTTCAGGCACACAGTACAGAAGAAACAATTTAAACACTGAATTATGTCCATAAAGATTAAGAGCCTTAGGGAAGGATTTTTCTTGTAGTTTGCATACATTAAAGTTTATTCTTTGTGATGTGCAGGTCTCTGGGTTTTGACAAATGCATGGAATCATGTATGCGTTACCCCGGGAACATACAAAGCAGTTCTATCACCCTAAGTATTCACTTGTGCATCCTCTTTGTAGTCAACCACACCCCATCTACCAGTCCCTGGCAACCACCAATGATGAATTGAATTCTTCAATGTAAGCTGAATTCTAAAAAGGTAAAAAACGTGGGAGAAGGCACAGCACACAGAAACATCAGGACAAAGGGATAGAGACTGTTTTTTTTAAACGCTCACAACCAGGCTGGGGATTCGGCTCAGTGGAGAAAGTGCTTGTTGTGCAAGCCTGAGGAACGGAGTGTTGTGTGGTGTGGTGTGGTGACAGACATTTGTAACCGCAGTGGTTAAGGATCAGGGACCAGTGACTCTCAGGGGTTCCCTGGCCAGCCAGCCAGCCTAGTTGAATCCTAAAATTCCAGGTTCGGTTACCAGATCCTGTCTCAAAATATAGAATGGCGAGCAGGACTGCAGAGGTGCTCAGCAGTTAAAAGCACTGGCTGCTCTTGCAGAAGACCTGGATTTAGTTCCTAGCACCCACATGGCAGCTAACAACTTTCTGTAACTCCAGTTCCAGAGGATCCAGTGTCCTCTTCTGTCCTTCACAGGCATTGCATGACATGGCTACCCTTAGACTCATTCAGGTTCAACATTCATACACATAAAAATAAACAAATAAATAAATCTTTTAAAAAAGTAGAGAGCCAAAGCCACTGACTGAAACTGTGCTTCAGCCATTACATGGAATGTGGTAGACGGTCTGTAAATGTTGGCTGATTGGCTAAATGGATGGTTAAATAAATGAATCATGTGGTCTTGACCAAGTCACTTAACATCTCTAAACCTCAGTTTCCTCATCTATAAAATGATAATAGCCAAACTTAGAGTTTCTTTGTTCATTCATTCGGCACATACTCTTAGTTTCTACCGTGGGGCTGGCACTGTTGCAGCAGTCAGGAATATACCGATGAACAAGAGAGAGAAGAATGCCAGAGCCTGAGATTGCTTATATTGGAGAAGACAGGCATTTGACAAAGAGAGCAAGAAATTGTAAAGACTGAGGAGGAGAGAAGCACTGTGGAAATCACTCAGCAAGGAATGGGGGATGCAAGTGTGCTTTAAAATAAGGTGGCTGGATCCGGATATAGTGGTGGTGGTACATGCCTGTAATCCCAACACTTGGAAGATTAAGGCAGGAGGACTGTGAGTGTGAGGCCAGTCTGAGCTACAGAGTAAGAACCCATCTCAAAAAGCTAAAAAAGTTAAAATAAAATAATATAGATGGTGGTAGTCAGCTCCACAAGAACACTGGAGAGAGTCTTAAAGGGGTCAGGGCGGAAAGGATGCAGAGAGCTGGGCAGGGCTGCTTCAGGAGCATGTGGAATATACCCGGTGGGCTCTGGGAAGAGCCAGAGGTCCAGCAAGTCCGGAAGGAGGGAGCAGAGAGCAGAGGGAAATGGATCGTACAGCTTGGGGGCCAGATGGCCCAGCATCTTGCAGGCCATGTTGCTTTTATTCTTAGTGGAATGGTAAGTCATCTCTGGGTTTTGAGCAGAAAGAAGTATTACATGATTTGACCTATGTTGTTGTGATAATATTAAATTATTATATTAAATATTAAAATGAATATTAACTATTTAAAAGGGTCTGGCAAAGATCCTGGAACACGGCTTGTGTCCTGCCTTCCTATGTCCATACAGGGGCATTCCTTGATCTGTTTGCAAGCATCTGTAGGCCTGAACAAGGACAGCACAGACCCATGCTGGTCACTGGCGCCCTCTCCTGGACTAACCCATGCCAGTTGTGACAACCAGAAGAGGTCAAGTCCTGGCCAGGCCAGTTGCTTAAGGCAGCTGTCTTTAAGGTGTTTGTCTGTCCCTCAACATGGGCCCCACAGTGTCCTGTAGTCTGGCGCCTGACTGGGTGTGTGTGCTGCCAGGTTGCCCTGACTCTTGATCACAAGTCTATGGTGTCATGGAAAGATATCTGGGCTCCAGAGGCCAAGGAGCCTGAGGCCCCCGTCCTCCTTTGCTATAGTCAGCTGTGTGACCTTGGCAGATTCATGTTACCTCTCTGGGCCATGGAACATTTTGTCTACATTGTTTTTGCTTATTGTTGTTTGAGACAAGATCTTGCTATGTAGCCCAGGTCCACCTGGAACTTGCTGTGGACACAGGCTAGTCTTAAACTCACAATTCTTCCTCAGCCTCCTCAGCGGTAAGATTACAAGCATGAACCAGTGTGCCTGGCTCCTTTAAGTCTTAATCATGTACTGTGTATGCATGGGGAAAATCTCAGTACATGTCCATTGAGTAGCTAAAGGAAGTGGGTGTCACCAGCTCTACCTAGTGAATATTTAGAGAAAAGTAAATAAACGTGCCCAGTGGGTATTCATTCAAGAAGTATTTAAATATTTAATGAGTATCTACTTATATACCAAGTACTCTTTGGGGCGCTAGGAATATAGTAGTGAATAAAATAGAAAAAACTATCCCTAGACAGCTGACATTTTTAGGTATTGAATCAAAGGTCACTGATTCATTTGCATATGTGCCCTGGTGAGCTGTGTTGGGAGGAAGGAGGGGGAGGGAGTGACCTCAGAGGGCAGGGCTGGGAGTTCAGCCAGAGTGGACAGATGGGGTAGGAGAGTGCCCACTGGGCCCTCAGTTCCTGATACAGGGATCTAGCTACCTCTACAGTCCTTCCTACTCCCTCCTCAGATGGAGTTGGAGCTAGCCAGGGCCTGGCCCTTTGGCCAATGGAGGGCCCCTGTGAATCTGTTCCTCTCTCAATGTATAGAGTCTTGTAGAAAACTCCAGAACAACTGAAGAACAGGAAGAGATTTTCCATGGAAGTGGCTGGGGTGAGGTATGTCAAAGAGCTGGCACCAGATATTGACATCTGAGACCTAAACTTTTGGGGATTGTTTTGTTCATTCCCTGGGTTTCTGCGGGTCACTAATCCCAGAAGCAGGCTCAGGAAGGTTCTACTCAGAATGTTTCCCTTGGGTATGGACAGTGGTCTCCTTTCTGAGGACAGACAGGTACAGTTTCAGGAGACAGGTGTAGGTAGAAAGAAAGACTTTCCTTTAGAACATCCCCACTGGAGAGGCCTCTATAGAACTAAGAGAGGCCACCACTGGAAACAGAAGATCTTGATCACTTGCTGCCACAGACAATGGGATGAGATGAGACTGGGAAAGGGGTTTCTGGATGGGGGACTTCTAAGGAATGACTAAGTCTGGGATCCCCAGTTTCCCCCACCCCAGTGACTCATCTGTATCTAAGCTGTTGTATTAGGTCAGTGAACTATGTGTCCCTTTGCCCTGTGAGTCCGGTGAGTGTACATACTCTACTCAGGGTCAAGGAGAAGCAGCAAGGCTCCAGAAACTGCTTACAGATCCTGCCACTTCAGCTTTACCCACCAGGGCCAGGCCTCCACTCCAGGTGTTCCCCAGAGAAACCAGTTCAGATTCCAGTTTCAAAAATAGGAGGCTCCTTACCCACACCCCCTGCTCTATTCCCATAGAAAGCCATGGAAAATGTTGTTTTAGGTCTATGCCCTGTGAGACTTTCTCTATAGACTGACCAAATTCAAACACTTGGGGAGGGGGGGAGAAATGATCAGGAGTCACAGGTGGTAAAAGAGAGGGTTGATCCTCAAAGTAGGCCTGCTTAGAGCAAGACTGTATCAAAAGAGGAAAAGCAAGAGATATTGGAAGTTTCTGGAAAAGCAAGTTTGGAATGGCGAAGGCCTCAGGAGATTTATTTGCCTCTGGACTGTCTGCATTCCCTTATCATCTTTTCAAACTCTACCATCTTACATCTCCTTTAAAAGGTAGTCTCTTAGATATGGGAGGGGCAACACAAAGCCTCAGATCCAAGGACTCATGTTCCTTAAATCTTTCCTCTAACTGGAATATGTTTTAGGAAGAAGTGAAAAGAGAGATAACCTTCATGCCTCCCTCCTTTGACTATCAATTGTCTCCAAGCCCTCTATTGATTGTCTTCTGCCATAGATTGAAATGCCTCCTTCAGCATACACCAGAGTCCCATATGTATGTGAAACTTGTTTATTCTCTTCACATTTTACGTTTCCTCTTTATTCATAACACATTTTTTTCAAATGTTTTATTTTTATTTTATGTGTATGAGTGTTTTGCCTACATGGAAGTGTAACCATGTCATGCAATGCTCACTGAGGCCAGAAGAGGGCATCAAATCTCCTGGAACTGGAGTAAAGGATGGTTGTTAGCCACCCTGTCCCAGCTCTCCACTCTCTTCATTTATAAAATTTGTTAAGTCATCATGGCCTCATAATACATTTTCGTGTTTTAGTCCATTGATTTCTTTCTTTCTTTTTTTTTTTTTCCGTATGTCCTAAATTCCCCTCCCTCTTCTTTAATTCTCTTAAAATTTCCTTTTATTTGTTTTCAGGAGTTTCTGTCATTGTTTTGATTTTGTTTTTGAGACAGGGTCTCACTAGGTAGCCCAGGCTGGCCTTGAACCTGTGACCTTCCTGCTTCTTCAGTCTCTTTAGTACCAGTGTTGGAATTATAGGCCCGCATCCCTCCCCTGGCTCTGTTTGGTATTTTAATTGAGACTGCATTGGATTGGAATTGCAGAGAGTGTAGGATGAGTTGACGTTTATTTAAAGGTGTTTGTTTTGTTTTTGAAACAGGGTCTCACTGTGTAGTACTGGCTGGCCTGGAACTTATTATGCAGATCAAGCCGGCTTTGAACACACAGTAATCTGCCAGCCTCTGCCTCCTGAGTGCTGGGATTAAAGCTGTACGCCACCATGCTCAGCTCATTTTTTTTTTAGAGTACTGAGCCTTGTTATCCAAGTAAAAGTTGAGTCTTTCCACGTTTGTAAACATTGTTATTTTTCAGGAATTGGCCTCTGTGCATTAAACAGTCTTAACAAGGGTTAGTAGGTACTTGGGAATCTGAGGCAGGAGGATGAGGAGTTCAAAGCCAGCCTCTGGTACAGAGGAAATTTGAAGCCACTCTGGGCTACATGAGACTTTGGCTCATAACAAACAAACAAACCAAAGAAAAGTTAATGGGAAAAGGTTAGAAGCTTCTTTGGGGGGTAGAACTGAAGAAACCTCTTTTACAGCCAGTCTGTGGAAGAGAGTCACAAGTCACACACACATTTGAGCCGCACCCGGATGATTTGAAGGTGGGGTGGAGGGATTAAAGAGCAGGATTCGGATTTAACAGGAGGTGCTGCGATTCTCCCACAAAAGCCCCCCATCCAGCTTCCTTTATGCCGCACACATACTGCAGTACTGAGAGGCCTTGGGGCAATCTGGGTGGACAAGAGGGTGACGGTCCATCCCAGGGTAACAGGTGGTGTGACAGCACCCAGGGCCCCCGAGAGACTTGACAGTCAATACAGCAAGGCACTCAGACTTGTGCTTGACTCTTTATTGTTTCTGTTCAGGGCCCGAGTGGAAGGTAGTGTCCTCCTGTCAGCCTGAGCCTGCTCTTTGCCTCTCTCCTCTCCTCTCCTCTCCAGCACTTACCCACCCTTTCTTCTTCTGTATCTCCTGCTCCAACATCCAGCACCTTCGGGTTCCCTCTTATAGCCCCTGCTTTCTAAGCCTCTCCTGGGCTGGGGATGGGAAAGAGAGGGGCCAGGGGGACAATTTCAAGCCCCTCATTCTCCATCTCTGCTTGCTGAGGAGGCTTCCCTATCTATGACCCAGGCTAGGGGTCGGGGGTGAGGTGGTCCATGGAACACTGTCCTGACCCTGCAAATCCCAATATCCTCTCTGGTACCTTTTCCAAAGCCAGAGGCTAGAGCCTGAGGTCACAAAGATAGGAGAGGAAGGTTCGTGACTTGAGCTGGGCTCTATCTAGCATAAGAGCCAGACTCAACTGCCACCCCCCAGGACTCATAGTAGGATCTCAGAGGTGGCTGGATGCTTCCTGGGGCTGAGCAGGATGAGGACTACAAAGGGGTGACCAGTGAAGAGGGATCAGAGGCTGTGAGGGGAGGAAGGTGCTGGGTGTGACATCTGAGAGTGGAGGAGGCTGGCTTCAAGAGGCAGTGAGGATGGGGCCAAGATCGTGTCTGGCTTTAGAGCACCTCGTGCTGCTGCTGTGTGGCCTCACTGACAACCTGAGCAGGAAGAGAAGTTCAGTCCAGCCCACTGCTGGCTGAGAGGAGCCTTGGCCCCATTCCCCCTGCCCTCCCCAGAGCATCAGGACCCACTCACTCTCACCCAGGGCTAGAATCAACCCAGCTGGTGGAGGACACCCCCATAACTCCCCCAAAGGACAAAGGGGCAGAACAGACTACTCACCTCTCCATCCCGGGTCTCGATGGTCTTGATCATCACGGTCTTCTTGGTATGGACCTCAGAACCCCTTTGTTCAGGGCTGGTTTCTGTAATAGACCCAGCACATGTTTAGCCTGGCCAAGTTCATATTTGGGTTGCACCATAGCTGAGAACTGACCTCCCCAGACTGTACTGCCCCAAGCCCTGGCTGATTCCCACCTTGCTCATGACAATCTTTTGACTTTTTCAAGATCTGAACATCTGTCTTTGAACCCAGTGCCCAGCAGGTGGTTGGAGTCAACAGATTGGACTGAGAGGGCTGGTACAGGATGGAAGAGGACCCGAGGTCCAGGCTGCCCATCATTCATGTTCCTACTCCTCCTTGTTCCCACGCCAACTGGGGACTTCCAGGAGAGTCCTGCATAAGTCTGCAACCTGGGACTCTCTTCCTCTAAGACAGAACCCCCCTGAAGCCCTTGGTGTTTTAATGCAAGTGAGATGCAGCAGAAGTTAGACGGATTCATTGTGCTGACCCCACCCCCCGGTTGAACCTCTGCTTCCTTACTGGGAAATAATAGCTATGATGTTTTTTCTATTGTGGCCACAGAGGTACTGGTTTGCCAAAGCATTAAGTGATTTCATATAAGGGTTAGATACCTGGTGTCTGAATAAACAACTGAAAAGAGAGCTCTGAGTTTTATAGTGGGGGTCACATTTAGGTCTTTTTATGAATTTGGCATTCATGAATCCCTTAGCAAGCAACTAGCTAGCCTGTAATGAACTTTGTGACTCGATGGAGCACAGCATGTATTTTTTCCTGATGGAAATGAACACTGAAGATAGAAAAGGTTTGATCTAGGAAAAGAACAGCTGCCAAGGACTCTGATTCGCTTTCCTAATGTATCATTAGTGCATGTTTCTCTGCTCTCTGGGGTTGGAAAGCCACTCGATCTGCATATTACTAATGTCAGGATGGCAGAATGCCCTAAAAGCTCGTTCTTTTCATTGTTTGGCTTTGCTAAAATTTGGCTGCCTTTTTTTTTTTTTTTTCAAACATGCATCTAACATCTTGCTCCTGCAAACAAGGTGCTCAACAAACAGCCAGAAAAATTTTGCCAAGTGCTGTCTGGCAACATGCCAGACAGATCATGAGCAAAGAGTGCCTTTTAGCCCAGAAAGTGAGATGCTCTGCACTTCCAGGCCTCTAGGAACACCCTGGCTCCTTCCAGAGTTTGGGTTTCTGGACACAGCCTGATTCCTGAGGCTCAGTAATCCAAAAGTGTACAGAGGGTTTAATCAGCACAACACTACAACAAATCAATAAAAAGCCCCTCAATCCTCTTCCTCTTCCTCTCCCCCCGCTTCCCTTCCAGAAAGTACTTCATCTGCCTCTTTCTAAAACCTCTGCCTGCCCTGGACAGTCCCTTTCTCTTTCAGGCCTGGCTGACTCCAGGGTTCCATTTGCCTCTGCTGGTAGGCCCAGGCTGAACTCCTGGCCCCTGCAACCCCACCTCTACCACTCAACACACACTCACCTCGGAAGTTGAGAGCAGAGAAGGTCTGGATAGGAAGGTTGATCCTAAAAAAGGGGAAAACCACATCCCCGAAGGTTAAGGACACTCAAATCTCTCCCTGACATCACCCTTGGAGGCTCCTTTAGGCAGGTCCTCCCTAAACACCATTTTCAGCTGCCCTAGATCCAATGACCCCAATAGTCCCACTACTCACACTGTACACAGCATGGAGTCAAGGGCCAACTCTAGCTGTTCCAGGGAATTGTCCCTTCTAGGAATATCAACCATTCTAATCCTGAGCTCATACATGTCATCAAGATGCCCAACCCCACTGCACCCTCTAGGTCCCTAGCACTTCCTTCTTGCTTCTGGCCCTACAAGAGGCATGATCAGCAACGGTGAGTTAGATGCACATTGTGCCCACCCTCTAGGTAAGCCAGTTCCAGAGCAGGCTATTTATACCTAGGGCTAGCAAAAGGCACTGCAGCACTAGCTACCTTAAAAGGCCTTCTGTGTTGTGTTATATGAGGATGCCATTCTATGAAACCTATGGGCAAGAGATTCTCAGTTGGTAGAGTGCTTGCTTAGCATTCAAGAAATCCCGGGTTTTATTACCAGCGCTGCATAAACTAGGAGTGGTAGCACAGACTGTTTGAGTCCCAGCTTTCAGGATGTGGAGACGAGATGTCCAAGGTCATCCTTGGCTACATAGCAAGTTTGAGGCCAGCCTGAACTACTTGATGCTCGTCTCAAAAGAAACAAGCAACAACCCTGAAATGTCTATTTGTATGAGTATCAATGGTACCATTTTTTTGCAGTAATTGACTTGTCTTAATTAAATTAAAGTTAAACTTACGTACAGTGAAATGGGCAGATCTTTAGTGCACATCCAATGAGCATTGAGAAATGTCTATTTCCATGTGATTACCAGTCCAGTCAAGAAATACGGCTTCCCAAAAGACTTCCTTACGTCCCTGTTTCCTGTGCTTGGTACGGTCTGTTGCTTTGAGTACATCATCTGTGTCTTTCTTTGAGCATGCATGCATGTGTGTGTGTGTGTGTGTGTGCACATGTACTCATCCTAACCCCCTCTCTTAGCCTATCCATGTGCAAGGCTTCCTGTCTCTTCGTGTCTCTCTCTGGCTCTAGCTGCCCCCTCCCTTTTCCTCCAACTCTGCTTTCATCTCTCCCTTGACTGGCAATAATATTTTATTGCTGATTGCCAAATATGATTTTATGCTGCAGGTTCTTAATTCTAAAGGTGGGTAAGGGAATACTTGTATTTCTCTTTTTATAAATGTTGTTAATTACATCTCTCTTTACCTAGGTGCCCCTGGTTAATTCTCTGTTAGAGCAGAACAGTGGCCTCATATAAAATTGTATCCAGTTCTCACTGAGGTCATCCTGGGACTGGGCCCCCAGCACCCTACCCCGGCCCTTATTTGGACCCTCACCGGCTTTCCTCGCCCTCCAGCAGCTTCCGGTAGGTAGCAATCTCCACGTCCAGAGCCATCTTAACGTTGAGCAGATCCTGGTACTCTCGCAGGTGGCGGGCCATTTCATCCTTAAGGTGCCGGATCTCCTCCTCCAAGCGTGCAATGTTGTCTTGGTAGCCACTGGCCTCACTGGCAAAGCGATCCTCCAGCTCCCGCATCTGCCTCATCAGGGAGTCGTTCTGCAGGAGTGAGGGAGCCCAAGTCAAGAATAGACCAAGCATGTCCAGGAGGAGGACACTGGGTAAGCAAAATGTGAAGAGAGTTGGGCTAGGATGCAATTCCGCAAGGTCAGTTCTAGGAATTGTCAAAGGCTTCTTAGCCACAGGACCCTGAACTCAAAATCTTATGTGGCCGCTCAAAATAAACCACATAAAAGGAATTATCTATGTTAATCCTCCAACCCTACACAGGGACACACCCTCCCCAGGAGTCCTTAATTCTTAGTGCCCAGCTAAGAATGCACCCATCTGGTTTTACCCCTAAGTGCATTAGAAGAGATGTAGGCCCAGAGAGGGTCTGTGATAGGCTCAAAGACAGAGTGAGGATGTGAGCTGAGTGACAGGCGGGAATGGGCAGGGACTCACAGTGCCCTTGAGGGCATCAATCTCGCAGGTGTAGGACTGAATCTGGTGTCTATATTCCATCATCTCCTGCTTGGCCTGGCGCAGGGCATCATTGTTCTTATTGGCTGCCTGGGTCAAGTCAGAAACCTGAGAGCAGAGAAAGGGGTTATGAGACTGGGATGGGATAGATATAGTGTGGACATCCGAGCATGGAGACTCCAGGGCCACCCTCCTCCATGGAGGGAGACAGAGGTGCTGGAGTCCCCAGGCCAGGCCACCCACCTTGGACTTATACCACTCCTCAGCTTCAGAGATGTTCTTAGCCGCGATGGTCTCATACTGAGCCCGGATGTCCCTGAGGGCAGCTGTGAGGTCTGGCTTGGACATGTCCATTTCCACTTGGACCTGCTGTTCCTGAAGCTGGGCCTGCAACTCACGGATCTCCTGTAGGGTATGGCTGAGCTTGAGGCTCCATTCAAGCCTTCCAAAACACCCTCATGTTCCCAAGCCAGAGTCAGCCCCACTTTCCAGCTGCTTTCCCCATCACCTAAGGACCCTGCATACCTCTTCATGCACTTTCTTAAGGAATGCAATTTCCTCGTTGAAAGATTCTATTCTGCGCTCCAAGTCAATGCGAGCTAGAGTGGCTGCATCTACATCCTGGATGAGGGAAACAACAAGGTCAGAGTCCGGGACAACCCAAGTGGAGCCAAGGAAGAGAGAAGTGAGAAGATTGTTGGGGACCAGAGGGCTCACCGCTCTGAAAGCAGCCAAGTTGTTCTCTGCTTCTTCTCGCAGTTGGATTTCCTCTTGTAACCTAGCCAAGACAGATAGAGAGACAACAGTATGAGCCAGAACTGGCAGTGAAAAACACTGGTTTGGACCTATCGGGGAGCCAGCTTAGGACACAGGGAGAAGGCCTGGTTGCTGGGTAGAGGCAAGAGGTCCAGAAAAAAGAGTATCAGAGGCCTCGCCCACTGGAGGGGCAGGAAATGGACTAGTCTCTGCCCTGGAGCCACACCCTTGAAGTCTATGTCCCACATAGACTGTGACCTCCTTGGGGTTAGGAACTGTGTCTATTTTATCTACCTCTGTGTCCCTGGTTCTCAACCCCAGCCTGACCTTCGTAACAGCTAAATAAATGTTTGTGACTTTGGTGGCAGGAAGCTGACTCTGCCTGCTCACTTGTAAACAGAAGCAGGACCTTCCGATCCCCTGTAATACTTTATATGGAGCCTTTTAGTATTCTTTTTAATTTATTTTCTGAGGCAGATCTTGCTATGTAGTCCTGGTTGGCAGGCTTTCTCTGTAGCCCAAACTCATGGCTATCCTCCTGCCTCAGCCTCCCAAGTGCTAGGATTACAGGGGTGTACCCCCATGCACAGATTACTCAACCTGTTCCTACTAGATCTGGTGGAACAGGCTAGTCTGTCTGAGTTTTTCAAGGGTCACCACCCCCTATCCACTGTCTCTTTTATGCAAGTCTATCTACTTGCATTGTGCAATAGCACAGCCTTAACTAGGCACAGGGGCCAAATCCCCCACCTCACCCCTCCCCAGGATCTCATCACAGCTAATTTGAGTGTCACAGCTTGGTTTCCTCCTCTGCCCTTCCCAGCCATCCAGCTTTCCAGTTTCTCGTCCACCTCCCTTCTAACCTCTGACTTCCTCGGTCATAGTCATCCCCATACCACCACTCCAACAGTTTAGCATCCTTTTAAAGTCAACTGCACACAAGGCACTAGGCCTCTCAGGGTTCCCCATTTTTCCTCTGTATCTACCTCCCTAAGAAAACTACACTTGAGTTACAAGGAAGGAGGACAGAGGAGAGATCGTGGGGCCATCTCGCCTTCGGGAACACCAGGGGATGACCCTTTCCAAACACGGGATAGGAAAGATCCTGGTCCCAGGAAGAGGGTACTGACAGCATGGGGGAGGCCCTGCCTCCTGGGGGCAGTTGGGGGGTGGGTAAAAGGAAGAGGTCTGGGAGGCCTCACTTGGCCTTGAGCCGCTGCAGGTCGTCGATCAGGTTGTCACGCTCCACATCGACGCGGGCGCGCTGGTTGGTGAGCACCTCCACCTGGCGCCGCAGCTCGCGCATCTCCTCTTCGTACAGCTCCGCGACGCGGGTGGGTTCGCGGCCCTTGAGCCGGTTGACCTCGGCGGCGAGCGCGGCGTTCTGCTGCTCCAAGAAGCGCACCTTCTCGATGTAGTTGGCGAAGCGGTCATTGAGCTCCTGCAGCTCCACCTTCTCGTTGGTGCGCGTGGTCAGGAACTCCTGGTTCACCGCGTCGGCCAGCGAGAAGTCCAGCAGCTCGCCCGCGCCGTAGGAGGGCGCGCGGGTCGTCCCCAGCCGGCTGGCCCGCAGCGACCCCAGCCCCCCGGCCCCCCCCGACGTGCGCGACACCTGGTACACGCGGGATGTCATCGAGCTCGAGGAGCCCTTGGTGCCGAAGCCTGCACGAGGGAACACGGGCGAGCTCAGTGGGGAGCCGAGCGAGAAGCCCGGGGCGCCGCCGAAGGTGCGGCGGTAGGAGGACACGCGCTGGCTGGACGAGTAGGCCTGGCTCATGGTGGCGGTGGACGAGGCTGGGCGGGCGCACGGAGGAGGCAGCGGGCGAGCAGCCGGCTGGAGAGTGGATGCGAGGAGGGGAGACAGAGCCCCTTAGCCGTCCGCACTATTTGTAGCCCTCCTGACATCAGCCCCCGCCGCCCCTCCCCTGACAGCTGCAGGATCCCGCTGTCCTGCCAGGAAAGGGCGGCCGCTGGCGCGGGGGCGGGGAGGCCAGCTCCCCTGCAAGAGGCCTGCGCCCCTGAGACGCCCGCGTGTGAGGGGCTGACCCACTCGAGATGACAAAAGACAGGCAGGCCTGCTTGGGCCTTACAGAGCAGCAAACTGACTGGAAACCCCAGGCGGCCCCCTTTCTGCATTTGGGGTCCCTTCTTTTCTCCAAGGAGAGACCTTAGGTAATTGGAATGAACAAGGACCCGAAACCACCTTATTTGTAAAGATTGCCTTGAAGATGCAGAAGTTTCCAAGCACCGGGGTAAAGAACAGGAGTCCACTAAACACAGCCAAAGCAAGGGAGTCTCTAGGCAGACCTGGAGGGTAATGGGGGCACACAGTGGACAGAGAGCAACCCTGGCCAGTAGCTGCCTGTTTCTGCGTGTCCCTGACACCTAGGTTCTAGCTCTGCGCCTCAGTTTCTCTCTAGACCAATGTAGGCCTCCTGCTTCCCTCAAGTTTATAACCAGTTAGGTAATTTCCAGAAAGACTGACATGCTATTTCCAATTGTGTGTACAGCCTCACCCCCGCATTGACTTCACCCAGATCCAACCCCCTGCCTCCCTCAACCCCTCTGATTCATCCCCCTACTCACACCACCCACACCCACTCACACCAAGGGTTTGTGTTTTGTCAAGAGCCGCATGTCAACCCAGCCATCTCCCTGGCAGCAACAGCTGCCAAGCTGAAATACCAGAGCTGGTATTTATAGAGGAGAATACATGGACTAGGAAGCAAGGAACAGGAGAGGAGGGCTGGGGGCTGGAGGCAGGTACCTGAGGAAGGCTGTGGTGACAAGCTCCAGTCATTCCAGGCCCCCAACAGGAATGAAGCCCTAGAGTGGGTTTGTCCTTTCCTTCCCAGCCCCGCTTAGCACAGGACACTCACTGACCCCTAAGAACATCCGCATTTCTCTATGTACTCTGGCTGTGTCTCTACACCTTCACCTGTCACTCTATGGGTGTCTCTTAGGCCTGACACTCCTGGAAACAGAGCACTAGACTAGCCTATAGCTAGTCTTGTCCAGCCCTGGGCTCTCCAGGTATGCCCTTCACCTCCCCAAGCCTCAGTGTCCTTAGCCATAAATTGGGACCAAGCAGCCTTGCTTGCCTGCTCAAAGAAGGTTTGAACAGTCCCAGGCTAACAATAAAGCTCACAACAATAACAGCAATGGCTCATATGTACTGACCACCTGCTAAGAATGTCACACCTGTGATTCCCCCAGTTCTCCAGGAACCCCATGAAGTAGGGACAGGAATGAATCCCATTTTATTGCTCGGCAAGGTGAAGCAGACTGACTCCAGGTGGCCCCAGGCTGGATGGGACTGTAGAGGTGAACTGCACAGGACTTTTCTACTGCTGCCTTCTCAAAATCCTTCACATTAAGTGTCTAACTTTTATTCAAGAGACATGCTTATGAGGTGGATGGGGAGTTCCAGATATTCTTATCCAGTCTTCAAGTCACTGCAAGCTGTTGTGTTCTGGTTATTTTTGGGTTTCAGCTCCCAATCTAGACTGTATGCTCCTGGAGGATTCTGAAGGCTGTGTGGATCCTTAACACATCCCAGGCAGCACCTTCAGTTGTCATTGTCATTCAAGTAGCCTACAAGTTTCCTTGCCCATCCCTTTACTCTGAGGACAAGCACTGTATCCTTTACCCCCAGGACAAAGAGCAGTGCTGATCCCAACCAGTCTTGCCATTGAATCTCCCGACTACAAGGATTGACTCAGGGCCTTGAATAGGACCAATCAGGATCTCCAATGGAATTTATAGATGAAACAAGGTTTGCTGAGCTGGCTCCAGTTTCCCTGTGGCCTTGTCTCCTGGGGGAACAGGGGAGAAAGAGTTCGACTCGCAAGACCTGGAAAGCTGGAGAAGAGTAGTCTGGGTGCAGCCCTCAGCTCCAGCCCCAGGGGCTTCGTTTGAAGTGCTTCCCTGAGGGGAGTGTGTTCCTGTTCGGCCTTCCACCTCAGACTGATAAACTCTCTGTTTTTCACTTCAGGTCCTTGGTGTTGGCTTCAGTCACCTACAGTCCAAAGAAACACATATGTGCAAAATGAACCCACGTCTATGATGCCATTGAGGAAGACATTTCTGGAGTCCATGAACCATCCCCAGAACACATATGGGAATTGGCTGTCAGACCAGCTCCGGGCCTCAGTTCCTTGGTGAAATGAGGCAAAAAGCAAATAAATAAATTGCATTATCTCTTCTCTAGTCAAAATCAACAACTGCCAGACTTGGCTCCAAACCAGTCGGGACCTTTTCCAAATGCAGTTCCACTCCTGAGGATTTGCTGCCATGGAGGGCAGCAAAACAACACCCTGGGGCTTGAAAGGCAGGTGGAAGAGGAGCGCTCCAAAACACGCTCATAGCTGGCAGCATCACTGGGGGAAGAGGTTGGCCTCCCGAGGAGACCACTGGGAACAGGACACTCTAAAAACAATCACCATCTACCTGGATGGGTAATGTACACAGTCACAATTCAAGATATATAAAAAAGTTTAAAGTGGAAAGGTACTGTCTTCTCTATCTTTTAACACTCAGCCATCCCACCCCACCCTCAACCCCCCCCAGCAATACAACCAGTTTTAGGTAACAGTTGTTACTGTTGTCCCAGGGACACCTTGAGCATATTCAAGCACATTTATATAAATGGAACGGTTCCATTTTTCTTTTTATCTCGTTTTTTTTTTTTGCTTTGTTTTCATTTTTTGCTTTCCATCTTATGTAGCACAGGCTGGCCTCCAATTCAAGATCCTTCTACTGTAACCTCCAGAGTGTTAGGATTACAGGTGTGCATCACCACATCTGGCTCTTTCCCCTTTTAAGATATTTTACATATTGTTCTGAGTCAAACTGTTTTCAACAAACATGCATGCTTTAGAAATTGTCCCATTTTAAGTGCCCTAATAGCTGAGTTGGTTTTTACTATTATAAAGAACATAGAAACTAAAATTGACCTTTGTTTGTTTGTTTGAGACAGGGTCTGCTATGTAGCCATAGCTAGCCTGGGACTCTAATATATAAGCCAGGCTAGCCTCAAACTTGCCTTGATTTTGCTGCCCTGAGATTATAGACATGTGCCACCTTGCCCAGCCATTTTTGCGATTTCTAAGCGAAAAGTAGTAGTCAGTAACATTAAGCCCATTCTTATTTTTGTGCCCTCAGTACCACCACCCGTCCTTAGAATGTTTTCATCTTCTCAAATTGAAACCCCATAGCTCCACCAGTCCTTCTTCCCTACTCTTGATAAAAAATTGTCAAAAAGTAAACTGAAGCACAAATCTTTTTGAAGACTACTTGAGCGGGGGCTAGGGATGTAGCTCAGTTGCCCAGCATGCACAAAGCCTTGGGGGTTGATCCCTAGAACTGCATAAACGAAGCATAGTGGTACCTGTCTGTAATCCGAACATGTGGGGGTAGAGACAGGAGGATTAGAAGTACAAATTCATCCTTGGCTACATAGCAAGTTTGAGGCCAGCCTGGGCTAGAGATTTTGTTTCAAATCCAACCAAACAACAAACCCTGGAGTTTATTGGGGCAAGCTGCGATTTTTGAATTAGGCAGCTATGAAAGAAAAGTGGTTCAAATGCTCCAGGAAGGGATCACAAGAGGGAGGCATTTGTTGGTCGGTCGTACACCAAAGAAGCAAAAGAAAGTATTTGATCAGTTACTGATCAGTTGCCTTACTTTGTCTCTCCAATTGGAAAGTCTCAATATATGTTTGTTGGTTGTTTCTGCTTGGTTGAGCTAAGTTCTATTTTTTTCCTCCCTCCCTCCCCACTCCCTTCCTCTCTCCCTCCCTGCCTCTTCTTCTCTCCCTGCCTTCCTCTCCCGGCTCTTCCCTCTCCCTCCCTTTGCTTTGAGACAGAGTTTTGTTATGCAGAGAGGCATATCCTGAGCTTACTCTACCTCCAGCTGGCCTTGCACTTTTGATTCTCCTGCTTTAGCCTTCCAGGTAACTAGGAACACAGGTCTGTGGCTCCATGTCTGTTTCTGTTTCTATTTCCCTTTAATTCAGACATTTGTAAAAAAAATGCTCTAGTTAGGTTTCACTTCTATTTGCAAAACAAGCAAGGAGTAGGTTACTTGTTGGATTTAACTATAGCTGCTGAAGTTAGATCATTTTAAATGCTACAGTTTACTTTCTGTCTCTATGAATTTGATGGCAGTGGGTAACTCATGTATGTGGAATTTTGCAATATTTGCTTTCTTGTGAATGATTTGTTTCATTTAGCACAATGTCTTCAAGATTCATGTGTGTTATAGTGGGTGTGAGAGTTTCCTTCTTTTTAAAGGTTGAGGGACATTCCATTATATTTAATGGCACTCTGTCCCTTCATCTATTTGGGTTGTTTCTACCTTTAGTTACTATGGATAATGCTCATTTGAACTTTGATACACAAATATCTGTTCAAATCTCTGCTTTCAGTTCTTTATTGTATATGCCCAGAAGTGGAATTACTATACCATATAGTAAATCTATATTTAATTTTTGAGTAATGGCCACAGTTTTCCACAGTGGCTATGCCATTTTACATTTCCATCAGCAATGCACAAGACTTCTAGTTTCTTGGATGGTAAGACCCTATCACCAAAGACACCACATGCTTTTGTTGCAAAACAGAGAAATCAATCTGGAACTGATCAGGAAACTTTGTCCATGCTAGCTA
The DNA here is from genome assembly GCA_035773235.1 of Eospalax fontanierii. NCBI lineage: Eukaryota > Metazoa > Chordata > Mammalia > Rodentia > Spalacidae > Eospalax > Eospalax fontanierii. Next base: position 20,494,629 of record CM069530.1, read on the forward strand.
GCTTTTATAGCACCAGAATGTGTTAGGCAGGTCACTGGGAGAGAAAAGGAATCAATGGTTTTTCCAAGCACTGAACCCTGCATGCTACAACACTGACCTGTCAGGCAAAATTTGCCTACTGATGCAATAGTGGCATGGCTCTTAGTTGGTAATCAACTGCTTTCTGGTTGGATTTGAGGCCTGCTGCATAGGAGGAAATTCATACCTGGTACTGTAAACCTGGTCAAAAGTCCATGTAGGGAGATCACGGGCCCTAGTGGGGAATCTACTATTGTTGTTTTGCTGAATGGTCATGTTGTCAAACTACTTTTTAAATATTTATGTTTATACCCTTAAGTAAGTGCTGCTTTCAATCCTGGTCAGATAAGTTTTGCAGTGGGCAATGATTAATACAAAAACTCACTACTGTTCAGATTGCTGAAAATAAGTGACTGTAAATACTCAGCCCTAAATGGGACAAGTATATCAACCTCCCCTCCTCCCCCCACCAAGGTTTAGGGAACATCTAGGAAGGGGATGGGTAGGGAACATGTAAGAGCCAGAGGACGGAGAGGAGTGATATGAAATGCTGTCTTCTGATAGGACACAGTTGCAGCACTCATGAACTCACAGTGGCTGTGATTACTTGCACAAGGTCAAGCCGGTCAAAATTCCAGGATGGATGAGGGACAGGCTCATGAGGCCTTCCACCCCTCGCTGAGGATCTATTAGCAATTGCTTCTAGAGGAGCACATATCCATGAACACACAAGCAGCACTTTGGACTATATAATATAGATACAGATATAGATATAATAGAGATAGAGATAGAGAGAGGATATATAGTTGAAAGGGGAACATGCTGGGGGAGGAAGTTTAGGGGAAACTGAGGGGGAAATAAGGGGTAGATATGACGTTGTATACATTTATGAAATTCTCAAAGGGAATATTATATTAAAAGAGTGTTCTAGTTTCTCCACATCACTCCCAGCACTTGTTATGACCTGGGCTTGTCTGTTTTATAATATCTACCCTAAAGAGTATGAAGTGGTACCTCATTATGGTTTTAATTTGCATCTCACTAATGATCGATGCTGCTGAGCATCTTTCTGTGTATTTATTGGTCAGTTCTGTTCTTCTTTGGATAAGTGTCTATTCAAACCCTGTGCCCATTGGGTTGTTCTTTCTGTTGATGTGTTGTAAGATCTCTTTATATAGTCTAAGGTATTGAGCCCTTACCAGGCACATGATTTGCAAATAAGTTTTCCCATTCTGTAGACTGTCTTTTCACTCTTTACAGTAGTGTGCTTTGATGTACATTGTTTGTTTGGTTTTTGGTTTTTATGAAATCCAATTTATCTGTTTCATAATTACATGCTTTGGTGGCACAGCTAAGAAATCATTGCCCTGCTTTTGTCTTTTTAAAAGACAGAGTCTCATACAGTCTTGAACAACTCCTCTCTACCTCAAAGTTTCTGGAATTATAGTCTCCAGGTACCATGCCCAGCTTATGCCCACCTCTTAAGGTTCCATCACTTAATCCAGCACCTAAGACCACTTCTAACTCTATTATGTCTTAGAAACACTATGTGGGGTCTTTGAGGACAAACCATAAACCCAACTGTATCAGTACCTCCTTTGCTCCGTCCCCAGGACCCAGTCTCCTCTTTCTGTGCCCCTCCACAACCTCATGGCTCTGCTTCAAGCTGGATTGGTCCAGGAGACAGCACTCATATAAGAGGATCTTGGGGATATTACGGCAAAAATGAATTCTGGGGGCCTAAGCTTTAGCAGTTGATCAGGAAAATAGTCGAGCATAGGGCTGGGGATGGAGTGCTCAGCTGGAGGTCAAGATGGGTGCTCATCCTGGGGGTTCAACACATAAGCCGTCCATGCTATCTCAGCAGGTCCCTTTTCTCTCTGGCCCTAGCATGACCCCTATGAGTGTGTGTGAGTGAGTGTGCGTGTGTGTGTGTGTGTGTGTGTAGGGGGGATACTCAGCTCTGACACACTGAGTCTCTGGGCCCCAGAGAGAAGTCACTCCTTGAGGCCTCCTGCAGAGAAGCCGTTTCCACACTGTGCTTACCCACCTTCCCCTCACTGTAGCAGCTCCTTAACCTACCCCAGCCGCAGGCTCCTGAGTGACTGTAAAAGGGAAGGAATGTCCAGAGGCAATTGTTTCTTTCTGATATAACCCGGGGGAGGCTGGAGTCAGGGGGCCCAGCCAGAACAGCATCAAGATTCTCCCTGAAACTCATCTCTCTCCTGCTGCCTTTGTGGGCTTTAATCAGGAAATCCCACCCTATGCCACCCTTAGCCGCCCTTCTCCTCTGATTGGCTTAAGACCCCCTGACTACATCCTCTGTTCTCAAGTAGCTCCTCCTGATGCCCCCCTCCTGAGTCCGTTTTTCCCCTGGCACCCCCCCTCCACCTTATTCCCGGCCCTGGCTCTAGTGCCCTCCCCACTCACTCCTTTTACAGACATGAAGAACCTTGGGTTTTCTGCCAAAGTAGGAGAAGTCTGGGGCTAATCTCACCTCCTCCCACCCCAGCTTGTACCAAATAGGACATCTGTGCCCATGACGGAGGGAGGGAGGAAAGGAGAGGCGGAGGATGCAGCAGCAGAGGAGGAGGAGGAGGAGGTTAAGGCCAAGGCTCAAAGGTGATGAAGGTGAACAAGCTTTATGGACCACCAGGTCCACGCAAAGTTCAGGTGGTATTAGAAGCAGAAGTCATGATGGAGGTGGGGGCAGGGAGAGGGGCTTCAGTAGCATTAAGGAAGGGCTGGGGCAGGGTGTGGTGGCAGAGCCTATAGTCCAATTCCTGGGGAGGCTAAAACAGGAGGATCCAGAGTTCCAGGCCAGCCTGGACTACAGAGTGAGATTCTGGTTCTAAAAAGAAGGAGGAGGAGGAAGAGGCAGGAGAGGGGATTTCTGTCCCCAAGGAAATACCTGTCTGGGAATTGGGGGTCAAGGGAAGGCCAGGATCCTAGGCCAGCTCTGGGACAAGCTATATGGCCCTGAACTGATCACCTCCTGACTCTGGATCTCAGTTTCTCCTTGTTCAAAGTGAAATATTAGGTGTAGGAGTACACATTTATAATGCTAAACTTGGGAAGTTCAGGCAGGGCTTCCATGAGTCCCAGGCCAGCCTAGGCTACATAGTGAGTTCAAGGCTAACCTTAAACTACATATTCAACATACTGAGACCTTGTCAAACAAGAAAAAAAAATCAACAAAAAGTGAAATATCCCCAGATGTTCCTCTATCTTCTGACCCCAAAGAGAGAGAGGTTGGCAAGCAGTTGGCTTCTTTTTTAAAATTATTAGTGTTTACTTATTTATTCAGGAAAAGGGCATGCCGTGGCACACATGGAAATCAGAGGACAACTTCTGGGAGACAATTCTTTCTTTCCATTATGGGGGCTCTGGGGATCAAACTCAGTTCATCAGATTTGGTGGTAACTTGAGCTGTCTCACAGGCCTAGGAGCTTCTTTCTGGCTCCTTTGGGGCTCTCTAGACAGCCTTGCCTTTCTAGGCAGCCTGGTCTCTAACTTCTGTGTACTGTCAGACTCTTCATAAGGCAGGGACCAGATCACAGACATATCTCCTAGAAGAGACGCTGTCCCAACACACACTGGCAAGGCTACCTCTGCCAACCCTCTATGGTGCTGCCATCTCTCCACCCTGGCTGTTCTCTTCCTTTTCCCAGGTCTCTACCCTTGTCTCAGTGTCTCAGCCATTGTCCCCCACTCCCCTCCCCGTGAATGCAGTCTCAGGTTTTGGGAGTCTCAGTTCCCCTACCACATCTCTCTAGGCTCCCAGGCCCAGCAGACCATAGGGACAGCCTCTGAATTCCTCTGCTCATCACTGCTGCCCAAGTCTTTCACAGTCCTGAGCTTGCCCAATGAACAGATGAAACAGAGGAGCCACTCTCTGACCAGTCCTAGCATCATGAGAGCTCTGGAGAGAAGGGATCAGTAGGCTTAGACAGTATAGGCCCTTGGGCTACCCACCTGAGTCAACTTTCAGGACTCTTCCAGAAAAAAGTCAAGCCTGGCTTTGTGTCTTAGGCCAGATCCTGAGCCATCACTTGGTGCTCTCCTCTCCCTGATTTATCACCATTCCTTTCATCTTTCCTCATAGGCCTTTTTGGTTCTAGCCCTTCTAGTTTGGTCATATTCTTGCTGCCCTGGGCCTTTTCCAGGTTTCCTCCATCCCTCTGAGGCTGTGAGTGCTTTAAACAGGGCCTGAACAGGCTGGCAATGACCTCACAGGGCCACTATGCACAGCTATTTATAGCTGTATAGGATCATCCTCTTCTTACAGCCAGCTGAGTCATGTTCAGCTTGGGGTCCACTCAGACCCTGGCGCCTTCTCTGACACTCCAGACCATAACACTTTATAGTGCCCCAAACTGTTTTTGCTGGTGGGTAAGATAATTTATTTTTGGAACCATCCAGTGCATACCAAAACTGAGTCTGGGGTTCCAGAGGACTCCAAACAGGGTCTTGCTATGTAGCCCAGGTTGGTCTTGAACTTACTATGTTGTCTAAACTGGCTTGGAACTTGTGATCTTCCTGCCACAGCCTCCCAAGTGCTGGGCTTACAGGCCTGTACCACGTACCACTGTATCTTATTTGGTATGTTCTTACAGCCCCAGTCCTTCATCTTTCCATCTTTTAAACCTGCTGAATGGCCCAAATTTTACTTAATTCCACAGAGATCTGAGCAAGGGGAAGAACTGAGGAAGGGCAGGTAGCTTTACCTGGGTTCAGATCTTGAATCAGTCCCTCTTGGGTTAGTGTACTCACCTCTTTGAGTCTCAGTTTGGGGCCATCTAGATGGCTCAGAAAATAAAGGTGTGTTGCCAAGGCTGATGCCCTGATCTCAATCCCTGGGACCCACATGGTGAAAGCAGAGAATCGACTCCCAGAACTGTCCTCTGCATGGCACATACCTATCCGCACAAAGCAAACAACAGTGAAACAAATGTGGGCGGCTGATGAGAGCTGGGCATGGTACATGCTTATAATCCTAGCACTCAGGAGTCAGGAGTTATCAGAGTTCTACACCAATGTGGGCTACATAGTGAGTTGGACACCAGCCTGAGCTGTAACAGTGAAGGGTGAAGGGCTGGGGCTGTAGCTCAGTGGTGGAACACTAGCACACAAGCCCTAGGCTTAATCCCCAGTACTTCAGAGCTTCAGTTTTCTCATCTGTGAAATAAGAGCATCTTATGTTGAAGGAATGAGACAGGAAACTATGAAGCACTTAGCATGGAGCCTGGTGCAGTGAGCTCTCAGTAAACACCAGTCATTACAACAATGTATCCTCTCCACCAATAGGGAAACTAGCTCTAGGAGGCCCAGGGTCTAGTTCCAGTCCTTGCTTCCAGTCAGCAGGCACAGAGCCGAAATTTATACTCCGTATCTCATGATCCCAGAGCTCTTGCTCTTCCCACAGCCTACACCACCTCCAATGAGACCTCACAACAATTCACTGAACAGGCACTGCATACCAGACATGGTATTGTGGATGTCTGCTCATGAAATCATACCTAATCCTCACCACACTGTGAAACAGCCAGTAATGTCTTCGTTGTATAGAGAAGATGGATAAAAACTAGGCTCAGAGAGGTGAGAGTTAAGTTCCCTAAGATTGCACAGGAAAAAATAAAAAAACAAACAAAAGAACCCACCTAGATTTGTTGCTACCTGGTGCCCCTGGAAGGTCTCCTCTTTTCCTCTGTAGGCTCTGAGGCCATACATCAGATAGCTTTGGCAGGCTCAGCCTCTTTAAACTCAGCCCTGTTCTGGGTTTCCAAGGAAAAAAGCTCCATGTTCAATGTTCGCCTGCTTTGGTCATTCTGTCTTGCTCTGCCCTCCAGGAATCAGCTGGGCAGAGAGGGGACACTCTGACAAGTGCATCAGTCAGGATGTAGGGGTTCCCTGAAAGTTTCCTCTCAGGAGGATAAAGGAGCCAGTGGACCCCTCAGTCCTGCCCACCCACAGGCAGGACACCCCACTTCCCACCCCGCAGCAATGCAGGCTCTGCTTGAGTGCACCCTGGCCGCAGGCTGCCCCCCACTGGCCTCATCAGTACAGCCCTCCTAGCTAGGCTGCCTGCAGTACAGGGGCTAGAGGCCAAGCTTGATCTCAAGGCTTCTCGGTTGGAAGGAGACTCTGGGGCCCATGTCCAGCTGCTGGGGGTTCCCACTGTCCCAGCACCCTAACTCCAGTGGGTCCAAGAGATGTCCCTGATTTGCTTCTCTTCCCGGGAATGCTCCCAAGAGGTATGATTTGCTGAGACAAACAACCCCAGAGGGTTTTCTCGTGCCGGAAGCTGTACCCCTAACTGTCCCAAAGCCCTTCTGACCCCCTCCTCTTCTCTCCTCAGCGGAGCAGGCCCTTCCACCCTCCCATCTGGGTACCAGAATAGAAGCCTAAGCTCCAGCCCTAGGGACTGGGAGCGGCCACAGCCGCTGCTGCCACTCAGGACAGGGGAGGGGCTGGGGAGAGAGGAGGGTCAGGTGGGATGGTTTCCAGTTGCTCCCAGTGTTTTTCCGCAGAACGCCACAGCAACACTGGGCAAACATCGTGCCCTCACTTCCCAGGTAGGCAAGCCTTGGGGCCTCCAGGCACAGCAGACACAATATGAGGCTACACTGTAACTTCTGACTTCTCTCAGTCTGGCTCAGCATCTCTTCTTAACTGGGTCTCTGTCCCCACCCCTACCCCCAACCTCCATCTAAGTAGGATGACCGTACAGGGTGACCCAGCATTCCAGCCTTACTGGGGTCAGAGGGCTTCCGGTCTAACTTGGAATTCCCTGCCCCCACCCTTAGGTCCTAGGCATCTCCTCTCCCAGTGGCTGGCCCCATGCATTGCCTTCTCCAACACCTCCCCCAAGCCCAGGCCTGATTTAGCTCCTTTAATCTTCCCTGAAATCCAATCTGACCATTTCCTGAGCACACACTGCACTTCCCAAATGGCCTGTCACTGGAGAGGGTCCCAGCCAGGGTAGCCTTAGCTCTTCAAGGGACAGAAGCACCCCCACTCCCACCCGGGTCCTTTAGCTGAACCCCTTTTCTTCCTACCCTAAGGAGGCCCTAGGGATTTGGGGCTGTGCAGGCTTCTGTCAGCCAGGCTGGTCTCTGCAGAGTCAAGGGGAGCCAGTCCTGAAGCCACACTTCAAAGCCTTTGTTCCTGCTGCCCTCTATCTGGGCACCCTCACCTTGCAGTTCTTCTCCCGCAGAACTCTCCCTTCTCCCTGATCACCCTGTTCTGGCCTTCTCGGAGCCCAGACAGGAACCAGGCCACCTGGGTCCCTCATCTCAGCTCCTCCTCTTACTAGCTGAGTGAAGTTGGTGTGATGCTACCTGCTTTGAGTCTCCAGTGAACGGAATCATAATACTGTGGCCCTCAGTGTGGAACTAGCCATGAAGAGTAGTTGAGAAACTTCATGTAAAGTGCTTAGGACAGTTCTGGGCAAACAGCAAGTGCTGTTTGGGCATTAACTGAAGAGCCAGGGATGTGGCTAAGTGGGAGAGCCCCAGTGCAGCATGCACAAGGCTCGGGACCCCAGCCCTAGCAGTGCCTCCGAACAATGACAGCAACCACAAAAGTGTTTGTTATAGTCTGGACTCTTCTGAGCAATTTCTAAAAAGTGTCCCTGAGAATTACCATTTCTTCTCTTGTATTACTAAGACTTTCTTCCATTTTAAGACACCACAGATTGTGAGACACTTCATTTATTTAATAGCATCATTTCAGGAGGAAAAAAAGAAACATTAGGGTATGAAGTGTACAAATTGTCAGTAAGCCATCTTCCAATTTCAGTGGTGTGTGAATTGTTCTGAAAGGATAATGTCTGTGTAGCACCCCTGCCTCTCTCCAGAGGGCTCACTTCAGCTTTCTGTGCCTTCATTCCTTATTTACTGTTGGAGCCTAAAGGCTAAGGTCAAATCCTCCCAAATGTTTTTCAGCCAAGTGGCCTTAGGTAAGAGCTTTGACTTTCCTTAAGCCTCGATTTTTCATAAACAATTCACAATTGTAGTGAATATATAGTATATTTAGATAGCTCTATATTGAATATTCAACACACAAAAGCTATCATTATTGTAATGATTTTGAAACGTTTGTTGAATTCTATCAGTTTTCCAAAGATGTAGGAGGCGAAGATCTGGTATTTCATGGTCCAGGTGCCCTCCAGTGGCTAGAAAGGGGAAGTACAGGCTTCCTGAGACTAGAGAGCATTTCCTTAACTGGTTCAGAAATTCATTCAAGCATCCACCGGGTGCCAGACCCATCCAACCCTCTTGGAATTTTTCACATTATCCTTCCTTTCAAGGAGGCCTTAGGGGTTTCTAAAATATACTCAGTAAGATAAGAGAGGCTGGGAAGCAAGATTTAGCCACATAAAGCTACAGCCTAGATACACTGTCTCAGAGTTCATGCGTCCAGGGTCCCATGGTGGGAAGCGGAATAGTGGAGTGCTACGAACCAGGTGCGATTTTCCTGTGACACAGACACTGTGAGATCTGGCCTGTGAAAAATCCCTCTTGCTTCCATCTCCAAAAATCCAGCCCAAGACAAGATTAGCCCATTCTAAAAACCTGTACCGGTACCTTAACAGATCTATCATCTGTTCACCTGGGCACTCCTTCCTTCCTTCTTTTATCCATTCATCAATATGTATTGAACACTGGCTATGTACCAAGCCTCATGTCCTAAGTGCTGGGGGTTAAAAAGATCAATTTAACACAGATACAAACACAGCCACCGAGAGTTGTTCACAATGTCCCAGACACCACATGCAGAGCTAATCCTTGAATTCAAGTGTTTACAGCTTCTCTGTGTGGCTGGGGGTGGTGGTAGGGGAACAGTGCCAGAGGCAGAAAAGCGAACATCACATTGGATTCAGCTGCCTGATTTCCTGGACAAAATGTGCCATGTTCTGGCTAGGCTGGGGCCTGACCTCCTCCTCCAGGGTCACATTACTCCCTGAGAAACCCTCTCTCACCTCAGGGAAACTTCCAGTTCTGGAGGCACAGAACCCCTCTACAATTGTTGCTCCTCACTTAGGCCCAGAGCTAGAAGACAGATAGAAGCAAGTTTTTTGGTAATCTATTACTTAATTTTGAGGCAGGGTCTTGCTATGTAGCCCAAGACATCTTGAATTCATGATTCTTCAGCCTTTTAGATGCTAGAATTACACATGTGCCATTGTGCCCAGCATGAAGTGCCACATTTAAAAATTTTTATGTGTATGAGTGTTCTGTGCATGTATGTAAGTACACCACATGTGTGCAGTGCCTGTGGAAGTCAGAAGAGGGTATCAGATCCACTGGAACTGGAGTTATGGATGGTTGGTTGGTGTCACATAGGTGCTGGGAACTGAACCTGAGTCATCTGCAAGAACAGCCAGTGCTTTTAACCACTGAACTATCTCTCCATCCATGAAGCACAATTTTAGCCCACTCTTGCTGTGGGTGGCCTGGCTAAACATTTAATTTGCCAGTACTTAGCATTTCAACACACCTTACTGGCCAGCTCCCTATCACCCAGGACTGACATAAAGTCGGTTTAGTCTGTTATTGGGGCAGGATAGCTCAGGTGCTCAGGGCCTGTCCTTCTGGAAGACAGCTAGAGGGAGGCAGAGTTGGTCAGTGCTTGTGACTGGTGTGTACACTGATCCTGGGTCGGTGAAGGCTCCTGGAGCTGTTTTTTTCTCTCTTTCCCTTCCCGAGAGCATAATTACCTTTCAAAAAGAGCTCATTAGCCACATGTAGGTGCCGCATTGGGCAGTGCTGTTCTAGAACCTTCTTTCGCTATTTAGCATTCACATTTTTACAGGTGCGATTCATCATCTCATCTCCAGGTGTCCTGTCTCCTTAGGGAGATTAGAGACTCTCTTGGGGCAGAGGCCTATTTTATTCATCCGTTTATCTCCCATGACACCTAAAAACTGTGCCCCACACTCAGGAGGCGCTCCAAGCATGTTTGTTGATGGGAGCCAGCGTTGAGGATTGATTTTTGTGGTTCAGTTATGGCTGTAAATGGTGTTTTATAGATTGCTTCTATATAAGCACCCTGCTGCAATCTTAGCAGAAACAAGCAGCCTGGTTGTCAGCAGAGGCAGAGAAGCCTCAGGGCAGATGGGGCTCCCTGAATCAGGAGGGGGAAATCCTGCTAGACAAGACACCATTTCTCTAACTTAAGAACCTGTCACTGCTGCAGTGCGCGCCTCCACGCAGCCCCGTCTCCATCAGACCTTGGATCTAGGCCTTGTCAGGGTGCATTATACAAAGGATGTGTCTCCAGCTTCCCACCACTGGCCTGGTAGCTGCTCCAGGCTGAAAAGGAGTTATTCAGGCCGACAAGAGCCTGGCCCACAGCAGATGCCTGGAGCATGCTATGGGATAAGTAAATGAATGGATGGCAGGAGGCAGGGAAGCCCCTCATTCATGTATGCACGTGCCAGAAATCTGTGTAGAGAAATGACTAGTAGGCTCTGGTCCAGCAGGGAGCACATCAGGTATGCCCTCTCAAAGCCCACCTTCTAATGGAAGAAACAGACCACACGCATGTTGATGCATGCGGAAAAAAATGATGAGTACCCTGGCTGGTGGGAAGGAAAGAAGAGGTTGGAGAGAGAACAAAGCAAGAGTTCTTCAAGCAGACAAAGTCTCTACCTGCGGTCTCTGGGAACATAGGATTCCCTGCCTCAGGTCAACAGTGTCATTTTTTAGACATGGCCACCAAAGACTAGCCTGAGACTGTTGGTGCTATGAAATGTCATTGCTCCAAATCTGCATTTATGATATCATTACAAGCTCAGGAAATACGAGAAACCTGCAAGTTGAGGGAGAGGAAGGCTTGTGTCTACTCTTCCTCGGAAAGACCAGATCCCAGTCTCAGGAAGAGAGGCCAGGTTGCCATGGTACTCATCCTCTTTGATATAGCCATTGCCAACTGATGACTTGCTGGCTGCCATGGGGTAACCAAACCTATACTGTGTTCAGTGAAAATGTCCTAGCCCATGCACCAAAGCCACCTTGCCCCAGTAACAACTTTCTGTGAGGTGCACTGTCTTAGGAATTCTGCGGAGTGATACATGGTCTCTGCCCTCAATCTGCCAACAGATTAGACCTGAGCAAGTGGCTTAGCAAAGCGATACTCCCCATCACCCTTGGCTAACTAAGGAGGAGTTTGTGCCCCAGCATCAAGGCACGTTCCTAGCAAATAAGTTTGTTCCTAGTTTCTCACCATGCTGCCCAGCAACAAAGCTGTGAGCTGGAGCGTAGCCCACCTTTCCAAACAAGGGTTTTTGAGAATCTAGATTAGTCCTTCTCTATGTGGTCCAAAGATAGCAAAAATACTTGTTCTTGTTAAAAATGCAAATCCCCAGGCCTCAGCTCAAATCTTCCAAGCCAGAATTGGGCTGATGTGGGGCTTATGAAGGTGCATTTAAAAAGCAGTACAGGGACTCAGGACCCTCAGTCCTGCCCTAAGGTTTACAGAGTCACCTCAATTTTCCAGTCTGGCTGAGCAGGGTGGGTCAGCTTCTCTCTTTTAGTTGAGTGTTGGCTTTGACATTTTTATTACTGATGAAAAGCCGTGATTCATAGGCTGCTTGTGACCCATAGTCAACCTGGAAGGAGTCAGAGACCACTCACAACAGAATCCTCCTATCTTTTCGATCCATCTATAAAATGCTTACCTGAACAGACACTGTTTAAAGGCCATTAAAATACCAGACACAGAATAACCTAGTCCCTGGAACTTTATAGACATATTTACTCAAGCCCAAGTGCTTACAGAGAGTAAATAAAAGGGAAGTGAAATAAGTAAGCACCCCAGAACTAAGAACCGAAAGTAAACAGCCCTGTTCACTAAAATAAACAGGACAAATACAGCAAGGATTAAATGACCTCTAGCCAGGCAGGCTTGGAGCCAGAAATGCCCCATTCTGGCTGCCAGAGAAGAGAGATGAGGGCCTGACCCTGCTACTTGGAGGAAGGGTTCCCAGAAGCTGCTATCTTTGTAGGTCAGGGCCAGGAGAAGGCAATAGCATTGTGCCTGTGGAGAGTGACCCCAGAACTCCATGACAGCAGGCTCCAAGACTTGAAATCCCTAGGATTAAATATTAAGTGTGTCCTTAGAGGCATAAAGTCATGTGAGAATTTTCTAGAAGCATATGACATCAAGTTACTAATAGTTATAATTTGTTCCCTAATTTCAAAACTGTTGAGCACCTGATACATGTCAGATCCTGTACCAGTCACTAAAGAAGCTGATATGAATAAAACCTACATTTCTGGATACACAGACACATACACACATGCCCACAGACACACAACATATAGACACACACAGACAGATCACATACACACAGATATTATAACACACACAGACACACATGGATGTACACATAGACCACACATACACAGATAATACAATGCACACAACACATACACAGAGAGACACACACAACACATGCACATACAATACACACATACACACACACACAAAGATTACAATACAACCTTGCCCACCAGGTTTTAGTTGAAATGGGAGATAATACTAGGAGAGGTAACACTAACTCACGTTTATTGCTCACTGACAAATCTAGCCATAGACACCCTACATGTGTTATCTAACTTAATTCCTATACCATTTTAAGGTAATTACTGTGATTATCTTCTCCCATTTTTCAGATGAGCAAACCGAGGCTTTGAGCCTGAGTCTGTTGTATGGTGGCAAATGTTTAACTTCTAGCTCTCCCAAAGGAAAAAAAGATGTAGACACTGATTTGTAATATCTGCCAGTCTTGGTAGTGTAAATGTTTAAGTCACTGAAAAGAGCAGGAGTGAGTCAGGAGTCTGCTGGCTCCAGCAAACCAGGGCAAGATGGCCCACAGCTAATAAACGGAAGAGCTGGGCGAGCCGATGAGTCTGAGCACGAGCCCAAATTCATGACCACTTTGTTATATGGCCAACAACTGCATGGCATTGTTGGCAGGCAAGGGGGATACTGCTTGGGGCCTTTGTGAAGTGCCGGTTTTACAATGCTCCATAAAACCACAAGGCTGTACCCAGCACTTTCCTCTCTGCTTGCATCACCAGCAGGAGTGGTTGGTTTTCTTCCCAGGGCCATTCAGAAAAACCTTTTCATTTTAAATAATTATACATTCACAGGGCACTGCAAAAAGTAGTACAAAGAGGTCTTTGTGTGCCTCTCTCTCTCCCCCAGTGGTTACAACTTACACAATCATAGCCAGGAAACTGGCATTGTGAAAGTGTGCATTCACTAGGCCATTTTTTTTCTAGGATTGCCACACTGAGTAAATAAAAATACCTAACTTAATTTTTTGGCATAAGTATGTACCATGCAATATTTGGAACACATAGTTCTCAAAACTATTTCTTGCTCATTTTAAACTCAAACTGAATTACACACCCTGGTTTTTGTTTTGTTTTGTTTTTACTTTTTGGAGACAGGGTCTCACTGTGAAGACCAGGCTGGCCTGAAACTCACAGAGTTCTGCCTGCCTCTGCCTCCTGAGTGCTAGGATTACAGGCATGAGCCCTCACACCCAACTAAGAATGATCATGTTTTTAAAATGCCATTCCTTGAGTAAATATTTACTGTCTATCACGTGCCAGGTGCTAAGAATCGTACCAGCTGAGAATTATTGCCTGTTCCTGGTCTGAGTTGACAGGTACTGAGACTTCTTCCTATAGAACCTAAGACAGGAGATAAACTGTGCCAGGAGGGGAGGACAGGATGAGAGCACTGCCCTGTGGAGATGCTAGGGAAGGCAGGGTCAATAGGATATGTAGATGAATGGGACGTGGGGTGTGAGAAAGAGGTGCTGAGGATGGTGCTGAGGGAGTGGGCCTGAAGCTGTCAGGACAGAATTTTCAGTTACTGAGTGTGTGTGATCACACAGAATGTTTACTCATTCTGAAAGAGAAGGAGCTGAATGGCCAAAGAAAAATTTTGTAGGGTACAGCTTGACAAATTAATGAATTTATTGGGGTTATTTCAGGAGCATGGGTGACTCACAGGTAGCTAAACCACCTGAAAGCCCCACTCCCAGTCTTTGGTTGTTGTTTTGGTTTGGTTCTTGAGAACAGCCCAGGATGGCCTTGAACTGCTACACAGACAAGGATGATCCTGAACTTCTGATCTTACTGTTGCCACCTCCTGAGGACTGGGATTACAGCTTTGTGCCACCATGCCAGGTTTTATGCAGTGTTTGGTGCATGGCAGGCAAGCACTAGCACTCTTGGCAACTAAGTTGTATGCCCAGCCTTTATATTCGCTAGCATTTCTGAGACTGCCTGTAGCTGAAGTCAGAGGGACTGGTGGTTAGAGTCTCAGGAGATATCTTGTAAGGATCCTGTGACCGCATTCCTTCCTCCAGAGGGAATGTTTACAGCCCCATTACCACAGCTGTCTTCTGTACAGTTCTATTTATGGCATTGCCATGATGTGGATCACCACAGTGTTCTGCTCCAGTGTCGATCAAGCCCAGAGGAAACAGCTACATGTACACTACTAAATGTATAGGTGGAGATTCTGAACAAACAGATGAATATAGGTAACTGTAGTTCAAAACAGACCTCCGGGATGGACATAGGTAAGTTGGGAATCATCAGGGTGTAGACTCTAGTTAAAATCATGAGCTCTGGCAAGGAGTGAGAGTGGGTAGATTTCTAAGAACTCAGCCTAAGGCTTTCACTTCAAGATGAGAAGATCAGGGAGAACTGGAGATAAGGGGTGTCAAGGAAAGGCCAGCCAGGAGAGCAGGTCCAGAGACTGTCCAGGAGGGACAGGCAGTAATTGGCAAGGATGGCCTGTGGGTCAAGCATGATGAGGACTGAAAACTGACCACTGGGTTCTATGTTGTTTTTGACCTTGACAAGAGAAGTACTGATGGGATGATTAAAGTGAAAATGTCACTCCAAAGAGTTTGCAATGAAGGAGAGGTATTTCCGGCAGAAGTCTCCATAACCATTTTCAAAGAAGAATGACGCGAAGAGGAGAAAAGAGAAAGTATTGTTGGGGGAAACTCAAGGAAGGTGTAGTAAGAGGGAATTAATTTTAATTTTTTCACTTAAAATTTTTATATTTATTTATTTACTGTGTGCATATTATGTGGGTGCGCATTTGCTATAGCACGTGTGTGTGGAGGTCAGAGGACAACTTGCAGGAATTGGTTCTCTTCTTCTACCATGTGGATCCCAGTGATAGAACTCAGGTCAGCAGGCTTGTCAGCAAGTGCTTTACCTACTGGGCCATTTAACTAGCAGGATTACCTTTAAAAATATATTTGTATTAATTCATGAACTTCATATAATGTATTTTGATCATATTCAGAACCGCCTCCCCTCTGACCCCCACCGAACCACCCCTGCAACATCATTTCCTCTGTTGCTGTCTTTTTTAATTGAGTTTTTGAGAATTTCATACAATGTTTTGATCATGTTTACACCCCTCCCCTTGTAGCCCTCCTTACTGTTACACAGCTGATGTCAGCACGATATATTTTTTAAGGCCTATTGGGTCAACTTACAGTCTGAAAATGCTCTTTGGTATGGATACATCCACTAGAGCCTGGTTAACCTACCTTTTAAGTGTCACAAACCCTTAAAGAAAACCAATTCTCCCTCTCCTAGGAGCTATCAGTTGTCAGCAGTTCCTCAGTTAGGGTTGGTGCTTCTTACCCACGTCTATGCTGGGATTTGTCTGGTTTGAACTTACATGGGTCTTGTACATGCTCTCACCATTACTGTGAGTTCAACTCTGTTCCCTTCTAGTCATCCACTATCTCAGGCTCTTACAATCTTTCCAACATTTCTTCCACAATGACTCCTGAGGCAGAGGCTTGATATAGGTTATCCCATCCAAGGATAAGCACTCTGCAGTCTCTTACTCTCCACCTGTTGAACAGTTGTGGGACTCTGTAGCTTCAGCTGACCTGGAACTTGCTATGTAGACCAGGCTGGCCCTGACTGGCCTTGATCACACAGAGACTCTCCTGCTTCTGCCTTCTAGTGCTGATATTAAAAGTGTGTACCATCATACCCAGCTAGAATGATTTTATTTTTTAATGGGAGAAATTATAGCAACACCCCAAGAACTGGGGAGACTGATGATGCAGGAGAGAGGGGAGAAGAACTGAGGAGATGAAGAGGTACCCTTAAGAAAGTAAGGGGTGTGGCTGGAAAGATGGCTCAGTGATTAAGAGTACTGGCTGCTCTTGCAGACGACCTTGGTTTCATTCTCAGCACCAACATGATGGCTGAAAAATGGAACTTCAGTTCCAGGGGATCTGTCGCCCTCTTCTGGCTTCCTTAGGCATTGCACACACAGGTGCACTTACGCACAGGCAGTACATGCAGGCAAAACACTCATATACATTAAATAAAAATAAAGAACTTTTTAAAAGAAAGTAAGAGACAGGATAGGGAGCTGACTCTGTGGATAAAGCACTTTCTGTGCAAGCATGAAGGACTAGAGTTCAGATTCCCAGCATACGCATAAAAAAGGCTGCCTGTAATTCCAGCATTCTGGAGGCAGAGACAGGGGATCCCTAGGGTAAGCTGGCTAGCTAGACTAAGATAATCTGCAAGTTCCAGATTCAGTGAGAGTCTCTGCCTCAGTAAAATAGGAAGTGATCGAAGAAGACATCTGATGCCAACCTCTGGACTCTGCTGCACACATGTGCACCCACACATGTGGACATGCATACACACCTGCATGTATAACACACATACTCAAAAGAAAGTGGGGGGGCAGAATCTTGTGTAAGCAGAGGGTGCAACCTTACACAGAAGCACAGATGGAGGGGCATGTTCTCTTTGAAGGCTTCTATTTTCACAGTAAAATCTGAACCAAAGATCAGGATGCTGAATGAAACTGTTATCTAGATGGGAAGAAGGAACCCTGGGCAGAACAAAGAACCCCCTGAAGGCTGAGGAATTTCAAGTGAGGCCAGTTAGCATGCCTGTGGCCTTGTGGGTGCAGGCAGACATAGACGTGAGTGCCTCCAGGTACAGCTAGGGTTTAGGTTTTGCTGAACAAGTAACCAAATCCCAAGGTGCAAGGGGCTTGAAGGTGTGTGCATGGCAGTGATCAGAGGGTGGAGGGGCAAGAAGACGGCAGGAGTGAGGAGCAGAGAGGGCCAATAGTTCATAGTACTAGTGTAGGTGAAAGATGACTGGGCCCAGGCCCATTTTTCTGAAGGTTTCCCTACCTTATCTTTGAGTTTTCTTTTATTTTTATTTCAAATATTCATGTCAAAGGAAGTATTTTTCCTATAATTCTGGCATGTAAGAGTCTGAGGAAGAAGGATTGAAAGTACAAGGCCATCTTGGGCTATACAGGAAGACCCCATTAGAAAGAGAAAGAAAGAAAGAAAGAAAGAAAGAAAGAAAGAAAGAAAGAAAGAAAGAAAGAAAGAAAGAAAGAAGGGAGGGAGGGAGGGAGGGAGGGAGGGAGGGAGGGAGGGAGGGAGGGAGGGAGGGAGGGAGGAAGAAAGAGAAAGGGGATGGAAGGAAGGAAGGGTCAAAACTAACCAACTAACCCACCATTTCTCACCCTTTTATATGTGCATAGCAACTTCCATGTCAAAGGACAACATAGCTTTCATGTACATTTTTAAGTCTATTATTTTACTGTAAGTAAATGCTAACCAACAAATGCTTAATAACTCAAGAGTATAGGGGGAAAAAAAACAAAAAAAATCATGGCTACAGAAAGTAAAGATTATTAGCTGGTAACTTTTAAAAATCACTTAGTTTTTAAACATGTTTAGCTCATGTACATAGAAAATAATTCAAAGTCACTCATGCATCCCATTTCTCTTTCCAAGGGAGTCAGGACTTCTTGTAACCCTTGATATTTTGTTTCTTTTGTGTGTGTGTGTTTTTAGTGTCAGGTGTTTATTTCCCCTACATGTGGAATGGCTCACAAACGTGATACTATGATACTCCAGCTTCAGCACTGTGAGAGAGGCATATCCCTGGACTCTTAGGGTAAAAGGATCTTGGCCTCATGGCATGAGAGAGGAGAGGAAGGTGATTTCACTCTCCTGTCCTCACTGGAGCCTGAGGGGATAGTTTAAGAGTCACTTCTTCCATGTTTCAGGCATGTTCAACCTTGGTGACATGTTTAGCTCTAACCATCATAGTAAGTGGTAAAGGGATTGGGCTGGTCTCAACACTGACAGGGGGAAAGGTATAAATGGTACAGAAGGTGCAGTTTTGATTAGGTCAGGAGAAAGGGCAGATGACACCATCAGAAGCACCTGGCTGCTGGGAATGGTTACTATGGTTCTGGGCTGTCTAATCCCTGGCTCAGCAGAGGGATGGGGAGATGAATGGTGCTTATCATTTGGTACTGATGATGTCCACAAATTCAGGCTTGAGGGAAGCACCACCCGCATCAGGCTGGCTCGCCGGCTCTTACAGGTTGCTCTAGTCACAGACTCTCCAAAAACAATGCAGGTGCTCTGAACCACTACATCACAGACATTGGATTTAATCGATTCCAGAACTTCCCCATACTTCCTCGGCCTGTGGGATGTTGTAGTCTTGCCAGTACAATTGGCACATATAGGTTTGTAAGCCAGAACAACCTTGTTGCAGTCCTTCACATTATCTGTGATGACCTTGGTTTGCTCCCAAACAACCTTCTCAATGATGCTGGCTTCTCTTTCATCTAACTTCTCCCCAGTGCAGGCAAAGACTCCAAGTCCTTCTGTCAGAGTATGAGCCACCTTCTGCCCAATCAACTGATCTAACCCTCAAAGATGTGCCTTCTCTCTGAGTGCCCCAGAAGTACCCAAGTGGTTACCCAGCCTTTGATCCTCCCAGGGCTGATCTCCCCAAGGAAGGTCCCATTATTCACTGTGTAGTGGTTCTGTGTAGCCACAGCAATCTTGGCATTTAACTTCTGCCTGGCTAAGTTAATGTAGGTAGTAGGATGTGCACAAGCCATGCGGGTATGGGCAGATGCCTTAGGTAAATTCAGGGTGTTGATGAGTTCCCCCAGATACTTCTTCCTTCTGTTCATCTTCCAGTTGCCATCTCTGCCCCACAAAGAACTTCTTAAAAGGTACCATTGTCCTGGGACTGACTTGCTGAAGTTCAGTATCAGTCACTCCTGTTGTATTTTAAACAAACAAGAATGTGTGTGTATAGGCTGGACACAGTAGGTCAGACCTATAATCCCAGAATTCTGGAGGTGGAAGCGAGAGGACAGTCTGGGCTACCTTGTCTCAAAAAAAAAATGTGTGTGCATTTTTATATTCAAATGGCAGCATATCATACCATAACTGAGATGCCACAGGTTTTTTTTTCTTAGTATAATACAGGTTTTTGTAAACATTTCCTACTGGTACCAATAGAAGTGCTTAGACAGTATTTCTTTAATATAAGTAATTTTTAATCCTCCCTCCTAGGATATAATTGATTCAAAATGATTACCTCTGAGTTACTTACCTCAGGCACCCTGGGATTTGTAGTTCTCAATTAGATGAGTTGCTAATAGAAAGTGAGGCTTGAACAGAAGTCCTATGTTTGAAACTAAAGTGTCCCCTCAGCAACACTGTAAAAAGACAAACTGTCTCTTGTTATATAAGATCCTATCACTATATCCAAGTGATTTGTTCATTGAAACAATGTATTAACCATCAGCGAGATACTCTCTGTGCTGGCATCAGTGTATTAAAGTCATCTCATTCACCCCCACACTATGTTAGCTTTGACAGGGCAGGATTCTGGTACACACACACACACACACACACACACACACACACACACATCACCCTTAACAATCATGTAATAAATTACTACTTAGGAAGCTTCTCTAAAAAGTGAATGGATTAGAGAGGACGGTAGCGACTCAGGCTGAGATGCATAACTGATTGCTGTGTTAACTTATAGATACTTGCACTTAATACTCTTTCAATAAAAAAGATAAAGAGATAACAGAAATATAAGCATCAGGTAAGAACTGGTGGAGAATATTCTCTCAGATGGCTGGGGGCAAGAATGATTCTTAGAAATCTCGGGGTGCCACAGTCATTCTTGGATCTCCTCACTCCAACCTCATACCCAATACCATAATTCACACACACACACACACACACACACACACACACACACATCTCTCTATATATACATATATATGTATATATAGTAAAATCTAGAAACTGAGTTCATCATGTTCTTTACCTAAATGTACTTGTCCCATAAACGTTTTAGAAACTGATTTTCTGATTTTTTTCCTTTTAACATTGCATATTTTCATTTACTTTGTGGGGGTGTCGGCACATGTGCCATGGTGTGCTTGGGGAAGTCTGAGGACAACTAGCCAGAGTCAGTTCTCCCCTTCCACCGTGTGTCTCCCAGGGATGAAGCCCAGCTTGTCTGGGTTGTCATCAAGCACCTTTCCCCACTGAGCTATCACTTCCATCTGGTTTTCATTTTATTCAACAATGTATTTGTAACCCTTTTCTCTGTGGTAATACATAAGATTTTACCTGACTTTTTTGGGGGGGGCATGGCACTCTAAAAACTGTGTTAAATTTTAATGTGCATTCAAATCATCTAAGCTAATCACAGTGGCACACACTCACAATACCTGCAACCACCGCAACCAAGAGAGACTGAGGCAGGAGGACTGAGAGTTTGAGTCCAGTCTGGGATACATGGTGGCTTCCAGGTCAGAGTCACCACTAACTCACTACCACCACCACCAACAACAAAATCAGGCTGGGGTGTGGCTCAGTGGTAGAGTGCTTATCTAGTATTTTTGACAATCTGGGTCTAATTCTCAGCTCTAAAAAAAAAAAAAAAGGAATCTAGGGACAATTTAGGAAGTCTGGAGGTAAACCCTAAAGTACAGCATTTCTAAAAAGCTCCCAGGTATTAATTGTGTTAGTAAAAATAATACTAAATGGTGGGATCTTATGGTACAGAAACAGTAGAAAGGAGACTAAACTTTATAATCCCAGGGATGGGGAGGCTGAGGTAGGAACTGTGAGTTTAGGGTCAATCTGGTTTACATATTGAGTTCAAGAACAGTCTGGGCTACATGGTGATGCCTGGTCTCAAAACTCAATCAATAAACAAATGGCAGGAAAAAGGGAGTGAAGAAGGGATGGAGAAAGGAAGAGAGATCAAGTCATACATTATATACCAGACAGCATCCTTATTCAGGCTTCAGCCTGAGCCAAAAGGACATTGCAAAGATTGAAAGGGAGCTCAGGCTGCTGTTCGCTGAACACAATCAAGCAGCAAGCTTTTATTGATTTTTCTGGAATGGACTAAAATTTGGTAATTTCCCATTGGTCATGGGAAAGGTTTCAAAAGATCTTTTCCTTCTGTGCACAAACATTCTGGCCTTGAGGTTTTCAGGCTAATGTGTGGTGACTTAACCCAGGAACCGGTGAGTTAGTCATGGTGTGCATGAATGTCTTGACCCTATGATTTGGGCTGGAACTTCTGATAAAGCTGAGGGAGTACAAGTGCTTAATACAAAGCAGCTCCACAGGCAACAGGCCGAGTTAAGTCCATAATATAGACTTGGGACAATTTTTAAAAATTTAATTAATTGTGTGTGTGTGCACGTGTACGAGAGTGCACATATGTACACATGGTCTCAATCATACCATGGCAAGTGTGAGGAAGTCAGATGAAAACTTTGAGGAGTTAGTTCTCTTCTTTTACCTTGTGGGCTCCAGGATTGAACTTGGGTTATCAGGCTTGGGTCTTTTACCCATTAAGTCATCTTGCTGGCCCTACAAAATATTTTTAAATGATCAACATTTGCATTCTGAGTAGAATCTGACCCAAGGGTTGAAACACAAAAAGGGACAGACACAATATGAATGACATGCCAAAACTTTTGTTTCAATTTAGCCATGCATCAGAGATCCTAGGTTAAAGTGAAGAGACAGTGTTATCAGCAAAAGTGGCTTTAAGTTTTTGCAAAGTAACGCAAGCAACTGTTACTGCAACCCCTATGCCAGAGGTATTATAGCAAACCGATGGGAAACATAATAGATTGTTCAGCTGTGTGACCTCCAAAATCAGAAAGTTTTATAAAAATCAGAGATTTAATGAAGCACAAGTGAGACTAGAAGTTTTAAGTTTTGGGGTTTGTTGAGGTTTTGTTTTGGAATATTGAAAGATTATGAGATGGCTGTGACAGGCTGCCTGACATGTAGGTTGAGGACATTTTATGGTACAAAGTTTCTCTGTGGTAACAGTTCCTTCTTGTCTTTGTTATTTGTGTGAACATCTCAAGCTCCAGTAATTTTAGCGTGGTCTAGTCATAAGGGGCTCCTGGTCCATAAACATTTTGACCTTGTGGCTCAATCTGGTGTTTTATAGCAATACTTTCAGGAGCAAAGATGTAGGATGTGGGTGGAATACTGAGTTGGAGCCAACTCAGATCTTGAAAACTGGCCTTTTTTTCCCAAGGATTTGGTTACAATACAATAATCATTAAATATTATAGTATATAGATGTACAACTAGATAAATTATATTGCAGAGATCATGAAAAATTTAAAAGCATCAGTTTCGTAACTATTTTACCGCATCCTTAATCTCTGCTACACAGATTGTTTCCAATGCAACTAACTATATGGCAAAACACACACAATGGCTTCTGCACATCTCTTTCCAACTCTCTGTTCGATGAGCAAGTTGACAGCTTAAAATCAGTCATAGGGAATATTTACACTACAGAAAATGAATATAAAGACATAAATTATTCTAAATCTTTTCTAACACTTGATATTACCAAGAGTTTCCATCTCAAAAATGGCACCTGATTTTGAATTTTTATTTCCCTGGTTAAAGTGAGTTTGGGTCTTTCAGATACTCATGCCTAGCAATTAATAGTATTTCTTGCTGTTATAGATAGCACTTAAAATATATTTATAGTTTCTACTTAGATTTTATACAGGACTCCTCCACCCCCAATATTTGAACTCAGGGATTGAGAACCCAACTGCTATGGAGAGTTAACTGTACCCTGTTCCAGCTCTCACCATCTTGATGTGGCCCGTCCCCAAGGGTTAGTCTCTTAGAGAACAGATGAGAATATCCTTCTTGTGTCTCACTCAGCATTGAACCTTATACATAATGATACTTTGTTTATATTCATCAACATGTTAATCATATAAATCAGTGGGAATATAATGACATCTCAATAAATAGTTAAGGAATCTCATGAATTTGAACTTAGTCTATTAAATAGTGAGTGTATCTTTTGTTTGTTTGTGGTTTTGTTTTTGTTTTTTCAGGTGATCTCAGTATGTAGTCATAGCTGGCCTGGAACTCGATATGTAAACCAGGCTGGCCTAGAACTCACAGAGATCCACTCGCCTCTGCTTCTGGAGGGCTGGAATTAAAGGTATGCACCACAAGATACCTTATTTATTTATTTATTTATGGTCTTTTTAAGACAGGATCTCCCTGCAGCCCTAGCTGCCTGAAACTATGTAGACCAGGTTGGCCTAGAACTCACAGAGATGCACTCACTTCTGCCTCTCTGTGTTGGGATTAAAGGTGAGCTAGGATTAAAGGTGTGCACCACAAGATATTTATTTATTATTTATTTTTGGTGTTTTTGAGACAGGGTCTCTCTGTAGCCCCAGCTGGCCTGGAACTGGCTATGTAGACTAGGCTGGCCTAGAACTCACAGTGCTCCACCTGCCTCTGCCTCCCTAGTGCTGGAATTAAAGGCATTCCCTATGTCCTGTCCTCTTGTCTCATCCTTCCCCTGACCCCAATATCTTGAAAGCACCTTGCAACTTCTAGTTGTTTGATGTGAGGCTTGCAGGACTTTCCCAGTCTCTCCCCACCCTAGCCTCAAGTATAATAATGGTAAATTGCCCTCAGCGACTTGTAACCCCTGGAAAATTGATTAGATCATTGATAGTTGAGCTCTTTTGAATTTCAGAGCCTCCAAGAATCCTGCTCTATCCCTATACTTAGGCAGATGCATAGGTTTTTAAATTTTTTATTATTTTTATATGTATGAGTGTATTGCTTGCATATGTGTAAGTGCACCTATGCAACGTAATACCCGAGGAAGTCAGAGGAGGGTGTTGGATCCCCTGGACCTGGAGTTACAGACGGTTGTTAGCAACAATGTAGGTGCTGGAATCGAACCTGGGTCCTCTGCAAGAGCAGCCAGTGCTCTTAACCGCTGAGCCATCTTTCCAGCCCCGATGCATGGGTTTTTTAAATCACCACTTAACACTCTTGACATGGAAATAAAATACTGGAATTGCCTCCAAAGATATACGGAATTTGCTTTAAAATTTTTTTCCCTGTCATTTTAAGAAGCAGAATGACCTGGGAATGATGGCTCATACCTGTCATCTCAACACTTGGGAGACTGAGGCAGGAGGATTGCAATGGGTTTGAGGCCAGCCTGATCTACATAGCGAGTTCCAGTCCAACTAGAGTTACAGAGACCCTCTCATTTAAAAAAAAAAAAAAAAAAGCACGTACATCAGAGTTAAATACTAGGGTCGCCCCCTCGCCCAAATAGTCATGAGACATTTACCAAGGAGAATAGAAACGGCTGAGAAAAGACCTACAAAGCCTGAAGCAGTTGTTTCAGGCCACTGGAAACAAATGATCGGGTCCAGCCCCAGCTGTGCCATTTGTTACTTCGGACAGGTTATTTTCTTCTGTATTCCGTTAATTCCCCTATAAAATGCCAACAGTAAAATCACATCGATAGGATAGCTGTGAAGCTTAGACGCGATAGCAAGTTAAGCCTCATAGCTCAGCGCGCCGCACGAACATCAACCGTGCTGCTGGAGTTTTCACAAGGCTGGCTGTGGGAGCACTCTTATAGTACCCCTCGGACCGCGCCAGCTGTGAGGGTGTCTCCACTCCCGCACCCGCGGCTGGGGGCGGGGGAGGGAAGGAGTCAGCGGTTACAGTTGTCCTAACACCTCCCGGGCGCCAGAGGGCCCTGACTGGCGCGGTGAGCAGCGCTCCAGAGAAAACTGCAGATGCTGGGCGCTGTAGGCCTCCAACGAGCCAGGAAGGGAGATGAGGGGCGGGGCAAGTGGACATCGAGGGCGGAGCTGAACGCGTACTGACGTCAGCGTGCTTCGGACGGGCCCTGATGGGGCGGAGCGAGAAACGGAGGCGGGGCCAGAACGAGGCTTGATGGGGGCGGAGCGAGAGGCGCGGCCGGAACCGGAACACTGCCTCACGGGGGCGGAGCTAGCGGAGCAGCGAAGGCGGGGCCGGAACTCGCTGACTGGAACATAGCCGTCAGCATAGACAAGACGAGGCCTGACTGGGGCGGAGCGAGAGGCAGGGGCGGAACCGGAACGCAGCCTGACGGGGGCGGAGCTAACGGGGCAGCGAGGGCAGGGCGCAGCCTGACTGGGGCGGAGCACACAGGTCGACGAAGGGCGCGGCCTGACTGGGGAGGGAGGGGCAGAGAGGCTGAAGCCGGCCGAGCCAGGCTCCCTGAGTAGGCGTGGCCCCTGGAGGAGACGCGGCCGTCGAGCCATGCAGGTGGGTGGCAGCGGCCCGCCAGCCCCGGTGGACTGGGCTCCGAGAGGCGGCCAGGCGCCCCCTGCCGGCTGAGCTTAGCGCGGCGCTGAGGCGGGCGTACGTCCGACAAAGTGAAACTGAAAGCCCGCCGTGCTGACCTGACCTTCCCGGGGCTGGAAGGGGTGTCAGCGTCTGGCTGGGTGGGAGACAGATGAGGTGGTCCTTTGAGGCGGGATGCCGTGGCGCGTCTGCTGCAGTCGTATTCGCAGTTGAGGGAGGCTCGGGAACTCGGCGTTAGGCTTCGGAACCGGATTTCCTGGCTGGGCGGGGCGTGGGGTGTGTGTGTGGAGAGGACCTTTGGGGGCGGAGCCAAGGCTTGGATTTGTGGACGGGTCGTTCCGAAGTGCAGAGCAAGGGGCGGAACTGGTTGGAAGTCCTTTTGCCCGACGACTGAAGCCTTCAGCCAGGAGGGGCCTGACCTGGGAATCTCGATCTGTCTGTAGGGAAAGGAGAGAAAGGTTTGAGCCTTGGCGCCGTCATTTCTGGGAGTGGGTTTGGGGGATTCCTCGGAGCTGGAATGAAAGCAGTGTCCCAGACCTAGTAGCAGCCCGAGCCGTCTTCTCCCTCATCCCCTAGATGGCCATGAACGGCAGAGCTCGGAAAGAGGCGGTCCAGGTTGCGGCCCGGGAGCTCATCAAGTTCGTGAACCGCAGCCCCTCTCCTTTCCACGGTAGGTACCAGGGCTAGGGAGGTTAGGGTTGAGAATGCCCCGGATCAACGTCCATCCCTATGAGAGGACCCTTTTCCTGCAGCTGTGGCCGAGTGCCGCAGCCGCCTCCTCCAGGCTGGCTTCCATGAACTCAAGGAGACAGAGAGCTGGGATATCAAACCTGAGAGCAAGGTACTACGGTTAGGTTGGGGGCAGAGACTGTCGGGCTCCTGTATTCCAGCTGATCAAGGAACTCACTTCCTGCCTTTCATCCCCCTCCCCTAGTACTTCCTTACCAGGAATTCCTCCTCCATCATCGCTTTTGCTGTGGGAGGCCAGTATGTTCCTGGAAATGGCTTCACCCTCATTGGAGCACACACGGACAGTCCCTGCCTCCGGGTAAGTAGTTAGGACTCTGCTGGACTGAAGGGAGGCGTCAAGGGCAGTGTTCGGTAAAGAGCCAGGTGGTACATATTGGAGAGCCCTATTCCCTGACACAGTAAAGAAGATAGACTTGCTGCCCCTCCCTCCACATTTTGGTCAGTCACCCAACACTGATAATTCTCTATAGCTCCAGATCTTGTCATTCAGTCTCCTAATCTTTATTGCTCAGGTAAAACGCAGATCCCGACGAAGCCAGGTGGGCTATCACCAAGTTGGTGTAGAAACCTATGGTGGAGGGATCTGGAGCACCTGGTTTGACCGTGACCTGACCTTGGCTGGACGAGTCATTATCAAGGTGGGAATGGTGGGGCACAGTTCTCACTTCATCAGCCTGAGGATTGAATGTCACATATCTTGAATGTACCAGTAGAGAGCCCTCTGAGGGAAGAGGGGACATGGTTATTCTGTGTTTATTGAGGGCTTTAATCAGCCGGGTTTAAGAGGTACCCATATCTGATCTGGCCAGTTGGCCCCAGTGTCCTACCTCAGGTCGGATGGAGCAGCGCCTTGTACACGTGGACAGGCCCATTCTGCGCATCCCACATCTGGCCATTCATCTGCAGCGAAATATCAACGAGAACTTTGGACCCAACACAGAGATGCACCTGTAAGACTGAGACAGAGACTGTGATGGTTGTGAGGGGTGGGATGTGATGTGATGCCACATGACAGAAGGGCCCCATCCGGACCCAGGAGGCTACCGCTTAATGGCCATAGTCAAGATCCACTTTCAGGACCCAGTTTCTATACTCAGAGCTCTGCTAATTGGGGAGTGAGCTGGAATGGGAGACAAGGAGAGGCCTAGGCTCCTAACTCCCTCACCTTGCCATGCCCTCCAGCCTTCCGCACTCCCTTCTCTCAACACATCTTCCCACAGAGTTCCCATTCTTGCCACAGCAGTTCAGGAAGAGTTGGAGAAAGGGACTCCTGAACCAGGGCCTCTCAATGCTGCTGTAAGAGGCTCCCCTGCTCCCAAGAGGGTGGGCAGAGGGGAAACAAGCCAGTCTCTTGAGGCAAAGAGAAAGTTCTAACATCTTCTGTCCTGCAGGATGAGCGACACCACTCAGTCCTCATGTCCCTGCTCTGTACCCATCTGGGACTGAGCCCTGAAGACATCTTGGAGATGGAGCTCTGCCTGGCAGATACCCAGCCTGCGGTGAGGAATGGCCATAGGATCTTGTGGGTGGGGACCAGCATGTCTCCCTGAAGTATTCGCCTCAGTTACTCTCATTCCTGTTCTTCCCAATAGGTGCTATTTCTTCTGCTTTCAGTAGTTCAAGATAAGCAAAACATGTCCTCCCTCCCCCAACGTGCCTACCAAGACTGCAGGTGGTCCCTGTCTGTTTTGGCCTATATTGGCTCTGAATTTTTGAAGGCAAGAGGCCAGGATATGCCACCCGATTGCTAATGTAGGGAACTGCTAAATATTTGGATCTTGTGTCCTGCTTGAATGCTTACTAAGTTTCTGTTTGTCAGCTTGTTTTTACTTGGCTGGAATTTGTGACCATTCAGCCCTCCCTTCTTCCCATCGGCGGAGGTCAGGAGCTATAGGCCTCTTCTTTCTAGCACCCCAACCCTGTCCTCCATTCTCAACTGATTCTACACAGCAAGAACAGTTCCCTAAGCCAAGGATCAAGAGTAGATGCACTGGAAATCTAGATGCTGGCTATACTCAGGCTGTTGGGAGCAGAGAACACTAGGTAAGAGGACTGGGTACTCAGACCTAAGTGTCTGTCCTATCTCTCTAGGTCCTAGGTGGAGCCTATGATGAATTCATCTTTGCTCCTCGGCTGGACAATCTGCACAGCTGCTTCTGTGCCCTACAGGTGAGGAGCCAGAGCCCCCCGCCTCCCCAATCTCCCCATGTAGCACACACCCAGGAGAGGTGGAGAATTGAGGCGGGTGGATTGCCCCAAGCCCCAATAGGTAGTAAAAGAAGGCCTCTTTGCTACACCCTCAGCCAGCTGGTTCCAGGAGGGGCCCAAATGCTACAGCCTTGACATCACTGTCCTTGTGCTAGTCTGGGACCAGATACTGAGCTATGGGGATACTAAGAAGTATTCATGGTGCTGTGGTGTCTTGTCCTAATAGCTCTGTCTGCTACTTTTCCTTAGATTAATAATCTCTACCTTAAAGGAAAGGCCTTATCACCGTGAAAAGCACTATCTTTCACTCCCTTTGCTTCTTTCCCACCTGTTCCTAGCTTAAATCTCTTCCTTTCACCTATCAGCCTTGTTTGTGTTCCTTGGAACCTCAATGGGACAGTCGATACCTCCTGGTCACCTTCATGTTCCTCAGATTTCTACCTACTGAGGCTCCTTCTCAGTCTTCTCCTGACCTATCCCTCTGTAGACCTTGGGCCTGCATGTGGTTCTGAGGCAGCCCATTGGGTTCATGACTATTTCTGGAACTCTTGTTAACTGAGACCCGTCAGTTTGCATGATCACTGTAGGCTTTGACCATCCAGGATTTGCAGTTTCTTCGACATTGCCCTCCTGCTTTCCTCATGGAAAAATGTGAGAGCCAAGTACCCAGAGAACAGATTCATTCATCCCCATTGGAAAGGTCCTCCCCCCTCTGCCAGGCAGTGTCCTAAGAGAGAAAACTGCTAAAAGCTAAGTCTGTTTCACTAGCAGAGCAGCATGCTCCTTTCAGGAACTGGCAGAGTAGGTTGTAAGAGGAGGAAGGACCAAGATGGTACAATTGTCTTTTTCCCCAACCAGGCTTTGATTAATTCCTGTGCATCTCCTGCCTCCCTGGCCAGGGAGCCCCATGTACGCATGATCACACTCTACGATAATGAAGAGGTGTGTGGAAGGCCCTGGGGCAAGGCCCCTCTGGGAGGGAGTCTTCAGCAACTACCTGGTGGCAGACACAGTGATCCAGGGCCATTGTAGAGGCCCCAAAGACAGGTGAAGGAGAGCTGCCAGTGCTTCCTTAGTTCCTTCTGGCTCAGCATACATCTGCTTCTAGTTCAACCCCATCTCCCACAGTGTCTGGGTATCTTGATACACTCCTTCCTCAAGGTCCGGGGACATTGCCTAGGGCATCCTTTTAGGCCCAGGGCTTGGCACATAATAGGTCCTCTGCTATATGTCCAGCTTCAGTCTATTACACTATAGTAGAGCTTGACAGGTAGATAGTTCTCTCTCCTATAATCAAGAGCAGTCAGCAGTTCAGGATGAATCTCTGTTTACCCTGAAGGTGTGACTGTTTCACTCTGGCCATTTTGTCAACACCCACTCATCAGAAAAGGAGGAGAGGGCAGAGAAAGTTTGGTCCAGATATGGAATTCATTATTTCTTTAATTCACAAAACTTCACATGACCACATTTAACTGCAAAAGAGCCTGGGAATCATGTCTCTAGCTGAGTAGTTAGTTTTGTAGCTATAGCTTGAGTCTTTTGTAAGGAAAGACAGTTATAGTCTCTGTTACATGCATCAAAGGACATCGGCCAGTATGCTGTGACACATGTTGAGCCCTAGATGTGAAGGTTGGAGACCAGTGTGGAAAATCCCATCAGTAAGTGCTCTTTCTAGCCCATAAGGACTAGGAATGTGTCTAGCTCCAGTCCGCTATCAGGTATTTAGTAAAGACCTGGCTTTAGAGAAGTTACTAAGGACACCTATCCTTACCCAGTCACTCAGGAGGCTCCTGGGCCATTCTCGACATTGGGCCTCTCTCAGTTGGCCTCACAGCTCAGGCCCATATCCAGAACCCCTGAGTCAAGTCTCTGCCATCCCCAGGTGGGGTCAGAAAGTGCTCAGGGAGCACAGTCTCTGCTGACAGAGCTGGTTCTACGGCGGATCTCAGCCTCACCTCAGCGCCTGACAGCCTTTGAAGAAGCGATACCTAAGTCCTACATGATCAGTGCAGACATGGCTCATGCTGTGCATCCCAACTACTCGTGAGTCTCCCGTGCCAGATCATCCTCACTGCTAGACACCCAAGCATAGCCTACACACAGGCTGGATCCCAGCCCTGCCTCTTTGTCTGTTGAGAGGGTCAATGGGTTTCCTTTTGATTGTTCCAAGGCCACATTTAATCAAAGTCATGCAATGTCTAAGCCAGATGTATTAAATAGGCCTATCTATATAATCTTGTTTCCATCACTGACTAGATTTAGAATACCCTGAAGGATGTACAGAGCTGGGTACAAAAGAATACCACAACCTGTTAGTGCTATCTGTGTTAGAAGGGGTGGTGGGTATTAGGAGGACCTAATCTTACATGCCATCCTGTCCCTTTCTAATCTCTCACAGGGACAAGCATGAGGAGAATCATCGGCCCTTTTTCCACAAGGTGAGATGCTCCTTAGATATTTGGTGGTCTGACCGACTCTGGCTCATTTGGTTTCTCTGATCCTGATACCATCTCTCTTCCGTTTGACTGTCCCCAGGGCCCTGTGATCAAGGTGAACAGCAAGCAGCGCTATGCCTCAAATGCAGTGTCAGAGGCCCTGATCCGAGAGGTGGCCAGACATGTTGGGGTGCCTCTGCAGGTGAGTATACTTTATCTGGGAAGGTATGGAGGGGTCAGCTTGAGGGCACAAGCTGATATGCTCCAGCAAGTGAGGAACCTGGTAGATGAACGTAAGTGGGCGGGTTTTGGATATAGACAGAACTAGGTGCATTGCCAGTTCTGCTGTAGTGCTGTTGAGTCCCAGTGTCTCCATCTGTAAAGTGGGGGTGATAATGATGACTGCTTTCCTGGATTTCTGTGAGGTTAAAGGTGTATGTACTCCTGCCACATGATAAATTAGTCCTGCCTTCCTCCCTCCCAGTACCTCACTTCCCTTGTGCCTTTTTAAAACTCTTATTTTCCCCCACCGCCAAGTAATATTCAGGGCTGGGGAACCTAGAGCCCTAACTGTTCATTTTCTCTGTTGCCTTGGAATCACCCATCATTCTCCCTCCCTCCCTTCCTTTTTTTTTTTTTCCTGTATTTATATTAGGGACTGGGTCCAGGGTAGTCCAGTGACAGATGTAACACTCAAGTTCTGGTGGAGGCAGGACTAAAACTAGGGCTGTTTCTACTTTATTTTTGCTTCTTTGTCCCATCTAAGGCCAGGTCATTCCACTCTCAGGAATGCCTCTGGGAGGAAGTAATAACTAGCTGCTGAGAAAGAAGCACTATGAGAGGGTTTGGGGGCAGAGCATCCCAGCCAGAGGGAATAAACAGAAAGATCCCCAGGAGGATAGGAATGAGTTAGTGTGATAAGAGAGAAGCCCCGGGTAAGAGCAGGAGGCATGGAAGGAAGCTCACCTAGGTCAATCTTGTGGAGGCTTTTGAGGCTTTGGAAGAACATTTGTATTTTATTCAAAGATATTGTTAGACACTGGAACTTTTCCTGATAGCTTGCAGCAGAAGTAGGGCATGTATACTTCAGAAAATACAACTAGAAATGAGAAAACAAAATGTGAACCCAGTGTGGTAGTACACAACTATAATTGTAACCCCAGCACATGGGAAGTAGAGCCAGGAGGATCAAGACTTCAAGGTTATCCTCAGCTACATAGCCAGTTCAAGGTCAGCCTGAGCTGCATGAGACTTTGTCTCAAAAACAAGCAAACAAATAAACAACAGTAAAAGTATCACCAGAGTTGTGTATGTTCTTTGAGATTGTTTTCTGTATATCTACTTAACACTTTCTAAAATAAAATCATTGCCTAAATCAATAATTACATTAAAATTTATTGATACTATTTTCATTCTTTCATCCTTCATATTCTTTTGTAAACTGGAACCCTGCCCTGCCCCCTCCATCTAAGGCTATATGGTTATCATAAAAGATGATCTTGGGCCAGCAAGATGGCTCATGGGTAAAGGCACCTGCCACCAAACCTTGATAACTTGAGTTTGATCTCTGAGACTTACATGGTGGAAGGGACAATGAACTCCTGTAAGCTGTCCTCTGATCTTCTGCACCCATGTGCTGTGGTGTATGTGCACATGCACTCTCACATACATGCACACACAAATAAATAAATGTAATGGTAAAAAGAGGATTCTTACTGGGAAAGCAAGATAATGCTCATTCTGTCCCTTTAGTAACCACTGTTCAAGGTGGGGTATCATCTCAAATGTCATCACAAATGGGACAAACAACACTCCTTTTCTTTCCCTTTCCTTTTTTGATTATCAAAATCATGAATGTTTATTGATTCAGTGTAATCCAATCCATTATAATTACTCTATTGGGTGATCAAATTGTCATTTTGACTACTGAGCGTGCTTTCAATGTCACTCCTATGCCTGTAACATAGCTCTTGAACACATGACTCTTTTTGGCACAATAAGAAATTATAGAATAATCATCTTCATTTCTTTTCCCAGACTTGGTAGCTTTTGGTGATAGTGGTGTTTGAGACCATGGTCTGGTGCCAGTAATACTCATTGTTGGGTGGCAGAACAGTGTTTTGGGACCATTGCCATGAATATAGCTAGGAAAAATGTGTATGTTTAAAAATCATGAAGTAATACTGAGCTGGGTGTGGTAGCACACACCTTTAATCCCAGCACCAGGAAGACAGGGGCAGGGCAGCTGGGGCTACAAGGAGACCCTGTCTCAAAAAGACAAAAAAAAGAATCAATACCATAATTCTCTTAAAAAATAGGTATTTTTTATTTTATAGTTCTGCTTTATAGTGAAAAGATCTTAATATCTAGCATAGCATCATATTATGATTTATTTTTTTGAGACAGGGCCTGATATATATACTCCATACTAGCTTCAAACTCACTATGTAGCCAAGGATAGCCTTAAACTCCTGATCCTTTTTGCCTTCACCTCCCAAGTGCTGGGATTATAGGAGTGTGCCACCATGCTCAGTGTATGCAGTGCTAAGGATCAAATCCAAGGCTTCATGCATGCTAGGCAAGCATTCAACCAATTGTGCTACATTTCCAGCCCAACAATATTTTTTGTTGTTTTCTTTTTTTTTAAGACTCAGTCTTCCTGTAGTCCCAGCTGTCCTGGAACTGCTGTGTAGACCAGGCTAGCCTTGATCTCACAGAGATCTGCTTGCTTCTGCCTCCTTAGTGCTGGAATTAAAGGTGTGTACATTCATGCCCAGCCCAGAATTATTTTTCTCTGTGTATCGGGGGGTCAGGCTGGGCATGAAGGTAACAAAAAGTCAGGTATTTTTAAAGCCTCCCTGCCTGTTGTGTGAGGAGTGGGTTTGTTTGTTAATTTGTTTGTTGTGGTTTGAAACAGGGTCTCCCTGTAGCCCTAGCTGGCCTGGAACTTGCTATGTAGATTAGGTTGGCCTCAGTCTCAAGAGATCTGCTTGCCACTGCCTCATGAGTGCTGGGATCAAAGATGTGCACCACTATGCCTAGCAAGAATGGGTCATTAATGGGAGATTAGATGGTGATAGCTTGAGCGAGGGTGGTGGCAGTGAAAATAGAGGAAATAACACCAACTTAGAATATGTTGTCCTTTGTGATTTGTCCTTCAGTGTTGGCCTGTGATTTCATACTAGTGTTCACACTCCAAGGGGCTAACTGGTCATCTTCCAATCCAGTGGTTCTGAGGTGGCTTCCTCCTTGACCTTAATGAACACACATGGTTTGTAGTTTATGACTTCTCCTCCTTTCTTCAGGACCTCATGGTCCGGAATGACTCCCCCTGTGGTACCACCATTGGACCTATCTTGGCTTCTCGACTGGGGCTGCGGGTGCTGGACTTGGGCAGTCCCCAGCTGGCCATGCACTCTATCCGGGAGACAGCCTGTACTACTGGAGTTCTCCAGACCCTCACCCTTTTCAAGGTAACTCCCACTTAACCCGTCTTCTTCATCACTAAGTGGCTGGCCTAAGTGCTGGGAGCTGATAGCTATGGTGCTACCATGTAGGAAAACAAAAGTCCTTATATCTGCTTCCCATTATAACAAAATAACTAAGATGAACCATTTCTTAGAAGGAAGTGCTTCTTTTACCTCACAGTTTGGCAGGTTTCAATCCATGGTCAGTTGGTCTATTAATTTTAGTCTTGTGATGAGGCCCAGTGTCATGGTGAGAACACATAGTAGAGGAAGCTATTCCCTTGGGGCTTGTCAGAAGGCAAAAGAGAGATAGGAAGGGATATTCAAATGCATTTTCCATTTCAAATGACTTGACTTCTTCCCTCAAGGCCCACCTTTTAAATGTTCTACCATCTCCCAGTAGTGCTATTGGGTGGTGACACATGGGCCTTTGGGGACATTTTCCCAAACCATACCATTCCTCATTTTTTAAGGCCCCAGAGGAAAGTGGTTGGCTGGAAAGAGGTTGAGAGATGAGAAGACAGGCCCGTCAAGCATAGGAAGCTCTGTGCCTCTGTTCTAGGACTGACGGTGATGGGAGGTAGTGGTGGGACACCTGCATCTGGTCACTAATTCCCCATTCCATGTTGCCTCCCATTTTAGGGCTTCTTTGAACTGTTCCCCTCTCTGAGCCGTAACCTCTTAGTGGACTGAGGCCTCTTGGCAAGACTTCTCCTCGACCCTTTGCACTTGAGAGGGGAGACTCTCAACTAAGCTGAAGCTGGATTATTAAAATGGAAATTTTACTCCAAATCTGTTGTGCTTATTCAGAGGCTGAAAGGTTGGTAATTGAGCCTGGCTTGAATTTCTGAACCAGAGCAGAGGAGTTTGAGGTGCAAGTAGAAGATAAATTCCTGACATAAAATTAAGGAGTCAAATATGTATGTATTTAAAATGTTGGCAAGTATTGTCATGCTGTCCCTAGGCTCAGCTCACCTGACCAGAAAAGAAGCTCCCATTTATACAAGGGGCCTCACACTTCTCAAAGCACTTTTATTTATTGTGATTTAATTCATACAGATTTTTTTTTTAAGAGGTTAATATGTAGCCATAGCATGTTCAACCTATATAAGGAATTCCAAGGAGCTAGGCTGGTTTGTGCTAGACTCAGGGACACCTCCATGAGATCCTTTACCATCCCACCACCTACTTCAAGGACAGCTAATTGAGTGGAAAAGGGAATAATAAAACATAATCAGTTCAGAGGCAAACAGATTTCTGTGAGATCAAGGCCAGATTGGTCTACGTAGTGAGTTCTAGATCAGCTGGGGATACGTGGAGATACTGTCTCAAACAAGCAAAATCAGTCCGTTCTGCAGCTTGAGACGATTCAGTAAAGCCCTGCATATATGTATATGTGTGGGCTGTGTGGTCAAATTTATTGACTGAGTTGGAAAAATATTGACTGGAGAGACTATGGATGTTGATTGCACTATTCTTTCAAATATATGTTTGGATCTTTTTATACTAAAAATGTGAAGATAGTTTTTAAAAATTCAAAAGCAGAGAAGTGAGAAAGAAGAATGATGAAGCGATAGAAAGCCTTTCAGAAGACAGGCTGCTCTTAAAAGCCCCCTCTGATATGGCAGAAGAGCCAGGGTTCCAGGGCTTGGTTATGGGGGCCCACAAAAGGCCCCTGTGGGTGATGGCGAGGTCACTGCTTCCAACCAAAGTTCAGGCCCAGGAAGACTGAACCAATGCACTGAATTCTATTTCCTGCAGTGGAGTCCCTGGAGGTGCCATTAGTTCCCATAGTGAGAAGAAGACCAGAGTGAAGATATGGAGCCATCTCTAGAGGAGGGGTTGTAGGATGGTGGGTGCACAGAACTCAGAAGCTCTGGGAAAGAAAAGTTAGTGGGCGGCTCATAGGCCAAGGTTTAAAATAGGAAGATGGGCGTGGGAACTAAGTAGGCTCAAGTGAGCACTGGAAGTTCAGCAGAAAGAATGGAAAGGAACCCTAGAGTGAGTCAAGCGACCTAGACCTGTTCCTCAAGACCTTGGAAGAAACAAGACTCACTGAAAGGCCAGGGCAAAGGCAGGAGGAGTGAGGATCACTGGCTTCCAGCTTCAAGAAGTGCCCAGCCTAGATATGCAAGGAGAGGACGCAGTATAGGGTAAGACATGTGCTATAGCCTTCTCCACAACCTACTCCATTCATTCTGGTACCTGGTGTTAGAACTTTGTGGTCAAGGCAGAGAACTGCCTGAGGTGTGGTGAGTTAGCAGGATGTAGATGGGCTTGTGGAATGAGGATGCAGAAGAGTTCATTCTCCTCCCCCTGCCCACTCCCTTCAGAACGAAAGATCAATCCTCATTCCCTTGAATTTTCACTGCCAGTGAGGGCAAGAGAGATGTCTAGGGTCATCAGATGCATTTGCTATCTTGACCTATCAGTCCTGGACCACAGCCTTGGAGACTCAGCTTCCTCCCAAAGCCCTGTCCCCTACAGTAGGATCCGGAGGCTTCTTTTAGGTTTTAATTAATCATTATTTTCAGCCTGCATTCATGTCAAGAGACATTGCAGCCAAATATGGAGGCTCACAACTCTCCTGATTCCCAGCTGGGGCTCTCCCTGTCTTCCCTCTGGTCCTCCTTTGGTTCTTCATTGTCACGTCTGTCTCTCGTCCAGCAAGGAAAACACGACCCCGGACTCTTCCAAATGCAGTTTATTCAGGAACCTTGAACAACCTTTTGGCTTCTTAACTTTCTAACTTCTTCCCTTCTTACTTCTCCTGACTTACTCCTCCTGCCTTACTTCTCCTTCTCCTTCTCCTTACTTCTCCTCCCCGGGGAAAGCCCGCCACAGAGTTAAATTCCCTCCTGCCAGCCAACCCCAAACTACCACGTGGTGAAAGCAGATAGGCGCACACAGGCGGAAGCAGGGCCAGACCTCAGCCACAGCCAATTATGGAGCTGTTTGCTCCAGAGAGCGCCCACCTCGGGATGGTGGGAGGCGGGAGCAGGCGCCATCTTTAAGACCCAGCAATCCGCGGCTCTCTACATCTCCCCCTTTTATTTTATATAACATAGCAGAAACGGGCGAAGATAGAGGTCTGATCCCTTGTGTGCACAATTGGGATTATGTCCTGGAGACACCCACAGATTCATCACCTGCGGTGACCCAGACCCATCCCGTACCAATTTTCCCAGGGGAAGGAGCTAAGGGTACCACCTTCATGCAACCAGACATGTCTTCCAAGGAAACGCTTAAACACCAGCAGGCGAAACCTTGTGCAGTGCTTAGCCTCGCATCCCGTCCTCATAACTCCTTCATGGCAATTAGCCATGCTTGGGGGGACTGTCCAGTTTTAATGGCTGTAAAGGCTTGAATGATCATAGCTGCATTCTGCTTTTGTGTGGCTCTAATCTTACATATACACCACAGGCAGACCAGGGAGGCCATAATCAGGAGACCTGCTAACACTCCCATTCCCGCCCACTCTTTCAGATGGTTCATAGCAATTTTTTTAGGGTGTCTTTAAAATTAAATGTCCAGTTTGGCATTGGCTTTGGAAACACCGACAGGATTCCCCATCTCGGTTTCATTTTCCCTAGTTGGCTCATCAGGGCTGGAAGCAGGGGTATCGTCATGCTGACTTTTGAGCTGAATTCTTCTAACCAGGCGTTCAGGTACCCATACTGGATCTTGTTGGTTCTGTGGAAAAATACAAACAGATCCTCGTGCCCATGTCAGCACGGGGTTAGGCCCATGCCAGAGGCCCGTTAATACGTCTTTCCACTTAGCCATCCCTTTTACAGGGCCATGATGGTCCTGATGTCTATCCGCTGCTGAGCGGCCTTGAGCATCCAAATTCAAAAAATTTATAGTAAACAAGGCTAGGGAAAGTCTCTCCCTTGGGGTGCGGCTGTGGCCTACTCCCCCTTTTTGTTTTTGAAGACATTTTTTTAATGCACGTTTTACAATGCCTTGTCCCTGAGGATTATATGGTAACCCATGAAAAAGCTGTACTTCCATTTGTTGGCAAAAAGAGGTAAAACTGCAAGCCGTATAGGCTGGTCCATTGTCAGTTTTTAGTTGTTGGGGCTTGCCCCATGCAGCCCAGGCCTCTAAGCAATGAGTTATAACATTGCGTGCCTTTTCTCCTGTCAACGGTGTAGCGTGTAGAATACCTGAACAGGTATCCACAGACACATGAACATATTTTTGGTTTCCAAACTCCGAAATATGTGTTACATCCATCTGCCAAACCTTTAAAGGGAGCAAATCACGTGGGTTAACTCCAATATTAGGTGGATGGTGAAAAGTTACACATTGAGAACAATTTAGTACCACCTGTCGAGCATCTGCTCGAGACAGGTGAAATTTTTGTTGTAAGGCTTGGGCATTCACATGAAACCTGTTATGAAAACATTTTGTCCTTTTTATAGTGGAGCTTAAAAATATACATTCCATTCTGGTCCATAAATCTACTTTATCATTCCCTGTACTCAAAGGTCCTGGCAGGCCTGTATGAGCCCTAATATGTTGGATAAAAAAGCAAGCCTGTCTTTGTCAAATTAAAGTCTGTAATTGTTGAAAAAGCTGACAGACCAGACTAGAGTTTTTAATTGGTCTGGCCACATTTAAAACTCTTACTGCATTAACGGCATAAGCTGAATCAGATATTAAATTAAAGGCAAAAGTACAATTTTTAAATATTTTTAAAACTATTTTTAATTTAATTATTTGTGGGGAGCCGGGCTGAAACTGTCGCAACATTGGCTTCTGTTCACAAAAACTTTGTCTTTTAAATCTAAGATAATTTTATAAGTATTTTTAGGAATAGCAGAAGGAATAGGTAATCCAGATTGCAATTATTTAAGAATTGTAAATTGTATTAGTGACCTTTTATTGGTGTGAGAAAATATAGAATTTTGTGAGTTAGTTTTGCTATAAACATGTTACATGATAAAATGAATAACCATCTCTGTTAAAATTAGTTTATTGCTCAGTTACTCTCAACAGCATAATGTCTTTACTCTGGGGTTGTTTTGCACAGGGTCAGGTGGCCAGTCTCACCCTTTGCAAACAGGATTGAATCTGAAGCGAAATGACCAGTCCCACTCCAGAGTCAACCTCTCAGTGTTATCAATATGATTTACACATAGACACAAAAATGTCTGTATCCCTTTAACTCAGAGTTTGCATGGGACAGAAAAGCTGCTGAGCTCAGTAACTAGTAACTAAACTAATGAGATGTGGGTGGGAATTGAGTTCACAGCCTTTTGTAAAGGAAAGCGCCTTAGGGCAAGGTGTGGAGAAAATTAAGAAAACCTGCGGTTTTAAGGCTCTACTCTCCTTGACCATGAGCATTTTTAAAGATAGAGATTTAACCACACCTTGTAAATGTCATATTTTTTGTAAATAATTTTTCTTTAGTTTAGTCTTAGGCTTTGTTTAGGCAACAAATGGTGAAAAATCTTCCTTTCTTAGATATCTAGTTGTTGTTTTTTTTTTTTTTTCTCTTCTCTTTTTCTTTGGGATTTAAAGACTATGGAATAACTGCTTGATTTTAAGTTACACAAAAGGTGGCTCCTCCAGCAGAGCAGAAGCTTTAGCTTTACTTTCCAGGTTGTTTGGGGCGTTGCCCTGCGGCTTGATTAGCGGCAGCTTATCCATTAGTATACTCAATTAAGAATGACTTCCAATCTAAGTACTGCCCCGGGCTCAGACATGCGTGAGCCAGCCCCACCCAGTCTTAAAGATGGCTCTGGAGCGTCGGGCCCATACCCGGCCGTTGCCGACAGTTTGGAACGGGACCGGACCCCGGGGACGCCTTGAAGCCTAGGGCGCGGTTTTTTGTTTTGTTTTTTTTCTTTTAAAGCTGTACATTTTCCCCAAATGAAACTCCTTTTGTTGCTTGGAAAACTGAAGCACAACCATGAAACTTCCGGACACTGCGAACCACGGTGCAATGGTATCACAGTCCTCCAAGAATCTCTCCAAAGTGCTTTTCTTAAGCTTTAAATTCTTAGAACGAAGTAGCTCATTTAGAGCCAAAAAAATTGGGTGAGAACTAGTATTTCCCGTAACATTTTTCTGGGTACCTCTTGTACATTCTCTACAAAAATAGGCAAAAATAAGGTACCAGAAGACAAAACTAATGCCCATTCCTATAGCAACGATCATATAAAAATCCATTTTTACTTTCGGTTCACTATAACCTCCCAGCTGTCCCTGCTCCATCTACAGAGGGAGCAAAGCACCCCGCTTTGTTGCGGCCCCCCAATTTACTTGAGGACTTAGCTAAGTACCCGCTCTTGTCGCGGCTCCCCAAATTTACTTGAGGATTTTCCCACTTTTGTCGTGGGTTCTCATTACCTGAGAACTTTTCCAGTGCACTGCCCTGACTGCAAAAGGTTCTGAGTCCCTCGATGAGTTTTCCCCGTACTTGTCGCGTCTGTCTCTCGTCCAGTAAGGAATACGCGACCCCGGACTCTTCCAAATGCAGTTTATTCAGGAACCTTGAACAACCTTTTGGCTTCTTAACTTTCTAACTTCCCTTCTTACTTCTCCTGACTTACTCCTCCTGCCTTACTTCTCCTTCTCCTTCTCCTTCTCCTTACTTCTCCTCCCCGGGGAAAGCCCGCCACAGAGTTAAATTCCCTCCTGCCAGCCAACCCCAAACTACCACGTGGTGAAAGCAGATAGGCGCACACAGGCGGAAGCAGGGCCAGACCTCAGCCACAGCCAATTATGGAGCTGTTTGCTCCAGAGAGCGCCCACCTCGGGATGGTGGGAGGCAGGAGCAGGCGCCATCTTTAAGACGCAGCAATCCGTGGCTCTCTACACTTCATTCCTTGGTCTTCATTCTTTTGGGGTATAGACTTCTAGATACCAGAAGCCTCTAGAATTGGGAGGCTGAGGCAGGAGAATTAATGTGTAGGTTTGAGGCCAGCCTCAATACATAGTGAGACTTGTCTCCTGTATCATATATATATTTATATATTTTATATAAATACATTTTATATATTTCATATATATTATATATTTTTATATAAAGCAGTAAATGGCATATCTGTATGAAGTTCAAATTAATAGTAATAATCTAATAATAGTGTCTAAGGGGAATATTAGTAGAAATGCTTTGTGTTTTAAAAGTACTGTTTACGGGGTTGAAGCTCAGTGGTAAGAGCACTGGTTCTTCTTGCGGAAGACCCAGGTTTAAATCCCAGCACCCACATAGTGGCTAACAACTGTCCATAATTCCAGTTCCAAGGGATCCAACACCCTCTTCTGTTTTCTGTGGGCATTATATGACAGAGGTGCACTTACACACATGCAGGCATAACACTCAGACACATAAAATAAAAATAAATAAGTTAAAGAGAAACAAAAAAGTCAGTGATGGCATGTTATTAGCTGAAAGAAAAAAACCATAATTTTTAAAAAGTGCTGTTTACATCCTCTCATTTGATTATCAGCATAACTAGTGGCAGTACTTTAAAACCCCATGTAATCACTTACAACCAAATACTAGGCTAAGAAACAATACATTATTTCTGGTGATTCTCTCAATTCCATGAGATTAACAATCATTTTACAGACTAAAAAAACTGAGACTCCACAAATTTAAGTTTCCTAGGGTCACAGAGCTTGTGAGATTGGGTGAAAGAGAAAGTTCTTCTACTCCAGTGCTCTCTGGCATTCCCCAGTGCTCTCTGTATTGTGGTTTGTCCCTGTGCACTTTGAGGAACCAGAAAATTCTAATCCCACCATGGTTTTGGGATGAGGCAGTAAGATTTCCCCAAGTGTCAGTTCTTTTCATCCTTTCACCCTGTAGGACTGTTCTGGAAATACACCGCTCGAAAGTGAAGATCCAAAAGATGAGCACATGCCCAGCTTCCATATCCCAGAGAGATGGAACCCTGGGATGGGCAGGCAGCCTTTCCCACCAAAACAGCCCGAGTGCGTTCTGAGTCTATGGTTGGTGCTGCCGATTCAGCAGGGACCTGGAAAGAGAATGAACTGCAGGGCTGAGATAGGAGCTGCCAGGAGTCCAGAGAACAGACCAATAAAAATCTTTTCTCATTTCACTAAAGGAGCCTATGGTCCATCAGTGATCTCTGCAAAAGGAGTGGGCTCAAGGGTACAATTCCTGTTTGCTACCTCTGGCTTAACCCTTGTCTTCCAGGGGCAATCACAAAGAGAAGCTTGAGTTCTGGTATCCTAAGGGGAGATTACTTCAAGGAGTTTGAGATTCTTCATTTGGACCCCAGCTCTTTTCCTCTGAGATTTCCTATTTCTATAATAAATAATATGTATTTTATTTATTATCTTACTTTATGAGTGTATTACCTATATGTATGTAAGTGCACCCATGTCATGCAACACCTGCAGAGGTCAGAAAAGGACATCAGATCCCCTGGAACTGGAGTTGCAGACCATTGTTAGCCGCCATGTGGGTGCTGGGAACTGAACCTGGGTCCTTTGCAAGAGCAACCAGTGCTCTTAACCACTGAGCCATCTCTCCAGCTCCTATAATAACATTTCTATTTCTATTTACTATTTTCTCCTCACCTTTGACTTCTAGCATGCC
Organism: Eospalax fontanierii; assembly: GCA_035773235.1. Classification (NCBI taxonomy): domain Eukaryota; kingdom Metazoa; phylum Chordata; class Mammalia; order Rodentia; family Spalacidae; genus Eospalax; species Eospalax fontanierii. Next base: position 20,537,661 of record CM069530.1, read on the forward strand.
TCCTCTCAGAGGCCAATAACCAGGATGGCAGGGAGCAATGCTTTAACCTGAAGTGCTTTCCTGAACCATGAAACCAAAACCATGACAGAGCCCTGCTGCAGATGACAGCCTGGCCTTGACCAGACAGGCTGAACCCACTAAAGCTCTGTTTAAAGATGGAGTAAGGGAAGAGATTATATTGTCTAAGGGAGAGGCACAGTGTGGTAGAGAACCTTCTGGAAGGGTGGGAGCCTGGTAGGTAGGAAGCAGGGCTTTCCACACCAACAGAGCCAGGCCAATTCTGGTTCTGCTGTGACCTTGGACACATGACTTTGGTTGCTTCAAGTCCTCTCCCATGTAGTAAAATGGTAATTAATGCCCACCCTCCTGAGGACTGACTGTATGAAAAATGCCTGCCTCTCTTTGGGAGGGTCTGGATAGAAGGAAAATTCCTCATTTCCCCACTGGAGGGCTCTTTGCTTCCTCTTTCTGTCTCCTTTCAAGCTTTGACCAACTGCCAGATGCAGGCCCTGAGGCTGGCAATGGTCTCTTGTTCTGTAAGCACATGCACAGACTTTGGAGTGACTGAGGAACTCCGAATTCCACTTCAGAGGTTTCTAATGGTTAAAAAACATAGGACTCTCTTCCTAGATTACTGTAGGAATGATATCATCTCTCTGCCCCCACCTCATCCATATGTATGCATTCATACATATATAATACATGCATATGTGTGTTTAAATATAGTCAGCCTTCCATATCTGCAAGGTCCAGATCCATGGATTCAACCTGACACAAATTGAAAATGCAGTTAGGCCTATAATGGTCGTGCCTGTACCGAGCATGTACAGACTTTTCTTCTGTCATTATTCCATAAATGATAGAATGTATCTGCCACTTGTATTGTATTATGAATTATAAGTACAGAGATGATTTAAGCATAGAGAATGTACAGAGGTTCTGTTCAAATGCTACACCATTTTACATAAAGGATTTCACATCCTTGGATTTTGATATCTGTGGGAAGTATGTGGGGTGTGTGTGTGTGTGTGTGTGTGTGTGTGTATGTGTATGTGTGTATGTGTGTGTGTGTTTCCTTGTATGCAGCCTCTCCTTTGCTCATCTCTGAGGACTTTGAGCCTTGTGGAGCCCAGATAAAACGCTGCCAATCTGGGACCTTCAACCATCTTCATAGAGGAGAAACTGATGTCAGGCTGAACAAGGTGGAGCTGGAACCCAATTCTTGACTCCCAACACCCAGTCTTTCTCCTGCACAGCCACCCTTTTCTCTCAAGGATCCTTGTAAAGGTCAGGATGCTTTACATAGCAGACTCTTCCATACTAATGAAGTCCTGAGAAGGTGACATTTGAACATGGGCCTACATGACAAGAAGGCATCCAGGGGAAGATCCGGAGCACGAACCCCGCAAGGTGAGAAATTTTCAATATAGGAGCTTAGGTGACATTCTAAGCCATATTCGTGGAACTGACAAAGTAATTTTTGTGGGAAATGGGTTTTGAGACAGGTGCTGATATGTTTGGACCTAGTCTCCAGGCAGGGGATTTTTGTTGTAATTTTTAATTGTTTTTCATTCTGTTTGTTGTTGCTGCTGTTGTTTTTAGGGGACTGAATTCTATTAAAAGAGTAGTAGCCAGTCCTTGGTGGATTTTTAAGGGAGTGTGACAATATGGTGGACATTATATGAAGACAAAGTGATGTAATTAGATAATGGACTATGAAGCATAAGCAGAGTATAAAAGGTAGACATGTACAGGGCTATGGAGCTACCCAGGTAGAATCTGCTGGAACCTGGTCTAAGATGGGAACAACACAGCTGGAGAACTAGCTGGACTCTGCCCAGGTCAACATGCTCCTCAGAAGTGCTCCCACCCCCTTTTCCTTTCAGACAAACGGTCCCCAGCCCTGTCGCCATGGCAGCTGGTCTCCTTCACTTGGATTGGTTGCTGGGCTACATCATCAGTCCTGTGACTGACCTTGTGATGGGAACTGGTTGCCATGGTTCCATTAAGTATGCAAACAAGCAGCTGCCATTCTTGTCCAGTCTCAGGGAACTTGACCAGAGCCCAGTTTGTCTAATGGAAAATCCCAGGAAGAGTTGGAAAAGCCTGAGTTACTTGTCTCTGAGCTCATTAGACTGCCACTGAGACCTGCAATAGATTTTGTGGAGAGAGGAAAGAAGGGAGTGCCAACCTTGCCTCTGCACTAACCTTCCGGGTTCAGGACTTCCTCACCACACTGCTCTGATTCACAGCGTCACAGCTGATGAAAGCTGCATGGGAACCCTCCTCCCAGCCCCAACCTCGCTTTGCTAATGCTCTCAAGAAGAGCAATTTCAGGCTGACTCAAATCTGCACTATTATGGTTTGCTCTCTCTTTTTCTGTCTGTCTCTCCCCCTTTTCCTCTACTTCTGCCTCTCCCTCTCCCCCTTCCTTTCCATTCTTGTTGCTTTTTTCTTTCCTTTTGGTTCTTTTTTAGTTTTCTGAGACAGAGTCTCATGTAGCCAAGGTTCTCCTTGAACTGCTAATCCTTCTGCTTCAGCCTCCTAAGTATTATGATTACAGACATGAGCCACCTTACCCAGTTAAAGTTAATTTTCAGGGGCTGAAGATATGGCTCAGTGGTTAAGAGTACAGGCTTTTCTCACAGAGGACCTGGATTTGGTTCCAGCATCTGCATGGATTCTATCAACCATCTGTCTATAACTCCAGTTCCAGGGGATCCAACGCCATCTTCTGGCCTTTGTGGGGATTGCATGGACATGGTACATCTACATACATACAGGCGAAACACTCATGCACTAAAATTGTTTTTAAAATAATAACAAAACATAAAGTTAATTTTCAAATTAGCTCTTTCACAGGTATGTCTAGGGGTAGAGTGGTGGGCTTTGGGCCTGGCCAGAGCTTCAGAGTTGAGAGAGAGGAGCATAACCCAGAGGGCAGGAGACACTAAAAGCATAGCCTCTGACGGCCAAAGCTTGGTTTTGTATTTTTTTACTCTCTCCTGGATCATTCAAAAGCAGGTGACTAGCAAGACAGACTCAGCTGGCAAGGAAAACAATTCACTGCAACCTTCAAATATGTCTTACTGTTCCTCCTCCCCCTTGTAGAAGGAAGTCTTTCCCTCCAGACCCTATTCAGCTAAGCCTAGACCTTGCTCTGCCTTCTAAGCTCCACAGACCCCTCTTGTCATAAATGTCCCCTGCCTTGACCTTTGCCTGCACATCTACAAAGAGAATTCTTCAGCCAAAGGTGATGAAGATTTAATATTTGGTAATTAAGGTCACAGCTGCCCCTGGAAAGGAGTCTATCCACAATGCTCAACCCAACCAAACTCCATCAGGCCCAGGCTTCCAGCTGTGCACTGCCCAAAGCCCTTCACCTTCAGCTCACCATGTTCTCAGAAACTGGAGCACATGGGAAGAGCCCGGCCCACTCAGGAAGCTCAGAAAAGTTAAGCACCTCCTCCCACAGAGACACCACTAGTGCAAGGCCGCTCCCCTGCACTCTTTTTTTTAAATTTTTCTTTCTTTCTTTTCTTTTTTTAATATGTGAGTGTTCTGCTTGCAGGTACGTAAATGCACCCATGCATGCAATGCACTTGGAGATCAGAAGAGGGCGTCAGATCCCCTGAAATTGGAGGTTTGGACAGCCCTTAGCTCCCATGTGGGTGCTGGGAACCAAACCCAAATCTGCAGGAGCATCCATTGCTCTTAACCACTGGCCACCTCTCTAGTCTTCCCCTGCATTCTTCCTTATAAGGGCATAGCTAAGGGTAACCCTTGGCCTGGTTCATGTCAGCTGCAGTGTCTGCGCCCATCCACCCTTTTCCTCTCTATACATTCTCCACTGTCATTCAGGATACTTTGTAGAAATCTGCTTCATTGTGTCTGGCCACTGCAGTGCATGGCTCCTGCCTCAAGGCAACTGAAGACTCATCAAAGAAATGCAATACACGATTAGTGGGGAGTTGACTAGGCCAGACGATCCTTAGGACCCGTTATTGGGGACCTCAAAGGCACAGGCAGGTCTTTCTGAAAACTGTCTAGGAAAGTAGAATTCTTTTTCTTTAATCCATTATGGTTATGCATTGAGCTTGCTGCCTCAGTTATGTGACTAGGAACCTACTTGTCATGGAATTTAGCTAGAGAGAGAATTGTTTCTTCTTTTTTGGTACTGGGGATTGAACCCAGGGCCTTGTACGTACCTGCCAGGCAAATGCTCTACCACCTGATCTATATCCCCAACCTTATACCCATTTTTTTAATTGTTTTTGTGTAACAGAAATTTTCTGAAAAATATACTCCACTTTGACTGGCATCATATGTGTGAGAGTTTTTTAGTTTTTGTTCGCCTCTGCCACTGTTCACACGGACAGCACACTCCCATCAAGGATTTTTATTTGTATGTGCACTAATTCTCAAGTGTGTATGTGTGTGTGTGTGTGTGTGTGTGTGTGTGTGTGTGTGGTGGGTAGTTAGGACTTGTGCATTTGGGGAACAACCTCTTTGGAGAGTCTTGAGAACTCCTCTTCAGCAAGCCTGTCCACTTAGAATCATTGTTCTAGATTAAGGAACAAACTTTCAGTACCTAAAATATATAGGAGGAAGCCGCCCTTCAGATCAGTATCAAGGACCTTGGGAAGAACCCATCCTGTGTGCTCCCTTTTCCTACAGTCACAGCTAGTCTTTGCATGAGCTTGGAGGCCTCTCTAAGAAGGTAGTTGTCTGGCCATGTCACAGTTCTCTTCCTCAAGGATTCAAGAGAAGAAAGACAGAAACCGTTTTCCCACCAAAGCCCATGTTTTGTCAAAAGTCTGTTACATCCTCTTGAGGAAATAAGAGGCCCACTGGGGAGAGAGAAACCGTGATCTGTGGTGTTTACCTAAGGTGAGGCCCGGGAAGCATCTGCATGCACAAGTGCTGTGCTCTCCCGCCTCCCTCAGAGCTGAGCCAAGCCTGTAGCATGTCGCTTGCGGTACGTTTTCCATCAAGACTCTGCTGCTGAGGTTCTCAGAACACCAGAAATGCAACCCTTTACCGGGTTGTCCTTCGGGCCCCATTCCCAAGCTGCTCTGCTCACCTGCCTCTCATCCTGTCTGGCCTGCAGTGGTCGCTGCTTGTTCTTCTGTTTTTGTGCCTTTGAAGCTATTGCTGCCTATTCCTGTGAAGGAGTTTTCAGACCCTGGCTCAAGCCTCTGAGTACTGTGTTTGGTGCCAGCATTTTGTCTGAAGCTTTTATACATGATTGTGTTGTCTCTCTGTGATAAGCTAATGGATCAATGAACTTGTTTACAATGTGATATTTTCTGTTAAATCTGACATTTTCCAATAAAATGCGTCATAAACATCCCCAACTCCCCTCCCCCTCCCTTCAAGAACCCCCACCTTTTCCCTCCCACTGTGCTTTTATCTTTACTTCCTTCTGATAACTTTCCCAATATAAACATTTATCGCCATCAACTCCACTCTGAACACTCTGCCTGCATTCCACAAGCTTTGATATGCTTTCTTTGTTCTGTTTAAACTATTTTTTTAATGTCCTTTAAGACTTCCTTTTTGACACATAAATTATTTACAAGTGGTTTTTTAGTGGCTGAGTATTTGGAGATTTCATTGCTACTGATTTCTTATGAAGTGTGTGGTAAGAAACATTTTGTATAGTTTCAATCCTTTGTTCTTTGCTAGGGTTTGTTTTATGCCCCAAGACATGATTGATAAGCATGTGTACTGACTGTCGTTGAGTGGAGTGTTCTATAAGTGCCAGTTAGAACCAGTTCCTCAATGATGTGACTTAGTCCTCTACCCATTGCTTTTATGTCCAGAAAAAAATTGTTGCCATCTCCAAATATGATTCTAATATATCTATTTTTCTTTTCAGTACTGATCATTTTGTGTTGTATGTTTTGAGGTCCTGATAAGAATATACATGTTGAGACTTAAGAGGGCATTTCACAGGGCAGGAGAGTTGACTCAGTGATTAAGGCCACTGGTTTCTGTTGCAGAAGACCCGGGTTTGATTCCTAGCACCCACATGTGGCCAACAACTGACTATAATTCGAGTTCCAGGGGATTTGATGCCCTCATCTGACCTCTGACCTCTTACACAACATGGGTGCACTTACATACATGCAGGCAAATACACTCATATACATAAAATATGAGGGGGCTAGAAAGATGGCTCAGCAGTTAAGGACACTGACTACCCTTGCAGAGGACCCAGGTTCAATTCCTAGAACACAAATGGCAGCTAACAACTGTTCTTAAAACTCAAATTCCAGGGGATCTGACATGCTTTTATGACCTCCAAATGACACAGGTGCACTTTAGTACACGCAGACAATACACTGACACATGTGAAGTAAAAAGTAAAAAAAAAATAAATATTTTTTAAAACGAAGATATTTCACATTCAAACTAAAATTTACTTTAAGAAAGAAAAATGTTGGGCGTAATGTAAGGTGGGCCTAGCCTAAGGCCGCCCGCTGGGAGGAATAGAGGAATGGCTCCTGTGGGTGTGGCGTTCTGCTCTGGCTAGGTGTGAGACCAGCACCTGGAAAGAACCTGCCTACCTGGGGACAAACATACTATTGGCTGTATTTGGGACCCCACCCCATAAGGTCATTGGCTATCCAGACCTATGAGAGCTTGTGCACCTATTCAATAAACGAGTTCGCAGTGCCACGCGCTTGGACTGCTTCCCGACAAACTCCCTGCGGCTTGACTCTGCGTCTACTCACCCCCAACCCCTCGGGCCGGCCCGAGTGGTGAGACACGACAGAAACAAACACTACTATAGAAAAAGATTCTATTTTTCTCTTTATGTGTATGTGTTTTGCCAGCATGTGTGTAACTCACTGGTGCATGAAGTACCTGCAGAAGGTCTTGCTTTTTTCATTTTCTTCCTTGCTTCCTATATTCCTCTTTATTTTATTTATATTATATATTAAATATTTATATTTATTTTTTATTTTAAAAATATTTTATTTATTATTTTTATTTTATGTGTATGAGTGTATTGTCTGCATGTACGTAGCAGCACCTGCGCAATGCCTGCATGTCATGCAATACCCACAGAGGTCAGAAGAGGGCATTGGATCCCCTGGAACTGGAGTTAGGACGTTGTTAGTCACAATGTGGGTGCTGGGAACTGAACCTGAACTGAGCAGCCAGTGCTCTTAACTGCTGAGCCATCTCTGCAGCCCTTCTTCCTTATTTTAGATTATTGGAATATTTAAAATATTTTAACGTATCTGTTGTGGTTTTTAACTATATTTCATTGTATTTTTTAAGTGATTGCTCTATAGGGATTATAATATTGCTATGGTTTGGATATGAAGTATTCACCCCAAAAAGCTCCTGTGATTCTGCTATAGAGGAGCATGTCTGTAATTCCAGCACTTGGGAGACTGAGGCAGAAAGATCACTGCAGGTCTGAGGCCAGCATGGACCAGTGAGATCCTGTCTCAAACAAAACAAATAAATAGCAGACAGACAGACAACAGATAGGCTCATGTGTTGACTTGGTTCCCAGCTGGTGGCATTACTGAGAGATGACTGGATCCTGGGGGCACTGACCTCCTCCTTGAATTAATCCATTGCTGAGTTAGAGCTGAATGAGTTATTAAGACACAGAGCCTTGTTGGAAAAGTAGGCATAGGCTGCACATTTGAAGGGCATGTTTTGTCCCTGAACCTCTCTTTTGCTCTCTTTGCTTCCTGGCTGCCATAAAGGGAGCAGCTTTGCTCCATCCCTCCTTCCTCTAGGATGAACAGAAGCAGTGGTCAGAACTGACTGTGGACCCAAACCCCTGTGTCCGTGAGCCCAAATAAACTCCCCTACTTTATTAGTTTTCCAGGGATTTCATGTTAATTACCTTTTGTTGTTGTGAAAAAAAAATACCTTGTCAAATCAACTTAAAGGAGAAAATTCTACTTTTACTCACTATTTCAGAAGTTCCAGTCCATGGTTGGCTAGCTTTTAGGCCTGTGGCATTGTGGCAGAAGGGCAAGGCAGAGAAAAGCTTCTTGTAAGATGACCAGAAAGCAGGAAAAACATGGAGAGAGAAAAGTTGGGAGCACCATATATACAAAGTCATGTTCCCAGGTCCTACTTCCTCCAACTAGGCCCCATCTCCTAGTATCTGACACCTCCCCATAATGCCATCAAATAATGAATTCCTCAAGGGGTTAGCTCATTGGTAAGGTCAGAACTCTCACAATATAATCACTCTTTAATAGTGTCACCCAAAGGGGACTGAATCTACAAACACATGAACTTTTGGTGACATTTGATTTCAAAACCCTAACATTGATAAAAGCTAAGAAGCACAAAGACATCCAATTTTTCACTGTCTACTTACAATCACTACTTTACTATTTGAAGTGACTGTGTGAATCTAATATACACACAGTTCTTTCTCTTCACCTCTCTTTCTCTGCTAATGTGGTAGTTCTCAAGTCCAGGTCAGTTGTATCTACACATACACACACATACACTTTTACATGTTATTCCATTTCTTTCTTGTTTTCATGGTTTTTAAAGAAAAATCTATTCATTCAAATCACTGTTCTTCTCTAAGTGATATGCTATTTAAGACTTTTCTTTGTTGCCAGGCATGGTGGTTCATGTCTTTAATCCCAGAACTCAGGAGGCAAAGGCAAGTGGATCTCTGTGAAACCAAGGCCAGCCTGATCTACATAGCAAGGTCCAGGCCAGCTGGGGCTATGGGAAGACAGGGTCTCTTGCACCCCAGTCTGGCCTCGAATTTGCTATGTAGTCAAAAATGATCTTGAACTTCTGATCCTCCTGCCTCTGCTTCCCAAATACTGGAATTACAAGTGTATGCCTAGTTTATTCAGTGCTAGAGACTGAACTCAGGGTTGTATGGATGCTAAGCAAGCACCCTGCCAACTGAGCTACATCCCCACCCCTATTTCTCAGTTCCTAAATGGCACCTTAGAAGATCAAACAAAACAGCTAGTGGGGAGACAAGAGTTTGGGAAATAAACCCAGAGCTGACCATAGAGGTCTTTGCAGGGAATAGTAATAGGTCTAGATCTTAAGCGACGTACATAAGAAAACCAGTGGGGGCTTTAAGGAAGAGGAGAGGATGATGTCATAAACAGTTTTAGAAGACTATCCTAGTACTATTGAAGAATGCCCTAGTAGAGGCAGCAGTGTAATGGATAGACCTATTGAAAAGTGTTGTCTTGGCCCATGGATGACTCTGGTAGCTAGGAGTCCTCAGTCACAGAGCACTAATGTCAACTGAGCACTTCCAATTCACCATGTACTTTATCCAGCACATCTTCGACCTTGGAGAAGTGGGGCTCCAGAACCACCAAACCTCCAAGGAAACTGCTTCTGACTCCTGTCATCATGGCAGCTGTGCAGTGTCTGCTGGGATTGGTTGCTGGGGAGACACTGACAGCACTGAGTGGCTGATCCCCACAATGATAACTGGTTGCCATGGTGCTGCTGTTACAAGAATTAACCCAATACTAACCTGGCCTATTGAGAAGACTCAAACCATACTCAGGATTTAGAAGGAGCTGTTCTTTAATTCATGCAAGCTTAGTCTGAGCTTCTGCCTCGGGAACTGAGGCACAGCCAGAAATACATACAATTTTTAATAGAATTTTTCATGTCAGCCATAGGCAATAATCTTATTGGTGGATTAGATTCTTCCAGCAAAGAAGTGCACACGCCTATTAGGATGGTGAAAAAAAAAAATTTTTAAATCATGGTTTTTACAAAAAAAAAAAAAAAAGGAAATGTGGGGTTGTGATATCCCCCAATAATATGCTGATGTCAATACAATCCAAGCTACTTTAACAAATAAGACACATGGTAGCAGGTGCTACCATGCAAAGACTACTGCAAGAGGCAGCCTTTCCCAAAGCCCTCACAGACTGCGGTTTTGTGATTGTTTGTCTTGTCTTTTCTCAGCTCAAGACTGAGCTCAGAGTGGCCTTTATGATTTGAGTACAAGTAGAAGCTTCCAAAGTCATGTGGCTTCTCCATCTATCAACAAGCACAGTTATTAGTAAAAGTATATAAATTCTTGTAAAATACACTTGTTAGTACTTACTACACAGAACAAAATTATACTGAGATCATAGTTCATTAGTTGTAATTATGGTAATGCTTCCCCATCATCACTAAGTATAAAAATAAGAATCCACCACACTCTGGTTTCTCATTTAGCTCTGCATAGAAGGGAAACTCAGGACCTATGAAAAGACTGGGACATAAGAATCAAAGAAAGTCCATTGTCAGGGAGCTGCTGAGTCACTGTGCCTCAGTATTTTTCAGATCAATATTGCTGTTATATCCCACTGTGAACTGAAGTGGGAGAGGGGAGGCCCAGCATAAGTAGACATAAATTCCCAATCTCATTTTCCTCACATTTTCAGGCTAGTTTGAGCTGTTTCCTTCTTTAAGCAAAGCTGCAGCAGAGGCTTAAAGAGGCTTCTCTGCCCTTTTCTTACCCTCAGAAGTCAGTCATAAAACAATCTGCTCCTGCATTTAAAAAATATTTAATAAGCTTACTGAAAAAATACCCATATGGTACAAAAATGAGTGCATGTGTATAACTGATAGCTAAATAACAAAAATCACAGTGCCAGACATGGGAAACCTCCCTTTGATTTGTGGGTCACGGTAGTCCAGGAGACTTCCAAAAGAATACAGGCTGTGTGCCACAGCCCTTGATTACCTCTAAGAACCTGAAGGTAAAATCCAACTGCTGAAGACGGCATACTTCAGACACAGAATTTGGAGCAATTAAGCTGGAACTGAGCTAGAAGCCTCCTCTCTGAAGATTAGCTGTCATAGTGTCAGAAGATACAATATAAGCTGCCAAGGGAGAAAATCAATCAAGGCCCCTACACAGCTGTAAAGTCTATGAACCACAACAATGACCAGCCAAGAAAACTATCTCTATTGGTGCAGTAGTGGTATTTTTATCTTGGTGGTAATCAACAGCTGTCTAATTGAACATAAGTCCTGCTCAATGGGAGGGAACTCATGTGTGCTACTGGAAACAACCAAGTACATTTGACTGGAGAGTTCATACACCGTAGAGAAAAACCTACTTCTGTCACACCCCTAGGCTGGCATAATTTCTTACTGCATTCTAAATACATATCCTTATATTCACAGATAAATGTATCCCTCACCACTCATCAAAAGAGCATTTTACAACAGGTAGAAACTATTACAACATTTGACAACTTGTCAAATGTAGACAATAAGTGTCTGTGCAGTACCCAGCCCCAAGTGACACATCTATAACTTCTACCCCAAAGGCTCGGGGAACCTAGTGGAACAGGGGATGGAAAGAAAATTAAAGCCCCTCTCAACTCATATAAACGGGAAAAAAGGGGTCTTGTGCATTTGCTCAGTTCCAGGAATTTGTAGGGGGTTCTGAGTTGTTTATTTCCTGAATCTTAACTATCTCTCTTTAGAATTTCCTGTCTTAGCTGCCCTCCTAGATGGAATGTATCAACTCACTGCTCCACAGCACCCTTCAAATTGTTTCTATAAATAATTTGCAAATACAATATCCAACATATAATCAGTGATAAGAAAAACTTTCAAGTTCTGGCATGGTAAAACAGCTGTATCAGACACCCCCCCATAAACACAAAGAAAGAAAGAAAGCTATATGAAGGCAAGGAGACCAATCAAAAGTAAGAAAAACTAACAGAATCACAATCTTTAAAAGACAAAATCCCCACCAGGTGAAGTCCACCTTCTACAGGCTTTCCCCTTGAAGATACATAGATATGTCACTGTTTACTGCAGCACATGGGGAAATTGAGCTCAGTCAGGAAGTGACGGGCTAACCAGCTGAAAAGCAGAGTTGAGAGCACAGGGATGCTGCGGTGGCTTGAATGAGAGTGTCCCCCATAGGCGCCAAGTATTTGGACATTTTGCCTCCAGTTGGTGGCTTAGGGTCTAGCGTCTGTGTCTACTCTAGCCACCCCTGTCGCCATGATGACTCTTGCCGCTTTGGAATCGTAAGCTAAATAAACTCTTCCTTTTATAAGTTCCCTTGGTCAGTGTTTCTAATACAGCAACAGAAAAGTGACTAATATAGATGCCAAAGCAGCTGGCAATGGAAGACCTCTGAGAAAGTGATCTACAGAGAGAGAACCTAAATTCTCTATACAAATGCCTTCTAGTCTTAACTACTGTTTCTCTCTCCCTCTCTTTTAAAAAATAATTCTTTGAGAATTTCATACAATATATTTTGATCACATTCACCCTCCCCAGCTCCTCCCAGACCCATCCCCTTCCCTACTCTCCCAACTTTGTATCTTTATTTTCTGTTATCCCACTAAGTTTAATCTGTGCTACCCACACACTTTTGGGTGTGTGGAGCCCAGCTGACTGACCAAGGGCCACACCCTTAAAGAAAACTGACTCTTACTCTCCCAGCAGCTATCAGCTGCCAAAATCTCCTCAGCTAGGAATGGACTTCATGCCTGCTTCCCTTCTCCATGCTGGGATTTTATCTGGCTTGAGCTTGCAATAGATCTTTTGCATGCTGTCATAACCATTGTGAGTTCATATATGCGACTACTGTTTTGTCCAGACAACACTGTTTCCTTGTAGTCATTCACTACCTCTGGCTCTTACAATCTTTCTGCTCCCTTCTTCCTCAATGATCTCTGAGCTTTAGAAGAATGGATGTGATATAGATGTCCTATTTAGGGTCTGAGAATTCTGTAGTCTCCTATTCACTATGTCTTAACCAGTTGTGGGTTTCTGTATCAACTGCCATCTACTGCAGAAAGAAGCTTCTCTGATAAGTGCTAAGAAATGAACTAATCTATGGGTATACTAATAAGCCACAGGAATCTGTTTAATACTCTGCCCATTTAACATAATGGTAATAGGTTTTCCTCTAGGGCCTATGATTTATCTAGCCACAGATTCTTGGACCCAATAATGGTGCCATGTATGGGTTTCATTTTGAGGAACAGGCCTTAAATTCAATCAAAAGGTGGTTGATTACTCCCAAGACATTTGTGCCACTATTGTACTGATGAGCACACCTTTCCAAGTAGGTTGTTATTATAACTCATAGAGTTCACAGCTGCATAAAACTGATGATTACTTTTCTCTCCCAAATGCATACATAGCATCTTTTAGCATTATGAAAACTAGTCAGTAAGGATGAAATTTCCAGGTCATTGCTAGTTTGATTTCTCCATGTTCTATGACTCGAATATGTGGTGTCTTCAGCAATAAGTCTTACTATAAAATTCTGGGGGATAGTCAAGAGCAATGGCAATAGCTTGTAATGTTTGGGGGTCTATAGGACCCCACTAACAACTAAAAAAAGTAACCTATTCCTGGCACTGGACTTTTTGTTAGCCTATGGCGTCCAGTAGAGGCATTGGTAACCTATTATAGGGTAATTCCATTTAAACTCTTTATATATGTGTATGTACATATTTTACTAAGTTTCTACAGTCGCATGTTTCCCTATGACTTTTTCAAAAGGTCTTTAATGTTACTTCCTGTTCCACTTTAGCTATCTTCTAAATGGCACATGCTCAGGGTGAGACTTCAAAGAATCAAGGGGAAAATAAAATATCTGAACAGGAGTTTTGGGAGCTTCTAGAAAGATCAAGCCTGGAGTTCAGAACCTACAGAATCAAGGGGTTCACAGAGAAATCTCAAAAGGACCACACATTAGCAGTTAGTACTAAAGAAAGATGATGTAATTGAGAGAATCCACAATGCATCAACCCAAAATATCCAGTTTACAACAAAACTTGGATTGAATTGCCAGCTGAGGCTTAGAAGCTTCAAACACACTGCCTTACACAAGGAAGCTGGCTAGGTATTGCAAGAGTTCTATTTTAGAGTACAGTGGTTTGGATCGGGGTGACTGCAGTGGATGTGGGGAAATGTGGATGCATGTACCTTATGCTTTGCAGGCTGAACCCACACCATTGCAAAAAGATTTAAGAGGATGAAGGTCTTATGAGTGTCAAAGACAATAATAATAATAGGTGTGGTGGTGCATGCCTTTAACCCAGTGCTCAGAAGGCAGTGGCAGACAAATCTCTGTGAGATCCATGCCAGGCTGGTGTATATAGCAAGTTCCGGGCAGCTGGGACTACAGAGGGACCCTGTCCCAAACAACAACAAACAAACAAACATGAAAAACAAAAGTGTCAAAGATGGAAAATTGAACACGTTGATGGCTCACTGTTCCACTGCAGTTTATATTTTATATTTAAATCTTACAACCAACCCATGAAGTAGATCACCTTACCTGCAATCAGTTTCTCCCGCCTTGGGACTGAGAGAGTAGACGCTTCTGTCAAAGTGTGTGTGGGGGTGGGGGCGAGGCAAAAATTCGAAAAGGTCGAGGTAGAGAGGGGCAGTAAAGGGATGGAGGACTTCGGTAGGCTTCTGCAGGGGCAGGGCCCGCTCGCGATTGGCAGAGTTGCCTAGGAAGGCTCTGCAGATCCCGCGTCGCTAGTCGCTAGAGGGTGGAAAGCGACAGCCTGGCACAGCCCCTCTGGCCGTGTTACTCTCACTACGACTTGGATCCCGGGAAGATGCAGAGCTCTCTGTGGCCAGCGGGCTCCGGGGGGTTTCGTCTTCTGGTCTGCTTCCTGCTGCTTTACAGCCCTCCCGGGAGCTGCAGCGACTTGAGTGCCCACGGTTAGGAGGAACCCTGGGGGTGTGAGGGAGGGATGGGGCAAGACCAGAGGGCAATTCTGAGAGGAAAGGAAACTCAGGAGGTAAACTGGGTTGGTGGGAAGAGAAATGCAGAGTGTCTCATAGAAAAAAGCGTAGTCTTGAGACTTACAACATGAGGTCTAGATCTAGGAGGTGCAGACTGAGGGGAAGATTGGGGACTGGGGAAGACAAGTGAGCCAAGGGCAACCACAGTACACGCCAGACTTCCGAGGGGCCGAAAGAAATGCGCAGGGACCAGGAGTGCTAGCATTTGTATATCTGGTCCTGGCTCCAGGAAGTAAGCTGTGTGGAGAGAAGAATCAAGACTTAGTTTTACTAAGCTCATAGAGCCTGATGGCTGTGACTCAAATTCCAGAAAGGAAGAGAAAGTCTAGGTTGGAGGGGGAAGAGGATCATCCTCCTTCCTCCCTCTCTGCTCTGCGCCAGCGGGGTTGGACCTGAAGCTGACTCACTCCGGAACAGTAGAGGTTGACTGCGCAGTCTCAGAATCCCTGCTCAGAGCCAAGCACTATATCCTCCTCGTCTGTCGCCCAGGCTCCACTCGGGATTCTTGAACTAGGATGCCAATGCAGAAGATTTGCAAAGCACTGTGGAGAAGTCCTGTGGCAAACTAGGGGAGGACTGGATGTGTGTGTTTAGGTGGGGAGAGGATGAAGTTGAGGATTCAAACGTGGCTCTCTCTCTACCGTAGCCTAGCACGGTAGCCACACCCAGTTTAGGCTAATATCAGCACCTCGGACAGCACCCATTACGTTGTGTTTGTTGGTCATCGGGAGTCTCTCTCTGATCACCCCTTTCTGAAAAGGCCTGCAATTCCAGCAGTCAGGAGAATAGAGAATTTGAGTCCATCCTGGGTTATATAGCAAGCTCCTGTCTTAATAATTAATAATTAACCAAGGCAAGCTGGGTTTCAGAAAAAGATCCCAGCCCTCAGAATTTACACAAATCAATACAGCCAACCCTCACTACCTATGGATTCTGCATCAGAGAGTTCTGCATCCTCAGATTCTACCAACTTGGATTTTGTGTAGACCTTTTCCTCCTTGCCTTTATTCCTTACACAATGCACCAACAACAACAACAAAAAAAACTATTTGCAGTGCATTAGATATCGTAAGTTATAGAGAGATGAAGCTTTACGGAGGGCATGGGCTGGTGAGAGGACTCAGTGGGTGAAAGCACCTGCCACTAAGACTGACGATCTGAGTTGAATCCCAGGGACCCACATGGTAGAAGGAAAGAATCGACTGGCAAGTTGACCTCTGATCTCCAAATCTTCAGCATGTGCACACACACACACACACACACACGCACGCACGCATGCATGTGCACACGGTAAATTAAGTGTAATTTAAAATAACTTCTTCAGGAGGATATTTGCAGGTGACGTACAAATAATACATCATTTTGTATTAGAGCCTTGAAGGTTCACAGATTTTGGTATGGAGAGTAGTCTTGGATCCAAACCCCTAAAGACACACCAGAGCTACTTTTTCTCTCTAAGGACTACAGGTCTCCCTAATCCCACCTGGCTTCAAAGTTTTCCCTAAAATTAAGCTCATCTCTGCCTGTCCATCTGATTGTCCATCACACCTGGGTAGCTCTCTGAGGCTCTTGACACCTGACACTCCACAGGTTGCTTTTTATCTGTGTGCTTGTTCCTTATCTGAATGTCAATACCAAGGTGAATGGGGTCCCCAGGTTGAAGAGGAAGGCTGGTAAGGATGAATGAGAAAATGACAAAAGAGAATTTGAAAGGGAGGGGGAGGGCCCGGCCCAGGATTGACAGTGGAGGTAGTGGTTTCAACTGCGATTTGGAACGATTCTAGCCAAGGTACTTGCTGACACCATTATTTGCCCTTAGATGGTCAGAGTCAAGTAGGAGGAGGCCAGCTCTGGCCACTTCAAGGATTGACTGCTCCAATATTCCGGCACCTACAGCTTCTACTCCACCAGATTGTACCCCAGGGTAAGTCGGAGATGGAGAACAGAGGCAGGGCCTGGTCAGATATGGGGAGGGATGGGGAACTAGCAGCTACAGGAGTTTTTCTGTTGTTCAGTTGTCTCTGCTTGAAACTTTCTTATGCTCACCTTCGTGGGGGAGGGAACAAGGTAGAGTGGGAGTGGAGTTTAGACGGATGAGCTGTTTGCACTTGACAGTCTGAGGCAGGCAGGAGACAAGGCACACCCTTCTGCCTCTGAGTAGGAGCAGCAAAAACTGTGTGACAGGAAGAATGCCACTGTTGGTGCATTGTGTAGGGAACAAAGGCAAGCAGGGAAATGTCTACACAGAATCCAAGTTGGTAGAATCTGAGGATGCAGGACTCTCTGATGCAGAATCTGTGGGACTCCCTTGGAGACAGATGGCCAGTCCTTCTGTAGAGTTTTGTCTATGTGTGCGTCAGATAGAAAATCTGCCTTGAGTTCAGATTACTATTCCCAATAATATGTGATTTCTTAGAACAGTGAGTCTCAAAGTGCATTCCACACCAGCAACAGCTAAGCATGTCATCAGATGGATCTGCAGATTCATTAACTATAACAGGCCAGGCACTGTGCTCAGTGGCCTTTCTACACCACATCATTTAAATTTCTCCACAAAATGTGACTCTATGTGTACTTAAGAACCACTCTGGGTCCCTGGTGTCAATTCACTCCATCTTTTCAAATTCTACAGGTCTGCTCTGGACAGACGACATTGCCCAAGATGTGATGACCCAAAAGATGGAGCACATCAGCAGACTCCACCCCCAAGATCCAAGCCTGAAGAATGGGAAGGGAGTTTCCCCAACTAAAAACACCAGGATGAGGTGTGGAGGCCTATGCTTGGCTCCTGCTATCAGGGAGAGACAGGTGTACTAGGACTACAAGTAGAAGCTCCCAGAAGCACTGTGCTGCAAAAGTCCTTTCTGGGATCAGTGGGAAACAGCTTCAGGATGCATTAGTTATACTTGCAAGGGGCGGGGTGTTGACAAGCCTCGGTCCCACGTGTTGTTCCTGTCTCTTCTAGGGGCAAGCAAGGGGAGAAACTTCGACTCTTGTTGCCCAAGGTGAGGTCATGTACTTCCTAAGAACTGTGAAGGCTTGACTCGGTATCCCATCCTTTTCTTTCTGAGACTGTCTTATCCTTCTGCCTCCTCCCTGACTCCTGGCTTCTCTCCCCATAGAGCCCAACAGTCAAGGAGTACAGGGATCAATGCTTTACCCTCAGAGCGGCTCCGAAGGCCCCCAAACAAGAGGTGACCCATGCTACCAAGGTGAGGGGCTCACTTTTCCTAGGGAGGTTGGAATCACCAAAGACCTGTTTAAATGAGGGGGGTCAGATATAAAGAGGGAACAGGTATTGGGGTGGAAATGAACTCTGGCACCCAAAGAGTAGCCCCTCTTTCCTTTGTTTCTTGTAGACTACTTATAGCTATCATTTAGATTAGAGGTAAAAGGACTGCCAGGAGTCTCTGAGGAAGACATGAACTGAAAGATTTTAAAGCACACATTAAAAACTGAAGGCTTCTCGGTTTATCTAAGAAGGCCCCTTGTGTGTACCAACCAATAGCAGAGCTCCATTAGATAAATTAGGGGCACAGCCCAGAGGCTTCAACCTCATCTTCTGCCTTGTTCTTCTCTGTGGCCTGGACAAGACTCAGAGGCAATTCCCTGGACTCTGAACCTCAGATTCCAGACTAGAAATCACCCATTTAGAATCTCTACAGATGAAAGGTAGGGGCCCCATCTGGTCATGGGACTTACTCAACTTGCTGTGCTAAGTCCATGGTAGAACTGACCAGACCCAGGCCTCTTGATTTCCAGCTTTCCCTAAACAGCTCTTGCTCTTCCTCTCAAGGCCTGGCGAGAAGTTTTTTGTGAGGCTAAAACATAAATGATAAGAGGAAGGCAGCCAGTGGAAGACACAAGAAGGCCATTGCAACCCCATGTTCCCTGAGGCAAGAATGTAAAGGCCAGGCAGAGGAATAGGGCAGCCAGGGACAGAGACTGAAGAAGTAAGGCCAGTGCTTACCATGGAGGGACTCACAGATTACAGGAGAAACTTTGCATCTTATTCTAAGGACAGTGGGAAATCAACTGGGATATTTTAAGGAAGTGTCCTAATGTGACAAGTAGTTTTAAATGGTCACCATGACAGTGCAGCATAGTAGTGCATAGCAGTACTGGGAAGGCTGAGATGGGAAGATTATAAACTCAAAGCCATACTGAGGTATGTAACAAAACCCTGCCCTTCCTCAAAACAAAAGAAACAAAAAACCTACCACGGAGATGTTGGAGAACGGTCAGTGAAAAACGCAAGAATAAAAACCAAGAGAGTGTTAGGGACTGACCATCCTGGTCCAGGGAGATAAGAGGGACTTGAATTTGGGGGTGACCCTGCCACCTGCCACCTGTCCATATCTTCCATCTAGAGGCAGCCTGCACACAGGGTTCCCAGGCCCAGATGCTTTCCTGGAAAATAGGCTCCCATTCTGATAATATGGCAGCTGTGCAGCCTCAACCTGGATTCGTTGCTGGGGCAACATATATGAGCTAAGTGACAGAAACCCACCTGTGGGTACTGGTTGCTGTGGTGCTTCCAAGAACTTTGCCATTCTTCTCAGCTTCCATTCAAGGGGAACATCACAGCTGGAGGAGGAGCTCTATATGGGAGCCAGCAGGTCAGGCTATCACTGGGCTGAGTCACTGTGGGAAGGCTTACTCAAAGCAGGTAGTTATTAAGGCTTTGAGGAAGGTGGGCAGGTAGGGTAGAGCTACCTCTCTCCAGCTTGACTCCAGGTATCTTATTTCTTCTCTTTTAGGGCTTCTTTGGGCCATTCCCCACTGTGGGCCTCAACCTTGTTGCTGACTGAGACCTCGCTGTGCAAGGCCTCCCTTCCCCAGTACCTTGCCCATTGCCCTCCAAAGGGCAATTCTTGGATGACCCAAATATGGATAATTAAAGTTGACATTTATGCAAACAATTTCTGTGAGCTTGGCTTAAGGCAGGGCAGGCGGCCAGAGGTTCTGGAAGAAGAGAGGTTGGGGGTGGGTAGAGAAAATTCAGCTCCTGATGCTAAAGGCTAGATTCTGTCTTGTTTTCCTTTCTGTGGTAAGGAAATGTGGGGACCACAGGTGGTATGTCATTCTGTTTGGTCTGGTTATCCAGCCTTTCATGTTATGCATGTTATGGGCAAGTGGATGCCATATTCAGTTCTTTCAATTCCCTGTGCCAGTCAGACCCAGACTCTGTTGTGTCCTGGGGGATCTCTACTTCCAGCATTCAAGCCTCGTCCATGACCCACAAAGCTTGTTCTAAGGATCAGCAGACCATTTATGGGATCAAAGTATACACATATTTAGTATTGTGATAGCTCTTTCTAGTTTGTTTCTGATAGCTTAGCATTTTAAAACAAAACCAGGCATGCTGGTGCACATCTATAATCACAGTATTCAGGAAACATGTGCAGGAGGATCAGGAGTTTGACAGCTTGAGCTATATGAGACTGTCTCGAAAACTACAGTAAAACAAAATCTGAAAGTGGAATGGGAAATCCGCTATCATCAGCCCAACCAAACACTACAATGCCCTGCTTGCAGTGCCCCATTCTCCTCAAAGTGCTTTTATACACACTGCAAACTCACAAATAGAAGCAAATGGACAGGTATCAAGAAGGTTGATTTTATTTTCTGTAGCAACCAGGAATGGTTGCTCACTGGCTTCTGGTTGGGTTTGATTTTGATAGGAGATCAGAAGAATAAAAAGATCAAGATGCATTCTTCCCTGGCCCCAGCCATGACCATGAGTTGAGCAGGACCTATATTCCTTTGCCTGCCCTTATCTTTATAAATACTCCATTAAACTTTTCTTATTTACTCCAAGTGACTGTACCATCTGTTTCTCGCCAAATTCAAGGCTGTACTTGTATTTAACAGACTATTATCCATATATGAGAAAACTATACTACTTGTGTGTGCATAGCCAAAGAAATCCAAGTCGGTATGTAACAGAGATATTTGCACACCCAATTTTATTATGGCACTATTTACAATAGCCAAGCTGTGGAGGCAGCCCAAGCGCCCATCAATGGATGAATGTATAAAGAAGATGCATACCCAATGGTTATTGTTCGGTCATAAAGAAGAATGGAATAAGGGCTGAGGAGATTGCTCAGTGAGGAAAGTGTTTGCTGTACAAGCATGAGGACCCGAGTTTGGTCCCTAGCACTCATGTAAAAACAAGGCATGGTGGCATGTGCTTGTAATTCCAGTGCTGGGTTGGGGATATAAACAGCTCCCTGGAGCTCATGGATCAGTCAATCTAGCCTACTTGGCAAACCCCAGTTTCCAGTGAGAGACCCTGTTTCAAAAAACACAGTGGATTTGCTTCTGAGGAAGGACACCTGAGGTTGACCTCTGGCCTCCACATATGAATTCACACATGTGCACCTACACACAGAATGAAATTACGTCATTTTATGGAAAATAGAAGGAGCTGGAGACCATCATAACAAAGTAAGCCAGACTCAGAACATCATAACGAAATAAGGCAGACTCAGAAAGAAAATGCTGAATTTTTTCTCTCATAGGTGAAGTCTAGACAGTTTTTAAATTTTTTAAGATTTATTTTGTTTTTCTAATCATTTGTGTCTGTTGTGGAGGGTATGGTGCATGTGAGTTACGGGTGCCTGCAGAAGCCAGAATAGGAAGTCAGATCTCCTGGGTCTGTAGTTACAGGTTGTTGTTAGCTGTCTGATGTGGGTGCTGGGCAGTGAACTCAGGTTCTCTGCAAGAACAGTACACATTTTAAACTCCTGAACCATCTCTCCAGCTCCCTTGAAATTTTTATTACATTTATTTGTTTATTATTTGTATGTATATGTGTATGTATAGACACAGATACCACAACACACACATAGAAATTAGATAACTTTCAGGAGTTGGTTCTCTCCTTCCACCTTATGGGACCCAGGAATCCAAAAGGACCATTTTGGAGAACAAAGGATAATCAGATGAATGTGATCAAAGTACACATATATGTATATGTATGAAAATGTCATAATGAAACCTATTATTTTATACAATTAAGAATACATTAAAATCTTTAAAGTGGATTGGGATGCAGTTCAAAAGAAAATATCCATAATGAAGTATAAAGAGTCAAAATAATGGAGATATAAAAGATAAGGTGGAACTGTACAGGACACCACAGGAAAGCCTAACGTGTATTTGTCTCACAAAGAAAGGAGGCAGAAAAATGATGAAGAATCAATATGTAAAGAGATGTTTGAAAACTGTTGAAAGTCAGCAAGCTGCATAGTCAATAAGGCCTTTGACTATCAAAGAACAAATTAAAATCTATATAGTTATAGCCTGGTAAGATCGTTGATGATCAAAGACAAATCACCTACAAAATAAAAACTATGTTGATCTATGATTTCTTCTTTTATATTAAAAAATTATTTAATTTTGTGTGTATGAGTGTTTTGCCTGCATGTATGTAAGTACATCGGTGTGTGCGATGCCTGTGGAAGGCAGAAAATGGCATCAGATTCCTTAGAATTACAGGTAGTTGGTAATTGCCTTGTGGGTGCTGGGAACCAAACCTGGGTCCTCTGCAAGAGCAACCAGTGGTCTTAACCCCTGAGCCATCTCTCCAGTCCTGTGATCTATGATGTCTAAGGACAGAATAAATGAGCAGCAAGTGAGTGGATACTTTACATTTTCTTTTGGTCTTTTTGACACAGGGTCTCCCTATAACCCCAGCTGGTCTGGAACTCAGTATGTAGACCAGGCTGGCCTTGAATTCACAGAGATCCACCTGCCTCTGCCTCTGCTTCTGCCTCTGCCTCCCCCTGCCGAGTGCTGAGACTAAAGGCATGAACCACCATGCCAGGATCCTTTATGTTTTCTGCCATACAATTCCCCCTACTTGTCTTCTCCCCCTTTTCTGCCCTAGAAGGCTCCAGGAATGATGACTGTCTCCCCCTCTGGATTCTCCTTAGATTAGCAGGATGGACACATGTGTGAAAGGAGATCAGAGGGAGGTGATGAGGTGAGGCTAGTGTATTTCACTCCCCAGGCACTCCTAGGGAGTAAGGTTGTATTGGACTATCTGTGTTGCATTGGTAAACTCATACAGGGTAATCACAGTCGTTCCAGTCAATGATAATTCATAACCAAGAGGATCTAAAGTCCACCACAGGTAGTGATGCATGTTTGGATTTAAAGCTGACAAAAGCAAAGAAATATAGTCAATAAGAGAGTGGATAAGGATCGCTTTGAGGAAAGAAATGACTGGGGTCCAGCGAGGCTTCTGTGGTGCTGAAGATGTTCCGCTTCTTAAACTGAGTTACCTAGATGTTCATGAAAACTTAAATTTACCATTTTTTTTATAAGCTTGACTAGGTAGCCCTGGCTAGCCTGGAACTCACTATGTAGAAAAGGTTGGCCTCAGACTCATGAAGATCCATCTGCCTCTGCCTACTGAGTACTGGGACTAAAGGGGTACACCACCACACCCAACTTACAATTTACAAAAATTTTTTAAAAATTTAATTTTATATGTATGAGTGTTATGCCTGCATGAAGCAAGTGCCTTGTAATGTCTACAGAGGACAGGAGAGGATGGTGGATCCCCTGAAACTGGAGTTTTGGACAATTTTTAGCCACCATGCTGGGACATGGTCCTGGTCTTCTGTAAGAACAGCCAGTGTTCTCTAGCCCAATTTACAAATTTTTTTAAAGGAAATAAATGGAACAAAGATAACAAGGGGTAATGTAAAAGTCCACAGACGACCTCTCCGAGTGTATCTTATTGTATTATATAGCTTTAGCAAAAATTAAAAATAAAAATTTATGTAGAAGACAAAGTCTAAAGTTGAAAATACTCTGAAACAAAAAAAATCTAATTATATATCAAATTGTCAACTAGAACTACAGAAACACAAATAAGAAAAGTTATTTTAAATGACTCCAGGGCACAGCATTTTGATGATAGATCCTTAGAGGCTTTATTTAATGACAAAATAATGTTTACTTATTGTTTTATTAGTAGAATAATACTGTATTACTATGTGCAAATTGTTGTGTCTCTATTGAACTAAGCATACAAGTGATTATATTAATGTCATTAAGGAACCAAATTTTTCAGCATAAGAATAAATACCTGGGGGGCTGGAGAGATGGCTCATTGATTAAGAGCACTGACTGCTCTTGCAGAGGACCTGGGTTTGACTCCCAGCACCCACATGGCAGCTAACAACAATCTATAACTCCAGTTCCAGGGGATCAAACACCCTCTTTTGACCTCCAAGGGTATTCAAAGACATGGATGCACTTACATATATGCAGGCAATATACTCATACACATAAAATAAAAATAATAAATAAAATATTTAAAAATAACAATAAATAAAATATTTTTTAAAAGATAAACCTGGAACACCTTTTAGTGGCAAAAAATGAGAGAAATTTTAGTGCTTAATAGGATATTTCAAAAGGACATTGGCACCAGCTTCAAGAACTTTTCTTATTCTGGGATAATATGAATATCAAAAAGAGTAATTACTATGACTGATGAATGTACATGGGCTATATAAATAGTAATACTAAAAAACTTGTAACAAATACTTTAAAAAGGGTATTAGCCACTATTAGAGATAACTATTATAAGTACTTACTAGTCTGCAAGTAGGTAAAAAGCAAAAACTAAAAATTTATTCTTTATTTCTAGTTGCATTGTATTTCAGGGTAATGACTGAAAGCTGATAAATTTAAAATGAATAGTCAAATTAAAAAAAAACATGTACTGTAAATTCCAATGGAGTATTTTCATGAAGAATCACCAGTGGGGGCTGGGGAAGCAGCTCATGGTAGAGTACTTGCCTGGAATGTCAGAGGTCCTGAGTTCCATCCTCAGCACACACATGAGGTAAAGAAGAAGGAGAAGGAGAAAGGAGAAGGAGGAGGAGGAGGGGGAGGAGGAGGAGGAGGAGGAGGAGGATCAAACTACGTGAAATGTGAAAAAGTTGATGGTTGGTGAGGAATTAAATGTTCTCATGGTGCCAAAGAATCCCACAGATTTCATACTGATCACATTAACAGAGATCGGGCCAGTTCTGCTTTTAACCAGTGATCATTCTTAGCACTCCTACATATGCATGATGCCAAGTATCACACATACATTTCCTAGAAGGGTACAATTGAAGGTATTTTGCTTTACATTTAAAAAATATGATCCAGTTGAGACTTCAGGTATAATTTATACTTTATGGTAAGGAAATTCAGGGGACATATAGGTGATTTACAGGGTAATATGGGACAATACCCCATGAGACAAATCATGAAGATGAGAAGTTCTATGCAAAAGTGACTTGCTGTCTCTTAAGAAACAGGACAATGTGTAAAATGGAGTGGGGGTGTGCATCAGTATCTATGCTACTTTAAAGAGAACTGAGAAACAAATGCAATGATGATCCTTGATTGACTCCTATTTTGAACAGAACAGTTGAAAGAGACATTTTTTGGAAACAATCTGAGATACTTGAATATGAATTGAGCACTCACTGATATTATTGTGTAAAAGTGTCTTTATTTCCTAAAGATGTGCACTGAAATATTTATGAGAAATATAATGTTAATCACGTCTATTCAGTATTTTAGAAGAAGCAAACATATCAAAATATCAATAATGGTGAAGTCTAAATGTTAAGTGTTTTCATTACAACATTTTGCCTTTTAAATCAATTTTTAAAAACTTTATCATACTGGGAATGGAGAGATGGCTCAGCTGTTAAGAGCATATGCTGTTCTTGCAGAGGACTGGGGTTCCATTCTCAGCACCCACATGTGAGGTCACAATTGTTCTTAAATCCAACTCTAGGGGATCTGATGCCTTCTTCTGGTCTGTTCTGACACCAGGCATGTATCTGATACACATACATACATTCAGGCAAAACACTCATACACATAAAATTTTAAAACATTTTATCTTATTTGTGTGTGTGTGTGTGTGTGTGTGTTTGTGATGGGAGAGTTTGTGCCATGGTCCTTGCACGGAGGTCAGAGAACAACTTTATAGAGTCAGTTCTCTTCTTCCATCTCTACATAGGTTCCGGGAATCGAACTCCGGTCACCAGGCTTGGGCAGCAAGTGCTTTTATTCACTCAGAAATCTTGCTGGTCAAAGCAAGCTGTTTACCCAAGGCAGTCAGTGTAGAAAAAGTAGACTGATGTGGCATATACATTGCAATAGAAACCAGCAGACTGTTGATGGGCTTGAGGTAGGTGAGGCTAAGGGAGAATCAAAGTTAATGGCACATGTTAGAACAGACAGAGGTGCGGTTGAGGAACGGCCGATATTCTCTAGCACAGTAGAATAACTACAGGTTAATGAACTGAATATTTCAAAATAGCAAGTAGGGAGGATTCTGAGTGTTCTGAGGTAATAGATAAGCCAGTTACCTGGATCTGACCATTATACATCATACCGATTCATATACTTGTACTGAAACATTACACTCTACCTGTGTAAATATGCATTACATATAAATTAAAAGTGAATACATGTTAAAGAAAGAAAAAGTCCAATCTTGCAATCCACAGTAAATAAATGAGAGGATTTCAGGAGAAAAAGAAGTTAGTGTATACCAAGTGTTTGCTGCTTGTTACCTAATAGGGTAAGCAACTAGCCCAAGGTTGTTCAGGCACGCTCCCTAACCATCCTGGTCTTCTTGATGACGCCAGGAGCGTTAGTGGGGATGCTTTGAGAGTCCTTATTCTAGTCTGTCACGCTTCTCATGTTAGGGTTTATGTTCCTTGGCCCACGTATCTTTCTTGTCTCCCAAGGAACTTGAATCCTTTCTGCCAACCCTGGGCCTTCAAGAGACAGAGGCGGTGGAATTGAAGAGTTCTAGGTCAGGAGGGGGTGGACCCCGAGGGAACTCTAGTGAGAACCTACTACATGGTGGGAGAGGAATAGATTGAGTGGGTCCCCCGCTAGGAGAAGGCTCTTACGCCAATATGACGCAAATAGGCGTAAGAGCCGGGGGTGGAAATGTCGTCACCCCTCGCCTGCGGTTGGTGGAGTCTCCAGAAGAGGGGCCAGTAGACCCGCCTCGGAGGCGGGTGGGGAGTGGCAGGCTCCGCCCTGGCTCTTTGGCAGACTCCCGCCAGCGTCTCTGCGGCTCTGGCGGGGGAGCGAGTGCACCGAGCCGGGAAGGATGAGGCGCCCGCGGCGGCCTGGGGGTCCGGGAGGCTCCTGGGGCCTCCGGCTGCTGGTCTGCCTGCTGCTGCTGAGTGACCGCCCCGGGGGCTGCAGCGCCGTCAGTGCCCACGGTCAGGGGGAGACCTGAGGGGGGCGGGCAGCAGAGGACGGGAGCAAAACTCGGGGCCGAGGTGAGGTGGGAAGAAGCGTCGCGAAGGTCAGACGTGCGGGTGAAATACGTGCGGACGCGGATGCAGGCTGAGGAGGACGCGGCGAGGGCGAGGCGCTGGGAGGAAAGGGGCGTAGGCCGGGAGGTGGAGCTGGGCTAAGCGGGCGGGACCTCAGAAGGGGCTCCGGGGAAGCCTGGGCTGGCGAGGAGGAGCAGGGGTGTGCGCGAGCAGATGCGGAGAGACCACGGGGTCGTGGGAGAAGCAAGAGGCTCCTTCCCGAGCTGAAGACTGGGGTCGGTGTGCAGCGAGGGAGGACGAGCGAGAAGCGACCGCCCGGCCAGAGGAGCCCTGACCACAGTCATGGGGTTCCAGGTTCCGCGGAGGACTGGCTTGAACCAAGAGCAGGGTTTATCTTTCAAGGCTAGGAAGGGTCCTTTGCTGGGATGTGATCTCGTTTAAGAGGAGACAAGGGGGAAGGGAGCGGACGAGGACGAAAAGGGGAGGGTCTTCTACCCCCCTCCCCACAGCCAGGCCTGGTGCTGACTCACATCGGAGCGAGCGGACAGAGTCAGCGCTGACTCACGGGCTCGGGATGGGGGTGGGAGGTTGGCGTGTGGGGGAAGGGGCGCAGCCTCTCCATCTGGCGCCTTCTCCCCCAACCTGGTTTGGAGGCCAGTGCACGGTACTTCCTGTGAGACTGAGGTTAACAAGACAGAGAGGAGGAGCCAGGTCCTGTGGCGACTCCTCGCTCAGGTCACCCCTTCGCGCTCTGTGACAGTCTCCTGTCATGCCCTTGGCCTCCTCTAGGCTCATGGCTTCAGCACCACGGAGAGCGCCAGAAGCTCAGGCCTAGGACCCTGTGGATCTCACTGCCTCAGGAACAAGAGGCAGCACCCCCACCCCACCCCCTAACGGGGGAGAGGTGTGCTAGAGTTTCCACCTCTTCCGAGTTCCAGGCTGCTATAGTTAGGATGCTTTGGGAAATTTGAGAAACTACCGTTTCTTTTTCAAATTAGTCAAAAGTTCTCCTACACCAATCCCTTAGGACCTCCACTCCCCTCCTTTCATGCTTCTGAAGTCGTTCCTAACTCTCAGTTAGGCAAATTGAGGCCTTTAGGGATTGAAACTAAGGTCTTTAAAAACCAAAGCTAGATTCACGCTTCCTTCTTTTAAGAATTCTAGGCCTTGGGGTGGTAGAGATGGCTCAGTTAGTAAAATGCTTGCCTTGTAAGCATGCCCAGCACCCATGTAAAAAGCCATGCATAGGGACTGTCTGATCTCCATCACTGGGATGGAGACAGGTATATCTCTGGAGTGAATGAGCTGAGTGGGTGCCAGGTTCAGTGAGAGACCTGTCTCAAAAATATAAAGTGGACAGCAACTAAGAAAGATACCCAGTATCAGCCTCTGGCCTCCATACACTTCACAGACATGTGCACAATACAAACATGAACACATACATGCAGGGAAGAGAGAGAGAGAGAGAGAGAGAGAGAGAGAGAGTCTACACCTCTCTCCTACTGTCCTCCCAGCTTCCAGTCTTCCTTAGAATGAATGGATGGGCCTCATCATTTTACCCCCACTGCCTGTTTCCCAGCCATCTGGCTATTCTGTGTATGTTTGAGTCTCTGCTCTTCTACAGGTTGTCTGTTTGACCGAAGACTGTGCTCCCACCTGGAAGTCTGTATTCAGGGTGAGTAAGACCCTGGCACAGGATTCAAAAGATGGGGACTCCTCCAGGGGAGTGGGAGGGGCTTACAGCAGGAGCTGAGGAACAGAGCTCTAAACTGAACGGAGTTGGTGGACAGCATGGTCCATTTGCAACCTGGACATTGGGAGGTCTTGTGCAAAAGTGCTGACCACACCACTTTTGTTCCCTTAGATGGCTTGTTTGGGCAATGCCAGGCAGGAGCGGGACAGGCACGGCCCCTTTTGCAAGTCACCTCTCCAGTTCTCCAACGCTTACAAGGTGTGCTCCGACAACTCATGTCCCAAGGTGAGGTCTGGGTACACTGGAGAAGAGAGATTGGAACTTGGTTAGATACAAGAGAAGTAAGGGGCCACCTGATCCAAAATTTTTATCTTCATGCAACTTTGTTATCACACCCACTTATAAAGCCTCAACCTCCCAGATCTTGCTGACTAAGAGGGCAAGACAAAGGTAGTGACAGGACCCTAGAGATAGACTTTTCCCACATGAGTTATCTGAAGTTGTCCATGGGAGACCTGTAGCTGAAGTTGCTGAAAGTATTCTTCAGTTTAAGACAAGTCCCAGTCCCTGGCACTATCTCTTTTAGAGATAAGAATTCTGAAGTTCTCAGGCAAGGAAGCACCCCACTCATCCAATTCATTCATTCAACAAGTATTTAGTTAGTACTTTATGTGACATGGTGTTTGGAATGTATCAAGGAATAAAGCAAAGAGATTTGTTTACTGGGGTTTATCTTTGGGGGACACAGGGAGAAAATACATGATATGGGTTGTACAATATGCGGTATGTTAAAAGCAGGAAGTTCAGTTGAATATGACAGGAGAATAAAGAAGTGGAAGTGATGAGACAGGAAGTTGCAGGGCTATGTCAGGTGATCAAGGTAGACTTCACGAGGCGATGTTGCTCAAGCAGATTTTGAGGAGCTGAGAGAGTGTGCCAAAGAAGTTATCCAGGAAAAACTGTTTCAGGCAGAACACTCTTAAGACAGGACCACATGTCTGGGGAACATGATGGAGGACAATGACTGGAGAGGAAGATGGAGTTGGGTAAGAAATAAAGGGAGACATGAATATATGGGACTTACAAGAGGATGTGTGGACATTGGCTTTACTGTGAGCAGAAGAAGAAACCATTTCAAGGCTTTGACCATCAGGATCCATGCTAATTTCTACCTTGAAAAAATTATTCTTTGCTGTTGTGTTGAGACTGCATAGATTATGAGGAGTTCAAGGTTAAAGCAGGAAGTTCATTCCCAGGTATAATAGCTCAGGTACGATGTGAGTGTAGCTTGGACCAGAGTGATGAATTCATATCATCTGGATGTGAAATATGATGTACTTGATACGGCTGTAAAAAGAGGAATGAAAAATGGCTCTGAGTCTGAGTGTAGGGATGAGATAGCACCTTTAATCCAAGTACTCATAAAGCAGAGTCAAGCAGAACTCTGAGTTTGAGGTCAGCTTGGTCTACACAGTGAATTCCAGGATGAAAGGATGAAACATAGTGTTCAAGGGGAGGCATTAATTGAGTGTAAATAGGAACACAGATAGCTCTTCTAACAGACAAAAAGGCATGGTATTCATGTTGGTAAATCCTAGACTATGAGTCATGAATAACCCAGATTATAAATCCAGACCTAAAGCAGGAAGATCACCACAAGTCCCAGGCCAGCCTGTGCTATGAAGTGAGACCCCGTCTCTAAATAAATAAATCCAGAGATGGGAGAATGGAGGAGAATGAAAGACTATTTCTGTAGAATGAGTGTGTCATCTTCTCTGAGAGCAGAGATCATGGGTAAAGAGTCAAGGAGAAGACCTGCCTCAGGATAAAATGATGCTGATAGGATGACATGATGATGAGGACAACCACACAAATGAGGGTGTGACAGGGTTACAAAACAGGTATACAGTGTTTTAGAGTTTTCTAAGCATTTTCATTTTCTTGACCACACTTTATTTTCACAACAGCCCTTGGTTCCCTCTTTACAAAAAGCTGAGGCACAGAATTAACAAAAATAGTGATGACAGTGGTGACAGCATTTGTACATTTGTTAAGAGTTCATCATGTGACAGGCACTACTCTCTCTCATGTGTTACTTTAGTTAGCACAATAATCTTTGGAGATACATGTCTCCATTTTACAAATGAGAGAAGTGAGGCTCAAAGAGAATTGATATGATGAGATGGAGGCTTAACAACTTATCCAAGGTCCCTCACTTCTTCAAGAATCAAAGCTGGAAGCTGAGCTTAGTGATGCGTGCCTTTAATCGCAGTACTCAAGAGGCAGAGGCAGGTGGATCACTGTGAGATCAAGGCCAGTCTGGTCTACATAGTGAGTTCCAGGCCAGCTGGGGCTACAGGGAGACCCTGTCTCAAAAAGAAAACAAAAGGTTGTACATGGAGGCAGGGAAGAGACAGTTCAGATCACCCACTTTGTCTCTAGCCTCCTGTACTGCCCCCTGCTCTGCCAAACCCAACACACTGCAAGAGATGGAGTGTACTCCTGATCTCCATGAGTTCTGTCACTGGACCCCAGACTCAAGGCAATTTCCCTATTCTTTCTCCTAACAGGGCTGTCCTGGCATGATGACCTCACCCAGTATGTGATCTCCCAGGAGATGGAGCGCATCCCCAGGCTTCGTGCCCCAGAACCCCGTACAAGGGACAGGTAATCAGCCTTTCTCAACAACCTCAGATCGTTGAGGCTGGTAATCTGTGGTCTCCCTGATAGGTCAGGGTGGGGTTGGGGTGGGGGCACCAATCTCAGCAGTCTCAGAAACAGGTAAAACAGGATCAAGAATAGTCACTCTGGGCTGGAGAGGTGGATAAGTGGTTACAAGCATTAAGAGCTCTTACAGAGGACCCAGGTTCAGTTCCCAGCATCCACATCGTGGCTAACAATCTTCTGTAACTCCAGTTCCAGGGAATCCAATGCCCTCTTCTGGCCACTGCATGCACATAATGCACTTACATACCTGCAGGCAAAACACATATAGACATTTAAAAAAAATAAAAAAGAATGGTCACTCAGGTATGCTCACAAGCCCAGTGGGAGCTGAGTTCTTCCAGGGATCCAGCTAAACAGGGTGGTGAATATATACTTTGAAAATGTTGAATTTTGAGTTTTAAAAATATTTTATTTATTATTATTTTTATTTCCATGTATGAGTGTATTGCCTGCATGTGTGTAAGTGCACCTGTGCCATGCAATGCCCAAGAAGGTCAGAAGAGGGCATTGAATTCTCCTGAAACTAGGGTTTCGGACCTCTGTTAGTCACCATGTGGGTACTGGGAATTGAACCCACGTCCTCTGCAAGAGCAGCCAGTGCTCTTACCCACTGAACCATGTCTCCAGCCCCAGCATTTGATATTTTAAAAGAAGTATTAGCTATCATGGACAAACTAGAGTTTTCTTGAACCAAAGTTGTTGCATATTTAGTTTCATTAATGTGTGGAATTATGTATGTGTACCACTATCTTTCTGTACTTAGGGCTTTTAAAGTCAGTGCCCAAAGAAAGGGAGTGTGGAGCTCAGATGATGACATCTGGAGAAAGAAGGCATAATGGGGATGAGGCAGAGCAGCCTTGGCTGTTTAACATATGCTTAGAGAGCAGGGTGGGAGTGCATGACATAGGGAGACAAGAACGCAGAAGCACTCTGCAGCCACAGCCTGTCTCGTCCGGCCCCAGCTGCTTCTCTTGCTCCTGTTCTCCTCTTCACAGTCCTTACCCTTGAGCTTCCCAAGCCTCTGCTGCTGTGTTTCAAAGACATACACATGGTGGCTGGGGACGTAGCTACATGGCAGAGTGTTTGGCTTGCAGACACAAGGCCTTGGATTTGATCCCTTGCTCCCCCGCACACACACACACACAATTTCTTCTACCAAAGACGTGGATATGCTTACCAAAGATGCAGACACCCTGGCCCAGGCTTGGCTCTCCAGCCTATCTCCATGCCTTCTGGGCCACCTCTCCTCCCCTGAGGAGGTCATTTCATATCTCAAGAGGACAGCTATTCTAAACTGCTGAATCTGTCTGGCTTCTGTCACATTGGCCTCATCAGATGTCTATGCCTTGCCCCACACAAACGTACAAATCTGTCTATCTGTCTGTCTATCTATCTATCTATCTATCTATCTATCTATCTATCTATCTATGTATCTATCTATGTATCTATCTGCTTTCCTCTTCAGGTCTGCTTTGCTGCCCAGGAGACCTGGTCCCGGCCCCACTGGAGAGCTACTTTTACAGGGCATCCCCACTGGCTCCGCCCCTGCTGCCCAAGAGCTTCCCCGCCCTCCAGTGGGTGGGAATGGAGCTGGGGCAGGTTCCCCTCTATCCTCTCTTCAGGCTGAGCTGCTGCCCTCCCTCTTGGAGCACCTGCTGCTTCCCCCACAGCCTCCCCACCCTGCCCTGAGTTATGAACCTGCATTGCTGCTACCCTATCTGTTCCACCAGGTGAGCCTGCAACTCTGGCCATACCTCAACCCCAATGCCCTCTCCTGACTTCTGCTCTTACCCAGGTCTCTGGTTTCCCACAGTTTGGCTCCCGTGATGGCTCCCAGAGCTCAGAGAGTTCCCCAGGGGTGGTCAGTGTTGGCCCCCTGCCCAAGGCCGAAGCCCCTGCCCTCTTCAGCAGAACGGCCTCCAAGGCCGTGTTTGGGGCCCACTCTGGTCACTCCTACGAGGACCTTCCAGGCCCCTCACCTGCTCAGCTTTTCCAGGACTCGGGGTTTCTCTACCTGGCCCAAGAGTTGCCAGTGCCCAGCAGAGCCAGGGTGCCAAGGCTACCAGAGCAAGGGGACAGCAGCCAGGCAGAGGACTCCTCAGAAGGCTATGAGGAAGGACCAGGGGGTCGTGGGGAACAGCCTGCTTCCCAAGCCATGCAACCAGGTAAATTCAGCATCCATTTCTCTGATTTGGGGACTCCTTCCTGACTGTTTAATAAAACTAGGTCTTACTGTTAACCTAGGCTGACTTTGAACTCACTTCTTAGCACAGGCTAGCCTAGAACATGCTGCAATTCTCTTGCCTCAGACTCCCGAGTACTGGGATTACAGGTGTGCACCCTAACCCTCAGCTCTCATTCACACATTTAATTGTTAACTGACAAGCTGACCCATTCAGGCTCCAGTATATATGTGGCGACAGTAGGGCATGGGCCTGGCACGCCTCAAGTGTGTTCAGGTTCTGAGAAGGGGAGGGTGTCAGTGTCCTAGTGTTTGAAAAGAATTCTTAAATGTGCTAGTCCTGTTACCCCAACTACCCATACCACCAGTTTATTGCCATCCCGAAACCCTATGTCTGGCTCCCAGCAGATGCGAATCTACAAAGACTGGCTGCTGTGCTGGCAGGCTACGGGGTGGAGCTGCGGCAACTGACTCCTGAGCAGCTCTCCACCCTTTTGACCCTGCTACAGTTACTGCCGAAGGGCACAGGAAGAAATCTTGGTGAGTGTCCAGCA
Organism: Eospalax fontanierii; assembly: GCA_035773235.1. Taxonomy (NCBI): domain Eukaryota; kingdom Metazoa; phylum Chordata; class Mammalia; order Rodentia; family Spalacidae; genus Eospalax; species Eospalax fontanierii. The sequence continues at coordinate 20,571,927 of CM069530.1, forward strand.
GGGAGGCCAGCGACTCCCAGCTCCATAGAGACCCGTCACCCCACTTCCCAAGACTACATGGAGTAACTTGGATGGTCACAGTCAAGGGAGGAGTTTTTGGTTTTGTTTTTCTTGAGATAGGCTCTTGCTGTAGCCCAGGCTGATCTTCCTGCCTCTGCCTCCAGAGTGTGGAGATTACAGGCATGCTCTACCATGCCTGGCAGGAAAGAGTTCTTTAGAGAAACAGCGTCATTACCAACAAACCATATGGAACAAAGGGGTAAGGGAGCGAACTGAGGAGTTAAGCCAGGACTAGAGGGCAGGAGTGGAGGAGATGTAGCTCAGTGATAGAGATTTGTTTAGCACGGGCAAGGCCCTGGGTTCTATTCCAGCATCAAAGAAGGGAAGGAAGGGAAGGAAAAAGGGAGGAGAAAGAGGAGGAGGAGGAGGAGGAGGAGGAGGAGGACAGCAGTATTGGAGACTCCTGGAAGACTGTGGTAGTATGAAGGAAAAGCCAATAATTAATGGATCAGGGAAGGACTCAACAAAGAACAGTTTGGGGAGCTTTGACCAGTGACACAGAGGGGAGTTAATAAAAACAGTGGCATACAGGGAAGAAGCAGAGGCACGAGGCCTTACTGAGATGGGATGTTGACAGGAAAGAAGTCACAGCAGGTAGAACCCCGCTTGGAGTTCTGGCCCTTTCTGATTTGTTAGCGAACCTTGGCCTTGACACGGTTCCCCCGACTCTTGTTATTCCTTTCTTCACAGGAGATGTAAATGTTGGAGCTGATATCAAGAAAGTGAGTTCTCAGCACCTTCCTGACCCACAAATATCCCTTTGCTGAAACCTAAATCTTATGGTCTTGGCTCAGAATCTATCCTCCAGTCCCTCATTTTAAGGAAACTGAAGCCCAGAGACTAAATCATTGCTTGTGGTTTCACTTCAACTTGATAGGACTAGAAGCAGAATTCATCTCTCTCTCTCTCTCTCTCTCTCTCTCTCTCTCTCTCTCTCTCTCTCTCTCTCATTTTATTTTTATTTATGTGTGGATGTTTGTGAGTGCCTGTGGAGGACAGAAAAGGGCATCAGATCCCTTGGACCTGAAGTTAGAGGCAGTTGTGAACTTCCCCACATGGGTGATGGGAACTGAACTCGGGTCTTCTGCACAAGCCTTAACCACTGAACTACCTTCCAGCCCCTAGAAGCCAGAATTCTTGATCCACTGCCCTTTTTACCACAGTCCTTTCAGACCATGCCCTAAGGATTCCTTCAACAAGGACTTTGGTGGCAGGCAGGCTCCATCCCTCTGTAACTGGATGAGCTTTGCTTCTGTTTTAAGTTTTGGAATTCTAGCATGTTGCACAGATCAAAAGTGTAAAAACCATTACCTTCCTGTTCACCTTCCAGCCTCACTCCAGCTTATTAAGCTCCAGTTTTCTCCCTTCCAGTCACATCCTGTGAATTCACAGACTAGATTTCACTCATACAATTCTTTCTTCACGCATTCATCCATTGATTCTCATTTCCTGGGTATGCTGTCTGTACCCACTGCATTGGTGTTGGGGTAGAAACCGAAACAGGTCCTGAACTCCACCGTGGAAAGCTCAGAGCCCAAGTTGTTGCCCCCAGCCCTTCCAGCCCAGAGGCCACACCTGCATCCTGTCTTCTAACAGACAATGGAGGAACAAAGGCAGGATGGAGACAGAGTGGAGCCTCAGCCCCCCACACCTTCCCTGCCTGGACACCCCACTGCCAGCCCCACCTCCAGTCAAGTCCAGCAGGTGCTGAGCCCTGGCTCCTCCGAGCCCCCTCAGACAGCCAGTCCTTCTGGAGTCACGCCTGTCCTGCTGGAGAAGAAGAGTCTCTTGGGCCAGAGCCAGCCCACAGTGGTAGGACAGCCTTCAGCTCGGCCATCAGCAGAGGAATATGGGTACATCGTCACAGACCAGAAGTAAGCTCTGCAGCCCAGAGGCGCTTTCTAGTCCCATGGGAATTGAACCAGCCTGTCTGGCAGGAAACAGAGGACAGGAAGGAGGTGGAGGGTAGTTCTGCCACCCTGGAGGAGACCTGTCTCAGGGACGCACTCGAGCATCCCCATTTCTCCTCCTCTGCCTGCCCCCTCGCTGCAGACCCTTGAGCCTGGCTGCCGGGGTGAAGCTGCTGGAGATCCTGGCGGAGCATGTGCACTTGTCCTCGGGCAGCTTCATCAACATCAGGTGAGGCTCCGGCTTGGTGGGGCAGCACAGGGTCCAGAAGGCAGCCTGCTCGAAGTGCTGGGGGTCGCTGGGAGGAGAGTGGATGAGTTCTGGGGTCAGGGATGTTGTTCCCAGCTCTACTAAGGGGACAGCCACACCTGGCCCTGCTGCTAGTGCCATCCCATATCTGTCATTAGACACCCGATGGGCACCCCTGGTGTCCGGAACTGATCTCTCTTTTAGAGTCTGGAGTCGCATGGGTAAGATAGTAACATATCTCCTATTTGGCAGTGTGGTGGGACCAGCCCTCACCTTCCGAATTCGCCACAATGAACAGAACCTGTCTTTGGCAGATGTGACCCAGAAAGCTGGTAAATACCACCCCAGTCTCAATCTCAGGATGAGACTGGCCCCAGCCCTGATCTCCAGGCCTACGCTGATGCTCCCTTGAAATATTCCCAGCCAGCATGGGCCTTTTCCACCACCTGACACAGCACGGATGGGGTGGAGACCACGTGGGGTGGAGAGAGCCTGACCTGCACCCTCCCTGCAGGGTTGGTGAAGTCTGAACTGGAAGCACAGACAGGGCTCCAGATCTTGCAGACAGGAGTGGGACAGGTAGGCACTAACTGGAGAATCCCTCAAAGCCCCGGAATCCTAGTTCTGCCCATAGGAGATGGAGGCAAAGGACAGGAAAACTCAAGAGTTGAGATTTCATTAATCTGGCTGGCTAGCCTCCTCAGCCAGTTCCTCCTGGTGCAGGTCTCTTTTTGACCAGCAGATGGTGCAGTGGCTCTTCCCTTTCTTAGAGGGCTAGTCCTTGCAGTACAGGCGGAGGATACCTTTGGATTCCCGGAGTAAAATCTGCAAATTCTGGTGAAAACCTTGCACAGAACAGACATTATGCTTGAAATATGTCTCTATTCTGCATTATCACTAATACCCTGTTCCGTTCTTTCTTCTTCTTCTTCTTTTTTTTTTGAGACAGGGTCTTCCTGTAACCCCAGCTGGTCTGGAACTCATTATGTAGACCAGGCTGGCCTTGATCTCACAGAGATCCTCCTGCCTCTGCCTCCAGAGTGCTAGGATTAGCACGTGCCACCGTGCCTGGCTCCTGTTCCATTTTTGATGAGAGCTGCACCACAATTTCCCTGCTGTGTCTCTGTGGGGTCACCTAAATCCTCTGGCACTTGAGCTGACTGGGTGGGGACAGGGAGGAAGCTGTGCGCCCTTCTGCTGGTTACCTCCATTCCCCTGATCGAACAGCTTTACCGCAGGTGTCATAGTAAGGGTCAGGGCTCAAGGTAGGAGTGAAGAACAACTCCTCAGTCTCCCCTGCCACCATGACCCTGACTCTAACCTTGTTTCCACAGAGAGAGGAGGCAGCTGCAGTCCTTCCCCGTCCAGCCCATGGCATCTCGCCCATGCGCTCAGTGATGCTTACTCTGGTGGCCCTGGCAGGTGTGGCTGGGCTGCTAGTGGCTTTGGCAGTGGCCCTGTGTATGCGCCACCATGCGCGCCAGCGGGACAAGGAGCGTCTGGCAGCGCTAGGGCCTGAGGGGGCCCATGGTGACACCACTTTTGAGTACCAGGTGTGTAGGTGAAGAGGCTTATGGAGAGAAGGAAATGTAAGGGGCTTGAGAGGCCCTGGCAAGGAAGTTGTGGGGCACTTTTGAATGGATAGGAATTAGGAATGGCTGGCTCCTGAGAGTCTTCTCAATGCTATGATTTTGGGGTTATGAGATTCTACTCTGTGATCTCTAAGGTCGTCATAAGCACCCTTCAAGCAGGAAAGAATGAAGGCTAAATGAAGATCTTATTCACAGGATATGGGTTTCATTCAAACTCAAAGATAAGCCTAGAAGCCCAGACTTGAATCCATGGCCCTGTTTGTTTGTGTGTGTGCTGGAGACTGAACCCTAGGTCTCATGCATGCTGTACATGGACTCTACTACTAAGCTATATTCCCAGCACTGTGGTCTTTTCTAAAGGCTCTAGGGAACTTTGGGCCCCACCTGATCCTTCCTCTGCAGGACCTGTGTCGCCAGCACATGGCCACAAAGTCCCTGTTCAACCGGTCAGAGGGTCAACCAGAGCCTTCTCGGGTGAGCAGCGTGTCTTCCCAATTCAGTGATGCAGCCCAGGCCAGCCCCAGCTCCCATAGCAGCACACCATCCTGGTGCGAGGAACCTGCCCAGGCCAACATGGACATCTCCACAGGACACATGATTCTGGTCAGGAAAGGGCCCAGGCCCAGAGTGGGGAGGGAACAGGATGGCAGGAGAGGCAGGACGGGCAGTGTGGGCCAGAGCCAGGCTGTGGTGCTCCTACAGGCATATATGGAGGACCATCTGCGGAATCGGGACCGTCTGGCCAAGGAGTGGCAGGCACTTTGTGCCTACCAAGCAGAGCCAAGCACCTGTGCCACCGCGCAGGGCGAGGGTAACATCAAGAAGAACCGCCATCCTGACTTCCTGCCCTGTAAGTGAGTGACAGGCCAGCCTCTGCTGAGAGTAATTCAAGGTTATGGGGAGGGGGCTGGGCTCCTGGTTCAGGCTGAGTGGAAGAGGCCTGATGCCAGAAGGCCATGTGGGGGTCTGTGCAGATGATCATGCCCGAATCAAGCTGAAGGTGGAGAGCAGCCCTTCTCGGAGTGATTACATCAACGCCAGCCCCATTGTGAGTAGCTCTGACTCTGGCTCCTGCCTCGCCCGTCTGTCCCGCCCCTCTTCACTCCATTCCCTGTGCTCACCCCCAACTTCAGCCAAGGCCCTAAAACTGCAGTGTCTGTATCCTGACATTGAACTAACTATGGGCTTCACAGCCTACCAGAGACGCTGACCCACTCCCGACCAAGCCTCTATGGGGCACCTCCTATCTTAGCTCATGATGTACCCTCTCTACCTCTAGATCGAGCATGACCCTCGGATGCCAGCCTACATAGCCACACAGGGACCTCTGTCCCATACCATCTCAGACTTCTGGCAGGTGCACTCTGGGAGGGGGATTTTCTAGGGGTTAGAGGTCCTTGGGGCCAACCAGGGCCAGAGAGGCTAAGGGAGTTTACCTGGATCTCTGTTCCTAGATGGTGTGGGAGAGTGGCTGCACTGTCATTGTCATGCTGACCCCACTGGTGGAGGATGGTGTGAAGCAGTGTGACCGCTACTGGCCAGATGAAGGCTCCTCCCTCTACCACGTATATGAGGTCAGCAGGACCCCACAGCAAGGGCACACTAGGAGTGGGTTAGGTGAATGGTGACCTAGGCTCTCATATATGAACGCATATGCGTCCTGTATATTCTGTCCTGTCTCCATCAAAAGGGATCAAATTTGTAGGGACTTCGATAAAATGAAGCTCAATGAGTATGTGAGGTTGGGAAAATAAACATCTCCAAAGACAGAGATCAAGACCCCCTTTGACTGATTCTAACATAGCTGTGAGCTTCCTGGTGACCAAAACAAAGAAAGAAACACCCTCAGTGACAGGTTGATGTGAAAAAGAAACAGATTTGTTCATTAGAAGAGAAAATAGGTAGGAAGTGGGCCAAGGCAAGCAGGGGAAGGAAGAAAACTTGAACTGCCCCCATAGGACAAGAGAGCTTAAGAACATAAAGTGGAGCTGGAGAGATGGCTCAGTGGTTAAGAGCACTGGCTGCTCTTACAGAGGACCCAAGTTCAGTTCCCAGCACCTGTCTTTAACTCCAATTCCAGGGTGTCTATACCCTCTTCTGGCCTCCACAGGCATTGCATGATACCACCACACTTTCATACATGCAGGCAAAACACTCATTCACATAAAATAAAAATAAAGAACATATAGTTGGACTGTGGATATGGCTCAGTCAGTAAAAGTGCACAAGCAAGAGCGACCTTGTGACCATGTAAAAGCTGGCCACGATTGCCCAGTCTACATTCAACCTTAGCACTGACAGAACAGAGATGGGCACATCCGGGACCATGTTGGTTAGCCAGGCTAGCCAGTCTGTGAGCTTTGGGTTCAGTGAGAGACCCAGTCTCAAAAGATAAAGTGGAGATCCATAGTGGGAGACCCTTGAGGTCGGGCTACACAGACACACACGTTCCTCATTGCCAAGTTTGATGGCCTCTCTCTCTCTCTAAAGCGTTTTATTGGTCCTGCCTTGGTTCAGATATATTATGAAATTTCATCAAAGTTTTTGGAACATAAAGCTGACACTTCTGAGGAAGGAGAAACCCCGCCCTCAAGAAGCTCACAATGATAGCTGTGGCTGGGTGGGGATGCTAGCTGTGCTTAACAGTAAGCTGACAGCAGTCAGGATTCTGGGGACTGTTGATGAGGGCCAGTGAGTACACTTTCTGGAGGATTTAGGATTTGAACTCTCTGGGAGGCGGGAAGCTTGAGAGAGCCGAGGAGATCGCGAGGAGCGTGTGCGCAGACCCGGAGGCTCCACTCAGGCCCAGACGGGTCATCAACAGGTGAACCTGGTATCTGAACACATCTGGTGCGAGGACTTCCTGGTGCGCAGCTTCTACCTTAAGAACGTGCAGACTCAGGAGACGCGCACGCTCACGCAGTTCCACTTCCTCAGCTGGCCAGCAGAGGGCACTCCGGCCTCCACCCGGCCGCTGCTGGACTTCCGCAGGTGAGCCGGGCGGGTGCCGCCTGGGGCCCCGGATCCTCGCCCTTGACCTCGGTCTCCTCCACCGTTCTCTCACCCCCGAATCAGGACTCACGCTCTGGCCGAGCCACCCTGCCCTTGTCGCTGCTGTTCTGGAGTCTCCGTCTCTCTCCCTCTTTCTCCCGGCGCCTTCCACGTCTGGCTCCGTTGCCTAGAAAGGGGGCGCCTCTGCTGTAGCTAACCCCTCTCCTCCCTCCGCTGCACCCGGCTTTGGTTGATTTCACGCCTCTCGCCTCTGCCCGGCTTTCCCCGCCCCGTCCCTCTCCGGTGTCTGCGCAGCCTCTTTTTCCTCCTTCTTGGTTTTGGGGAGGCTTTTTTTGTTTTTCTTTTTAAAATTTCTCTTTCGCTCTCGTCTCCCTTATCACTCTTGGTGTCACTGCCTTCATTTCTCCTTGCACCTCTCTGTCCTTTCTTCCCTCCCTCCCTCCCTCCTTCCTATTTTCCCTTCTCCCCTCACAGCTGCCAGCATCATTGTTTGTGGTCTGCCACCAGTGTTTGACCCCGGCTGCATAGTCACCAAAGTGGTCATTGACAGCTGTGTCACCTGCACGAACAGAGCAGACAGGCAGGTGTGCCAGGCCTGGGAAGGGACAGCCTGAAGGCTGCTTGGAGACCTGGAAAAGCACTGAGATTGCCACAGGAGGAGTTCTATGGGAAAGGGACAGGGAAGGGCTGAAATAGAAGCTAACAGAGGGACTTAGCCTATTGCAACGCCAAGACCAGGCCAGGTGCCCAGTGTCCTCTGCCTTTCCCCACAGATGGGTAGCTAAGAAGCCTGCCTCTAGGAGCAAGGGTCCCACTGCACTCAAGTCTTCTGCTCCACTGTCCTGTGCCAGGCTAGCCTTTAGTTCCAGGCAGAGGAGCAGAGCAGAGTTGGAATGGAGACTGGGTAGTTTCTGAGCTGGGTCCCTGTAGCCCGAGGCACATCTTGAAGGTGATATCAGGGTATTAAACTATCTCCTTTGTTCCACATTTTAAAAATTCTAACTCAGAGGGACTGGAGAGATGGCTTGGTGGTTAAGAGCACCGGATAGACCCAGCTTCCATTGTCAGCACCCACATGGCAGCTAACAACTGTCCGTAAACCCCAGTTCCAGGGGATCCAATGCTCTCTTCTGACTTCCATGGGCACTGCATGACACGGGTGCACTTATATACACGCAGGAAATACACTCAATACCCATAAAATAAAAATAATAAATAAAATATTTTTAAGATTCTAGCCAAGTGAGGTGGCACATAAGTAAAAGAATGGACAGAGCTAGGGATGTAGTTCAGTGGCACTTGCCTAGCAAGCACAAGGCCCTGAGTTCAAACCTTGTTACTGGATAATGATAATAATATTTTAAAAAATTATTCTGGGCTGGAGGTGTAATTCAATGATAGGGCATGGGTTTTAAAAAAACAAATAGCAAAGTTCCTGATAGAGCCACTGCATAGATCTGCTTTAAGGCCAAACAGATAAGTTTAGCTGTTTAGCCCCTGTGACTTAGGTTAGAATGATAAAAAAAAATTCAGTTGTTATATGATTATCTAGAATAAATTCATTATTGCTTAATAAATGCATTTTGGTGAGGGTCCACCAGAAGGCAGTAAGATTAGTAAAAGAGGGCTTAGCAAGAGACTGGAGAAAATTTCTTACAGCCCCTCTGTTCCCTCCCTGTGAAACGAGGATGCTGTCACAGGACACAAAAGGACAAAAGGTATCAAATCTAGCTAAGTATGAATCACGGCAAAGGCTGAGTTGGCTCTGCAGGCTGGTTATTGTCACCATTCTAAGAGGATAGGAACCACTGTGGAGACAACCATCCAACTCTGGCCTTCTGATGCACCCACCAATGTGCGTGACAACCACACTCATGCCCATAAAACCACTCAAAGGGTTGGAAAGATGGCTCAGTGGGTAAGAGTGCTTTGCTGCCCAAGGATGAAGACCTCCCTTGGATAGGTCCCACAGAAAAATATGGGCATAGCAGCAGACATGCCTACAACCCCAGCTCTGTGGGTGAGCAGAGGGAGGAGGGTGTCTGGGGCCTGATGAATTATTCTCTCAAAGGACTAAGGGAAAGAATGACAGAACAGGACACTCAGCATCCTCCTCTGGCTCTCACAAATGGGCACCCACCCACATGTACCCACATACACACAAATGTGCACCCACCTCCCATAGAGACCCCTTAAGTTGCCTTATTGGAGGACCTCTAAGTCCCAAGCTTCTCTAAAACAATCCAGTAACCCCTAAGAAGGTCTCCCCTAGTCCTGGTGCAGAGGGGGTGCCAGGAGCCTAGAGAAGACACTCAAAGCAGGAAGGCCATAGGGTCAATGGAAGATTAGGCAGGACGACAAATGGAGGGAGACACTCCCTGCTCCTTGCTGAGCCGTGAGGAGACAATCTCAGGTCCAAATGAATCCTAAGTCTGACTATAACCCAGCCACAGAATACCTCACTGAGGTAAGACTGATCCTGGGAGACAAGCAGCCATGTGTAGAGTAGAGAGGTCGTCCTCTGCTGGCCAGAGGAACACTGTGCCCAGAGCAATCTAACACCAGGGCTAGTGGACCACTAGGTATTTGATGGAAAGGGAATGACTTTGGTGGCTGTGAAAGAGCAGAGCCAACTAGAGCTGTGGAAGTCACCAGAAAGCCTGCCTCCAACAGAGACACTGGTTGCTATCATCCTGTATTATTATTAACTGTCATTTATTGAGCACCTACGGTTTTCAGGTTGTTCCTGTGGATCATCTCATATCATTGCTCAAGAACCGCTATAAACAAGGTCACTATTCTTGTCATCTTCTATTTTATAGATAAGAAAACTGAGGTTCTAAGACATTAAATCCGTTATTCCAAGTTCATAGCTTGGACACATAGCTCCTAAGTGACAAAGCAAGCCCAGAGTCATGCACACCAGATCTGGTCCTTTGTCTCCAGTCCTGATTCCTTTCCTCTAGGAGTCAGGTTCCACCCTGTTTGTAAGTCGGGGAGAGAAGAAAGCCAAGCCAGTGGCTGTATGCTCAGCTCCAGGGTCGCTTTCTCTGCCGGTGTCTCCTGACCCTCATGCTCGCTTCTCATTGCAGGAAGGTGAACAAGTGCTACCGAGGCCGCTCCTGCCCCATCATAGTGCACTGCAGGTGAGTGGGGACCAGACAGAGACCTGGGCTGGGACCCTCCTGATTCAACACCCCCTTCTGGTCCTATTCCTGTGCACAAATCTTGGGGACACTGTCTGTCTCTTCATGTTGGTGAACAACAGCCACAGGCCAGATCTGGTACTCCCTGTCTTTAATGGTCCATGTGTTAAGAATAGCCAATGCAAAAGCCCAGAGGAATGTGCACCCACAGAGTTAGAAATGTTTGCTCGTTGGCTCTTTCTACAGAGGGCTGAACAGAAGCCTGACCCCAGGCTGGAGAGGGTCAGTCCCATTCCATCCTGCTGCCTCCACTGGACAATGGCTGTCCTTTCCAGGGGTCCCCATGCCTAGAGACATGCCAGGACTTACAGGCCTGTCACTTAAGGCTTCTGACCTCTCCTGGCTCACTCATGCCCTTCCCAGGCCAACCCTAATGATCAGTCAGTGTCCCCACCCCAGCCTCCATGCCGCTCCTTCCTGCCTGGTCAGAGCTAAGCTTGTTACCAACCTCTATTTCAGTGATGGTGCGGGAAGGACGGGCACCTACATCCTTATTGACATGGTCCTGAATCGCATGGCCAAAGGTAAGGGCTATGCCCACAGCACCCACAGCCCCGGTTCCCTCGTGTCTCCCCAGCACCCAGGAGAGTTCGCTGGGGAGCAGTGGCCACACACCCAGGCTTTGCCTATCCTCTGAGCAACCCACCCCAGGATGCTCAGGCTTTCTGGGACCTGTCCTCCCCTGGACACCCCTGAGCAGCCCCTCTCCCACCCCATCCCCAGGAGTGAAGGAGATTGACATCGCTGCCACCCTGGAACATGTCCGGGACCAGCGACCTGGCCTCGTCCGCTCTAAGGTGATCATGTCTCCCTGCCTGTCACTAGCAGCTTCCCTCCCTAAGCACCTTCTTCTTGGTCACCCTGATGAGACCAGCAGCAGCCTGTCCCTTCCACTCCCCCCAGGAAATTCCCCTCCTCCTAACCTCCGTGATCCTCCATCCCTGCAAGATCCCCTGGAGCAGGAGCAGATGCCCAGCTTCTCCTAACTCTTTCTACCACTGGTCTCTCACAGGACCAGTTTGAATTTGCACTGACAGCCGTGGCAGAGGAGGTGAATGCCATCCTTAAGGCCCTGCCTCAGTGAGCCCAGCCTGGCCTTGGCTCCCCCTGCCTGCGTGAGCATTTGTCTGTACACCCCTATTCAGACCCCATCACCTGCCACCTTGCCCATCTTGGACATGCCAGCCCTTTCTCAACCCAGTGTGGAAGGGAAGGGGAACAGAAGGCTCAAGGCTGCCCAGCCTCATACATGCCAGAACCAGGGCAGCCAGGGGAAACTGGCAGCAGCCATGAGGAGTGGATACCAGGAGTGAATGTGCCTGAGCCCATCCGAGCTCCTAACCCCCTTTCCTATGTGCTGGATGCTCCCACCCAGTGTGTGTCCCCCCAGCCTGTGGTATGTAGACAGAGCAGGATGAGAGGGCCCCCAACTTCCCCAGCTCTACCACTACTGGCCTGCTACCTTGACCCTGCTCAACCCACCTCCTTCAAGCATAAGAGAACATTTCTAGAAAAATCTACTTTTGTATCAATGTGAATAAAGTTAGTGTGTTGTCTGTGCAGCTGCAACCCAGACGCCTGTGTAGTTCTACCTGCTCAGCTTCCAGCCACCAGCTGCAGCCTGGGTCTGAGCTAGTCCAACCTGTCTTCTCTGGGAGATGCTGAGCTGCAGAGGTGACTCTCCTTGGTTTTAGAAGTATCTAACAATGAGGTTTCTGGGTGTGGCTGCAAGGTTCCAAGGTGTCGTGCACATATTAGTTTTATCTTTATAAAATCATGACCAATGACTCACCCCGTTGTACAAAGAGGGTGCAGCGTGGCCCTGGCTGAAGACCTATGACTTGTAAGTGGCGCAGACAGAACTAGAACCTGGGCAGCAGGGCCTTCTTCCGGCCTTTCCTGTTCTTAGGCTGCTGCTTCAAGCCCTTCAATCTTGGGAATGACATTTGTGTCACACAGGACTGAAGTTAGGGCTGTGGCGGTGATCCACCCAGTGCCTGCCATACCTCAGGTGATACCACAGCCGACTCTGGCAGAAGGTGCCAGGACATGCCTCTGCCTGCAGGAGGGAGATACCTTCTCCCTTTGGCCCTGCCTGTCTTAGAACTCTCAGAGCTCTTCACCCTTACCGTGATCTTGGTGTTCCTCCAAGAAGTCCTCCCCTGTGTGTCATGAGGAATCTTCAAACCAGTGACAGACACATAAATGAGGCAAGGTGAGCCTAGGGTTTGGGGCCACTTGCTCATGCTGAAGTTCAAATGAAAAAGCAGGTGAATACCATCTGCTCTGGGTAGGGAACAAATGGGCCTCCTATCATCTGTGCTCTGTTGACATTCAGCTCCATTTGCTCCACATCTCAAGGCCAGTAGTGGGCAAACCACCATTTTTCAAATTTCAGCAGGTGCTCAGGATGGAAGCTTAGAATTCTTTCAGCATAGGCTGCTGTTTTTACTTGAGAAAAACACTAGGCCTTCTGACCACCAGAGGCAAAGCTAAGAGTGAGTCCTGGGGTGGGAAGCTGGATGTGCAGGGCAACATGAAGGTGCTGGTCCTATGTCTGGAAACATGAGGCGGGGACCTGGCTCCTTCTCCATGGACCTGGACCCTGGGTAGGGTGCCATTCCACATGCCTCTGGCTCATACCTCTGGCTGTGAGTCAGTGATATCTGGTGAGGGGCTTAGTCTAGTGCCCTCTGGTGCTGTTTAAGTTTTACATGTCTTCATCAGTTCTGTGCTCCAATCAACTCTTAACTTCGTCTATGCTGCAGAGGACTGGGAGGTATATCCCTTACCAGAGGGACCTTCAAGGAAAAGCTGGTGAAGGATCCCCTAGAGGTGAGGGTCAAGAATTTAAGCACTTCTTAGGGACCTACAAGAAGTTGGGGGAAGAGGAACCTGATCAAAAAGTAAACTGCTACCTACTGGCGAGGCTTGTGCCTCCAGCTATAAGAGAAGTTTTGAGGCCTAAAGTGTTATCTGATGGTCCCAGAAGGTCCCTCTCAGGCCACCTCGGAAAGGAAGGACACAGGGCACCAAACTCTCAGAACTCAGCTTTATTGACTTCTAGTTTCCCTCAGTCTGAGCTCAGCTCATCTGGCTTTTATAGGTCTGTGAGACTCGATGTTACAGGAGCTGGCCACAGCCTGTTCCACCAAGCCCCTCCCTGGCCTTGGGGTCCCCAGGCAGAGAGGAGGAGAGGTGGCTCATGGAGGATGATGGAGAGAAAGAATGGGCAGCAGGGTCAGAGGCCAAAGAAAGCCATTCAAGCAACAGCATGTCCGGCACTCCCATTGCATGCCAATCCCAGCCACACACACTCCAGCCAAGGCAGCCTTCTCTTCCAGGTTCTGCCAGCCCACAGCCATCAGCCTTCCAGGACCACACCCTGCGTACTCAGTCCACTGCCCCACGGGCTTGTTCTTAGGACCCCAGACTGCCCACAGGAAAATGACCTCTCCCAGATGCTACAGGACTCTGGTCTGCCCGCTCCAACCTGGGGCTAGCAAGAAGTGTCAGGGGAACCAAGGCACTTGTGCTTCCCCTTCATCCACAATTCTCACCAGCCCTGCCAGGGACAAGCTGAAAGACAAGCTCTCCCAGTCTAGAGAGAGTGACAGGCTGGCCAGAGCTCCAGCTACATATCCCAAGAGACACAGCTCTATAACCAAGCACCACTTCCCTTGGGATAAGAGCTAGAAGAAATGAGGCCAGGTGCAATGCATTCTGGGACTTGTAATCCACAGGAGGCAGTACTAAAAACCCAGGCAAAAATTCAGAGGCTAAGACTATGGATGCCGCCCATTTGGCCCCCACCCACCACCCAGGCCCCAGCTCTACACTGAGCACAGGTGAGGGAGAGGAATGTGGTGTTCCCTCCCAGCACATGGGGGAGGGCGCTGTCCTGTTGGAGCTGTGCAGCAACTCTGGATCCAGGATATCCAGCTCAGAACACATCTGGGGAGAGAGCAGGGGTGGGTGACAGGAGAGAGGGTCAGCAGCAAGCAGGTGGAGGATGGAGCCGAGCTGTGCACCTAGGCTGGCCTTGTGGCTGCTCCCTGAGCCCTTATGCATGGTGAGCAAGTGGTACAGACACAGTCCCCACCTAAGCCTCCCGCTGGGTCACCCTGGCCCTGTCCCACCTCTCCAGGGGTAGCCAGCCTCACCTCTGCCTAGTCCCATGGCCAGGGCAGGCTGAGGCAGCAAGAAGGGAAGAGGAGTGGGCTCCAGTTGCGACTCTGGAGGGCTGAGAGGCTCCCGCCCCACCTAGCTAGCCTCTCCAGAAGACCTCATGGCCCCACCGGCCCCAGCATCTTCCTGGGCACACTGAGGCTTTTCAGAGAAGGAAGGAGAAGAGAGTCCTAGCCAAGCAGCAGTGAAAGCAAGCGATGCGGCCCGCACGGAGTTGCAGAGAGCAGAGTGGAAGGAAGAGCAGCACCAGAAGGCAAGCAGAGATGGGTGGGTGAGAGCTCAACTCTACACAGAAACTGGGGGTCTGCAGCTGTGCAAGGATAACGGAGACTCCGCTCAGCCTGCACTGTTCCACAGGGGAGCTGCCCATGCAGGCTCAGAACATGCCAGGCCAAATCCTCCTTCCTTAATAGCATCCACAACACAGGTGGCAGACAACCTGGGCACAAAAGGCCCACCCCATACCACTAATGTCCCCCAGCAACACCCAATCCAACCAGAGCCTCTGGGCTTCTCAGGCCAGTCCATGGCCCTCATGCCCCTAACCCTGGGTTTTACCCAGAAACCTATCAGCCCTGGAGAGAACACAACAAATCCCAGGTCCACACTCGAGGACGGTGGCTCTGGGAGGGACTTTCGGAGGGACAGAGAGTTTGGGCTCCTGCAGCTCGGGCCACATTCCACTCTGCATTCCTGACAGTGGTGCTGAACCTGAGTCAGGACCTGAATCAGGTCAGGCAGGACCTGGTGTTCAGAGGATGAGGCAGCGAGAAGCCTTCTCCTCTGGGGACGGGCTGGGTTTGGCTGCCTCACCCCTCGCCCCCTTATGGGTGCCCCCCATGTCAGGATCTCGGTGCTGGGCCTTGGGCCGTCGCTGCTGCACCCCCCGCCCACCTGCTGGCTTCTGCCCAGCCGCTTCCATCTCTGATAAGCTGTAGGCCATGGCAAGCTGCAGATCCTCATCCTCAGAGAGGTCGCTGTCAGAGGGACGGGAGGCAGGGGTCTGCCGGACCTGCGTGCCCCCCAACCTGGAGGTGACTGAAGGCTGCTGCTCACGACGGCTCAACTCCAAGCCCAGTGCCAGGTCATCTGGGACACCTACAAGAGTCAGAGCCACCATAAGGCCCCAAAGCCAAGCTATTACACCACCTCACACAGTAACAACCCTGACCACTTACAGCCTATCTTTGGAAATGCACTCATGAGTTAGGCCCCTAGGTGGTTACAAGCATGGAAAAATACTCAAGCTTCCCAGGTGTAGCTGTATCTCCTTGGACACAGTACCCAACCCTGACCCTATGCCTTCTTTCCCTTGTCTATGACATATGAAGAGGACGCACACATACACCAATTTTTTGCAATGATTAAATATGATAATCTATGTAAAGTACTTGGCATAGTGCTCAATGCTGGCAGGTAAGTGGTTAGTCAAGGGGCAATCCTGGGAGGTGTGATACTTTGGGAAGAGCTATGTCCCAGGAATCCTGTATCACGCATGAGTTTGATATCCTGGGCTGGGACTGTAACTCAGTGGTACTGTGCTTGCCGAGCATGCATAGCGCTGTGGGTCTATATGCCAGCACCAATACACATACACACCAGAGTTTGACTCCTGGCTTACTTGACCCCTTCTGTGTGACAGAAAGGAGTCTTGAACCAGAGACTACTAGGAAGTGAGTGTCATTTAAACATGCTTCAGCTCAATCTCCTCAAATAAAAACTGGGTAAATACTCAAAAACTGCTCTGCTTCCTCTCATGCTACAATAAAAATACAGGAAGAGGACTGGGGAGATGGTTCAGTGGGTAAAGTGCTTGCTGTGCAAGCATGAGGACCTGAGTTTAAATCATCAGGATCCATGTAAAAGCTGGGTGTGGCAGTGCATGACTGTAATCCCAGTGCTAGGTGGCAGACACAGGAGGATCTCTGGGGCTTGCTGGCCAACTATTCTAGCTGAATCTGTGAGCTCCGGGTTCAGTGAGAGACCCTGTCTCAAAAAATAAGGTGGGGGGGGGGGGAAGGACATGAAGTTGCGAAAGGAACATGAAAGGAGGTGGTCCTGAGAGAAGCTGGAGAGGAGGAGCTGGGGAGGCAGATACGATTAAAATACATTGTATGCATTATGAGATTTTCAAAGAATAAAAATGAAGACTATATATTATATAATATAATGTAAAAATAATAAAACATATATTAAGAATTATTATATATTGTAACATATAAATATTACATATTTTTTAAAACATGGAAAGCAATAGAGGAAGACATCTGACATAGACCTCAAGCACACTCATAAGTGTATACACATAGGATACACACACACACAGAAGAAAAAAAGGGGGTGGGAGGAACGCACAGTGGGACTGTATATGTGTGTGTGCTTTAAAAGAATGAAATGTGCCAGGGACAATGGTGCACCCCTTTAATCCCAGCACTTGGAAGGCTGAGGCAGGAGGATCTCTGTCAGATCAAGGCCAACTTGGCCTACATTGTGAGTTCCAAGCTAGCTGGGGCTACAGGGAGACACTGTCTCAAAAAAAAAAAAAGAACGAAGCAGGGGCTGGAGACATGGCTCAGCACTAGCTGCTCTTGCAGATGCCCTGGATTTGGTTCCTATCATGTTGATGATCATTAGCTGGCCATCTGAACTCCTCTGCTCCCCTAGGCCCATCCCAAGGAGGATGCCCCTATGGGCTGCGCTTCCTGCCGGGACCTAGGTGCTGGAGGCCTGACTCACCATTGATTGAGACTGATTTCAGCTGCCCATCCTCTTCCACTTCTACCCGTTCCTGCCCATTCTCCATGATTCTGTGAAGACAGCACAATTCAGTCAGTGAGCAGACCTGGTCCAGGCTCTGACCACTACGGTGGACATGGCAGACTCTATGTGCACACAGCTCTTGCCTCCACCCCTGGCCCTCAGGCCTCTCCACCAGAAGGGGCCCTCACCTGCGTGTGGTGATGCGGCGTCCTTGGACAAAAGTGGTAGACGTAGAAACAGAGCGAAAAGCACCAGCCCCAGGACTGAAGGAGAAAGACGAGGAGGAGAAATCTGGTGTTGGAACAAAGGAGGTAGAGGGGAGGCTATGAGAGGGAGGCTGCAGCTGCCTACCACCGTCACCAAGAGCAGGGGCCTCAGGGTCTCCCTCGAACCTGGCCAAAGGAGAAACAGCAACGAGCAAAGACAGAGATTCCAGGAATCAGAGTTTGCAAAAACAGAAAGGGCAGTGCTTACCAGAGTGCCCAGGAAAGGAGGAAGAGAAGGTAAAGAAGGGGCCCGAGGGCCGGGAACCCCGGTTCTGAAGCTCTGAGAAGGGACCCAAATCATCTGCAAAAAGTAAGCAGATTATTAGTTATCAGTGAAGATATTCCACACCCCCCAACAAAAACTGTGGCTTAAAATTGAGCTCCAAGGGATCTAATGTCCTCTTTTGGCCTCTGTGGGTACCACACTCATGTACACAAACTCTTTCTCTTTCTCTCATACACAATATCTCTCTCTCTCTCTCTCTCTCTCACACACACACACACAATCTAAAAACCAAAACCAAGATTCTATTTTTTTTACCAGTAGGCATCATTGCACATGCCTGTAATCCCAGCACTTGGGAAGGAGGGGAATGAGGATCATGTTGGAAGCTAGCCTGGGCTACATGCCTCTACCTCCCATTTTTTTCTTTGAAAAGTTTTTTGAGATAAGGTCTCATGTAGCCCAGGCTAACTTCCAACTTGATAGCCAGCTGAGAATGATCCTGGGCTACACGAGAGCCTATCTCTCAAAAGACTTTTCAAAGAATTATAAATTAGTCTCATCAGAAACAGAGGGAAAATCAGAATTGTATTTAGTTGGAGCTGTAGATACAGGCAATTGTGAGCTGATATAGGTGCTGGGAATGGAACTCAGGTCCTCTGCAAGAGCAGAATGTACTCTTAACTACTAAATCATCTCTCCAGCCCTCAAAAAAGAATCTTCTGATTACCAGATTTATTTTTCTGTGGTGCTGGGGATTGAAATCAGTGTCCCATACATGCTAGATAAGCACTCTATCACGGAGCTCCATCCTAGCTTCCTAGCTCTGTCATTTGCCACATGACTCTGGGCTACTTAGTGTGTCTTGGTTTTCTCAGCTGAATAAAGATGACTCACTTCTCAGGATTTACAAAAGAACTTGGGGGTATAGAGTTCTTGAGATGTATTAATCATTCCCCAAACTGGTATCTGTTGTTATATGTAACGCTACTATAGATATCACATGACATTTTGAGTCTTGCTCCCCTGGTGGCTGTTGTGGAGGTTTAACAATGTGTTCTTGTTGTCATTTAATAAGGCCAGTGTGTGAAGAGTCACTAGTGGGTCACATGGGTCCTGGCATGTGTGAGGTTCTGTCTCAGCTCTCACTGGGCTCACGCCTACAACCCAAAATCTTCTGTAGAATTCCAATTCCCTTTGAGCCTCTAGCCTGAGATATCTCAGAGGTTGGAGGACTGGCCTGAAGGGGTGAGTTGAACTTATCTTGACTATACACACCAAATAGCTCTGCAAAAGGGTCTCCACTCCCAAAGAACTCTCGGAAGACTTCCTCAGGGCTACGAAAGGCGAAGGTGAAGCCAGGCCCCATGTTGCCAGTTTCTGCTGGGGAGGGACCAGTTCCTGGAGGAGAGGCAAGATGAAGAGGGAGCTGAGGGTGTACATCTGACCCTGAGCCAGTGGACCCCTCCTAAGATGTGGCCAGAAGCCTCAGTAAGAGCATGTTCTACAAGAATATGCCTGTCCCTCCTCCCTAGCCCACTCCCTCCTCCCTGGCCCTCCTCCCTGGTCCACTCCCTCCTCCCTAGCTCACTCCCACTCCCTCCTCCCTGGCACCCCACCACTCCACCTACCTGCCCCAGTCAGCCCTTCCCGGCCATAGCGGTCATAGATCTCCCGCTTGTGCTCTGGAAAGAGAGACCTGATCATTTCCCCTCCCTCAGGACTATGACCTCCCATCCCAGGCTAGAACAAGCCTCAGTGGATTGCCCAGAGGATGCCACTGGGGGGCAGCAGGGCGTCCAAGGTATATGATTTTAGCAGCAGTTTCACACAGCTGGTTCCTTCTCATCTGTAAAACAGATGCACTAAAATACAGCACCTGCCGTTCTCCTTTGGCATGTTCGCAGTGTGTAACATGTCTGTGCATTTACTTGGTTAGTGTCAGGCTTCTCTGACCAGAATATGATAAACCCTCAGGATAAGGACAGGGCCTGCTCGTCCTCTACTGTGTCTCTAATACCCCCCAAATGCCTGGCACAATAACCACTTAATGAATACTCTCTGGGAGTGGTTTGTGGTGTTTTGTTTAGTTGTTTTGTTTGAAGACAGGGTTTCACTCTGTAGACAGGATAGTTTCAAACTCACAGCAATCATCTTGCCTTAGCCTCCCAAGTGCTGAGAGTACAGGTGTAAACTACCACCCACAGCTGAGAGAGAGAGAGAGAGAGAGAGAGAGAGAGAGAGAGAGAGAGAGAGAGAGAGAGAAAGATTGATTCATGTAGCCCAGACTGGCCTCGAACTAGAAAAGTATTAAAGAAAGCACTTGAGCTTCTGATTCTCCTGTTTCTTCCTACTAAGTGCTAGTATTACAGGCATGGACCGCCATGTCTAATTTATGCAGTGCTAGGATCAAACCCAGGGCCTCACGTACACTAGGCAAGCACTCTATCAACTAAGCTACATCTTGCAGCCCATTGGTAGCTATTATTTGAGGTTTATATGCTTATTGAGACAAGATCTCAGTATATAGCCCAGAGTACCCTTGAACTTGACTCTCCTGCCTTACCTCCTGAGTACTAGGCTTACAGTCATATGCAGCCAGAATATTTTCTGAATAAATGAGTGAAAGAATGAATAAAAGACCTAGGGCTGAGGATGTAGCTTAATAGCAGAACACCTACCTAGTGTGTCCAAAGCCCTAGGAATGATCCTCAGCACAGGAAAAAAAAAAAAAAAAACAACCACTAGACAGACTTAGTCATATTCTAGCTCCAGAAAACCAGGAACAAATTATTTCACCTCTCTCTCAGCCTTAGTTTACCTGCCTATCAAATGGGAGTGACAAAACCTGCCTGGCTTGAAGGCTGTGAGGTACCACAGCATTATGGAGTGCAGCCTGGCAGAGGAAGTTCAGTACACCTCAGTGACCCATTCTGTTTTCCAGACCTGGGGAACAGATAGAGCTTGCCCTGTCAGAGGCGGCGCTTAAATGCTAGGTCAGAAAAAAGCGTGGAGGCAGGTAGTGGGAGCCTAGCCTCAGAGAGGAGTGAGACAGGCAAGAAGTGGAGGCAGGAGAATGTGCTGGGCCCTGCCTGACCCCAGGCCTTACTGTCAGATAGCACTTCATAGGCCTCTGCCACCTCCTTAAATTTCCTCTCAGCAAACTCCTTATTATCCGGGTTCTTGTCTGGATGCCACTGCAGAGCCTTCTTTCGGTACCTGTGGGGAGGGCAGCAGGGGTCAAGGGACGGATGCAGGCTCTTCCCAGCAGGCAACTGAGCCACCCTCTCACCGCGGCCCACCAGCATCCGTTCACTACTTGGATCCCAGTCCACCCTTGCCTGCAGCCTTGTTCTCAGGGAGTTCTCTCTCCCCTCTGTGCCAGGACGATGAGCAGAAAGAAACACCAGGAAAATTTCCCCCCCAAGTCCTCTCTAGCAGAGCTCTCTGAAGCCACAGAGGACGCCGTCCTCGTACAGCCTGTGCATTTGAGCACTGCAGCCTGGGAACGCCCACATCTTGAAGCTGGGGGTTGGAGGAATGGAGGGAGAGGAACAGCGGGTCCCTGAAGAAGGACCCCACCACTTCTTCCCTCTCTGGACTTGCTCCTCGAACTCTCCCATGGGTCTCCTTCCTCCCTACAGACATGACTCGGAAGGGCCCCCTGGCGCTGGGGGATGGAGGGTGAGAGGTTTTCTGATGCACAGCCGAGGCACTTACGCCTTCTTGATGTCATCAGCGGACGCACTCCGCGGTACGTCCAGAATCTCATAGTAGGATGCCATGGTAACTCGTCAGCCTCAGACGGCCCTCCTCCGGGCTGCAGGGGAGAAGAAGTCAGGCAGAAAGCAGCACAGCCGCTCCCTGCGGCCGCAGCCCCGGGGGCTGAGGGTGGGAGGGCAGGAGGTGCTCCGAGGTGGAAGCCGCGCCAGCAGCCGGTGACCAGGCCTTCGCAGCCTTATCTACCCCCGGCAGGCCGGTGCCCAAGGCTATCTCAGAGCAGGCCTGGGGAGTCCTATCCAAACCCCCAAACTCCAGCAACCTGACCCAGCCCGCGGCCGCACCTCCTCCGCCGGGAGTCACGCCCCTGCCCCCCGTGGGGAACCGTCTGGCACCCGCAGCCCGGCTCGCGGGTGCAGCGTAGGACGCGCCAGGCCGGGCTGTATGCGCAAGCATGCGTCAGCACCAGGGAAACTACTAGAGACCCGGAGAGGGCGAGGGCCGGCTCAGCCCGTCACAGTGGGGGGAGGGCGGGTGCAGGGGCTGCTGGGAGATGGGGGCGGAGCCGGCTATTTTAGTTTTGCACCCAGACGACGTCATGCCCAGGTGGGATTTAGGAGCCTGTGGTCGACCTATCCTTTGAGGCGTGACGCACCCGCTGAAAAGCAGAGTCACAGAGGCAGTATGCAAACAATATGCTGGGCCCCTGCTCCCTCTTTACGGTACTATAAACATGCTTCAGGATCCGGGGGAACCCGAATCCATCACTTCAAGGACTCACCGACTTCCCTCTGGGTCTAACTCCTCCCCTTCTTAAGACCTTATCTCCGCGCTAGGCCCTCAAAAGAGGCTGCCCTGGCTTTCCAGAGTAGGTCAAATCAGCTTTTTATAGGGTCCCGAGGCATTTCCTTCGTCCGGCTTGTCAGATCTACAAATTAGCATTTATTTGATGATCATACACCTCCTCCACTAGACTGTAAATTCCACATTCCTTTTTTCCATTAGTCTGTAGACAATTGTCAGGGTTCAAAAATATCAGTTGGATGGTTAAATAACACTTGGAAAACTCTTGGTGACAGTTTTAACACATGGGAGAGATGAGTTTAAAGGGGATAGTTAAAGGAAATTACTGGAGTCAAGGTTCCTCACAGCTGATCCTGAATAGACCTATTCCACCCTAAAATGATTCCTGGGTTCAGACCTCATGAAAGAGTTGGCGAACCAAGCCCAGCATGGAGCTCATGACTTTAATTCCAGCTCTTGAGAGGTAGAGGTAGATGGAGCTCTGTAAGGTAGAGGTCAGCCTGGTCTACAAAGCACTAGCCAGGGCTACATAGTGAGACTCCCAAAATAAAACAAAGCAGGAATCTTCCAGAACTGTCTCCTGCTTTATTCCATCTGGGCAATCCAAAGGAATTAGTGGAACACCTTCTACATCATGGATGCTACCAAAATGTATTTTAAAACGCCGGATTAGGACTGAAGGGATGGCTCAGAGGTTAAGAGCAGACTGGGGTTCAATTCCCAGTACCCACATGGCAGCTAACAACCCTATGTAACTTCAGTTCCAGGGAATCCGACTCCCTCTTCTGTCTTCCACAGGCATTGCACGACCCGGGTGCACTTACATACATGCAGGTAATACATTCATATATATAAAATAGAAATAATAATTTTTTTTTTTTAAACCGTGGGGCTATGGGGTAGCTATGGGCTAACTCTTGCCTAGCACATTTTGGGCCTTCCCTTAGCCTCAATTCTCATTTCGGAGGAAGAAAAGATGAGGAAGAATGTGGCCCAATTCCTGCCTTCACCACACTGGAACTTGTTAAGGTAGTAGCCCAACACTAGATCCCACAGGAAGTCAGGATTTCGGAAACACGTAGACCCAGACTTGCAGTCTGGTGCTCTGATGACTTGAGGAAGTTTCTGAGGACTGTTTTTTTCTCCTTAAATATAGGTAACACTTATAGTTGTTTGAAAGTCAAATGAAGAAGGGTGGTAGATAGAAGGTATTATTAATGCAATGCTTTCTAGCGTCACAGTTGACTCAAGGAGTAATAGTTATGTGAGTCCAGGGGAGCATTTCAGGATGGGTGACCTGGAAATGCTTCATCGAAGCAAAGACTTAAGCAGGATCTAAGAGGAGGCAACATGGATTTGTCTAATTTTCCTGGCTGCCCACCATCAGAACTACCTGCCTACATTTTAGGAATTCCCACCTACATTTAGGGAATTTCCACTTGTATGGGCACTAAGAGGAGATGGGCTAACTACCACAGAGTCTTGAGGCGCTCCCAGACTTCCCTGCTCCGAGGGTGCAGGCAAAAGACATGAGTTCTGCCAAGGAGGTGCTGCTGTAACTGGGACTTTAAATCGGGGATGGCGGGGTAGGCGCGGGTGGCCAAGAATTGATTTCTGTGTGGTGATGGCTGCCATGGAGCCTGCAGTGGCCTCTTGTGTTTGGAGGAGGAAGTGCTAGCTTTAATGCCTGTGGTGAAGGGAGTCACTGTGTCGCGTCCCCCTCCGCCCCCGCCCTCGTCCTTTCCCCTTCCCCCCGCCCCCACTGTAATCTTGGCTGCCAAACTTCTTTGGTGCTTCTCTTTGGTGAATTTTGGTTGTCAGTCCTTAAATTGATTGGATTCATGTGCAACTCAAAATGTTGCTAATTTGGTGGTGATTGGGGGTGGGGCTAGTTGGTTTAGTTTGGGTTTCATTTATGTGTTTTAGTTTGTTTGGGTTCTTGTTTGAATTTACTAGAGTTAGAATCTGCTGCTTGCAGACTGGCCCAATGGCTGACAGCTTAAATTATATAATATATATATATATATATATATATATATATATATAGAGAGAGAGAGAGAGAGAGAGAGAGATAGTAAATCACTCTAAAATCTGCCAAGTCTGCCATTTACTTCTCTTATCACAACAGACATTTCCCTAGCACCTACTAGGTATGTGATATTAAGAATAGAAAAACTGGACTGGGCATGGTGGCACATTTTAATTCCAGCACTTGGGAGGCAGAGGCAGGCAAATCTCTGTGAGATTGAGGCCAGCCTGGTCTACATAGCAAGTTCTAGGCCAGTTGGGACTACAGGGAGACATAAACACACACACAAAGAAGTGCATTCTGCTCTTCCAAAGGATCTGAGTTCAATTCCCAGCACCCACATCAGGCAACTCATAAACACGTGTAATTCAAGTTCTCCAGTTCCAGGACCCAATGCCCCTGGCCTCCAAGAGCACCTGCACTAAGACACATATATGCACACTCACACACACACATACACACACACATATGTAATTAAAAATAATAAAAATATTTTTTTTAAAGAATAGAAAAGCTGGGGCAGGTGAGATGTCTCAGTGGGTAAAGGCACTTGCCACAAAGCCTGCTGACCTGAGTTCAATCCCCAGAATCCACATGATAGAAGAGAACTGACTCTCAAAATTTTCCTTTGACATCCACACATGTGACATGGCACAGGTGCCCATGTATGCACACACACATTCACAAAATATATGTGATTCTTTTTAAGTTTTTAAAAATATTATTTTTATTTTATGTGTATGAGTGTTATGCCTGTATGTGTCTAAGTGCACCCATGTTGTGCAATGCCTGAGAAGGTCAGAAGAAGGCATCGAATCCCCTAGGACTGAAGTTACAGATGGTTGCTAGCTGACGTGAGTGTTAGGAATTGAACCCAGGTCCTCTGCAAGAGCAGACAGTGCTCTAAGTGGCTGAGCCATCTCTCCAGTCCCTTAAAAAGAATAGGAAACTTGAGTGTGGTGGCTCCCACCTGTAGTCTCGGCACTTGGGAGACTGATGGAGGAGGGGTGCCTCGAGTTCAAGGCCAGCTTGAATGGGTAGGGAGTTCCAGACCAGGCTGGACTGCAGAGTGAGACCCTGTCTCAAACACAAAAAACAGCAAGAAGAAAAGGAATAGGAATATAAGAGGGGTTTGTGTGATGGAATAAGCCCCAGAGGCAGAGACAGAGGGATCAAGAGTTGGAGACCAACCTGGTTGGGTGGTGCACACCTTTGATACCAGCACTTAAGAGGCAGAAGCAGGTGGATCTCTGTGAGTTCAAGGCCATCCTGGTCAACATATCAAATTCCAGGCCAGTCAGGGTTACAGAGTGAGATAGTGAGACCCTGTCTAAAAACAAAATAATAATAATTAGAGGCCAACAGACTACATAAGAAATAAAAATACCAAGAGTTAGATCTTGTCCTCAAGGAGGTGAAAACTGAGATGAGAAACAGACAAATGAAAAGCAAGTGGAAATGTATGGAATATGTCTAGCAGTAAAGTGTTAATTTTCTTTGTTCACAAAGAGATCCAGTAAATTAGTAAAAAAGCACAAGCTTCTTTTTTTATTACTGGGGCTTAAACCCAAGGTGTCACTTAGGCTAGGCAAGTGTTCTACCACAGAGCTACACTCCCAGCACTCAGTGTAATTTTTATAAATCTTTTTTTCTTTTGGTGGGTTGGGTGGTGGTAGCTGAGAGGGGGTCTCATGTAGCCTAGGTTGTCCTCTTATTCATTATGTAACTGAGGCAGTCCTTGAACTCCTGATATTCTTGCCTTAATCTCTCAAATGTTGGGATTATAGGTGTAGCCACCACGACCAGAACCCAGTATAATTCTAAAAACTGATAAAAGGCACAGACAGCTCATAGAGAGAAAATACTGGCTTTTACATTCATGAGAAGAGCTTCAACTTTGTTATACCAAAAGCATTATAAACAAAAGCTGCAAGAAAGCACTTCACTTTTTGAGTGATTAACAATGTTCAAAAAGTTGTATACATGGAATAGCAAGTGGGGTCTCACACCTTTTATCCCAGCACTCAAGAGGCTGGGGCAGGCAGATATCTGTGAGTTTGAGACCAGCCTGGTCTACGCAGCAGCTTCTAGGCCAGTCTGCTACATAGTGAGATCCTGTCTCAAAAAAAAAAAAAGAATGCATTGAAAGCATGTACTCATGCATTTGTAGTGAGAGAACAGATATTTTGGTATTGTCTAAAGACAGTAATGTGAGCTACAACAAAATTAAAGGTATAGCATTTGACCAGCAAAGCCAATTCTATGAATTTATAGTTACACTTATGTGTAGAGAAGTGTGTTCAAAGGTCGATGTATTCTTTTTAATAGCACAAGATTAGAAGCAACATAAACATTTGCTAAGAACAGACCAGTTAAATAAATGATAGTCCACTATATGATGGAGCATTGTGTCCAGTAAGAATGACGCATTGTTTTATGTATTGATACAAAGCATCTTCTGCATTGATTGCTAAGAAACAAAACCAGGTGTAGAACAAAGTGTATACTAAATCTGTATGCACATACCTTAGATGTATATAGGCACGTAGGCATCTTAGAAGAAAACAATAGGGCTGAACAATGTAGTTTGGTGGTAAAGCATTTGTTTGAGACGCTGAGGGTCCACCCTCAGAACAACATTTTTATAAATATATATATCCTAGATGTGCTGGGATATGGCTATAATCCCTAGCACTTAGGAGGCTGACACAGGAAGATCATAAATTCAGGACCAACTTGGACTATTATAGCAAGACTCTGTCTCAAAAAAAAAAAAAAAAAAAACAGGAAAGAGTAACAAAATAGTGTTAATAGCATTAGCTGCCAAGAGAAGAAAAAGATGAAGGCTATTCATTATTGCCATTCGTAGATCTCACTGGTACCTTTTGAATCCTGAAGCATGTCCAGAGAACTATTCAAATACACATTTAAAAATTGAAAACCTGGGATTGGAAAGATGGCCCAACAGTTAAGAGTGCTTACCGCTCTTAGAGAACACTCAGTTCCCAGCACCCACATGTGAGGGGGGTGAGGCTTAGAACTGTCTGTAACTCCAGCTCCAAGGGATTCAATATTTCTGTCCTTGAAGGCACCTGCACTCATGTGCAAGGGTATCTGCACACACACACACACACACACACACACACACACCACAGAGTTAAAAATAATAAAATAGGGCTGGAGAGATGGCTCAGCAGTTGTCCCGTCCAGCGGGCAGCGTGGACATGAGACTCTGGAAACCTGGAATGAGTGGGGACAGACAGACACATACACAGAACAGACACACAAGGACAAACACGTATGACAGACGGACCTGGGAAATGTCTCTCTTCAGGCCACTCAGACACACAGGACAGACATACAAGGGCAGCCACACAAGACAGAGACATGAGGATTGACGGACCTGGGCTCTACAGGCAGGCTGCAGGCCTCAGCCGCATGCTTTATTGTTTCAGGGCATACTTATAGTCTTGGGGAATCAGGAATGCAGATACATCCATACAGCAATATGGTAATTAACAGAGAGGCACTATATCTAACCTTCAAAGCCCACCAGGAAGTTGTATGCCTACCAGGAAGGTGGCACTAAGAGGGGGCAGGGGCTTTGAACCAGGGAAGTGCTAGAACCCTGGCGCCGTCCGGGCTTCCTTCTTAGCTCAGCTCCGGTGAGAACAAGGTGAGTCCTTTTGGAGGACCCCAGGACATTCCTGTGAGAATTCCTTAGTTACAAAGATTAAGGACTGAGTTTACCTACAGGTGGTCACAGGGGCGTGGTATCTCCCTAAGGCTGATTTCCTCTGAGATGAACTCAAACTACAAGCTGGCTGTTTTCTCTAACTCTTGGCTGCATACAACAAGCAGTTAAGAGCACTGGCTGCTATTGCAGAAGACCCAGGTTCAGTTCTTAGCACCCACATGGTGGTGGCTATCAACCATCTGTATCTCCAGTTCCAAGGGAATCCAATGCCCTCTTCTGGCCTCTTTGGCCATTGCATGCATGGGTATATCTACATACATGCAGGCAAAACACACATATACATCACATAAAAAAATCAACAAAAATTTTTAATAAAATTAAAACAATGAAATGAGAGCTAGAGAGATGACTCAACAGTTAAGAGCACTGACTGCTCTTGCAGAGGACCCAAGTTTTGTTCCTAGTACCCACACGGCAGCTAACAACTTTCCCTAACACCAGTTCAGGGGGATCTAATGCCCTTGCCTGCCCTCCTCAGGCATTGCACACACAAGTCTACTTATATGGATGCAGGCAAAACACTCATACACATAAAATAAAATAATTTTTTACAATTAAAAAAATGAAATCTTTTTTTATTTTTATATTTCATTTATTAGTTTTATTTTATGTGCAGGAGTGTTTTTACCTACATGTGTGTAAATGCACCTGTGTTGTGCAAAGCCCGAGGAGGCCAGAAGAGGGCATTGGATGCCCTGGAACTTGAGTTTTTAGTGATTGTTAGCTGCCATGTGGGTGCTAGAAATCGAACCCAGGGCCTCTGGAAGAGCAGCCAGTGCTCTTAACCACTGAGCCATCTCTCCAGCTCCTAAAAACTGAAATAAATCTTTAAAAAATTTTAAAACCTAAGGCCAGACGTGGTGGCACATGCCTTTAATCCCAGCACTTGGGAAGCAGGGGCAGGTGGATCTCTGTGAGTTCAAGGCCAGCCTAGTCTACATAGCAAGTTCTAGGCCAGCTGGGGCTACAGAAAGACTTGTCTCAAAAAGATAAAAAAAAATTTTTTTAACCTAATTGAGGAACTTGGACTGTGACAAGGAGACACTTATGTATAGCTATCAGTTCATACCAAATGCCACTCATGAGTGACAGGGACAGACAAAGGTAATGCCCAGAAGAAGTCCAGTGGAGGGAGAGCTTTTAGGTGCTAGATGGTTCTGGATGACTGTGACCTAAGCTGGAAGGCATGGCCACACAGCCAAGCAGAGGGAGGCAGCAATATAGAAGGGGACAGCAAGAAAGGCAGCATTGGAAACAGACCTGATGAGGTGGACGTGAGGGAAGAAGTGTTTGGCGTGGAATCCAAAGCTGGGAACCTGTCTCCCATGTCTGCCTACAGGAGGTAATTGTACCTTGCCTTTAAAAGTGTCCGGGATGAAAGCATTCCCCTGCACTGAGGCGGTCCCCAGGAGCCAGGCTGAGTGGTGCTCACAGCCTCCACAAGAAGTCTGTGTGGCCGCTACCTCCCGATACCCACACCCTATCTAACCCGGCCTGCCAGTGCATGCTGGTGGGGGTGTGGAGATATGTGTACTTGACACACAGTCGGCTGGGGTGGGCTGACTGGTACAGTGAATAGAAGAGGACAGTGTCTGCCTCTCTGGACACCCCGCCATCCTGGCAGGTGACTTTCCCACCTCTCTGCTAGTCTCTCCCAGGCCCTTGTCACATCTTCTATGCCTTATCAGGATGCTCTTCCAAAGGGCAGTGACAGCCCAAAGACCTGTCCCCAAAGAAGCCTCTGCCCTAGTTTAGGCCCTGCCCCACCCCTGGTGCCTTAATGTCTTCTATCGCACAGTCAGGGAAGAGGAGTGTCAAGAGTCACCCCCTCCCTGCCCTCAAGGCACCTGAGTCACTGTCTAGGCATTGGGCACCTACGCAGGTCCAAAGGAGATGGTGTTTGGAGGGATAACTGGTGTCACCATGAGCAAGAGAGGTGGTGGTGTGAGTGAAGGAGGCCCGAGCACCAGCTTCTGCTCGGGCTGGACTGGGTTTGAATTCTGGTCCTTTCCGTTTATTTTCTGGGTAAACTTGAGCAAGACTCATAACTTCTTGAAGCCCAATATCCACATCTGTAAAATAAACATTCATATAAACAGTTCTTTCAACAAATATTGAGAGTCTAATATAGCCGACAATGACTGGGGTGCTGAGAGTTGTGTAGTGAGGACCAGGCTTTGTCCACCTGGGGCTTCCAAGGCAGTGGGCATAATGACCACAGCCATTTAAGGTTTCAATAAGATAATATGTACACAGACTTTGCACACTATAGGTGCACCATAAATGACAACTTTTTGGACGTTAAAGGACTTCCAGGCTGGATATGGTGGTGCACACCATTAATCCCAGCATGTAAGAGGCAGAGGCAGACAGATCTCTGTGAGATCAAGGCCAACCTGGTCTACATAGTGTAGCTGGGGCTACAGGGAGACCCTGTCTCAAAAAAGTAAAATAAAATAAAGGTCTTCCAGACTAACCCTTTTGTTTTTTTCCCCAAGTTTGTAACCAGGTGAAGGAGAGGAGGACGCAGAAATCAGGAAATGCATTGAGGATATAGCTCAGTTGGTAGAGTGCTTGGTATCATGCTTGAACCCTGGGTTCAGTTCCCTAGCACTGCATAAGCCACACCTAATGGCACATGACTGTCATCCCAGCACTCAGGCATTGGAGACAGGAAGGTCCTCCACAGCAACATAGCAATTTTGAGGCCAGACTGACACATATAAGACCCTGTATTGAAAAAAAATAGAAAAATCCTAAATTTAAAATTGATTCCTTTAGTGGGGAAGAATGCATTGAGAATACAGCTGAGCAATCTGACCAAAATGAACTTGAAGTTTTTCTTTATTTTTCTTTTTTATGTGTATGAGAGTTTTGCTTGCATGTATGTAAATGCACCTGTATGTGCAAGGCCCATGGGGGGCAGAAGAGGGCATCTGATGCCCTGGAACTGGAGTTACAGGCATTTTCTCCGCCTCTTTAAATCATGTGGCTTCTCAGATGGCGGTCATACTTCCTTGTTGTCTCTGAATCTCGAGGAATATCCTTCCTGGGTCCCTCCTCCCCACTCTGTTTAACCCTGATGTGGCCCCCAGCTCCCGGGCTTTGGAATTATGTCTCATGCCTCAGTTTCTTTTGCGTAAGCGCTGACAGCAGCTTCCTAGTGGTGTTAACTTCCCAGCTGCACTCCCAGTATCCTGAGAAAGGGATACACAGGACAGACAGAGCTGAGGGCCACATTGAGAAGTGAATCTCTCCTGGGTTGGTTGGGGTAGGTAGGAATGACAGCAGTTCTAACATTTTAATGATTAAATTATTCCCCCAGCCAGCAGGGACCCCAGGAAGCCCACATGAAAGGACTTAGGGACCACTATCTTGCTGGAAGTGGAGACTGTGCTTGAATAACACAACTTGTGGCATGGGATTGAGAACAGGTGAGTTGAATTCATGAGAAAGCCTTAAGTGCAATGGAGATTACTCAGAGGTAAAAGCTGCCCCTCAGTCATTCCCCCTGCTGGCTGCCTCTATGCAGCCTCTTGCAGTGGGGGCCAATGAACACCAGCTGGCCCTCTGGTACGTCACTTCTGGCCCTCAGACCCCCAGGCTCCTCTTGCAGCCCTCAGTAGACTGCAAACAACTTCATAGCATGCTACCTCACTATGCATTCTCCTCCCCCAGGGTTTCCTGTTGACTCTGTAGGCCATATAGAAAAGCTGTAACTAAATGAATAGCATCCTTGGGTGAACAGGCAGATGAGGGAGCGAGAGGGCAAACTTTTGCACTGACTCTGTTCTTCTGTTGGTTCAGTCTTCACCCCATTAAGCACCTGTGCTTCCAGGCTGTACACGCATGGCCTACTCCTTGGAATTATACTTTAATGTAAACTAAAATCAGATCTAAGGCTGGAGAGATGGATGGCTCAGCAGTTTAGAGTTCACACTGCTCTTGCACAGGACTGGAGTTCAGTTTCCAGCACCCATATCAGGCAGCTTACAACTGCCTATAACTCCAGCTTCAAGTGAGCTGACATCCTCTTCTGGCCTTCATGGGCACCTGCACTCACATGCACATACCCACACGTATACACATAGTTAAAAATAATAAAAATAAGTTTGCCCTTTGGGAAGCCAAGGCTAAGATACCAGCTTTTCTTTCTCTTATGGAAGAAAAGCCATTTTTTTCATGAATTTTCCCAGAGGAAAAAAAAAATCACCTATGAGAAAATACCACACACACACACACACACTCCCACCACCACCAGTGAACTCAAGAAATCTGCTTATCTCTGCCTATCTCTGCTTCCCCAGTGCTGGAATTACAGGCCCAGTTGTACCCAGGTGATGGAAATATGAACTCATTTGTAGAAAAAGCATTCTTGCCCACTGAGCAAAACCTCCGGCAGCTTAGAAGACTTTTTTTTAAGGTATTAAAGATTGAACCAGGGTCTTGCACATGCCAGACAAGTGTTCTACCACTGAACTGCATCTCCAGTTAGATGACTGAGCTAAGAGCACAAGAGGTCTACATGAGGAGGGCCATTTTTATTTCCCTTTGTCTCTTCCTCTCCACAGACTCCTGAGGTCAACACACAGGTTTCTTGAATCCCCAGATAGTCATTTTTTTTTGTCCTCATAGTTGCCAACCATCATCTCCAACCAAATCCATCTCCCTGGATTTAACATCAGAAGTTTCTAGATAGCTTCCGCATTGATATGAGCAATCTAGTACCTTCATTGGTGAAAGCCAGAGTCAATCACAGAGCTGTGGTCTAGCACTCTTTGCACTCCTGATTTTCATGGTCACTTCTACCCACACCCCTGCAATATAAGGTATTCTGCAGGTGCTTATGCACATCTGTAACTTAGCCTGGCAGCCAGTCAACAAACTTGTACAAAGGGTCACTGTGCCGAGCACTGGAGGGTAAAGAATATATCCAGCTCCAGGCTGGAACTACAGTTGATCTCCCCAATCAGAGCACAGAGTCCCCCTCACTAGTATGAGGCCTTCTTATTCAGCAGCTCTCCCAGGGTTTGATGCTCCCCTTCATTAGTCTGGTTTCCAGAGCACTTGACCATAGGAATCCAGATTCTCCTGCCCAAGCCCTCAGCCTTCACTCACCAGCTTCCTGGTCTAGCACCAGGTCAATGCATCTGTTTCCAGTGGTCTAGTAGCCTCATGATAGTTACTGGCAGCATCTTCCTAGCTTGTGATAAGTTGCTCTAGATGGAAGAGTTGTTAATATGTGCTCATCCAAACTTCATCTGAAATAGAGTTTTGAGCCCCACCTCCCCTCATAGCTTGCCTTCTAAATCCAGGGTACCCAGAAGGAACAAAGCCCCAGATTCTATACTAGATGAGCCTCATCCAAGCTGCTGTGATTATCTGGCCTGGGCATATTTTCTATTGACGTGGAAAGGGATATATGGTGGCCTTAGGACTCTGGAATTATGTAGATATAGAGTTGAAATTGTCTGCGAAAACTGGAAGGCTTTAATAACGAAGTCCAGAGATCTTCAGCAACGGAGTGGGACTTGTAAGGAACAAGGTTAAGACAGGGACCAATCACAGTCTGATCATCACTCACCAATCACAGTGGCTTCCAGGTCTACAAACACTGCCGAGGATACATGTTTTCCAACCCCAGTTTCAGTAAAGAATGTGTTGAAAGAGTCATTCCCTCCACTGATAGATGGTGTTGTCCCTGGGTATCTACCCATCTGGTTGGATCCTGTGTTCCAGGTGGTAGAGCTCCCTGCAGGCACTGACAGTCTGCATGCCAGACTGCCACATGTGGGCTGAAATGCACACATGAGCAGACAAAGAGCAGAGGACAGCTTTAGATAAACCTGTATCTTGCCCTCACACAATTCATGCTTGCCTTCCTTGTATGGTTCTCTGACTGAAGGTTAAGGATCCAGGACACCTTGCCCCACCACGTGTGTCTTATCATTTACTGGTGGCCAATAGGCATTGGACCAATAGGACCAATAGGCCTTTTACTGTTTGAGCTATGCCAAAAGTCTGAGGGGAAGCAGATGTGGGCAGATCTAAGATTGTAGCGCCTTGCTCAGTGACTAAGCATCCCAATGGGGAACATGAGAGGATCAGACGGGTCTGTCAGAGTGTGATAGTGAACCCATCCATGTTCAGGAAGAAATGAGGAGCCAGCAGCAGGGAAGCAAGGAAAAGCAGTACAGAATAATGACATCAAGGGAAAATACTAATACCAAATTTGGGATAAAGGTTCTCTCTGGCAACAGAGGGAAGTGAATACAGCTGGAGGGAGGTTCCGTTTGTCAAGCCTGGTGACCAGTGTTCATTCTGTTCCTTTTGTGCATTGCTCAAATATTTCATAGATTATTTATTTATTTATGACCTAGGGCTTCACTCATGTTAAACAAGTGCTCTACATGTCTACTACATCCCCAACTCTTTTTTATTTTATTTTATTTTATTTTTTTGAGACAAGCTCTCATTAAGTTGCTCAAGCTGCCTTGAACTTATGATCATCTGACCTGAGTTTCTCAAATAGCTGGGCTTACAGGTAAGCTACCATACCTGGATAATATCTTGTAATGTTCAATGAGAATGTTTTATCTATAAATGTAACACATCATTGACTTTTAAACTATTATCCAAGGACCTTGATTTGTAACTTTTAGATGACTGGAGTTTATCTATAAGTACTCTGGGTGAGCCCTGGAGGTTCTCTACTCCTCTTCTGCAAGAGTCTTAACATTTTTGTCAACATGCTTCCATAAAAAGGGGGTGATATTAAGAATTCTTTCTTGAAATGAGTGACTATGAAGGTTGAATGAAAGGATCCTGAAAAGGTGCCTGGCCCATTGCCTTACACACAGATTGGGATGCTAGATATGTATTGGAGCATCTTACCAGTTTCCCATCTCCCAACTGCCAGTGTCATGATAAAAAGAAAGCAATGAGTTGAGCTGGAAAAGATTTAGGCATCAAAGACACAAAAACGCCCCAGGTACAGGAGGGAAGCTGATTTGCCTCACCTATCACCTGGCAAAACCAGCAGCAACTGGTGTCTCTGAGCCTACCCAGGCTCTGTCCATGAAATCAGATGCAGTCCTGGCCCTGAGAACTACCAGCCTATACAGGGTATCTGGCTTCTCAGAGAACAATGCTCCGTGCTGTGAGGCAGCAGGTTTGGAACAAAGCACTCAGCCTCTGGAGACATGTTTCTTCGCTTCGGCTTCCAGAGCTCCTTTTTCTGTAAACATGGTATAATCTCCTACTCAGAAAGCTTTGTTGTGTTGTTTAGTTCCTATTTAATAAGCACTATTTAAATACCACACACTGCCTTACATGCTTCTTACACACAACTAATCATTACACCAATTCCCTTAGGTAGGTGCCCCCAAGTCCTCAATTTTACAGAGCTGGAAACTGATCCTCAGAAAAGTTAGTCAATCTGCTCAAGGTCATGAGCAAAAGTAGGCATCTTCAGGGCAGGGACAGCCTGGCTCCAACTATGTCCTTAACTGCTCTTCTATCTTGCCTGGAGGAGAGACAGTTAAAGATATCAAATGTGCCCCATGCACAGCCTGCGCAGCCCAGCCCAGCTCAGAGGCTCTAGATGGAGCACCTTTCTCTCCCACTGATGTGTAGGTGAAATGGGGGGGTCAGGCAAAGCACAACAGATGGGCCCTGCTAAGGGAGTAACCAGTGAGTGGGTGTCTTCTATGTTATGGAAAATGAGAGGAAGGACCAGAGCCCAACAAGTCTGCAAGTGGGGGCAGGGCTTTTAGATTCAACCAGAATGGAAAAATGTCTACACTTTCTGCTCAAATCCAACCCCCCACTCTCCACCCCTGAATTCAGAGCCCTTGAGCAGCCCTGTTCCTGAGTCTAGGCTGACCCGCCTCTGGCCCGTTCCCTGTGCATGCTCCCCTGTATTAGGAACACATATGGAAGTCTCTTCTTATCTCTCCAGAACCTCACGTTACTTTACCACATGCACTAGGCCCATGAACATCTGGACTCCCTTTACCCCAACCTTCTGGGCCCACTGGGCCTCCCAGCTCACCCTGCTGCCTGGCTGGGAGTGACTGGGGTCTGCTCTGTGCCTGTCACTGGACAGGAGAAGGAAGAATCTATGAAAGACCCACTTGTGGCCTCTTTATACTTTCTGGTAGCTCGCATGGGGGAAATGCAGTCAGAAACTGTGCCCCAGGAGGACTGGCCTGTTGACTTGGTAACACTGGCAGCACTGGGAGAGCTCGATGCAGTGGGTAGAGGAGGGGCTAGGGCTGGTAAAAGAATTCAAGCCCATGTCTGTTTCCAGTCATACAACCCCATTTCCTAGTGGCAGCCTGACTCTCACAACTGGCAGATTTAGAAATCAAGCCCCAAGGGCTCCAGCACCACCTTACCTCCTGGAGTTGGCAAGTGCAGAAGTGCAGTGTGGGAGATACTAAGACGATGTCGGCAGTGATACAGAAATAATGAGTCCTTAGGCAACAGGTAAAACCCAGGGCATTCTGGGTAGAAACTTGGAATGTCGGGGAACATAAGGAGCTAGAGTTTAATAGGAATTCAGTGTCTGATACTATATAAGCACATAGCTTCTTCTAGGTTTCTTGGCTATAGAATGAGGAGAGGGATGAGTTTCTCCAAGATAAACTCTCTTAAGTTTAGTCTAGAATTGATGCTGTTCTCCAGTGGCAAAGCAAAAGGATGCACAGGCTATTCTGCTTGTTTGTGACTGGTTGCTTGTAGCCTAGAACTTGCTATGTATCCCAGGTTGGACTTGGACTCCTGATCCTCCTGCATCTATCTACCAAGTGCTGGGATTACAGGTGGCACTCCTACAGCTGACTCTCAGAACTGTTCTTAAATCTCTCTCCCAAGTTCACTGTAATTCATAGCTGTGATAGCTTGGCCATATGTTCTCACAGAAGTCTCCCTGCTGCTTGTGAAAAATTCTGATCTCTAGCATTTGTATCCTCCTTTATAATTATTTTTTGAAATAGGGTCTCATTCTGTAGCCCATGCTGGTCTGGGTCTTACTATTTAGCCCATACTGTCCTTAAACTTGTGACAATCCCACTGCCTCAGTGCTGGTTATTAGAAATGTGACCACCACATTTGGTTTCCACTTTATAATTCTTAAGGGAACTTTGCTCCTTGTCTCCTTGGAGTCCCTTAGCAGCTTTGTGAGGTTGGCAAGATGGTCTTCTCACTCCCATGATGAGGAAAAAGAAATTGAAGTCTCTGGTGTCCTTCCCGAGGTCACACGGGAGTTCATTAGTTGTGGAATTAGGATTCTTCTGAGACTCAGGTTCAGCTTCTTCTTGAACATAGCCCCATGTGGTATGGCTCCATATCTACTTAAAATCATATATGTGTATATATACATATATATTTTAATTTCCTCTCCTATATCTTTATCGCCTTCCTCTTCGACTTCAATTCTATGGTCAGCTAAGAGCA
Organism: Eospalax fontanierii; assembly: GCA_035773235.1. Classification (NCBI taxonomy): domain Eukaryota; kingdom Metazoa; phylum Chordata; class Mammalia; order Rodentia; family Spalacidae; genus Eospalax; species Eospalax fontanierii. The sequence goes on from CM069530.1 coordinate 20,609,160, forward strand.
CCCATTTGCATATCTTTCAACTGTCTTCCTCTCCTCTAGCTTAAGCATCCTTATTTGACTAAACAAGAACCTAAGTTAAATCCATTTCTTCACCAATTCTGTGGCTGCACTCACTCATCTGAACAGTGGCAATAGAGAAAGCCAGAACCTTGCTGACAACTCCATCTTCAAATAACAGCCTCTGATGGACTCCAGTTATGCCTGGACATCAAACTACATTTCTGCAGTCCCTCCTCAAGATAGATCTACAAGTAGAACTGGACTATTATGCCTAAAAGTATGTCATTTAGCAACCCTATCCAGGAATCAGTAGCTAATGTGAAATTCTAACAGCAATGGCCAAGGAAACTTATTTTGAGAGAGAAACTTTTTCAGAGACCCTCTCACAACCCATGTGCCAAGGGAATACTCCAGAATCTCCAGGTGGCTAACTACAGATATGGTTCTGGACTGAAATCTCCTAAGCTAGAATTCTTTCTTGAATAATTGACTCAAAGAGGAGATACAAGTGGACAGACATATCTGAGGTTGGTATGCGAAGTCTCATGCCGGAATAGTCCATGAAACTAGAGGCATCAGAAATTGTCAACCAAGTAGAAAAGCTTGGAGCTAGAGGGCCTCCTGAATCCAAAACTCTTTTGTGTAGCCCATAAACTTCTTTCACTAGGCTTTGGACTTGGATATATTAGAACTGGCCTAGGCATCACCACTTTACTATCCAAACGGCAGGTGGATCATGCAAAACAGCGCTTAAAGATACTGAGAAGTTTTGGTTTTGTTTTGTTTTGAGACAGGATCTTTCTTGCTATGTAGCCCAAAGCTGTTCTCAAAATCATTGTGTAATCCAGGTTGACCTCAGATCTGCTCTCCTACCTCAGCCTCCTCAGTGCTGGAATAACAGATGTATGCCACCCTGCTCGGCTGGAGACTGAGATTTTGAAGGCATATGACTGTTATCTAAGTTATAAAATAAGAGGCAGTTGATACTGTTTAATTCCTTCAGCATGGTGGCTACACACGTCTAGGTGCTAGAGGTATAGCAGCAACAGATAAGTCTTTTTAGGGAGCTTACTTTTTTTCCCTTTAGGAAAGACAAACAATAAATGAACAACAAAATGTCAGAGGCTCAGCAGATAAAATTTGTACTTGCTGTACAAACCTGATGACCTGGATTTGATTCCTAGATCCCATAGCAGGAGAGAACCAATTCCTGAAAGCTGTCTGCTGACCTCTACACAGGCATTTTGGCATGTGTGTACCCTCACTCGTACACACACACACACACACACACACACACACACACACACACACAGACACAAATTAGATAGCAATAGCACACAAGAAAACAAAGCAAGGGGAACTGGAGAGATGACTCAGCAGTTAAGAGCACTGACTGCTTTTGCAGAGGACTGGGCTTCAGCACCCACATAGTGTCTAATGACCGTCTACAACTCCAGTTCCAGGGAATATGACACCCTCTTCTGACCTCTGCTGTCACTGCATAACACGGGTGCACTTACACACATGTAGGCAATATACTCATACACAGAAAATAAAATTAATACAATAAAATATTTTTTAAAAGAAAACAAAGAAGGTAAGAGAATAGAAAGAGATGGGAGATTATTGTTTTAGCTCAAAGAGAGGAGGAACAGCTCTCTAAGATGATTACAGCTGAAACCTGATGAAAAGTTGGTCACAGCAAGACTCCGAAAACAGTACTCCCAACAGAACAGCCAGGCAAAATTGGAGGCAGGAGCAGTCCTAGTGTGTTCAAAGAAACTGAGGGTGCAGGGGAGAGACTAGGACAAGATGAGATCTCAGAGAGAGAAGGGCCTGGAAGGTTATGGATTTATTGTAGACTGGTTTATGTCTTAGAGAGATCACTGCTATGTGGGGAATGTGTTGAAGGGATTCAACATAGACCATGGCACTGGCTGGGAAACAACTGCAGGCATTGAAGGGAGCATGGCTTAGACTAAAAGAGTGGCAGGAGGTAGTGCAAAGGAGCCACCTGCTAATGTAAGTATGAGGCAGACCTAAACAGCCTTGCCTGCCCCTGTGCCCAGTTCCTTGGCAGATTTTCTTTAAGTATTCACCTTTCCACTTGCTTAAGGAAGATATCTCTTCCTCAGACCCAAGGGTGCCTGTAGATCACTCCAAATTACTGGGTGATTCATGCCTTTAATCCCAGTACTCAGGAGGCAGAGACAGGTGGATCTTTGTGACTTCGAGGCCAGCCAGGGCTACATAGTAAGACCCTGTTCAAAAGAAAGAGGAAGAAGAGGAGGAGAAGAGGACGAGGAAGAGGAGGAGGGGGAGAAGGAGGACGGGGAAGAGGAGGAGGAAGAGAATATGGAAGGGAGAGAGGGAGGGAGGGAAGGAAGGAAGGAAGGAAGGAAGGAAGAAAGGAAGGAAGGACGGAAGAAAGAAACCACTCTAAACCATTCCCTCCCTCCAGCAATTGGTATGGGACAAGAGAATATTTGCTAAGGTGTCTCTCCTCCCCTCCCCTCCCTTCCTTCCCTTTCTACTTTTCTTGGGGGGGGGCACTTTAAGGAAAGTTTTTTTCTCTGATGAAAAGAGGTATGAGAAGAAACCCGTCCCCATTCCCTGCCTTAATACAGTGTCATATGAGGCCATGATACTTAGACCTGCAGCAGCCATTTTGTGATCCTGAGGGAAAATGTTATTAGCTTATTGAGGATGCCAAAGCAGAAAGCTGGAAATACTGGAGTTATTGGTGACATCACTGAATCAACTCTGCAACAGCCCTACTCTGATTCCTAATGAGGTATCTTCATTGTTTAAGCCATGATCAGACATGCTTTCCATTATTTGCAGCCAAAAAAAATCTAGTAAAAGAGGGAGAAGCAATGCTAAGCATAGTGGCATATACCTGTGATCCAGACACCATGTCTCAGAGAGAGAGACGGAGACAGAGACAGAAACATACAGAGAGAAACAGAGAGGGGAAAAAAGAAAGAAAAAGTTGGGATGCAGGGGAGAGAAAAGAGGAATATGATCCTAAGTTCTCATGTGTATGGGTATAAGGTGACACTCAGGCTGGAAGTTGGTCTGCCAGGAAATGGGGAAGCGTAGAAAACTGAGAGTGATTATGTTTTTGAGGTGATAATGGTTTTTCATGTACAGATATCAAGACAGCAAATAGACCAGAAGAAAGGTCCAGGATGAAGTTATAAATTTGAATCATCAGTACATTTGTGACATGATTTTTCAATTTTTCCTTTCAGCATTTTGTGAGTGTATATATATATATATATATATACATATACATATATATATATATTAGTTCCGTTTTTTTAGTAATCCTAGAAATGTTACAACTTTGTGTATAATCAACGTTTAAACACATACCCCAAAAGTAGAAATAATATAATAAAAACCCTAGCTGGATATGCTGGTACACACCTGTAACCTTAGTACTAGGAGGCTGAGTTCAAGATCAGTCTGGGTTATACAGTCTGTCTCACAAAAAAACAAACACCTCATAAAGTAATATGGTAACAGGATCCAGGGATGAGACTGTGGATGGGGTGGGGCTACAAAGACATTATTCTGTCTACCACAATTGTTAAATAGCAACCCAGGTCTGGAACAACCAGGGCTTCCAGTTCTTTGACATCTGGGATTTTATATGACTGTAGAAAAGGTCTGAGAGCAGGTCTGAGACTGCTACCCATAAGAAGGTCTGCTTCAAAGGCTGACCCTTGTCTGGCATCTGGTAATCTGGTTCTCAGAGTGTTCCCAGTCAACAGTTGACTGATAAGGATGGATCATTGTACCTAGACTGTTTTTGTAAACAATATGGATCATGCCAAATACCTGCTTTTTTCTCCTCTCTTTTCCTTTTTGATTCTGAGATGTTGGTAAGTACTAAGGCAGAGCTGCCAAATGGACAAGCCTCCAATAAAATCTCAGCCACTGAATTTCTAGTGGGTTTCCATGGACAGAAACCTTGCAGGGAAGTGTTGCTGGTTTTTATGTCAGAGGAAGGGTATGCTTCCAGTGGGCCCTGATTTAGTGGGGGGGGCACAGATTTCCCCACACTCTACTTGTGTCTTTCCCTTTCTAGTCCAGCTATGCGTCTTTACTACAAAGTTGCAATCAACCTTAGTCTTGAGCACAACTATGTGCCAAGGCCTATACAAGTCCCAGGGACTCTTCTAACACAGAGGTGGTTTGGAGGATGCCCCAACACAGAGGTGGTTTGGAGGGTGCCCCAACACAATAATTCCTGATATTTTCATCTGCTAAATGCTGTGGTGTTAACATCATGAAGCCAAAATAAAACTTTCCTCCTCTTCTTTGTTTCCTTCTGCAGTACTAGGAACCAAGAGCATACAGTCACTAAGCTATAGCCTCAGCAAAATAAAACATTTCTTTTAAAAAAGAAATTTAAACTTTTTATTTTGTGTGACTATGTGAGTGCCTAAGGTATGTTTGACCTCTAGGCTATTCAGCTGCAACTCTGAGCACCCTATCTTATCTAAAGTGAAACAATTAGCAACTGCTTAGTGTCGGGGAGCCATTTGCCTGCCTTGAACTATGCCCTAGTTTAGGGTTAGGCAGAAGTCAATCTTGTGCACAGAAGTGCTGTGGAAGCAGGATGTTTTGCTATGCAAATAATTTACACCTGAGGGGAAGTCTATCTTACGCCCAAGGCTGAGGACACCTGAAGACCCTTGAAGGAAGATGTGATTGGCTTAAGTTATTTTGCCTGTGTTAGTATTGTTTTCGTGTTGAACTTTTGACCCATTGTTTTTCCTCATTTCTCAGAGTATAAATAGGGGGTACTTAATAAAGGCAAGCTGCTTCAGTATTGACTGACAGCCCTCCCAAATCTGTCCTATTCTCTCTCTCTCTCTCTCTCTCTCTCTCTCTCTCTCTCTCTCTCTCTCTCTCTGTCTCTTTCTCTCTCATCTCTACATTTCTCCATCCTCACTCCCCACTTCAGGTATGGTTCGATTTCTTCTGGCAGGGTCCGGCAGTTTAGCACATGTTCTGAGCACCATGGCAGAAACCAGGGACTCAAAGATGGATGCAATACATCACATCCCTTGCCTTCAGCATTGTAAGACACATGTGCTCACAACTAAGTATATCATGCGTGTCATAGACACTAAGATTAAATATGAAGAAATACTCCAGGAACCCAGGCAGTTCCTTATAAAGTGCTCTGGCTGGTTGTGTACACAGCCCTATGTTCATGTGGCCCTCACAATTGAAGTGGTTTTTATAAACCAAGGACTGCATGTGAAGGGCAAACAGGTTCAGAGTTTTTTGTTTTATTACTTATTTTTATGTGCATGAGTGTATTGCCTGCATGTATTTAAGGTACCTGTGTCATACAATGGTCCACAGTGGTGAGAAGAGGGTGTCAGATCCCCTGGAACTGGAGTTATGGATTGTTAGTCATATGAGTGCTGGGATTTGAACCCAGGTCTTCTGCAAGAACAGCCAGTGCTCTAAGCTGTTGAGCCATCTCTCCAGCCCCCAGGTTCAAAGTTTTGCCTAATAGTTTTTTTATCCATTCTTCTGTGTGGGCCACAAGAAAATAAGAGTTCTGTAAGTGGCCACCATGCCCTATGATCACCAAGGGTCCTTCCTTGATGAGACCATGTGTGATCCATGTTTGGAAGCAGTCCAACTAAGTGCCTTGCCAGTTTTTTGTGAATGAATCTTTTTTTTTCCTTCTTTGGTGCTGGGGTTGAACCCAGGGCTTCACACCTACTGGGCAAGTTCACTACCAACTAACACCATCAACCTCTCATGATGTTTTTGTTTTTTTTTTCATCTTTTGAGACGGGACCTCCCTGTAGCTCCAACTGACCTAGAACTCAAAATGTAGACCAGGCTGGCCACCATCTCACAGAGATATGCCTGATTCTGCCTCCTGAGTGCTGGGATTAAAGGTGTTGTGTCATGCCTAAAGGCTCATGATGACTTTTAATTCTTCTAACCATATGCCCAATCTACGGGGAAGACACACAAATTTACTGTATTCTTCTCTATGTCTTGCCAAAGTCAGATACTAACTAGCTATTTTGTTGAAAGAAAGTTGCTGTCAGTGATTATTTTATGGCATTTTGCTATGTTGTCAGACAGGATGACAAGAAAGGCAGGTGAATATACAAGTGATGACTGGCCTGGGAGACACATTTCTTAGAGACATGCTAATCAGCACACGGGCTCTGTCTGATGGATTTCCCCAATAAGATACAGCTAGAAAAAGTAAAGCAAATCAGAGAAAGCAGAAATGGCTTTTGAAAAGGCCTGTCCTCGTAAGAAATGGAAAGAGAACGTAGAACGGAGGATCTCTTCTGCGGAAAACTCCAAGGACTCCACAAAGTTAAGGACACTTGCTCAAGGTCGCACAGGGCCTTCTGGAGGTCCTGAGGGCTCCAGGTTCAGCGCTCGGCCGCACCAGGCAGGTGGTCGTGGCTAGGGCTCCCTAATAGTGACGGCGCCGATGACGGACCCCTAACTCGCGGGCGGCTGGCGAGTGGTGGCAGATTCCTGGGTCGGCCCTCGCAGACAGTCCGCGAGGCGAGGCGAGGCGAGGCGAGGCGAGGCGAGGCTCTGAGGGACAGTCCAAGGGATCGGCACCCTGGGGCTCAGGCTGAGTAGTTTTCGGTTCTCTGCCTCCCACAGGAGTGGGCGAAAGCCTGCCACCTCGGCCGGGGACCAGCAGGCGGCGTTCTGCTGGAAGGGGGTCCCCGACGTGCGGCCGGAGCCGCCCAGCGCGCCCCAACCTCCGGAGAGGCGAGGCTGGAGGGGCGGCGGCGAAGGCCTCCTGCAGCCACTTCAGAAGGACAGCTTCCGCCGCATCCGCCCTAAATCAGAACACCTGCACCCGCGGTGTCGGCGAGATGCAGGTGCAGTCGAGACACGCCCTGTCACCGCACCCTGCGTCCTTTCTTCGGACCTCGGGAATCCCCAGCGCCGGCGCAAAGTCCGGAACGAAAACGGGTCGCTGCTCCTAACGCAAACCCCACAGGTGAGGGATCCCGCCGGGCAGGGGGAAGGGATCCGACTTGGCTCCACCCCTGGGGCCTCTACCCTGTCGGGGGTGTGGCTTTCAGACCGCCCAGCCCTCGAGGGCGGGCGGAGTGCGGGGTCCCGCCCCCTGCCTATAAGAGCGGTGCGGCACTGCCGCTAGCGCAGTTCTCACCGAGACCCGTGACCCCGACTCTACGTGAGACGCACCGCCAGGACTCATCATGGTGAGTGAGGCCCCAGCGCCGTCTCTCCCGTCCCTTAACTGCCCCTCTCCTTCGGGGACCTTCCTCAGAGATGCTCGGGACCCTCCACCTAGCATCGGGGTCGCCGGGTGATGCAGGGACTCGGTCCTCCCCAGCCCCCTTCTGGGGACTTCGGCCTAGTGTGTCCACCTTTCAAAGACTGTGGACGCGGAGGCTTCCTTGGTAGCAGAGGGGAGCACTTCTGTAGTCCCCTCCTGACTTAAGCGTCTGTGCCCCAACCCTCCTGAGGGGAGTCACGCGCTCCTGCACCCAGTCTTTGCGGCGGGCGGAGGAAGACCTGCTTGACTGCCCCCGCCACACGGCTCGACCCCTGAAATCTCTGGCACTGACCGAACACGTGCTTGGTGCAAGACGGAGAAGGGGTTACTTGTTACCGCATCCATCCCTCTTCCTCTCAGTGTCTCCCTCACATCTACAAACCCGCTTGTCGTGACTCAGCACCCGGGTTCTGAGCCGGGAGGGGTGGCGGGAAGGGGGTTCGTCCTCGGGAGGCGAGCCGGCCCCTCCTGCGGGAGCACGGGTGCACGGAGGACAGGCAGAGACAGCTGGCGCTGCGCGACAACCCGGGCAGAGGCCAGGTTGGGGGGAGGGGGAAGAGGTGTACGTAGGGGGTTGGTATTTATAGCCCTGGAGCGGGGGCCGAAACCCAATCCCGGCTTTCGGATGGGAAGCAACTGGAAAGACTCCAGAGGGAGAGTGGACGTAGAGCCCAGGTACAGATGGCGTTTTCCCTGCCTGGGGCAAGGCGGGTTCCTTCTGGTGCCTCGCCGCAGGTTCTGCTTCCTTTTCTGGGTATTTAGAAATTGTCACCCCGCCATTTGATTGTCGGAAGGGCGGTGCGCGGGCCCTACAGACTTTGGTGCTGCAGGGGTTAATTATGGACTGCTAGCATGAGCTCCAGGCCGCGAGTGCCCTGGTACCACCTGTATTCCTGGTACTTGCGGTCAGCGCTTACCAGCGTTATTGCTGCTATTTCCGTGAGGGCTGAGGCCGTGGATGGAGGTGGTGAAGCCACGTAGAGTGCGGGGGAGGAGGTGGGAAGAGGCGCCAGATGGGACTGATCCCCAGGGCCAGAAGGGATTTAAAGGGGGGCATCCTGATGACTGGGGTGGTCAGTTGATACCAGATGGAAGACTGAAACACCTCTTTAACAACAGGGAGAAAGGGAAAGGGTTTGTGAGAAATTCTAGTTCATTTTCAAGGAAAAAAAATAACCAAGTAGGAGGCTTCCGGCTGTAAACTGTAAAACCTGCTTCTAGAAGCCTGTTTTGTAGGCAACATGGATCGAGGGCAGCTGGAAAGTTCCTATCCGTTTTGGTTACCCAGGCTCTGCCTGTCATGTGCGCATGCCCTTTCTGTCCTCCTCGAGTGTACCCTGAATGTAATGGGGTTATACCTCTATCACCGAATTCTCCAGAGAGGTAGGCTAAAGGCTTCAGCCTGCCCTACTGGATGCCTCCAATTTGGGGAGTCCTGTACAGAGGAGACTGGAGAGGCTGCCAGCTGCTTTTGTCCCTCTGTCCACCCCAAGTCTTCCCTTTTGCCAAGTGAGTCATCTTAGCTAGTAGGTGACAGGGTAGGAGAGAACCTCTGGAGACAAGGACTTGTGTATGTGGCACTTACTCTGACCTTCTTTCTATCCCTCAGCGTGAATGCATTTCAGTCCATGTGGGGCAGGCAGGTGTCCAGATGGGCAATGCCTGCTGGGAGCTCTACTGTTTGGAACATGGGATTCAGCCTGATGGGCAGATGCCCAGTGACAAGACCATTGGTGGAGGAGACGACTCCTTCACCACCTTTTTCTGTGAAACCGGTGCTGGAAAACATGTGCCTCGGGCAGTGTTTGTGGATCTGGAGCCCACTGTAATCGGTGAGAAGAGGGGTGCACATTTGCAGGAGGTGGAGTGCCTCTGTTGAGAGTATCTAGACTGGACTTTTGTGGCCCTGAAAACCCCTAACTTTATTTGAAGCTGAAAACTTTATTTGACCTCAAGCTGGCATGCACCTGGGCGTATCTAGGTTTCCCTCACACTCTGTATCGCAGGCTGGCAGAGAGATGAGCTAGCACTTCCATATATCTAGCTGCAGTTACCACCCTGGGGGGCAGGGAGGAAGAAGGTTCCGGCTGAACATAGCCTTGTGGTTTTTTGCCCCAACATGTGGTTTATGGTCTTCCAGATGAGATCCGAAATGGCCCATACCGCCAGCTTTTCCACCCAGAGCAGCTTATCACTGGGAAAGAAGATGCTGCCAACAACTATGCCCGTGGCCACTACACCATTGGCAAGGAGATCATTGACCCAGTGCTGGACCGGATCCGAAAGCTGGTGAGGATGCAGCATGGCAGTGGCAAGGGAGGGAACTTTGGAGTCTGGATAAGGAACAGTGTTTTTCAGACCTATTTCGGGCATTACCTTTAGCTGCACCTTTCTGAGTGTAATGCTGTTAGGGGCTATTCAGTCTTTTCCCTAACTTCTGAGATACCTGAGGCTTCATAGAACTAGAAGTTCCTCAGGCCTCTCTTCCCCCTGCTATTGGTTTTTCTACCTTGCCTTTCAGTCTGATCAGTGCACAGGACTTCAGGGCTTCCTGGTATTCCACAGCTTTGGAGGGGGCACTGGTTCTGGCTTCACCTCTCTGCTGATGGAGCGGCTGTCTGTTGATTATGGCAAGAAGTCCAAGCTGGAGTTCTCCATCTACCCAGCCCCACAAGTGTCCACAGCTGTGGTGGAGCCATACAACTCCATCCTGACCACCCATACCACCCTGGAGCACTCAGACTGTGCCTTCATGGTAGACAATGAGGCCATCTATGACATCTGTCGCCGCAACCTGGACATCGAGCGCCCAACCTACACCAACCTCAATCGCCTCATCAGCCAAATTGTCTCCTCCATCACAGCTTCCTTACGCTTTGATGGGGCTCTCAACGTGGACCTGACGGAGTTCCAGACCAACCTGGTACCCTACCCTCGCATCCACTTCCCCCTGGCCACCTATGCACCAGTCATCTCTGCAGAGAAGGCCTACCATGAGCAGCTGTCGGTGGCAGAGATCACCAATGCCTGCTTTGAGCCTGCCAACCAGATGGTGAAGTGTGACCCCCGGCATGGCAAGTACATGGCCTGCTGCCTGCTGTACCGTGGGGATGTGGTACCCAAGGACGTGAATGCTGCCATTGCTGCCATCAAGACCAAGCGCAGCATCCAGTTTGTGGACTGGTGCCCCACTGGTTTCAAGGTTGGTATCAACTACCAGCCACCCACCGTGGTGCCTGGTGGTGACCTGGCCAAGGTACAGCGTGCAGTATGCATGCTGAGCAACACGACCGCCATTGCTGAGGCCTGGGCCCGCCTGGACCACAAGTTTGACCTGATGTATGCCAAGAGGGCTTTTGTGCACTGGTATGTGGGTGAGGGCATGGAGGAGGGGGAGTTTTCCGAGGCTCGGGAGGATATGGCTGCCCTGGAAAAGGATTATGAGGAAGTAGGCATCGACTCCTATGAGGACGAGGATGAGGGAGAAGAATAAGCTACTTGGATGGTGCCTGTTCACTATGTTTATTGCAAAATCCTTTCAAAATAAACAGTCTCCTTGCACGGTTTCTTGTTCCCTCTGTGAATGCTTAAGCTTCTGCTTCCTTTTTGTGCTGCTGCTGCTGCCGCCCACACTATTTGCTTGTGACCTTTTCCCTACCAAGGGGTCTTCATCAGGCCCAGGAAGCATGACCCTAGGAATCTTGATATAAGGTCCTAGGGACACTCAGGATAGAAAGGAAATGAGAACTAAATCCTGGATCTCTCTATCCAGCTACCAACTATTGAAGGATACAAGTCCTTTCCAAATAGGAATTGGTGTCTAGTCATTTCTGTTGGACGGTTGGACTGCTGCTTCTGCTACATTCCCTAGCTCTGGAGCAAGGCTTGGCCCAGGCTGCCATGTGCACTGTGAGGGTTTGGGAATGGGGGCTGGATTGCCCCAAGGCTCCTGGGCATAGAGCACACCATAAGCTTGGGGGATGGGCCAGAACAAGGACAATCTCTTATTTGTTTGTCCCATTGCACCTTGGCAGCTTTGCACAGCTTGCTGTCTGTCATGCTGCTTTTCTGGGGCTATGCTATTAAAAGTCAGGTCATCTCCCCTCTGTTTGTGCTTTCTTTCTGCTCATTGGTGGGAGCCTCCTGCCTAGACCCTAGGGAAAAATTCTACTTCGTTAATAGGCACCCCAGGACCCATGCTGACGTCAGCATGTAAGGGTGGACATGGGGTGGGGAGGGGAAGCTACACTCTCCTGAACAGGAGGTGCCAACCCTGCTCTTGTCTACCCTCCCTGGTGATTCAGGGACGCAGTGCCCTTCCCTGGGGAACAGTTTCAAGCCCAGCTAAGGCAGGGTGCCTGTTTACTCAGCAAAGCAGGCAGGAAGTGGCTGCTGTATACTGCCACGAGCCACAGCCTCATTAATTATTAACTATATGTGAACTAGAATAATTAGGGAGACTGGGAAAAATGACTGCCAGCTCTACTCCCTTTGCCTTCAGGCTGAGGATGGGAGACCTGTTATGTAGTTGTCCCAAAGCTTCCTCAGGTGTCTCCACCCAGAGGTCTTTGGCCTGGCAAACCGGCTAAGCTGGGTGCCCTGACTAAGCTACCCACCCTGGGAGTAAAGGAATTGGTTAAGTTTGCTTTAAAGAGGGCCCTAGTCCCAGTTCTTGGCACAAGTAGAAACCAGTTCAAGCCAGAGGAGCTCTTCAGCTTTTGACTAAGGCAAGCTTGGAGCCCTGCCTGCTGCTAACCAGATTTCAAGCAAGGACATCTGCCTCCTGAGTCACTATACCTAACACCAGGCCCTCTTCCCAGGCTGTTCCCTTGGAAATGGGAACCAGACAGTTCATTGTTCTTTCCCTTCAGACACATTGACCTAAAATACACACAGCCTGCTTTCACTTTATTCGCCTATTTATATTTTCTCCTCCTAGATTTGGAGGCAGAACATGATGTGAGCCCAGCTTAGAGCCATGTACTATATTTTCTGTTTCACTTTCCCTCCAACTCACCCTTGGGCCCCTTGCGCAGGTGGTGGGGTAAGGCAGCAGGACATGACCTGCGCTAAGACAATGATCCCCACCCTGTACCTCTGGAGCTATAAGAACAGCCCTGGGTAGAATGGACGGAGTTCCAATGAGGGGTGAAAGCCTCTTTTCAAGGCACACGAGGCCATCTTTTCAATGTGCCCGTTTGTTTGTTCAGATTTGGGTGATGTGCTGTCCAGGAGACAGCGGCTGCAATACCTCCAACTGACTGAGGAGGATGGGAATGTAAGGACGCTGCTGGGGGTCCACAGTCATCATAGAGGCCAGCAGCTGTCGCAGTACTGAAGAATGCCTGAGGGAAAAGGGAAGAGTGAGCGGAGGGAACCTAGACATGCTAAGATTCCAGCTCAGCAAACCCTAAGGAGGTCTACAGTGCCCAGTGCCCTCTTACTGCTCACCTGGGGCTTTGTGGGATGCTGAGTTCATTCTGTACAGCAAGGGCCACACTGTCACCTTTCTGGAACACCATGTCATAAGGGCCTTCCCCAAACATCATGGCATACAGCACACAGCCTAGGGACTGAGCATAACTTGGTTAGTGAACAACGAAGAGGACATCTCTATCCTCACTGTTGTGGTGAAAGAGTATATAAGCTAAAAATATGCCAACCTCACCCACATGGCACCAACCAGCTTCCCAGAGGAACTGTGCTAACAGGAGGCCTCTGCAGCCCCTCCTCAGTCACCACCTACAGCACTTCATTTAGATCAGCCACAGAGATTACACCACTTCCTGAGTACAGTATCAGTGACAGTTCCCAGGAAGGAAGTTGAGGGATATGGAGATATGTTGTGGTTCCAGGGTTCCATGCAACAGAAACCAAAGAGCTCCTTCCCTCTACTCCATAGCAGGTACAGAGCTGCCCACGTCTCCACCCAGGTTCCCACCGACATGCTCCTCACCCAGACATCAGTCCGTTCATCGATGACACAGTGGCTCTGCACAGAAAAGAGCTCAGGTGCCCGGTAGGAGATGGTGCACCGCTGGGCCGCCCAGTCCTGGAACAGTGGCCCCAGAGCTCAAAAGTGGAGCACAGAGCACGATCATGTGACCAAATTCGTGCATGCATCAGAATAAGTTGGGGATGGGAAAATGACCAAAGGAACCTGGAAACTCTCTTACCTGCAGAGCTAGGGCCTGGCGTGAGCCCTCCACCTCGATGCACGCTTGATTCATGGAACCCAAGTCCATTAAAACTGGCTGCCCCTCATCACCAAGCAAAATGTTGGTGGGCTTCAGATCCCTGGAGGGAAGTGAAAATGACCCAAGGGCATCCCTGGACAGGGAGGCTAGAATCCCAAGGAGCAAAAGTACCACTGGAGGGAGCAGAGACATCCCAGTTCTTAGCAAGGCTCTTACTCCTAGCCCCAGTAAGTGCACAGGGCCCTCCCACTGACCTGTGTGCATAACCTTTGGCATGAATGGCCTCAAGGCCTCTGCAGATACCCAGCAACAACCGAAGAATCTGGTCCTCAGTCAAGAAGTTGTCTTGGTCCTTCAGCCTTTCTATCTCACTCCACAACGTACCCCTCTACAACATAAGTTTTCCTAAGTTGAAATGTATTTGAAATGTCTGCTCTCTGGAACTGATCCCTGTTGTGTTAAAGTCTATCGAGCTTTTCACCCCACAGACCCACTTAGGTTCTTCTAAGCCCCAAATTCTAAGTGGTCAAAGTGAGGACATGGCCCCTGCTTCCTAACATATTTACATGCTTGTGTGCCCACAGAGCCTTTCTGTTGCAATCCCCTCTGTAACCAGCAGTCTTTCTGACCTTGAAGAAAGGTAACAGCAGCCAGGCTTCATGCTTAGCACCTCGTTCTCTCAGACAGTAAGCCACAAGGCGAAGGATGTTGGGGTGATGGAAGAGGCGATGCATGTCCGCTTCTTGTTGGGCTTCTTCTCGGTCCTGCTGCTCATGACACAGGATTCGCTTCAGGGCGTAGAAGTGTCCATCATGTAACCCCTCCACTAGGTCCACATAGCTGAACCCACTGTGGGCCAAAGGGGGTCAGTGAAGGACCATGGTCATCTCCCACAGGGCCTGGACCCAGAGGAATTCCCTTGGGGAGGGGTGCCTCTCACAATGAGTAGAAACCCTCCCAAGTTGTGGTTTTCAGATAGTTTCAACACTTAGAAATCACTGAGGTCCTATGGTCCTAACACGGTGCCTTGCACAAAACAGATGTTTAATATTAACTAACAGCTAGCATTTATCAAGTGCTCATGAACCAGGGACTGGATGATACTTTAAAAAAATATATCTCACTTAATCCTCACAAGTCCTTAAGTATTATGATCATATCTATTAAGCAGATAAAGAAACCACAGCTGGGCTGGGGAAATTTCAGTGGTTAAGATACATACTGCTCTTCCAGAGAACCTGAGTTCAATTCCCATCCAGTTACCCGATCCAGTGGCCCACAACCGTCTGTAACTTCAGCACCTGGGGAATCTGATGCCTTTGGCTTCCACAGGCACCTTCACTCACACATAGCCACACACCGACCCACATATACACATTAAAAAAAAAAAAGCCAGGCACGGTGATGTACATCTTTAATTCCAGTACTCTGGAGAGAGGTAGGCAGGTCTCTGTGAAATAGAGCACAGCCTAGTCTACATAGCAAGTTCTAGATCAGCTGGGGCTACAAAAAGACTGCCTAAAAAAAAGGTGGGGAGAGATTTTAAAAAAATGTTTTAAAGAAAGAAACCACAGCTTACCCAGGCCACACAAGGTGGATCTAGGAGATCTGGGTCCAGAATCCACTTGCTTGACCAATTCAGCTAAGCTGTCAGATGAGGCAGAGGCTAGGCCTATAACCCTTGTGCCTCTATCATATGCAGACCATTGTCCCTCAGTGGCCATAACCCTGGGATTAGCCAAGCCAAACACTCACCCCTCCCCCAATTTCTGAATGAAGAGGTAACGCTTATTGTCAATGATGACAGTTCCCCGGGAGCAGACACACAGTGCGTGGCCCATAATGTCTCAATCATCCTCCTCAAGGATGGTGTCTGGCTACCGAAGGGCTCTTCCAGGGAGAGTGGATTCTTCCAGATGGGCTTGGAGCCCGACTGATCATGCCGGAAGGAAAACAGCAGGTCGCGGGTCAGAGACAATCCAGACGGCCCCTGAAATACCAATGCGGAGAGCTCTGAGAACCCAGATTCCTGTCCAAAGAAAACAGGTTCAGTCCACTCAGGGGCCAAGAAGGCAGAGGTCAGAGGTCTCAAGGCCTCCGGTCACGCAGCGTCTTACCAGGCCGCATCCTTCCACCCCGGCCCACCTTCAAGCCAGACCCGCTCACACGCCCATCGGGCCACAAGAAAAGGGCAGACGGTAGCTGCCAAGGAGGTTCCAGACTCCGGTCCACTTCTGCCGAGCGCACTCCCCGCTCCCCGCGGCCAGAAGCCAAGGATCTCCGCACTAACCTGGCTCGGGCCTGAGCGAAGCGCCAGGAACCGGAAGCCAAGGTGACATCATCAGTCTGCGCCAAAGTAACGGCCTGCCGTATCCTAGCAACAAGAGGCAGCCAGAGGATGTGAGGACCCGGAAGTGAGAGGCCCGGGCCAGGCTAGACCTCGGGGTGGACTGGTTCCAAGGTCAGGGTGAGGGTTCCCACTTGGCCCCAATAAGGGTCACGAGGCAGGGACTTGTACCAAAGGGGAGCAAAGCCGGGCACTGCCCGAAGCCCCAGGACCTCCATCCCCAGATGTCGGAGGTAGGAGGCCTCTTACCTTCCGCGCCCTGGGGTCAGAAAGTGGCCTACTACAGTACAGTCTGAAGGAGGATCCAGGGAAGGGCGGGTGCTAGCCCCTGGACTCCTGGATCCCTGATGTCATAACACCTGGGCTCTGGACTGTGTTCCATT
Organism: Eospalax fontanierii; assembly: GCA_035773235.1. Classification (NCBI taxonomy): domain Eukaryota; kingdom Metazoa; phylum Chordata; class Mammalia; order Rodentia; family Spalacidae; genus Eospalax; species Eospalax fontanierii. The sequence goes on from CM069530.1 coordinate 20,625,411, forward strand.
TCCCTAGCTAGTGTCAGCGGTTAAGAGAGTACCCTTGAACCAGAGTGCCATTTTCTAAATCCGGTCTCCTATCCGTGTGACCTTCAGCAAGTTATTTAGCCTTTCAGATCCTCACTGTTCCTGGCTGCAAGTCAGATATAATGGTACCTAAGGTTAAGTGCATGAACTATGAAGCCAAACTGACTAGTTCCAATCCCATCTACTAAATCAGTTGTGTGGTCTTGGTTGGCTACTTAGTATGTCTATTGTTCAGTTTCCTCCATGTGTTAAATGAGAATAATAATTATTCCATTAAGTTGTTTCAAGATTAAATGAGATATAGTCTTTTGCACAATATCTGACATGTAGCCCTCAATGTGTGTTAATATATATGAATAATAGTTATTACTTACTACCCTGATCCTCACATCTCCAGCTTAGGACTGTGAAGGCAGTCGGAATGGAAAACCAGATTCCCATCCTTTGCACCATGCACCTGGACAGGCAGAGATATACTGGAGAGAGATGCACCTCCAAGAAGATAGATTGGCCCATGCAGGCTCCTTGTAACTCAGTTTCCTCTTTCCACACTCGTGATGACTATGAAAATTTTCTGTTTTTCCTTGTTTCCTAACCTGTTTTAGCACTTGGTTGCATCAGCCATTCTAGATTTAACCTAGTTATGTGTCTGACCCTTTGCTAGTTGAGGATTTTAAGATGCACTCCTAGCCCTCAGGGAGCTCAGTATAGCACTACAATACATCTTGTTAAAATACAAATTCTGACTCTCTAGGTCTGGGGATTCTGAGATTCTGCATGTTTGACATGCTCCTGGGCGATGCTAACAAAGCAGGCTCATGAACAGCACTTTGTGTAGCAAGATACAGAGGATTTTTACAAACTAGTGGATGGAGAGTGGCCGCAGGCTGGAGGTGAAGTCCAGGCTCACTGCCTGGAAACTTGAGGTGGTCTCCGCCCCCTTGCTTGCTGAGGTTCCCTCCCAGGAACCCGACACGTGATGGTCGAACAGACAGCACAGACTAGAAGAACCCTGTAAGCGCTGTGGCTCCCAAAATGTCTCATGGCCTGCCTTCCCCGCTGCTGCTGCTGGTGACGCTGCTGCTGCGGCTGACCCAGGTACGAGGACAGGGTTGTCCGGTTCGAGGAAATGGGAGGAGATCCAGTGAAGAAGAGAAAGTTAACCACTAAACTGGCCAGCAGGGCTAGTTCCATCTCTTAAGCGCTTGGCAGACTCTGACCCTCACTCTGGATCTCTGCTGAGCCGGGCTTTCTCCCCTTGCAGGCAGATGCTCGTTCCTTCATAGTGGATCGGCAACATGACCAGTTCCTCCTGGACGGGGTCCCGTTCCGCTACGTGTCTGGCAGCCTGCATTACTTTCGCGTACCGCGGGTACTTTGGGCCGACCGGCTAAACAAGATGCAATTGAGCGGCCTCAACGCTGTAGAGTTGTAAGAAGTGCTGGCGATAGCCTTGCGGAGGCGCGATTTACTCTTCTTTACCGCTCTCTTAGAAAGGGGTCGGGACAGAAAAACTGGCTGGGTTTGAAGGGGGTTTGAGCTCCAGGCCTCCTAGGGCAAGGATGGTAAGGGTAGGCTGGGACCTCCTAGCTGCTTCTCTGCGAGGCCTGAGCTCCGTAGGTACCTCTGGGTCCTGTTAACTTCTTCCTTTTCAGTTACGTGCCCTGGAACTACCATGAGCCAGAGCCTGGGGTCTATAACTTTAATGGCAGCCGTGACCTCATTGCCTTTCTGAATGAGGCAGCCAGAGCGAACCTGTTGGTCATATTGAGACCAGGACCTTACATCTGTGCAGAGTGGGAGATGGTGAGTTGGTGGAGAAGGGGCAGAACCCAAGTGTTCTTGTGTGGTTTCAACTCCTTTCTGCCAACCCTATTAAGGCTGTTCCCAGCTCTATATTAATTCCTTCCCTTCTTACTTTGCTGCCTCCTTCCTGTACCTCCAAACAAAACTTATCTAGAGCCCATGTAATGGCTTATTCTTATAACTCCAGCACTTGGGAGGCTTAAGCAGGAAGAACACTGAGCATTTGAAGCCAGCCTGGCCTACAGAGTGAGACCTTGTCTCAGAAACAACAAAATAGAGGCTGAAGAGATGGCTTAGCAATCAAGAGCACTGACTGCTTTTACATAGGACCCGGGTTCAATTCCCAGTACCCACATGGCAGCTAATAAACTTCCATAACTCCAGTTCTGTGAAATCGGATAGCATCTTCTGACCTCTGTGGGCACTGCACAACAGTGGTATACTTACATACATGCAGGCAATACATTTATACAATAAAAATAATAAAATTTTTTTTAAAAACAACAAAACAAAACAAAAAAATCTTACATGCTTATTTATTGCCTTTATGTTTTTCTCAAGGGGGGTCTCCCATCCTGGTTGCTTCAAAAGCCTAATATTCATCTGAGAACCTCAGATCCAGGTGAGTTATGACAAAGATTTTAATGTCTGGACACAAGATCATCCCTAACTCAGAGGTCATTCATTTATCTATGTTTGCCTTCATGTCTAGCAGGAAGCTAGAAGCTGGGACTGGAAAGACCTGGTTCCTGTTCAGTAAAATCTATAGTGTGAGAGCCAGGCATGGTGATGTTGTCACATTTCTGGTTTTATTTTTTTTAATGGTTTTCAAGCTCCATAAAACTATAGGACTTATACTCTTTGTCTCTGCCAGCTCCAATGTCATGCCACATTACTGTCTCCCTTTCCCACTGCTCCAGTCATGCTGGTCTGCTTTTCCTCAATCCTGCCAAATTCCCATCTCAGGGATGGACTGCTTTTGCCTCTTCTTATGACCAGTGCTTTCTCTTCCCTAGAAGCCAACTAAAATGCTACCTTCTCAAAAAGCCTTTTTTGATCACTACACCCCAAACTGGCTGTCCTCTTCATTATCTCAACTCCTTGTTCATATGTTTTCTTATACAGTATGTTCACAGCATATAATCTTATTTATATGTTTGAAAAACCCTAACTATCCTGGCCTCACACTTTTTTGTATTTGTTTTTTTAGCCCTAGCTGGCCTGGAATTCCCTACATAGACCAGGCTAGCCTCAATCTCATGAGATCCACCTGTGTGTTTCCTGAGTGCTTGGGATTAAAGACAGGCCTAGCCTCATACCATATTTTTTAATGTGACACAGGGTCCTATGTAGTCAAGGCTGACTTCAAATTTGCTATGTAGTAGAAGATGCTGTTGAACTCCTAGCCCTTTTTGTCTCTACCTTGTAAGTGTTGGGATTATATGTGACAAGATGTCCCCAGTTGGTACTGTGGTTTTGGGAGATTTCAGATGGTGCAGCCTTGCTTGGAGGAAGCATGTCATTGAGGGTGGGCTTTGAGAGTATGTAACCATGCCCACTTCCAGTCTGTCGCTCACTCCTTCCTATGCCTGCTTGAAGATGTAAGTGTTTATTTTTCTGCTCTGGCTACCTCCTGCTTCCATGCCTTTTCCACCATTATGGACTCTCTCTCTGGATCTGTAAACCAAATAAAGTCTTCCTTCTATAAGTGGCCTTGGTCATGGGGTTTAATCACAGCAACAAAAAAGTAACTAATACAGAAGTTGGTACCAAGAGAGGAGCACTGCTGTGACAAACCTGACCATGTGTTCTGAAGAACTGTGGAAGACTTTGGGAATGCAGACTAGAAAAGCAGTTGAATGCTGTAAGCAGAGCTTAATGGGTCATTCTAGTACAGACCTGGCTCAAGACATTCCAGAGGGAGATGGAAATAAGGACTTAAATAGCAACTTGGATTTTTAACTTTATAAGAGCGTTTTGCCTGCGTCTGTGTAAGTGCACTCATGTATGAAATGCCCATGGAGGCCAGGGGAGGGTGTCACATCCCTTGGAACTGGAGTTGGGGATGGTTGTTAGCTGCCGTATAAGTGCTGGGAACCAAAACTGGGTCCTTTGCAAGAGTAACAAATACTCTTAACTGCTGAGCCAACTCTTCAGCCCCAGTTCGACATTTTGGCAGAGAATTTGGCTGTAGTCTGCTGGAGGCCTAAGAACTTGTCTGAGGCTAAATTAAAGTATAAAGGATTAATTTATTTGGCAAAGGAAATTTCAAGATAGCTCAATGTAGAATATGTGGTGTGATTATTAATGGTGAACCTTATGCAGATCTACAGTGAAAAAGAGCAATTGGGGCAGAAAGAAATATAGAATGTACAATTTGGAGAGGAGAGCACTAGGAAGCATTAGGAGCCTAGACATAGAGACCCTCTTTGATAAGAGATTATAGCCATTAAGGAGAGGCCTCCAGATTTGCACTTAAACAATGGAAAGAGTACTTTCAGGGCAAGACCCCACCAATCTAAGCTTGCGGCTCCTGAAAGAAAAAGACCTAAGGGGTTTTCTGCTTCTAGAAAACTACAATATATGAAAAGAACTGCCAGTAATGTGGCTGAAGAAGCCAAAGTCCATCACTAGCAGGCATCAGAACTTCGCTGTCATTCATGTGGTACTGGTTTTAGAGGCATGGAAGATGCAAGAGTGAGGAGGTCATTACTTTTTTTTCTGCAGAGAGCCACCAAGGCCAGGGAGTACATAGCAGGTTAGTCCTTGTCAGAAGAAGGCCCTAGGAAGCCATTGCATGAAGCTGTGAGGGTGAAGTCTGGTTGGCAGTGGAGACCTCAAGATGTTGGGGATACCAGAGCTCTGAGACATCTTCTAAGGATAGCTTCATACAGGAAGTGGTACCAGCCCAAGAAAGATGTATGTTGCATGCAGCAAAGTTGGAGGGGCTAAGCTATGTAAGCTCTTTGGAAGTAAAGTCCCAAACATAGGACATGGAGCTACTGGATTTGGTGTTTGATGAGCTGTTTTTCAGTATTGCTTCAGCCTGGTATTTTATCAGTTTGTCTCCATTCCTCCCTTTTGGTTCCATTGTAGGTTGGAAGTATGTAATTTGTCTTTTGATTTTGCAGAAGGTTATAATTAAGAAAATGCCTTGAGTCTCAGAAGAGAGTTGGGACTTTTGAATAGTATTAAGACTCTGAAGGAATATAGGGAATTTTGAAGTTGAACTAAATGCATTTTGCATTATGATATGGTCTTGAACCTACAGGGACCGAGGGTGGAATGTGTGGCTTGAATCAGTGTCTCCCATAGACTCCAAGTATTTGAACATTTTTGTCCCCAGTTGGTGGCGCTGTTTTGGGAGGATTTAGATGTTGCAGCCTTGCTAGGGGAAGTATGTCACTGGGGGTCGGCTTTCAAAGTATGCCCACTTCCAGTTTGTCTGTCTCTCTCCTTCCTATGCCTGCTTGAAGATGTGAGTGCTCAGCTTTTTGTTCCAGCCACCTCCTGCCACCATTGTGGCCTCCCTCTCTGGAACCATAAGTCAAATAAACCCTTCTATAAGTGGCCCTGGTCATGGTATTTTATCGTGGTACAACAGAAAAGTAACTAATACAACCTGTACTTTGAAATAAACTTTTTTTTTTTTTTGCTGAGCATCGTAGTGCATGCCTAAAATCTGAACACTCAGGAGATTGAAGCAAGGGCGATCTGGAGTTCAGGATAGCCTGGTTTATATGGTGAGACTATCTCAGAAAAAAAACCAAAACCCAACAACCCACAAAGTATACTTTGTGTTCCCTGATGCGTCATACCTGGTCCCTGCCCTTGCCCCTAATCTTTTTGACTACTCAGTCTTAGTCACTTTCTCTATTTTCCTTTTCTCTGAGTGCTGGAGTATATCAGGGCTCTGTCTTTGGATGCTTGTCTTTCTAATCTTGTTCCCTAGGTAATAATTCTATCATTCATGTGATAGAATTGACCCATGGGATAGCTAATGATTCCAAAATGTGTATCTCTCTAGGTAGGACCTTTTCCGTGACTTCTACACACTTACTAAATTCCTATGTTACTTCTCCATTTAAACAAAATTTTTAAATTGTCCCTGTGAGGTAGCTCAGGAGGTACAAGTACTTGCCTCTAAGCTTGACAACCTGAGTTTCATCCCAGACTCACATAGTGGAGGGAGAAAACCTGCTCCTGCATGTTGTTTTCTGACCTCCACCTGTGTAAGTGTGGGCTTGAGAGATGGCTCAGTGGTTAAGAGCACTTACTGCTCTTACACAGGACCCAGCTTCAGTTCTCAGTACCCTTATCAGGTGGTTATGAACCACGTGGAACTCTAAGGGATCCAATGTCTTCTAAGCCTCACCAGGCACTTGCACACATGTGATACACATAAACTCCTGAAGGCACATATACATACACATTTTTACAAAAAAAAAGAATTTATGGGGCTAGAGAGATGGCGCAGTGATTAAGAGCAGTGGCTGTTCTTGAAGACCTGGGTTTGAATCCCAACACCCACAAGGCAGCTAACAACCTTCAGTAACTCCAGTCCCTGGAGAATTGGACACCCTCTTCTGTCTTCTGTGGGCACTGCACAACATGGGTGCATTTACATGCATACAGACATAACATTCATACACATAATATAAATTTTTAAAAAATATCCTTCAAAATATCTTGGGCTGAATCCACCTGGAGACTCTATTCTCTGCTAGGCTTTGTCCTCAAGGGTTAGGGATGGAGCAGCAACACTATACCTTGCCACTAGGGCAACAATTACAGACACGGATGCTCAGGTATAATTTGTGAATTACTTAAAAGAGAAGTAATGAAGTAATGTAAAAATTGTGTAACAGATCTGTTCTTATCTGGTAGTAGAGGCTTTTGTGTTTTCTGTTTGTTTTTAGACAGGCTCTCATGTAATTTCAGGCTGACTTCAACCTTGTTGGGTAGCAGAGACTAGCCTGGAACTCTGATTCTCCTGTCTCCACCTCCACTGGAATTACAGACATGCCTACTATATCTGGCTTAGGGGCTTTCTTGAGGAAGGCTGAAAAACAAAATAAAGTTAAGAATTGATGCATGAGGGCCAATAAGATGGCTCATCAGGTAAAAGCACTTGCTGCCAAGCCTGAGGATCTGAGTTCAGTCCCCAGGACTAAATGGTGGAAGGAGACAACTAACTTCCTCAGGTTGTCCTCTGACCTCCACATGCACACCATGGCACATGAACACACAAACACATTTTGTTTCTTAATGATTTATTTATTTTTGTTTGTATACATGTTTTGATTGCTGGTATGTTTACTGGTATGTGTGTAGTACCCATGAAGGCCAGAAGAGGATGAGAGAGCTGCCATGGGAATTGAACCTAGGTCCTCTGAAAGAATAGCAAGTGATTTTAATCCCTGAGCCACCTCTCCAGCCCCTAAATAGATGTAATTTTAAACATAAGCATAAAAAAGGAATTGAGGCATGAGTTCAAGTCAGCTACATAAGAGGATGGGAGAAGAAGTGTTAGGTGGAGGACATCATGAAGACATTGGGAGTGAATCACAAAAGTCTTAAGTAGGAGTTGAGACTTTAAGGCATACAATCACCTGGACTGTTAGTTACATCAGAGCACATATAAGTCAGATACTACATTTCTGTGAATTTTCACAGGGATCTCAGATATAAGTTGATTAAATAAAAATGGCTGCATATTATGTGTTTCATCTTTTCTTACATGTAGTTTTAGAAAACACTACTTTAAGTTTCTGTGTTCAAAAACTTCCTGTATGGGAAATGAAAGCTACATCCTAGAGTGCAACCAGCAGGAGGGGCTAGGGAAGATGCTGAGGGTGGGGCTGTGAGGGTGGGGGTGATGGCTGCTATTGAGCAGAGCACACTGCTTCTTCCTATAGCCTTCCTTGATGCTGTGGACTCCTGGTTCAAGGTCTTGCTGCCCAAGATATATCCATTTCTCTACCACAATGGGGGCAACATCATTAGCATTCAGGTACAAGTGGGAAGTGGACTGGGAAAGAGAAGTAGGTATGCCAGGTCCTTAACCTTCTCTGCCTCACAGCTGGGCTCCTTTTTCCCTTTTCCCCGGCAGGTGGAAAATGAGTATGGTAGCTACAAGGCTTGTGACTTCAACTACATGAGACACTTGGCTGGCCTCTTCCGTGCACTACTTGGAGACAAGATCTTGCTTTTTACCACAGATGGGCCTCAAGGACTCAAATGTGGCTCCCTCCAGGGACTCTATACCACTATAGATTTCGGCCCAGGTCTCCTGAACAAAGGCTGGGAGTGGAGTCTGGGAGAGGGGCACCTCTTTCGTGGTATTTATCTTTTACCCTCACTTCCTTTTTGTAGCTGAAAACATAACCAAAATCTTTACCGTGCTTCGGAATTATGAACCCCATGGACCGCTGGTAAGAGACCATTAGAGAGGAGAATCAAAGCAAAAATCTGGTGGGAATGGATCCAACTTGGTTCCCACCTTACTTATAGCTCCTTTCATTTTCCACTCTAGGTGAATTCTGAGTACTATACAGGCTGGCTGGATTACTGGGGCCAGAATCATTCTACACGGTCCAGTTCAGCTGTAGCCCAAGGACTAGAAAAAATGCTCAAGTTGGGAGCCAGTGTGAACATGTAACTGGAGATACACTATTGCTTGGAGTTGGGGACAAAAGCTAAAATTCAGTGGGTCAACTTTTATCTTTATTCCCACCTTCCTCCACTTTAGGTATATGTTCCATGGAGGTACTAACTTTGGATACTGGAATGGTGAGTGCAGGTGGGCCCTGGGGCAGAAGCAGTGAGGGATCAGCAAATTAGAATTTCAGGGATGGATGGATTAGGATGTTTAGAAGCTGGAAAGGACCATCACTTCCCCCTCTGATGGCAAAATTCTCTGCACAAAGGTCTTTGCTTAGTACTTATCTAAAAAGATATTGAATTAATTCAACTACTTTAACCGAGGTGCTGATGAAAAGGGACGCTTCCTTCCAATTACCACCAGCTACGACTACGATGCACCCATATCTGAAGCAGGAGACCCCACTCCTAAGCTTTTTGCAATTCGAAATGTCATCAGCAAGGTACCCTTTTTATTAATTTGGGAGAAGGGAGTGTCTTTGTATATTGTAAATGAATCCTATAAACTATTGGTGGTTGTCTAGGCAACAAAGCCCTTTGAGAATCCCATGGAAAAATTTCCCACTCAAATGGGATGATCTGGGGAAGTTACACATGTATGTGAAATTGTAGGGTCTTTGTGGCCCCCAGAAAATATCTGGACTCCAAGTTTAGAACCATCTTTTAGGGCCTTGGGTTGTTTTGGGAGTTTTTCTATGGCTACTGAGAGAATTTGGGCTTAGTTCCAGGAAATTCCCTTGGGACCTTTACCTCCCCCCAGCCCCAAGATGAAGCTTGGACCTTTGACTCTGAGCCTGGTAAGTTGTTCCCTATCTTTTCTGATTTCGCATCACTGTTTTCTAAATTGCCTGCCTTGACTTGCCCTCAACCCAGAAACCTACTTGTATCCTGATTGTTCCCCTTGTTCTTACAGGATGGGAATTTGCTTGCTTTCCTAGACTTTCTCTGCCCACATGGCCCCATCCATTCAGTTTTGCCATTGACATTTGAGGCAGTTAAGCAGGTAAGACATAAAGTCCTATCAGGTGGGAATGAGGGACTTCGTCAGCAGCAACAGCCAAAAGTTCTAGCTACAAATCTCTCCCGCCCCCCAGTGCCCTTTAATATCCCCCAGTTTATCTTAAAGTACTCATTCTCCCATACCTAGGCCCATGGCTTTATGTTATACCGGACCTATCTGACTTACACTGTTTTTGAACCAACACCATTCTGGGTACCAAATAATGGCGTTCACGACCGAGCCTATGTGATGATTGATGGGGTAAGAACCTAACTCCTGACTAATTTATAATCCCAATTTTCCCCCTTTCCCAGTACCTTAATAGCTTTAAAGTCTCCTCCATCTCCATCCCTATGTACTTGTCTCCCACATCTATAGAAGGTTCAGGGTTATAAGCTGGGGTGAGGGAAGAGTGTAATTAAGGATAGAGTTCCAGCTAGGGGCATGTGGGGTATATTCCCAGGACTCAGTAAGCTGAAGCAGGAGGATCACAGGCCTGGGCTGTATAACGAGTTCAAGGCAGCCTGAGCTACACAGAGACCCTATCTCAAAAAAGCAGTTTCAGAATGATGGTAGATGGCTGACAGATGGCTACAATCTCTTTGCCTTCCAAATAAGTGGTCTAATGTGACTGTGTAGGGGCCAAGAGCTACTGCTGAACCTTTCCTTTCACAGAGCCTATTTCTTATCAACAGGTATTCAGGGGTATTCTGGAACGAAATATGAAACACCATTTACTTTTGACTGGGAAAATAGGGGCCAAGCTGGATATCTTGTTGGAGAATATGGGGAGGCTCAGTTTTGGGTCTAACCACAGTGACTTCAAGGTAAGCTGTTTTTTCCTATTCTTCCCCCAGTACCCTTATTGACAAACTGTCTTGGAAGAACGGGGGCCTAATGGAAGACCTTTATCGTTGAGAGTTAGGCAGACAAATAGTGGCTTATGAGAACACAGACATGGTCACAGTTATATTCTAGAGCTTGATTCTAGAAAGTGTGGGCCTTTAACTGAGTGAATGATGACTTTGTATTTGCTTCTCCACAGGGCCTGCTAGAACCACCAATTCTGGGACAAACAATCCTTACAGAGTGGATGATGTTCCCTCTGAAAGTTGACAAGCTTGTAAGGTGGTGGTTTCCTCTTCAGCTGCAGAAAAGAGTACAGCATCAAGCTTCCTCTGGCCCTGCCTTCTACTCCACATCATTTCCACTTTTAGGCTCAACTGGGGACACATTTCTGTATTTACCTGGATGGACCAAGGTATTGCTAATGGTGACAGTTGGGGTGGGGTGGAGGGAGTGGACAGTAAAAAATAAAAATAAAAAGGGAACAAATTATTCATCTGATTAGAAACCTGGTGAGCTGACCATTTCTTTTTCCACTCCATCCCTTCCCCCAGGGCCAAGTATGGATCAATGGGTTTAACTTGGGCCGGTACTGGACAAAGCGGGGGCCACAACAGACCCTATACGTGCCAAGACTCCTGCTGTTTCCTAGGGGAGCCATGAACAAAATCACATTGCTGGAGCTAGAAAATGTGCCTCCTGAGCCCCAAATACAATTTTTGGATAAGCCTATCCTCAATAGCACTATGCATTGGGGATATACCTATTTTCTCTCAGAAGCACAAAATATGTATGAACCAATGGAGTTAAGTGGGCACTGAAAGATGACCCTTGAAACTGGGACAGAGAGCAGGATCCTTTGGTGCTGGCCACAGTGACCATAAAGAATCAAAGGCTACAATCCCTCTGAATGTTAAGTACAAGTAGTTTTCTTGCCAAACTTTATTGTGATTAAAGTTCCAAAGACAGTACCAGCTCCACACACCTCTGTGGCCCTGTCTTTGCCCTGGTTCCTGAGTGTCCTTCACCCTGATCTTCTAAATAATCTTGAGCTTCCTGAGGAAGAAGCTGTAGGTATGAGTGTGTTCTCTGAGGCCTAGAATTGGCCCCAGGTGGCTGTAAGAAATCAGGAAGAAGGCTTCCCTGCCTGACAGCGATGGTCTCGGAGGCAACGCGTGGAGCAGAAAGAAAAGTCGAGGTAGTGAAAGGGGATGAGGCCCTGGAGGGACATTCCGCAGCTCCAGCAGCGTCTGAACAAAAGGAAGAAAAATGGCTGGACAGGTACCCCCACGAACCTTCCAATCTAAGCCTTCCCTAGACCTTAAAGATCCCAGGGTATCTCCAAACCCCTCAGCACCCTTTCTAAATACCTTATAGGCATTCATTCTCCTTGTCCCAAATGGTTCCTACAGCAAGAAGCCCTCCCTTCACTAATCACCTGGCCTCATACCCAGCATTGACAACTGCAGATTCAGGAATTGGAGGGCTGGGGGCTCCCAACTGGGCAGCTAGTCGACGCTCTGCAGCCAGAGCTCTCTAAGAAACAGCAAAAAAAAAAAAAAACAAAAAAACGTGTTTAAGACATCTCCAGTGGTGAACAGCATACTCAAGAAGTGACAGCTGTACTCTGGGGAAGGGATGAAGGCTCTTAAGGCAGCCTTGCTACGTAAGTCTGTGGCCTCACCTTCTCTCGGTCGCTGAGGGCAGCAAATCGCTGTTGCTCTTCTTGCTCCTGTTCCTCCTGCTCCCTTTGCTTCTGCTGCCGCTGCTCCCGTTGCCGCCGAGCTGCCTTTTGCTCCTTCTTCCTTGTAGCCTTCCGGGTCTCCATTTCTTGCGTCAGTGGCCCGGGCACCTAGAACATTTCCAAAAAATACTGTCTCATCCAAGCTATCCTTTGTAAACTGCAATAAAGCAGAAAAGAGCTAATGAGGGTCTATGATGCCCTCCCACTCTACGATCTTTTTTCCAGCTCACCTGAGCCTTGTTGTAATCATAGGCATCAAGATTCTTCTCCATGAACCTTCGGAATTCATTACGCGTTGATCTGTCAGCTGCTACAGTATAAGGTGGCCTTGCTCTAGAGTCCCTAGGGGTAAAAACCCCAAACTGGGTTCAACTTGCCTCCTGCCTTTCCTGACATCACCCAACCAAACTAAGGAAACAATGTCAAGTAGCTAATGCTAACATGAGCTACGAGATTATCTTCTGCATACCCAAACTGACTCAGGATGGAGATACTTACTGCACAGTGGGGTCAGCACCTGCCTCCAAGAGCAGACGAACTACTGAGCATCTTCCAGCTGCTGCTGCTGCATGGAGGAGAGTAAAGCCACCAGAGCCCAGGGGGGCATTAAGTAGAGATGTAACTCCAGGGTCTACAGGCCCAGCAGCTAGCTGAAGCTTTAGCACCTCAACTTCCCCAGCCCGGCAGGCAGCTAGAAGAACATCCCAAAGCTCTGGCTGATCAGGGGCTTTGACCTCATCAACCAAAGTGCCCAAGGGGGTTGCAGCTGCCTGGGCTGACTGTGAGAATGGCTCATCTTCTTGAGGCTGCTGAAGAAGATTCATGTGTGCCCCAGCATACTTGTCTTGACTTTTCTCCTTATTCTTTTTTCTCCTCCTCCGCTTGGGCAATACCTCAAATTCACAAAGATCCAAGGTGCCCAGTGTCAACTCTACTAGTTTCAACTCTACCTGGGAGCCATCTTCTCCCTGTGACTCTGAACCTAGGAAAAAAAGGTGATGATAGACCCAACTAGGGAATAAGCAGAGGGTGGAAGGATGTGGGCTTCCTCAGATGCACTTACATTTATAAAAAGATAATCCAGATCATCCTGAAATGAAGTGTTTTTATTTTGTCCCTGGAACTCTCAATGAACCCTGATCCCAAATCACAGCATCCAGTCAGACTCAAGCAACATATTCCCTTCATGCTAAGAATTTTCTAAGTATCAGGAAGATATCCATGAACAAAGAAGATAATAGATCACTAAGTATATATCAGTTGACAGGTGTGGTGTATGCCTGTAATCCCAGCATGTGTAAGGTGGAGACAGAAATGGAGACCAGCCCAGGTTAGAGGGAGCTCCAGATCAGCTTGGGCTAGACAGCAAGACTCTCTCAAAATAAAATCTGCTGAGTGTGGTGGCTCATGCCTGTAATCCCAGCATTTGGGGAGGCTGAAGCAGGAAGGGTACCATGATTTTAAGGCTAGCCTGGACTGCACAGTGAGTTCCTATCCAGTCTGGGCTAGAGTGAGACTCCCAAAAGAAAATGTTTTATAAACAGATGCTGGTGGGGATGTAGGTGTGGTATAAGGGACCACCTATTCATCGGGAGATGGGTCAGTTATAAACACTTGCCACTTCATTTCTAGGACAGGCACCCAGATATATTGGACAGTTGCCAGATGGTGTTCAAACCTTGTTCATCCTGCCCCAATGCCTCATGTTCTTCATTAGGGGCCTTTGTTCTTTCTTCCTCAGTAGACTTTTTCCTCTCCTCTCTTACTGCCTTCCGTGTCTGAGGTGAATGAAATCTGACTATGTCTCGAGGGTCTTCATCTGCCACAAAACAAAAGATCTTTCTCAAACTTAGATGAGGAGAAGCCAGCCCAGGTTTCTCTCCAAAATGTAACTGGACTGCAGTCCAAGGGCTAGCCAGCCCCATGGACAGATACACAGGTCTATTTTCAGGTCTAGAAGCTCACCGTAGATATGCAGGGTGGTCAGCTTATGAAGTACACGTTGAAGCTCTCTGAAGGTGGGTCTGCAGGTGGGTAGGGGGATATCCCAAAGCCGGGAATCATCCCTTTGCAGGGGTGCCCCCTGGCCTCCAAAGAACAAAGACCGACCAGAGCGGGGAGAACGTAGCAATATTGTTTCTGCCTCCCCCAGTGCTTTAGCCCATGTTGGCCCTGCCAGCAGGTCACGAATGTCCTAAAGAGAGTAACTTCATTCAGTATATCTTCATTTGGTATTTTTTAAACCCTCCAAACAAAAACAAGGCCCTTTGCTCCTGTGCAGGGAGTAGGAGATAGAGAGGGAGAAAGAATGAGGAGAATTCCCATTCTATTCTATCCAGAAAACTGGAAAAATATGGCCATCTAAAACCTCTCTATTATAACTTTCAATGAATTAAACAGCAATCAGAAGACCACCAGATCTGGGAGGACTAACTCACCTTATGTAGCGTGGCTTCATTGTAACGCCTCAAACTGGCCCCAGCAGAACGTGGTGCCCTACCTCGGGCATCGTGAAGCCCCTGGGCTGTGCCCCGTTTGGCCCGCACAGTGTGCCGGTGAAGTGTTTTGTGTGTCACCACTTCTTTTCTGTAGATGGCACAGACTCAGCACTGGAGATCAAGTGGTGATCCCAGGCTAGAGGCTCCATTTCACCCTTACCCCATGCAGCAGCCTCTCACCCTTGAAAAATGGCACCAGCAAAGTGCCCCGCTGAAGCCATGAGCACCACGCAGTATTTAGGGCCTCCACTTTGCAGGTTCTGCAGTAGCAATTCTGCCTTTTCTGGGGGAGCCTAGATGACAGATGCAAGAGAAACATTCTACCTACTGTATTCACTGTGAACTAGAAATCAAGTGCTTGTACTGAATGCCTCATATATGTTATCTCACTCATTACAACACCTGGAGCCTTGTTTCCATTTCACAAAGATGGAAATTTGCGGCTTGGAGAGGTAGGAGCAGAAGATTAAGTGGCAGAATCACAATTCCATTATACTTGACCCTTTCAAGATTCAGGCCAGTCTGAATCCAAGAATATGCTGTCAAGTGTGATACCCTTATCCAAAAGGAAGGAGGAAGTAATACATGGACTGGCTGGGTAGAAAGCTGAGATTGATCATATAACCTGTGTTGTCACTTGCCTGATGAGGGCCTAGGACACAGCGATAAGCATAAAGATACTGGCCCTGGGCATTTTGGAAAAGGGCCCGATGAGGGTAGAATCCTCGTGGTCGGTTAGGCCTCTGAAATTCAGGCCTCTCCTCATCCAGTGTTGGCAAGTCCTCTTCACTAGTTGATTCTGAGTCTTCTGATCCTGAGATGCTGGAAAGGTCTCCTGAAGACAATTAGGGAACACACAAGTTTGGCACTCCACCCTCGCATGATTTTTTGTTTATTTTTATTTTTTTGAAAAAAGGTCTCCCTTAACTCCCAGATGGCCTAGAACTCCCTATGTAGACCAAGTTGGCCTCAATCTCACAGAAATACACCTGCCCCTGCCTCTTGAGTGCTATGATTAAAGGCATGTGCCACCACACTCAGTTTGACTTTTCTTCAAACCCAATGGGGCCACTGTCCACCCCATCTCCTGCTCCCACACAGGTATCCCACCAGGTATCACCTGTGGAGCTCCGTTTTTCAAAGTCGGCAGCAGACAGGAGAGGCTTGTTCTTGAGACGCTGTTTTAGGTTAAAGCGATGCCAATCAAGTTTATAATGTTCTCTCTGGTACAAACCAAAAGGGAGCCAGAGAGTGAAATTATTCCAGCTTAGGCTTGTAGACAAAGGTTGTCACAGAACTCCAGGAAGTATGTCCCAGCAACACCAAGTGCATTAGACAAAGTGTGGATCTTTATTCACTTGAGGCAAACCAAATGTCTACCTCTTCCCAACCACCACTACACATTTGCTTCTAACATCTAGCCCTCTACTCTGTGCTTTTACCTGTTCCTGGTGCTTCTGGAAGGTCTGGTCACAGGCTGAACAAAATAATTTCTCTGAAGTATTCACAGAACACTGGAATGTTTTTCTCTTTGGGCTTGCTCTTTCTCCTGAACATAAAGGATAATTGGAAGTACAGCGGGATTATATTTAATCCACAGTGCCTAGATTTATACTGAACGTCTGCAAAAAGAATACAAGAGATGGCATCATCTTGCCTTCAAATAATTTACAATCTAGTAATCATGAAATAAATTACAGCAATCATTTTATACAATATGCTTCTAAAACAATTAATGTAACATTAACATAAGTACTGCATTTCAGTTAACCAAATGGATTGTCTGGTGAAATTCTGTAGAAAGTAAATGGTAGTAAAATTACTTTTTTCTTTTTCTTTTTGATGCTAGGGATTGAACTTAAGGTCTCATACATGCTAAGTGCTATACTAGAGTTGCACCCTCAGCCCCATTTTTTTTTTCAGTTTATTAAGTACTACATAATACATCTGAAGAAACCTCTAGCAAGGATAAATGGTCAAAACTGAGGCTTTTTTCTATCAGTCAAGAAAATGCTTCCTTAATGTTTTCTAATTCTCTGTTTCCACCAAACTGATATGGATAATAGGCAGCCCTTTTTCCCTTGCTCCTGCTAGTGAACTTACAGATGTAAACAGTGGCTTCTCTGAAGATGAGCAAGCACACACCCGTGAAAACAAATCTAGGGAGAATTGCATGCTCCTTTTGAAGTCTAACCAAAATCCTACTTCAAGGTGTCTTACAGGTAACTGAACTTCTGCTCCCCTCCTAGTAGGCCTTAAAATAATACTTTTGCAACGCTGGGGATGAAACCCCAGGTCTTGTGCAGGCTCTGCAAGTATTTTACTACTGATCTACATTCCCTAGCACATTTGTTTCGTTTTTTTGACTCAAGGTCTCCCTGTGTAGTTCAGGGTTGTCCTTTAACTCTCAATCCTCCTGCCTCAGTCTCCCAAGTGCTGGGATTACAGATGTGTGCCACCACTCCCGGAACTTGGTTTTGTTTTTTTCTCTTTGAGAGAGGATCTCCCTGCAGCCCCAGCTGACCTGGAACTCACTATATAGACCAGGATGGCCTCGAACTCACACAGATCCACCTGCCTCTTCCTCCAGAGTGCTGGCCTAAATTTATTTTTAACTGTATAAAACCACTTCCTAAATGCCAATTTAAATCTTAACAGTTCCAATTACATTGGACAAATAATATAAGAGAAATGCAAGAAAACATAGTTAACGTCAAACTAAAGTTGTACAAAATCAATAATAAATGATTCTAGATTTAGCCCAAAAGAATAGATTTGACTGGAGTCTAGTTAAATTTGAAATATATTTCGGAATTGTGTTTTTAAAGGCAGCCGTATGTGACGAGACATAAACAGACTTATTTGGCGACAACCAATGGGAAACTACATGAAGTTTTTAAAATTTTGAGAAAAAACTACATATCCAACAGAAAGAGAAATTAACCTGGATTCCTCAGCTCGGAATCCGAGTGAGAAAGTCTTCCGTGAAAGAGTAATAAGCTCTACAGAACCCTGTGACGTTCCCATGGGTCCAGCCCACACCTTCCCGAATACCTGGACAGGAAGTACGCGGCGCCCTGGCCAGAGCCTCCCCGGGAGCGTGGCTCACCAGGCCAAGGCCGCGAAGCAGCGAAGCATCTGAGCTGAGGTCAAACAGGGAGACCGAGGCAGGGGCCGGAGCTGCACCAGAAGCCGGCGACATGGCTGGAGAAGATCTACTTAGAAGAAGCCCCGGGGCAGAAACGCGGAAAGCAACAGCACTCCACGGCAGGTCTATTGCCACGTCTCGGGCCTGCCCCAGTCGGTCTTTCCCACACTCAAGGCCCCTCCGTCAACCTGCTACCAGTTTTGCCGTAACTACGTGACGCGTCCGCTTTCTCAGCCCCCACTTGGTCTGCAAGAGTGAAATGGAGAGCATCCAGACCCAAATCGCGCCCCACAGCTAATAGCCGGAGGCTGCCCAACCGAACGCCGAGCTGTTGTCCCCTCGTCCCCGCCCACGGAAGCCGCCACAGCAGCGTCCGCTAGCTGAGCCACAAGCTCAGCCTCAGTTCCGAAGCCTGATTTCTGCAACACCACAACAATCCTGTCACTACGGAGCCGCGAAGGGGACACACAGCAGCGTCCGCACCCCAGCCCCGCCCCACGCAGCGCACACTATTGGTCTTCTGATCTCCAAGACCCGCCTCTAACCTTTCGTCCTGCCCCCTGGACCGAGAATTGGCCATCGTGTCTCCACCCCCTCTGCTCATTGGCCAGGCTGGTTGCAGTGACAGTGAGTGGCAGACGGAGGGCCTAGAGCTCCGCGTCTGGCCGAGCCGAGCCGAACAGACCCGGCTCCTGGAATCGCCCGGGTCGCGGTTCCTGCGGTGACACGCGAGGCTGGTGATTGGAATCCTCAGACACAGGCTGGACCTGGCCAGGTATGCTCATTGAGCCCCAAGAGAGCGCGTCATGGGTAACGGGGGTAGGGGAGCCACGGGCGGGCCTGGGGCGCGCAGCCGGAATGTTTTGATAGAGGGCGCGCACGGGTGGGGGCGCGCGCGGGCGGCGGGGCCGCGCGCCAGGTTGTCCGCTGTTGGGAGCCTAGCCCCTGGCCAGGGGCTGGGCGACCCTGGAACGCCCTGTGCTCAGGTCTGGGTGGCTGGCTTTGGGGAGGCGTCCTAGCCCACCAGGGATGTCGGCTGTAGGTCTGGCTTGACCCTTCCAACCATCCGCAGGCACCCCTGAGCCCAGGCCCTTCCTGGGGAGATCCATGGGCTCTGGGTCTACACTGACCCGGTAAGTGTGTTTCTTGAGGGACAGAGAGACTCCCTCTGAGGTCAGGGTGAGCCAGGCTCCACCGTCCCCAGGGTCTGCACTACTGTGTACCACCTTAACCCTGCCTGGCCCTAGGGACCTAGGGAACAATTATATTCACCTGGGGTCTGAAGTTTACCTTGACTGGAAATTTACTGTCCAGAAGCTATGCCTGTCTTCTAGGACTCTGACTCTAGAGAAATAGAAGGGTTTGACTAGAAAATCTTCAGAGATCGCCGTCATTTGGAGTTTTGTAGATCCTGAAAAGTATGTCTGATTTCCAAAGCTGGGGTGAGGCAAGAGTGAAACAGTCCAGAAGTGCTGTGTGGCTTATGGCCTGTACTGACTCAGTCTCCACAGGGCCAGCAAGTTATCACTGAGTATCCTAGAAGGAGTTGAGCAGAACAGCCAGGAGAGGTCCTAGAGCTGGGAAAGATCCTTCCCCACTTCCATCTCTTTCCCATCCTCTTGGCAGGTCTTAGGTGGGTGGGAGGGTTAGAGTCCTTTCTGTCCCAACTCTTTGAGGCCTGACACCTTTTCCTCCACCAGCTGTCCAACCAGGGCATCCAGGACTGGAGTGGAGCAGACACTGTCCATGGAGCTGGTAGGGCCATGTGCTTATCTTAAACATTTGTTTACAAAAATGCTTCCAAACTGCTAGTTTCTGGGAATACTAGGGTTTCCAAGAGGAGCAAGGGAGGAAACTTTGTGTTCATTGGACAGAGAATGAAACAGCATACTCCCCCCGACCCCCTGCACACTAAAGGGGCAGATTCTGGCCTCTGGCCAGGGACGCATTAGTTGACACTCAGTAAAGGCTCTAGGAATGACTGACTGTAATTACTGCCCCATGGAACCCCAACCTTACTGCTCTCCTTGGATTATTATTCCTGCTTTGCTTTTGAGCAAGAGGTTAGTGGTAGAGACAAACCCCAAGGATTCTTTCTCATTCCTTCTGGCCTTGTGGGCAGGACAGCCAGTGGACAGTACTTGGGTCTAACATAGGCTCTCTTCATTCTCATCATTGGCAGATTGACAAGGTGGACAGGGGGCGGCGGTGATGGCGCAGTTTGACACTGAATACCAGCGCCTAGAGGCCTCCTATAGCGATTCACCCCCAGGGGAGGAGGACCTGTTGGTGCACGTCGCTGAAGGGAGCAAGTGTGAGTTCTTAGACATGACAGCTAAATCAGGGGTATGGGGGAGATTTGCTAGAGGAACACTTAGGGAGTAAGGGGCTTTTGTTCCTTCAGAGCTCTGACTTCTCTCCTGTGCCCACAGCACCTTGGCACCACATCGAAAACCTTGACCTCTTCTTCTCTCGAATATCCTTTGTGTTGGAGTCCTGGGACTTGTTGCCCTTCTCTGAGCCAGGGTCCTGATGGGAAGTTGGAATGAGTTCAAGTTCAGTCCATGGAAGAGGAAATAAAGCTCATTCTGAAGTAATAATTGTTAAAAATAATGATAGCCCATATTTACTGAGAGCTATGTGCACTTGTTTAATTTATTAAGAACTTTTTTAAGGGCATTCATTTACAAGGGAACTTTTCTAATGGAATGTTAATAATTGTAACAATGTCTTTTGAATCATTCTTTGTTACTCTCTGGGTTAAATACTTTGAATGCATTTTCTTAGACCTAATAAATCCATGAGATAGATGTTGCTACTATTAATTTACCACTGTGGACAAAGTTTAGAGAAGTAACTTGTTTAAAGTCACACTCCAGAAAGTCACAGAGCCAGACCTTCTGCTTGGGAATGTGACATTAGAGTCTTAATGTCTGTTCTTACTGGCCGCTTTTTCTTAACACTTACACGTTTATAATCTGCACCAGAAAAATGGCTTCACATGTATGCTCATTGGGGAGATCTTTGAGCTCATGTAAGTATATAAAAGGATGGGTGATGTGGTAAAGAAACACCTCAGTCTTGCCTTGTGCTCATGACTGCCCCACCTGCCAATGCAACTCAACCTTAAGCCTCAGACTCTGCAAACTTTTATATCTTAGGACCAGATATGGCACCAAAACCTATAGCCTCACTTCTTATAAAAAGAGCTTTCTAGATCCTGTCTCTTTCATGAAGAAAACTCACAACTTATTCCATCAGGGCAGCAGGGGAATGTGTGTGGTTCAGTCAGGATGTGTTAGATAGTACTTGAAGAAAGAGCCTCCAGTCTTCCTGGCTGCACATTGAACCTGCTGCTGGGCAGAGAGCCTTTTAGGAGGAAGAAGCAGTATGGTGTTGACAGAAGGGAGGAGTTGGGAAAGGAGTAATTTCTTTTTTAAAGATCTTTTTTGTTGTTGTCTTTTTGAGACAGAGTCTCCCTATAGCCACAACTGGCCTCGAACAACTGTGTGTAGACTAGGCTGTCCTTGTTCTCACAGAAATCCATCTGCCTCCGTCTCCAGAGTGCTGGGATTAAAGGCATGTGCCACCACACCTGGCAAGATATTTATTTTTAATTATACATATATACATGTATAATTATATATATGTGTATGTGTGTGTGTGTGTTGTGTGTGTATGTGTGTGTGTTTTCTATGTGTGAGTATGTGCATGTGAGTACAAGTGGCTGCACAAACCAGAGGTGTCAGACCCCCTTGGAGCTTGAGTTACAGGTAGTTTTGACCTGCCTAACATGAGCGCTAGGGACCACACTCAGGTCTTCTTCAATAGCAGTACTGTATACCTTTTTAACTGCTGAGCCATCTGTCAGCCTCTGCCTCCCAAGTGCTGGGATTAAAGGCAGTTAGAATTAAAGGTGTACATCACTATGCCAGCCTTGGAAGGGAGTTCTTAATGATAAGAAAGGAGTTCATATCCACAAAAGTTCATGTCCTACCATCTTAAATAAAAAATACTAGAGACCATAGACCACAATCATAAAACCTTTGAAAATCAAGTCCAGTGGTGGTGGCAGATTATCATGATGTGAAAGAAAGCAGATTGCTCTTGTGGCAACTGAGGCTGAGAATGAAAAATAGAAACCAGTTTAGTTCCTGTGAGGTTGAGAAGTAGACAGAGTCCATTAAGAACCCTCCAGCCCTTCCGTTTCCGTTTCTAGGTGCTTTGCTTGTCCCATTTTATTTCCCTGGCACCTCTCTGACTCTTGGACTGCACCCCCTCTTCCCAATTCCTCAGGCAGTTCCTTTTTGTGGTTGCCTTCACCACTTTCCTGGTTAGTTGTGTGGACTACGACATCCTATTTGCCAACAAGATGGTGAACCACAGTCTTCATCCTACGGAGCCTGTCAAGGTCACCCTGCCAGATGCCTTTTTGCCTGCCCAAGTCTGTAGTGCCAGGTAAGGTTGCAGGACCTGTAGTTTGCTAGTAAGTGGGAAATGGAGTGAGGTATGATGCGGCAACTTGTACTCCAGAACATGTTGTTAAGACTCCATCCTCAAGGACCTGCCTCCTCTTCTTCCCTACCAGGATTCAGGAAAATGGCTCCCTTATCACAATCCTGGTCATTGCTGGTGTCTTCTGGATCCACCGGCTTATCAAGTTCATCTATAACATTTGCTGCTATTGGGAAATCCACTCCTTCTACCTGCATGCTCTACGTATCCCTATGGTAAGACCAGAATTTGGGCCATTACCACCACAGCCCAAGACATCATAGGAAGAATGAGGTATATTCGTGAGCATCAAACGTTCATATCTATCATTGGCAAGTATGCTAGTCAAACTTTCTATTAGTGTGAAAAAAATGAGATAATCAGCTTATAAAAAAATTATTTTGGCTCAGTTTGGGAGGTTTCAGCCCAGTTGCTTTTGGGCCTATGGTGAGACAGTATATGACAGTAAGAGCACATGACAGAGGAAGCCTGTTCACTTCATGGCAGCTAGAAGAAAGAGGAAGGCAGGAAGGAATGGAATTCTAAGTTCCAGTATCCCTTCCAAGAGCAGCCCCCATGACCTAATGTCCTCCCAGTATCTCTGCCTTGGGGATTCTACCACTTGTCAATAGTCCCATTGACTAGGGATCAAGCCTCTTAACACATGGGCCTTTGAGGGAACATTCCACATATGAACTCTAGTAGCAGATCAGGAACCATCTCCACTTAGCTAAGCATATGATCTTGAGGCGCACATCTATGTAGGGTAAGGGGTTGAGGTGACAACCCCATCTTCTATACCTGGTCTCTTCTCCACACCACTCTGTAGTCTGCCCTTCCATATTGCACGTGGCAGGAAGTGCAGGCCCGGATTGTGCAGACCCAGAAAGAGCATCAGATCTGCATCCACAAGCGTGAACTGACAGAGCTGGACATCTACCACCGCATCTTGCGTTTCCAGAACTACATGGTGGCCCTGGTGAACAAATCCCTCCTGCCTCTGCGCTTTCGCCTGCCTGGCCTTGGGGAGGTTGTCTTCTTTACCCGTGGCCTCAAGTACAACTTTGAGCTGATCCTCTTCTGGGGACCTGGCTCTCTGTTTCTCAATGAATGGAGCCTCAAGGCTGAGTACAAGCGTGGAGGACAACGGTTGGAACTGGCCCAGCGCCTCAGCAACCGCATCCTGTGGATTGGCATCGCCAACTTCTTGCTGTGCCCCCTCATCCTCATCTGGCAGATCCTCTATGCCTTCTTCAGCTATGCTGAGGTGCTGAAGCGGGAGCCAGGAGCCCTGGGAGCACGCTGCTGGTCACTGTATGGCCGCTGCTACCTCCGCCACTTCAACGAGCTGGAACATGAGCTGCAGTCTCGCCTCAACCGTGGCTATAAGCCGGCTTCCAAGTACATGAATTGCTTTTTATCTCCTCTGCTGACACTGCTGGCCAAGAATGGTGCCTTCTTTGCTGGCTCCATTCTGGCTGTGCTTATTGCCCTAACCATCTATGATGAAGATGTGTTGGCTGTGGAACATGTCCTCACCACTGTCACACTTCTGGGAGTCACAGTGACTGTGTGCAGGTAGGCAAGGGCAGTGGGTAGGAATAAGCAGACTAGCGTTCTGGGAAAGGCTTATGTCTCACCATGAACCTGATCCCACTAGGTCCTTCATCCCAGACCAGCACATGGTGTTCTGCCCTGAGCAACTGCTCCGTGTGATCCTTGCTCACATCCACTACATGCCTGATCACTGGCAGGGTAATGCCCACCGCTCGCAGACCCGGGACGAGTTTGCCCAGCTCTTCCAGTACAAGGCAGTGAGTGGAGTTAGAGTCAGGGCCTGCTAGAGACTGACTGGCAGCTTGGTGGCGAGTGCTGGTCTCTCCTGCTTGCTTGTGACCTTGGACTCCTCCCTTTTAGGTGTTCATCTTGGAGGAATTGCTGAGTCCCATTGTCACACCCCTCATTCTTATTTTCTGCCTGCGCCCACGGGCCCTAGAGATTATAGACTTCTTCCGAAACTTCACTGTGGAGGTTGTTGGTGTTGGAGATACCTGCTCCTTTGCTCAGATGGATGTTCGTCAACATGGTCACCCTCAGGTACTGAGACAAGTGGGGGCAGGTTTTCAGGGATGATGCTGGCACCTAGTATCCTTGGACAACAGCAAAACGCTACCCTTTGTGAGCCAACAAATCAGAGAAAGGTGGCCCTATGGGCATCCCTACACTAGGGACACTGCTTGGCACCCACGAATTGGCTAGATTCCAGCCCTAATTTGCACCATTAGCCAAGCTCCCTTGAGAAAAACCTAGCAAAAAGTAACTGAGCAAGTGGCCACTCCTACGGTGGGCACCACGCCTCTAGACAAATACAACAATGCACTCTGGTCTTTGTCCTACAGGGCCAAAGCCTCTCCCAGCAGGAAGGGTATAGGAAGGGTTCCTGTAAGCACTCAGGCCTGCTCACTCGTTCTTCCTCGTGCAGTGGCTGTCCGGAGGGCAGACAGAGGCTTCTGTGTACCAACAAGCTGAGGATGGGAAGACGGAGTTATCACTCATGCACTTTGCCATCACTAACCCTGGCTGGCAGCCACCACGTGAGAGCACAGCCTTCCTGGGCTTCCTAAAGGAACAGGTTCAGCGGGATGGAGCAACTGCTGGCCTTACCCAAGGTGGTCTGCTCCCTGAAAATGCCCTTTTCACTTCCATCCAGTCCTTACAATCTGAGTCTGAGGTATGTACCCAAGGCCTGAGTGATGATGGGCACAGTGGACTCCAGCAGTGGGGAGTGAACAGGGGGCACAGGGCAGAAGGTTTCCTCTGTCCAGTGTGTGCCATGGATTCCCAGATTCAAGATACTAGAGGACCTGGAGGCCTCTTTCCTGCTCTGAGAATTCTGCATACCCTTTTCTTTCATAGCCCTTGAGTCTTATTGCAAATGTGGTAGCTGGCTCATCCTGCCGGGGACCCCCACTGCCCCGAGACCTTCAGGGCTCCAGGCACAGGGCTGAAGTTGCTTCTGCTCTTCGTTCCTTCTCCCCTCTACAACCTGGACAGGCGCCCCCAGGCCGAGCTCCTAGCACCATGACAGGATCTGGGTGAGTGCGGGTGGGTCAAGATGGGAGGGCAAGGCAGTAGCCCACAGCAACTTAGAAAATATTGACAACTGTTATCTTTCTGGGAGGGACAGAGTGGATGCCAGGACAGCCAGCTCCGGGAGCAGTGTGTGGGAGGGGCAGCTGCAGAGCCTGGTGCTGTCAGAATATGCATCCACTGAGATCAGCCTTCATGCCCTCTATATGCACCAGGTGAGTGGGCAGCTGAAAAAGAAAAGAGGGTTTCGGATGCAAAGAAACTGGACTTAAATTTCAGTCCTTTCTCCTCTACCTGCTGTGTAGTCTCCATTTTCACATATACCCTCTTAATAGCATCATTAGCCAAGTGTCTGCTCCATTTCCCCAGCCCGGAGTTCCTCCTCCTCTGCTGCTGTCTCTTCCCGAAACCTTTTCTGATCATCCTCAGTAAAAGCCTCCCTTACCCACTCCATTCTTCTGAATCAATTTTTGTCTTCCTGAAGATTGAACCTAAGGCTCTGGACATGCTAGACAAGCTCTGAGCTATATCCTTGGCCCTCTTTTCCCATGTTATTTTGAGACCCATTTTCACTAAGTTACTCAGGTTGGACTTGAACATACTCTATAGCCCAGACAGACTTTGAATTTGTGACCCTCTGCAGCTTCCCGGGAAGTGGGATTACAGGCCTCTATCATCAGGTCCAGCTCCTCTGCTGAATCTTTTTTCTTTCCTTCCTCTCTTCCTATTCCCCTTCCTTTCCCCTCTGCTCTGCTCTCTTCTCCCCTCCATTCCTTTTTTGTTTTTTTTGAGACAGGGTCACTATGCAGCTCTGTCTGGTCTGAAACTCACTATAAACCAGGCTGGTCTCAATCCTGTTGCCACAAACAGCTGCTTCCTGAATTTTCTTGTTCTGTTTTTTTCCATTAGTATCTGTTGCCATCTGACAATCTGTGTTTTGTTCTTATTTAATAGTTTATGATCTATCTTTCCCCTAGCCACTACCTCAGTGTCTTAAGCCCCACAAGGGCTGGAAGTTGTATTTTGTTTACCACTGTGTCTGTCTCTAGTACCCAAAGCAATACCTGGCACTTAGACCCTCTCTTAATTTGTTCTTTAATCAAAAGAGTGGATAAAATGAGGGCTGGGGATGTATCTTATTTGGTAAAATGCTTGCCTTGCATAAAGGAGGCCCTGGGTTCAGCCATCCTCAGCACCACATAAACATCTGGAATCCCAAGGGAGGTAGAGGCAGGAGAACCAGAAGTTCAAGGTCATTTTCAGCTGCATGTTGAGTTCAGGGTCAGTTAGAGCTACTCAGAGGCTCCTGAGAATGGAACCCATAGAGTACTACATATCTCTTATCCAATACTAACATAAGTGCTGTGGGTTTAGGATTCTAGGTGAGGGTTTGTAAGTGGGAATTGAAGATAATGTGGTAAGTACTGCAGTTTCAGATAGAGACCCTTCTGTCCCCAACTAATCAGCCCCTCACTTCTCCAGCTCCACAAGCAGCAGGCGCAGGCTGAACCCGAGAGGCATGTGTGGCACCGCCGAGAGAGTGATGAGAGTGGAGAGAGTGCCCCTGAAGAGGGGGGAGAGGGTGCCCGGGCCCCCCAGCCTATCCCCCGCTCTGCCAGCTATCCCTGTGCTGCACCCAGGCCTGGAGCACCCGAGACCACCGCCCTGCACGGGGGCTTCCAGAGGCGCTACGGGGGCATCACAGGTATCCAACTTGGGGGAATAGAAACAAACAGGCTGTAGGGAAGGGTGGCTCTTTAGAAGAGGAAAAAAGACAGAGGGATGAGGCTCAAGAAGACTATCCTCCAAGTAATCCCCAAAGCCTTCTCATTCTTGTTTGTATTCCTGTTTGTCTCTAGATCCTGGCACAGTGCCCCGGGCTCCCTCTCACTTCTCCAGGCTGCCCCTGGGAGGGTGGGCAGAAGATGGGCAGCCAGCATCAAGACACCCTGAGCCTGTGCCAGAGGAAGGCTCAGAGGATGAGCTTCCCCCTCAAGTGCACAAGGTAAGGGCTCGAGGGCCAAGAACACCTGCCAGAAGTAGTAACTTCAGAGTGAAGATCAGCTTCCCATGTGAAGGAAGGTCCCTCCCACTCAGTTCATGAGCACTGTTCACATTCCCTCCAAAATGTACTTCTACTGGACTGAAGTCCAGGGTTTACTTCCCTAGGCTTAAAGCTTGTTCTTTGGTTTATCTCTAGGCTCCTGTGGGCAAGCAGATGGCAGAAGACTATCTTTATGACCAATCATTTTCTCTCCGCAGGTATAGACAAGGCTCAAGAGAGTCCCCATGCTCCAGGATGGAGGCTACAGCTGCCCTTCCATCCCATCTGCCTGTGATGGGAGGGCTTCTGAGTGTTGCCTGGCTCCATGTGTGTGGTGTTTGTGTGTCTGTGCCTGGCCAAGGGAGGTGCCAACACTGGGCTTGCTATAGCCCCAGAAGAGTTTGAGGCCTGGAGACTAGGGGTACACAAGACTCTAGCCTCATCCCCAGCACTCTCTTGGCTCAGAGTGTGGTGCTAGAAACTGGTCCCCAGCCCAGCCCCAGTGCTGCCACCTTTGCACCCACCCCTGCAAATCTCCAGAAGGTTTCCCACCATAGAAGCTGCCAAGCAGGGAGAACTTGTGCCAACTGTGGAGTGGGGAGGTTGGGCCTGAACCCTCAACCCCTGCAACAACCTCTACCTGTAATAGCTGAGCAGCTCAGGTTGTGGCCCTTACCTCACTTCCAGTCTTCGCCCAGTGCTGCAGCCAGTTCACCTCCCTTCTGCCCCCTGCACATCACTGGCATGTGTGTGCTGCTTGCTTCTGTTCCGTTCGCTTGCCCCCTTCTGTCTGGCTTTTGCTTTTCGTTGGGGTGAAAGCCCTAGTTCCTAGCTCCCCTCACACTGTCTTTTGACACTAAGATGGAAGGTTTCTACCCTGCAGGAACAGGATGAAAATTCTCTCCTGACCTTTCCAACTTTTAGGATGGGCCCTTGGGAGTATGAGGCATTCCTGGGCCCCCACTGCTGCTTATTGTATTTCCACCTCCCACCACCTGCACATGGGACTCATAGGGCTGGAATATGACCTCAACTATCCACATCCCAGCAAGAGAGCTCTGGTTTGCATCCCTAAGTCTCCTGGAGGAGGAAGAAGGGATGACAGACTTGCCCTAGGCATTGGGCTGCCGCATTGCATGCTGGGATTCAGCTCCCACCGTCCACCCCACCCTCTCCCCAGCTCCGCTCCACTGTGGGAGGTGAACTCTGCTGCAGGTGGTAAACTCTGCTGTCCCAGCCCACAGCGAACAGGGTGGGAACTGTGTAGAGCTTGATAACCCTTAATAAAGAAGGGACTTTGACTGGGTTGTGGCTTCTTTTTTCCTTCAGCAATCTGGATCTTTGGACAATCAGAGTGAAGTGTGTGATTCTTCTAAGGTCTTTAGATGCTTGGCTGGGATCAGGAAGCATGGAGGGCTTGACGTTGCTGAGATATACAGAGCTAGGACTCAGAAGAGCTGTTTCTAGGAGACTCTAAATGTAAGGCGCTGGATTCGATCCCCAGCACAGAAGAAAACATAAACCTGAAAGGGGCATCGTGTTGGCTCATGCTTGTTATTCCAGTACTCAGGAGGTTGAGGCAAGAGAATTCAAGAGTAGCCTGACTATAGTGTGATGCCCTGTCAAAACAAAACAGGGCTGATAGAGACCCACAAGTCTGCAGAGGTCAAGGTCTCCAGTCGGACATGCAGTCAGATTTCCCGCCCTGAGCACGTGACCTATTTGGTTCAGCCCCTCTATTTTTCGTTCCTTTCTTGGAGCACTTACTCCGCCTCCAGGAGACACCTGGCCAATGGAGACGGTGAATAGGACAGGCCTAGTGGGCGGGGCCACTGCCGTAAAGGGATGAACATTTCTGAGCCGCTGCACTTGGCCTGAGGGTCCCTGGCTGCGAGCAAGTGGGGACCGGTGAAGACGGCTTACGTGACCTGCGTGAGTGCGTGGCGGCGGCGCGTGCGCGAACGAGGGGGCGGTGTAGCAGGGTCCACGTGCGCCCTTCCCCGCGACCCCGGCGGCGTAGCTCCATGTCCCAAGACGCCCCGGCATCCGCGGCCCTCTCGGAGAGGCCAGCCCCACGCTCCGGTCCCGCAGTGAGCTCAAGCTCGGCCAGCAGCCACACATCGCCATGGTGACTGTGGGCAACTACTGCGAGGCCGAAGGGCCGGTGGGCCCGGCCTGGACTCAGAATGGATTAAGTCCCTGCTTCTTCTTCACGCTCGTGCCTTCGACACTGATGACACTGGGGGCTCTGGCCTTGGTCCTGGTTCTTCCCTGCAAACGTCGGGAGCTGCCAGCTGGCACAGACGAATTGTCTTGGGGGGCCGGCCCTCGTGTCGGTCCCTATGTACTGCAGCTGTTTCTGGCTACACTTCAGGTGGTATTGCCCCTGGCCGGCCTGGCCGGCCGAGTGGGCACCGCTCGGGGGGCTCGGCTGCCAGGCTACCTAGTTCTGGCCTCCGTGTTAGAGAGTCTGGCCAGCGGCTGTGGTTTGTGGCTGCTCGTGGTGGAACGGAACCAGGCACGGCAGAGTCTGGCAATGGGCATCTGGATGAAGTTCAGGCACAGCCTCGGTCTCCTGCTTCTCTGGACGGTGGCGTTTGCAGCTGAGAACTTGGCTCTGGTGTCTTGGAACAGCCCACAGTGGTGGTGGGCAAGGGCAGACCTGGGCCAGCAGGTGTGGAACCTTATGGGGAGGAGGATGGTTGAGAAGGGCTGCGTGTCTGGACCTCCTGGCTCCATGCTTTGGTGTGACTCTTAAGAAAAAAGAAAGTCTGGCGCCAGCTGGAAACTGATAGCCAGCTGGTGGGGTGTGTCTGTGCTGAGTCACTGTGGGGGTGTTTTGTTTTGTTTTGTTTAAAGCCTCTTGCTGGGCCCCTGAGAAGGATCTGGATGTTATAAGTAGCAATACAATAGGTCTGGGCTCTGGTTCATACTTGTGCACATGTTTTATTCTAGGTTCAGTTTAGCCTGTGGGTCCTGCGGTATGTGGTCTCTGGAGGCCTATTTGTCCTGGGACTCTGGGCCCCTGGACTTCGTCCCCAGTCTTACACTCTACGGGTTCATGAAGAGGACCACGATGTAGAAAGGAACCAGGTATACTTCATTTTCTCAGCCTTGAAATATATATTTTTTTTTACCGGTGTTGGGGATAAGTCAGTAGCTTGTGGATGCTAAACAGACACTGTACCACCAAGCTCCTCCCTCCCGAGCTTCTCTGAATGCTGGGGTTTATTTTTATTTTATCCCCTGTCATCATTCCTTTTCCCAAAGTTTTTTTCCCAAAGCTCAATTTGTGACCCAGTGGCTTTTCTGGGTCACTCCAGGGATCAGATTTTTCAGAAACCTGCAAACTGTGGCCCCATACATTCTTCCCTGGAGGATTTCTGGTTCCTATACCTCTTTTTTTGTTTCTGAGCTCCCCTCCTGTGTCATCATCCTAGGTTCGCACAACAGACCAACGATCCACCTGGCGAGACCTTGGCAGGAAGCTCCGCCTACTGAGTAGCTACCTGTGGCCTCGGGGAAGTCCAGCTCTACAGCTGGTTGTGCTCATCTGCCTGGGACTCATGGGGTTGGACCGAGCACTCAATGTGTTGGTTCCCATCTTCTATAGGGACATTGG
This sequence comes from Eospalax fontanierii, assembly GCA_035773235.1. Lineage (NCBI taxonomy): Eukaryota > Metazoa > Chordata > Mammalia > Rodentia > Spalacidae > Eospalax > Eospalax fontanierii. Next base: position 20,656,384 of record CM069530.1, read on the forward strand.
TGAGGGGATGAATTGGTACAGCTTAGCCTGGTGGCTGGGGTGGCCCTAATTTAGGGAGGTCATGCAGAATTGGAAACTGGGTGATCAGAAAGAGGCTGTGGCTGGTGCCTGGGCAGTTTTGCCTTGTGAGAGTCCTGGGTGCTGGAAGTAGACCCGATTCTTTTTATCTACAGTGAACTTGCTGACTGCCAAGGCTCCTTGGAACTCCCTGGCCTGGACTGTTACCACCTATGTCTTCCTCAAGTTCCTCCAGGGGGGTGGCACTGGCAGTACAGGTATAAGGAGTGTCCTTACCCTGGTTGGCATCAGTCCCTCCATGAGAATTCTCTCACTCTCTTGCCTCTTTGATTATTCCTTCCCCAGGCTTCTTGGGCTCTTAGACTTTTAGCATCTTGGTGTTGGGTTGATGTCTCTCAGCCCCCAAGACATACTGAAGCTCCTCTGGCTTCCCTAGGCTTTGTGAGTAACTTACGCACCTTCCTGTGGATCCGGGTACAACAGTTTACATCCCGTGGTGTGGAACTACGTCTCTTCTCCCACCTACATGAACTCTCACTGCGCTGGCACCTGGGCCGCCGCACAGGGGAGGTGCTTCGGATTGTGGACCGGGGAACATCTAGTGTCACAGGATTGCTCAGGTGCCACACCAGTGGAAAGGGGGTGGGGCTGTGAGAAAGAGAACAAACTCAGCTTGAGCTGCCCTACCCTTTCAGTCTTGCTTTGTTTGGACTTTTTGGCAAATTATAGGAAGAAGTGTAATGCTATCAAAATAACTCAAATAATGCAGAAACTCAGTGTAGGGCACATGCCTGTAATACCAGTACTTGGGAGGAGGAAACAGGATGATTGAGAGTTTAAGGATAACCTCAGCCACACAATAAGTTTGAGGCTAGCTTGGACTACATGAGACCCTGTCTTAAAAAAAAACATGCATATAGATATCTCTTTAGAACTCCACTCACTTCTCCAGAGTTTCTTATTATGTTAGTATGTTAAGCTATGCTTTTTGTACACTTATTTATATCTGTGAAGATAAACATAACAAATGTGGTATTGTGTAAGTTTCTTAAACGCAGTGATATCATGGCATAGGTGTCCTTCTCAAAGCTGCTTTAACAAGCTGGGTGTGGTGGTATGTGCCTTTACTCCCAGCATTCCAGTATTCCAGAGGCAGAGGCAGGCAGATCTCTGTAAGTTCTGGGCCAGCCTGGTCTACAATAGCAAGTTCCAGGCCAGTCAGAGCTTTATAGTGAGACTCTCTCTCTCTCTCAAAAAAAAAAGAGTAAGTTGCTCTTTGCTCTAACAAAGCCTCATGGAGATACAATTTCATTCATGTAGGAAGATCTCTCTTACTTGTAATTGATACTTTTGTGTTTGTGATACTGAGGCTTGAACTACCTAAGGCTTTGCACATGCTAGGCAAGCACTCTATATCCTCAGTCCTTTCTTTAATTTTTATTTTGAGACAGAGTCTCACTAAGTTACCCAGGCTAGCCTTAAGTCCCTAGAGGTAAGATTGTTGGGTCTAAGCCCTCAAACCTTTCTCCCACTTGATATGCCTGTCCAGCTACATCGTGTTCAACATCATCCCCACTCTGGCCGACATCATCATTGGCATCATCTACTTCAGCATGTTCTTCAATGCCTGGTTTGGCCTCATTGTGTTCCTGTGCATGAGTCTTTACCTCAGTGAGTGCTACCAGGGGAAAACAACCTGTCTGAACTGTGCAAGGGCTCCCTTGATCATGAGCCTTGCCCCACTCAGCAGGCTGGGGAGTAGTAGACTTGCTTAGGCCATGGATACTCCTGGCATGATGGGTAGGCCGCCTCCCCTGTCAAGATGAACCTTAGTTCAACCTAGACAGAGGCCAGGGAAGAGCATCCATGTCACATTATGTTCTCACTGTGGTGGGCGGGTTGAGGAAAAACTTAATTTTTAGAGCAAAATGCAACTTTTCTTCATGTGCTCATCAAAAGCATTTTCTATGCATGGGACTTTGCAGGATAAAAAGATGTCTTGCATGCAGCTCCTTCCCTTGGTTAATTTTCAGCTCTCCGTCTGGGTCCAGGTCCCTGGGTGTAAGCACAGGTTTGATTTATGCAGCTCAGGCAGGTAGGTATTTATATCTAGTCTTGGCTATTGGGGATGATGTCTTATCCTTCCTTCCCCGTCCTGCCATCTTCTTCCAGTCCTGACCATTGTGGTCACTGAGTGGAGAGCGAAGTTCCGCCGTGCTATGAATACACAGGAAAATGCCACTCGGGCACGAGCAGTGGACTCTCTGCTAAACTTTGAGACGGTAACACAGACCCTGAGGCAGCGGTGGGAGGCAGGAAGAGGTGGAGGAGACTAATTAGGACCACTGAGGTGATGAGGAGTTGAAGGGGATATTAGAAATCAAGAAGAAGCGGTCAGGACTGTGGAGAGAATGATTCGCTATGTGTGCTGTTTGAAACCATCAGGTGAAGTACTACAACGCCGAGGGTTATGAAGTGGACTGCTATCGAGAGGCCATCATCAAATATCAGGTGAGGATGCTCATGTGAAGTCTCATAAGAGCAGTAGCCAACCTGTGTCATTACCAGGGCTGAAAGGGAGTAAGATTTGAAGGTGATGCCTGGACCCAGATTGAGATTTGGTGAGTTGGTCCATAGGGGCCATTCCTTCCTCTTGTGTTATTAACCCTAGAGTCTGGAGTGGAAGTCAAATGCTTCACTGGTTGTACTAAATCAGACTCAGAACTTGGTGATTGGACTTGGACTTCTTGCTGGCTCCCTACTTTGTGCATATTTTGTCAGTGAGCAGAAGCTACAGGTGAGGCAGAATCATGAAAGAAGGGGTGGGAATCAGAGAAGAAGGGTCTGGGGCCCATGTGTGAGCCATCAGGCTCCTGGATAGGAAGTGGAGAAAGTGATATCAGAGCAGCCTGCAAACTCTCCATGACACATCTGCTCTCCTGTGTCTCTCTACAGGTTGGGGACTTTGTGCTCTTTGGCACTTATATCACCCAGCTGTACATGCCTCTCAACTGGTTTGGCACCTACTACAGGTAACCTGATTCCTCTCTTTCACCTGTCTAAGGTGCAATGCTATTTCCCAGCTCCCTGGGGGAGCCCCAACCTTCACCCTTTTTGCAGGATGATCCAGACCAACTTCATTGACATGGAGAACATGTTTGATCTGCTAAAAGAGGAGACAGAAGTGAGTGAAGAGGGAGGACTCATATTTGGAGTAGAAAGAGTTTCATGTATCTAGAGAATCCCAGCCCATTTATGGTAGCTAGCATAGGTTGGTTGTGTTCTCCTAGGTGAAGGATGTTCCTGGAGCAGGGCCTCTTCGCTTTCATAAGGGCCAGATTGAGTTTGAAAATGTGCACTTCAGCTATGCGGATGGGTGAGACCTCCCCTTTTGCTTTTTTTCCCTTTCCCCTTATCCATTTGTATTCTGCCTTCCTGCCCCTCATGAACCTCAGCTTTGCAACCCACTACTGTGGGGTCGGGGGTAGGAAGAGCCTAGGACAGGGTAGGGACTAGCCGAAGCACTGGTGATAGGGTACCTACTGAACTTGCCACACTCTCTTGCAGGCGGGAGACCCTGCAGGATGTGTCCTTCACTGTGATTCCTGGACAGACCCTGGCTCTGGTGAGAGGAGACCTAGCTTCTTGACCCATGCTCCTTAATGGCTCATGACCCAGGCTAGGCAGTCAAAACCCGGCTGTAAAGGCGACAAGATTGAATGTGGCAGCCTTCCTGGATGTTGGTGGCCTTGTAGAGGGGAGCTGTAAAAGCCAGTGGACCTGAGATTTTCCTCTTGTTTCCAATGTAACAGGTGGGTCCATCTGGGGCAGGGAAGAGCACAATTTTACGCCTTTTGTTTCGCTTCTATGACATCAGCTCCGGCTGCATCCGAATAGATGGACAGGACATTTCACAGGTAAGGTTGCTACAGAGAAGACTGTTGTTTAGGGACCTTTGGAAGGGACCCTGTAGATACCAGTTTTGCAAAAAAAACTGGGACATTGTCTGGTCTGGTGATGCTGGCCTGAAATGTCAACTACTCAGGAGCAGAGGCAGGAGGATCACAAGCCAGCTGGGATTACAAATGAGTTGCTCAAGGCCAATTTGAGTAACTTATCAGACCATGTCTTCAAATAAGAAAAAGGGATAGAAGGTAGGGAAGGGGCTAGGCTATAACTCAGTGGCCTGGCCAGGGCTCCTGGGATTTCTCCCTAGCACCACCAAAAATTTTTAAAAAGCCGAGCTGTCCTAGGACCATATGACCAACAGTCACACCAGCAAAGTAATCATGGGGATGATGTATATACCCATATGAGGTACAGATCTTCTGCAATAGTCTAAGAAATAGACAGAGGACATGTTTTCTGTTCATGAATGGGGAGGACTTGGAGAGGTCAAATGATTTGCCCATCCAGCTAAGATTTGTAGTGGCAATGGCCAGAATCTTACCCTAGGCCTCATATCTCCTGTGCTTCCTGGCAGCGTATCTTCCAAGCCTGGAGTGATCTCACAGGGCAGGTATATGATCTTTTGGTCCTAGGTAACCCAGATTTCTCTCCGGTCTCACATTGGAGTTGTACCTCAGGATACTGTTCTCTTCAATGATACAATTGCCAACAATATCCGCTATGGTCGTGTCACAGCTGAGGACAATGAGGTGGAGGCTGCTGCTCAAGCTGCAGGCATCCATGATGCCATCTTATCTTTCCCTGAAGGTGAGGTCTCTCTCTAGAGTCCTTCCCCCTGCCCAGTGATGTCCTATTAATCCCTTGAACCCAGTTCCATCTCTTCTGTGCCCACCTGGCCACAGAAACCAAGTTTATTTACATGTGACTTGAGGGAGGTAGTTTGCTATCCACAGGGTATGAGACACAGGTGGGTGAGCGGGGATTGAAGCTAAGTGGTGGTGAGAAGCAGCGAGTGGCCATTGCCCGCACAATTCTCAAGGCTCCAGACATCATTCTGCTGGATGAGGTGAGGCTCCGACTCTTCCCTCCATTCTCCCATCTGTGCCCAAGCCACTTCTGCTGGACAGTTTCCTTCCTTGCAAAGATACACCAAAACCCTGCATAATTCACAAGCCCAAACTATTCCTGAGGCCTCCACTAGCTGCTTGGATCCTCTTCCCCTTGGAGTCTGTAGGTGGCAATAGTATTTCACCCAGGCCCTTTCTGTAGGCAACATCAGCACTGGATACATCTAATGAGAGAGCCATCCAGGCATCTCTGGCCAAAGTCTGCGCCAACCGTACCACCATTGTGGTAGCACACAGGTAGAGGACTACAGGGCTGGTGGGGATGGCAGGGTGGGCCACTTTGGATGGGGTGGTAGGTAACTGACATCTGACCTCTCAGGCTTTCAACTGTGGTGAATGCTGACCAGATTCTCGTCATCAAGAATGGTTGCATAGTAGAGAGAGGACGGTGAGTCATGCAGGATAAATAGGGTAGGGGCTTCTGGAGGTGTCTCCCTTGTCCATCTCCTCCACTCCCTAAGAGACTGGAGTGAAACCAATAGATGGGACTTAAGCTTGCCTCATCACCACAGGCATGAAGCTCTGCTGTCCCGAGGTGGGGTGTATGCTGAAATGTGGCAGCTGCAGCAGCAAGGACAAGAAGCGGGCTCTGAAGACTAAATCGCAGACCACAGCATAGTGACAAAAGCACTCTTTCCTCCCGAAGGCTAACTCAGGAGAATAAGTTGTATCCCTTTTCCCTGGTTATTTCATCCTGGTCTAGGTGTTGGTGCTAGCTTTTGTAAGGAAAAGGGACCTCTAAGAAAGCACTTTAAGAAAATAAAAATGGACCGTGCAAGGATGGCTATGGTTTGGTCATGTGGAGTACTGCAAGAGAGAAGGAAAAAAAAAACACAACACTCAGACATCTTAGTAACCTCCAAGTCTTTACTCTTTCCATGCCCCTCCCTGCCCACCACATGCAGCAGCCCCAGGGGAAAGGGGATGATGTGATGAGGGAGCTGGGAGTGGAATGTGGCCAGCGCCCACCAAGGGGCCAACAAGGCAATAGACCCAACCACTCTGCAGCAGGAGAGCTGGCAGGGCCTTTCCTAGGCTTGGCTGCACAAGCTTCCTTCTTTCTAAGGTTCCCTTGAGTGGCCTCCACCTCATTCCTGCTTGTCTCTGTGCTCCAGTCTGTTCTGTGCCTCCTCTTCCTGTATATCCTGGAGGTGTGAGGGCCACAGTCCTCAGTTGAGCCTCCCTCCCCAAGCCCAGGACCCTAGCACAGGCTGCAGTTGGACGGCTTCAAGCTGCGGCTCTGCGCCTGGAGCAAGGAGAAGAGAAGGAGGACAAAGGGTGCAAAGTCAAGGACAACAGAGGACAGGCCTCATTTCAGGGCTCAGCAGAGGCTAGAGTCACTGGAAGGAAGCAAAAGGATGATTGCGTGCCAGTGTTCTGCAGCACGTGGGAGAAGCACCTCCAGCTTCTTACTCCCCACCAGAGTACCCCATTCTTCCCCACTGTCCTCATACCTGCTGCTGTTGGTATTCTGCCTCACTGGCTGACAGTGCTTGTGCTAAAGCCAAGTCTTCTTCTTCCTGAGAGCTGTGGAAGGAAGCGCTTAAGTTGATGACAGTAATACCTTAAATCTGAGCATCTGATCTGATTGGCATCATGATGATGAGTATGTCTTACGTGTGACTTCAGTCCTTATAGTAACCAACAGGGTGGATGTTACCATTATCACCATTGGTACAGAGAAAATCAAGACCTTTTGGGTTAAAGAACTTGTCAGAGGCCATATAGTTCATCTTAATTTTGAATGCAAGTTCTCAGCTATTATCTTGCAGTGGGTTAAATTGGTCCTACTTCCATCCTTCCCTCTCTTTCACCAGGATAAGTACCTTGGAACCTGGGGTTTGGTCTCTGCCAGGGATAGTTCCAGGGCACGTTGCAGAGCCTCATCCTCACTCTACAAAGGGAGAAAAAAGACCAGTGTCCTTGAACTTTACTCTATGTAGGTGTTCTTCTGTTTATCCAATCTCTGAACCTCTTTCCAACTCACCAAGCCATTTTGCAAAGCAATTGCTGGAGGAGCTGTCTGAGATGGAGACTGGGTTGTGGCTCTATGGCAGACATGAAATAGGCTATAGTCAGAGATGAGGAGGGGAAAGTGGGAGGAGAAACAGACAAACCTACCTGCTGGGAGAGGTGGAGGAAGGCAAGGTCCGACTTGGGCTGGGGACAGTGCTTGTAGAAGCCAGACCTTGTGCTCTGGAGATAGCAGCAAGTCTGTAGGGAAAAGACATGCTTGACATGCCTCAGAGAACACACTTACAGAAATCAGGAGGGGTATTTCTCTAAACACTCTGGGAAACCATGCACTTTGAAAAGGGAGCAAGCTGGGTCTGACAGTATACAGGCCCTATAATTCCAACTATTTGGGAAGTTGAGACAAGAAAATTGAAAGCCTATATAGTCTACAGAAGGAGGTCAAGGTCAGCCTGGGCAATTTAGTGAGATCTTGTCTCAAAGGCTTAAAATGAGGTGTAGGGTAGCTTATGCCTGAAATTCCAGCACTTGAGAGGCTAAGGCAAGAGGATCATCACAAATCTGAGGCCGCCCTGAGCTACAAAGTGAGAACTTATCTCAAAAAAAGCCGAAAAAGGGCCAGGGCAGTAGCCTAGTGGTAGAGCACCTGCCTATCATGTACAGAGCTCTAGGTTCAATCCCTAGTACTGTAAACAGAAAAGAAAAAAAAAAAAAAAGCATAAAAATTCCCTGTGGTCAAGGCAGACATAACTGAAACAAGGTGAGCAGAATACATGGTGGTAATTACCCTGCTCTGCTGGTTGGGTGCCCCTCCCCAGAGCAATCATGGTCCAATGGGTGACGGTGCTTGATGCAAAAGTTTCGACCACAGCGATCACAGGTCAGTTTCATCATCTCCCGCTGCCGGCAACCTGAGCGCTCACACTTATTGGTGAAGATCTGAGATGAAGTAGGATTGTATTTATGAGACTCTATCTCCTTTTCCAGTCCCATCATGGAGCTAGCTGTCCAGGTTTCTAGCATTCAAAGCTGAATGTGACTAACTCCTCAAGCATTTATTTACCTTGCGTTTTTGTTGTGCTGGATCAGAGCGACAGTCTCTGTCAATGTGCTCTCCCACAGCTCGGTCAGGGGCTTCCCCTCTGGCCACCGGCACAGGCACATTACAAAGGGGGCATACAGGTACCTGGATGTCCTACAGTCAAGAGGCAGTAGTCAGTCTGTGGCCCAACAAATCTCTGGTCCTTAAAGAACCTGGATATTCCACTCATGAATGCACAAGAAAACGAAGTTTCCCACTACCGAGGCTCAGAAAGACAATAATAACAGTAGGGAAAATATAAAGCAGAGAGATTTCTGCATGCATCTGCATCTGTCTCCCCACCCTGCAACCGCCCTCTTTCGCTCTCAGTTACCCCCTCACCTTTCGGTAAGCTGATCCACAGTGATGCTGGGCATAGGCCACATGGTCTGCGCAGAAGATACCAGAGCAAGCATCGCACTTAAGCGGCAGAAAATCTAGAGAGTAGATTGAATAGCTTGTCCAAAGAGACCTGGACGTCCTTCTCTCTTACTTAAGGCTGCCATTCCGGTAGGAAAAACTCCGCCCTATTAGCAACACACTGTACCCCCTTCCCTCGTCCACTAATTCGTTGGCCACGCCCCCTAAGCACTGCCCCCAACTTCGAGCTCCGCCTTTCTGGCATTTCCAGCTCCAGAGCCCACCCTCCCGGCCCCACCTTAAGTCCCCAGCCCCATCCACTCAGCCCCGCCCCCAGCGCGCTCCGCCCCTCACCCAAGCGCTGACAGCTGGGCTCTGAACAGTGAGCCCCGAGGTCCGGAAACTCCATAGCCCGGCCGTGCGGGGCCTGCTGTCGGGAAGAAGCGAGCGCTGAGCGTGCCGAGGCCTCTCGCTCCGGGTCCGGACCACAACCCAGCAACTCTTGGGGCTCTTCGTCCCGCCCCTTCCTCTCCCCCGCCCAGCACAGGTTACCAAATCCTCTGCGCCTGCCGCCCGTGGCCCCTACTCCTCCTCCGGAGAGCGCGCGCGCACTGACGTCATCACGCAGGGCGGGCCCTTCCCGCACAGCCGGCTGGGCGCAGGCCAGGTGTTGAAGCAGAGATGATTCCCCAGGTTGGAGCATCTCTGGCCTTTGAGATCTCGGCCGCCAGTGTAGCTCAGAGGAGTCTTTCTGAGGCCTCAGGGATGAGCAACACCGCAGTGAAGGCGAAGACGAATGCACCTAGGGGCGAGGGTTGGGGTGGTTTGGAGGCTCTCGCAGTGCGGTCTTTGGTCTGTTTCTCATCGCATTCCCTCCCCTGGCCATTTCTCAAGGCTAAGGCTTCCCCATTCTCAGTATGAAGCGACAGCCACCCCAGATTCCTCTCCAGGTTTCAGCCTTGATGCCTATCATCTAAGACTTCCCTGACTCCTGTCCGTCTGACTTAGGCACGTATGTTCTGTGATCTCCATCCTTCTAGTCCAGCACACATGCACCTCAGTGAAATCACCTGTCCTCCAGGTCCCCACACATATAGACTGGAGACCGCTGGTGAGATAGCTCATCAGGTAAAAAAGCGTCTGTTATGCAAACTTGATACCCATGGAACCCACGGCGGAAGAAGAGCGTCAGGGACCAGCTCTGAACAAAGCCTAGAGTACAGAGGTCTCAAATGTCAGTGTAAAGCCTAATCACCAGAGCTACTTTAAAGTAGATTCCTAGGCCCTAGGACTTCAGTAGGAAGCACCTGAAGGAATTTCAGTACATATTTCTCGTATACCACACTTGAGAAAACAGCCTAGAATATTCTCAGTGTTATTGAGGTGTTTTTGTTGTTGGTGGTTCTGTTTTCCTTTTTTGTGTTTTTTGAGACAGGGTCTCCTTGTAGCCCCAGCTGGCCTGGAACTCACCATGTAGACCAGGCTGGCCTCAATTCAGAGATCCACCTGCCTCTGCCTCCCAAGTGCTGCTAGGATTAAAGGCGTGCCTCACCACAACCACCTGGCTTAAATCATTAGCTGTCTCTTCTTCCTCTCAAAGTCTATGACCCCAGCAAACCCATGGCTATTGATTTCACCTTTCTTCACCTCCCCTCTCTTTTCTCTTCTCTCTTCTTTTTCTTGTTGGTGGTGGTGGTGGTAGTAATGGTGTATGTTGTATGCATGTGTGTTATATATGCATGAAGAAGCCACAGCAGGACATCAGATGTCTATTGCTTTCTACCTCATTGCCTTGAGACAGGGTCCTTCACTGTGCTGGAAGCCGGCCATTTCAGCTAAGCAGACTGGCTGGCCAGTCAGCAAGCTCTCAGGATTTGCCTATCTGTCTCCCCTCCACTGTGAGAGAAAAAAATAATTCAAACTTAAAAAAAAAAAAAATGATGCGCCAGGCATGCCTTTTAATTCTTGCACTCCAGAGGCAGAGGCAGATGGGTATCTGTGAGTTCAAGGCCAGCCTGGTCTACATAATGAGTTCTAGGATAGTTGGGGCTATAGGGAGAACCTGTCTCAAAAAGACCAAAAAGCAAAAACAAAACAATGACAGCTCTTTTTAAAATATGCTGCTAGTATTTTCCTAATATGCCTACTTGACCATCATTTGGTACTCTTAGAAATTACCCCCACTGATAAAAGCACAGTTTACAGATCTATAAAGCTAACCTGCATAAACTGATAATAAGGTGCTCCTAAAAAGAAGTAACTCCAAATGCATTATGGGGCTTTTGTTTTGTCCCCTGTAAAATATTAATCAGTTTACTATATAACCTAGTCATTTAAAATTTATTGATAAATACATTTCCAGAAAATGTTAATAATTTTTTAATTCCTCTAGTTCCTTTACTAATGATGAAATGTTTATATGTACATGCTATTTTTTTTAAAGACAGTCTTGCTGTATAGCCCAGACTAGGCTTGAACTTCTGTCCTGACTCAACCTCCTGAGTATTGGGGTTACAAACTTGGGTCTCTGTGCCCAGCTCCTGTGATCCATTTGGATGAAAACCTATTTCTGCTGTGACATCCACCACTCAGACAGCCTTCTTTAAAAATCATGAGTGGAGGGGTTGGAGAGATGGATCAGTGGTTAAGAGCACTGACTACTTTTGCAGAGGACCCAGGTTTGATTCTCAGCACCCACATGGAGGCTAACAACTGTCCATAACTCCAGGCCAGAGAATCCAACATCTTCATCTGACCTCCTTGGGCATTGCATGACATGGATGCACCTACACACATGCAGGCAATACACTCATACACATGATAAATAAGAGTGGAACCAGGCAGAAAAACAAGCGAATACCCTGAAGAGGGCAGAAAAGACATGAAGGAAAAATCCAGCCATTGATATGTTGATCAACCCTGGGTATTACATCTGTACTCTTGCTACTTAAGTGGATAAATGTCTTGTTAACAAGGTTTTATATTTTGCAACCCCAAACTACCATTTAGATAATAGTTGATGTGGTAACTTATTTTAATAAAAGTATTTTGATTTGTCCAGTTGTAATTCTTTATTGGTTTACTGTCTGTATCTTGGTGACTTTGATAGTGGCTGTAGAATACCTGCTGATCTCTGCAACTGTGGACACCCTCCCACCACAGGTCTAGAAAGACTCGCTATATAATGTTATTGTACTGGCTTTCAACTAATTGAAATAGGGTATCACTATGTAGCCCTGGCTGTCTTATTCACTATATAGATAAGGCTGGTTTCAAACTCACAGATACCCTTTGCACCTGGGATTAAAGATGTGTATCATCACACCTGACCTAGCTTTTATTTTAAACAACTTCAAGTTTGTAAACATATTTATTTTTTATTGAAGACTGAACCCAGGATCTTGAGCATGCTAAGCACACTCTCTACCACTGATTTACATCCCTAACCATTTAACAAATAACCAAATAGCTTCCAGATTTTATTTTGCCTTTTATTATTTATTTATTTACTTGTTATTTTTGGTGTCCTTCGGCAGGCAAGAAAACTTCCAGATTTTATTTAATTTTTTAAAAACTATTTTATTTATGCCAGGCATATGGCTCAAGTCTTTAATTCCAGCTCTTGAGAGGCAGATGGATCTCTTTGAGTTCTAGGCCAGCTGGGGCTACAGGGAGATCCTGTCTCAAAAAGATCTATCTGTCTATCTATCTATCATCTATCTATCTATCTATCTATCTACACGTATATCCATTGTTATTTTTATGTGTACAAGTGTATTGCTTGCATGTCATGTAGTGCCCATGGAAGGCAGAAGAGGGTTTGTCCTCTGGAACTGGAGTTATGGAAACTTGTTAGCCACTACGTGGGTACTGGGAATCAAACTTGGGTCCTCTGCAAGAGCAGTTGGTAGTCTTAACCACTGAGCCATCTCTCTAGTCCCTTATTTTATTTTTCAGTCTTTTTGAGACAAGATCTCCCCGTAGCCCCAGCTGGCCTAGAACTTACTACATAGATCAGTCTGGCCTTAGAATTAACAGAAAGCCACCTACCTTTGCCTCCTACCTGTGGTCCTCCCAGAAGGCGTGGACCACAATGCTAATTCCTGGTTAAACTGTAATTGGTTGATGTCAAGAGTGGCTTCACCAGTGGCTTTAGAATTGTAGACTTACAGTTAGAAGAAACTTGATGGAGCAGACAAAATAAAGATGAACACTACCTCATTCCCCACTCCTACTCTGTGAATGCCCAAAGACTTGGGAAACACAGAAAAATAAATTCTCTTGAGTGTGAGCCAGGATTTGTTTGGTTTTGGTAGTTTTTTGTTTGTGGTGTTGGAGATGGAACCTTACATATGCTAAGCAAGCACTCTACCACTGAGCTATACCCTAAGTCCCCTGCTAGATATATTAATTGCAACAAGAGGCTGACATTCTCAGTTGCCTCTTAGATACAGTGTTTCCCTACTGACATGTTATACTTCACACAGCTCCATGTGCTGATTAACACTGGCTAGTACCATCTTCTCTAGATTCAAAGAAAAGGCTGCACAAACCTTCCCCTACACATAGCCTGAATAAAGGAAAATGCTAAAGGAAATCTAACAGTTTACAACCTACACAGCTATTTCAGAAGATAGAGTTAACAACTGAGCAGGCTAAGTCTTGCCTTTTGAAGACAGATAAAGTATACCTAGATCTGCTAAACAAACAGTATGTGCAGCAGCTCTGCTAGCAATGAGCTGCAGTCTCTTCCTGGAAGAGCAGATACCGGATTCTCTAAACATTAGCACGTGGAGTCACGGCCAAAGGTCTCTAATTTCTGATTCAGCAGGCTTAAAGTAGACAAGGTCAAAGTGAGGATGACCAGCAAGTTGTCTTGCCCCTAATTCTAACTCAAATTGAGAATGCAAGAGATTGTTACTTGCTTAAATAGATAAAACCTGGACCCCTATCTTTGTATTGCTTTCAGTTTTTATACTGCATATCAGTCCCCGCAAATCTACTTACTCTACCATGTCCTTAACTGAAAAAGTTGTTTTGACAGAATTGACCTGGAGCTTGTAATCAATCCTCCTGCCTCAGTATCCTGAAAGCTGGAATTACAGACAAATGCCACCATACCTAACTTTTTAAAGGGTTTTGGTTCACTGGTATAGTCTGGAGTTGAGGGACCCACATCTGGTAATGACTTTCTTACTGTCAGAGTTCCAGGACTGCAAGGGGCAGGGAGTGCAGGAGAGGCTTAGCTAAACTCTTTTCTGGGAACAGAACCAATCTTGGAATAATTCACTTGTCTTTCAATCCAATTTATGAGGACACAACCCTAACCAGCTCTTAAAGGTCCCACTTAGTCACACTACTTTCTTTTTCTTGTTGTTTTCTTTCTTTGAGATAGGGTCTCATTATGTAACCCTGGCTGGCCTAGAAATCATGATCTAGACCAGGCTGGCCTCAAACTCACCACCTTGCTACTTACCTGTCCCTGGTCAGGAGGAAAGTAGTGTTCTGAATATCAAGAAGTGAGGGAACAATTAAGGCACACTACCAGATGTGGTAGTGGTTACCTGTAATCCCAGCAGTTGGAAGGCAGAGGTAGGATGATCTTGAAATGAAGTCTAACAGCCCTACAAAGTAAATTCAAAGCCATCCTACACTATACAATGAGACCTTATTACAGAATAAAGAAGGAAAACAAAAGACAAAAACAAACACATCAAAAACCAAAGTAAGACTTGTAAAAACCTGTTCTATAGCTGGAATATCTAATTAGGGGAAGAAATGGGGAGAGATATGAAGGTGGACAGTTGTGTAATTTTTCTTATTTTCAATTCAACGTGTTTATAAGTATCTGCAGAAACATGGCAAAACTAGCACCAGAACCTGTTGATTTCAAATGTAGTGTTCTTTCCATACAGCCTGGGGACAGTTTAATTTAGATCAGTGGCTCTCATGCAAGGACAATCTTGCCTTCATGGGACATGTAGCAGTGTCTGGAGACACTTTGCTTGCCAGAAGGGCAGGGGCAGGTGTGAAGGGGAGTTACTGGCATCTAATCAACTGCTTGGAAGCCAAAGTTGCAGCTAAAGGTACAGTAACACACAGGAGAGCCACAGCCACCACCGAACTGTCTGGCTCCAAATATCAAGAGAAGTGATGCTGAGAAACACTGACTTAAAAGAAAATAGCAGGGCATGATAGCACATATCTGTAACCTCACTTTTGAGAGGCCAAGACAGGATCATTAAAAACTGGAAACCAGCCTGAGCTGTATATGAAGTTTCAGGCCACCTGGGACTATGTAGCTGACCTCGTCTCAAAAATAAACAAAAAAGTACCAAAGGGTTGTAGGGCAATTAGTAGTGCTTGCCTAGCATACGTGAAGTCCCAAATTCAAGCCCCAGCACCGTATAAACAGAATTTAGTGGCACAAAATGGTAATCCTAGAGATTGGAAGGTGGAGGCAGGAGAATTACAAGTTCAAAGTTTATCTTCAGTTACAAAGTAAGTTGAGGCCAGCCTGAGACACAGCAGACCCTCTCTGAAACAAATAAAACCAACAAAACCCCCTGGAGCTCCTGTACACTAGTGCAGTGCTAGGTACCTGTATCCTGTATCCCCAGCTTCTCCAAAGGCTAAGGTGGGACGATCCAGGAATATGAATCCTTGACTAGCCTGGAACTTGCTATGTAGACCAGGCTGACCTTGGACTCACAGAGAGAGAGAGATCTGCCTGCCTGCCTCTGCCTCTCAAGTGCTGGAATTAAAGGCATGTGCTATGCCCAGCTGACCAAAACCCTTTAAAAAATTATTTTCATTTTATGTGTATGAGTGTATTGCCTACATGTAAGTGCACCAGTGTTGTACAATGCCCACGGAGGACAGAAAAAGGCTACAAAGCCCCTGGAACTGGAGTTACAGATGGTCAGTCACTATGTAGGTGCTGGGATTTATACCCAGGTCTTCTGCAAGAACAGCCGGTGCTCTTAGCTGCTGAGCCATCTCTCCAGCCCAAGCCTAATGACTTAGGTTCCATACATGGAACCTGAGTCAGAAAGTTGGATTTGGTGGTGTGCATATGTAATCGTAATGCTCCTTTAAAGGAGAGAAGACAGAGCAGAGACAAGAGAATCAGCCAGCAGCTCACAGGCATGACAGCCTGGAGTATACAATGAGGGACCCTACCTCAACAACGTGGAAGGTGAAAACTGACCTGGAAAAGTTGTCTTCTGATATCCACACTTGAGCCATGGCATGTGCCTGCATTCACCACACATGGACACACACGCACAAGCTCCCCATCTCCAATCCTGTCCTAGCCTTTTAAGTGCTGGGAATACAGACATGGGCTTTATGTCTGGCTTAGCTTGTACTTCTGTGATTTTTGTGTTGCCTGATTGCAGGTTTCACATTTCTGCTCGTTTCTTTTATTCATGGAGAACAAACTGGCCAGGACACCTGGTAGTAGAAAACATCACAAACTGTCAAACAATGGTAAATGTAAGGAATTGATATAGGAACCCGAAACCTATGACAATATTTTACTCAAACTTTGAGATTAATAAGGATCAAGATAAGGCACTGGACCACCCTTTTTGATTGGTTAATTCCTTCTGGGACTTGTTTATTGGTTATCGATAGTTATGCATTGTCTTCTGAAATCTCTAAATTAGGTCATGTTCCTTCAATGGCATAGAACAGGCTCAGTCAAAACTGATACTCTCATGTAAATGTGGAGCACATAGAAAATTCTCCAATGTAGGAGGTATGGTATAGAAATTCATCTCAAAGATTGGTGGCTTGCCATGTTGTGCCTGCAGCTAAAAGTTGAGGACATGAACTCATCAAGTCCATTTGCTCAGTTCTGGGCTATTTCCCAAAGGTGGAAGGTCTGCCTAGAGTCCACCTTTCACAAAGCTAAGATACCAGATTGGTTAAGTTCCTGTATCTTTCCATGGGTGCCCATCAATGAACAGAAATCTAACCGTTTCTTGGAAACAGTGGCTATGGATCTTGACTCCATTTAGTGGGCCTTGTGGACTGCAGGAGTTAAGGTATTTAAAAATGGAGTTGACAGCAGTTATGGGAAACTTTTTTTCTTTTTGAGACAAGTCCTCCCAGGCCAACAAAATCATTTTGCCTCATCCTCTCAAGTGCTGGGATTACAAGTGTGAGCCACTATGCCTGGCAATAACACAACATACTGCTGAGATAAAAAAGAAATCACACATTAGCACAAGTAGACCACTCAGAAGGGTGCCAAAACACATTATCATACATTTAAAAAATGTTAAGATATCTTTTAGTCCATTGGCCTGGTATCAGTATGTACAGTCCTCTATTGCTGGTTAGTAGGCCTAGTTTAGACACATTAGGATTGAGTTCTTAGCAGGTAGATAGGTGACTTAAGACAGTGTCAAGTGCTCAGGCATACATTAAACAGTTCTTACAGCTGTTTCCATTGATGGGAAGACAAGGCAATTCCTCCTGCATACACTTTATTCATATATGCTATGTCTCACTAAAAGTATCATACAGTTAGGGAAGATGACTGAGGGACAGTTAAGGTTGTAGGAGTAATTCTTGCTTCTGGCTTTGTTTTGCACCAAGGTAAATAAATAGCCAGGAGCAATACTGGGATGAAAGGGGTAAAGGTGAAGAGGGGACAAAGTGCACAGTGTGGAAGGCAGCTTACAGTGAGGCAGGCAGGCAGCAGGCAGTTCTAGCCAATCAACATTTTATTTTTCCAGTTAACACCTACATAGATGTTACTATCCACTTACTGACCCTAGCAGGAGATCCCAACCAACGCCCAGAGTAGGTTTCCTTCTTCCTCTCTAGGACAGTAAGGAAGCCTCTCACTTCAAGAAGACAGAGTGCATGCTCACCAACCCCAGTGCTGGCAAAAGTGCTGTGGGACCCTGCTGTCCTGCATCATGAGGGCTGAACTGGGCAAGGGTGCAGTGCAGGTTAGAGGCTACAGTGACCTAAGTGCAGAACTACTGGCCTGACTCACCAATCCAGGTATTTTTCAGACCAGAAGCTACCCTACAACTTGGCCAGTACCTGCAGGATGAGGAGGTGGCAAAGGGTATGGGTTGCGCTGCTAAAGACAGGACACAGCAGGGAAATAAAGCCAATGGGAATGTAGGGCAGGAGGGTAAAATTATAAAGTGCCTGAACTAAACAACCAAGTGGGACATGAGGGCAGAGCAGCACAGGTCCCTGAGGAAAGGAAGAAAGGGTAGACCACCAGGGCTTGGGACATCATGGAATGAGAAGAGATGAGGCAGGGAGGCAAGTGTAGGCTGTGGAAGGACTTCCCTAGCCTTGATCACATCCACTAACCCAAATGGAAAATTATTTACAAGCTTAAAATCAATCCTAGGCACAGGTACTGTACCAGGCTCAGGGCAGCAGGCAGGCAGGCAGGCAGTAGGCTGGTTACCATCTGATAACCAGCTTCCCCATATACTGCCCCACCCCAGAGTGGTAGGGAGAGGAGAAAATATGACATCCCTAGCCAGGAATCCCTACTATGCCTGCAGCTTACTCTGCCATGGCTCACGGCTCCATCATTTCATGAGCCTCTTGGTCTGACTGTACCAGAGAATGGGTATCTGGCCCCAGGGGAGGCGGGGGTGGAACATCAGGGGGTTTTGGGGGTGTCTCTGGTCCCAAGCCCAGCTCTGCATTCAGCTGCTCCAGTTCCCCTTGATCCAGCAACTCAAAGTCCTCAGTGGTGAGTGCCTCTTCCTCCTCAGGGGCAGGCAGGGATTGGGGTGAGTCCTGGGGAAGGGATGGGAGCACAGATGGGGAGAGGAAGGGGACACTTTCAGCAAGGCAAAGTGGGGGTGAGAGGGTGCTGGGTGGAGCCATTAGGTCACCACTCACTGCCTCTGGGCTCAGTGTCTCCACTGGTCCTCCAGGAGAGCATTTTACTTCATCCTGGGGGGAACCTGCCCCATTGAAGTGCGTGTTCACAAAGTGAAGAGGGGATGAGAGCCGAAGTAAGGTTTCCTTAACTGCCAAGTCTTCCTCTTCTGCATCCAGGACTTGCCTTGAGAGGGCCTGTGGGGCACTTAGGAGATCTTCAGGAGGGGCCAGCTCTGCCTCTTCCCCCTCCCCCAGCTCCCGGCTCAGAGCCTCTTCTAGCTCACTTGGCAAGCTCTGCTGGTCCAAATCTGTGCAAGGAACAGAGGGTTAGAAATGGGTCTATTTATCTGATTGATCACAAAATCTAATAAGTTACAGATCATAATTTGGGAAACCAGGCATGTTGGCATATGACTATTGTAATCCCAGCTCTTTGGAGGTAGAAGAAAGAGGATCAGGTGTTCAGGTCATCTGCTACTTCAGTGAGTTCAAACAAAGCCAGCCTACACTACATGAGATCTTTTCTTAAAAACAAAACAAAACACAACACAACAAAACAGCATTCTAAATGATGGAATGCTGAGCTAAGGTCTCTGAGAAGTTTAAGGTAGAATTAGAAGATCAGTCTGCTAGAGAAAGTATTTTTGGAAGTCAGAGAGCACAACTAGCATCCCAGGTCAGAGAACAGGAAAATCAAGAGGTGTAAAGAATTCTCCATACCCTCAGAAACATCTGTCAGTTGTGGAGTTGTGGCTCTGGATACAGAAAAGCCACCACTCTCTAAGATAGAGGCCTCCTCATCTGACAGCTCCGAGTCTGTAATAGCCAAGGCCAGTGCTGTTTTCTTCACATCCACCTGCAAGAGAACCAGGATTAAGAAAAGAGGGTAAGAGTACCTACCCTTGGCTCCCACCTACTTGAGGTGGCAGCCCTAAAGCAGAGAGATCTCCCCTGTTCCTTAGCCTCTTTGGGTTTTTTGTTATTGTTTTGGTATGTGTGGGTTTTTTTTTCCTCTTTGTTTTTTTTTTGAGACAAGGTCTTATGTAGCCTAGTCCAATTCCTAATGAAAACAAAAACCAAGCTAGCCTCTAGCCTTGAATTCTTGATCCCTTCTGTTTCCATCTCTTAAGGGGGTTTACAGGTATGTGCTAACCCAGCTTCCTGTGAGCCTTCTATTTGACATCCCATCTCCCCTGGACCTCACCACTGGGGAGAAGCCAGCCAGCTCTGCCTCGCTTTCACTTTCTGTTTCAGCCAGTGGCTCATCACCTCCTGGGGGTGCATTCTTCCCTTGTCGCTCTAGAGGACAATAAAACAGTGACAGGCAAAGACAACAGTGGGGACAAATATGGAGAAGGAAGCGGAAATGATGTAAATTTCAGGATATATAGGCCATAAGCCAAGGCCCTCCCCACCTTTCACCCTCCTGGGTTAAAAGAGTCCCTTACTCCTCTTATCATGTTTGTGATGCAGGGCATCAGCTTCTGCTTTCATGCTGTAGTCCAGCTGCATGAGTAAGGGCTCGAGGCGAGTGTACATCCTCTGGATCAGTTCATGATAAACCACCAGGGGCCACAGCAGGATACTCAGCACTACGGGTTAGAAAGTCCACTCAGAGCTCACTATGTCAGTTTCCTAAAAGCCTTCATTCAGCTAGCCCCTCAACAGGAAAGCCTGAACAAAGATGAGGTCCTTTCTCAAGGAAGGATCCTCTTCCCCCCAATACCCACTACCCTCCTTCCCAGATGGGTGACTGAGCAGAGAAAATGTACTCTTTCCTTTGGTCAATGAAGGGAAAGATGGACTGAGAAGGCTTTGAAAAGGGCAAAGCTGGCCCCTACTCACAGACAATGTAGGAAATCATAATCCCTGGAACATAGTGCCCCAACACGGCCAGCACAGCACAGCCAGAGCAGACTCGAGCACAGAACTGCAGGGAAGAACAGAGGGTCTTTGAAAAACAGTAGGCTAAGCCACATGTCCTAGTCATCTAAGTAAGAAATTACTGTTCATCTGGTGCAAGGATGGGAATTTCCTCTAGGAATTCAGTGATCCAGTCTAGTCAGATGTTCATGCCTACTAATTTAGGAAATTTACAATAGGCACTGTTCATCATATCACTCTTCTCTCATCCTCTCTGGCTCAAGAACTGCTAAAGGGTGTGGGGGAAGTTTACCTGAGCTGGATTCTGCCTCTTGTACTGCAACAGCTCTTGCAGGTGAATCTGGAAGGTGAGCCAGCTCTCAGCCAGGTATCTGCACAACTCGGGCACACTCAGCAGGTGCGGCTGGGCGCCTGACCCCGCACCCTCACTGGGGAGACATGACAGGACCCCTGGAAGCCTCAGACACCAGCTTTCTAAGGCACTCAAGTTGCTGCTGAGATCTTCAGTCTAGAGAAGTGGAAAACCACACCACCCCAAAAAAGACTGTCCTAGTCCTGGGAAGCAAAGCCCCAGAGGACCCAACCCTCTGCCTTAACAGGAAAAGACACATAAATATCTGCATAGAATCCTAGGGCCAAGCACATTTTGCTTGCTGCAGGTTCCTTCACTATAATGGGGCTGTGTTTGCTGAAGCGGCAGCCTGGCTTCTGTTTAAGGTTATATGAGCACAGCAAACAGATCAGATTTGGGCATCTTTTTAAAAGAGCCTGGACTCACCTGTCAGAGTGTGGCTCATCAGGGGTTGATGCTATAGAAAGAAGAAAGAGGAGGGGGATAAATTAAGGGTGCTAGAGGCAAAAGGTGACAGATCCCAATTCAAAAAGATCTGCACCTCCTCTGTAGTCTCAAAAGCATTTTCCTTTTTAAAAGACAGTGTCTATTTCTACTAGGTTGGCCTCAAATTCTCAGTGATCCTCCTGCATTTGCCTCCCTAAGTACTGGGATTACAGACGTGAACCACAAGGCAAGGCCCTGAGCATTTCTTCAAATACACACAAACAGAAGTATAGCATGTAGTTTCTGCAGGTCTTTCTCCTTTCTTTTTTGCAGTACTGGAAATTAAACCCAGGGTACATACTAGGCAAGTATTCTGCTACTTAGCTATATCTCCAGCCCTACAAAATTTTTATTTACCTATTTTTTATGAGTGTTTTATCTGCATATATGTAAGTGTGTCACGTGCATGCCCGGTGCCTGTAGACGCTAAGAGAAAGTTTTGGGTCTCCTGGGCTGGATTAAGAATGGGTGTTAAGTTGCCCCGTGGGTGCTGGGAGTCAGTCATTTTTTCAGTCCCTCCAGTCTGGGTCTGATTAGGTTGCTCAAGCAGGTCTTGAACTTGCATTCCCCTCCTGCTCCAGTCTCCTAAATAGCTGAGAATGTAGGCCTACGTCACTAGACCCATTTTTGTCTCCTTTAGAAGTTGCTTTTCTCAAACATGAGAATCCATACTTGATTCGTTTACATTCCAAATAATCCACACATAGCCTGACACCTAGTTGTTCCCAAGAAGCACAGTAAGTATACAGACAGGAAAAAAAAAAAAAAAAAAAAGTCAACACAATTCCTATCACAAGTGAAGCACTACCATAATCATGTAATGTGTATTGACTCATTTAATTTTCATGGCTCCATGAAGATACAGAAACAGGAAGAGGTTGGGCGACTCTTTGCAAAGCCACACATGCTAAAAAACAGAGCAGGGAACGAACAGAACTCAGGTGATGTTGCAAATTCCAGTCTTGACTACTAAACCCACAAGACCTTTAGTTTTGGGAAAAGAACAGTTCTCATTTCAGGCAATATTTAAAAAACGGGGATGGAGGGGTGGGGAAGCAAGTGGCGTGCCGTTCCTTCCACTCACTGTTCGACCTCATGCAGTCGGTGAGGCACACGGCAGGTGCACAACAGTGCAAATGGTGTAAGAAACACTCACTTGAAACGTCAGGGAGGAAGCGAGGTTGCCAGAGATCCAGCAGAAAATAGGTCAAAAGTGAGATGCTGAGCAGGAAGAAGGGCCGGAGGGACGATGAAGACAACAACCTTAGGGAGACAGGGAGAGTGGGTAAGAGAAGCAGCGGCGCCCATAGTAGAATGCAGAGCGACGCCCACTGATGGGGAGATAGTCACCAAGAGGCACGGAAACCGGGCAACCCCGGCGGACGTCCACCTTCCTAATCCGGGGATGGATGGGGGTCTCGACGCCGACACCCCGCAAGGCGGAGGCGCTCCCGCCCCCGCTCTCCCGCGCAGCCCGGCCCCGGCCCCGCCCCCTCCTGCCAGGCCGTTACCAGAACAGGCCGTTGAGTGCGGCCGCCGTGACCAGGCTGTGCAGAGGCTTCTCCCACACCAGCAGTCGCTGCGCCGCCGCCAGCACCGCCTCCCAGCCGCGGAGCCTCAGCCACAGCGACGTGGCCAGGCGTCCCACCGCCTCGGCCGCGGCCGCCTCCTCCTCCGCGTCGCCGGTGGCCTCACCCATACCGAGGCTCAGCCCCAGGCCCAGGCCCAGGCCCAGGCTCGCGGTGCCACCCGCACCGGTGGCCCCACCGCCGCTCGCCATAGCCGCGCAGCAGCCGCTGCCCGAGCCCGCGAGGAGCCAGGGCAGCGCGGCCGCCGCCGGGGGCGCGTCAGGCGGAAGGGGGCGCACGCCGAGCAGAGCAGAACCTGCGGACGGGCGTCACGTGACGGCGGAGCGCTGGGCTCGTCACGTGACGCGACCTAACCGCCCGGATGCGGCGGCCCGCGCGTGCGCCGAGGTTGCTGCACCTAGGCAGGTGCGCTTGCGGGTTGCTGGAGTCGTGTCCCTGGATGTGGCGCACTCCAGGGCCTTTCCGGTGTTGTCAGGGCGGCTGGGGGAGCTGGTGCTGGCCAGTGTCTCCCCTGTGACCCCGACCGACAGACCAGGAGATGGGCCCCCAGATGCCCAGTATCCTGGCTAGCATCTGCGTCGGCTCGCGAAGGGCGGCGGCAGTCCCATCACCCCGCCCTGGCTTTCCTTGTCACCTCTCGTCACCTCCCTTCAGCGTGTAAACACCTGCGCGTGACTAGAATGACTTGCAAGCAGCTTCACCAACTTAGAAAAGTTGCTTCTTCCTCTTCTTTAACTTCTTTCCCGCCTCCACGCTTTGGTCCTTCCCAAATCTTTCAGCGTCAAAGTGGTCGAGAGGCGTGTTTACAAATAAAACCTCATTTAAGTGCTGTTATTTTGGGAGGGACGAATTAACATCACTTTTGGAGGTTTCCCCAGCCTTGCGATCATTTAATTGCTGGAGTAATCCTACAAAACCATATGTATTCAACTAGGCTTAGAATTTAAAATCCCTAAGAGGCATAAAGGTACAATTTCTCTTCCACTTTGCCCTGAGATCTCCCATCGACGACTGCGTGTACATCTTCCCTAGTAAAAACACTGGTAACAGCTAGCTATGTTGCCTGGGTTTAGTTCTTTTAAGCTCTGCCTCCCACGAGAGGATCTGGCTGGCTGGTTCGCCCTAGCAGCGTAGTGGTCTCTAGGGAACAGTATTTAATCAGACACAGGTGCCCAGGGGGCTCCTGAGACTCGGAGCTCGCGGCTCGGCACGGGAGGCTGGGGTGAGAGGCTGGACCGGGAGGGTCGCACTTCCTGCCGGGCGGGCTGAGTCGTTCGCGACACGCCCGCAGTTTGCAGACGCGGGGCTGACGCCGCACGGGCCTGGCAGCCGGGCCTCCTCTTACTCTGTCGGGTGAGCGTAGCGCCGGTCTCGCTGCGCTCCGGGCGGAACAGGAAGAGGCGCCCGCCTGCCGCGGCCGGCGCGAGGGAGGAGGCTGAGTGGATGAGATCCGCGGCCCGCTCGGGAGAGGCGGGCTGGCAGGTGGGCCGACGGGTGAGGACAGCCCCACTCCACTTATAACTCCTTCCCGTCCCCTCTACTTTCCCAGGGCGCAATGGACCTGACTGGGCTCCTGCTGGACGAAGAAGGCACCTTCTCCCTCACTGGCTTCCAGGACTTCACGGTGAGCTCATGGTCCGATCCTCCCCAGCCTCCCAGGGCTGGGGATCAGAACTCCCAAGTGCTACGCTCCGGGCCCGAGCGGCCGGGAGCTCTCCTACTTGTCATGCCCGAGACTGGGCGGCCACGGTTGGAACATAGCATACTCGAGGCCCCTGCCGCTTGGGCCCAGAGGTAGAGCCTCTGGTTGTTAGACCAGGGGACGGGTCTAGAATCCTTTCTCCCGGGAGCCCTCGATATTGGTAGGGTATCTTCCTCTCCTCTGTGTACCCGGCTGCCATTAGCAAACAGTCCAGGACTGAGCGGGGCTCGGGCCGCCTGGTATCGAGGCTGACCTGCTGCCCTGTAATGCCATCCAGTCCCGAACTAGGATCTCCATCTTTACCCTTCCCTGCCCTTCACCCTTCACCACCCCCTACCCTGTTTCAGTTCCTTCCGGGACACCAGAAACTGAGTGCACGAATCCGAAGAAGATTGTACTATGGCTTGGACTTGGAGACTGACTGCAGCCTGGATGAGCTCTCCAGCCCTGTGGCAGGTTAGGCTCTGTGTGTGTGTGTGTGTGTGTGTGTGTGTGTGTGTGTGTGTGTGTTGGACTTGGAGACTGACTGCAGCCTGGATGAGCTCTCCAGCCCTGTGGCAGGTTAGGCTCTGTGTGTGTGTGTGTGTGTGTGTGTGTGTGACTGGGCAAGTGAGAAACATGAGGTCAGGGTTGTCAACAGTCACCCAAATGCCTGAAGGTTTGCCCTCTGGACTGCACTGTGTCTCATCATAACTAGCTCGGTTGGTACTTAGTTCAAGAATGCAGGTCGTGTTTCACATTCTTTAGCCCACATGAGTGAAAACATCTTGAAAATTGTTATCATTTATTAGGGCCTTGTGTATGCTAGGCAAGCATTCTACCACTGAGCTGCACTCCCAATGCCCCTTGATTTATAGGTCAGAAATTTTAGCTAAGGATATTTATTGTATGTTTTCAAGTAAACAAAGCATGCTTATTTCTCAGATGAACATTAGTGAATGATAAATGTGGGTAACTTAACAGGAATAAGCCTTCCTGCTGGAGAGAGCTGAAATTCAAACTTGGAATAGGCTTTTGACTCAGTTTAGGAGAATTTTTTAGTGGGGCAGGAGCTGAGACAGGGTCTTGCTAGCTTACTGACCTGTAGCTTACTGTGTAGATCAGGCTGGCCTTGATCTTTCAGTGATCCTCCTGTCTCTTGTCTCCTGAGTGTGGGGATTACAGGCATATATAACTGTGCCCTCCCCACTTAGGAGGATTTGATTTCTGGTTTGCTATTATAGTCCTCTCCCCAAGGCCTCAAATAATACAGACTTAGTTTTCTGTGATCGAGTGGGCACTGGTGTGGAGGACGGGAGTTACTCACTCTGCCCACATCTCCTGCAGACATTGCGGTGGAACTGCTTCAGAAGGCAGCACCCAGCCCTATTCGACGACTCCAGAAGAAATATGTAGCTCATGTATCCAGGTGAGCCTGGGATTGGGGGCTTAGAATGAGAGTGTTTGGGCCCTCTGCCAGTTGTGGGAGAGGGGAGAGTTGTCTCTAAAGAGAAGGTGTAAAGACATGAACATTTTGAGAGTTTCAAGAGCTGAAGGATCCTAGGGTTTAATCACCTATCCTTTCCACCTCCCAGGGAGGCTTGTATCTCCCCTTGCGCTATGATGCTAGCTCTGGTGTACATTGAGCGGCTCCGGCACCGAAACCCAGACTACCTGCAGCATGTATCATCCTCTGACTTGTTTCTGATCTCCATGGTAAGGTGCTCCTTCCTTCATCTCCCTGGTGAGCCGGGCTCCAGATATAAGCCCTGCTGACACCACTTCTTGCTTGTCTGCAGATGGTGGCCAGTAAGTATCTCTATGATGAAGGGGAGGAGGAAGAAGTCTTCAATGATGAGTGGGGAGCTGCTGGGGGAGTGGCTGTGCCTACCCTCAATGCCTTGGAAAGGGGCTTCCTAAGTGCCATGGTGAGTAGCTCTTCTCTTTTTACTCTGGATCTCTTATCTTTTTTTAATTCCTTTCACCCTTTGTCCTTTCTCAGCTTTCTGTTGTCTCCAGTTCTTTCTGCATGTATGTGTGTGTGTGTGTGTGTGTCTTGGGTATTGTTATTCAGGAGCTGTTCCACCTTGTTAGGTGGTATGGTTTTTTGTTTTGTTTTGTTTGGCTTTTTCAGACAGCCTCCCCTCAGCTCAGCTGGTCTGGAACTTGCTATGTAGACCAGGCTGGCCTTGAACTTAATGGAGATCCATCTGCCTCTGCCTCCCAAGTGCTGAGATTAAAGGTGTGCACTACCACGCCCAGCCATGTTTTTTCTTTTTTTAAAGATATATTTTATTTTATGCGTATAAGTGTTTTGCCTGTATGCTTGATATGTGCTGTGCTGTATGTGTGTCTGGTGCTCATAAAGGCCAGGAAGGTTTCGGATCCTCTAGAACTAGAGTTATGCACAAGTTGTGAGCCACCATACAGATTCTGAGAACCTCTGTAAGAACAGTAAAGTGCTTTTAACTGCTGATCCACCTCAACAGCCTTGACCTTGTATTTGTCACCATGCCCAGCTCTTACATAGGTTGTGGGGATCACAGTCAGGTCTTCACGCTTGCTGTGCAAGCACTTTACTGACTGAGCCATCTCCAAATCTCTCTTTAGATTTTAAAATTTTTATTTTATTTTATGTGTATGTATGTTTTGCCTGCATTGTATCGGTAAGTGCACCCATGCATGCAATACCCGCAGAGACCAGAAGAGGGTGTCGGATCTTCTGGAAGTGGAGTTAACAGTTACATAGGGTTGTGGGTGCTGGGAACTCAACCCAGGTCTTCTGCAAGAGCAGCCAGTGCTCTTAACTGCTGAGCCATCTCCAGCCCCATCCACATAGAATTAAAAAAAAAAAAAAAGAGAGAGACAGGTCCCAATATATAACTAAGATTGCTCTAGAACTGCTCATAGACCAGGCTGGCCTTAAACTTATGCTGATCCTCCTGTTGCTTCTGCTACTGCCCAAGTGCTGATTACTGGACTTTGCATATCTGTCCTTCTTTGTGCCTTTTTGTTAGTATCTTCCCTTTTTTGTCCTTCCAAGACTAACCTAGAAGTTCCTGGAGCAGAAAGACCTGGAGTGGAGTATCCCTCCCCCGAATCCCCTAGGGCATACTCTGAATCAGAACCTATTGTGTTGGGCTCTTGAGTATTTGCTTTCAAACTTTATCTGCCTTACACTTTGAGCTCTCTGTGGACATAGACCTCTCTCAGGGTTATTTTCTCTTTTTGCACTTACTAGAGGGTTTAATGTAAGATCAGGAAAGTGCATGACGGAATACACAATACACAGTCTGTCTTGGGACAGCGGCTAGCAGTCAGTGGTGGTTGGTGGTTGTTCCCTTAGCTCTTGTTAGGTCACTGTGGCTCACATCTGAGTTTGGTTTGTTCCCAGCTGTTCCCAACTCTTTGTTTTATTGTTTCTTTGTTTTTGGTCTTTGAAACAGGGTCTCCCTGTAGCCCCAACTGGCCTGGAACTCACTATGTAGACTAGGCTGGCTGGCTTCAGTCTCAGAGAGCTTCATCTACCTCTGTCTCCTGAGTGCTAGGATTAAAGGTGTGTGCTACCATGCCTGGTTTTTTGTTTTGTTTTTGTTTCTTTGAGGCAGTCTCCCTGTAGACCTAGCTGGCCTGGAACTCATATGTGTGTAGATCATGCTGGCCCAGATCTCACAAAGATCTGCCTGCCTCTGCCTCCTGAATGTTGTGATTTAAAGGTGTGCACCACCACACCTGCCTCTTCTCGGTTATTTGTTTATTTATGTTTTTTTGTTGTTGTGGGTTTTTGTTTGTTTGAGACATACTATAGCCCAGGCTGGCTTGGAGCTCAAGGAAACCTTACTTCCTTAGCTTCCCCACAAGCTGGGATCATAGCTGTGAACCTCCATGCTTCCTTTTTATAGGATTGGCGTCTCTACACTGACCCTCGGGAGATCTTTGAGGTTCTGAATTGGCTGGAGAGCTGGTGAGTTTCAGAAGCCAGAAAAGAAGGGTTTGAGGCATCTAGTGGCCTAGGCCTGTGCATAGGAGCTAGAGATAAGATCTGTATTAACTGTGAAGAGGGAGGAGACAAGAAAGAGAATTGCTCCAGGTGGTGGCTTGCCAAACCCTTATGCCCTCTGGTGGAGGGAGCACCATTTTTAAAGTTCAGGTCTTGGTATCATTTAGTTTCTGAATCAGTAGATAGCCTAGGGATCTGTGCACTTGATGGACTCCTTGGTGTCTTCTGATGAATCATGAAGGCTATAAGGGTGGCTTTGGGGTGGCTGCAAGGTTACCCCTTGTCTCTTCTCTCCCTCTCCCTCTAGCGTGGCTGAGCAGCAAGGACGCCGGCGGGGCTGGTATACCTACACTGACCTGTGTGTGCTGCTGGAGCAGCCAGCATGGCAGCTGTCTCTTGGTTCCCTCTGCCAGCGGCTGGTGAAGGTAAGAAGGGGTTAGGAAGAAGGGGCTTGAGTAGGCTAGACTGGGGTACAGGTGTAGTTGTTGAAAAGCAAATGCTGAAAGGCTCAGAAGATGAGATTTGAGAGTAGATGGGAGAAGGGAAGGATAGGGAGCTTTAGAAAACTTCAACTTGAGAGACTGGAGTGGGAGATAATAAGGACAGTCAACAGCCTGCTGTTTTCTTGCCTTCTTTCCTGCAGCTGTCCTTCCTGTTAGCTGTGGCATATGTGAGCAGTGTGGCCCTGACTGTGGCATCGATGACTGTAATACACCAGTCCTTGGGGCTGTCCTGCAGCCCCCCACCAGGCCCTCCTGACCTCGGACTTGTCCCCAAAGCTCTCTTGGAGCCCTGCATACCTTCCCCTGTACCACAGTGCCTGCCGTCTACTACTAATGTCTCCAGCTGCCTAGAAGGCTATATAGGGCCTCGTTCACTCTGGGGCAGTCTTTTGGCCTCACTGACACCCTCTCCACTTCCTCCCCCGGAGCCTCTTGCCCCACCTACTTTTCTCCATAACTGCCCCTTTTGCCAGAAGCTCCAGAGAGACACCCCAGTCTGCCGCGCCTGCCACCATCGTAACCGTACTGTGTCTGTTGGGCCTTCCCGCTCCTTGTATCACACCCGTCGTACAGCCCCACCGTGGCTTTGGAGCCCAGTGGTTCCTCCATTCCTCCAACCCCAGCAGTGTTCCCTTTTTAGTGTCATGGAGTTGGCCCGCCTCAAGTCTTTCATTTTCCCAGGTTAGGTGGGGCTCCAAGGAATGCATTAAGGGGGCTTGGGAGTCCCCAAGAGCCTAGAAGAGGAAAACTTGATTTAGATTTTTGCTACCTCTCTGGGTCCTTGGCTAGTCCCCTGTCCTCCTAGGAAGGAGCATTCGGGGTTGTGTGCAGAAGGACAAGGTCATTCATTCTGGACCTCAAAGGCTAGCTGGTAGGTCAGGGCATTGATGGTGTTAGGGAGCTTCAGCTCAGTGACAGGGGCATGTCACAGATGACACAGAAACACCTATTTCTCTATCTCCTCAGAGTTCATCTAGACTTTTGCTTTCACGTTTCCTATGGTGGAAGGGTAAAGGTGGGAGGGAAGAGAAGGCAGGTGAGGGGAGGAAGAAAGCATTAACATGGGCCTGTGTGATGTCCCTGCCCCAGGGGCTGATGGTGGCAAGGTGGGGGCTGCTGAGGGAAGGCTTCCTGAGACGGGAGTGCTTGCCCCGCCCATCCCTTGACTCTGTCTTCACAGCCAAGGATTACTGGGTCTTTCAGCCTTGTCCTTCTTTCCAACCTTAGTTCCCTTTCTTCTGATTCCTCTCCAGGTTTCCTCTTCACAGGCCTCTCTGGCCACTGCTTTGTATCTGGGTTTTTCACGCTTTTTGTAGAACTGAGTTTTCAATAAACAGTTTTCTGTTGCGCGGCCTGGCCTTTTCCTTCTGGGACAGCCTTTGGGGTCTTTCTTTCCCCATCTGCCTTCCTAGCCTCCCTACTTCCTAATCCTGTCAGCTTGTGTTTTTTCTGAGCTCTATTTCAGACCTTCCCTATTAGTTTGGTAGTCATTGGTTCCTATTTCAACCTTCCCTTCATCCCTGCTTCCACCACCTTGAGGCCCTAAAACTGCTGGACTTGGCCTGCCATGTGACCCAATTAGTGACTGTTCCATGCCTGGGTTTGGTCTTGTCTTGTTACATATTATTATGAGTGGGCACTAACTTTGTGGATCCTCATGGCCTCAAACCCCTATCTAGCAGAGTCCTCTGAGCTTCTTGAGGGTAAGCCCTGCTGATCTCTTCACCAAGCTGACTCATGGGAGTAGCTGGTGTTGGACAACCAGAGCTGAGTCATGAATGGAAGTGCCATTGGCCTTCCTGAATTTGCTCTGCTCACTGAAGATCATCTCTGGTAGTGGTGCTCTGCCCCCTAGGGGTCATTTGGAAATGTGTGGACTATTTTTTTTGATTATTATAAGAATTTGTGGGGATGCTACTGGCATTTATTCAGTTGAATGGGATGTTAGCCTAAAGTGTTTAAAACCTTTTAAGAACAGTTCTTAAGACAGATTACTACCACCCATGAGAATATCCTTTTTATCTGAGCCTGGGGTTATCTTTTTTGTAGCCCCTGCCCATTTGGAACTCACTATGTAGACCAGGATGGTCTTGATCTCACAGAAATCCACCTGCCTCTGCCTCCTGAGTGCTAGGATCGTGTGCCACCATGCCCAGCGTTGGGAGTTATCTTTTTTGTTGTTTTTTGGGGGACCAGGTCTCCCTGTAGCCCCAGTTATCCTTGAACTCACTATGTAGACCAAGCTGGCCTCTCTCTCACAGAGATCCTCCTGCCTCTGCCTTCTGAGTGTTGGGATGAAGTTTGTTTTAATGAAACAAAAACATGGAATTGTTGCACATTTTGAAAAAAAAAATCAAAGCTCAATTTGCCAGAAATATACTTCTATGTAAATTATACATGTACTCTGTTCAGTGTTTTACCAAAAATTGGTTCACCATTTTGGAAAACGCAGGACATCAGTGTCAGTGCTGCTTATGACATGACATCTGAGTGCCATTATCAGCTGGCAGTATAGCTGTCATCACATCCACAGTGATCCTGACTATGGGTCTGGGGTTGGACTGCTCCATTGTTTTATTTGTGCCCAAGCTTTCACATACTGAAATGCTTGTTACTATAAATTATGTTTATTTCTCCTTTAATGTGAGTGTGTATATGTAGTGGTCATTATCACAGGATATGTGGGTATTCATGACTCATTTTGAAGTGGTCTATGTGGTGGTTGCAAAATGTGTTTCTAATGGAGGTGATGCAGAATGCTGGTGTGGGAAGGGAGAGTTTGCAATATTTCTCCAGGTTATTCTGATAGGTCTTGCCCTGGTTTCCAGAGCTTGATCTAGAAGCCAGGGAGGGATCTGGATGAAAATTCTTGAGGGAGGGGTCCAGAACTCAGCTTCCCAGTTAATGGCTGATGGAATTTGCACAAGAGCTGGGCAAAGGTGAAAGAGCCATGTCCTGCCTCCAAACCCTTATCCCTTCTCTCTGCTTCATTGACACCCCCTCCCTACTCCAGCCAGCTAACTCCACCCAGATTCTGACCTCCTACTTTCTACTTAACTCTAACCTAAGTCAGCTGAGACACAACCCCGTCAGTGCAGCATGAGCAGATCACCTCTCCATCCCATTCCACTCCTATCTATGGGCTTGCGGGATGCCCCAGCTCCCTTGCCCACACCACAGCCCCTTCCTCAGAATCCCTCCCCCCATTCTTGGGCCTCTCGGTGTGGGCCTTCCACCTGGGGCCTTAGCTGTCTTCTGGCTCTACAGGTAGGAGGTAGAGGTACAGGTATTGCTTCTGGTTGATGGGGGTATTTGGAGGAAGTCAATGTGTCACGAGAAACCCTCTATGAATAGGTATTTCCAACTATTTCTGAAGCGTCCCCCTCCCTGTTCCTCCACCGGTAGCACTTCCTGGTCCTGGCATCTCTGCTGTGTGCCTCTCACCTACTGCTGCTTCACAGTCTCCCCCCAGGAGGGCTCTCGTACTCACCTGCTCAGCTCCTGGCCTCTAGCTTCTTTTCATGTGGTGTGTCTACAGTCCTGCAAACTTGGATGGGTAGCAGGTGAGGGGACTCCCTCTCAAGAGTGGGTGTAGGATCCCAGGAATAGAGGCATGAGGGAATCCTATTGGCTACCACATGTTTTAAGACTTGCTGGGGCTGCTGTTCTTACAGGCTGCCTCTTGTCCAGGCTCCAGCCTTAGAGTTCCTTATCCCTGCTCTGGTGTTGACTAGCCAGAATTTACCTCTGGCCTCCAAGACACCTGGAAACGGTGAGTACAGAGAGCAAAGGCAGGGTTGGAGGTTAAGTATTGGTGATACTGCCAGGCATTGGAGAGGTCTTGGGGCATCCCATTTACATTTATTTTCTGCACCCCAAACTCCTCCAGCCTCCCTCTCACTGCACCCATGTGGGTTGGCTAGCTGCCGTGGCCTAGAGCTCTGGAATACTCCTCTCCGAGAGGTGAGTACCTGGAGGAGGGCAGCAGGAGGACTGGATAGTTCAGGTATAGGGGGCTCTTATTTCCATTATGTAGACACTGGTCCCTATCTCTGGAATTAGTTAGAAATCCCAGGCTGAGGTCAATTTGATTGGGCAGATAGTCTTCTATTCTTTTCTTTCCTCCTTCAGGTGTCAGGGGCAGTGGTGGTTTCTGGGCTGCTGCAAGGCACTCTAGGACTTCTGGGTGTGCCTGGCCGCATATTCCCCTACTGTGGGCCACTGGTGCTGGCTCCCAGCCTGGTTGTGGCTGGACTCTCTGCCCACAGGGAGGTGGCCCAATTCTGCTCCACTCACTGGGGACTGGCCTTGCTGTACGTGAGTCCTGAGAAGCATGGGATGGTGTCCAGTGGGGGAGGACAGAGCTGCTGGCCTATCAGATTCGGCATGGATAACACTATTTAGATTAGGAATCCAATGCTTTTCCTAGATTCATTCAGTTTTCCTGACATTCACAGTCCCCCAGAGTGCATCCCTACCTAGCCTTGCATGGGGTTGGCGTCTTTCCTGGGACACCTTTTTGTGGTATTCTGCCCACTTGCACCTCCGTTTCCATCATCCAGGATTCTGATACTTCTGGCCCACAAAGGTCCTTCTCTCTCCTAGACTTATTCTGCTCATGGTGGTCTGTTCTCAACACTTGGGCTCCTGCCAGGTACCCCTGTGCCCTTGGAGGCCGGCATCAGCTTCTGCAGCTCAAATTTATGTCCCTGTCTTCCGACTCCTCTCGGTATGTGGGGCTCTGGGCCAATGAAGTTGGACTGATATGTGTAATCGTAGCACTGGGAAGGTGGAGGTAGGAGAATCAGGAGTTCAAGGTCACTGTCTGCTACTTAGGAAGTTTGAGGCAAGCTTAGGATACTAGAGACCCTTTTTCAAAACTAATAGACAGGGGTTGGAGAGATAGCGCAGAGGTTAAGAATGCCTACTACTCTTCCCAGAAGACCAGAGTTCAGTTCCCAGCACCCTCAGGCAGCTCACAACCACCAGCTCAAAGGATCCTATGTCTTCTTCTGGACTTTGAGGGCATTGGCATACCCAAGCACACAGACACACAGACACCCACACAGAGGGAGAGAGTAAAAGAGAGAGAAAAGTAAAAACAAAAGTCTTTAAAAAAAAATTATCTATATGTATATTGTCTGCATGTAGGTAGGTGTACAATGGCTGTGAAGGTCAGAAGAGGGCATCAGATCCCCCTTGAACTGGAATTACAGATGGTGTTAGCTGTCATGTGGGTGCTAGGAATTGAACCCAGGTCCTCTGCAGGAATAGCCAATGCTCTTAATTGATGAGCTATTTCTCCAGCCCTGAAAAGTAGACACAAGTCTTTAAAGCAAACATAAAAGAGTGTGAAGCTGACATGCAATGCTCCCTTTGTCCCCTGCTCCTGGGCTAGTGTTGACCCTACCCAGGCTGACTCAGAAGGATCTGAGGGAAGGGCTTCTTTTCATCTCAATGTTGTTCCTCAGGTACTTATCCCTGTGGCCTGTGTGTGGATCATCTCTGCCCTTCTGGATCTCAGCCTTATCCCCTTGCAGCCATCTGACTCCACTGAGGCACCATGGTTTTGGCTGCCACACCCTGGTAGGTTTCCTACTAGGCTCCTACTCTCATGCTCAGATTGAGGTATCTGTTTCCTTAAACCCATGATTTAATAGACCAGCTAAGCAGGGTGACACACACCTGTAATCTCAGTATTTGGGAAGTGGAGGGAGGAGGATCAGGAGTTCAAGGTCATCATCAGCTACATATCAAGTCTGAGGCTAATCTGGGCTACATGAGACCCTGTCTCAAAAAAATTACAGAAAATATATTTTTTAAGATTTATTTTTATTTTTACTCATGTGTGTGTCTGTGTGAATGCACTTCAGGTGTGTCGGTGCCCACAGAGACCAGAAGAGATCCAGGTACACTGCTGAGGTGTGGGGGCTGGGGACCAAACTCTGGTTTCCGGAGGAGCAGGCATTGTTTCTAAACACTGAGCCATGTCTTCAGCCCCATCAAAAGAATTTTTAATGGAGTTCGATGCTTCTGAGTTAAATATTGTGTTTTCTCAAAACACACCGAGAAATGGTCATCTTAAGGGGTTGCCCATCCTCACTGCAGATGTTTTGAGTCAGTGTTGAGAGATTAACATCTGTATTTACTTTCTACCGCACTCCTCACTTCTGATACTGTTTTTTTTTTTTAATCTTTTTTAAAGACTTTTATTTATTATTTTTATTTTATGTGTATGAATATATTGCCTGCATGTGTGTAAGTGCACCCATATCATACAGTGCCCGAAAGGGTCAGAAGAGGGCATCGAATCCCCTGCAACTGGAATTTTAAATGGTTGTTAGCCACCATATGGGTCCTGGGAACCAAACCTGGGTCCTCTGCAAGAGCAGTCAGTGCTTTTAACCCCTGATACAATTCTGATACTCTTGAGTGATTAACAAATTTACATTGTCACTCTGTTGGCAAACTATGTATAATAGATGTTTTTGAGGCAGTATATGTGAAATTTGTCATTCACATTTATTTGTCATGTGGTAGAGAATCACTCAATTCAGGACCTTGTACGTGCTAGGCAAGTGCTTTGCCACTGAACTCTACCACCAGGCCTTCATTTAACAACTTAACAGTGGTCCATTGAATTTTGATTAGACCCTAAGCACATGGTAGGGGCCATAGTGATGAACACAAGAGATACAATATGTGATTCAATCTATTGGGGAATACAGATAGTTATCAAATAGGCACCCAAGTGAATGTGAAATTGTCATTGTGGTAAGTGTCCCTAAAAGGAACTAAACTATATTTTGTGGTGAGAGTAAATAATAGGGAATATGATATCATCAGGGAGATTGGTAGTATGATGTCATCAGGGAGATTGAGAGAAGTGTTTTATTGGTTTTCTTTTTAGAAGTGTTCTTTCTAAAAATACTTTATTCTTTGACAATTTCATATATGTATACAGTGTATCTCGATCACATCCAATCTTCCCCCACTTCCAGTCCCTCCAGATTCCTTTCCAACACATCCCCAGGGCACTTTCATGTCCTTTTTTAAAAAATGACTTACTGAAAAAAAAAAAAAATGGCTCTCCCTTCTCCAGCAGCCATCAACTAACTGCTCATAGTCCCTGGGAATGGGGCCTCATGAGCCCCTCCCCCATCTATGCTGGAATGCTGACTGGCTTGATCTTATGCTGGTCTTATGCAGGTAACCATAGCTTCTGTGAATTCATGAATGTGGCAGCCATGTCATGTCCAGAAGATAGCATTTCATATACCTTTCCTCCATCCCCCACCCCTTACATTCCTTTATTTTGAGACAGTATCTCACATAGCCCAGGCTGGCCTCAAACTTGCTATGTAGTCAAGGTTGGCCTTAAACTCCTGATCTTCCTGCCTCTAGCTCCCAAATGTTGGAATTACAGCAATGTATCACCATACCTGACTGGGGGAAGTATTCTTGAAGAAGTGGTCATTTAGCTGTGCTGAGACTGATGAATAGGCCCTAATTGGACAGGAGACAGGAAAGAACAGCATTCTAAGTAGAGTAAACAGCATATGTAAGGGCTTCCTGGTTGTCAGAAACACAGCAAGTCCTGGGGGGACTTGAGACTAGGGACAGAATTAAGAGTTAGACCTGAAGAGATGGCTCAGTGATCAAGAGCACTGGCTGTTCTTGCAAAGGACCTGGGTTCGAATAGTTGTGGCTAACAACTGTTTGTAACTCCAGTTCCAGGAGATCAGACACCCTCTTCTGGTCTCTGTGGGCATTGCACAACACAGGTGCACTTACATACACACAAGCAAAACACTCATACATTAAAAAAAAAAGCCAGACCAAAGATGACGTTGTTGATTATATTGAAGGGATGTATCCTTTTCCTTAGAGTTCAGTGATTTTGTCCCACAGTATTATCTTCAAAGATACTAGGGCATCTGAGATACTAGTGGTACAGGCATTTGTTTTTTTTTGTTTGTTTGTTGTTTTGAGACAGGGTCTCTCTTTAGCCCTAGCTGGCCTATAAGTTGCTATATAGTTCAGGCTGGCCTTGATCTTACAGAGATCCACCCATCTCTGCCTCCTGAGCACTAGGATTAGATGTATGTACCATTTACAGATAGAGGGATACTCCAGGCTTGAGTCTGGCCTCCAGGTGACGCTTCCTCCTTTCCCAGGTGAGTGGGACTGGCCCTTGTTGACACCCAGGGCTCTGGCTGCAGGCATTTCCATGGCTCTGGCAGCCTCCACCAGCTCCCTGGGCTGCTATGCCCTGTGTGGCCAGCTGCTGCATTTGCCTCCTCCACCACCGCATGCCTGCAGTAGAGGGCTGAGCCTGGAGGGGCTGGGCAGTGTGCTGGCTGGGCTTCTAGGGAGCCCCATGGGCACTGCATCCAGCTTCCCAAACGTAGGCACAGTGAGTCTTTTCCAGGTACGTGGATTTGAGACGGGGCTAGGGAACTGGAGGTGCAGGGGCGGAAAGTCACACTGTTTGTCTGCCAGCTGGGCCAGGCAGACACACTCACTCAGGCAGCCCATATGAAGGGTTTCACAGAGGGAGGTGTCTAGAAGGAATAAGCAGCTAGGAGGGTGGGGAAGCAGGAAACCATCACATCAGGTGCATCAGGCCCTCTGCCAAGGCTCATTCAAGTGAAGAATGAGTCAGAGAAAATCCTGCTTTCTTGGGTGATATTGTAGAGGGGAGATAAAGAAGTAAACAGTATAATTTGAGAGTGGTAAATACTAGTAAGAAAACAAAAGTCGTGGGATATGGACTGAGCCAAAGAGGCTTAGTATACAGACCAGGCTAGCCTCAGTCTCACAGAGATCTGCCTGCCTCTGCCTCCAGAGTGCTGAGACTAAAGTCATGCCCTACCACATCCAGCTATTTATTTATTTATTGGTTTGTTTATTTATGTATGTATATATTTATTTGAGTCAGGGTCTCATCAAAGACCCCTGGCTGTCCTGGAACTCAATATGCAGTATGTAGAGCAGGCTAACTTTGAACTCATAGAGATCCACTTGCCTCCGTCTCCCAAGTGGTGGGATTAAAGGCATGCACCACCACGCCTGGCCCAAAGAGTCACTTTTGGTTAGAGTGGCAGGATGCTTGGAAGGGATATAGAGGAT
This sequence comes from Eospalax fontanierii, assembly GCA_035773235.1. Lineage (NCBI taxonomy): Eukaryota > Metazoa > Chordata > Mammalia > Rodentia > Spalacidae > Eospalax > Eospalax fontanierii. The sequence goes on from CM069530.1 coordinate 20,694,353, forward strand.
GAGTAGTGTGCCAGGCAAGATCTGGTACAGTCCAAAGAGGTGGCTGAAATTTCTGCATATCCCTCCCCCACCCCCAGGGTCTCACTGTGTGTCGCCTTGGCTGGTTTGGAACTTCCTGTGAAAACCAGACTGGCCTCAAACTCTTAGAGCTCCTCCTGCCTCTGTCTCTCAGGGGCTAGAATTCAAGGTGTGCACCACCACACCAGGCTCTAGTGTCTCTTCTTCGTGCAGGCTGGATCACGGCGAGTAGCTCACTTAGCGGGGCTATTCTGCATGGCGCTTGGACTCTCCCCAAGGCTGGCTCAGCTCTTCACCACCATCCCGCTGCCTGTGCTTGGTGAGTGGATGGATGGGGAGGACAGGTATTAGAATACTACTTCCCCAACAATATGTCTAACCAGTTGGTTAGACTGGTGTCCTTTCTCTCTAAATAGCCTCTCTGAGTGGATATGGACACAGGCCGTTGTTTTCTTAGTCCAGCTGAGCTTCTTGTAGCATTAGAAACAAATCTTTTGGTTGTTTTTCCTCGTTACAGTCTGCCTGCTCTACAAACCTGTGCTATACCCTCTCCTCACTCTCTTGATTTCTTCCGTATGAGTCAGGTGGGGTGCTGGGAGTGACCCAGGCTGTAGTTCTGTCTGCTGGATTCTCCAGCTTCCACCTGGCTGACATTGATTCTGGGCGGAATGTCTTCATTGTGGGCTTCTCCATCTTCATGGCCCTGCTTCTGCCAAGGTGGCTTCGGGAAGCCCCAGTCATGCTCAGCACAGGTAGGTGCAATGACAAAGAAAAAAGGAGTTGCTCAGTAGTGGGGTTGAGTCTTCAAGCTCTCTGAATTTCTGGCTTCTCACTCTGGAATATGGTATAAATCATGAATCTATCTAGTTTACAGATATTTGTTGAGCACCATGCTACCCATTTGGGACATGTCTTGATTTCATTTTTGTTGCTGTGATAAAAATACTCTGACCAAAAACAACTTGAGAAGAAAGTTTTTGGTTTACAATTCCAGATCACAGGCCATCACTGAGAGAAGTCAGGGCAGGAACTCAAGGCAGGAACTTGAGGGCAGGCTTGCTTGCTATTCCACACATAATTATCTCCAACCAAGGAACTCACCTCACAGCCACAGAAGTACAGCTGGAACCTTGGAGGATGCCTCTTGCCCTCTGGCGCTCAGGCTGGCTTATCTTCAGCTAGCCTTCTTACACAGTTCATGACCACTTGCCTAAGGATAGAACTACCCACAGTGCACTGGGCTTCCTACATCAATGAGCAATTAAGACAATGCCCACAGACATACCCACAGGCCAATGTGATCTAGGAAGTTCCTCAATAGAGGTTCTCTCAGAATGACTCTAGGCTGTATCAGATTGAATTTAAAGCTAACTAGTTACAAAACCCCTGCTTGGGAACAATTTTTTTAACTAGGACAGGAAACAAAGATTCTTTTAGTTGGTACAATACTATAAAAGAGATGATTTGTTCAGGAAAGCAACAAGGAAGGTTCAGATATCAGCTGTCAGTCTTCATGGTGGCATATGCCTTTAATCCCACACTGGAGAGGCAGAGGCAGATGGATCTCTCTGAGTTCTAAGCCAACCAGGGCTACGTAGTGAGACCCTGTCTTGAAACAAACAAACAAATGACCCACCCCAACAAAGCTGTGGTATTCAACGACTGATCTCTGAGATGATCCAGTAGAACTGAAACTGAGCTGGTCCTTGAGGATGAAAAAAACATATTTGGTGAGAAGGCCATTTTTTTTGTGTGTGAGACAGGATCTCGTTCTAGAGCCTAGGCTGGCCTCAAATGTATGGCACTCCTCCTGCCTCAGACTCCAGGTGTGGAATTACAGGTATAAGCCACATGCCCAGCTAACAAGGTCATTCTTAATCAAGTTCCCATAATAAACAAAGATAAAGGAAAGGCTGAAGTTTAGAAATAGTGTAGGGTATGTCTTGAGAGCAGCAAACAGCTTAGTTTATCAAGAGTTTTCAACTGGATGTGATTTTTGCTACAAGAGGAGCATTTGGCAGCATCTGCAGACATTTTTGGATATCACAAATGGAGAAAAAGAGGATTGTTATTGATATTTAATGCACGGGGAGAGGATGTTAAACATTCTTTGGTGCACTGGACGGCTCCTTACAACAGAGAATTATGTGGTCCAAAATGTTAGCAGCATGGAGGTTGAGAGACTCAGGCTAGTGCACAGAAAGTCCAGAGTGGGAGAGAATGGGGCTTTTTTTATTAACAAAGTTTCTAGAGAAAGGGAGCCTGGAGCAAAGAGTGTCTGGAGGGTATGTGGATGCTCAGAAAACAGGGTGTTGAAGAGGGACACCATGGGAAATGGTAAGTGTAGAGGGACAAAAGGTAAGGGAGGGCTGGAGAGATGACTCAGTGGTTAAGAGCACTGGATTCTCCTGCAGAGGCCCCAGGTTTGGTTCCCAGCACCTGTATGGTGGCTGACAACCACGTGTAACTCCAGTTCCAGGGGATCTGATGCCCTCTTTTGACCTCTGTGGGCACTGGGTCAAGTGGACATGGGATTCACTTACAGACATGCAGGCAATACACTCATAAAATAAAATTAAAAAAAAAAAAGATTAGGGAGATGGGATGACAACTTAGTGAGATCTGTCCCTGAAAGAGTAAAACTCTTTGGCTTTGGATAATATCAAAATTCCTTTCCTGCCTGGCTCCAACCCTTGTAGGCTGGAGCCCTTTGGATGTGTTCCTGCGTTCCTTGTTGGCAGAACCCATCTTCCTAGCCGGTCTTTTGGGCTTTCTCCTAGAAAATACCATTTCTGGTAAGTTGAGACCAGGCCTTAGCAAACTGGGGAGTGGTCAGGAAGTCATTACTCCCTGGGTTAGGTAAGACCTGACCGATGACTCTTTCGCAGGTACTCGACTTGAGCGAGGCCTATGTCAAGGGCTGCCAACTTCTTTCACTATCCAAGAAGCCAGAATGTTTCAGAAGTCCCGGGAGAAGGCTACTCAAGAGTATGGGCTTCCTTTGCCCATCCAAAATCTGCATTCCTGCATTCCTCAGCCTCTCCATTGCCTCTGTCCAATGCCTGAAGACTCTGGGGAGGAGGAAAGAGGGCCCTGTAAGACAGGAGAGATGGCGGACTTATTGCCTGGCTCTGGGGAGTCATGTGCTACATCTAGCAGAGAAGGGTTTGGGTCCCAGTAATTTCCAAGACTACCATTTCTGTTCTTACTAGTTTAGCGATAACTCCCAACTTGCTGGAGTCCCAACTCCAAAGCGCTGTACTTTCTCCCCAGGAGAGGGTTTATGCACACACACACTCTACCATGGGTCCACATAGATGTCCCATTTTTCAATAAAATGGGTTGCTTTTCGTGCTCTTAATTAGGCTTATCTCTATCAGGGTCCATAGTTTGGTGGGTTATGAATAAATTGATTCAATTTTTAAACTCTATTTGATTTTTGCCTGTGAACTGTCAATGCCACTTTAATGAACCCTGCAAAAAAAGTTATTCCGTCTGTAATAAAGATGAAACTAATGCTGTGGGAAGGAGGAAGCAAAAATTCTTTCTGATTGGGAATAGTAGGAAATGCTTTAGGAAGCAGCGGAACCTGGACAAGTGAGGATTTGCGTCCCTGCCCATCGCAGGCCTCGGCTCCGCCCCCGCGTCCCTTTACCCCGCCTTCCCGAGGGTGGGGGGGCGCTGGCCGCTCTTCTAGGCCTTTCAGTTTGCACAGGCCGGCAGGCCTGCTGTGAGAAAGGTGGGAGCTCCCGTGGCCGCTGACGGTAGGTAGGGTCGGGCTCGAGTTGGCGCCGATACGCGCGCCCGGGCTGGAGTGATAAAGCGGAGGGGAATGAGAGCCGCGGACCCTAAACGGGGGCCTTTTCCCAGAAGGGCCCGCGCGCAGCCGGGGCTTCGGGGCAGGCCTCCAGCCAGCAGTGGGCGGCGCCGCGCGTGCGCAGTCCGACTGTGGACGTTCTGCGTGTGTAGTGTGTGGGGCTCCTGCTTGACTGGCATTTTGTTTTGGCTTCTGGGCCAGTTCGGCTTTGTTAACCCTTAAGGGGATCCTGAGCTGTGCCTCAGAGCGTACTATCAAGATGAAGGGCAGACGGTGAAGTCCCAGCCGGAGTGGTGCATGGGCGCCAGAGGACATGCGGTTGCAGACGGAGGGTTCGCCCTGTCCTCTGGGCATTGGACCGCTGGGATGGTCTCTAGGGTCTTGCTGCCCTCTGCAGGGTGTTGTAGGAACTGACCTGAGTGAGGAGTCCAGGGCAGGAGCGTGCAGCTTTGCAATTCTCCCATTCTGGGGAAATAAATGGAATGAAACTGGTTGATGTGAATATCAAAGAACAGCTTGAGAAAGAAAAAAACAAAAGAGTAAAACTCAGAGCCCTTCGGTTTCTTCCCCTCCCTCCGTGCTGGCTCCTCCCTGCAAACAAAACCTTTAACTTTTGGTTTCTGACCTTCTGAAACTTAAGGGAGGGGCCAGGTAGGCCAGTGAACCCAATTTGAATGACTTTTAATGTGCATACCAGGATGTGCCTATATAAGGGAATTAAAAGGGTTTTGCATTTGCATTTGTAATCTTTAGTAATAAAAGTTCTTGTCCAGTGAAGACTAATCATTCCAAGACAACTTTGCCCTGTTGGAACAGCACATGGGAAATGTGATGGAAATACCGTTTCCAAACACTAGGCTGCTACAAATAAGGGTCATCGTATGTGCAGTCAGCTATCACTTGAGAAGGCTAAGATGTTTTTGAAAACCATATTGTTAGGCAATTTCATCACTGTAAATATCACATAGTGTCAGAGGGAACTAAGATGGCAGTGATGTCACTAGGTTATATGATCCTATGGAATCGTCACATATGCAGTCCATCTGACTATCTACTTTATACCCACTAAAATACAGTGCATGTGAAGTAATGAAATTCTACAGGACAATGCTCTGGAAACTAGGGAAGACTGGCTTCAGCTGGTTTGGAAGTGATTGTGTTGATCAGATTTAACCAGGAATTTCATTATCTTCTTTGTATTCTGTTTTTTTTTTTTTTTTTAGCTTCCTGGTACTTCTCTTCATCTTTTATTTATAGACAAAAATAATGAAAGGAAATTATATTACTTTTTTATCCATAGGAAAAGTAAACTCTGTCAAACACCCATAGTTACTGCATATTTACTAGGCTGAGGATACTGTTTTTGTTGTTGATGTAGAAAAGTTGGTCTTCAGGAGTTCCAAGCTATGCAAAAGCTATGATATTGGTAACGTGGGCCTTAGGGTGGGGATATACCAGATGAGGGAAGTGGAAATTATCTTTTTCTCTGTAATGTTATATGTTGTGCTTCCTGTTCATTTGTAGAAAGGGGATTTTGGTCTTTTGCTTGTAGATACAGAAGGTATGAACTCTTTTGTATGTGTATAATTGGTGCCTTTAATAATTTGATGGTATTCATGGACAGTTTCCATATATGCTTGTACATAATGCATTTCCCCTAATTCCAGATTATTAGCATACATAGGCTCGGATTAAAAGCCTCTGTTTTAGGGGGATGGAGAGATGGCTTAGTGGTTAAGAGCACTGACTACACTTACAGAGAACCAGGGTTCAATTCTAAGTACCCACATAGCAGCTAACAACCATCTGTGCAGAAATCGAACCGCACCCGAAGCGGGGAGTGAGGATGAGAAAATGTAGAGATAGAGAGAGAGGAAGAGAGAGAAAAAATAGGACAGACTCAGGAGGGCTGTCAGTCATACTGAAGCAGCTTGCCTTTATTAAGTCCTCCCTATTTATACTATGAAATGAGCTAAATAAAACAATGGATGAAAAGTTCAACACAAAACAATATTAACACAGGCAAAATAACTTAAGATGTGATTGGCTTCCTTCAAAGATCTTCAGGTGACCTCAGTTTTGGGAGTAGAATAAACTTCTCCTTAGGTGTAAATCATTTGCATAACGAAAACTCCTGCTTCCAATCAGCACTTCTGTGCACGAGATTGACTTCTGCCTAACCCAAAACTTGGGCATAGTTCGAGGCAGGCAAATGGCTCCTGACAACTCCAGTTCCAGGGGAATCGAGCACTCTGTTCTGACCATCGTGGGCATTGCAGAAGAAGGTGTTGGATTCCCTGGAATTGAAGTTATGGATGGCTGTTAGCTGCCATTGTGGGACTGGGAATCGAACCTGGGTCCTCTGCAAGAGCAACCAGTGCTCTTAACTGCTGAGCCATCTCTCCAGCCCCAAGAATAAAAATTTTAAAACTCTCTGGTTTAAGGATTTTTCTGGAGACAGGGTTTCATGTAGCCCAGGCTGGTCTTGAATTCAGTATGTAGCAGAGGATATCCTTGAACCTATGTTTTTTATTTAAAAAGTTTTATTTTTGTGTGTACAGGACCTGGATATGTATATATGTGTGCCTGATTGTGTGTGTGTGCGTGCACACATGTACATGCACAACCTTGGGCAGTGGTCCTCAGGTGCCTTCCACTTTGCCATGTAGGCCAAGCTAGGTGCCCACCTCTCCAGCTTCCAGGGATCTGCCTTTTTCTCCCTCTCACCTTGCCACTGCTGGGATAACAAGTGCACACCACTCCACCTGGCTTTTTACCTAGGTTCTGTAGATCTGAATTCAGGGCCTCATACTTGCAAAGCAAATACTTTACAAATTGAGCTATCTTCCCAACTCAACCTTGAACTTCTAATCCTTTTATCTCTACCTCCCCAGTGCTGGGATTATGGATGTGTTATCACCAAGTCTGGTTTAGGATTTTTTTTTTTTTCCTTGAGAGCTTCCTGAGCTTTGCTTTCATTTACTTAAATTTATTTTTATTTTTAATTATATGATTGTATGTATGAGTGTGTGTGTGTAGGTTCCAGTGGAAGCCACAGGTATAGGATCCCCCAGAAGCTGAAGTTACAAGTGGTTGTGAGTTGCCCCCTGTGGTTTCTGGGAATTGAACTCAGATCCTCTGGAAGAGCAGTACCTGCTCTTAACCGCTGAGCCTTCTCTCCAGCCTTATTTATTTATTTAAAAATTATTTATTCTTATATTATGTGTATGAGTGTTTTGCCTGCATATAAGTAATTGTACCATGTGCATGTGAACCTGTAGACACTAGAAAAGGTTTTGGATCTCCTGTAACTGGAGTTACAGATGGTTGTTAGTTACCAAGTGTGCTGGAAAACCAACCTTGGTCCCTTGGAAGAGCAACCATTGCTCTTAACTGGTGAGCATCTCTTCAGCCCACTTATTTATTTTTCTTTTAAAATGTCTTATATTTATTTGGTGCACATGTGGAGGTCAGAGGACAACTTAAGGGAGTTGATTCTTTCCTTCTAGTGAATCCCAAGGATCAAACTCAGGTCATCAAGTTTGATATAAATGTCTTTACCTGCTGAGCCATCTCACTGGCCTAAACTTTACTTATAGATAATGATCAAATAATTTGAATTTTCTGCCTCTCACATTAAAGACATGGTATTTTATTGACCAGGCTGGCCTTGAACTCATAGAAATTTGCCTGCCTCTGTCTCCCGAGTGCTGGCATTAAAGGTGTAAGCCATCACACCCAGCTAGGATTTATGATGTTTTGTAAGACAAGAACTATTCTTTCCTTTCTAAAAGTTCTTGGAAAGAATAGCATTAATATATTTATTAAGATTGTAATGAAGATTCAAAAGGCATTGTTTGGATTTCCATATCATGTTAAATGATTAGAAAGCCAGTATGCCAAGGCCTAAACACCATGGAGGAATAAGATATTTCCTCTCTTCCCCTCTTCCTCTCTCCATCCCTCTTCCCTTTCTCCCTTTTTTCTCCTTCCTTCTTTCTTTCTCTTTTTTTCCAAGACAGAGTCTGTCTCATGTATCCTGGGCTGACCTAGAACTCCTGATCTTTCCGCTTTTGCCTCCCAAGTGCTGGATTTACAGGCATGCACCACCATACCTGGTAAAGAGGTGTTTTCTGTTCTCTAGGAATGTAATGTGGGAAAGATTTTAAATAAATTTTAAATAGCTAAGAGGTAGGAAGGTTGGTGCTTAGTTGGTCTTATATATGGGGGAGGCAGGGGACTGGAGAGATGGCTTAATGGTTAAGAGCCCTGGCTGCTCTTTCAGAGACCTGGGTTCATTCTTGGTTAACACCATCAGTAATTCCAGCCCATGAGGTCTGACACCCTCTTCTGGCTTCCATGGATTTGCAGGCACATGGTGGACTTACATTCGTGTAGGCAAACACTCATAAATAATAAAAATAAGAATGAAAGAGGGGAGGTTGTGACTTCCTGCCTCTTGTTTTTATCAGAGAGAATTTTTTTTTTATAAGATTTCAGTTGACATAGGGTTGTCTGAGTGGTGCTCTTGGAGGCCTACATTTTCTGGAGGTACTTTGCTAAATTGGGACTTTCCTGCAGATGGCAGAACTGGAACAAGGCCTGTTGATGCAGCCATGGGCGTGGCTACAACTTGCTGAGAACTCACTTTTGGCCAAGGCTTATATCACTAAGCAAGGTTATGCCTTGCTGGTTTCAGACCTTCAACAGGTGTGGTATGAACAAGTGGACACTACAGTGATCAGCCAGCGAGCCAAGGTAAGTGTGAACAGAGGTATCACAATGCTGTGGTGGCCATATGAGTCTTTCCTAGTGAACGTTAGGAAACATTAGCATCAGCCAACTTGGTTGCCTCTAAGTTGGCAAGGAAGACTGAATTGGATTGAGACAATTATAAGCTCAACATCCCTAATCCAAAAACCCCAAATCTGAAATGCTCTAAAATCTGTAACTTTATTTATTCATTTATTTATGGAATAGGGTCTCACTGTGTAGCCCTGGCTGGCCTGGAACTGTCTCTGTAGGCCAGGTTGGTCTCATATTCACAGAGAGCCACCTGCTTCTGCCTCCTGAGTGCTGGGGTTAAAGACATGGCACCATGTCCAACAAACCTGAAACTTTTTGAGTTCCAATACTTAAGCACTCTAATAGTTTCAGATTTTGGCTCATTTTGGATTTGGAGATTAGAGTTTCATAATTGGCAAAATCTACTTGTGTATTCCAAAATCGAAGAAACTCAGAAAGGGATGAAGGGAGGAAGAGAGAAAGAGAGCAAGATTGATTTTGCAAGCAGGGTAATGCATAATGTGATCTATATTATCTGATGTCCACAGGCCTTAACAGTAAATTGATTTTGCAGGGGACAGAACTGTGAAGCAGGCCAGCTGATCTTCGTGACTTCTTTCTGCTGTGCTGGTCTCCCCTTTGCCTCCCCTTCCTCTCCTGACCATTTTCTCTGTGGGTTCTCCTTTGCTCTTCTGCATTTTTCTTTTAGCACCCTCTGTATTCATGCTCTTTTTCTAGGAGCTGAACAAGCGGCTGACTGCACCCCCTGCAGCTTTTCTCTGTCATCTTGATGAGCTGCTTAGCCCGTTGTTGAAGGATGCCACTCACCCTAGCAAAGATACCTTCTCCTGTGACTGTGTGGCAGAGACGCTGATGCTGCGGGTGCGGAGTGAGCTGTCTGGTCTCCCCTTCAACTGGCATTTCTGCTGTATTCCAGCAAGTTCTTCACTGGTAAGTACAATTTAGATATAGGGTGCAGGTGGGGATACCAGGTGCTTGAGGTGAAGCTCTGGGTGCTTTTATATTTCTGTAAACCTTGTTTGAAATTCTTCCCTGATAAGAAAACTCTCCTTAAGTAGACAGAAGACAAAGGGGGTTCTTGACTGTTATATCCTTGTCTTACAAAGGGAGTAAAGTTTGGATCTGTATGCTTTCTTTATTGGTGACTTTATTCATCATCATCACTATTATTATTTTTTGAAGATTAAAGACAGTTTTATTAGCTTTTAAAAGAAAAACCCTCGGGGGCTGGAGAGATGGCTTAGCAGTTAAGCAACTATCTGTAACTCTAGTTTCAGGGGATCTGACGCCCTCTTCTGACCTCCTTGGTCATTGCACAGCATGGATGCACTTACATATATGCAGGCAATACACTCATATACATAAAGTAAAATTATATATATATTTTAAATAAAATATATATTATATTATATATATAATAAAATTTATATATATATATATATAAAACCCTCAGGGCAAGCAAGATGTAAATATCAGCAGCTGCCTGGAGGAGAAGAATGAAGGAGAAAAGAAAAAGACCATGCCATGTAAACCAGCATGAAAGTCAGACACATGGTGAAGAGGGGAGCCCTAGAGAAAGAGTAAAGAAGCCCAAACTGTTGGGGAAGCCCAAAGTGTTAGGGTTAACATGCTTAGGAAAGAGATAATAAGAAAAGGAGGGGTTATGCTGTTCTGAATTTTTACTATGAAGCTATATGACTATATCTTGGTAAGCTACTGCCTTGCTCATTGTTATTATTTTAATGATAGGGTTTCATGTATTTCAGGCTGGCCTCAAAGTCACTCTATAGCTGATGTCCTTGAATTTTTGTTCCTTCTTTTACCTTCTGAGTGATGGGATTGCACATATGTGCCACTATGCCTGGGTTATGCAGGGCTGGGGATCAAACCCAGGCCTTTGTGCATACTAGGCAAGCATTCTATTATCCTAACTTTTCTTGACTCTTTTTAGACAGAGTCTTACTGTGTACCCATGGCTAGCTTGAACTTACTATGTAGCCCAGGCTGACCTTGAGCTTGAAGCAATTCTTCTGCCTTAGCCTTCCAAATACTAGGATTATAGTCATGTGTTACTATGCTTGACCCATTATTTATTTATTTATTCAACCTTTATGAAGCATTGCTATGCACTCTTTATTGGATACTCTGACATGAAACAGTTCCTAGAATTTATCATTCGGTAGTGATGGGGAAGGGAGCAGGATAACGTAGGGTCAGTTCTTTCGCGCCCAGGACGGCTTGAGGATCACAGAGAACCTCTTTGGGAGAGAGTTTCTGATAATGGGTAGGAACTAGTTGGGAAAAAAATAAAGAGGAAAATAATTATATATTGCATGTGGTGGCATATGGCTGTAATCTTGACCCTCATGAGGTAGAAGCAGGAGGATCAGGACTTTATGGCCATCCTTGGCTACAAAGCAAGTTCAAGACCAGCGTGGGCTACGCAAGACTTTGCCTCAAACAAAACAAAATAAAGCAAAATTCTAGGTAAGAGGTGTGGAGATGTGTAAGTGTGGGCCAGGTTCAGGAATTTATGATTGTTGTACAGATGGAAAAGTATGAGAAGCGAGTTGGACAGTAACCAGGTCTTGAAGGATTCCAATGAGACTGAATTTTATCACAAAGGCAGAAGGAATTCATTGAAAAAAACTTAAAATAGGTTTTTATTTTTGATTTGGTTTAAATTTTTAAATTTATTTTTATTTTATATGTATAAATGTTTTGCCTGCATGAATGTAAGTGTACCATGTGCAGATAATTCCTGTGGAGGCCAGAAGAAGATATCAGATCCTCTAGAACTAGATGATTGTTAGCTGCCATGTAGTGGTGGGAACTGAACCTGGGTCCTCTGCAAGAGTACCCAGTGCTCTTAACCACTGAGCCATCTCTCCAGCTGATTTTGTTTCTTGCCTCAAACTTGAGAATGACCTGTCCTGATCTTGCCTCTACCCCCAAGTGCTAGGATCACAGTTGTGTGTCACCATACTTGGATTAAAACAAGGGTTTTATAGTTCTATGTTGTGATTTATCAAGACTGATAACAGTGGAGCGTAGGCCAGTGTTAAACAACTTTCTTCGCATTTTCTCCTCATTTAGTCTTTATGATTTGCCTGTAAGATATTGTAGCATTATACTTATTTTTTAGAGCAAGAAACAGAGATTGAAAGTAGCTTGTTCAAAGTCATCCAGTTTATAAACAAATGAGTTAGAATTTGAAGTCCACATTAGTCTAGTCGACTTGAAAGCCCTCTTTTGTGGATTAGGAGGGCTAGGAGTTACACTCTCTGTTTACTTATAGTTTTAGTATCCCAAGAACTTTTATTAAAAATTAATAAAGGAAATGAAGAACAAGTTTTCAAAATTGGACATGGTGGTATCCACCTGTAATCACAGCACTCCAGAGATAGAAGGAGAATCATTAGTTTAAGGCCAGCCTCAGTTACTCAGTGAGTTCGAGTCCAACCTGGGCTGTTTGAAACCCTGTTTCAAAAGTTTACTAACCAACTGACCAACCAAACAAGCAAATTTGTGTGTGTATATATTGGATCCTCTTAGAGCTGTAATTACAGGTGGTTGTGAGCCACCTGCTGTGGGTACTGGGAACTGAACTCAAGTCCTCTGGGGTGAAGCAGTACATGCTCTTAACCACAGTGCTATCTCTCTAGACTTCTACCTTATTTTTTTGAGACAGTATCCCTCATTGAACCTGGAGCTTGTTGATTTGGCTATACCAACTTGTTGGCTGACCAACAAACCCCAGGGATCCTTCTGTCTCCATCTTTCCAGTACTGGGAGTATATAGGTGCACACTGCCTCACCTGCCTTTTATGTGGGTGCTGGGAATACAAACTCAGATCCTCATGATTGCATGGCAAGAATTTTGCCATCTGAACTGTGTCTCCATCTCCCAGCTTTTGTTTTTAAGTTGAATATACCCTATCTAATGACCCAGCCATTCTATTCCTAGATATTTACTTAAGAATGATGAAAACATATGCCCTGTCCAGTATAGTAGTTCATGACTGTAATTCCAGTACTCTGAAGGTGGAAGCAGGAAGATCACCATAAGTTTGAGACCTGCCTGTAACTGTGAATTTCAGGCCAGCCAGGGCCTTACAGTGAGACCTATATCAAAAAACAAGAAACAATGTCCCCAAGCTCCACATATGTCCACTCAAATGTTTCTTCACAAATGTTCATTATGGCTTTATTTGTAACATCCCCAAACCAGAAATAGCCCAAGAGATGAATGATTGAACAAACTGTGGTATATCTATGATATGGAAGAAAAAAAAACTTCAGGATTAACAAATAGTCTTTGTTGTATTCAGCAGCACTTATAATCCGGGTCTTTTGTTGAAGGCCTCTGGCCAGCAGAGGCATCTATAGACAGTGTTATTTCCTAATTCCCACTTCAACATCTGGTTGACTTGAAGTTTCTAATTGATGATGTGATGTTTTAATATCAATAAATGACCATAGATGGAATAATGGACTTATTTTATTTTATTTTTTGACAACTGGGTCTCACTATGTAGCTGTGATTGGTCTGAAATTCACTATGTAGGCCAGGCTAGCCTCAAACTCATAGAGATCTGTGTACCTCTGCCTCCTAAGTCCTGGGAGTAAAGATGTACACCAGCATGCCTGGTATTAAAGATTTTATTTTTAATTTTTAATTATATGTATATGTGTGCCATTTTGTGGGTATATACATGAGGTGCCTGTACAGTCCAGAAGAGGGTATTATAACCTGTATTATAAGTGATTGTGAGTTGCCCAACATGGGTGTTGGAAACCAAACTCAGATCTTCTGCAAGAACACCAGGTGCTCTTAGCATTCTTCTTGAGAGACTGCTTACTGATGTTTGTTTTTGATCTGGAAGCTTGGTGAAACTAGACTTTAGTGCTAGAACTCATTCATCACTGACTTGTTTGCAGTACTGAGAACAATTCCAGGGTCTCACACACTTGTTAGGCATACACTCTGTCACTGAGTTATACTCAGCTAAGGATTGTTCTTTGAAATGGAGTCTGGCTATGTTGCCCAAGCTAGCCTCTAACTCCTGGGGACAAGCAATTCTCCTCCCTCAGTCTCCCAAGTAGCTAGGGCTATGTGTGTGCACCACTATGACTGACTTCATAAAGAAATTTCTAAGGCTCCCATACAGGGCCCACCATGTGGTGATCACTCACATTTGTTGCTTTTGATTGAATTTATTGTGAAATTCAGCCTGCTTTAGATAACAGAATTTCTTTCAAAATCCTTGATGCTTTTTTTCTAGGTGACACCAGGGGGCACTATTTCCCTAATAAAGCTTGTTCTGTGATCCAGACATCTGGACAGCCTTTGAGAATCCCAAGCAATAGCTGGTTTCATCCTGTATTTTATAGTCCATCAAATTCTGAATAGAGTGAGCGGAGAGGCAGATTTCTAGACACTGATGGACTCTAGTAATTTTTCTCAACAGCATGGACTGAGCTAGGAGTGTAGCTCATTGTTATGCACATGTATAGCATGTGGCAGGCCCAGGTTCAGCCTCAGCCCTGGGGGTGGAAATAAGGAAATGAAGAACACTTGAATAATGGTGTTATAACTGAAGGATAAAGAAAAGGCAACTATTCTAGTACATTCTTCTAGTTGAGGAGCTGTCATCAGAATAAAAGGAAAAGTGTTTGAAAGAGAATGATTTTTAATTGGTCATTGGGAGAAATTAAGTTAGAACAATTGATTAATAGCTATATTTTAAATTTAAATAAAGTCCTTATCATTAAAAGCAGAAGACTGTCATCCCAGGGAACCCCTCCACACCCCACCGAACCTAAGAGAACTTTATAGGGAAGAAGTTGAAGCTGGTAGACACAGGCAGGGATGTAGGCGGATACTATTTCAGGCTGTGTGTGTGTGTGTGTGTGTGTGTGTGTGTGTGTGTGTGTGGTCATGCGGTTGTAAGTTTTGTTTGTTACTCATTCTTGTGATAGTTTTCATTTACTTTTTTTTCTGAATGGGTAACTCATGCCAGAGGCAAACATTTCAAACAACGTTTAAAGGTATACAGTTTTAAAAAACAGATTTTCTTTCTGTCCTCTTCTCTAATCTCTTATTTTCCTTTTAAAACAATTATTGATATCAGCTTCCTGTTCATTTATTTGCCTCCTCCTCTTCTTCTTCCTCCTCCTCCTCTTTCTCTTCTTTTTTGACAGGGTCTCCCTGTAGTTCTTTCTGGCCTGGAACTCGCTGTATAGACCAGGCTGACTTCAAGCTCACAGAGGTCTATCTGCCCCTGCCTTTGCCCCCTGGATGCTGAGATTAAAGGTGTACACTACTGCACCCAGGATCTTTTTGAGGCAGGGTCTTATGGAGCCCAAGCTGGCCCTTTATGTAGCCAAGGATGATCTTGAACTTTTGATTGTCCTGCCTTGACCTCCTGAGTGCTGGAATTGCAGGAGTGCACTAATATCCTCAGTTTTATGTGGTGCTAGGGATTGAATGCAGTGCTTCATGCATGCTAGGCAAGTGCTCTACAGACCGAGCTACACTTCAGCTATGTTTTCTTCTTTTTTTTTTCTTGATAGTGTCTTGCTGTGTAGCTCATGTTGGCCTCAACTTGAAATCCTTCCTCGTTTGACTCCCAAGTTCTGGATTACAGGTGTGGGTTACTATATCTGGTTAGTAATTCTAGGAATCTAATGGTTCTTAATTTTCTGCAAGAACTATGAGCTATATAAGGCTTTGGATCTCTGCTTTCTGTCTTCACTATTGGCAAATTTCTCTTCATTGTCCCTTTTTCCTAGTAACTGTTCTTTTTAGAATATAATAACTCTTTCTTTTTTGCTTTTTTGTGTCTTATTTTTTGAGATAAGGTCTTGCTATGTAGCCCAGCCTGGCCTCAAACTTATCATCCTCCTGTTTCAGCCTCCCAAGTGCTGAGATTATGGTTGTATATGTAATCACCATGCCCAGATTCTATATAATTCTTGATAATTCATATTTTGGCTTTCAGATTTGTCTCTTTTTTGGCTGTTTCATGATCCCAGGAGTTGCATCCCAAAGCCTCTTAGGGATACGTAGGAAGAGCAAAACTTTGGAACCAGTGGATGAATTTGTAATCAACCCTGCTACTTTTAGATTACTTACATTACTTTGGATAGGTACTAGATTTTTATCACTCAATTTCTTCACCTGTAAAATGGAGATGCCAGTTACAACATGATTGTGAACTTGTGAGGATTAGACAAGAGAATATATGTGATATTACATTAGAATTATAGTAGACTGTGAGAACAAATATTCCAACATATATTTTTTTACTTTTTAAAAAAGATAAGGACTGTGAAAGCAGTTGAGGTGAAGCCATTTTCATATCGAGATGTGGGCAGAGCCAGGACTAGAATTTATATCTCCTGATCTCCAGTCTGTTAATGGTTTCAAGGTATTATCTAATATTTTAGTCTCATCTGGGGCCATCTCCCCTGCTTAGGACTTGTGAACTTTTCTGAAGGAAATCAGAAGATTTGGGAGGTGGAATTTTAAGTATTTCCCCCTCTGGTGAAGAAATGCAGCCTTTATGGTACCCATTCTACTTCCTACCTGTCATGGAGCTCTTTGAAGGCAGAGGCCTTGGAGCACAGACAAGGGCCAGTGGGTATTGGCTGACTTGATATGTGAGTGACATCTCTTTATATTTTGCTTACCATGAATGAAGGAGAGTATCCCTCATCTAAAGCATTTTACAGTTTTTCCTTGTTGTGTCTTTGGAACTTCGTTGATCTTTTTTACACATTTGTACATCTTTTATTTTATTTCTTTCACCAGTTTTTCTTATGACCATTAATCATATTTCTGGATTTCTAACCAATATTCATTTAAGTATGAGAACGTAAGCAAGGCTGTCTGGTCTAAAGGAAATTATTTTAATATTCATCCACCTTTGAAATTAATTATAGCTCAGTAATTTAGAGTGACATGAAATTATTTGAACAGTTGAAATATTTACTGATAAAAACACTTTTTTTCTTATATAGACATCACAGGCCAATAGACCATTTCACTTGCCTGGTATTTCAGTATCCTATTTCATCAGACATGGTACTGGTTAAAAACCATTCCTTGGAATGTTTTATGTTGTTATATTTAGAACCTCAAAGATGGTGCCCCCCTGCCCACCATGGTGAGAGGCTGGTTATTAACTTTAGGAGTTTCTGTTATTTGAGGGGTGCCACCAATTGGCCTGTGTGGCTGCTTGGTTAGCAATGATAATTATTTTCAGTTCAATCCACCAAACCTCTACTGGGTTTCATACAAGTATTTGCTTGTTTTCTTCCTGATCCACCTTGACCAGGACCAGGTTTAACAAAACAATTCCTAGGAAAGAGAGTTGGGCCTAGAGTAGATACATTTTATTTTTTAATACTTATTTTTCTATTGACTTTAATTATCATTTGTGTGTATACACAATGTGTGTGTGTGTGTGTGTGTGCGCGTGTGCCACAGTGTGCATGTGGAGGTCATAGGACAACTTGCAGGAGTCGGTAATTTCCTTCCACCATGTGGGATTTGGAGATTGAACTCAGGTTGTTAGGCTTGGCAGCAAGTGCCTTAATCTGTGGAACAATCTCACAGTCCCTGGATACATCTTACAACCATACATTTTGAGAAGTACTTCTTGGAGACCTAAGTCCTTCCCCGGGACCTGGACTGGGAGATAGTAGCAGGTTGGTATGTGCCATGTGATAGAAAGAAGTGACAGTTATCTACAGCTATACCAGACTCTGACCTTCTGTCTTGTGCCAGGACACTTGCATTTCTTGGATCCTGATACAAAAGCTGCCACTACCCTATGCCTTGTCTGCCAACCCACATCTAGTCTTTTTTCTCTTCCAATCAAAATTTTTTTTTTTTGAGATAGGGTCTCCCTGTAGCTCCAGCTGGCCTGGAACTTGCTATGGAAACCAGCCTGGCCTTGATCTCACAGAGATCTGCCTATGTCTGCCTCCTGAGTGCTAGGATTAAAGACATGTGCCACCATGTCCAGCTTCTGATCTATCATTTTGATTTTTTGAGACAGGATCTCACTATGTAGCCCTGACTGAACTCTGTAGACCAGGCTGACCTCAAACTTACAGAGATCTACCTGCTTCTGCCTCCCAAGTGCTGGGATTAAAGGTGGATGCCATCACACCCAGCCTTCGGATCAGATTTTCAAAAACATGTAGAAAAGTCTTTTTGCTCATAATTTAAGCTGCAATACAAGTCGAGTTTTTAGTGGTCACTTTTGCCTAGAGAATTAATGGAAAGTGAAAACATGTCTGGGGAATCAATACTTCTGATTCTGATGCAGAGGAGTCTCATATGATACTCCAGAGCCTTTTTCTTATGTCAAACCCAGGTTGGGGTATCTTGTCTAAAGTACTCCCTTTTTAGATTTAAGCTGGTATTAGCATACTACGACTCACAGGCAAATCTGGCTTGCTGCCTGTTTTTGTAAAGTTCGATTGGAACACAGCCACCTCATTTGTTTACGTATTGTCTGTGGCTACTTTTGCGTGCCACAACAGCGAAGCTGAGTAGTTGCGGCAGCAACTCTATTGGCCACAAAATTGAAAATATTGATGATCTGGCTCCTTCCGAGAAAAGCTTCCTGACCCTTGATCTAGGGCATTTCTTCTTATTGTCTCCTTTAGTTCATGTCCTTGATGGAAACACAAGAAACTCTGATGACATCCTCTAACCACAAACACATGATTGATTTTAGTTATCTTCTTTGATAGGCTAATGGACACCTTGTGAATTAAATGATTCTTTTGTTTAGCTGTACATTATATGGGAGCTCAGCTTAGCAGCACTGTAATATGGCCATACTTGCATCCTTCTATCTCTTATTAAAAGCAAGATGTGTGAAGTGGGCTGGTTTGTTTCTTCCTATGCTAGTCTCTTGGTAACTGGTGTGCATCTATTACAATTACTTCAAATTCTGCTGTATCGTGGGAATAGGTTGAAACTCTGGCTTCATATTGGCCCTGAAATGGCTCCTAATGCATATCTAGATCTGATTTGGCTTCAAAGTGATCCACTTTCTGTTGATCTTTTTCACTTCAGATACATAGCTCTTTTCCTGAGGATTACCTGGGTCCTCTGCTGAGGCTGAGTCAGCACTGCCCTCTACTCAATCACATACTTTGCTTTTTTTTAAAAAAAATCATTTATTCATTATTTTTATTTTATGTGTATGAGTGTATTGCTTTCGTGTACATAAATGTGGTACAATGCCCAAGGAGGTTAGAAGAAGGTGTTGGATCCCCTGGAGTTATAGATGGTTGTCAGCTGCCATGTGGGTGCTGGGAATTGAACCTGGATCCTATGCAAGAGTATTCAGTGCTCTTAACTGCTGAGTTATTTCTCCAGCCCTCTTTTTTAAAAAAAGATTTATTTTATTTTAAAGTATGTGTATGTGTGTCTGTGTAGGGGTATGTGCATGTGTGTGCAGGTACCTGTAGAGGTCAGAGGCATCAGATCCTCCTGGAGCTGGAGTTACGGGTGGCTATGAGCCACTTGATGTGGGTGTTGGGAACAGAACGTGAATCTTCTTCAAAAGCAGCAAGTATTTTTAACTGCTGAACCATCTCTCTAGTGCCTGCATCTTTTTCTTTCAATCAGAATTGTAGATTATCTGCCTGTGAGTGGTGTTCTTTTACCCTTCCTATTCTATATCTGAATCAAAAAGAAAGTCCTTGAGCTTCTTTAATATGCATATTGAAGTATTGCATTTGTACTATGTTCATGTAAATGAATTGTTTGTCTATGAAACTGTAAGTTCCCATGAAAACACCCTCGAGTATTTTTCTTTTAGTAGTTAATGCAGTGTTAGGAAGTATTTTGCAAGCATCTGTTGGCTAATTGATACCTCTTTTCTATCAAAGGTCTCTCAACATTTGGTTCGTCCTCTGATGGGTATAAGCCTGGCTTTGCAATGTCATGTGAGGGAGCTAACAACATTACTTAGGATGAAGGACCTAGAGATCCAGGACTACCGAGAGAGTGGAGCTATGCTGAGCCGAGGTGAGAGGGTATTCTTGGGGGGAATTGGATGGGAAGAGGAACGAGACCAATGGTCTTAGAAAAGAGGGCTGGAAGGGGCAGCTGTTATTTGTATTAAAAATGCTTCTTGGGTTGGAGATGTGATCAGTTGGTAGATTGCTTGCCTACATAAATTGAAAGTGGTAGCACATGCTTGTGATTCAGCACTCAGGAGGTAGAGGCCAAAGAAGTGCAAGATTATCCTTGGCTATCAAGTTCGAGGCTAGCCTAAGATATAAGAGATCTTGTCTTAAACAAACAGAACCAAAGCAAAGCAAAAACCCCCAAACAAAAAACAAAAATAAAACTTTTTCTCCCAGCCTGGGTGCTAGGTACCGCAGTAACTGGAGATTTGTTACTAGATGGCCTGTCTCCTTCAAGTACCTGACTGGGGCCCATATGGCTAATAGAAGCTGTAACCAAGTCCAGACATGTCTTAGGCAATGATAAGGAAAGACTTAGGAAAGGACCAACAGCTGTACAAAATTGCATTAGTACACTGTGAACTCAGGAGTTTGGGAAGCTATATAGCTCTAATTTCAAAATAAAAATTCTACATGACCTTTGTCATTGTGGCAGGAAAATCTTCTAGACCATATGCTGCCACCAAACCTGCCATCGTTGCTGATTGCCCCAAATTATCTTCTGCTTTTATCCACATACCCTTAAACCTTCTCCCACTGGGCTATGGCTCTCTGGGTGTCATGTCTTCTACTTCTTTCCCAAGAAGCCCTGGGCACTCTTCCTTAGCACCTGATAGGTAGGAATCTTAGCCTTAGGTTCATTTTTTCCTTTCTCTGTCTGGTCTCGATTATAGGCCGATTGAAGACAGAGCCATTTGAAGAAAATTCTTTCTTGGAACAGTTTATGGTGGAGGTAGGGTATTCGTTATTTCTTTTCTTCTACAAATTTGGGCAAAGTGCCTGGGTGGCTTACATTTTGGGTGTTAGGTGGCTTGTGTGGTTGGAAAGCCCTTTGCCTGAAAAAGTTGTCTGTGGAAAGTTTGATAAAGTTCAAGATGTGCATAGGGAAGGTGGGGGAAAGAGTGAAAAAAGTGAAAATGGGCTTTTCTCCCTTAACATCTGTTAAAGTGGTCTGTGGGGTGTCAATTTGAATTCTTTACTATTGGCAAGATTGGTTGTTAAACTTCTGCTTGTTGAGACCTGGATTGTGTAGCAGAAGGGTAGTCTTTGTTCCTTGTCTCATCCTTCACCATCTAGCTGTAGATGAATGTAAAAAGCTCAGGGCTCCCATTTGGGGACTGTCTTGTGGGCACAGCAGGCTGTGGAAAATCACAGTGTTTATGCAAGGGGACTGGCAAAGGAATGAATGGGGAGTAGATAATTGTGGCCTGTCAGAAGCTTCTGCCTAGGCTTCCCTTCTAAGGACTGAAGTTGGCCAAAAGAAATATCTACTGAATGCCCAACAGTGGGAGTATTAATAATAGAGACCTTTGATAATACCAGTCAATATTGGTCTTTCCTTTCTTTAACTTTTCTGGGACTTGTTGGTTATAGGGTTAGTACCTTAGTATTGTTGCCCCATTTTTTAATTATACATGTTACCCAAGTTGGTGCTTTATTAGGAAAGTAAATAATTCTGTTACAACATGTGTAGATTGTTAATCTTTATGTTTTGTCATCTGGACTAATTGTAAGCTTCTTTTGAACAAGGTCTATGTCACATATCTTTTTTGACTCTGAAAATTAACAAATTAGGGCTAGTCATAAAGCAAGCATTCTTGCTTGAGAACCTTCTGTTCTGCCTCTTTCTGTGTGTTGGCTGAGGTTGGGTGCTCAGTTCACTACTGAAGCAGTCATACTCTGCAGGGGGAGGGATCCCTGTATGGCAGAGTTCTGAAGCATTATAGGTGTCACATCTCCTTTTAAAATTTTGCCTTATTTATTTATTTTTGGTTATTATTTTTTGAAGAATAAAATACATTAAGTTTATTAGTACCTACAAAAAACCTATAGTCTATAGAAATAGTCAAACAATAAAAAACATAGTTTAAAATTCAGATTTCCCAGTAAGAGAACAGTTCCTTTTGGAATCACATATGGACAGTGCCCATTTAAAGATTTAAAAAATTATTTTAAAATATTTTATTTTTACTTTATTACCTGCATGCATGCAAGTGCACATGTGTTGTAAAATGACCATGGAAAAAAGAGGGTGTCAGATTCCCTGGAACTGGAGTTATGGACAGTTGTTAGCTACCATGTGGGTACTGGGAATCAAAACTGGGTCTTCTGCAAGAGCAATCAGTGCTGAGCCATCTTTCCAGCTCCTTAAGGATTTATTTTGAGTTGAAAATGTGTTACACTGTAAAAGAGAATTCAAAGAACTTACAAAAGTATACTACATATAAGAACTCATTAGCATGCCTTTTTAAAAATTAATTTTTTTGTTCTCCTTTCTAAATGTTATAATATACCCTTGTGTGCATTTATTTACATATGTACATGTATACATTATAAGCTAAGATTTACATATGAGGGAGAATATGTGGTGGTTTTTTTTTCCTCTTTGAAATTGGATGCTCTCGTTTAATATTATATATTCTAAACTCATCCATTTTCCTGTGAATTTACTTAAGACATTGTAGTATGGTGTTCATATGTCTGCAAGACTATTGCTCTCTACTGATCTGTGAACTTTTTTTGAGAATAAGGACTGGATTGAGTACATGTCTGTATGCCTTACATAGATGGCAGAACCTAGAAATAGTAGGTTCTCAATAAGGTTTTTTTTTTTAAGATTTAAATTTTAATTATGTGCATAAGTATATGTCTATGTGTAGATATGTACATGTGCATGTAGGTGCCTTCTGAAGCCACAGGCATCAGATCCCCCAGGAACTGGAATTACAGGTAGTTGTGAGCTGCCCAGTATGGTTGCTGGGAATTGAACTCAAGTCCTCTGAAAGAGCAGTGCCTCTTCTTAACTGCTGAGCTATCTCTCCAGCTCTCTCAATAGATTTTTTGAATGAATGTTTTGATAACTTGTGGCACTTTGGCCTGTGGATACACTGTTGTTGCCTATTAGAGCTGTATTTGAGAACTTCAGTTATTCTCATGGTTCATTTTTCAATGAATGAAATGGAATAAATCACTTCTTCCAGAACCACTATTATTCCATTTGTAAAATTGGAGGCTTTCTTTTTCACACTGTTAAGGAAAGAGAGCCCTGCAGAATGAAATGAGAAATCATGTTGAATCATGCTATCAAGAAAGATTTTTGTTTTCTTTTTTGAGACAGAGTCTTGCTATGTATCTAATTTTGCTTTGAACTCACTTTTTAACTTAGGCTGGCCTAAATTCATGGCAGTCTTCCTGCCTCAGTCTTCTTAGAGCTGGGGTTTTACAGGCATAGGTCTCTATGCCTGACTCCAATGTTAGTGTTTTGGAACCAACTATTTCAAGAACTCTGGTCCTCTAGGATCTGGGTAGATTATAGCCAAGCCTTACAGACTTCAAAAATATATAGAGAGAAGATCTGAAAGATAGGTAGTTGTAGTCTTTCTTTTTTTTTTTAAAAAAGAAACTTGATTTAAAAAATTGTCTTAATTTATTTTTAAATTTTTATTACATTTTAAATTTTATTATTTTTGTGTGTGTGTGCATGTGTGTGGGTATGTGCATGCCCTGGTGCACTTTGGAGGTCAGAGGACAATTTGCAGGAGTTGATTCTCTCTTTTACCATTTAGGTCCTGGGGATTGAATTTGGGTCATCAGGTATCTAAATCATCTCTCTGCCCCCCCCCCTTATTTATTTATTTTTAAGATAAGGTCTTATTAGGTAGCTAGACTTCAACCCACTATGTAGCCTAGGCTGTCTTGAACTCATGATCCTCCAACTTTAACTTTCTGAAACACTGAGCTTTTATTTATTCTTACTTTTATGTATTTATTTAGTGTGTGAGTAAAAGAGAGAGAAAGTGAGAGAGAGAGAGAGAGAGAGAGAGAATATAGGTCAGAGGACTTGGGAGTCAGTCCTCTTTTTCTACCGTGTGGGTTCTAGGGATCAAACTCAGTTCATTAGGATTGGTAGCAAGTCCCCTTTGTCCTCTGAACATTCCAAACAGTCCCAGGTTTCTATTTTGAAGACAAGGAAACTGAACCTTGGTGAAGTTAAGTGACTTAAGGTCTGTACGTTTAGGGCGTCCTACTTCTATCCTTATTTTATTTCAGTACTTTAACTGATTGTATACACCAGTTAGAGGAGACATAAAAGCTTGGGTGATGTGAATTCTTGTGACCTCTAGGGTCACTGCGCTGTCTTCAGAATGTTCTGCATAGCTTCTGGAATTGAAAGGTTTCCTTCTGGGGATGTAGAGCTGTGACATCTTTTCAGTTACTGTGGTTGCCTGGGGTCCTATAAACAGGACATGAAAGGGTCATGGGGTCACCCAAGACTGGACTGAAAGGATGTGCCAACAAAATAAGCAACATGGAATAGGAAAATAAACAAACCAGGGAGACAGCTTGGGATGAACAGGCAGGGAGGCCAGGCCAAAGTCAGAGGGCCATGCGGTCAGTACTCGGGTCACTTCTTTTTATTCTGATTGGGAATATTGCTAGGCAAGAGGCCGTAACATAGAACACAAAGACAGAAAGGAGGACAGGGAGGTTTTCTAAGGTGCAGAAGCCCAGAAGGTATTTAACTATTGAATAGGGGTTGCATCCCTGAATTTGGTCCTTTTGTTGTACTTTTTCCCCTTAAAAACTTCTGATTTTGCACTTCCAGAGAACCCAAGGACACCAATTCTCATGACCCAACTAAAGAGGAAACACCAGTAGTGTCAATATTTCAGGGCTGGGTGTAGTGTCTGTTGATATGATCTTCCCATAGGTTAAGATTCCCATATATAGCGTTGCCCAAGACTTACAGGCTAAAAGGCATCTTTAGGAGTAGAAGAAATGTCAAGAAATTGGGGACCGTTATACACAGCAGAAGGAACTATGTAAGAGAGAAAGTTTAAGGTGTGAGTGGGTTGGTGTAGCTCTTCTCAGTCTGGTTCACTGGAGGGAATTCCTTCCCTTGGCCCTATTCTCTCTCCATCTGGTTGCTATCAGGCTCTGTGGCTGCTGGCAGGCTCTTTATTTATTTATCCTAGTGTAATAGGGTGAGGAGGGAGCTGGCCTGAGGTTGGCTTTCTGAGGCCATGCCACTGAGCCACAGGCGGTTAGCATGGGTGTGTGAGTCACTGGGGCTGCATGCTGCTGAAACCAGAAGCAGCCAGCCTCAGGGACAACAGGCAGCCCAAAATAGAGCCCCGCCCTCTGCAGCTGGAAACATCTGGCTAGGAATCAGCCCATGACACCAAAACCTGGGTATGAGGTTGACTTCCTCTGGGTGGGGGCACATAAGAAAGATAGAGGTTTTACAGTTCTTTCCTCCTTTGACTTTTACACAAGGATATTCAACATATCAGTGACTCCCATTGTTGTATTCTGAATGCCTTATAAAACTTAAATTATTGCAGTATAATATGTTGACCAAGAAATTTTCGAACTGTAGTTAACATTGATTTGACTCAGCATCCTAAATGTAGCCATGGTCATTGTATCCTGTCTAGCTTTAGTTACTACCTTCATCTCTGTCTGGTTACAGACTCATTCTAGAGCAGTTACTTTTATGCTATGAAGAAGATATTCATTGCTGCTCTTATTCAGCTTGAGTTTATGGTAAGGTCACTTGGGGGAGTTGGGCAGACTTGTAACATGAAAAGTGCTATCCTGTTGTATTCACCTGCAGAAGGTTCTACTTGTTTTCTCTGATTTGCTCTCCATGCTTTACCTGCCTCATGAATGTTAGTGTTACCTGGGACTGGGTCCTACTCTTCACTCTTTCTGGCTGGGTTGTCTCATCCAGATTCCAATCGCAGCATCATTGTATGTCCTTGGAAGGATTTTATATCACCACTGTGTTTTATGCCCACATTTCTTTCTGCATCATTGACATTTCCACATGGATATCTTATAGCTATTCACATGCTACATATGTCCAGCATGAATTCTTCTCTAAACCCATTTCTTTAGTTGTATTTCTTACCTTGGCAAATTGTACCACCACCAAGCTAAACTAGAATCTAGGGAGTCACCTACTTTCTTCTTGGTCCTTACTTCTAAAATCTGACTCATCAGCTGTTTTGGGGATCTCTCCGCTATTCTAGCCTCTCTTACCTTAGATAAGCCATTACTCTTTTTTGGCTTGACCCTGTCACAGCTTCCTAACCTGCCTTCCCGTCAGCCCTCCCCCACCAAGTTGAACATGCATTTGTCAGAGCCATCTCCTTAAAAAGATTATCCTGCTTTGTTGTTTGTAGTCCTTTCCAGGTTATGAACAGTTTATAGTGGCCTATAGGATAAAGTTCAAACACCTTGAATGACACACACAGTCACTTATGATTTCTGACTTCTTTGTCCTGGTCATGTTAATTCATAAGAATATCGTGGAGTATTGATAGCTTCCTGCCTGTACACACCTCATTTCATTTGTCTCGTGTCTTCTTCTCTTGTTCTGTTCTACATTCCCAACTATGTGGGTATTATCCACTCCCCTCTTTTCTTTTGAGACAAGATCTCCCCTGTAGTTCAGCAAAGATGGAACTTTTCATATAGACCAAGCTAGCCTTGATTTTACAGAGAGCCACCTGTCTATGCCTTCTGAGTACTGGGATTAAAGGTATATGTACTATGGTTATTATCTCTTTTGTGAGTCTCCTGTGACAATTTTTTCTTCCCTTAGCGTGCTCTTCTTCTAGGCCTCTTAGATCATTGTGTTAGTTCTATGACTCTCTGTACAAACCTCTGCCAGAGCATTTGTCATATGGGAGGATACAGGTAGCAAGAAGGAAGACAGGGAGAATTGAGCAGGCCGCCCCTTCTCCATTTAGACTTTTCCTTTATAGTGCTTTGTTGATCTTTCTCCTCAATTTTTTTTTTTTTGAGACAGGCCTTAAATTTGTGATCTTCCTTCCTTAGCTTCCCAGTTCTGGAATTACAGGGATATGCCAGGGTGCTTGGCTCAATATTCTCTTAGCATAGTTTCTGTAACACAATCATCTCATCTTTCTTTTCTATCTCATTTTTTGTTTCTTCTCACAGTCTTTTGCTGGTTTGTGTTTTGACTTGCTGAACTATTGGAGTGCCCAGGACTCAGTCCTTGTCTTGTTTTTATCTTTTCTCCTCACTCTCTTATTGATATCAAGTAATCCCATGGCTATAAATATTCTTGACTGTTTGCTCAATATATCCTTTTGGGATCCTGTTGTGGCAGAACATGCCTGTAGTTCCAACACTCAGGAGGCTAGAAGGAGGATCATACAGAGTTTAAAGTCAGCTTGGGCTATAGAGTGAGTTCAAACCAGTTTGGACTACATAGTAAGACCCTGTTTCAAAAAAAAAAACAACCAAAAAACCAAAAGAACTGCAGAGCCTTCAAAACAAACAGAAACAAGCAACAAACCCATTTCTATGCGAAAGTGTAGCAGACATTTTACACTCAGCTTGTCCCAAACTGATTTACCAGTCTTACACCCCAGGTTGCTTTTCAAGATCCCAATACCTTCTTATTCAAGACAATAGAAACTTCATTCTCTTACTTAATGAGCATAAAACCTTGGGGTCATGTTTAGCTTTTGTCCTTCTCTCACATCTTGAATCCAGTCACTCAGGCAGTACTGTTTGTTGTACTGAAAAGAAGGCACCCACAGTATCACTACTGCTACCACTGGCCTGAACCACCATCATCTTTTACCTGCACTTTGGAAATGGCCTCTTTACTGGTATCTGTGTTGCTACTCCAAGGGTCTAGGAACAGCTTAGCTCTTCAAGTTTAGGTCAGGGTCTCTCATGAAGTGGTTTGTTAACCCCAGTAATCATTATATTACTATCTTACCAATGGGCACATCTTGCCAGGTAGATTGGTACTGTAGCATGCATGATCCAGAACTAGCTAAGATCATTGTGTTATATTTTCCCTCCCAGAAACCTGTTCTATGTGAGCTAGCCTACAGGGAGAGAGTTTCCTTGTCAGTTCAAAGTTGATATCTCTATGTCCTGCATTCAAAGAGAGTGGTATCTTCAGCAATAGGATCTTACCATCTGTTTATGGTGGCCAACCAAGGGCAATGGCAATGACCTGTGTTGTTTGGGATACCTCTGGGGCCTCCCTGACTAATATCTCAGGGAAGTAACCCATGTTAGGTACTGAGATTTTCATTTAATAACTCATATCTTCTGGGAATAGCATTATCCACCCATGCAGGGTACCTCCATTCAAACTCCTTTAATACATAAGGACTTTGAACAGAGGTCTCACTATATAGTTCAGACTGGCTTTGAACTCACGGAGATCATCTGCATCTGCCTCTCGAATGCTGGGACTACAAGTGTGCCTGGCTATTAAATGTATTTTTAACTAGCTCACAAACTAGTGAATTTTCATAAGTTTTTTTTTCATATATCCTTCAGTTGAAGAGGATAAAACTTATATTGAAAAGAAGACCTGTTGACATAGATTTGGGGATCTTCTGCAAAAGAATAGGATTTGAAACCATGAAGGTAGATGTGTTCTTGGCTGAGAAAAACATGGAGGAAAAAAACAGCAAAGGCCCAGTGATGGCGATTTCGAGCCTTCATGATTGAAAGGAGTAGGAACCTGTGAAGGAAGCATAAGAGAAGAAGAGTCAGGATAGAGTAGTGGATTAACCAAGAAAGAAGAGTTAACAAAATATAAAGCACATGCTGTGTGTTTGTGCTTTAGCCTCCATGCTGCATGCTTTATCTAAGTCATAACTTAATCCTTACAACCCAGGCATAGTTATTATCTCTATGTTAAAGATAAAGTATTAGAGGATCAGGAGTGAAGTGATTTTCTTAAGATCATTCAGCTGATTTATCCAGTTTGTCTTGAATCAGATCCCATACTTTTTTCATCACCAAGGAGTGTCTGGTGTACAGATCATTAGGAAATTAGTGACCTTGGCCAGTCTCCCCAGATTACAGGAGGTGAAATAAGATCAATTGATAAGGCACTGGAGCCAATTTGTGTAGATATCCTGTCAGATAAGTTTTATAACAAAAAGGAAACGAGAGAGCCAGAAAACTAGCTAACCAAAATAAGATGGGGAGGCACATATGTACAGAGGAGAAGCCAGTGGAAAGGAGAAATGTATGGTGAAGGGAAGGTGGACAGTGTGGGAGGGAGTAAGGATCTGTAGAGTTGCTTCATCCTTCCTTTGGGGTTTGTGGATGGCATACAGGAATGGGTGGTAGCTTAAACAGACTTGACTTATGCATCTATCTTCTTATCTAGCTTCTTTCCCCCAAGAAATGCAGCTTTTTCATTCAAGAATTTTAGTCTTTTCCAAGAGCATCAATTCCCCTTACTTAAAAGAGGGATAAGCATAAACTCCTGAGTTCAATTCCCAGGACTGAAAAAAAGGTGCAAACTATTATATGACTTTTTTTATTGTGACAGAAGTAGTGGAAGGGACAGAATTTAGAGTCCAAGCTATGTTCTGTTTCTCTCTGAACTCCTAGAACACTTTGGATTTTTGCTGTGTCCCTGATGCTGTTTATTATAAGAAGTTCTATACTTGTTTCTTATTAGTTTATGTCGTGCTTAAGGATAGAATGACTTTTCTCTTGTTTCCTTTTCTGAACTGACTTTAGTGCCCTGTTTATAGAGGTACAGGATCAGTAGTTGTAGCTTTAAGGTCTTAACATTAGAGGATTCTGCCACATTGGTTCAATGTGTCTGGTTATATAACTGAAAAGAAAAAACAAAAGTATCAAAACAGTTTACCTTTAAGCTGCACCTAGGCTATTGGCTTCATAGCTTAACCATTTTACCCAAAGTGGTCTTTTATGGCTTTACTTCTGGGTGATTTTTCTTACAGATAGTGAACCATGAACCACATTGAACAGTGAGAATTCTGTAGATATGGAATCTTATAGATTAGCAGTTTGCCTGTCCAATTGGGAAATAACGCTGCAGAATTCGTGGGCATCACATGTTATCTTCCCTTTGGAACTGCTAAAAGAGAAGGTACCAGTAGGTCTCAGGAAGAACATTTTTCATTCTGTATGAAAGATCTATGTGGTCTATTTGTTTTTCTGTTTAGAAGTTGAAACTCTGTGGATGGTAGTTATTAGGTGCCACTGAAAATATTAAACATGGTAGAGTCATACTAAAATGTTAAAATAGGGCAGTGAGATGCCAAGCCTGATAACCTGAGTTAGAACCCTGGGACCCACATGGTGGAAGGAGAGAACCAACTCCATAAGTTGTCCTTAGACTTCCACTCACGCACCTATACACATGCACACATAAACAAACAAACAAATAAATAAATGTAATTAAAATTTAAAAAGAAGGAACAGTTAGCCAGATGTGGTGGCGCATGCCTATTATCCTAGCACTTGGGGAAGGACTGAGGCAGGAGGATTGCTGTGAACTTAAGGCTGGCCTGGGCTGCTACATTATGAGACCCTTGCTCAAAAAATCAAAACAAAACAAGATAATTTTAAAAAGAAGGAAGATTGGTGGAACCTGCGTGGTTCCATTTTTAGAGATCACAGTGAGAACAGAGTGAAATAGTGTAATTTAATGAGGACATAAGGAGAGGCTAGTTTCAAAGAGAGTGCCCCTCCAGAATGTGGGGTCACCTCCCATACTGAGGTAAATAGGAATACATATAAAGTGGAAGGGATTAACTATCCACAGAAGAAACTCATCTAATGATTTATAAATACACTGCTTCTGAAACTGGTTTACACATCTCAAGGCTATGCAAGAACTTCAATGAAGGAAATCATGGCATCTCAAATATCTCGTGCAGTAGTTGATAATCATAGCATTTTATGAGATTGATGGGACTTTATTAATCTAAAAATGTATCCAGACTCTTTGTTTTCCTTAAGCAGACATTAAGGTCTACAAAAGCAAAAGAACTTTTATAAGGCATGCATAGTGATGCATACCTGTAGTGCTAGCATGTGAGAAGCTGTGACAGGAGGATTGTGAGTTCAAGGCCAACCTGGGATACATAGAAGGTTCAGGCCTTGTCTAGAAAAAGAAAGAAAGAAAAATGATAGGAAGAAGGGAAGAAAAGAAAGAACAAAGGAAGAAAGAGTTTTTACATAAACAAGCAGTTTTAGAATACATCTACTGTGTCCCATTGCTTTGTCATGTGTTACAAGGCTATGCTTGGAACTTGATGTGGGAAGTAGGCGAGTATGATACTATGAACATTGTAGAGACTTAGTTTAAAAGTGAGGAAATAGACTACCTCCTGTCAGCACCAATTCTGTAGTTTTCTAAGAAATTTAAGAAAGACTTATTTTTGATGTACTAACAGAGAAACAGAGTTATGTAGAATCCAGAAAAAGAAAACCCAAAGAACAACAGTTCATTAATGTGTCTAGCATAGTAGGAAAGCAGTGATACATGCTTTTCTATCTTGCACAGTGTGTGTGAATTCTCCCTCTGTTTAACAAGAAGCACTCTCAGTGTTTATTTTATTTCCCAGAGGGGAAAACATCTATAGATATTTCAGTTTCTTGAAGAGTATAATATCTATGCAGTAACTAGGAAATCGATATTTCAATATCTTCATACCTAAATGGACTAATGAAAACCAAATTAGAGATGCTAGACATTTCTATTTTGGCTAGGCTGCCTGGCCAGTGAGCTCCCAGGACCTGTCTCTCTCTGCTTTTCCTGTGCATGTGTGACCATGCTTGGCTTTTACATGGTTGCTGAGGATTCAAACTCAGGTCCTTATGCTGGCATAGCAAGTACTTTTAATCACTGAGCCATCTTCCCATCTTCCAGGCAAGACCTTTCAATCCATGTGTTTCTTTCCTTCCTCCAGCTCTTTCTTCCCTCCCCTCCCCTTCCTACATGTATGAGAGTACACTGTGTATGTGGTACTCACAGAAGCCAGAAGAGGACATTAGATCCTCCGGTGGTGCTGGGAAATAAATCTGGGTCTTTGCAAGAACAGCAAGTGCTTTTAACCACTGAGCCATTTCTCCAGCCCCCTTTTCCCTTATTTTTGAGACAGAGTTTCTCACTGAACCTGGAGCTTGCCAATTTGGCTACACTGGCTGGCTGACAAGCCCCAAGGATCCTCTGTTTTCACCTCCTCAGTATTGAGATTGCAGGTGTGCTGCTGCCACTGACTTTTTACATGGGTGCTAGGGATCAAGCTCATATCCTTATGCTTACAAGGCAAGCACTTTACCTACTGAGCCATCTCCCCCTCATCCCCTACCCCCTGCCACCACTTCTTACTGAAAACAGTAAAGATGGGGACTTCTCCAAGTGTCTTGAGCTTAAAAATGTCATAAATGTTTGGAGATTGCTTATTGGATGCTGTGCCATTCTTTCAGTGCAGGAAGCAGATTCAGCTATATAACTTTCATTGAACCTCACATGTTGTTCTAGTTTGCCTTCAATGGCTGTGACAAAACACTCTGACTAGTACCAACTTGGGGAAGAAAGGGTTTATTTGGCTTACATCTCCCAGGTCACAGTTCATCACTTAGGGATCCCAAGGTAGGAACTTGGAACAGGAACCTGGAGGCAGGAGCTGAAGCACAGGCCATAAAGGAATGCTGCTTACTGGCTTGCTCCCTGGCCCATGCTCAGCCTGCTTTCTTATACAATACAGAACAACCTGCCCAGGAGTGGCACTGCCCACAGTGGGCTGGGCCCTCCCACATCACTCAACAATCAAGAGAATACTCCACAGACATGGCCACAGTCCAGTTCAATGGAGACAATTACAGTTGAGGCTCTTTCAACCCAGGTGTGTCAAGTTGGTAACTAAAGCTATTCAGCACACATTTACAGTTAGAAATCTTCACTTTTGGAGCTTTGCTTATCTAGAGAAGTCCTTTGACTGGTGAGTGGGAGGTGTAGAAATTTTGATTTAGAAAGAATCTCTCTTAACCCAGAGTGCTTTTCTGTAACTTTATTGGCCAGAGAAGGAGGACATATCTGTGGCCTTTTGCCTTTTGTTGTTCTCTTATATTTTGAGCAATTTAGTATCAGGGAAATTTCTGGAGTTTTATCTTCCTGATCTTAGAGAGCCCTAATATCCTCAGAATCCAGGAGTAGTTCTAGCTATACTGACTGTTCAGAACCACATGGGGTGGACCAGCAGCAATACACAGACCAAGAGCCTGCCTCTCCTAAACTGCTTCTGAGGCTGAAAACCTGAATCAAATGACCATTGTACCAGCCTCCTATCGGGGTTTCGAATGCCAGTGTTCAGCCTGTCCTCATATATAAATATAGGTCTCTCTAGATATAAAAAGTGAGAGAGTCTGTAAGTTGCTTTTTTTTTCTATACCCTCTTTCATGAGGCAAGCTAATGAGATGCATATCATTAAAGGCCTGATGTTTTGTGGGACGGAGCCTTTTAAACTGGATGTGCCTGGCTTAGTTATGGCAAATATTTACCAAAAAAAGGGACATACCATATAAAATTAGAGTTCTGAAAATAGTACTGAGAGAGGGAGAAAGAAAAAAAAAAAGCAGGACAGAAAATACAGGCCAGTCTGTTTGGGGAAAAGGGAAAAAGAGATAAAATGAGAGAAACCTCGGCAGTAAAAACAGCATCTTGGTAAACAGACTATAAAAAAAATTGTGACCTGCTTTCTGGCAGCCCTGGGGGCTGTCGAGCGGGTGAAGGTGGCAGAGCTGGCGTCTGTGTGGACACATGGTGCCCGGGGCGCATGGCTCTCTTGGCCGCGCAGGGCGTTAAATTTAGCCACATAATGATGGGCCTGAGGAGCAGCCTCTTGTTGACCACACCATAATTACTGCTTTGCTTTATGAATTTTATTTTGCTTATTCTGTTTCCTCCTTCTTTGGCACAAAAGAGGCCTGGAGTGGGGGAGTCCCGCCCCCACACCCCTTTCCTTACTAGACAAATGAGTCTTCACAGAAACTTGGGCTGTTGGGCCATCAGGGTATAGAGTAAGCTCCATTGATTAATCCAAGTCGGAGGAAGGGTTGCTGGTCTCCAAGGCTTTTACCCTGTTAGTCCTGCTTTTCAGAGCTCTTTGGCCTTAAATGGCACTTTCACGTGCATCTGAAATGTTAAGACTCTTACCCTGTTTACACCCTCATGAGTCTCCCAGGTATTGTTGGATGCTTTTGATCTTTTGTCCTAAGTCCCCTAGTTAACTCCTTAGAAGTTTAGTTTTGGGAGCATTCTGCATCAAGAAGAAGTGCATAGTTTTCTATATTTTAATCACAAGGATAACTGGCTCTTAATATATCAGTGACTCTTCAGGTAATATAAAAATACATGTTTAGAGGAATAGGGAGATGGCTCAATGGGCATGTAGCACAAGCATGAGAACCCAAATTTGTGTTTGTTTGTTTATTTATTTATTTTTGTATTGGGGGTGGGAGCAAGTGGCATATGTGTGGAGGTCAGAGGACAGTTTTCAGGAATTGGTTCTCTTCTACCTCCATGTAGGTCTCAGGAGTCAAAGGTTTGGCACTAAGTACTGTTACTGATTGAACCATCCAGTGACCTGGGACCTGAGTTTGGATTCTTAGCACCTATATAGAAAGCTAGATGTGGTGACACATATGTATAACTCCAGCACTCAGAGTAGCAAAAACAGGTGGATCCTTAGAGCTCATAGGCCAGGCAGCCTATCCAGTTGGTGAGCTCCAGGTTCATTGAGAGCTTATTCATTCTCAGTCAATTAGGTGGAAAGCCAGAGGGATGGCTCAGTGGGTAAAGATACCTGTTGTCAAATCTGATGGCTTGAGTTTGATCCCTGGAACCCACATGGTATAAGAAGAGAGTTGACTCCTACAAGTTTTTCTCTGACTTCCACATATGTGTCATGACATGTTCATACTCATACATACACATACTAAATAAATATGTGTGTGTGTGTCTGTGTCTGTGTCTGTGTCTGCGTCTGCCTGTGTGTCTATGCTTGTGAACATGAGTACTAGAGTTCATAGAGAACAGAGGTGATGAATCCTCTAGAGTTAGAATTACAGGTGGCTGCTAGCTGCCTGTTGTGGTGTTGAGACTCAAACTCAGGTCCTCTGGAAGAGCAATACATGATCTTAACCACAAAACCATCTTTCCAACCCCAAATAAATATTTTTTAATTAAAAAAAATAAGGTGGAGAGTGATAGAGGATGACACGGGGCGTAGACCTCTAACCTCCACTTACATTCAAACTCATGCTCACACACCATCAACACCTCTTTATATGCATATAAACGTGTGCATGCACACACACAAATATATGTTCAGAATATTTTAGTGAAATATCAAGTATTGTCCTTCTTCTGTACTTATATAGCTGCTGCTTGGGTTTAGTGTGCTAATGAATCCTGTGGTCTTTTGTCAGAGCAATTCTTTGAGGCTCAGCCTTACCTGCGATTCTAGAGAAGGGACCAGAATCCTTCACCTGAGACCCAAAGTACCATAATGGGGAGAGAACTCTGGCTGTAAGGGTGTTAGAAGAATTGTGTGGACTGCTTACAGGTCATTGGGGGTAAAGTTCTTGACTGTGACCTAGGTTGGCAGTTACCTATGGCCCCATAGTGGCCCTCCAACTAAGGAAGTGGTGGAAAAGGAAAAGCAAACAGGGGTTGTGGTCAGAGTACTGTCTTCTCTGTCATTGGTCAAGACAGTCCTGTTTGTGTGTTGGGGGATGGTTGAGCTCCTCCAAAACCAGGCCAGAACGTGTCAAGGAGAAACTTCTTGCAGCTCTTGTTTTCTTAAAACAAAGGAAGCTCCTTGCATTGCTGGAAGTCGCGTGCTTGGATGCTGAGTTTGTTATTGCCTGATAACCTGGCCACCAACTTCTGCCCTCCTCTTCACCCCATACAGTCAGTGATTTAGCAAGAACAGCTTCCTGTCCTCACACCAGAGGCAGCAGGTCCATTCTCTTCCAACCCCAGAAAAGGGGAAGAGTGAAGAGTTAGCTCTTCTGCCCCAGTTCTATTTAGTAGTTTTCTGTGGAAACCTTTAACAAGTGCTTTTCAAAGTAATCTGACATGTAGTCTTACTGCACATAACTGATATACAGTGTGGGCCACCTGGGGTTTGTATAGAAGTTCAACAACACTCCAACTATTTGATACCCTGTTCATTGAGATGAGTCTTCTGAACACGCATTTGGGAGTCATGGCAATCTCATGGTGTTATAAATGTTTAAAAATGTTTATGCTTAATTTCTATAGCTGTCTTGTCATAACTTCAGTTGTAGGTTCACAGACTAGCACAAATTTTCTGATCATACTGTATTTTTTTTCCTTTGAGATGGGATCTTGCTGTGTTGCCTAGCTTGCCTTTACACTCAAGTTTTACCCTTCAGCCTGCTGAGTAGATTGCTGGGATTAGAGGTGGAATCCTAACACCCAGTGTCTGGTCATACTAAAATAGCCTTGTCTTAGAATTTAAAGACTTTGTGAATCAGAGTATGATAGATTAGGCTCTTAATCCCATGCTTGTGAGGCTGATGCAAGAGGATCATAACAAGTTTGAGGTCTACATAGTAAGTTCTAGTACAGAACTATATAATGAGACCCTGCTTCAGAAAACCAAAATCAGCCAAATAAAAAATCTTGTGAGTAGAGTTCTTCTCTTTTGGATCTAGCATTCCTACCTTAAGTCTATCTGGTGGGGTTCTTTCCCTTCTTTTTTTTTTTAAGTTTTGATACTTTTTGAAACAGGAGATTGCTATGTAGTCCTGGATGGCCTAGTATTCCCTGTGTAACTTGGGCTGGCATTGAACTTAGAGCAGTCCTTCTGCTTCAGCCTTCTGAATGCTTAGATCATAGGCATGAACCACCATGGAAAAAAGAATTCTTAGGAAATTTCAAGCAGCTAGAAGCACTAAACCTCAATTAGCAGCTCATACTAAATAGCTCACAGTGAGGTAGAAGGGTGGGCTAAAGATTTCTTACTCAATGCCAAGGTTCTGTGATTCTAAGGTTAAGTGGTGTGAGACCAAGAGATAAAGTTAAGGATTGTGGCAATTTTCCTGCAAGGTATTGATTCTAAACCTTAAACTCTACCCTATAGGCAACTTAATAAGGTAAGGGAGAAAGCACAGGAGGGAATGTTTTCATTTGGTTTATTTTCTGGTCTGCCATTATCATCTAGATATGAGGTCTTTCTTACACAGATTGATCACATGTTTAGTCAGCATTATCTTAGTCTCCTGTTAGGGGGCCACCAAATTGTTTCTAGAGGTTGAGAGACCTAGGATTGAGGAGAAAAGTAAATATTAGCAGAGTTGGCAGAATTCAGGTGAGAGATAAGAAATGAGCTTTGGATTAGAAATGTGGATTATTGGCAGGGTTACTTGACAACTCTATTTGGAGGGTGGTGATGGTGAGAAATAGCCAAGAAAGCAGTCTAAAAGCCCAGGTCAATAGGACAGCTAGTTGGAAAGCACTGGCTACACAATCAAAGGTCTTTCCTTGTTGGGTGGGGATGGCAGTAAGGGGACTGAGAGAGGAGCCTGTTTGGAAAGTAAATCAAGAATTTAAAGGACTGGAGAGTCTCACAAGGAAGGAGGTGGGAACCTGCTGAATTCCAGTGTTGCTAAAGGATGAAAAGAAGTAGACCTAGCTTGAACCTCTGTTTTTTTTTGCTAATATTCCATGAGCCTAAGAGATCTACAGTCTGGAAGAGAAAGCAGGTAGAAGCTGTTGGTCAAAGTTAATCTGATCATGTGTCCTTCCTATTACCAAAGTCCAAACCCCCTAATCAAGCCATCAAGGCCTTATGATCTGACTACTACTTATCTCCAATTTCATCTCCCATTCTTATGCTAGGCCCTAGTCACAGCCATACCCACGCATCCTTCTGTCTCAAATCTGCATTTCAGTCAGTGAGCTGCTAATAATTCCTAGAGCCCTCTGTTTTCTTTATCTCTAGTTCCACCAGCAAAAACACCTTGTTCTGTTTTTTTTTGTTGTTGTTGTTGTTGCTTATTTTTTTACTTTTTTTGGAGGGGGCATGGGAGGGATAGAATTTAGAGCCTCCACATACTAAGTAAGTACTCTACCGCTAAGCAACATTCTCAGTCTTTGTTCATTGTTTGTTTGAATTTCAGTGGAGAAGTTATTTTGCTAAGGGAATGTCCCCTGGTCCTCTGCATTTGGCATCCCTGCCCTCCTATGTGCTGCTCTATTTGTGCTGTCATAAGCCATCCCAACACTGCTGAACTACTGACGCTTCCCTCCACAGGGGTATTGCATCTTGTTTGACCTGCTGACCCATTCAAGACATTCAGTAGATTTTTGTGCTGCTCTCTCCTCTCTTCTCCTCTCCCATTCCCCCTTCTCTTTTCCTCCTCTATCTTCTTTCTTGATAGAATCTCAGTATGTAGCTTAGACTGACCTTGAGTTTATGATCGTCCTACCAGTACTGGGATTACAGATGTGAACCACCCATCTAGCTGTTGCTGTATGTTCTTCAGGGGACTTTTGTCTTTATGATTTTATATGATTTTCATAGCTACTTGGTGAACCAGGAAGGCTTTATTGAGTAAAATTCCACACAGATATTTTGATCGCCTACTTAGCTAAAAAGAATAAAAATAAAGAACCAATTTACATAGTTTTTATTAAGCACACCAGGCCACTTATGACTGAGGAGATATGATGGATTGGCTGAGAGAAAATGAGTAAACCTAAGTCCCACAGTAATTGTGGTGGAAACCAGAACCTCATCCTTTCACTTTCTAGTACAGAGTTTTCCCCGATACCCACACTGTCTCTGAGGCTCTGTTCTAATAAAAGGTATTTGAGATGGGAGAAAATGAAGAGCCAGAAAGCATCATTTCTGTAACTCACCTTGAATCTGCCCATTGAAATACATGTTCTGAAGTTAGAAATGGGTAAGCAGCAAGGTAAATTATTCTCACACAGAAGGTCAAGGAAAAACGTTAGAACTATGCAAACTAGAACTGAGTTGAGAGGGAGTTGGAGGGAATCTCTGTTCTGGAAAAGGATGTGAGAGACACTGACATTTTCAGCTGCCCAGTGTTTTCTTTAGGGCTGTCCCTAGATCAGACTAGCCAAGTAGGATGAGAACAGAACTGGGGACATATTTGCCAGCCCTCTTCCACCTCTCATAGTTGCTTAGACCCTAAACAAAGAAGGTGGAGGAGCTATAATGTGTAGTGGGAACTTTCTTGGGAGCTGGAGTGAATAAGTATCACTCAGTTCAGTGGGAAGTGTAGTTTGCAGGCAGGGCTGACTATAGGGCCAGGGTCAGAGAGATGCCTTTGGGCAGAGAAAAGCCTGGCTCTGCTTCAGCATCAGTGAATTCTAGTCATACGGGTCCTAGACACTCTTTGTCCAGCTATGTTTTTCCAGTGTCTCCAGGGGAGTGATTCAAGGCCAAGGTGACAGTGGGTTTGGAGCCCAGATGAAAGGATTGTGGGGACCACAAGACAAGATCTCTTGTGTGGTGGCCGCTGGAAAGAGGAGGGAGTGTGTGTGAGGGTCAGTGACGCAATTGCCCTGGCTTGCAGCAGGGAGGAGGAGAAGGCTCGCGGTGTGTCTCCTTATAAAGAGGGCCTTACCACATGAAGCAAGGGGTGAAGGTGATCCCACTGTGAGTCACCCAGGAAGGGACGCCGTGTGCCCAGAGCCCAGAAGGGAGGACTTGTGGATTTCCCATTCTTTCCTTCTATGATTTTGTGCGTAGTATGGGTTGTTTTAGTCACTTGAATTGTGCTGTTTCCTTCTGGCCTTGAATCCATTCTCCTCCTACTCCCTTTTATTTTTTTTCACTATTCTTGATATGTAAGGGTTTTGAATCTTTCAATTTGTTGTTCATTTCTCTAGGGTTTTTTTTCTTACCA
Source organism: Eospalax fontanierii (assembly GCA_035773235.1). Lineage (NCBI taxonomy): Eukaryota > Metazoa > Chordata > Mammalia > Rodentia > Spalacidae > Eospalax > Eospalax fontanierii. Next base: position 20,733,961 of record CM069530.1, read on the forward strand.
AAATTTGGAATCTATTAATTTCAAGAAACCCAAACCATAACTAATTGTGTTTGCCTTTGAGAAGATGGCCTGGTGGCTCTTTGCCAAGCACAGCCCTGGTTCTTAGATTGTGTTTGCTTTCTCCTTATCTTCAGCCAAGGCAGGTATCACATCCTGGACTGGAATCTGGAAGGATTCTAGGGTGCCCTGGATCCAATTGCTCCTCAGTTGAAGGCAGCTATAGTCTGCCTTTTATTGAGGTTTGGGACTGCAGAGAGCTCTGGGGAGTGTCCCTGTAATCAGCCAGCCACCAACCCCACACTGCCTTGTAATAAAGCAGCTCTATATTTGTTCTGTTTATAGTCTCCTCTGTAATAATGCCACAGCCCTCACTTCTCTTTCTCTTTGGGGAAATTTTCTGGGTAATAGAAAATTATAAAATGTTAAAAGAGGGCTGTAGACTCAGAAGACGTTTTTATCTAGGCTCTCTTCATTTGGGAATGTGCCGAGGAAAGGCCAGCAGCCCATACCCTGAGGACTTAGTGTGCTGTGGTGAGCGCGCATGTGTGTGCCTGTACACACCTGCATTCTGTGGCTATGAGGATGTCTGTGTGAAGAAGGGCCATGTGGGAAAAGCTATGGGTGTGTGCTATGATGTAGCAGCCTTGTAGAGAGTGTGAGAGATGTATTTATGAAAGGGTAAGTGCAGTGATAGAAAATGCCATCTGGGCAGATTTCAGAAGTGTCAGGTATGTTGGATGTTGCTAGAAGTTTAGCTCCAGAATGGAATCTTTTAAAGTTTCCTTTTATTCATTCTTTCCATGGATAGCTCCTTTTTTTGGTCCCGCAAGCCTTTTGAGGCCTACGCCCCCTGATTTTGCTGGTGTTCTATAATCCTCTTACCTATTCCTCATTCCACTTGCAGTTAGCTAGAGAAAAACCAAAGACAGACTGTTTTGGAGAGGGTCTATGTTATATGTTGTGCTCCTGAGCCGCCATTCCCACACCAAAGGCCCTACATTCAATTTCAACCTGTATGACTGGCGCTGAGAGTTGTTGCCGGTTGTTACTAACAATTCTGATTCTTCCTATTTCCCTCCCCCCCACCTCTACCTACCCCCTCGGATTCTATAAATACTTTATTATATGGCACTAGTAAAACTTCAAGTATTTCTTTTTATTAGAGCCACATAATATGGTAATTGTGTGACAGAACACAGCTCCCGTGAGCAGCCCCACCCTCTTCCTAGGTGTGGCTTCTCACCACCTCAGCTTCGGCTAGGTCTGCAAGCCCCTCTGTTCCTTTTGAGTTTGCGTGAAGGGGGCTGGGTCAGCTTTTTCAAGCAGAGCTAAGGGGTCAAGGCCTTCGAGCAAGACCAATCTAGAGGAATAAAGAGACTTTTCTAGTTTTAAGACTAGTTGGTGTGTGAGTGTAGCAAGAATCTCTTCATTAGCATTAAGTTCAGCTAGCATGCAGGGCTACTTGATCTGCTTTTCCTTTTAATAGCGCTGTCCTATTGCATAGAAGCAGGCTTTGAACTTAGACCTAAGGTGAGGGGTAATAGGTTTCTTTGGTTAATTCTGATTCACAGTATACCACCTTTTTTTTTTTTTTTCAAAGATCATTCTTTGTGATATTTCTGGATTTAAAATCTGTAGTTGTGAATATCTATATATATCTGTACCTATGTATGTTCATATGGATGCATGTGTGTTTATATATTTGGTATTGAGGATTGAACTCAGTGCCTTGTGCATGCCAGGCAAGTTCTCTTCGAGCTCTAAAATATGCCCCTAACTGTTGGTACGAATAGAAATTGACCCTTCTCTTACCTTTTCAGCCTGAGAGCATCTTTCCTCTTAAACTTGCCGTTGTTCTCTGTGGCTGCTAATTCACAGTTTGTAAATCTTTCATTACTGTTAATATGTGACCTACAAACTGTATATTTTGCTGCCTGATTGAGTCTTATGATTTGATTCTGGTTTCTGTCCTGTGTGATCTGACTTTGAACCTTGCTTAACCCCTGTACTTTAGCGATTGAACTAGGTCAGTGTCTTCTTACCAATGTTGTTCTGAATTGTGTCATTTAGCTTCTGCATCTTAACTTCTGCAAAGCATGGGGATTCCTGCCCAGGTAGCAGCTAACAGGGCCCCTAGTGCCAGGATGTGGGGCACAATATTTAGTCTTTTCTTAATTGCCCACGTGCCCATGTTTGCATAGAAGTCAACCCCTAAACTGGCCTCTGCCGTCCACCCATTGCTCCTCATGGAGATGTATGGGCATATGCTCTTCCCACCTTTCGGGCCTAGCCAAGGTTAATATTAGACCTTCTAGCTGGGCAGTTATTCCCGAAAGCCACAGGGTGCTGTTAATATTCATGTGACCACAGGGACTCATCAATATTCATGAGGTATCCGCAGTCTTCCTTCAGGCTCTTAGCTCGGAGAAAACAGAAATGATTAGTTTCTAGAACTTAAAACTAACCCTATTTCCTGGAGTCTTTTGAGGAGGAGGCAAACCTTAAGAGTAAATGTCTGGGCCAAGAGTAAAAAGAGTTTTCATACAAATCTCCTAAACTGGTCTGATAATTTAGTGAAATTGTGCTGAATGGCTGCTGTCAATATTATTGTCCTCATCCAGCTTTTACTGGACTCTACTGGGTTTAAGTTTCTTGCATGGGTTCTGGGGTGAAGGGGCAGGAAACTGGCGTCTATGTATGTACGTGTTTGTTTGCATGAACACCATGCAAGTGTGTGCACATGTATGTAAAAGCAGAGGTTAGCATCCTCAGTCACTCTCCACCTTACTTAAAAATTTTAAAAAAACTCTGTGTGTGTGTATGTTTGAGTATATATGTATACACATGTGCATATATGTGTATTTATGTGTATGAATGCAAGTGCATGCCTACCATGTCATATGTATGGAGGTCAGAGGACAACCTCAGGTGTTGGTCCTTGCCTTCTACCTTGTTTGAAACAGATGCTCTTGCTTTTTTCCACTGTATGTACCAGGCTAGCTGGCCGGGGAACTTCTAGGGACTCTCTTATCTGTGTCTTCCATCTCTTGGTAGGAATGCTGGGATTATAGATGTGTGCTACTATGTTTAACTTTACATGGGTTCTGGGGATTTGAACTCAGCTCCTTATGTTTGCACTTTACTACTGAGTCATCTCCTCAGCTCCCCACTTATTTGTTTATTTATTTATTTATTTTGAGAAAGGGTCTTGCACTGAACCTGGAGCTCACAGATTCAGTTGGATTGTCTGGCCAGTGAGCCTCTCCCTGTTTATTGTCCTCCCAGTACTAGTATTAATAGGCACATGCCCCTGAACCTGTTTTTTTTTTTTATGTAAATGCTGGGACTGGAGTGATGGCTCAGCAGTTAAGAGGTTTGGTTCCCACCACCCACTTGGGAGCTAACGCCTGTCCTTAACTTCAGTTCTAGGGGATACCTTCTTCTGGCCTCTCTAGGTACCAGGTATGCACATGGTACACTTATATACATACAGGCAAAACACTCATATATATAAAATAAAAATAAAATCTTAAGGGCCAGGGGTAGCCTATTCCTTTAATCCCAGTACTCAGGAGACAAAGGCAAGTGGCTCTCAGTGAGTTCAAGGCCAGCTTGGCCTACATAGTGAGTTCCAGGCCAGGTGAGGCTATAGGGAGACCCTGTCTCAAAAAGACCAAAAAAAATAATAAAAATAAAAATAGAATGTAAGGGACTGCAGAGGTAGCTTAGTGGTTAAGAGCACTGACTGCTCTTGCAGAGGACCTGAGTTCAATTCCTAGCATCTATGTGATGGCTAGCAGTCATCTGTAACTCTAGTTCCAGGAGATCCAACCCCTTTTTCTGACCTCCTCGGGCACTGCATGACAGGGTGCATTTATATACATGCAGACAATACACTCATACACATAAAATATAAAAATAATAAATAAAATATTTTAAAAATATAAGTGTTCAAGATTAAACTCAGGTCCCCATGCAGTAAGCATTTACTGACTGTTCCATCTCTCCAGACCTGGAAGCTAGCATTTTTAAGTACTTGTTTTGTGATAGAGATACAAAGATGACTGACATGATTCCTGCCTCAAAAATCAGATTGATTAGAAGGGAAGACAAGACAAGCACACACTCACAGCCCAAAAAATAGTGCTATTGCTCTATAGAGAAAAATCAAAGTACTTAGCGAGGAAAAATGGTGACATTCTCTATGGAGAAATTAGTGACGGAGACCCAGAAAGCTCACAAGGAGTGGTTGGATCCAAGGAAAGTGTCATTTCTTTGAGGAACCTTGTGGCATATAGCATACATAAACCTTGTGGTATAAAGCATACATAAACCGTCCTCCCAGGCTCCCTGCTTATTAGCCTCGACTGCTCCTGTTAGAGGCTCTCCGTGTTTTCAGACCTATTTAATAGAACTTCTCTGGAAGTATGCTTTTACTCTTACTTGGGAAATGGCCTGGTAGCCTTTTTTTTCCTCCCTTGAAAGATTTAATTTAGTAAGAGCATCCAACTGTGATATATTTTTTGTGCAGTTTGGGTACTTAACATCAGTGTTAGCCAGAGTAGTGGTGCATGCTTGGGAAGCAGAGGCGGAGGGTCAGGAGCTCAGGGTCATCTTTAGCCATATAGCTAGTTGAGGCTAGCCTAAATACATACATAAAAATGAAACAAACCCAACCAACAAAAACCTGAGAAGTATAATTCCAGATTGTATAGCTAAAGAAACAGCACAAGGGTCCCAGGCCACCCTCTCATCATATTCAGTATTAACTGACTCTGGAATTTTGGTGTCATGTTTGAAGATGCAGGGGTCCTTAGTGCCCAAGGAAAACCAAGGCAATAGTAAAACAAATTGTTGCACAACAAAACAGGAAAGTCTCCTTATAATCCCAGAGGAGATTCAAGAATTCAAGGAAAACCTAAGCTACATAGTGAGTTTGAGGCTACCCTGGGTGATGAGAGACCCTGTTTTTTAAAAAAAGGCAAACAAACAAACAAAACAACCCTTGAAGATCCAAAGGCAATGTTTTTTTTTCTTATCTTTTTTTTTCTTTTTAAATACAAGACTATATAGCCCAGGCTGGCCCTGAACTTCCAACTATCCTCTTGTCTTAATTCTTATCATAGCATCCCAGTTGCTGGGATTACAGGAGTGCCCCTCTCCCCATGTGTGCACATGCTTAAAGACAATCGAATTATTTAATTAAAACAATATTCTGGATAGTAATTCATTCTTTTAAATATAAAAAAATTAGCTCATGTAGGAGAGTTAATAGATTTTCTACATTTTGTTCATGATAGTCCAAGAAGAGATAAACTTACTGTAATAAGAATATAGTTAAAGTAGAGAGAATATTTTACCTGCCCAGAATATGTTATCAGAAGCTTAGGGAACCCCTTATCTAGAATTCAAGATGCTTTCTTTAATGATTAGTGTGTATCATAGTCCCACTTGGAAAAACTAGGGAGCTAGATTAGAAGAAGACATGAGTACCCTAAGATTCTATGGCTGACTTTTACTTTACCTGCTTATGATAGGATCTGTCAAAAACCTCTCTCTTCTATGACAGTCCATTTGATGGAATCCTACATATTTTCTGTGGTGACATTTGGGGGAAATACTTGCTTATAATTTAAGCTGTTATTCCGATGTGGAACAGATATCATCTTTCTTCTTTTTTTCCTACTAAAGATCTATAAATCTTGAGACCTGAGGAAGCTTACCTTGGAAGCTGGCATATAATCCCTAGAATTAGTTTAGTTTACATTTTTAAAAAGTTTTAAAAATTTATTATTTTTATTTTATTCTGTGTGTATGAATGTATTGCCTGCATGCATATAGGTGCACCTGTGTTGTGCAGTGCCCATGGAGGTCAGAAGAGGATGTTGGATATCCCTGAAACTGAAGTTATAGATGATTGTTAGTCACCATGTGGGTACTGGGAGTCAAACCCAGGTCCTCTGCATGAACAGCCAGTGCTCTTAACCTCTGAACCATCTCTCTAGCCTCTGGTTGAGGTTTTAAGGGAAAATCTGATCTTGATTTTTAGGGACAAATCTCCCCTCCTCTAGCCTCCTCACAGGGTATCATTCAGTAAATCAGACTGGCATATTGACCTAAGATGCAGTATGTAGACCAAACTCACAGCAGTCCTCCTGTCTCAGCCTCTCAAGTGCTGATATTACTCATTCATTGCCCCCCCCCATCTTCTCCTCCTTATATTTCTTAATTTTGTCTCTTTATAAAGTCCCTATATATTTGTCTTGATTTTTGCTGGTCATGCAGGTGTTCTCTAAGATGGGTGAGGATTTAGGGTGATGCCTAAATCAGTAGATAACAGATGTTAGAATGTAGTGTCCACAAGTATAAACCTTGTGTGGCTGTCTTATCACCCCAGCTCCAGATCATTGCTGGTTGTAGTAGGTACTACAGAAATGTCTGGTAAATAAATGAACAGCTGTCTATCTGTGATGAGTTAACTTTTCAGTGAGCTTATTACATACCAGAGTGAGAAACATAGACATGATAAAGCAAGATAAAATATCTAGGTCATTGCTTGTGGGGAGGCACTGTTGTCATTATAGTTGCTGATGAAAAAACACTAGATTGTGTCATCTAAGTGCAAAATTAGAATTTCTACCTAAAACCAAGAAAACTAAAGTAATGTGCTAAAGTAATAATTTTTTAAATGTATAGACTGTATTAACTAGAAAAATGATTGTTGAGTACTCAGTGTTCTTAAATCTACAAGACTTTTGGAAATGGAACTTCACAGACTAGTGCTTTAACACTGTGAATGAAATTACCCTTTGGGAGAAATTAAGCAAACACTGTACTACTTACTGAGCTATATCTTGGGTCTAGAAATTATAGTTAGTGTTCTCTTGAACTTTGTTCCTTTAGGGTTTGTGGTGAATTAAGGAAAGTAAATCTGTCCATTCTGTTCAAGACTCTGTCTGCTCAACTATCAGGAATGGACAGCAGGTGGTGCCAAAACATTGCTAGCTGGGGAAAAGAATGGAGACTCTTGGAGAGGGAAGTATTCTCTTGAATTGGGGCTGGGGGATTGAAGGATCTGTTACCTGATTGTGGATCAGGTAAGAAATTATTGTGGGTTAGTGTTTTCTAACTCACCCATCCCTAGACTCAACATCTTGACAGCTTACTTTAGTAAGAAGATTGGTGGCAGTTGGGAATCCCAGCGAATCTCCTTAGATGAGCTTTTTGTCCCTGGTATGACTGTCTCCTTTGAACCTTGTTCTACCAGGTGCAATGGTTTGGAGACTCTAGCCACATTCTGTGAATGAGTTTTTCCTTTCTGTGAATTTATTTTTGGGATATTTTGCTTTGTTTGCGGTACCGGGGATCCATTTAGGGCCTTGTCACTACTAGGCAAATGCTCTACTGTTTGCTGACCTTTATCCAAACCTGTTTCTTTTTTGTTGTTATTGTTTATTTTCTTAAGTGTAGATTTATTTTTCACTAGTTCCCAGCTCCAGTTTCTCTGGGAGATTGGGGCTAAAGGTCTAAGAAATGTTGCACATCATCTCCTAGACCAATTTAAAGTGAAAGTGACAGTTGGGAGGATGAAGAAGATCAGGGAAGTACATTAATGGATGTTTGACTTTGAGAAGGAAGCAGAGCACTGTCAAGACTGTGACACCAAAGCAGACTGTTAGGATCTGACAAAACTCCCAGGTCCAGCTCCTTAGTGTCCCTGAGCTCACAGGCCCAAGCTGCCCCCAGCTCAGACTGATTCCTACAGCCTAGTTGTTAGCTCCTTTCCAGCAATGGCCCTGACGCCCCTAATTTCCCCACTCCTTTCAAAAACCCGCCGGGCTGTCTCCAACCTTCATTCCTAGAGCTTGTTCCTTGGGCCTCCCCCTTCCCTGAGGCGTGTTTAAGGGCTGGGAGGAGCTGGCGGCCTGAATCCCCCGTGGCCCCTTTGGTTCCTGGTTCTATATATATCCCTGTCCTTCTCTGCACAGGGTTTGATATGGCTTTATGGGCATTTCCATCCGCTTTACAGACACAGCTACCACAGAGGCCTGTTTCACCCGAGAAACCTCAGCGGAGCCCGGCCTGTAGCGAACTCAGTCTGGTCCGCTGAATCAAAGCTCTCTTCTCTTCCTGCCCTCCCCAGCCCTCCTGCCCTCCGCCTCCATCTCCTGGCTGCTTACCCCCAAGTGAACAACAGAACCCTGGGGAGCGCTCAGGCTCCTTGGCAGAGCCTTTGGTGCCCCAGAGACTCTCGGAGAATTCCTCAGTGTCCATTCCCAGCCATACTAATTGGGGAAGGTCTGACCCTGATTTCTGGCTTAGGTTCTGTGGTAATAGGGCATTTTAGGGGAAGAACAGATTCCAGTGGGTACTGGCAGGTTCTCTGGAGGCCTGTGATGAGAAAGAATAGCTTTCTATCCTGGAGCTGGGGGAGCCATGGTACCTATGAGGAGATACAGGAATAGACAGAGGTTTTATGGAATCAGAGTGATGAAGGGACCAGTTTGCTCAAGATAATAAGGAAGCCAGGCATGGTGGTACACATCAGTGATTCCAGTACCTGAGAGGCTGAGGCAAGAAGATTGCCAGCTTGAGGTTACGTAATGAGTTCCAGCGTCAGCCTGAGCTACAGAGAGAGAGACACCGTCTCAAAAAACAAAAAGACAAACAAACAAAAAAAGACAGCAGAGCAGAGAGTATTTCTAGGAAACTTTTTTTGGCTCATTCTTGGGCCAGATCCATCAGTGAAATTCTGTTTGGAAAGAAAGAGTTTGTATACAATAAGGAAGAAACCCGTAAAATCATCTAAATTTGCATTAAGAATGACTAGGACTTGTACCCTACTCCCATGTCCAGACCACCACAATAACTGCTGTTTTATGTACCTGTCTGTTGCAGACTAGGCACTATATGAATCTTGCTGCCAATAGTCACATGTTTATATATTGGTATCTTCCATCATATAGAGAGTAAATGTGGGATTTCAGAAAATATACATTACCCAGAGTCACAGAGCTAATAAGTAAATAATGAAGCCAGCTTTCAGATCCAGTTAGCTAAACCCAAAGCCCAAGCTCTTTCCACACCCATGCTGCCTCCTTATGGAGCCCATAAGAAAGTGGCAGTGCTGATTCTTAGTTTGTGGTCTGAATAATATTTGGTTTCTTTCCATTATTTGACATTTCACATTTCCACATGGTTCTCTAAACCTGACACCTGTGTTTACTTCTTAGTCTCCCTGACATTCTGGCTGATTCTTGGAGCCTGGGAATTCCCTGGGTCCCAGGATGCTTGACTTTGCCTCATAAAGGATTGGCACATAGTTGTGTGCATCTACTTGTTATTGTGTAGTTGAGCCTGGACAGGAAGGCAATTCACTGCTCTTGCCTAGAGGCTTTCATCTCTGGCTTAGAGACATCAATCCATTTGTGACTTTGCTGTCCAGAGTGGCTTAGCTAGATATTTTCTTTCCCCTGTGATGTTTACTGTTCTTTCGTGGGATTTCAGGTTTCCATGATGGCGGAAGGCTTGTAAAATGAAGGGGTGGGGAAGGGTTACCATGGCAGGAGCCTGGGCCAGGCCTGGTTGAGCCAGCAGCACAGACAGCTTTTATAATGGTGTGTAGGGCTGGGAGGCTTATAAAGGCGATGCAGGCAGATAGGGGGATAAATCATGTAAGCAGTGGGCAGGGTGGTGAAGTCGAGGTTAGGAATTAACTTTGTGTTGGATGGAGCCCAGGTTGTGGGGTGGGAAGAGAGGCCTCTCCTCCTTTCCTCTCCTCTCAGCTCTGTTCTTTGCCTCTTCTTTCTTTTGGCCCCACTCACTTCAGGCTGTGACATGTTTGCCCTAGCCCTTCCTCTCCCTTCTCCAAGTTGCCTGAACAAAATCAACAAGGCAGAGTGTCCCTCAGAGCAAGGGGGAAGAAAGTATTCTAAGCCTCCTAATCAAACTTCATTGATTTTGCAAATTTGATTCAAACCAGCTGATTTCTTCCCTCTTATACAATATAAAAGGATGCCTACCAATTCCTTTCTGTGTATTTTTATATATTAGGGCCTTTCTATAGGCACTTGAATTCTTTGGAGTCCTAAGGAAAATAGAAAATGCCTTTCCAGCCATTCTGGATTCATCTTGATGTGGTATCCCAGCCTGCCTGTGGGTATAGGCTTAACTTAGCTTCTTTTGAGATCTTGGGCAAATTCAGATCACTTCATTCAAGAATATTTGATGATAGAATATTTTCCTCATAAGGTCTCTGTGTGTCATGTATGAAAATTAATAGGGAGCTGATAGAAATGCAGAGAGGCCGTGTGAGTTGTCAGGGCAGATTTGTGTCTAAAATGATGTGAAGTTTAAATTTTCCTTGAACACTTGTGTATATGTATATAGTGGCTGGTGCTAAGGCTGGGACTGTGTTTTTAAGACTCCAATCATGGTGGTGTCTGTTGTGATCTTTATTTCTCTGTGCTTCCCTCTCCGTAATGCTTTACACATGGTGACTGATCAATACATGTTTTTGACTATCTGCTCTGGCCCTTGACTTGCAAGATCAGCCAGCCCCAAGCTCTCTTCTGCTCCTCCCTTCTCCTCCACCATCTCTCACCATAAATTGTCCCTCTAATCATCATAGCTTTCAAGTGGATGGCTCAGCCCCAAAGAAGATTGACTGCATTTCTTCCCCTCTAGATCTGTCAGAGCACTGCCACTTTTCTTTCTAATTAGGCCCTAATTGAAAACTGGTTGCATTTGGACTTCTTCTTTTTCACTTTTTAGTTCCAGTGGTGGAAAAACATTAAGTTGAGGTTTGGGGTTTTTCCTCCCCACACCCCAACTCCATTTCTCTTCTTCTTCTTCTTTTTTAAATATGGTGGGATACTTTTGGAAAAGTTGTCCCCAGCCTTTTGGAGCCCCACTCACAAACCCCAGTCTTCTCCTAGAAGACCAGGTCTTTTCAAGTGGTTTGCATTGAACACGTCGGAGGCCCCCAATGCCTGTGACAGTTTCTGTTAATTATAGAGGCTCTTTCCCCTCTCACATTAGTCAAAGGAGTTTTGTATGTTTTAACAGCGTTTTCCCTTGGCCTGAATAAGACTCTATTCAGACTCTTTCCTAGGGCTGGTGAGTCGGCAACACTCATTGGTTCCCAGTAGCAGTATTTCCTTATTTGCTTCTCTAGGGGCTTCAAAGACTATAGTAGAGGGGTGCTTCCTGATATGCTTGAAATCTAGTTGTGGATTATAAACATAGTTCTTATGCAGTCAGAAACTTCTGCTATGTTTGGGTCTTCAGACAGAAAATAGATGGATGCTTGTGTGTAGACATATCCACTGTATGCCTCTTTTTGTCATTCTATCTCTTTTCCAGTTTCCATGTAAGAATATTCTTGTCCTTCTTGCTGGGCCACATCTGTGAATTTTCCTGGGACCCTGAATTGCATGTCTATTCTCATACCTGTGTAAGCTCTATATCTTATTGACCTATGGAATACTTATATTGCTGTTATCTTCAGTGTTAAAAGACCTACTGAGAAGTCCCCAGGAATGACCTTTTGCTTGCTTAGAACAAGTCATTCTAAATAGGAATCAGCCCCAGTTTCACATAGAAACTTCTCAGAGAGACGAGTCTACTAAGCTTGGCCAGAAGGAAGCAGGAGATCACTGAAAACAAACAGTATTCAACTGAAAATCCTATGTGGGGTAGCAACTTGAAATATATTGTGAACTTAAGTGGCCTGTATTTAATCTGGAAGGATTTCAAGGAGGGTCTTACCAATGGAGATGTGGGTAGAGTCACGAAGTCCCTTGTAAAGCCATAGGCATGGCATACGCATCTGCTGGATGATACTCACTTATCTCATTGTGAGCTTTTTTGTTGTTCTTTTCACAGATTTACCTAGTTTTTCCAAAGCCCCAGATTTCTCCTTCAGAATGTTTTGCTTTGTATGATGTTTGTTTTAAATTCCTGTCCCTTTCCTCTAGCCTAGCACACCCCTGCCAGAGGCATGGACACTTTGGGGATGAAAATATCATGGGAGGAAGGTCTTGAAGAGTAGTAGACAAAGTTCTGTCTAGTGTTTCCCTTGGGAGTGATGGCACTAAAAACAAGAAAGATGGACTTTGTGTGTGTATGTGTGTATGTGTGTGTTTGTGTTTAAATGCGTGGCATTTATGATTGTGGGGACTTTTATTTCTGTTTTTCAAAAAATATGAAAATAATTTGCATTCTGGCTATAACATAATAGGTTTGACAAGAAATCTTAGTTTTATATAGGAGGGTCAGCTAGCTCCACTTCTCCTTGGTTTATAGAAGAGAGAATTCTGGGAGAGGAGGCATTTGCCTGTGAGAAGGATGGGAGTGGATTGAGGAAAGGACTCTTCTATCACAGAGGGACGGAACCTTGAGCTTAGTACTTTTCTGGAGCCCATGAAGGGCAAAGCCTTAGAAAGAGGGTTTTAGAAATTGCTAATAATTGTATATTTTTTGCCCTTTTTTTGAGACAGGGTCTCCCTGTAGCCCCAGCTGTCCACTATGTAGACCAGGCTGGCCTTGAACTCACAGAGATCCGCCTGCCTCGGCCTCTTGAGTGCTGGGATTAAAGGTGTGCACCACCATGCCCAGCTAATGATTGTATTTTTAATACAAGTTCTTAGATCAGTATCCAAGGAAGCCTCTTCTTCACCTGGAACATAATTAACCCATTTTCCTCCCCCACCCCATCCCTGTTCATCTCTCCCTCCCCAATTTGTTTCCTGTCTATGCTTCAGCACGTATTTGGTGCAGCAAATGCAAAACATCTTCCTGTCTTGTGACCATAGAGACTGCAGCGTTAGGAATTCTTCCTGAACTGCTGACATGGCTCTGCTGTACATTGTTTATGTTTTATGACACACGTTCAACAATATAAACTGTAATATATTAAGGTAAAACATTGAATGAGCAAAACAGAGTCAAAAGATCCTAGTGGCTTATGTTTGCTTAGCACTAAGGAGGTGAAAGACTTTAATTTAGTCACAACCTTCTTCATATGCAGAAGTGATAGCTGCTTGCTACTCCATGGTTTTAACACGTACAATGTGAACAGAGTATAGGCACAGGAACATTCTGTAAAACTGGGCAGCTAATTTTAGCCAAAAAAACTTTCCATGTATTTTTATTTGAAATGCTTTCTGATTTTTTGATTCTTTGTAGCACAATGGATACATTAGTCAGCTTTCCACTGCTGAGACAAAAATACTTTAGAAAATCAACTTCAAGGAGAAAAAGTTTATTTTGGATCAGGGTTTCATTGGTTTCAGTCCATGCTTAGGGGCCATATTTCTGGGCCGTAGTAAGGCAGAACATCAAAGATCCTTACCTCCTCAGGGCTGAGAAACAGAAAAGGTAAAATGGGCCATATTTCTGGGATGTAGTAAGGCAGAATATCAAAGATCCTTACCTCCTCAGGGCTGAGAAACAGAAAAAGTAAAATGGGTGGAACCTGGTGACAAGATATGACCTCAAAAGCATGCCTCCAAAGACCCATTCCCTTAAACTAGGCCCTACTTCCTAAGTTTCTATCACCTCTTAATACCACCATCAAGTTGTGAATCTGTTGATAACATCAGAGCTTCAAGGTCCAATTACTTTCTCCCAGACTGCCCCTGTGAACGTTGATGCAATTAAGGACCTTTTAACTTATGGGGGCATTTCAGGTTCAAACTACACAATGGGGCTAGGAGAAGTATGTGTTGTGCTTTGCAACATGGAGATGGATCCAGACATTTTATGCATCATTAATGTCTTGAGCATAAAGAGCACATAAAAGAAGGTAAAGGCAGCAGAGGTTTGGAACATAATTAAGTTTCCCAGCATCTGTGATATTTGTTCCTGAAAAACCTTGAATTGCCTGAGTTCAGTTTCAGGGATGTCAGATTGATGACATCTCTTCCTTTCTCTTCATGTCTGGCTCAAGTCTGGCTTGAGGGTGAGAAGACTGTCTTGTCTGTTTCATTAGGTTAGCTTCTGTGTTATCCTGTTGCAAGGAGAGCACCAAGGTGTGACCTTTAGGAGACTTTTTAACAGTTCAGGGCAAGTTCAAGCTCTCCCTTCTAGCCTGTGACTTTGTCCAAGGGAGATTTTAGTTTGTTGGCAAGTTTGGACTATGAAGACACACAGCTATGACAGAACTAATAAAGTGATGTATGTCTGTGTGGTCTTTTGTGGTTGGCAAAATGCTTTCATTCATGTTGCTGTCTTTTGGTTCTGATCTTTGTGAATTAGGGAAATACTTTTGTATTAATATCACCATTTTATAGGTGAGGAGATTGGAGGTCCGTGAATTTCCCCAGGTTATATAGCCAGTAAGCAGTACAGCCAAGACTCAAACCAGGTCAGTGCAGATTGTTCTGTTAGGTTACTTCAGTTGGTCACCTGGTCTTCTACCTTATGACTCTTGGTTTGACCGAGGGCTGGAGTTCAAAAGGATAAACTCATCAGAGTTCTCTCCATCCACTTCAGTGTATTCTGCTTCCCGTTCTTCTTAGCATTCTTTCCTGTTGGATGCTTCTTTTCTTCTCTGTTCCTATTTCTCTGACCCCTGTTTTCAGATACTGCCTTATTTGCTTTCCTAGAAATTCCTCTCATAAGGCTTTTGGGAACTTTGACCTACCAATAGTAAGTACATTTTAGAGAGTATTTAAAATGTATTCTGCCCCTCTCATTCATCTCCCACTCCCCAAAGTGTGGCCTCACCCCATCCTGCCATCATGCTGGCCAAACGTGTGGGGCAGCTGTGGTCAATCCCATTTATAAAGCTGGTAAATATGGGACCGGTTTCTGTCCCCTCCAAAGGTCAATATTTGTGCAGAGTTTAATTTTAACTTAACAAGCAGTTGTTTTCTGCAGCTGCCCTGGTGTGTTGTGTTGTATGTGCTTTCCTTTCCCCTTCTTTCCCACTGACTGCACACGTCTGTGTGTGCGTGCATGCATGCATGTCTCTCTCTTCTCTCTCTCTCTCTCTTTCTCTCTCTCTCTCATCTCTCTCGTTGTGTGTGTCTAGGTTCATGCTACAGACTTAGTTCTGGTCTTCAGAGCCTGCAGCCCCTGTCTCCCAGAGGACATTTGAAGCTGAAGGGATCTAGACAAAGGACAGTGGACCTATACTTTTTCTAAGAGTCAGGGGACAGAGGACACTGTTTAGTTTTCTGTGATCCTAATGTCATCCCCACATCTTTTCCTTGAAGGAGAGTTTCTAAAATGTGACACTTTAGAAAACTGACTACCTTCTTCAAAAGCTGTGTTATCCCCCCATTTTGCTTTCTAAGAAATGCTAACTCTTCATCCCGGAAACCTGAACTTTAATTTTGAGAACTGCTTCTGAAGTAAGATAAGAAGAATGGGTAAGGTGACTTGTCTCCCATCTCTGAATAGTCTCTGATTTGATCCATAGAGGACCATTGGACTGAGTAACAAGAATAGATTTCCATTCCACCTCGAGGTCTAAAATCCTTTTAATGCCACATGTTGTGGGACACCTCTTTAATCTTAGTATTCAGGAGGCAGAGACAGATGGATCTCTGTGAGTTCAAGGCCAGCCTTGTCTACATAGCAAATTCTAGGGCTATGTAGTGTGACCCTGTTTAAAAAATCAATTAAAAAAAGATTCTTCTCTCCTTTCTAGTTTTAGTTAAGGGATATGATTTCTGTTCCTTACAAACATTTTGTTTGGATGGATGAGATTTTGTTTAAGAGAGCTTTGAGCTGTTTAAATAAAGAGAAATACTTTAATATTAAGTTCACCTTACCTACCCATGTGCCCTTCCACCAAGATATTTAAATCTTTTCTGCTAGTTGGCTTGCTCATGGTTTGGATGATTTAGTCCAACAGGCAGTCAGCCCAGACTACTCAGAGCCTTAGGATCCAAGACAGAGGAGGAGCTTTGTGATGGCCAATGGCATATGGGCTCATTTCAGCAGCTAACTCCTTATACTACTGTGTCTTATACAAGACATGCCCCACGTTCAGACCTCTCATTTGCTCTGACCTCTGCTTAGAATTGTTTCCTCAGATATATGCATGGCTCATTTTTTCTCATTCTTTTTCAGATTATACTTTAGCTAGTTTATTTTGTATGCATGTGTGTCATGGGGAGGGTAGTGCATAATACTACAAGTATTATGTGCATGTGAAGGTTAGAGGAAAACTTGTGGGAATCAGTTCCCTCCTTCTACCATGTAGATCCTGGGGAGTGAACTCAGGTTGTCAGGCTTGGTGACAGGTGCCTTTACCTTCTGAGCCATCTTACCAGCACCTCTTTCTTTTTCTTTAGGTCTTTTCTCAAATGCTGTCTTCTAGATGAAGATCTTCTGATCACCATATCTACAGTTTCAGCCCCACTTTCATTTCTACTCCAACTAGCATTATTTGTTTCTGTTTGTTTGAGACCATGTTTCTTTAAGTAGCCCAGGCTAGCCTTGAACCTGCAGTTTTCCAGTCCCATCTTGTTCGGAATGCATTATATACATGCACCATCATGCCTGCCCCTTACCCCCAGTTCTTTTCCATCTCTTTCCTTATACTATTTTTTGCCTTTGCATTTATCATGGCCCATATTCTGCAGATGCTGTTTTATCAGTGTGTTGTTTTTCTTCCCTTAGTAGACTTAGATTCCCAATGAGAGCAGGGATTTTGGTCTGTATATTCATGCCTGTCCCCCAGTGCCCCTAGAACAATGCCTGGCACGCAAGGCTCTCCAATGTATTTGTTGAATACATGGAAGGAAGGAAGGTAGGGAAGAAGTAAGCTCCCTAAACTCGTGATTCTTTCTAGAGGTACATATCCCACAGGGGAAGTAGTCAGAATGATTTGGAAGCCTTTCTGAACTACTCATACTTTTATCAAAATAATTCCCCCTTGATCCAAGATAGTTAAGAATCATCACATAATAATCTATTGTTACTGGTGGAAATCTGTGCCGGGTGTGTACTGTGTGGAAAGAAAGTTGAGAACTGCTATCCTAGAGTTTGACAGGATCTGTTTCTTCCTGGCCTTTGACTCGTAGGCAGTCTTCCTGCTAGAAAGAAATTTGGGTTTTTCCTCCTCTTTCCTATCTTTCCCTACCATATGTATATGGGGATATATATATATATATAGTCATGGCTCCTTGCCCCTTCTCTTTCCTTTCTTTGCATCCAGACACATAGAGGCTGTCTACATTGTGAGTGGCTGTAACTGGGACACAGAGAGCCCTTGATGGCTGCAAGTGCTTCTTGTGACATCAGCTCTGTGGCTTTAGGAGGAAAGCTGTGGCTCTGGGTCCCTAAGGGAGGGGCCTGTTTTTCTCTTCTTGATCGTTCACATTGGTGCCTGTCTGACTTATAAACTTTAATGGCCAGTTTTAAAGGTTACTGCCATGGGGCACCTTTGTTGCCAGTTTTAGTTTTTTAATTTGGAAACTTTTTTCCCCTTGTGGTCTTGGGAGGAAAGATTTGGGACCATTTGGGGCTGGGAATTGGTATTTGTGGGTGATGATGAGATAGCGCAGCAGCATTCTTGTTCAGGCTTCAGAATAACTAGAATCCCTGGCATATAAGCCAGTGGCCCAAAGGAACCCCAAAACAAGAAGATGGGGTTAGGATGTGTAGTCTTGAGCCACATAGGTCAGGGGCATAAAAGGTTGGAGCTTGTTGCACTGATTGGGAGGGATGGTGACTAACCCCTAGTTTGGGCACCAAAACATAGGGAAAGGAAGGGAATTTCTTAGTATTACTCTATTTTTAATTGGTCTCTAGTTCCAGTCCTTTGTTCTGAATAAGAGCATCATTGACAACTGTCAAGTTTTATTGGGTTGGATGGGACCAAGGGTTCAGATGTAGACTTCATGGTAGAGAATGTGTTCCATTGGTGGCTTCCTAGTACAACTCAGGCGCAGATCTAAGAAAACCTTAGCCAGTCTTTGGGACAGGCATTTTGCCCTTTACTCTTATGCTTTATAAAAAATACCTTTTCTCCAATCAAGGTAACTTTATATAGCCTCATATGCCAAAAATCATCATTGCCCATTTTAGTAATCTGTATCTCTGGGAAAGGGATATGATTACAGAATAATACTTAGGGCAGTAGACTCCTGGAATCAGAGAGGATTATGTACAGTATTCTCACAATATTCATACTCAGGGTCCCTATCTGAAACTAAAGATGTTGAGTTTAAAATGTACTCTAGGTTCTAGAAAAGAATTTTGGTAAGTTTAATTCTGAGCATGCCTCCTCTTTGTGTACTTTCCTTGTTGTGGATGAACTGGAGCAGCAATACAAATAAATAGATGGGTAATCTAACAGACCCAAGATGATACAGATTCATGGATGTTTCATTAGTCAAACTGTCAGCTGGCGTCCTTGCTAGCCAAAACCTGTATCTCCCCTCGATAGTGCTGGAATGGGCTTGACTGAACTCAGTATTTAACTTTGGATGAACTTAGATAATTTAGAAGAAGGGTCTGCTATAAGGAGGGGATTGCACAGCTCTCTAACATATGCAGTATGAGGAGAAACCTTCTAGACAGTTTTGATACCTTCCACAAGGCATATAACACCAGGTATTGGATTCAGATCTCACTCCTGCCTGTTCTCCTAGGCTGGACAAAGCTGGATTTGCTTCTTGTTCCTTGTTTTGCAGGGCGGGGGAGGAGGTGTGGAGTTGGCTCAGGGTTGGGCCACAATTAGTGACCTGGAAGCTGGGCTGGGCACCCAGAGGCTATAAATAGCAACCATGGAGCAGTCGCTGAGCGGACTGGAAGCCCAGCCAGACTAGCCGCGTTTCAAGTGGTCTGGGTGGGATTTTTTTCCCTCTGTTAACCATTTGTACATCTGGTTTCCTTCATGTTAGTAGGAGCAAAAGAAGAGGGTGGAGCTGTGAGCAGAACCAGTTCCTATGTAGAGTGACTTCTGTTAGCTTTGCTATATGTGTAATGTGATGCTTCTAGGGCTCATAGGACCAGTAAGTCATCTGGGAGTGAGGATGGTGTCCCTCAGAAGGAAAACAGGTCCCAGAGCTGGGCATATAGGTGAAGAATACAGATGTCTGCATAGCCCCTGTTTAAAGTGTGGTGGGTATTCCTGCAGGGCAGGAACCATTAAGGTTATTTGGGAGTAGAATGGGCTTCTTATTTCTCACTGCTCTATGAATTGCCCCTTCTGTCTCAGCCAAGTCTATCTTCTGATCTTCTTCCTTACAGACATAGCTATTTCTTTTATCTTCTCATCATCTGCCTTGGATTTGAAGTTAGGCTACTTTGCTCTGAATTTCAGTTCTTCCATTTTTTTGTTGTGTCACTTGGCCATATTATTTACACTCCCTGATTTCTGTTTATCTGTTGAACAAGCAGTTTTGATAGCATACATCCTAACTGATTTCAGCCAATTGATTTTTATTTTTTCCTCTTTAGGAAACTTATCTGTGTCAGGAAACAGCCCCCTCAGTTTTACCTTTCCCATATTCACAGCAGTTACATAGTTTATTTATTCTGTATTCTCTTGCAGGTATCATAAGCCTTTGTTGCAGTTATTTTCTTGCTGTCTTCACATACTTGTATTTTAATCTCTCAAGCAGAACACCATGTCATCATGTCTCAACCACTCACAGCACTCACTGTCAATGCCATGGTAACCACTGAAGCCACCTCAAACCTACCAAATAGCAGGCAGGCAGATTTGAATGGAACGAGAACTAGAAAGAAATGAACCTGTGTTCAGCAAACTCCAGTTGAGAAGTGGCGGAGGAAAATGGGAGGTAGTGAATGAGAATGCACGTGGGAAATTTCATTTGTTTGACTAAACATAGGGGTCCAGTTGCACTGCTTTGATGATTCTTTCTCTCTGGTTTTTCTTCTCTCATCCTTTCTTGAAGGTATATTCACTGATTGGAGTAGTCAGAGTTGGTTTTGGATACTGCTTAATAACACTGGAAATGGGGCTATATATTACATAATGGGCAAGGGACTTCCTATTCCAAGTATAGCCCTTTTCATTAAGATTCAGTTCTTTTAGCCTTTTAGTTATCTGTTGTAGACCTCTTTTATGCCTAATGTCAAGAACATAACACTTGTTGTTTCCTGTGAAAAACTGTATTACATTGTTTTTTTCAGTCCAAGGAGAGCAGTGCCTCTCCTGGCTCTCTTCTGTCACAGGACTTTGATCTTCCTCCTTAGTTTCATTCTTTCTCTTGCTTTGAGCTTGTTGAACCAGGCTAAACAGTTCCTCCCCTCTTAGGTGTTTACACTCTCCTAGTGCTAGCAGAAGGTTATCATGTCTGGTTTCAGATGTCACTTAAGCCATCTTCCTAGCTTGAGCCCCTAATCACTCCTTTTTCATCTTCATCTAGCCTACATAAATTATGTTATTCCTATTATATTTTATCATATATTTGTGTATGTCTGATATGTGTGTATTTGTGTGTGTGTGTGTGTGTGTGTGTGTGTGTGCGCGTGCGTGCGCCTATATGCATTTGGGAGGCCTGAAGTTGATGCTGGTAATCATCCTTGATAGCTCGTCTACCTTATTCATTGAGGCAGGGTCTCAGTCAAACCCAAAGCTAATTGATATGGCTAGTCTCACTAACCACCTTACTCTGAGAATCTCTGTGTTTCTGCCTTTAGAGTTTAGAATCACAGTGGGCTGCCACACCCACGTGGCATTTACTTGGACCCTGGGGATCCAAACTATGGCCCTCACCCTTGAGCAGCAGGTGCTTTAACCACTGAACCATCTCCCCAACCCCAATTATGGTACTCTTGCCAGAAATCTTTCAAATTTACCTTGGCAGTTTTGGTGCCAGAGTGTTCAGCATTGGAGACAGGAACTAGGCAAGATCTCCTTAGAACCAATGGAAAGGGAAAAACCATGTCTGTATATTCAAGGTATAATGCCTGTCAGTCCCGGGATTTGAGAGACACCTTAGTTGTATTGGCATTGTCTTTCTTTCAGTTCATTCATGTAATGAGTACTTTTGAACATCTGATAAATGTTGATATCTTATTAGATACTGAGGACATTGTTATATTTTGTGAAACCTAGCAGACATTTAAGTATTTGCTATTATGTTGGAAGATGGGGGTTTATGCTGGGCATGATAGCAATCCTAGTACTTGGAAGACTGAAGCAAGAGGATCATACGTTTCAAGTTAACCTGGGCTACACAGGGAGACCCTGTCTGGGAAAAAAAGAGGAGCAGAAAAGAGGAAGAGGGGGAGGAGGAAATGAAGACAACAGGAATAACTAAATTAGAATCTTGCTCTCAATGAGCTTATAACTCTGCATAAAAGTCAGAGAAATACATATTATAGTTCAATATAGAATGAGTTAGGCCTGGTGATACAGACCTGTAACTCCAGCTACTCAGAAGGCCAGGGCAGGGAAATCATGAGTTCAAGGCCTGCTTAGGCTATAGAATGAGTTCAAGACCAACTTGTGTAGAGTAACTTGATGAGATACCATCTGAAGCAACAATAATAATAATAATAATAGAAAATAGATAAGGAATGGCCAGGTACATACTATAGGGAAAAGATAAAGAAGTTTAACTCTGTCTTTTTGAGGGAGGCAGGGTTGTGGGCAGCAGGAAGAGATGTGGGAAGACTTTGAGGAAGTGAGGAATTTGAGCTGGACTCTGAAGTATAGGGTCTCAATTAGGGGGAAAGCTGTATTAGACACAGCATTCATCCTTATCTCAAGAAATATTTTTGAGGGAAGAGGAAAGGGGCATATGAAGTGGAAACACACTTTCCTTCTGTAAGTAAATATTTCTAAGTGCTTCCTGTGAATCAGTCAGTGTTCTGGAAGTAGTGATACAGCAATGACCAAGGTAAAGTCCTTGCTCTCATTTAGCTAGCAGTCAGAATGAACATAGCATTCTCCTCTCTTCCCCGTGCTGTTGTTTACCATCTTGTAACAGTACTAAATTCTTTGAATAACAAAAATGTTTCTTTTGTCTGGGCATTTCATTTCCTTACTTGGTACCATCGAAGTCTGGCTAGATGTTTCTTCTTAGCCAACCCTTTGACAGGTCAGTAACTGAGGCCAGATTCTGTGCAACCCTTAGACAACAGTGACAATTGGCACTTTTGATGAACTCCTCATATTTTTGGAAGATGATGAGGGGGCTCATATTTTAGTATTTTTATTTTATAACATACCTTATAATTCTTTGAAAATTGTTATTCTGTATAAAAACAAATAGTAAATATTAATGTAGAAAATGTGATTAGCCATAATATCTCTTTCTCAATTGAACAGTGATCTTCACTCAGCTATGATCATATTAGCTGTAGCTGAAGCTTCTCTGTCTCCCTCAGTCATGTACTAACTCATAGGATCTATATTCTGCTCTAGCTGATGTGTGTTTCTGTTTTACCCATGGTCTCTTCATGGCTTTAGGCCATTTTAATTTGGTCAAGTTAAGCCTTTCTTCCCAAGTCTGCAATTGCCTTTGCCTCAATTCTAAGAGAGGCTGACAGTAGGAATGAATCCAAAATTCCATTCATTTTATACTCACCACATCTGGGTTTCTTTTAGCATCATTTTCTCCCTTGAGAACATTTTCAAGGTTTTCCTAATTTTCTAGTGCTTTTGGGAGGTGTGGCTTTGGAAGATTGTGCAGAAGTTTCCAGAACTGATTATCTAGTCTTGAGTCTATTTCTGTATATTTCCTCTTCTCTGCCACCTTTTCTCTAATGATACAAATCATTTTCCTGTCTGGTCATCATTCACCGGATAGGTGTGTTACTCATGAGACCTGAGCCTCTGTTTGCTGTTTCTCTGAAGAGCAGTCTTGTTAGGTCTTACACACATATAAGAGACATCCAGGCCAGAGAAAGCAGTGATGAATGCTTTCATGTCTCCTGATTCCACCTCAGCAGCTACCCCATTTTTTTTAAGTTCTGGACTTCTGTAGCTAGACCTTTGCAGATCTCAATACCATTCTCAACCACCAGGGGACACACTCTTTCTTTTAACTCTATGGGCAGCCTGCCGGCAAAAATCTTCCTTTTCCTGTAGTCAGTCTGTATCTGGTCCTGGGGCCACCGTGCTTAGCTCTACAGATTGTATACTATACAACTCCTGTGAGTTTTGTTCACACAAACAAGATGGGCTTGGAGTGATGTAATACAGTGGTTGCTAGCTTAACCAAGGCAATGCCAGTATTTTTATTTTTTATTTATTAGTTTTCATGTATGAGGATATTGCCTGCACATTTGAATGCACCTGTGTTGTGCAGTACCTGTGGAAGTCAGAAGAGGGTATCACATCCTCTGGAGTTACAGATGGTTGTTAGATGCCTTGTGGGTGTTGGTAACCAAACCACAGTCCTCTGCAAGCACAGCCAGTGCTCTTAACTACCAAGCCATCTCTCCAGCCTCTATTTTTTTTTTCTAATCTTAGGCAAAACAGAACCCCAAATACCAAAAACCATAACCAAAATAAGTTTGGATAGTAATAAATTCTTTTCAGTACTATCATCACATCATTTTTACAGATAGTGTAAATTATATTAAGCAAACACCTTACACATATGTGCTATAAAGTCAGGCCCTGGGTTTGAAATCTGACTGTATCATTTACTGGTTATTCTACTTGGGGTAAGCTGGTTACTTAATCTATCTAAATGGGGCCTTCAGAGTCAAATGGTCTGGGTTAAAATCCTGACTCTACTCAGTAACTACTTATGTGACTTTGAAAAAATTTCCTTAACCTATATGGTTTCAGTTTTTTTTATGTGCAAAATGAGACCAATATTCTCTAGAATTGTGAAAACTCAACAAGATAAGCATTCAGAAGTAACAGCTTTGCGTGTGATAGGCCATTCTCTTTCCCTTTAGCAGTGTATTTAATAAAAATGTTCAGTGTTTTATGCATAACATGAATTTGAAAGTTGTTTTCAGTATTCTTAAACTGACACATTTATGAAAACAGAAGTTCATATTAAAGCAAGAGTGAGATTAGCAAACATTAAGATTGCTATAGTTTTATTGAGAGAATGGGGAATTGGATACTCTACACAATTTTGGTAGGAAAGTAAATTGGTACTTTTTTTGAGTTTTTTTTTTTTTTTTTGGCAGTATTAGATATATTCAACCTGGCAGGTGGGAACACAAGCTGTAGAGTTTTTAGTGCAAAGACATCTGTATAAGCATTTTCAAATCAGCATTGTTGAGGCTAGAGAGAGGACTCAGTCAGTAAAGTGCTTTCCATTTGCAAGCATGAGGATTTGAGTTCAATCCCCATCACCCATATAAAATCCAGGTACATCTGTAATTCCAGTGGTGGAGACATAGAAACAGGAGAAACCTGAGGCTTTCTGGCCAGCCAGTCTCACCAAATTGGTGAGTTCCAAGTTCAGTAAGAGACTGTGTCTCAAAAAGTAAGATGGAGAGCAATTGAGGAAGACATTTAATGTTGACCTATGTACACACAGGTACACACAGGTACACACACGTACACACATGTACACACATACATAGAGTATTGTTTATAATAGAAAAATTAGAAATTTGGGAATGAGCCAGGCCTGGTGGAACATGCCTGTAATTCCAGCATTAAGGAGGCAGAAGCAGGAAGATCAGTGCCAACCTGGTCTACGTAGCGAGTTCCAGGCCAGCCAAGGGTACATAATAAGATCCTGTCTCAAAACAATAGCAACATCTACTACAAAGACAAAGGAAGAGGAAACTATGAATAAATTATGGTTTATCCAAACTGTAGAATATAGTGAAACTATTAAGAAAAATAAGATAGGGAACCAGGCATATGGTGCATGCCTTTAATCCCAACACTTGGAAGGCGGATCTCTTTGAGATATAGGAAAACCTGGTCTGCATAGCAAGTTTCAGGTCAACTGGAGCTAGAGGGAGACCCTATTTCACACACACAAAATAAGGTATACCTCTATATGCCTTTAAAAGATGGTTATGATGTATTGTTAAACAGAAAATCAACAAGTATAAGAATATGCATAATGTGAAACAAGGCCTGAGGGTATATACCTGTAATCCTAGTACTCGGGAGGTTGAGGCAAAAGAATCACCTCAAGTTAAAGGGTAGCCTAGACTACATAATAAGATCCTGTGTCTAAAGAAAACCAGAAAATACAAGAATATGCACAATGTCATCCCAGTTAGGGATTATTACCTGTGGTTTTTAAGTTTTTGTTTGTTTTTTGAATATTTCCTTTATTATTTTTATTTTATGTCTATGAGTGTATCATCTGCATGGATGTAAGTGTGCCCATGTCCTGCAATGCCCAGAGAGGTCAGAAAAGGGCATTGGTTCCCCTGTACCTGGAATTAGGGATGATTGTTAGTGTCTTTGTGGGTGCTGGGAATCAAACCCAGGTCTTCTAGAAGAGGAGCCAATGCTGAGCCACCTCTCCAGCCCCAATTTAAACTTTTTTTTTGTTTATTTGTTTTATGTATATGTGTGTATGCCTGAGTGTATGTATGTACCTCACTTGCATGCAGGCTCCCACAGAGACCAGAAGAGGACATTTAAATCCCCTAAACTGGAGTTAGAGGTAGTTGTGGGCCACCATGTGGGTGCTAGAAACCAAACCCAGGCTCCCTGTAAGAGCAGCCAATGCTCTTAACTGCTGAGCCATCTCTCCAGCCCTGTTCTTTGTCGATGTTATCCATGATATATTTTATATCTGGGAATTTTAATCCCAATACACTCCTCTCCTCTCCCTCTCACTCCTACTGAACCCTCTCTTTCCAGCAAGTCTCCCTATTATTTTCATGCCTTTTGTTTGTTTATTTGTGACATTGTGTTTTGTGACCCATTGTGTTTAGTTAGGATTGCTTGCATGGGCATGGATGGGGCATTGTTTACTAGAGAATCTTAAGGTTAACTAGGCCCCTGAAGAAAAGGACTCCTCCTTGGAGTTATTAACTGTTAATAAGTAAGTCCTTGGGTAGGGATGGAGCCTCATGATCCCCTTCCCTATTCATGGTGAAATATTGATGGGCTGCTTCTTATATAGATCTTGTGCAGGTAATTAACCGTAGCTGTTGTGAGTTTATGCGTGCAATGATCATGACCAGAAGATAGGGGTTCACACCACTCCTCCCATGCTTCAGCTCTTACATTCTTTCTGCCCCCCTTCTGTGATGCTCCCTGAGCCTCAGAGGATCCCTGTGCTTGTTTGTTTATACACTATAGAAAAAGCCCAGGAGGTTGCACATCAAGTTATTCATGAGGATTTCTTCTGAAGAGTGGACTGAAGAATGGGTGAGAGTAACAAGAGATTATTTACTTGTTTTTATAAGCTTCTATAGTGCTTAAATTTTAATCTGACTTTTTGTAATTTTTCTCTAAAGTGTTCACAAAAGAAGAAACACAAATGGCTGATGTTGTCTAGCACTAATTCTTCACAGAGTTCCCTGCCATTTTGTAGCTCTGTTAGTTTAACACCCTGAGTTCACTAGCTCCTTTCCTTACCCTTGTCAGACCTGGTAGAATTCTCTATCCCTCAGGGAATCTGCATTCTGATTCTCTTCCAAAGTAAATGCCCTCCATCAGAACTTTCTGGATTCTTTGTCTTATCCCATTCTTCTCTGTCCTTTCTCTTGGCTCAGACCAGTTTTGGTCCTTTCATGAAAAAGGCACTTTTCTAACCGACATTAGGCCTATTTGTACTAACCTCACATAAGCCTTCTCTCTCTCTCTCTCTCTCTCTCTCTCTCTCTCTCTCTCTCTCTCTTTCTCTCTTTCTCGCTTTCTCTTTCTCTTTTTCCCTCTCTTTCATCTTTTTGAGGCAGGGTCTCTCTGTAGACCCAGCTGACCTGGAACTCAATATGTAGACCAGGCTGGACTTCAACTCACAGAGATCCATCTGCCTGCCCCTGCCTCCCAAGCGCTGGAATTAAAGGCGTGTGCTACTATGCCCTACAAGCCTTACCCTCCTTAAAGGGGTACACACACACACACACACACACACACACACACAAATAATCAAATTTAATTAATATTTTTAATAACAAAGTCTTCTCTTATTTTAAAGATCTGCCTATCCCCTTTCTTGGTGGGGGGGCAACTACTAGATCTCACTGTTCACTCTAAGGAACACATCTTGTACTTCCTCATTCTGTCCTCTTTTTCCACTCTTCTACAGTTTCCTAGTTCTTACTGGGCCTTCTGGAATTAATAGTTCATGTCAGAAGTGGTTTTTTTTAGCTTCAGTGTCTTCTCTGAGCATTACTTTCTCCTTCCTCCTCAGAAGCATAGCTTTGCTCTGAGGCGGTCTGTTTTTTGCTGTTCTCTTACACAGTCACTATTTCTTCCTAGTCTTCCCCCAACTGACTACGGAGTTGGATCTGTGACCTCCTTGAGGCTACTTACTGCTTTCTGGCTATTTTCCTGTCTTCTTCTGAAGAAGTCCCAGCTTTGAATCTTCATCAGTTCATATCACCCAGCCTTTCTTGTTTCTGTAATGCACTGACTGAGTCACCACACGAAAACGTTAGCTCCCGACACACTGCTTCTTTCTTTTCTTTTTCTTTTTTTGTAATTTTGAGACAGGGTCTCCCTGTAGCCCCAGCTATCCTGGAACTTACCATGTAGACCAGGCTAGCCTTCAACTCACAGAGATCTGCCTGCCTCTGCCTCTCGAGTTCTGAGATTAAAGGTTTGTACCACAATGCCCAGCTTATACTGCTGCTTTCTTCAGGGCTTGATTCTTGTTCTGTATCCTTCATTGACTTCCCTGGATGTGCTCTAGAGCAGCGATTCTTCACAATGGGATATTTTGGCCCCAACAGAATATTTTACAATGTTTAAAAGCATTTTTAGTTGCCTTTACTTATGAAGTGCTCCTGGCACTGGTGTAGTGGGTGGAGTCCAGGGACACCGCTTACCATCATAGAGTCCATAAGCTCTCCACATGTCCATCCCTAAGGGTTAGAAGTGCTACCACTGACTGCTCTGGAGTCTACAGTAACGTTGTTATCACCAGTGTCACAATGCCTGTGTAATGTAAGACATTAGCTCTGTACATCCTACTGTTGGCCATTTCTTCTACCTGTTTTCCACTCTTCCTCTGCCTTGATTTAGCATTTCTTCAGTCTTGTGGGGAGTTCCAGTCTGTTGATGTTACCTTCTTTTTCATTGTCCTAACTCCTTTGAGGCCCTGCCTCTCTTCCTTACTTAGCTTCCACAGTCAATTATTATAATGCCTGTCTTGCACATACTCTTGATTCTGTTGCTTATCTCTGGTATAAGTTAAACTCCACATTTCTTCCTCCTTCATACCTGCATATGCAGCCAACCATTATCAGAACAAAACAAACAAAACATGCTAACTAGTTTTTTATTTAAATTCTTGACTGTGCCTACTGTAGCCTTGCTCCTGTTTTACAGCTATATGTTCCTAAGCCATCCACTCTCCCATCTTTCTAGATAACTGCTTCTCATCCCTCTCTCCCTCATCACTTTAGCCTTGCTTCCAATTTTGCTGGAGATGATAGTGAGAATCAGTCAGAAATTAACTTTTTCAGACTCAACTCCATATCTGCTTCTTGTTAACCCATGTACCTTTAGATGCTGCCTTTCTACTCATTTGCCTAGACAAATTAGCAGTTCCTTTGTCTAAAAGCTATCCCTATATTTGTGCATCAGGTTTCTGTCTACTTCTTCATCCTAACAAGGAAAACGCTCGATAATTCTCTTCTTCCTCACGTTTTATTTTCTGTAGTTTTATCATGCTAGCATATAAAGGTGCTAATGTAATGCTCTTTTTCCATCTTAAAAATCCTCCTCATGCCAAGCGTGATGCTTTACACTTGAAGTCACAGCACTTGAGAGGTAGATGCAGGAGGATCAGAAGTTCAAATCAAGCCTCGGTTACATAGCAAATTCAAGGCCAGCCTGGTCTACATAAAACCTTATCCTTTCCCCAAAGGAATATTTTTGATGCCTCACTTTGCCCACCAGTTACCTCCCTCCTTTTTTGTGCTCTTGTGTTATAAAAACCATGATTAGAACTGTCTATTTACACTGTGCCCCATTCCAGTTCTGTTAAGACTATTTCAGTAGACTTTTAGTTCCCTTTAGTCTGCTGAAATTGTTCCTGAAAAGGTCACTTTATCATTGAAAAATTCAGTAAATGCTTCCCACTTCTCCTCTTATTTTGTGTACAAGCAGCACTTCATGTAGTTGGTCACCCAGCCCTTCTTGACCCATTTCTTCAACCAGCTGTCAGAGCTGTAGCACTTTTCTGATTTCTGCTTTGTCAGTGACTTCTTTAAAACATTTAAAAATTACATCGATTGATTGATTGATTGTGTGTGTGTGTGTGTGTGTGTATGTCTGTGTACCACAGTGTGTGTGTGTGTGGAGGTCAGAGGACAATCTGCAGTAGTCAGGTCTTCCTTCTACCATGTAGATTCCAGGGATTGAACTCAGGTTATCAAGCTTTGGTAAATGCCTTTATCCACTGAACCATCTCATTGGCTCCCATCAGTGATTCTTTGCAACCTACTTTACTGATTTCTTCTTGTCTGTATACTTTGGGGCTTAGTCCTTGGCCATCCTATTCTCTGCCTACCTTTTTTCTCTTAGTGATCCATTTAGTCTCATAGTTTCAGAGACCATCTTTATGCTTTTATTTCTGTATCAGTTCTTTTTCCAAAACCCTAGACTGTGGATAATGGTTTAGGCATTTCCACTTGGAAGTCTGATAGTGCCAGTCTCACATATTTACATAGTCCTGCTCCCTAGCCCCTGACCTCCCAAGCCTGCTGTGACAATAACTTTCTCAGTTGATCCTTCATCCTTCTACTTGCTCAGTTTAAAAAAATCTTAGAGTCATGATTGACATGTCCTTCTCATCCATCCTACGTCTAGTCCACTGGGAAATTCTGCTGACTCTTCTTTCAGAAATAAGTATGGGTCTGTCTCTGCTTCTGCCACCTGGATCTGAGACACCCTTGTTTCTTGCTTAGGCTGCAGTGGCTTCCTTCCTGGACTCTACTTCCATTCCACAGTGGCCTCCTTCTGGACTCTGGGCTTTCATCCTTGCTTTCTTGCCATCTTTCCTAAAGTTCTGTGTCATTCATGCCTCTTCGTGTGTGTGTGTGTGTGTGTGTGTGTGTGTGTGTGTGTGTGTGTGTGCAGCTCTGTGTTCGTAGAGGCCAGAGCAGGATACCAAATGCTTTGCTCTGTCATTTCCTAACTTATTATCCTGAGGCAGGTTCTCTCATGGAACCTGGAGCTAGGCTGGTGGCCAGCAAGCCACAGGGATCCTTTGTCCCATGCAGTATTGGGGTTATAGGTGTCAGACTACTCCTATTTTTTAATATGGGTTTTGAGGATTTGAAGTCAGGTCCTATGCTTGCACAAGTGCTCTTACCTACTATGCCATCTCCCAAGTCCAGTTCATGCCACTACTTTGCTCCAAATCCTACAATGGGTCCTTTTCATTCCAGGTAACAGTGATCCTCACAATGTCTTATGAGGCTTTAAATATTGGATCCCCTGCCCCCCATAAATTCTCAGACCGATTCGCTTATGGTCTTTCCCTCATTTCATTCTAGTTGCATTGTCCATTTAATTATTCTTTGAGCACACTGGACACATTTCTGACTTGTACTAGCTTGCCCCTCTGCTTCTAACACTTGTAACCCCAGCTAGCAGTGGGCACCCCTACCTCTTTCTAAACTTTGCTCAACTCATCAAAACCTGCCCTTACTACCCTATTTAAAATTGTAACCTGCCCTTCCACTCCTACATTCTCAAGTACTTTATCTACTTTCCTCCCATAAAAAATGCTAATAGCTCCTAGCATACTATTTAATACTGATAGTCTTACACATTAAGCTGTAAGCTCCATTTTTTAAAAATGTTTTGTTCACTTTTGTCTCTGGGTAGCCAAGAACAGTTATCTAGAGCTTAGTAGGTCCACAGTAAGTATATGTTGAATGACTACTAATCTAGTTTTAGACATGAATACAGATCATTTATGAAAACTTGAGTCTTTCAAGTCATTTAATGTATCTGATACCAGTGTATATATACAGAATTTTCCCAGATTATTTCCCAGATCATTTCACCAACTCCCAAAGGTATTCTTCTCCTAGAGGACTGGCCTTTGAAAATGCTATCTACTTTATATAACAAAAAATTCAGAGTTAAAAGACATAAATAGGGCTTTTCCCTCACTGGAGAGCTGAAGACAAAATGGGTCTCCTACAGCTCTACTGGAGTCACCCACACAAATTTTCCCAGGGTTCTCACTTATGCTACATCTGCTCACACTGTCACAGTCTGATCTGAAAGTACAGGCTGAACACATGCCAGCAGTATGTCCATCAGTACTTAAAAGACATAGGCTTCATTAAGTTGGACTAAGAGACTTTTCTTGAATGGATTGTTCAAGGCTATCTATCCAGTGAAAGAGATCATGCTAGTCTTTGTACACATAAATAAAATAAATTCAAGTCCTTCAAAGAAAAGGACATAAATTGGGCTGGGATATAGCTCACACATTAGAGTGCTTGTCTAGCCTGCACATAGACCAGAAGGGTAGAGCATCCTGTAATCCCTAGCTCTCAAGAGGAAAGAAAATGGTGAGGAAGGACATATGTGGTGCAAGTAGGCCCTCTAACTTGCCTTCTTTTCCTGAATCACTTAGAAAGAAAGAAATCTTAAGCTTTATGTATCTTTTTTTCTCCAAGTGGCCATTTCTACATTTGGCTCCTTGACTTCTGGACTCTGGAGTCCAATTTTAGAAAGTTTCCAGGTGACTTCCAAGTGAAGCATAGTTCTGTATACCCAGGAGCCCCTTACTAAGTCTCTGCCATTCTCTCCCAGTCTACATTTTGGTTTATTGAATTCTTGTTCTTTGCCAGTTAAAAAAAAATGTATCTCTGTGTGTGTGTGTGTGTGTGTGTGTGTGTGTGTGTGTGTGTCTGTGTCTGTGTCTGTGTGAGTGTGCGCGCGTGTGTGGAAGTCAGAAGACACCTTGTAGGAGTTGGTTCTCTCCTTCCATTATGTGGATTCCAAGCATCAAACTCAGATCATCATGCTGTGGGCAAGTGCTTGTAGCTGTTGGGCATTCTTCCTGGCCCACATTGTCAGCTTTTGAAAGACCCTCTGCATAATCTCAGATGTGGCATTGCTTTTCTCAACTTTTTATCTAGTCTTCCATCCTCAGTTCTCCTGACTACATCATTGGAAATGGTTTTTCACTGTGTACCTTGAAGTCGTCTGCCCCTTAACTCTCTCTCATTTCTATGCTAAGGACTTTCTTGAGTCAGACCAGACATAGGCACAAGGAGTTGGCAGGAATTAAAAAGTTAGCTGTCTAGGGTTTAGATTGTAGGGGTAAGGCAGGTGTTAGTTGAACATTACCAGGGGTAAAACACTATGTGCTATGTCATTTAGAAGCACATGTCAAGAACAGGAGGTAAGAGGGGCTGGAGAGATGGCTCAACAATTAAGAGTACTAGCTGCTCTTGCAGAGGACCCAAGTTCAGTTTCCAGTTTCCACATGACAACTAATACCTGTCTATAACTCCAATTCCAGGGGATCAAACATCCTCTTCTAGCCGACACACACATACACACACACAAGGTACACTTTCATTGAAGCAAAACACTCCTACACATGAAAGTAAATAAAATAAAAAACAATTTTTTTAAAGAATAGGAGGTGAGATCTCAGCAGTCAGAACTACAGGTAAACAAATAACCAATTACATCCAACATGCACCGTTCCAAATGAGGCCTGGCATGTTATGCTAGAATCTTTCTCTTGCTTTCTCTCTCCCTTCCCCGCCCACCCCCTTCATTGCAGAACTGGGGACTGAACCTAAGGCATGCCCCTTATACATGCTAAGTAAGTGCTCTACCACTGAGCTACATCCTCAGTGCAAAAGCCCTTTTCTAAAGAAACAAAAGACTTGATTCTAAAAAAATTTTTGCAGCATTGAGGATGAACCTAGAACCTCACACATGCTGGGCACATGATCCACCACTGAACTACAGCCTCAACCCCTTGCAGAAGTTTCTATTTTGTTAGAATAGGCTTTTATTTCCATTCTCTTCCCTGTTATGTTCTTCCACACATCTTAGAGAATTAGACATAATGTAGATGGGAAGAAAGCTGATTTGGCCGTTTTCCTTTCCTTTCTTCCTTATTCACTGACCCACCTTCCTCTTCTGGGAATGACCAACACAGCTACTCATACCCCAGCAACAGCCTTTTCTGGATCCTTCCTTTGGTGCTCTTAACTCTGGCTAATGGCCTTTGGAGTGGAGTTGGGGGTGGTTAGTCCCTGAGGTAGAAATCATGGGGCATAAAATTCCTGTCCACTTTTCTCTTTCTATTTTGGTGAATTAGAGGGCTAAGGCCTTGACAGACAATGTTTTATTGACAGCAGGTGTTCTAGATGTCCTGTAACCAGAGCCAAGATCTGGTCCTTCTCTCAGCCCCTCACCTGAAGATGAACCCTGGGGTAGCTGTTATGTTGCTGAGGGTCAGCCTGGTGTCAGGCTGCTTGTTTTTGCCTCTGAGACTGAGGACAGGGCATTATCAAATCAGTGAGAATTCTATATCTACAAACTATAGCTTCCTCCAAGGAAGTGAAGAGTTTAGTGTTTAGGAAATGCTAAATTAAGTAACCAGGGTATTCTCTCCTCCTCATTAGAATCTATATCTAAAAGAGTGTGAGATGTATTATGCCAAATTACTGATTTGGGTGTTTTACTACTAGACTGTTGCAGGGATGCAGCTAGTCTAAAGAACCAGAAGTCTCAAGAAGTAGCTTTTAGCCCCCAACTTGATCACATCCATTTAGAATTTCCTCCCCATCTGGCCTGTCTTTGCTCCTCTGCAGATTGACACACATCTCTTTCTCCAGACTCTTCTCCCAGCACTCATGCTCTGCTCCCCTACAGTATCACCTTACTTTTGTTTGGAGTTGAATTCTGAATTGAAGAATAATGCTCTGTACAACAGCATATTGGTCAACAATGGGCCACATATATAATGGTAGTCCCATAATCAGTTTGTGTAAGCGTACTTTGATAGTCATACAACAATGAAATCGCTAACACACTTCTAAGAGTGTGCCTCATGATTAAGTAACACATACCTAAATATCATTTACTGTTAAATCTTTACTGTTCTCCCCATAGTCAGTCTTTTCCTGAGAGCTCTTCAATGCTTAGTTAGACCTATTTAATTTTCCCTAGGCTCTGGATTTAGGGATGAAGCACAATAGGAGTTGCAGCTGGAGACCTCAAAAGTCCTGTTTCTTTTTCCAAAGAAGTGGCTGCAGGACTATAGCATCTGGTGATTGTTTAGGCATTGGCCAGCCTGTGTTACTTTTGTAACAAGAAAGTCTTTAGGACACATTTTATCTTCTTCAGGTTTCCCTCATTTGTAGAAAATCTTCAAATACAGATTTTTCTAAGGGGAGTTCAGACAGTTTGGTGTCTTTCTGTCTCCCCTTTGCCCTTGCCTTCCAAGAATCTGAAGATGTACAGTTTGGATAGTGCTGTGACTTTATCCGTGTTGATTCACCCTGCTTCATTTATCTGGCTCCTGTGAGCTCAATGCATCTCCATAGAGGTGGAGAAAAGACAGCTTTCCCTCCTCCCCAGAAGCGTTTGATGTCATTAATGTCTTCTGCAGAAAGTTAGTAAATTCTGCAGAATTTAGTAGCTGTGACTCTTATATAACCGAGAATATATAGACTATGAAATAACAAAGAATTTACAACCTAGTCTAATGTTAATACACGTTCAGCTTCCCTAATCAAAAATCCAATACCTGAAATGCTCTAATATCCAAAACTTTGTTTTGAGACAGTGTCTCACTATGAAGTTCTAGCTGCCTAGAACTTGCGTGTAGACCAGGCTAGTTTTAAACTCATAGAGGTCCATGTGCCTCTGCCTCTGCCTCCTGCTTGCTGGAATTAAAGGCATATGCCACCACATCTGGCCATATCTGAAACTTTTTGTTTTCAGACAAGATCTCATGTAGCTCACAATGGATTGGAACTCAATATGTAGCCCAAGAAGACCTTGACCTTCTTTTTAAATTTTTATTTGTTTGTTTATTTATTTATATTTTTCACTTGTATGAATGTTTTACCTGTGTGTATTTTAAGTGCATCACATACATGTAATGCCTATGGAGGCCAGAAGAGAACATCGGAGCCCCTGGAACTGGAGTTAAAGATGATTGTTAGATGCTATGTGGGTGCTGGGAACCAAGCAAGAGCAGCCAGTGTTCTTAAACACTGAGCCATCTCTCCAGTCCTGACCTTGAACTTCTGATCCTCCTCCTTCCAGTTCCTAAGTGTTGGGATTATAAGCATATATGATGAAGCCTGGCTCCCAATATCTGAAACTTTAAAAAAATATGTTTTTATCCTTTGAGAATTTCATACATGACTACAATGTATTCTGATCATATTTACCCAACCCAGTCCCCTAAATCCTCCTATATCCATCCCCATCCCTGAACCTCCTTCCAACTTCATGTTGTCCCTTTTTTTAATAACCTAATTTCTGCTGCCTATAAACTCAAGGGTGTGGGGCCATCCACTAAGACATGATGGACCTACCAGGGGCCATACTCTTAAATAAAATTGACTCTCTGTCCCTCAGAATCAATCGTCTGTCAATAGCTCCTCAGCTAGGGGTGAGGGCTCATGAGCCCCTCTTCCCTCCATACTGGAGTGTTAACTGACTTATCCTGGGCAGGCAACCATAGCAGTGTGGCTGCAGTGGTCCTGTCATGTCCAGAAAAACACTGTTTCACCCCAGTCTTCCCTGACCTCTGACTCTTACAGTCTTTCTATCTTCTCTCTGAGCCTTGGTGGGTGGGGTACAATATAGATGTCCATTTGTGGTTGAGTACTCCATAGGACTTTCTTTGCATGTTGACCAGTTGTAAATTTCTGCATTAAGTTCTGTCCACTGCCCTAAGAAAATTCTCTGATGAGGTCTAAGAGTGCACCAGACTGTGAGTTTAGAGACAAGTTTAAAGGGCAGTTTGGTAGTATGTTCACTTAGAAAAATAGTAGTGGCAGGTTTACCCCTGGGGCCTGTGAGCTCCCCAACCTTGGGTTCTTGACCCCATTTATAGTATCAGGCATGAATTTCCTCCCATGAATCAGACCTTAAATTAGTCAGAAATCAGTTGGTTATTCTCATAGCATTCATGCCATGGTCACACCTTTGGGTATAGCTGGCCATGCTGGTAATTGTTGCAGTTGACAGGGTTCACAGCTGGGCAAGACTGTTGACTTTTTCCCCCAGCAGCAACATAGCACCTTCTGGTACTATGAAAACTAGCCAGCAGGGAGGAAGCATCCTCATCAATACCAACCTGATTTTTCCATGCTCTGTGACCAAATTGTGTGGTGTTCTGAAACTTTTGAATCCTGACATAACATCACACCTGGGAAATTCTACACCTGACCTTACATGATGGGTCACAAACAAAATACAGGCACACTAAAAATATTATATAAGGGCCTGGAAAGGTAACTCAGCAGTTAAGAGCATTGACTGTTCTTGCAGAGGACATCGTGGCTAACAATTATCCATAACTCCAGATCCAGTGCCCTCTTCTGACTTCTGCAGGCATTGCAAAACATGGGTGCACCCACCTACATGCAAGCAATACACTCATACACATAAAATACAAATAATAAAAATATTTTTTAAATAAATAAAAAAAATCATATAAAAATGTCAGTGTATATGATAGGCCTACTGGTACAGTAGTAGCACGAATATCATGGGAGTAACCAACCACTGTTTAATTGGGTTTAAGGTTCATTTAATAGGATGGAGCCCATCTCTGACATTGATATTAGGCTTAAAAACGTGAGGTTAGATAGGTTACAGGACATGGGGGAGAGCCTCTTACTAGTTTCTCCTAAATAGTTATCATATCAAACTTACTCTTAATGACTTATTGTTTTACTCAGAGATTAATGCATTCTCAGCTGTCACCAGAGAGTTTCAGTATGCAGCAGATGGTGATTAACACAGAAACTTACAACTGGCCAACATGCAGAGAACAAGAGGCTGCAGAATGCTTATCTCTGAATAGGACACCTGTATCAAACTTCTGCCTCAGGGATCACTGCAGAAGAGGGGCAGAAAGATTATAAGAGCCAGAGGTGATTGATGATCACAAGGAAATAGTTTTCCAGGCATCTGGTCAGTTACTATATGAACTCACAGCAATGGTGACAGCATACACAAGTCCCATGCAAACTCTAATCAGATAAAATCCCAGCCTAGACATGGGGAAGGAGGTAAGAAACTCCAGCCCCACCTAAGGAAATTTTGGCAACCAGTGGCTGCAGGGAGGGGGAGAGTCAGTGTCTTTTAAGGATGGAATTCTTAGTAGATTGACCAGGCTCTAGTGGATAAACCCACACTGAAGGATATTTGGAGTCACAAATTAGACTCTATAGGTCTGATTATATATGTACATTAAATCGGGTGGGAGGGCAATAAGGGGAGGTGTGGATAGTGGAGGATTTCTAAATATCATCAAATTATATAATTGTGTGAAAATCACAAAAATTCAATTTAAAATGTTAGAAACAGAAAAACAAAGAGCAACAACCCTCCCCCGCTTTCTTCTATATTAAGTTAGACACAGTGTTGCAATATGGATCTTGAATGTCTTTCAGGGTGTGCTACTTGGACGTAGTAGAACATTTCAAGGGGACAGGCCCAGTGGGAAGACCTTAGGACAGGGATTATACCCATGAAGGGAATTTGAGTATTTCAGTCTTTTGCCTCTGGGCCATAAAGTGAACAGTTTGCTCACCATGTGCTTTCTTCCATTGCTATCTGGTACTTGTCAAGGCCTAAAAGTAATAGGGCCACCCACCCAGTTGTGGGCTGGGACCTTTAAAAAATTTGAGCCCAAACAAACCTTTCCTCACTATAATTTAATGATTTCAGGAAACCCAATATACACAATAAAGTCGTAATAATGAAACCTAAAAAATTAATATCAGTACAGTACTATTAACATTGATAACCAAATTGTATACTTTGGATTTACAGGATTCCACCAATTAAGTTATCATTCCTCCCCACAGCTGCAACAATAGAATGTCTTTGTCTTTTCATGACCATGACACTTTTGAAAAGAATGGTCAGTTATTTTTAGACTGTCCTTCAGTTTTGTTTTCTCTAATATTTTCTTAAGATATATGCTGAGGTTATGCATTTCACACAAAAATGAAGGATTTCTAAGCACCTCACATAAAAATGCCAGTGTGTTGTCAGTGTGTACAAAGTATGTATGAAATATTAAAGGGTTTCATTTTTCCCCATCCCCAAGATTTTATTGTGCATATGTAAGTATTCTAAAATCTGAAAAAAAAATCTGAACTCCCAAACAGTTTTGTTCCCAAGTACTTTGGGTAAGGGATACTCAGCTTGTATAAACAAATATATGTAATATAAACATGTGGATGAGCATATTTGTTTAAAATAGTCTCTCAGCAATTAATTTTTTAAAAATACTTCATTATTTTTTTCTTATTTTATGTGTATGAGCTTATTGTCTGCATGTATATAAGTACACCAGTGTCATGCAGTGCCCTCAGGGGTCAGAAGAGGGTGTTGGCTCCCTGGAACTGGAGTTAAGACAGTTGTTAGCCACCATGTGAGTGCTAGGATTCAAACCTGGGTCAATAATATTTTCAGTAAAAAGGCTTGCTGAGATGGTGCAGACGTTTCTCAGTACCTGATTTGAGAATATGTCTAGGCTTCACAGCAGCTGGAAAGGCACAAGTTCTCTTATCTCTTTTCAAAGCCAGTTTGGTTCTGCTTCTACAGATTATTGATAGGCCTATGGCTTTGGCTTGCCTTATCACTAAGTCTACACTAGCTTTTCATGGTCTTTCTATTTAAACATTCATTGTTGTTCAAGGAATCTTTTTCTTTGGTGTCCACAGATTCCTTCTGAATTGATGCTTAGAACTCAAGATTTCATGAAGTGAATGGAGGGAAATTGTATCTTTATTTTTATTAACCTGTTACTGCAATTTAGCACTTCCTTCCATTATAAATGATAAGCAAGGGACTGGAGAGATGACTCAGAAGTTAAGAGCACTCACTACTCTTGCAGAGGACCCAGGTTCACTTCCCAGCATCCACATGGCAGCTAACAACCTTCCATAAGGATATCTGACGCCTTCTCTGGCCTCTGTGGGCATTGTAAGAAATGGGTTCACTTACATACATGCAGGCAGTACACTCACACACATAAAATAATTGACAAATGATAAGCAAGAAAGCATCGTATATTGACACTATGACTAGTTAGAAACCACAGATAATTTCATATCATTTTGTACTTGCTGCAGATACCTTCAAATATGGTATATGCTCATTACCTCCTGAAATTATGGTGAATATTATACCCACTCTTAGATCTTGTAACTTATTGTGTTAATTTAAAAAAGCATCTATGTGTGGGGCTGGAGAGATGACTCGGCAGCTAAAGAGTTTGAGCCTTTTCAAACTTGGGTTTTGTTTTCAGCACCCACACAAGGTGGCCACAACTACCTCTAACTCTGGTTCCAAGGGACCTGATGTCTTCTTCTGACCTCCATGGGCACCTACACTCACATGTATATACCCACATAAACAGAAACACATTCATACACATAATTAAAAATAAAAATAAATCTTGGGGACTGAGCATGGTGGCATATGCTTTTAATCCCAGTACTGAATGGAGGGGGGGGGCAGAGGCAGTCAGATTTCCTGGTCTACATAGTGAGTTTCAGGCTACTGGGGACTACAAGGAGATCCTGTCTCAAAAGAAGAAAAAAAAAATGAAACAACAACAGCAAAAATCTTAGGCTGAATATGATGGCACATGATTTTAATCCCAGAAGTTGGGAGGCAAAGGCAGGCAAGATCTCTCTAAGTTTGAGGCTAGCCTGATCTGCATGTGAATCTCAGGCTAGCCAGGTGCTACATGATGAGACCCTGTCTTTAAAATCAATCAGTCAATATTTAAAAAGAAACAACTATGTTATATAGTGTTACATATTTACCTTTTAATAAACAATAGCCTAACAACTTTTTGCTTTGTAATCCTGTTTTTTTATTTTATGCCTTTAAAAAGGGTTTCTGACTTTTGCCAATTCTAGAAGAATTCATGCCACAGAAAAAAGGCTGAGCATCCATGATTAAGTTTAGGGGCACATACATGATGGGAGGAATCTGATTGGTCTAGGAATTAAGTTCCCTTGGGTCATATGTCTACTCTTGATCTAATTAACTGTGACCAGGGGATCAGTGTCACTTGCACAGATTTGCTCCCCCTTGTCATATCCTTTTAAGAAAAGCTTTTTTATTGTTTTTGTTTGTTTTCTGAGACAGGGTCTCCCCATGGCCCCAGCTGCTTAGAACTCACTATGTAGACTAGACCAGGCTGACCTCCATCTCATAGAGATCCTCCTACCTCTGTCTCCTGAGAGCTGGGATTAAAGGCAAGTCCCAAATTAGTCTGGTTGGTGGTACTAAGTAGCAGTATATTAATATGGTTTAAAAAGGGGGGAGAGGCTGGTAAGATGGCTCATCAGGAAAAGGCACTTGCTATGCAAGCCTGACAACCTAAGTTCAAACTCTGGAACCCATGTAAAGATGAAAGGAGAGAACTGAGTCCACAAACATTGTCTCCTGGCTTCCACATGTGCAGGAATTAGAATAGCCTAGTTTTGATGCTGAATGAAAAATATGTATCTCCTCATCAGGACCACTGGATCCTGGGAGAACTCTATTCTTCTATAATCCATTTTGTCTAAATTAGAGGTTATTCCATGATAAATTGGTGAAGGATAGGCTTATAATGTTGATCTAAAATATGCAAAGTCCTTTTACCAAAATAATGTAACACCTGCTACCTTCTCAAAGGAATCAAGGAGAGAATAATGCTGAGAACATGAATTTGTGTAACCTAGAGCTAAATTCAGAATTAGAATGTAGAAATTTCCAGAGAATTTCATTTCCCCAAATAATGACATACTTCATTTGGTAGAGTGCTTGCCTTAACTGCATGACACCTTGGGTTTGATCTCTAGCATCACAAAAAATTGATTTCATTTTCTTGAGACAAGCTCATATAGATTTACATGCAAAACATCACTCCCTACACAGGGCTGTCTCTTTGTCAGCTTGCCTACAGTTACATCATTAGTTCTGGCAGGTCATTGGCAGCAGTGATTTGAAGCAGCGTTATTAATTGGCTGGTTCCTGTGGATTTCCTTCCTGTGTTCAACTTTGTATGCTGTTCTGAGTTTTTGGAGATGCTTTTGCCCACTCCCATCCCCTCCAGAACCACCTGATGGCATCATTTCTGGTGTTTTGTAATACAAGTTAAGAGCTGGGACTGGGATGAGAAACATCTTTGACAGTTTGGACAATCCTGTGGGCTCTCTGCTTTTCTCTCAAAGAAGGCTGTGCATGTACCTATATCATATAACTGAACAGATTTTGCTAAACACAAAATAATTAATGTACTTTTTTGTACCTAGAACAATTTGGTTCAGAGAAGGTGCCAAGGAAGTGGTTCTTGAATGAATAACCGTAACTCTGGCTCTGATTCTGCTTTCAGGACAGTATTTCCTACTATTAAGCAAGGATTTATTCATTCATTTTGTATACACACATTCATACATACATATACCCATGTTCATTTAATAAAGAATTGGAAGCAGCTTTTTCAATAATTCTTTGAATGTTGCTATCTTCTAGTCCTGGAAGTGTTCTCTTGACCTATCTCCAGGGAGTTACCACTGCATATTTTTATTAGAGTTGAATTCACTATCTCTAGACCTCAGGCATAACAGGAAGCAACCTTTCAGATGAAGTCAGACTCAGTACTTGAGAAGCTCAGACTGTGGGCAGCAGCCACCTGGGAGTATTGGGGCACTGAATGTGAAAGGTGTGGATGGCTCAGTACTTCCCAGTTCAATTATTTCCTCTCTGCAGGACCTAAGGAGACTTTACTTCACAACCCTGCCCATCCTCGACCTTGGCCAGTATGTCTCTTGCCTGGTACCCAACATGTTAACCAGAATATCTTAAGATATTAAAATTAACATCTTTAAAAGAAAAGAGCTTGCAGAAATGCCTTTGAGGTTGTGTTGTGTACCCTAGCTTAGACTTCTGGGCTATGTCCTGAGTATCCAGGGCTACAGGAAGAGGCACTGTGTTCCCAGAGTTTGAGCTCGTTGAATTATTATTATTAATATTATTATTAATTATTCAAATCAGCAGCCAAGAAAAGAGCCCTTATCTAAGTGCGCTAGTCAGAGCAGGGTCCTCAGCCAGAACTAGGAAAACATCCATCTCAGGGTTTTTTTAATGAATATAGACTATAAGTTCCATGAGGGCAGTGACCATGTCTCTACTCCCATCTCAGCTGTCAGCACTTGCTTCAGGACCTGGTAAATACTCAACGTATATTAGCCAAGTGAATAGATCCTAGACACCAGATTGCACAGCCTAGTGAACAGATAGGAAATCTGTTTAAAAAAAAAAAGTTGGTAATTGAAACTGAGCCTGTATTTTCAGAACTCTGAGCTACATAGTGAGAGCCATGTTTTCACTTTGGTCTAAAAACCAAAACCTGAGTAACTTAAAATGTTGTGATTGTTTTGAGAAAGAGAACAGAGTGCTTTAAGAGCAAATATTGTAGATGATATGATGATCAGTGACCCAGCTACTATAAGAGCAGGAGAGGAAGATATAAAAGAGATGTCCCCTAGTCCCTGACCAGTTAGTAGCAATGCCAAGGAGGAAGTCTGCATGCCTATTTATCTAGACTTTTGTAGGCAATTTGTGGGAAAAGAAGGGTCTACTGTTGACTCAGGGTTAGTCCATTCACTGCTGCCCCCACCCCATACTGTTCCTTGTATATCCAGCTTTGTTCCATAATGCCCCAGACCTGGTGCTATTGACTCAGAATCAAAGGCTCCAGTGTGTGGCTGGCCATGAAGAACAATCGGTTGTTTATGTGTCTGACTCCCTATCCAGACTATGAGCTCCTTGAGGGCAGTGAACCCTGATTCGTCCTTAGGACAGAGCCCACAATTGGTATACTCAATAATTTTGTTTAGTGATTGAATAAATAATAACAGTTAATATTTATTAAGTGCTTCCTAGGTGCCAGGTACTGTAGTGAGCATTTTGTATGCATTATCTCATTTAATCCTAGCAACAACTCTGTAATGCAAATAAAATTATTATTCCCTTCCCAGAGTTGGAGAAAGAAAGGCTTAGAAAGATGAAGTAATG
Source organism: Eospalax fontanierii (assembly GCA_035773235.1). Classification (NCBI taxonomy): domain Eukaryota; kingdom Metazoa; phylum Chordata; class Mammalia; order Rodentia; family Spalacidae; genus Eospalax; species Eospalax fontanierii. Next base: position 20,777,285 of record CM069530.1, read on the forward strand.
GACCTACAGATTTGAGTGTTAGCCATTTAGCTGAAGAGCCCCCACCATTTTGCTGAAATAAAGTAATTTTTCTGGTTACCTGCAGGTAACTGAGAGTGTTTGGAACTCTAAAGAGAGCAGAATAAATAAGTTACTTATATCATCTCTTAAAAATTTTTTTTAAAATTTTGTATGTGTAAGTATATTGCCTGCGTGTAAGTACACCCATGTCATACAGTTCCCACAGAGGTCAGAAGAGTGTGTCAGATCCCCTAGAACTGGAGTTATGGACAGTTGTTAGCTGCCATGTGAATGCTAGGAATCAAACCTAGTCCTCTGCAAGAGCAGCCAGTGCTCTTAACTCGGAGCCATCTCTCCAGCCCCATATATCATCTCTTTTCAGCAATCCTTGTGATAGTTCTCATGGATAAGGACTTTTTTGTAGCACTGATTAATTCTGGGGACTCTCATACGCTTGGCAAGCACTCTACTGCTGAGCTGCATCCCCAGCCTTGACATGACCTAATGTATAGTAAGAAAATGGAGGCACAAAGAAGTAAAGTTGCTTCTCCTAGATAATAAAACAAGTATCTAAGTGGTGGATTTATTATTCAAAACTAGTTCTGTCACCCTAGATTCTGAGTTTAATTCCATGCTGACTCAAGTTGCTCAGTCACTGAGCAAATATCTGCTCTGCTGGCTATGTTGAAGTCCTTTAAAAGTTGTCTTGGCCTCTGGGCCACAGACATACCTCAGTTGATAAAATGCTTGCTGCACAAGCATGAAGACAAGCCTGTATTCAATCACCAGCACCCATATAAAAAAAGCCAGATGTGATGGCATGTGCCTGTTACCCCATTGCTGAAGAGGCAGAGACAGGAGGATCCCTGGAGCTTGCCAGCCAGCCAGTCTAGCCATTGTGAGGTTCGGGTTCAGTGAGAGACCTTGTCTCAAAAAAATAATGTGAAGAACAATTGAGAGAGACACCATACATCAACTTCTGTCTTCCACATGTGCATAAATGAAAATGAGCATGTATGCACACATGTATACACAGACACAGACAGACAGACACACACACACAGACAGCACCTTTATCTACTGAGCCATTTCATCAGCCCAAATGTGCCATATTTTTGTTTATCTCGTCGTCTGTTGATGGGCAGTTGAGTTCTCTGTACTTTTTGGCTATTATGAATAATACTGCTATGAATATTTGTGTTTAATTTTTTGTGGTGCTGAGGCTTGAGCCTAAGGTCTTACACTCTACCACAGACCTACAGCCCAAGTCATGTGTACACAATTTTTGTGTGATCATGTTTTAAGCCTTGGACATATGAGCCATAGAGATCTATTTTTGACTTTTTGAGAGGCTGTTTTCTGTAGTGGTTAATCTTTTATTAATAAAAGTTTTTGAATTCAAATATAAGATGCATATAGAAAAATGCCAGTAAGCATCTAGCTTGAAGAATGTTTGCAAAATGAACAGCTATGTAAACCAGCACCCAAATCAAGAACTAGAAATTTTCCAGTACTAAGAAGTACTTCCCTCCTTTCTCCCTCCTTAGAAGGATAACCATTGTTCTGACTTCTACTATGATCATTAATTTTGCCTGTTTTAAAATTTTATATAAGTGCAAATGTATCTTATACATTATTTTTGTCTGACTTCTTTCATTCAACAAAATATTCTTGAATGTATGTAGCAATATTTAATTAGTTTTTATTTCTGTATAATATTTCACTGTGAGCCAATTTCACAATTTGTCCCTGTGTAATTGAATGGACACAATGAATTGAAATGACTGACTCACAGGTAATATGTGAATATTTAGATTTAGTACATACTGCCAAATCATTTTCCAAAGTGTGAACATCAATGTATACCTACACAAACAGTATATGAGAGTCTATAGTTTTCTGTATGTGTGTGTGTGTATTTGGGAAAGTGGTGTGTCACTAGGTGGAATAAAATTTCTCAGGGCAGAGAGGACATTGTGTCACCCTACAGAGAGCAGGCAGCAGGCAGGTGGGGCAGGAACCCCTGAACCCTCCCATAGGCTGTGATCCCAGCTGTCAAGCATGTAATGTGGGGTGAAAGAGAATCTCTTTGGTGGCAGAGGTCTCGTGGAGAACACTACTGGGTCTTCCATTTCACCTCCGTGCCTGCAGGCCCAGCTGACTGTCTTTTTCTCCACTAAACCAAGGAAGCAATGAAATCACAGGGCTAGAGGCAAGGGGCAGATTTGGGGCCTTCTGAGCCAAGGTGCCGACTTTAGAGCTGAAACTTTGTCATTAGACCTGATGCTTTTTTCTGATTTCTAGCACATTGTTTCATTTCCACTGGGAAAAGGATGTTGAGGTGGCAAAATCTGAGAGAAGTGATAACCTAATGTTCAGACTGCCTGTCCTCCTGTTAGGCCTACTGGAGCCAGAGAGACAGGAGCTGCTTGTTCCAGGGAAAGAAAGCAGTGGGAGCAAAGCAAAAATGGAATGAGAGTTGCTACTCCACTTTCTGTGGGGCTCTGAGGACTCGTCCCCCCAGGAAACCACTTTGGTCCCGAGAGGCCCTTTGCTGCTCATTAGCTGCTCCGCAGACTAGAAAGCCATGGTTTGTGCTGGGGCTGGGTGGGGCTCCGGGGACAGTTTGGGCTCTGGCTTTCTGAAAGGGAGGGGGTGGTTATGGAGTGAGCAGAGGGTCACAGCTCAGTCTGTGCCATTTGCTTGTCACCTTGAGAAGTTCCACCTTGTCTAGCAAAACCTCCTTTCAGAGGCAGCCACCACAAAGGGCTCTTATGAGAGCAGCTGCCCCTGCCCCCACCTCCACTTCCACTCCCTCTGCCATTATTTTTCTTTGAGGCCTTCTTGCAATGACTCTGAGAGGCCATGCTTCTTTTAAAGGAGATTCAGAAGCTGGAACCTCCTTGTACCAGTGTTTTTCTGATTTTCTGGTGCCCTTGGAGGCTATGTCAGGTTAAGTGCAACTCACCTTCTTAAGGCATTTTCTCTCTTCCTTCCCTTTGCCTGTTGGGTTGTTTGGAGCTTTAATAAGGGAGATGAGAGCTTCTATAGAGCCACTGGACCTCGGCACAGGGGCTAACCTCCTCACAGGGGAGAAACAGATTTGTCCACTGGTAGTTCTGCAAGGCACTCTAGGTAGTGGGTTCAGTGTAGGTTCTGGAGTTCTCCTCCATGGGTCTTCTACTCTCTCATTCTGCTATGTATTTGGCAAGTTAGTTAACTCTTTGAGCCCTTTTTTTTTTCATATATGACATGAGAAAGATTTTAGTGCCTTGTTGATAAGGTAACTATGGAAGCTAGTTGGGTAATATATTAAAATGCTTAACCTAGTACCTAGTACATAGAAAGCATTTGAAAAGTTAGTTAATCTTGGAGGCAGCTATGTAATTCAGTGGTAGAGCATGTGCTTAGCATGTGTGAATCTCCAGAACCAGACTTTTTAAAGAGTTAGCCATGTTGTGGAAGTATATTCCTATTGTGTCAGTCTGAGAGACTGAGGCATAGATTACAAACAAGTTAGAGACCAGCTTAGCCTATGAAATGAAACTCTGTCTCAAAAAAACAAAGCAAACCTAAATAAACAACTCCCTTAATTGTGTTCAAGCCTTCTGTTTGAACCTTTCTTTATGGTCTTTCTTCTCCCCTCACTTTCCTTCTTTTCAAATAGAACCAGAGAAGTCTGAATAGTGTAAGTCAGACCTGTACTGTATCTGGAGCCATTGTGAACTCTTCATCTATCTTAAACTCCATATATTTCCAGCATAAGAGAGAACTAGATGTTTAAAATATCCCAAGCAGAAGGGAGGGCACAAGTGATTTGTTGACTTGACAAGACAACATGCATGCATGCTGGCCTGTCTAACGCATGCATGCCTCCATTCTTCCACCTTATTTTAAAAGGGGAAGGGCAAAATAGACTATAAGTTAAGTAATTTTCAGGGTTCCTAAGTTATAATTAATTTGTAAGTCCCCTAAATACAAGATTATGCCCAGACTATCATTCTCCCCAGAAGTCCAGTACAGGGTGAATGCTTCGGAGCCAGAGGCCAGCTGTGGGGGTCAGTACTGGCAGAATGGTCAGGGGAGGCCTTGTGGCAGGCAAGACCCGACAAAACTACATCAGACCAACACAGCAGTGTCGGCTGTCTCGCTGATTTCACACGTGGACCTTCAAGGACAGTGTGCCCTTAGGATGCTGTGTTCTTTCCCAAGTCACCAAGGTTTTCCATCACTGAGCTGATAGAGAGGTGCTCTTTTTTTCTTCCACAAGTGTGTATTATTTGAACAAAATAATGAGTTTCATTATGATATTTTCATACATGTATACAGTGTACTTTGATCATATTCATCTGATGTGTGGACTGTTTAGGTGGAAGGACAAAACAGTGGAACCCCTCATGGCCAGATCTTGCCTAAAACTCAGAAAGCATTTTTCCAGGCAAGGTACTATGGAAAAGGAGGGCGGGATGATTGTCCTCTGAAACTAGGATATCACCATCACAGTGCTGCTCTTAGTTCTATTAATTTTTTTTTCTCTCACATGCTGAGGAATCTGAGAGATTAAACCTATCCAAAACCAATTGAACTACCATTTTGGTGATGGACTGGAGGACACATTTTCCTGTTTTCCAAATAGCTCTTATGAAGTGATGTTATATGTTCATAGCCCCATTAGAAAGCAGGAACTCTGAATGGTAGTGAGAAGGGGTTCCCAGGAAGCCTTGGTAGATAGCTTGAGCTCTGTTAATACTTTAAAACTATTCAGTGCTCTTAACCACTGAGCCATCTCTCCATCCCCTAAATTGCGTTGTTTTATTGTGTGTAGACATCTCTGTGGGTCCCGGGGCTCTTACTCAGGTCATCGGGCTTGGGGGCAGGTTCCTTTACCTTCTGTGAATACTTTTGTTGCTGTTCTGTGGGAAGCATCTATTTGTGCTTTGTGTGCTTCATAAAGAGAGTAGTAGCTATATTTCTTTTGTGCTCCCTCCCTGTAAATGAAGGCAAAGTGAATGAGGCTAAAACTGGTAAGAGAACAGAGGCTGTCAGAGGTGGAGTCATGACACAGCAGGGAACTGGCAGAAGCTTGGGTGTAGACCCAAGCTCTTCCCATGGAGAAGCCACCTTGTTTTGATCTTTGCAGTAGACTGAAGAATAGGTCAGAGGTCGGGACACCCACAGGTTACTACCTAGGTTCTGTATTCCTCATCAGGACCTAAACAGGTCACTGAATTATTTAAAGATTCTATGCTTTGGGATGCTAATAGAGACAATATAGTAATAAGAGCAGACTGTCATGTTCCCATATAGGTTAACATTAGGAAAACTTGGCACAGGACTAGGGAAGTCTCAGAAGTTGGACCCACATGGAGGTGTGCATGTCTGTAATCCAAGCATTTGGGAAGTAGAGGAAGTAGAACCAGAATTTGAAGCCAAACTACACTATATAGCGAGTTTGAGGCTGGCCTGAGCTATATAAGACCCACCCACTCAGTCACTACCTTCTAGCTCCAGGACCAGGCCAGTATCGCACTGCTCCTGGGCTCCCATTTACCTGCGTAGCTAGTCAGAAACCATCCACTCAGTTGCTATCTTCCAGCTCCTGGACTAGGCTGGGACCGCTGCTAGAAAACTGCCAACAAGCCTGACAAGTATACTTCACATCACTCATAAATGAAGCTTCTTTTTGCAACAGTGGAGACTATTACAAAGTTCCACAACTGGTCAAATGCAGAAAATAAATGTCTCTGCGGTGCTCATCCCTTAGTGACATATCTACAATGAAACCTCCGCATCTAAGGCTCAGGGAACATTGAGGAAGAGGGGGTAGAAAGAATTTAAGAGCCAGAGGGACAGGACACCTGCTGATACCTAAAGCATTCTAGACACATAGGGAAGCTACACCAATGAAATCGCCACAGTATGCTAGTCTGTCAAGATGTGCTTATAACAAAATCAGTTGACAAGTGGATGAAGGAAATCTAGAGGTCCCACCTCAAGGTAAATATCCGTAGGGAATCAATGGATGTTGAAAGAAGGAGAATTAGTTTTCTCCAGGGACCAGCTTCCTGAGAGGTTATCTAATTCCAAGTGGACAGCCCTAAACAGAGGTACACAGGAGTACCATTGAATGGACTCAGTGTATAATATATGTGCGTAAATATATACCTGTATATGTAACAATAATAATCAAGGAAGGGACAGGAAATTGAGAGGGAGTTGGGGGAATGTAGGAAGACTTGAAGAGGAACTAGAAAGGGTGGAAATGATGAGAAGACAATACTCATGTATGATGTTCACAAAAATTAATCAAAAAAAATAAAATAAAAATGAGTTCTTATGGAAAGAAGTCTCAGTGTGCCTTGCAAAGGGAAGGAACAGCTATTTCTTAAGTACTTTAATTATTCTTATATTTGATCTTTTCATTGAGTCTGTGGTGTAGATGTTCTCAATCTCCGTCTTTCTCTCCTCCTTCTCTTCCTCCCTTCCCCTCTCTTCCTCTCTCAAAACAAGACACTAAATATAGGAACTTGCCCAGAGCATCATGGCTAGCAAATAGAACACTTTAGGTATAAATCTAAGTCTTGAACCCTCTGAGTCTTTCAATTTTCTCCTCTCCTAAGAATTTCTCTTAAGTAAGGATATAGCTTAGAGGTAGAATGCTTGCCTAACATGCCCAAGACACTTGGTGTAGTCCCTGGGGAAGCTTTTGACTGCAAAAGAAAAGAAAAAGGAAAGAAGAATTTCCCTTCTAATTCTTAATTAGTCTTTTTTTCACCCCCAGTGGGTTATTGGGGTCCAGCCTAGGGTCTGGGCATGGTAGGCAAGTGTTCCATCACTGTGCTGCATCCCTAACCATTCCCAGGTTGCTGCCTCCTCTTTGAGTGAGAAACTACACTGATCACTGATCACTGGGTTTTCTCTTTTTAAACCTTGTACTTACTTACCCCCCACTCCCCTGCACACACATTGGTTTCTTTTCCTTCTGTCTTAAGCTCTTTCTCACTATTGAAACAGAATCTGTGTTAGGGACCCAGAGATCTATTTCAAGTTGCTTCTTTTTTCTTTTATATTGCTGGGGATCAAACCCAGAGCCTCACCATACTAGACATTCTACCACTGAGCTATCCTCCAACGTCAGATTCTCTGCAATTCAGGTTTCTAGACTGTTCCCCAGTTACATCTGCCTTGTACCTGACTTGTCTCACCTGAAACTCAGTCCAGCAGACTGAGGGTATGTTGGCCATCCTTCAATTCACTGGAACCTCACTGCTCTCACTGTCTGCCCTGCTGCCACCCGAGCCATGTCACCTCCATGTCTCCTTTTTGTGGCAGCCTCTTGCCGGGTCTGCCTGCTCTCCCCTCTTCTCTTCTCCACTAAGTCCTTTTAATTTTAATTTGATTGTAAAGCAGGTCACTTCACTCTCTGCACAGAAGCTCTAGTGGCCTCCCATCGTACAGATGATTTCCTGCAGTTATGTCATGATTTCAGGTAAACACAGGCATATGCCATGCCCGTCCTCTCACACAGGGTGGCCACCTGCTTTATCATTCATACTGGGACACTTATAAGGGGGAAAGAGGCTCTAATAATAATGAAAATGGGACAGTAAGCATAAACTGGACCCAACCACACAGGTTATTCTCTCACTTCCATTTAGAGTTTTTTTGAAATGTACTCTCCATGAGGCCTTCCTTTGACCTCTATTTAAAACTGTCACAAGGTTGGAGAAATGACTCAGCAGTTAGTAGAGCTTACTGCTCTCCCAGAGGAACCGAGTTCAGTTCCAGCACCCCTTTTGGGTGCCCATAATTGCCTATAACTCCAGCTCCAGGGGATCCAACACTTTCTGGTCTCTGAGGAGCATACATGGAGCATATACTCACAAAGACATGCACATATACATACAAGTAAAAATTAAAAACATCATAAAACTGTATCACAGATTGAGGATTTGGCTGAATTGGTAGAGTGCTTGTTTAACATGCATAAATCCCTGAGTTTGATACCTAGCACTGCGTAAAACCAGTCGTAGTGACGCAGGCCTGCAATCCCAGAAGTTTGGAGGTGGAGGTAGGAGGATGAGAAGTCCACATCTAGTGTCTTCCGTTGTCATCCTCAGTTGGGAGTTAAATGCCAACCTGGGAAGTATGAGACCCTGTCTCAAATATAAAGTAGGGCCTAGAAAGGGGTGGGCAAGATGACTCAGCAGGTTCAGACACTTGTCTTCAAGTCTAATGACACAAAGTGAATCCCCAGGACCCACATGGTAGGAGAAAACTGACTCCTACATACACAGACACACAGTCACACAGACACACTAAATAAATGTGAAAATGAAATAAATTGCATCACATTCTTCTTCCCATTCCATAATATGTTGGCCAATTTCTGTCACCCCATGGAATCTTTTTTCCCCCGTGACTCTGAAGGTATGATATATATGGGAATGAGCCTCCACATGCTGTGGGACACATGTAGAGCTCAGAGGATAACTTTTGGAAGTTGGTTTTCTCCTTCCATCATGAAGGATCGAACTTCAATCATCAGGTTTGGAGGCAAGTGCCTTTACCCATTAAGCCATCTTGCCAGCCCCTGAGAGCATGAGTTTCAGTTAGCTGTGTTTGTTGTTGGTCTTCCCTCTGTAATGTAAGCCTCAAGAGGGCAGCACCTACACAGCCTTGACAACTTTAGTTGATAGTTCTTTTTAAACTCCGGTAGTTGGCAGGGGAGAGGGGATTGTATTTCTTGAAGAGCCTTTCTCATTGGAGTCATCATCTTAAATCATTTGTTCTGTTCCTATCTGTTTAGTGTGGCAAACACTTTGACAGTTAGGGCCTTACAAGAGTTTTATAATGTTTTTTCTTGTCTCTAAGAGAAGCTAATGAAGAGCATTGCCATGAGTTCCCAAAGACTGAAACGTGGGCTACCTAGGAGGGAAGTTTATATCCAGACAGCAGAGTTTGCCACACCTTTAGGGAAGTCGTGTTGGAAGCCTGACCTTGGTAGCTACGACACGATGAGGTCAGGCCCAGGGCCTTGAGGTTGTGCCAGCTTCTGGGGCTAATGCCAGAAACAACTCAGGAGATTGTAGGAGAGCTCTTTTTCCCTCTCTTCTTCCATCTATAACTCTCTCCTCAGACTGAGACCTGTATTCACAGGGTAAGCAGAATATTAGAATGGAGTCTTTCTTATCCATGACCCTAAAGTTTTCTTTCTTGAAACATCTCAGAGAAAAGAAGGGCAGGGGAGGGAGGAGAATCAGACCACACAACTCCAATGGCCACTGGGCTCTCTCCAGCAGATTCTCTGAGAGTCTTAGAACTTCTGCACCTGGGAGTTTGTTTGGACTTAATGAAGGTGGGACCACCACAGAAGAACGTGATGAGTTTGGGTCCAGGAACAAAAATGAGAGGTAACAAGGGGACAGTAAGATTCCCTATAGGATTTTTCTAACTTCTGTTTTCCTAAGGCTTCTGATGTTTTAAATAGGAGCCAGAATGCTAGTGAATTGTCTCAAGAGGCAATGGGAGAGGACTAGAGCTGCTGTAGCTATTGAAAAGTTCAGTGCTAGAAGTCAGTGGTGAAGAACTGACAGGAGTTTAAATAACCAAGAATCTAAAACAGGAAGTCTTGAGGACGTTTCTGGGTCCTCATCACTTTTTCAATATTAGTTGGGAGCCAAGGATGCTTTGGCAAACAATTACAAAGCAGAGAAAGTCACACTGTAAAACACAAGGAAATTCCCACGGGCATAAGCTTAATTCAGAAAATTCAGAGCACTGCAATTCAGTGGAGGTGAATTTAGCTTTCTAGTTGCCCTTTGCGTGGGACTTACTACAGTATCCTGTTTTCACACTTTTGTACGTCACACACTTCTGCCACAGTCAGAGTCTGTCTTTGTAAGGCTTATCTTAATTTGCCACTTCTGAGGCTTTTTTTTTTCTTTTCAGAGGAATGACCTGAAATCAGGAAGGCTAACTGTCAGACTGTGCCACCTCTATGCTTAACTCTCTCTATAAATTGGAATTTATCCCTTTCTTTTCTGGATTCTTATCATTCTCTATTTATAACTTTGTCATAGTAGATTACTTGAAAAACAAAACCCAACAACAAATATCTGCCTATCTCACACATACAAATGTGAATTGTCAAAGCAGGATGCTTACTTATTGTGTTGTTGACTCAGACTTATTCTGAGGAGGGAAGGACTGAGGTATTCATTGCTCTCTGCCTATTCCTACAGTTCCTGGCACCTAGAATCCTAATCATTTTTTTTCCTACTGGTCAGAATTAACTCTGGGCTAATCAGATGAATAGGTTAGGCAGTGGACTCACCTTACTCTTCTTTACCTCCTTCTCTGGGCAGTGACCCGCTTTGTGCTGGTACAAGGTGCTCCTGGCTAAGCATACTTACAGCAGGAGACACTATTTACTTTGCTTAGTTCCAACTCCAGCATTCTCTCTTTGATCTCTGTGGCCTGCCCCACCTCGCCCCTACCATTGTCCTGCCCCAGAAGCTAATGTTTCTCCTTCTCTCCCTCAGACTGCAGCACAGCTCTCTTCTAAGAGGATGTCCAAAGGATCATTGATGCTGGGAAGCCACTGCTAAGGGATTAGGCGTGGCCTCTCAGCCCTAAGGGTTCCAGACCCCAGCAATGGCTTCTTTGATCTCCGTTTTTCTTATCACCTTTGTGATGACAGATAAACTGTGCTGTGGCAGATTGTGGATTGTGATCCAGGGAAAGCCTAGAATTCTATTTTGACTGAATTCTGTTCAGAGAAGTAAATAAGTAGTGATTATGTATATGGATTCTGAAGCCAGACTGCCTAGAATTTAATCCTGTTCTTCCACTTACTAGTTGTGACAACCCACCTCAGTCAAATGGAGTCCTACTAGTGTCTACCATGTTCATTCATTCATAGATAGCCATTGGGCCCCCAGTGGCTAGGCGCTGTTCTAGATGACATAAAAGTAATAGTGAACAAGACAAAATAGGTTAATATCTAAAGTACTTCAAACAATGCCTAGCTTATAGTAAGCATGTAGTAAGCAGTGATATTCTGTCCCCGGTACTTTTCTGGGAATAGATCTGTGAGTGGGATAGTTATTGGCAAACTGTGGGGCCAGATCTCTCTGGAAAAAGGAAGAATAGATGAAGGCCTAAACTTAGGTTCTAGATTTGGATTTCAGTTCAGGGTAGTTGTGACTTGAATGACCTTTCACCTCTAGCACTTCATTTTGAGTTTGAAGACATGAGCTGGGTAAAGATCAGCCTGGAAAATTTATGAGTCTGTTTAGATCTAAAGAAAGGGCAAGAAGTAATGACCCTGAGCTCCCTGGATTCCACCAAGCCTATTGGTATAGACTGCACCATACTTATCAAGCCATATGTGAATGACCCCAAGAGGGGCTGTATTTCCCAGAGACATAAGAAAGAAGAGTAGCTTTTGGCATCTTTTCTGTGGGGCCTACCACTCATTCAAGAGCGGGCCATCTTTTCAAAGAGGTAGCTTAGTGACTGAAGAGCTGAACCTGGAAAGGAGAGAGAGACAGGGTAGAGGTGGCAGTCTGATAGTTAGCCTTCCTGGTTTCAGGTCATTCCTCAGGGAGTGTAGCTGAAGATGACTGGTATGATAACCCATAGTGTGATTACTGCTGGAGGCAAAGTTTAGACTAGGCTTCTGATTCATTGCTGTGGTTTCCAGTGAAAGTCCAAGCTTTATTGAAACCTGGGTTACATTGCAATAAAATGAAAGAAAGTCCAAGCCTGACGTAGTCTTCATGGAGGAATGAAAGTAAATGTTTTTTATTCCCTGTGGATGAACAGGTTCTTCAACTGCCATCCCACTCAGGGAAGCCAGCTGTGTAATCCTAATGTGTCCAGCACCTATTTCACTGCTTCTCATAAGTTCTATGTTCCATTCATTTCCTACAGTGGGTTTTAGAAATGAATGTCAGGCTGGGATGTAGCTTAGTGGTTAGAGTACCCCGCTAGCATGCATGAGTCCCCGGGTTCAATCACGAGCATCAAAAAAAGAATTCTCATAGCACAGGAAAGATACTCTTGTCGTGAGATATTAAGGGCCAAGGATTCTAGTTTGGTTCCTGTGTGAGCTGCTGGCATGGCTGCTCTTGGGGACCTGCTAATTTGGCTGGGAACCACCATTGTTGGTATGCCTAGAGACAGAGAAGTAGTTCTGGATACATTCCAGTACTCTGAAGTGCAGCCAGATTTGGGACTACTAGACCACATTCTCATCTCATTTTTATTGTGTTTACTTCAGTCTTCATCCATTCTTGCTACTCAGTTCAGCTAGCTATATGAAACTAGAGTTAGGCGAAGCGTGTTGCCGTGAATGTAAATCCACCATTCATTCATTCTACAGGGACGGTAATATGATTATAGTAGTTTCTTAGCCTTTATCTCGTAATTACCTCCTTAATGAATTTTAACAATTTTTTTCTAATCATCCCTCATGGGGTGCCACAGATACACCAAAAGTCAATTTATAGGGCCTGTGAGATGGCTCAATAGGGTAAAGGTACTTACTATGAGTTTACAGTTCCCAGAACCCATCATGTGGTGGAAGGATTTGACTGACTCCACACAAATTGTCCTCTGACCTCTGCTTGTGCATGCGTGCACACACACACACACACACACACACACACACAAATAAATAAATGTAAAAAATTTAAATTTATTTATGCCCTATTTGTTTGTGTCTATGTGTTGTGCTTTAAAAGAGTATCATTTTTACCCTCAAAAAAATCTTGGAACTGTCACCCCCATAAAGGCATGTGGAATATAATAAAACACAGCGGGACTACAGAATGGAATACAAAATGACAGCTTGATCTCAGAAGCTCTGTTGACTATTTCCCATCTCTGACTAATATCTTATCTCCATAATTTTTCTTGTTTCTGTATGTCATTCCCATTTTGCCCTTCCCCTATCCTAGATTTCATACTTTTTCTTACTTTAGTTTGGAAGTTCAGGAATAAATTTAGTTAAAATAGCAATATATAGCTCTGGAACATTTAGGGAAGATGATTTCCTGTGTGTGTTGTCCAAGGACTGTGGGGGTGGAGGCATGCTGGGAATTGAACCCAGGGGCCTGTGCATGCTAGACAAGCACTCTATCACTGAACTACACCCCAAGCTCAGGAAGGTGATTTCCTAAAACAGCCCCCCTGAGAAGTTAACTCTTAGGAGGAAAGAGGTCAGAGACCTGTGGAATATTCCAGGGAAAGCATGTTAGACTAATGACTAGAGGAAACAGATGGATATTCAGAGTTGCCTTTCAGAAGGGAGCTCCCAAGAACTTGCATATGGAAGCCCTATATTGGATCTAACTTCTTTATATAAATTTGTTAGTAGGTGATGGTTGTTTTGTCTGTGGGATATCAGGTCCCTTTTTCTCTGGCCAGGCAGATGAATAACAATGTCTCCTTTTCTCTAGAAATTACCAGAGGCATGCGCTATTGGTGATGGAAGGCCTTTTGTCATGAATCTGCAGAGTTTGTATGTGGCAATCACCAAACAGGAGATCCAAGCAGGGCAAAAGCATCACGACACTGGTGAGTGTCCCAGGCATAGCTGTTCTACTTGGGTTAGAGTCAGAATCTAGGTTTGTGCTGTCCAATTTAGTAACCACATGTATCTATTTAAATTTAAATTAATAAAATTAAACAAAATTAGAAATTGCATTTCCTTGTGTACTTTAGCCATATGTCAAGTGCTCAGTAGCCATGTGGCCAGTATAGATGCAGAGCTCTTGCCTCACCGCAGAATGTTCTCTTAGCTGGCGCTGGTCCAGATACTCAGGGGTTAGCAAGAAAAGCAGTAGGAAAGTTAACTCCCTACTGAGAGATAACGGGGATAGACATTCAGTCAGATCCCATGACTCCAGAAAATTCGTCCTGTCCTGCTGAGAGTGGGCTTGGGAGGCTTCATGGAAATAGGTTTCCACAGAGCCAGCTGGAAGTAGTATTTGGCTCCTTCAATCTGTAACTATATTAATACCAAACTCTGGTCTTCATCTGAATGCTTCGTACATGCTTATGTTCTACTGATACTTGATCTTTCTGATTTTAGGAGAAACTCGGACTTCAAGCAATGCCTCTACTGGAGGAACTGATAGCCAGCTTCTGAATCAGCCGGAACATCCAGTCTCCTCAACTCCAGCCCTGGAGCATGAACATGAGCCCATGGTGAGTCACACATGAACAGCTTCCTGCATGGCCATCTGAGCACTGGAAGAGTTGACACCTCTAACCCCAAGCATCAATCTCTGCAGTTGCTGCCTAGGTGACCCTATCTCAATAGTATGAGATTTGAGGCTAGGCATAGTGGCACATGCAATTAATCCCAGCACTTAGGAAGCAGAGGCAGGTTGAATCTCTGTAAGATCAAGGACAGCCTGGTCTACATAACAAGTTCCAGGTCAGGAAGACCCTCTCTCAAAAAAAATTTTAAATAAAATATGAGATTTGTGAGATGCTGCCAAATTGTAGAGATCCTGGTCTTTTACATCTTCCCTTTCTGTCATTCTTGGCCTATCCGATGAACCTTGACTTCTTTTTCACTTTCATTGTACTTCCAGTGATGGTTCATAAGAGGCATTCCCACTTAGAGTCTTATAGTACATTTACTGCCTGACATATACCTCAAAACATCTATGTTAGATATTTCAAGAAGGTCTCATCCTAACCAAAGCCAAGAGAGATCTGCTTCAAAACTACTATTAACTAAGATTTCTTTTTTTCCTAGGGTACTTCTGGCTCTATACAGAGACTTCAACTGTCAAAGGCCAAGAAGAAGAAGCCAAGGGGGCTCTTCAGTTGATGTGTTATGTCTCAGTCATTGAAAGTGAAGAGAACAGCTTCTCAGCTTCATTTGGAAAAGAGCTTGCCCGACAGAATATCTCTCAAATGGGGTTGCAAGCAAAGGCCCACTGCCAGAGCAAGAAGACTTAAGTGATGTTGATGGGCCACCTGGATGGGGACTGTTCACCAAGAGAAGCTTGGTTCCAACTCACTGGCATTGGCCTCCCCTATATAAGTGGAAGTTAGCCCTTCTGTCAATGAAGTTTTTTTCTAGCCCTAGCACCCTACAGTGGATTTAGATATATAAAGTAAGTCTGTAAAAAGGCATAGCATGCCCTGGAAGCCTGTCTACTTGGATCAAAGGTCCCTCACCAGTCCCATATGCTTCTTAGAGAACTGCTTCTCTCTTTAGCCTGGAATAAATGGCACTTACACTCCCTGCATTTTTTTAAATCTTTTGAAAAGATATTTTACTTATTGTTTTTATTTTATGTGCATGACTGTATTGCCTTCATGTATGTAAGTGTACCCGTGTCATGCAGTGCCCATGGAGGTCAGAAGAGGGTGTCAAATCCCCTGGAACTGGAGTTACAGATGGTTGTTAGCTGCCATGTGGGTGCTGGGAACTGAATCTGGCCCCTTTGCAAGAGCCACCAGCGTTCTTAACAGCTAAGCCATCTCTCCAGCCCCACACTCCATGCTTTTGATCTTGAAGCTGTTCACCTCCCCAATTCTGTTCTTGTCTCTGGGTAATGTCTAAGCCCTATCCTACAGATTCTTCCTCAGTTTCTCTGCTGTGGCCTGAGCTCAGTCACATTCAGAGACTTTGACCTTGAGAACCTGCTTCATGATGGCACCAAACACAGAGTACTGCTCTCCTCTGCCAACCTTGGATGTGGGTTTTTTCTGCTCCCAAAGCAGAGAGAGCAGGTTAAACCATAGTGTTAAATGCAAATTACAAGTGGCTTTGGGTATTTGGGCTGAAATCAGTTTCCATGGAAGGAAAGAATAGGAATTTGACTCTCTCTGTCTCTCTCTTGAGAGAGGGTCTCATGTAACCCAGGTTGATCTTAAACTATGTACAAGAAGATGACCTCTGATCCTCTTGCCTGCACTCAAGTGCTGGAATCGTAAATGTGTGTTCCACTATACCCAATTTATGTGGTGCTGGAAATTAAGTCCAGAACTTCCTGTATGGGAAGCACACTACAGACTGAGCTATACTCCCAAACTGGGCTTTCTTATGCTCCACTTCAGATAGTTTAGTAAGTAGAACAGTGATGCCAGGGAACAGGAACTGACTTCAGGAGTTCTCTAGAACAGAATTTTCATGTACAGCTAATATCTTAGCAGGAAGAAGTATAAAGATTACATAAACTTAGTATGATGGCTTACACCTGTAATTCCAGCACTTGTGTGACTGAGACAAGAGGGTTGCCATGGGTTCAAAGTCAGTCTGTGCTAAGGAGCAAAACGTCTCAATAGGAAAAAAAGGCTGGGTGAGACAGACAGAGTTCAAAGGCCACTTTTGGGCACCTATGTTTGTTTACACAGCCCCTTGACTTTCTCTGACAGGTCTTCCTCTATAGTAAGACCATTTGAAACTTGATCTTGGGGTAATAGCAATGAAAGTGAACTCAGTTTTTCAATGGGAACCCTCAGGAAGAGGAAGAGCCAGGGGAAGAATGCAGAGGCTATTTTGGTGTGCTTGCCTCAGACCGCCTCCTCATTCATGTCTCCTCTCTCACTGGGACTGATGTTTTTGCACTGGGGTCAATCCCTGGGGAGAGAACCATACACGCCATGATAAAGTAGTAATTATTACAGTAGTTAGAACAACAGTAATAAATGGCTAACATTTATTGAGCAGTTCACATACCAGGTAGTCTGTCTAAATAAGCATCTGTCTAAATAAGCACCTGTCTAATAAGCTCCTCACAGCCCTAGTTGAAGATACCATTAACTTGAAAGGAAACTGAGCATGAACTGATTGACTCATCAAAGGTAATGCAGCTAGTAAGTGACACCAAAACCAGGGAGGGATTGGACAGCTGAGTTCTTTGCAACATTATTATATACATGACTGAAAACATTTCCAGGAAGGCTTTTGGATTCTCTTACAATCTTCTGCAGTCCATACCTGTATCCTGACCCTGCCTTCTTCTGGTAGGGTGCTCTTCTCCTAGCAAGCTCTTCAGGGCAGGAGCCCCTGAGGACTCTGGGATTTATGTCCCTTCCTTTTCTGCTGGTCACACCTGAGAGAACCACCAAGACACATTCTCCCACTACTAATCACTTTTAGTTGCAGGCCACAGTACTCCAGGGTGTGCCCTGTGATAGCCACAGTCATCAAAGTGAACATCTGTATACTCTCCTGGATAATCCTTCTACCCAGTGGCTACCTAAGGCAGACATTTTCAATCATGAATCTCCTAAAATTGCAAGGAAAATTCCAAGAGCATAACTTTGTTCTTGTTCTCATAAGACTGTGTGACTCTCAAAAGTAAACCTAGTTACCTTTCTTGTCCAGTCCCCTGTATTCCAAAGGTTGCTCCTGCTCTGGGGGTATTTCTCAAATGGGTTTTTAGGAAAATACTGCTGCCAGAGGCCCTGGCTTAGGCATCCCTGCCCCGAAGCCCTTACCCCCAAGTTAGGGTGGTGTTTGAGAATCATTCATCCCAGGGCAACTCCAGGGAAATCCCCGCTTTGACAAATTGGCCTAGCCAGGCTCTATTCCAGCCCTGCCCCCTGGCTTGGGCCCCTCCCTGAGGCCCCCAGCCTGGCCCAACCCCCACTCCCCATGCACATAAAAGGGTCGAATTCTCGTGGCTGCTCCATAAATTTTATTCCGTAAATATTAGTTTTCCCTGTGTTTAATAAAGCAGTGGCCCACCTCCCCGCCTACCCGCCCGCTCCCCGGGGCTGGAGCTGGGGCCAGGGCTGGCTGGTGGGAGAAGGGACTCTTTCAATTGCTTTGGAGTATTTTTAGAAAAAAAAATAATATAAGGTGGTTTACAGGAGCAAGCCAGCAAACCAGGAGCAAGGACTTGGGACCTCTAGGAAGTTCCTGCAGCAACTGAACCTAAAAAGTAGAGAAATAGCGCCACCTAGGTTGCAAGACCTTCTTGGCCTTGCTGGCGGGTTCCTGGCAGTCAGCTAGGACAGGCTCACTCTGTTCAAAGGGAAGTCCTCCCTACGCTCCAGCTGGGTAGCGCCCCATTACCTGAGGTCTCATGGGGTTTCTCAGCACCCCTTCCAAGCAGAGCCCAGCTGGGTCCCAGAAGGTCCCACTAGTGCCATCCCTTTCTCTTGCCCCCAGGAGCCAGCCTCCAGATCCAGGAGTATTTCCAAGGGATAGTGAAGGAACTCAGAAGTAAGGACCTTCTAGTCTCATCTTCCCCAGAACTCCTGGAGTGGAAGGTGGCAAGGACTGAGATCTGCACTTCTGTGCTCCAGACCAGAGTTCAGCTTGGCCAGACCAAGGTCTTTTCAGGGCTGCGGCAGAGCGCCTACTGTGGGCACTCAGGGAGGCCAGACGCCGTCCCTTCTGATACTCAGTCCTACTGATGCTTGTTTTTCTTCTTTCCCTTGTTCATTTAAGCCTCCTCCTACTTCCCAAGCCCTTACCACAGCCCCAGGTGGGGCCTGTCGGGAGATTCACAGGAGCCCCTGTATATTATACAGAACAGCAGTGGGAAGGGATGGAACAAAGAATTGCGCCTCTCCTCCTGCCTGGCCCTGGATTCTCTCTCTGTCATTCCTGATGTTGCTGGGGACAGTTTTCTTTCCTCTTACTTTGTCTTTTATTTTCTTCTACTTATAAGACTGCAGAGATTTGTTCCAATGAGTTTATGGGGAACCCAACTCCTCATAATAACTTTTTCTCTGTTCTGCTTACCCCTCACTGTTGTGTTATTAATGTGATCTGTGTCAACAGACACATTCCTTGTGTGCTTTTTTGTTTTCCTCCTTTCATTAGGTTATATTGCACAAGAAGACTTTTTAACCCTAACTTGGAAAATGTCACTTTTATAGTAATAGAGGCTATAACGGTGTTAAACCAGTTTTTAAATCATCAAAATATTTTTCTAAGCTCTTCTCTGAATAGTTTACCTTTTGTAATATTGGAGAAGGTTGTTCTAAAGACGTGTGACATATAGCTAGAAAGTCACCAACAATGATTGCTAGTCCTATTACCTAGAAGAAAAATTAGAACAGATTATACTAGACACTTAGTAAAGGAGAAACCTCAGGCAAAAGAGGGAACTACATTTTGCAGGGGTGGAAGAGTTCCCCGAGTTGCTGACCCCAGAGATGCTATAGGATACTCATTTCTAAGGTTCCTTATCACTCTTGGTCTCTTCTTTGTTCCCCTGGCCAGGGCCTCAGAAGCTCCTGCTCTGAGGGGAAACATCCAGAAAGGAGCAGGTATGCATATCTGCATGAGAGGGAGAGGAACCCCAAGGAATCTGTATTAGAGGAGCTCAGGCTGTTATCTTCTTCAGAACCCTTTCAGTAATACCTTCCCTCTAGAGACTGTCTTTATGGAGAGTCCTGTGTATCCCCTCAGCTCTGGGGTCTCATTTCTCTACCTTGGCACATGAGATATCCTTTGATAGTGCCAAAGTGCTTTAGCAAATGCTCATTCTTTCTCCTGAGCTGCCAAATACTGCTCCTGTTCACTTTTTCCAACAAGTCTTTGTTGCTTTCACACCTTTAGACCCCTTTGAATGAGTGATGGCCTCTGGGCACCCAACGCTCATGGACTTCTGAGAATCAGACCAGCCTACCAGGGGAACCCGGAAGAGGCATTGAAAGAACTTCAGGGTGTGGGGAGCACACAGCCATTGACTCACCTGGGAAGATTGTGCCAGGATTACTTGTCCTCCTGGGCCAAGGGCCAGTAGTTAAAGGAGTACGCAGTACCACTCTTCCTCTTTGCACTTTGGGGCCCAAAACAGTGGCACGGCTGGAACCGGTGAGGAGGGCTGGGGGGCTTGTAGGAATCCCTTCTGAAATCTGGGTGTTGTGTTTACTTTTTCATATTGGCAGCTGGAAGGGGAAGCCCATCCCAGCTCGGCATTGTTGTCTAACATGGTTAATCAGATCCTATAATCCTGCTGTGGAAATATTGGGCCTCACTCAAAACAATAGAGACCAAGAATATTGTGGTTAAATTTCAACCAACTGCCTCCCTGGCCTGTTTGCCTAACCCCTACCCCCATCTCTCGGGCCAGAGTCCTCCCAGCTTTATGGACCCCTGATAGGATCGACCGAAATCGGTGACAGGAGAGGGGAGAATGGAGTAAGGGAAGGACAGTTTTCTTCAAAGTCCATCCTTTCTTCCCTCCCTTGTAGGCCTTGAAGGGTGAACAGGAGTGATAAGAGAGGCTAGAGGCAGCATGGGGTCAAGAACAGTACTGCTGAGACTTGTGATAAAGAGAGTCCATATTCAAGACAAAAAGGACTGCTGCTGCATGACCAGCGAAGACTACCAGTTTTGTTATCATTGCTGCCTGGTGCTTCCAGGACACAGAGCATTACCGGTTGGTCCTGTGTCACACATGGGAGGAAGGGGAAGATACTGCTTGGGAAGATAGAGTTCTAATAACCTAATCCAGCAGATTATTACTAATACCCTGATGATCTATGAAAGTGATGCTGATGGCCAACCCTAGTGGTTTCATTGTGGTGGCTAGATCCATTGTGTTGCCGGCTTTAATAACTGAAGTGAATGTGGCAAGATAATGTAAATATCCCAAGACAAAAGGAATAGCTCACTTAAAAAGAATAAGCAGTATGGGTTTTGGGTGGAAGGAAAAGATGAAGTGTCTGGATTGTGATCTGTCCAGCCGGAGACAGAGAAGTTTCCTCTTGAAGACACTAAGCCACTTGAGGGTTGCCTTTGGCTGTCATGCACCCCAGATGCACAGGGCACAGGTTGCAGTCACACCTGATTGGAGGTGTCACCAGTCAATGACGTGAAGTGCGGTGAGGCCCCAGGTCCAGCACTGTGGACTATCGAACGGTCAAAGTATACATGCATTTTTAGGGTTTGAAGAATGGAAACAGGAGAACGGTGCCGAGTGAAACTGTACTAATCTGTTCACACAGGGCGCGGTGGTACAACAGTGAAGAACTCTTGAAAATCTTTTCTCCTGAGGGTGCTACATGATGGTCTAGGGAGCGCTGTAGCTCCTGGGGGACGCTCTTCAGAGTCATTGTGAAACAGCCACTGTACTTGGTAGAAGCTGAGCTTCCCACCAGAAAGACATCTGGAAAGCAAGCAGTTCCTGGGAGAAAGCATCTAAGATATTCATATACTTCTGGGTAGGAATCCCCCCAAATAAGTTAATAATAGGTATCGACTGAGACTGAAGCAGGTAAAGAAACTGGTGCCAAAATGATAGCATATTAACATTTAAGCAGTTTAGATGACAGGTGGGAAGAAAGATTCTCATGGAGACTCTAGAGAATGAGACATTGTTGACCAGAAATAGTAGGATGGTTGGTTAAACCTCAGGGTATCCTGGAATTGAACTGCAAGTGGAAAATCCAATGGGAAAACATTGCAGAGTACCACCAGGGAATTAAGAGGACTGGCACAGGTTTGTTGGCAAACTGTTGGGAATTTATAGAAAACTCCATTTCAACCAGAAACAGGAATAGTTAAGCATGCGTTAACTCAGATCACATATATATCGAGCATCCCTGCCAACTGGCTTTATACTTGTGTGTCCACAAAGACTTATTCCTTGTTTTCAACAAGCCTGCATCCCAGACCCAAAGTAGATATTTATTTTATTTATTTTTATTTTATGTATATGTATATGAGTGTTATGCCTGCATGTATGTTAGTGCACCCATGTCATGCAGTACCCTTGGAGGACAGAAGAGGGCGTCAGATCCCCTGGAACTGGAGTTATGCATGATTGATAGCCACCATGAGGGTGCTGGGATTCAAACCCAGGTATTTTGCAAGAACAACCAGTGCTCTTAACTGTTGAGCCATCTCTCCAGGCCCCCCAAAGTAGATATTTAAAGGGTAGATTTTATTCCCCTAATTTTTTCAAGTGTGTGAAATACTGTTATCACAATTTCTCTCTCTCTCTCTCTTTCTCTCTCTCTCTGTCCCTCTCTCCCTTCTCCCTTCCTCTCTCCCTCCGTCCCTCCCTCCCTTCCTCTCTCTTATGTGTAACTATTATTTTATACCTACTCTACTGAACTGTGGTTTGGTCATCTATATTTACATGTTAGTTCACAAATCCCTTCAAAAGGTAAGTCATCTTATCTTCACTTTGATCTTTTTAATAAAAAGTTTGAAAACCACCTTCATGGACTGGAGCTATAACTCCAAGTAGCATCTGCTTAGCATGCACAAAGCTTTGAGTCTGATCTCTTCCTAGCATAGTGCGGGGAATGAGTAAAGTGGAATCTTTGGCAATAAAATTGCTTTTTTGAAGGAGGAAGGGGTAGGAGGATGAGGAGAAAGGGGAAGAGAAGAAGGAAGGAAGGAAGGAAGGAGGATAAGGAGGAGAGGGACGAGGCAGAGGAGGAGGAGGAGAGAAAACTACCCTTGATCAGAAAGTAGAAAGTCAAGCTCACCAGATTTTCCACTGATCTTATCTTCCTTAATCACAAGGACCTCAGCTCTGTCAGGGGCCTGTCAAGCATGTCAGGGCCTCATTCTAAACTATTCTGTCTACTTAGAATGCTGCTTCTCTAGATTTGTGCTTGAGTGAAACCTTCACTTCTTTTAGGTCTTTGCAGTTTGCCCCTTTCCAATAAAGTCTAGACTGATGCATCTATGTAATGGAGCAAGCAGCCTGCTGACCTTCCTGTAAGCTGGCTGAGTGACCCTCAATTCTTTCACCCTGGTTAAAGAATTTTGCTCATAATCCTCAAAGTTTTTCTAACACAATGTATATTCTACACTTGTTTTTAATTGTCTGTCTCCCCAACTCCTCCCACTAGAATAAAGCTCCATAAAGGCCAGATTCTGTGTTTTAATTTTTTTTTCATTCCAGGACTATGAGATGGTTCAGTAGGTGAAGGCGCTTGCCACCAAGTCAGATGAGTTTGATTTCCAGTACCAATGTGGTGAAAGGAAAGAAGAGACTCTTGGACGTTGTCCTCTCTGATCCTCACACATGCACCATGGCGCTCACCCACATGCACACAAACACAAATAAATATGATGTAATAATTTTTTCCCTTCTCTCACACTTCAGTCACATATAAAAAGTGTGCATTAAATAAACCTTTTTTTGCTTGAGTGAATAAATGTAGAAAGATTCACATACATGCTCATTTTCACATCAGTGAGATCTTAGGACTGTTTTATAAACTTGTGGGCATAAATAAGCCAGTGTAGTCTGGATCAGGGGCAAACTGATGTCGAGTGGGAATGGAGGCTGAATATGTATTAGCTGTGAGCAGTGGAATGGCTGTCAGTTTGTAGGAACTAAGACTATTAGTAGTTAGAAAGCACATGGATATCACTTTCCTGTTTCTGTTGTCCTTATATCCTCAGCATCCTTCGATATCCTACCAGGAGGGGATGGGAGGGAGTGTGGGTGTGTGAGCACAAATGCACCTACAGAGAACTAACATCAAGAGAATCACTAACCTGTTTACAAAAGAGTACTATCCCTTCCTGAACATTTGCTGAATGAGTATTTTCCAAGTTTTTCTCTTAAGCAAATAATTCCAAATAGAGACACTGGGGTATGCATATAGCTCATTAGTAAATATGTTGTGGTCCATCTACAGAAATACATGTGTAATCAATTTTTAAAGTTATCAAAATAATGGGTTTCATTATGGCATTTAAAAAATGTTTCAGTTATTTTAATTTTATGTGTATGTGTATATTATCTGCATGTGTGTAAGGGCACTGTGCCATGCAATACCTGCAGAGGTCAGAAGGGGGTGTTGTATTCCCCTGGGACTGGAGTTACAAATGATTGGTAGCCACCATGTGGTTGCTTGGAATCAAACCCAGGTCCTCTGCAAGAGCAGCCAGTGCTCTTCACTGCTGAGCCACATCTCTCCAGCTCGCATCATGGCATTTTCATATAGACATGCTATTGTTTTTTATTCTTATTCATCCCCCTCCCTGCTGTCCCACCTTCCCATCTCTTGCTGATCCCCCTTCCTCCTGGGAAATAGTCCATGTGTCTCCCCAAATACCTCCTCCCACCGGCTTTTCTTCCATGTGCCTTATTCCTCTCTTTCCCCTACTCCTCCTCCACTTCGTTTATTTTTGTGATGCTGGAGATTGAACTTAAGGCCTTGCACACACTAGGCAAACACTCTACCACTTGAACTATATCAATCCTCTCTTCTTTTTCTTTGGAAATAGGGGTCTCATTGTGTTGCCCAGGCTCGTAACTTTCTATCCTCTTGCCTCACTCTCCTGAGTAGGTGAGACTGTAGATAGACCTGTAGTCTTAGAAATACATTTATATGTATGTCTATCTGCAAATGTTTGTTTATAAGATGAATTTCCTGCCATCTTTGTCTTCAACTTGAGGGGTAAACACTCTAATTCTGCTGCCTTCCCTTACATTTTCAAAATCATCAAAGCAAGATCTTTAATGCCTGGGTCTCTCTGAAGTGCCTTGTAATGAGCTTATTGTTTGGTCAAAGGTAACTTGACATTCCCATTTCTAATCAATAGCTAGCTTTCAAAGCATTGTTCGTTTTGAGTGGCTTTAATTGGATCTCTAAATGTGTTCTGGTCTGATCTGAAGGTTGAAAGAGAGGTATACCTCTTCCATATGGGTCAAATTTGGTGGAGTTGCTAACCCCTTTAAAAAAATCAACAATAGAAGTCAAAGTGATCCCAGCCAGTTGGAGAAATAGAAGGGGAGGGCTTAAAAGCCTAAGAGGTAACAACTCTTAAAAGGAAAAAACAGTTCCCTAGATTTCACAGAGAAAATGATTGACTTGAATGGAGGTCAGCAACTAGCATGCTTGCCCTGAGAGTCACTCACCAAGAAAGCATGTAATTGTGGAGTCACACAGGTCTGGATTCCAACCCCCACTCCCTCACGTGCAAGCTCTGAGCCAGCCTTGTACCTTTTGTAAATGGTTTCCTCATCCGTACAATTAAGATGATGGTGTCAACTTTCCTAAGCCTTTCCTAACCTCCCTTGACTAGGTCATGCCTCTTGACTCTTCAGCCTTGCTAGGACAATCATCTCACTTGTCCCACACGTTTTCCCAAGTATCCTTTTCCACCGTTGCTACAGTTCCTTCCCCTCCTTCAAACTGATTTTTCAGGCCAGATGGAATGGTGATGCCTTTAATCCCAGCATTCACGAGGCAGAAGTATGTGGATCACTTGGCTCAAGAGGTTTCTAGCCCTGGGCTAATTATTTCTTAATTCTGTATTCTCCTAGATGAAGTTCATCTTATCTGTTAACCTATCGGGTTTCCAATGCACTCCTTTGTGCCCATTTATGAGCGGCATTGGTAGCTTTGGTAATTGCTTTTCATTGTAATAGTGCATGGAGCGGAGGTGAAATGGTAAATTCCTGAGGACAAAAACCTGCATCTTCTGCTTTTCCATTTGCATTCTCTTTCTCTACATGCCTATTATAGGACCATGTCCTGGTAGATGCTCCCTAATAGAAAGATGAGGGCCTCGTGCTGGGAGATGATTCAGTGAGTCAAGTGCTTGCCGAGTTTGAATCTGCTCCTACAAGGAGATGGGAAGTGGAGACAGAAGAACTCCTAGAAGCTCACACACCACCTAGCCTGATATACCCACTAGCAAACAGCCAAGAGACCCTGACCCAAACAAGGTGGAAGGCAAGGATCAATGCTTGAGGTTGTCCTCTGACCTCCACATGCACGCCATGGCACAGCCACATGTACACACAACCAATTTAAACAAAGAAATATACAGGACCTACTAATGTCCACTGCTGTCCAGGGCACACACAACCAACTAGCCTCAAGTACTCCCCCTTGGCAGGTCATTGGAGCCAGAGGACTTCTACCATCCTAGTGAATCCAGCAGAAGATAGAACCAACTTACATAGAACATTTGTGCTTGATGGTTAATGTTTTCAACACTTCTACAACCCTATGAGGTAGGAACTTTGCTGTTTGTTTCTGAGACAGCTCTTCCTATGTCAGTAGCCTGGAATCCATGATCCTCTTGCCTCAGTTTCCTAAGTGCTGATATTTCAGGCATGTAGTGCCATGCCTGGCATTATTCTCATTTTATGAATGAAAAGACTGAAATTCAGAAAGGTCACAGGAGGAAGGTAACAAAGACAATGTTCTGCCACCTCCTGGTCTCATGCTGTTTCTACTGCGTCAGAGCTGCTGTGCACTGAGTAATTGGAGGACATTTAACTAATTACATTCCTGAAACTTCTCTGGTTGTGGCCGAGCACCACTGAGTTTGTAGTTGGATTGACCTAGTCAAAGGGCAGAACTGGCAAAGAAAATACTACTTTAGCCATATGGATCCAATGCAGTTCATACATGTGTGTGAACATACATTACATGTATCTATATATGACTATATCATTATGTACCATAAATATATTATATTTGTACTATAATGTTCAACTCAGATTTACTAAAAATGCCAGCATGGTAATCTACTAAACAGATGTTTATTAGGTCCTATGATATAT
Organism: Eospalax fontanierii; assembly: GCA_035773235.1. Lineage (NCBI taxonomy): Eukaryota > Metazoa > Chordata > Mammalia > Rodentia > Spalacidae > Eospalax > Eospalax fontanierii. The sequence goes on from CM069530.1 coordinate 20,803,774, forward strand.
TTTCCAATACTTTAAAATTTTATTTATTATTTTTATTTTATGTGTATGAGTGTATTGCCTGCATGTAGGTAAGTGTGTTGTACAGTGCATCCATCAGATCCCCTGGAACTGGAGTTATGGATGGTTGTTAGCTGCCATGTGGGTGCTGGGAACTGAACCCAGGCCTTTTCAGGAGTAGTCAGTGCTCTTAGCTATTGAGCCATCTCTTCAGCCCTCCAATCCTTAAAAAAAAAACAAAAAACTTTATTATATGTATCTGTGTGTCTGTGTATGTATATGTGTGTTTGTGTGTCTGTGTGCACACACACTATGTACATATGTAGAAGTCAGAGAACAACTTGTGGGAGTCAGTTCTCTCCTTGTACCATGTAAGTCCCAGAGATCAAGTTCAGATTGTCAGACTTGGCAGTAAGTGCCTTTCCCACTGACCTGTCTCCCCAGCCCTTTCAGTACTTTTACAACCCATTTTTCTAACTTTTGCTTTTATAGACAAGAAAAAAAGTCGTTTCTCTAAAGCAATAGTTTTTTCTTTTCAGAATAGAGGTGATTGAGGAGTAGATGAGACCTAAAGGTGAAAGAAGAAAGCAGTTTTTCCAGGAGGCTCAGGACTCAGGTGCACCATTTGCTGACGAGGCTGTCACTGCTGCTCAGTCCTGAGGATGAGGGTGAGATGTCCAGACTGTTGGTGCCTCCAAAGTGGCACATCTCAGGTCTCCAATTTTAATGCTAGCAGCTTAGCAGTGACCAGAAAAAGAGTCAGCCTTTGTTTGATAAGGCTCAGAACTAGCCCACTTCAGAAGCCACTCTATATCTACTGAGTAGCTAAGAACACAGGCAGCCAAGAAATGATCTAATTTCTTAAGCCTTGACCTGAATCAAAGTGCTCCATGTTGCACCAGCATACCTGTAATCTCAGCACAGAGGAGGCAGCAGGATTGCCAGTGCAAGGCCAGACTAAGCTACATAGTGAGACCTTGTCTCAAAAAAAAAAAAAAAAAATCAAACAGAAAGTGTTCCAGGTCACTGCTAAAGAAATCTTTTTTTTCTTCCAGTGCTGGAGATTGAACTGAAGGCCTTACAAATGCTGGCAAATGTTCTACTACTGAACTATATCCAAGGCACTAAAAACTCCTTCCCTCCCTCCCTTCCTCCCTCCTTCCCTTCTTCCTCCCTTCTCTCTTTCTCTTTCCCTTTCTTTCTTTATTTTAAGATTGAATCTCACCTATGTAACCTTGAACGCTAGCTCCTCCTGCTTCCATTTCCTAAGTGCAGGCATTACAGGAGTATACCACTATACCAGACATGCTGCAGAAATCATGGTGCTTATGATTCACCCACACATCCCTGTTTGCCTACCTTCTTCTGATGAAGGAGATTGGACTGATACTACTGATTCATATTTAAGGTTCAGGTCTTTTGTTTATTTGTTTGGAGGGGGATCTCATAAAACCCAGGCTGGCCCCTTGCTGTGTAGTTGAGGATAATGTTCATCCTCGTGTCTCCACTTACCAAGGGTGAGGTTTACGAGCATGTGTCACCACACCTGGCTCAAGAATCAGATCTTGAAGCACCATTGTATCCCGAGAAAAGAGCACAGTTTTGGAGGATAAAAGTTCTCCAAATTCTCCCTCTCTCCCTCTCCTTTCCGTTCCCTTTCCCTCTTAACAGGGTTTCACTATGTAGCCCAGAGTGGCCTGGAACTTGCTATGTAAATCAGGCAGCCCTTGATCTCACAGAAATGCACCTGCCTCTGCTTCCCAAGTGCTAGAATTACAGCTGTGCACCATCCTGCCCAATTTCAAATTCTCTGGGTTCAAAATTTAAGTGTGGTCTAACATGTACTTGCCACTCGCCGGCAACTTACTTTCCTTCTAAACCTTAGAGCTGTAGACTTGTAAGATGAGAGTAATGATTACAGGGCCTGGGGCCAGGTGGCAGCTCAGTAGTAGAGCTCAGCATGTGTGAGGACCTGGGTTTAATCCTTAGCACACACCACATACACACACCACCACCACCACCACCACCGACAACAACAAAACCCAACACCCTATGCATAGAGGGACAGAGAAGCAACTGTGGTGATTTTACTCATAAGGTAAAGATTTGGGACATGCAAGCCTCTGTCTACCATGTGCTTCTGGCAGTGCACATATCTTCAGTCACTGCACTAAGTGATCAGCCTGGCAGAGGAGTATTGAGTCTTAGTGAAGTCCAAGCTCATCTAAGGAGGCAGCACTCTGCAGACACACAGCTGATGCTCTGCACAGCTCCACTGCCTAAGTAGATCTTATTTGACACTGTTGGGATCATTACAGACTTGTATTTATAAAGATAAGAATCACAGTTTAAAAGAAGAGAAATGAGAGGGCAAATGGCAAAGCAATACACTAGAATCTCGGAAAGACTACTTTTGAAATATTTATTTTCTGAGAATCTCATTCATGTATACAATGGAATATGGTCATTCCCCACCCCCCATTTCTCCATCTGAAAAAGTCTTAAGGAAATGGTCTTTCACTTGGAGAAAAGAAGATTGAAAGTTAATTTTAAGACCATGTATGTGAGAATACTAAGCAGGATAATGGCTTTAAACACTAAGGGAAAAAAATAGTTGAAATTGAATTTTATAAAGTCTGGCATGGTGTTACATTCCTTTAGTCCCAGCACTCAGGAGGCAGATGCAGGTGAGTCTCTGTGAGATCAAGGCCAGCCTAGTCTACATAGCAATTTCTAGGCCAGCTGGGGCTACAGGGAGACCCTGTCTTCAAACAAACAAATTAAAAAGAAATTAAAGGTTAAACAATGAGAAAGATAAGAAGGAATTCTATAGGGCTTTCTTTTGGGAACTCCATAAACCCAGAGAGCCCCTGTTTGGTTTAGAAAGTACTGACTCGCTGAGTTGTCTACCCCTGAAATTTGAAGGGATCAGAGAAGGGATAAGAATATTGCAGGACTGGTTCTTGACACCTGGAAAATACAAGTTAAAACCGCTTGGAAATAATTCAAAGGAAAGAAGCAGCACTCATCTATGACTGGGCAACGATCTGAATGCTAATGTGAGAACACAGGGACAGAGGACTGGCCAAGTGGGGAACCAAGGCAGTTCAATTCATTATCAAATTACAGGCACCACCCACTCCTGGAGGAACCATCCTCAATTTCCCTCTGTGGGTCTCCTTTTCCTTTCCAAGTGCTTGGATTAAGCACTCTCTTTACTACTTTCCCATTCTGAATTTGAATTCACAAAACTGATCCAGAAAGCTGGGCATAGTGACTCTCATGCCTGTAATCCCAGCATTTAGGAGGCTGAAACAGGAAGATTACTATGAGTTGGAGGCTTGCCTGGGCTACAGTGTGAGTTCCAAGTCAGCCTGGGCTACAGTGTGAGACTCTGTCTCAAAACAAAAAAGTTATCCTACAGGCTGTATTGTGTTGGATGGCTGAGACCTGCACAGAGAAAAAGGTCAATGTGTCGACTTAGGTCAGGGCTGGGCCCCAACAGCCCCAGGGGTCAAAGCCCTGCTCCTCAACCACTTGCAGCTTCTTATCTGAACTTCAATATCGTCCTTTTAAAAATGGGCATAATAATAGCTCAGTTGACTGTTGTGAGTTTAACTTAGGTAACAGAAGCAGAACACAGGAGAATAATAATTACTAGGACTTAGACATATACATACCAGTAAGATGTATTAATATTGGAATAATACATTTTAAACTTTTTACTTCTCATTTTATTTTTAACTTTATTGAATTTGCGTGATATGTTACAAAACCAACTCATGGTCTGGCGTTGTGGCTGTAGTTTGGTTTGTTGCACACTTGCTTCTTCTTGTTTGAGCGGTATAGATTCCAATTCACACAACTCATGTTCCCTTCCCTAACGGCCTCTACCAATCCATGCCTCTTTCATTTGTGAAGAAGAGAGGGATCCGTGCACAGTGCCTGTACGCAGGTGGTTTGGAATCATTTGGCTTTCTTGTCCAGCTCCGGCTCCAGGGGGCCATTGCTACCTGTCTCCCATGTACAGATCCTCAATCTCTGCTGATGTCCTCATTTTAGCTGTCTGAGTCTAGGCCTATCGCTTTGCAACTTTGTCCTGCTTATTTTAACATCGTTTCCAACTTGGAAACCCCTATTTGACTCTTGACAAGACTGCACTGTCCACCCTCCAGTTCATACGGGACAGGTATAGAGTCCTGGGGTTTGCACCCGGTCAAGGCAGAACCCAACTCCTCCAGGCTGAGAGGAGGGTGTGTTGTCTAGGCCAGGGTGGGGCACCAGGTTGAGAGCAGCCTCCAGCCTTAGGGTTTGCTTCCCCGCAAGGGACACCGTAGGCGGCAGTGCGGTCCGGCCACTGCCCCCCGCCCCTTGCGTCCGGTTGCGCAGTGGGTTGCGGTCTCCGTGGGGGTGGCAGCTTCTGTCCAGGAGGTTTGCGCCTGGCGGGGCTCCCCGGAGCCGCGAGGAGCGGGGAGGCGAGACCAGGGCGGGGTGAGGCACGTCCGGGCGGGGAGGACAAACGCAGGCAGTGCAGGGGGCGCAGAGGGCAGCAGGCAGGCGGACGCACGACCAAGGAGTGCGCGGGACGAGGGCTGGCTAGCCTGGGGCCGCCCGCCCGAGGGGGAGGAGGCTGTACCGCCCCGGCTGCAGGTTCGCTGTCGGGCGCGCAGGAGGCAGGGACATGGATAGGGTGCGGTCTGCGCGGGGCCCGAGCCCGGATCTCTTCCATTTCCCCGCTCACTCGACCCCGGGCTGCGCCGCAGACGGCAGCAGCTCCCGCTCCTCCCGAGCAGCCTGACCGCCGGGCCGGGGTGCTAACCGCGGGTCCCTCCAGCCCGCCGGCCCGGCCAGCCCAGCCCAGCCCGGCGGCCCGCAGCCCCGCCGCCCGCCGCCCCCCGCCGCCGCCGCGTTGCCAAAACAAACGGGCCGGCCTATTTATTGGCGGCCGGCTAGCCGGGCAGCTCAGAGTCGAGGCGCCGAGGGGGACAGCACGCCGCCACCAGCCAGGGCCCCAGGCCCCCGCCCCGCACCTGAGTCCCGCCGGCCTTGAGCCGCGCTGGCTGCCCATGGCGCCCCCGCCCGGAGTCCCCAGGAGCCACCCAGACGCCTGAGCCCCCGCAGCGCTCCCACCCACGCGTCCACCCATCAGCCCACCAGGCGCCTCGCCCGCAGCTCTCCCGGGCTCCCCGGCCATGTCTCCCGCTTGGCTGCGGCCCCGACTGCGGTTCTGTCTGCTCCTGCTGCTGCTGCTGCTGGTGCCGGCGGCGCAGGGCTGCGGGCCGGGTCGGGTGGTAGGCAGCCGCCGGAGGCCGCCGCGCAAACTCGTGCCTCTTGCCTACAAGCAATTCAGCCCGAACGTGCCCGAGAAGACCCTGGGCGCCAGCGGTCGTTACGAAGGCAAGATCGCGCGCAGCTCCGAGCGCTTCAAGGAGCTCACCCCCAACTATAACCCCGACATCATCTTCAAGGACGAGGAGAACACGGGTGCGGACCGCCTCATGACCCAGGTGAGCGCGATCCGCCCTCCCGGCGCGCCGTCGAAGCACCGCCACCTGTCCGGTCCTACCCTCCCGCCTGGCACCCTTTCTCCACTGCCCGGCACGCCCCCTGGCACCTGCCCCTTTTGTCAAGCCCCGGTGTCTTTCCGCCCAAGACGGGCTGGCCAGGGAACCCCGCGGGAGTGTTGGCATCCCCGGATACGCCCGGCGTCTTTGAGAGGAGCTCCCTGCTGCCAAGCCCCACAGCTCAGCGGGTTGGCGGCCAGCCCCTCTGCCCACGAATGCTAGCTCAGATCAGAGCCGGCACCCGAAGGTACCTCGACGTGGCTGCCCCTTGAGCCTCCGGGGCCCACGCAATCCCTCCCGGCCTAACATTCCTCACTGGTGCGTCCTTGTCGTTTCAAAACCATTTGGCATCCCTGGGGCGATGAAGCTCAGGACACGAGGTGCCCCACAGCCTTTCCTCCCCATGTGCTCTTGGTTCGCTGCGCTGCCCTCTCCTGGAGCTGTGTCTTGGCTGGGTCTGGGGTTAAGGAACAGGGTAGAGTTGAATGTGGAGGCAGAGGTAGGAAAGGGAATCCGCCGGGCTGGCCCACGTGTCTGCCGCGAGGGCTGAGCGGCGGCGCGGTTGCGGTTAAAGGGTGGGGTGCTAGAGCCCTCGGTCTCTGAGACCAAACTTGGGGGATCCCTGGGCTTGGACTGGAAATAGGAGCAGGGATGCCTAGGAAGGCAAGGAGCCGAACTGACACTGATCTCCGAATGTTCCTAGCAGAACCTGGGCTCCTCCAGACCTCAGGATCGCAAACTTCCTTCCGTGAAGCCTGGTGTACCAGGAGAGAGACCTACGCCCCTTTCCTCTGGGATCTCTCCGGTCGTTCCCTGTAAAGAGGCGGCTGGCTTTCTAAATCCTTTAGGAAGAGCAGCTAAACCACCGCCTTCAGCATGCGCTGTGGCGCCGGGGCCGGCCGGCCGATGTCGGGGCCGAAGGTTGGCTGGTGGCCGGGCCGGGCTGGGCGCCGAGGAATGCAGATAAGGATCCGGGCCACAGGCTGGGCAATCATTGACAGCGAGAGCCCAGGCTCTGCACCCGAAGGAGGGGGCAGAAGGGGAGACATGGGCGGGAGCTAGGCTCTCGAGGAGGACTTACGTGGGAGACCTCAAGGATCTGATCTGGAAGGAACTCAGGGAGCTACCTCCCAGGGCATTGAGCACCTCTAAAACGAGCTGCACGGCCGGGAGGACTGACCAGGCCTTGGATTATAGTCACTGTTGGTTCCTGGGAAGCCTAAGTCCAAGGGTCCGTGGGGCTCGAGCTCCTTGGGTCGGAGGTAGGTTGAGACTTGGGCTGCCACCCTTTGACGGAGCCTTGCCCCTCGACGTCAAGGACTGGTGGAGGGCCCTCTAATCCCGCAGGTGGAAAACCCCACCCCCTTTCCTCAGTAAATTACATGATCCCTTGGACTCCAAGGACGGGGACACAGGGAGAGGCAGCCACCACGGATGATCTCTGGAGTCCTTCTCCCAGGACGCAGCTCTACCCTCACCCGATGGCGATGAAGATCCGGGAGGGTCTAGAGCCAGTTTCCTGAGATCAAAGACTTGGTTTCTCAGGTCCCTTCCCATGAAGGGACAATGCACCCTGGTGGAAGTGCAGCGAGCTCCTTCCTGTGTCCCTTGCAAGGGGAGACCCTCCTGGCCTGTCGGGTGGGCAGAGTGCTGATCCTCTGCCTGCTGTATCTCCAGCCAAACGCGGGCAGGCTTGGGATCATAAGAGGGTCCCAGCAAGAATTCTTTGTGGCACTTGCTGGAGGAATATAAGTAAACTCGGGTTTTCCCTCCAACACACCCCCTGACTAGTGCCGCTGTCCGGGTCTGCACCTGCCGTGCAGGCAGGGCTGTGTCCCGGGGCCTTAGCCCTGAGGCTGCGGTGACACCTACTGGGCACCTCTGGCCTTGCATGCCTGCAGGTCAGCCCTCAGGCAGTGGATTGATAGAGCCTTCTCCCTCCCTGCCGCTGACTCACCCTAGTGCCTAGGCAAAACTAAGGATGCGGCTCTGGTTCCAGAAGGAAGAGAAACCAAACGCAAAGCAGGGGAGATGGAGCCTAACACCACGCGTTAGAGAAAGACACCTTGATGGTGCGCGACTCCGTGTACCTTTCAGATTTGTGGCACCACCACGCGAACTAGTTTCCTGGGAACTCCCGGCTGCTGGAGCACATTTAGAGTTCTCTATTCCTAAGGAAAAGAGGCAGAGACCATCTTGGATTTCCCAGTCCCGTGGGTGCTGTGGGAGAGTTTGGGGAAGTTGGTGTCACCTGGGCCCGGTGGGCTTCTTTTCCTAACTCAGCACACTTTCTGCCCACAGCGATGCAAGGACCGCCTCAACTCGCTGGCTATCTCCGTCATGAATCAATGGCCCGGTGTGAAGCTGCGGGTGACCGAAGGCTGGGATGAAGACGGTCATCACTCAGAAGAGTCTTTACACTATGAGGGCCGCGCCGTGGACATCACCACCTCTGACCGCGACCGCAACAAGTACGGACTGCTGGCACGATTGGCGGTGGAGGCAGGCTTCGACTGGGTGTATTACGAGTCCAAGGCCCATGTGCATTGCTCTGTCAAGTCTGGTGAGCCGCGGCCAGGGGGTTGGGTCCGGGGTCGGGACCGAAGGGCGTGGGCAGGCCGCACGAGACCTGCTAGGGCCGAGAAGGTGAAGATGGCTGCCGGGGGATGGAAGCAGGGTCCCGGGGGAAGAGGATTTCAGCGACTCCAGCGGCGCTCCCCACGGCTGCTTTGGACTGCCTGCCCCTCCCATGTCTGGTAGTGTCGCCGCAGGAGCCTAGAGAGACAGGGCTTTCCCAGTGCCACTAGGTGCTGACCTGGTGGTCCACAGTCCAGAACCTGCCACAGGAAGTGCAAGACAGAGCAAGTTGAAGAGATGGAGGAAACGAGGCTGGCAGGCGCCACTGCCCCTTCCGCCCTACCCTCCCCCCATCAAGGCAGAACAAGGCATTGGTGGGGCTAGAGGCCAGAGTGTGGCCAGACACCACTAGGCCTGACCAGGAGATCAGAGGTTCAGAACCTACCACTCAATTGCAGGGCAGGCCTCCCAGTGGGGCGCAGGCGTCCCTAACTTCTCCCCCAGAACCCTGAAGCTGGAGATTTTGGGGTAAAGCCCAAAATAAACAAAGTGGACTCAATAAAATGGATTTTCCCAGATTGGCAGCCTTGTTGATCAGAACTGGCAGGCACTGGAGCCTCGCCCCTCACCCACTCCCAAGTTTCACGGTTGTTCTGTCCCTTACACTGAACCCACTCATGAAGGCTTTATGTGGTTCTTGTGTGGACCCACTTGACAGCAGGTTCCACTCTCCACATGGGCACCATATAGTAGTCACACTCACAGACCAGCCCTGCTTTGGTATATTTTTGATCAACCTGGTTCACAGGGGTGATCTCACCAACCCCTCCAGACACAGCCTGACCCTTCCAGCTGGGTGTGCTTAAAGTCATATCCAACTTCACCTATAAACACTGGCCCAAGGTCAGCAGCTCCCCAAAAGGCCACTTCTGCTCACTGACACCCAAACACAGTCTTCCATCCCACCGTCTTAATGCTACTGTGCCCTGTCCCTGCTCAAGGGACCAATCATGAACTGAAGATAATGATTTTGACCCATCCCTGACCATTCACTCTGAGGATGTCCCAGGGGCCTACGTTTGTCCTATGGACTGGCCTTCCTCTCATTTCCATAGACCCTGTCACAGAACTTGGAATGTCAGTCTGGAAGGGCAATTTCTTGGAAGTGTTTGAGTAAGCGGTAGAACAGGCCCTCTAGACCCCAGAGGAGCTAAGTGACTTCTCCTTTCCTGGGATTAGGTCAGGTCTGGCCACTGACTCAGCTGATCTCCAGCCTCTGACCATTTCACAGCACCATCAGAAGGTGAACAGATGGGGGCGTTACCTGGTGTTGGAGCACCACTATGCTCCTCTCATTGGTCAGGGGTTGGACTGGGGCTGAGACCACACTGTAGGTCGAGATGGTCAAGCCTGCATGGGAAGTGGGGGAGTTTTCTGGGAGCAAGAGCAGCCCTGTCTGGGCTAGGATGGGTAGGGAAGGAATGCTGGCCTGGGAACGTGAGCACCTCAGTAGTAACACCTTTCATGTCCCTTCTTCCTACAGAACATTCTGCTGCGGCCAAAACGGGTGGCTGCTTCCCTGCTGGAGCCCAGGTACACCTAGAGAACGGGGCACGAGTGGCCCTGTCAGCTGTGAGGCCAGGAGATCGGGTGCTGGCCATGGGGGAGGATGGGAATCCCATCTTCAGTGATGTGCTCATTTTCCTGGACCGTGAGCCAGACAGGCTGAGTGCTTTCCAAGTCATCGAAACCCAGGATCCCCCACGTCGGCTGGCACTCACACCTGCCCACCTACTCTTCATTGCTGACAATTACACAGAACCAGCATCCCATTTCCGGGCCACCTTTGCCAGCCATGTACAACCTGGCCAATATGTGCTGGTGGCAGGGATGCCAGGCCTACAGCCTGCCCGGGTGGCAGCTGTTTCCACACACGTGGCCCTTGGGGCGTATGCTCCACTTACAAGGCATGGGACGTTGGTGGTGGAAGATGTGGTAGCCTCCTGCTTTGCGGCTGTGGCTGACCACCACCTGGCTCAGTTGGCCTTCTGGCCCCTGCGACTGTTTCCCAGCTTGGTGTGGGGCAGCTGGACCCCAAGTGAGGGTGTGCACTGGTACCCTCAGCTGCTCTACCGCTTGGGGCGTCTCTTGCTAGAAGACAGCAGTTTTCACCCACTAGGCATGTCTGGGGCTGGAAGCTGAAAGGACTCTAACCACTGCCCTCCAGAACTGCTATGCTGGATCCAAAGGCCTCCTCATCAGGAGGGCTCTGACCCTGGAAGGCACCTGAGCTGAGGACACTGGTCCCTATCCTCTGCTCCAGAGTGAAGATACCATTGAGACTTGCCTGGGCAATGCTGGGCCCTCCATCCCCATCTTGGTGTAGTGGTAGAGCTACAAGCTGAGCTGGTAAGGGGCTAGTGGGCTCTCCTTTCCTGGAAACCTTGGGACCCAGCAAGCTCTCACTGCGATTCTTCACACCTCACTTCCCTGCATGGGGAAGACCCATTCCATCTGTCTTTAGACTGCTTACTCCAGTGTTTCTCCAGGCCTGGGTTTGTGACTTCGCTGCTGGTAATGCACAGTAGTGTGAAGAGAGTCTGCCCACAGGTGGGCTTGCACCTCAGTTGATGCTGCTAGATTCCCTGGGAGGCAGCAGGGAGCTGGCTGGACTCATTGCCTCCTGGAACTGGTAAGGCCACAGCCAGCCTGGCCGTCTTGAGACATGACCTTCCCTGCTGGCCACACTCCTCCAGACACATTCTAAGTCTGTTGTTGTCAATGGGCAGAGTTCTCTGTTCCAGCCAATGTGACCATAGTACCTGGGACTTGGGGAGGAGATGTGGATGTCCTTGTCACCCCTCCCCAGGCTAAGCTCCCTTTTCTGCTGAACCGCGACCCCCACCCCTCCTCCAGTCTTTCTCCCCCACCTTATTTATTGGCATGGAGGGGGAAACCCATGGGAGAATTTTGGGAATGTTTGGTCTTTTCTTCCTTTTGTAATAAAATTATTTAAGTTGCTAGAGCTATGGAATTCAGGATGCTGAGTGGCGATGTCAATATGTGTTAGCTGGAGCCATGGACAAGCTGTCTAGCATTTATTTCCTTTCTTGGTGATGCCTCCAAAAGAAACTTCTGCAGGCCTTTTCTCATCTAGCAGATGAGAACTGGACAAGGCTTTCATATACTTTTTCCTTGTACTAGAGAGAGCTGAGGTAACCAATACATGGTTGCTTCACATACCCAGAAACATGTTACTGTACCTTAATGAAAGTCAATTCTTCTGTTTCTTTCAATCTTCTTGGGGTTTTAGATTTTTTTTTCTATTGGTAATGGATGGTGGCATGAAGAGTCTATGGAATTCACATTTATCTGTGGCCCACTCTGAGTTCTTGGGAAAGCTGGAGGTCTTTAAACTACCAGTTGTCAACCCTCAGAATTACCTGGGCAACTTATTTAAAGGAGATTTCTGGTCCCATTTCTAGAATTCTGTCTTAAAATAGCTCCAGCATGAGACCCGGGAGCTTATTTTTACAAATAATCCAAACGTATCAGAAATATGGTCTATGAATATTAGTTAGCTTTTTGAGAACCAGAAGAAAATAACCCAAGGAAAAAGTTTATTTTGGCTCACAGTTTCAGAGGTTTCCTTCAGGGTGTGCCAGTTCCGTTGCTCTGAGGTAGGGAAGAACACCACAGAGGAAAGGGCATGAGGAGCATAGCTGCTCACCCCAAGGATCTGGGAGACAAAGAGCAGGAGGGTTTGGGTTGAGACATACCCTTCAAAGGCCTGCCTCTAGTGACCTACTTCCTGCAAGTCTGCCTTGCCTCCTTGTAGTCCACTCAGCTTTGAATTTATCATCTATGAAATTACTACTACCAACTAGGGCCAAAATTTCAGTATATGAGCCTGTAGGACTGACATTTCATATCTAAACTATGCCACTGCACAGAGTGCTGCTTAGTTTAGAGAAGAGCCAGCTTATGGCCAAGGTAGAACAGTGCTCTGCCCTTCTCAGTCCTACCAGCCTAAGGCAAGTTTTCCTGTGTGATCATAGATGAGGTGAGGAAAAATAGGTCACGTTGTCTAAGGAACTCCACGGAAACTGGAAAATGCTCTAAATCAAGGTTCCTGAGCTGGGCAAGATGGCACGTGCTATAATCCTAGTACTTGGTGAGTCTGAGGCAGGAGGATTGTGAATTAGAGATCAACTGAGATACAGTTTCAAAAGTAAACAAATAAATATCATTAGCTGGATGTGGTGGAATGTGCTTATAATCCCAGCATTTAGGCAGAGGCAAGAGGATTGCTAAACATTTGAGGTCAGCCTTGTCTACACAGTAAGTTCCAGGCCACCCAGGGCTATACAGTAAGACCTTGATTCAAAGCAAGCAAGCAATCACTGCCCTGGGAGTCTGTGCTATAGGTCCCCACAGGCTGTAACAGTAAATCTTATCATCTAATGAAGACCATGGCTAAATATTATTCTAGATCTTTATGCCAATTTGCTTTTTAAAATATCTTGTTATTTTTTAGTGTGTATGAGTGTATTGTCTGCATGTGTGTAAATGTACCCAAGTCATGCAATGCCTGCTAAAGTCAATAGAGGGCGTCTGATCCCCTGGGACTGGAGTTATGGACAGTTGCTATCCGCCGTGTGGGTGCCAGGAATCGAACCTGGGACCTCTGCCAGAGCAGCCGGTGCTGTTAGACACTGAGCCATCTCTCCAGCCCCACCAATTTAATGCTTGTAACAGCCAAGTGTTGTGTGTATTCTAATATTACTATTTTCCAGATGACTACAGACTTGAGATTATACAGCAAGGGACAGAAGTAAAATTTAAATTCTTGTTTGCCCATTGTTGTACCATAGTCGTAGTCGTCATCCTCCACCTCCTCCTCTTCCTTCTCTCTCTCTCTCTCTCGCTCTCGCTCTATCTCAGTGAACTTTAGTCTACTCTGGGAGGCATTTGAGGCCTGAAAGTGTGTGGGTGCATCCAAAATAGGCCCATTTCTCTGTAGCAGATTCATGCTGACCAGGCTAAAAAGTCCACATGCTTTTCTGCAGTGAGAAATAGGAGATAAAGGTTCAGATGTTCTTGTCCACTTACCCATTATTTCTCCCTGTAGACATTCTATCTTGTGGATCAGGTTATAATGACAGTTGGTGAATATGGATGTTTGGAGTGGGCGGCTCTCCAGATCATGGAGGACAGAGAGAAAAAGAGAGGGACGGGGAGGGGAGAAAAGGGGCAGGAGAAGAGAAAAAGAGAGATCAGGGAGGAGCAAGGGAGGGAAGACAAAACAAAAGTATAGAAAACAAGGTAGAGATACAAAAGGAATCAGGCAACATGACCTGGGTCCCATAAATATGGTTAGTCTTCAGGGCCTTGGAAGGCTTGAAGCAGAGGTGGGATTCATGATCAAAAAGTTTCCAAAAGTTCCCATGGCTTCTATACGGAAGGTGGACTAGAGAGGGCAAGCAATCTATTGATTGGGGGAAAGTAGGTGATCTGGACTGCGGAGTGGCCAGGGGCTTAAAGACAAGGTGAGAGATCATAGATACTCAAGCGATAGAACCCAGAGCTGAAGCCATTGTCGGAGAGTGGCCATGACGAAAGGACCTCAGTCAAATTTGGAGTTTAAAAAACTATTTTATTATTTTTATTTTATGTGTACGAGTATATTGCCTGCATGTATGCAAGCACACCTATGTTATGCAATGCCCTGAGGTCAGAAGAGGGTGTCAGAGCCCCTGGAACTGGACTTATAGACAGTTTTTAGCCACCACATGGGTGCTGGGATTCGAACTCAGGGCCTCCGCAAGACCAATCAGTGCTCTTAACTTCCGAGCCTTCTCTCCACCCCCAAGTTTTGAGTTTTAAAGCATGAAACTCACCTCTTCTGCTCCAAGCGCCCTTGACCTTGGCTCTTTGACTTCAGCGGCTGCCCCTACAAGTGTGACATCCAGAGTTTTCTCACACCAATATATCCTGTCTGCTTGTTGCTGAGCGCTGGTCTGCCTGGGCTCAAAGGACCCACTAGGCTCCTGTTCTCTCTGCCTGCAACCTCCCATTTTAGTAAATTTAGTTCCACCATACCAGAACACTATAGACTGGGTGATTTGTAAAGAAAAGCCATTTCTTTCTCACAGTTCTGGAAGTTGTGGTGTGCACCATCAAGGTGCTGACATCTGGGGGGGCTTTTCAGCTCTACCATCCTGTGGCAGAATGCCAAATGGCAAGAGAGCTGCAGAGAGTTAAAAGAAAGGGGGAAACTAGTCCTTTCATCAGGAGCCCATTCAGCCATGACCAACCTATTCCCAGGATATTGGCATTAATCCGCACACACAGGGAGGGCCCTCTTGTGACGTTTACAGGTCCCATCCTTTGACAGTTGCATTGGGCATTATTTTTCTAGCATATGAATTTTGAAAGACACAATCAAATCATTGCACCCCCACATCTTGGTAGTTCCTGAGGAAAGAACTCAGAGTACTCCCCTATGCCAAGTCCATAGGTCTTGGGGAAGACCTGGAGATGGTGAAGTTCAGGAGACAAAATGGGAGAACTTCCTCGCTATAAGATGGATCTCTGGAAGGGCCTGGGCAGACTTCTAGTGGGAGACCCAGTGCCCTTAGGTTCCCATTCCTGTCTGTGCTGGAGTCGCTCTGCAAATGCCTACCCCAAACTGTCCCTGCAGCCTCTTCTCATTCAGAAATCACACTGGGCATGGCTCATTGGAAGTCAGTGGACCTGCACTCCTCTCTCCCAGTTCACATAGAGGACTTTGGCAGTGACTGGGTCCTGTGTTGGTCAGGGCTAAACTCAAGGGCAATGACTTTTTAGGTCTTGCTGCCAGTACCTGGGGCCCTGTGGAGGAACCAAAAATAGGCACCTTCCATTGAAAAACAGGGTTGGGCCCTGGGTTACTTGGGCAAAGGTAGGCGAGTGGGTCATCAGGAGTTGATGTCTGGAGGCGAAGTTCAAGGCACCCACATAGACTAGAAGTAGTTGATACTTGGAGCTAAAAGTGGGGTCAGAACAGGGGACTAGGATGTGGGGTGGGAACCATATCCTGGGCCAGGGACAGGGATCAAGGTCTGGTGTGAAATGTCTAGTCCAGCCTCCCAGAGAGGGCCAACTTTAACAATGGAGGCTTTTGAGGGACAGCATAGGCCCTGCTTCCTACTCCAGAGGGTGCCCCTGTCTAGGTAAACCTCCTTGGGGGTGGCAGCTCCCCCACCCCATACCCTCTGGCCTCTTGATGGCTGCACCTGTCGGGGATCAGCACGATGTCCCACACCCCAGTCTGGTTCTCAAAGCCTCTTTGTTTCTCAGGCTGAACCTGGCCAGCCCGGATCTGATAAAGCTTCCTTGGGTAGATAGCAGCCCAGCCCTGTGTGTTGCACTGCCTTGAACCACACCCACTACCTCGCACGCATGCCTCTACTCCAGCTGCGCAGAGACATGGGGTGGGGGTTGGGGGGCTTTCCATCCAGGTTGAGGAATGTTTGACCTCCTGGTCTAACCCTACCTGCAGACCCTTTTAAACCCCTCTCATTCCATGGGGAAGCAGAATAGGAAAACTCTCAAGCCCATTTCTGAGATGGACAAATTAAGTTCCCAGAAAGAAAACACATTGCTTGTGTTCATTTCTTCCAGTCAAGAACTCCTAGTGTGCTAAGATGTGTTTACTATTTATATCATTGGTTTTAGTGCTGAAAGTGAGGTAAGGCCATCCTTTATTTTTCCTTTGTATATGAAGTAACTAAGATCCAAAGAGATGAAATTGAAATTCCCTAAAATCACATAGTAGAATCTAACCAGAACTCAGTTAGCTAGGGAAATGGGACCTGATGAGTCTCCATCTTGGGAAAATTAGAAGGAGGTACTTCCAGTCACAATCTAAAGGACATGATAAGCCCAGGAACAACAGAATCTTGTTAGAAAAAGTGGTCCTGGAAGAATAATGATCTAAAGTGCTGGGAGGAAATACAAGACAGGGCACAAAATGCTTAACGCACATCCACAAATTGCTGCTCCTGCTCATGAAATTTAGACTCTAGTCTGAGGCTAAGTCAGAACTGTCCTTATGGCTTCTGTCTAGTTCTACTCTGAGCTTGTGTGTAAACTAGAGGTAGGCTCTGGTTCATGGCCTAAGACGGCTTCTGGCCAACAGGCAGCAGCAACTGTTGGAGGACTATACCCCATCAATGCCTGACTACAGCTGGGTGAGAGACCCTAAGCTAGAATCGCCTGGTTAGACTTTGACTTCCCAAGCCACAAAACCACAAGCAAAATGAAATGTTTGTCAACATAACACTTTGGAGTAACTTCTTACATGATGTAAATGATGAGATGAACAAAGAGGAAATGGGAACTGAGGACTTTCCTGAGACCTTTAAAATGATCTGAACCAAAGGCTTTAAGAAATGGAGTCTTGGGGGTGGGGCTGGAGGAGGCCTGAGGCTGCTAATTAGCAAAAAGAGAAGCAAGAGAAGACACTGAAAAGGAATAAACTTAGGGCAGATGGAGATGGAGCCTTTGGGAGCTCATCTTTCCGCACTCAAGGTATTGAAAAAATGTGTGCTTGCTCGTTTGGAAGAATCTCTGATGACAAAAGAACCCTCTTTTTTGTTGTTTATGGTTTTGTGAAGTTTTTTTTAATGATTTATTTGTGTATCTGTGTCTATGAACATGTGTGTAAGCAATACTCCTAGAGACCAGAAAGAGGGCTTCAGATTTCCTGGAGCTGGACTTACAAGTGGTTGTGAATTGCTGGGAACCAAACTTTGGTCTTCTGTGAGAGCATCAAGTGTTTCCAATTGCTGAACCAACTCCCCAGCTCCATTTGTTTGTGGTTTGTTGTTGTTTGTTTTGGAGACAAGATCTCAGGTGGAGGCCGCAAACTCTGTACAGCTGAGGCTAGCCTTGAGTTACCGATCCTCCTGCTTTTACCTCCCAGGTGCTGGGATTATAGGCATGCACCACTATGCCTGGTGGCTCCTTCTCTTTTCCCTCTTCTCCTTTCCCAACTTCCCTTCCTCCCTCCCTCCTTCCCTCCCTTCCTCCTTCTCCTCCTTTCCTTCCTTCCTCTTCCTCCTCCTCCTCCTCCTCCTCCTCCTTCTCCTCTTCCTCCACAGTATTTTGTGTTGTTTAGGCTGGCCTTGAACTTGCTACATAACTGAATTTGTCCTCAAATTCCTCCTGCCTCTACCTTCTGAGTACTGAGATTACAGATGCATACTATCATGCCTGGCCCGACAGCAAATTCCTAACAGGAATGAACAGCCCTGATGGTTCTGAAAAGAAGGAACTCATGGATATGGGTTAGTGTGTAGTAAGAAACACATACATGAACAAATGGAAAGCAATACTATCAGATTTGTTTAAAACCCAAATGTTAAATTTTGAAGAAAATACTCAAAGACTGGGGCCAGACCTGAGAGAAGGGTTGGCTACTTCTAAGAAGAGTTGCTGGCCTTGTTATTCAGCATTCCCTGCAGGCAGAAAATGCAGGGCCTTGGCTGGAAGATATTATGAAGATGAACCAGAAAGCATCTTGTTGTCCTAGTAAACAGTGGATACTTATACATCTAACGTCTTCATAAGCCTCTGAATGCTGACTTGAGGAAACCCCAGAAGTAATAAGTACATGGAAGAGAATAAATATGATTTGAGGAGAGTGCTGGGGGTGAGTTAAATGACAGGTTTCTTTGTTTTAACCTATTTTTAAAATATTTATTATTTAGTTATATATTTATTATTGTAATGTGTGTGATGTATGTGCAGACACAGGTACGCCATAATACACATGCGGAGGTCAGAGGACAACTTCGTAAACAAGTTCTCTTCTTCTACCTTTATGTGAGTTCTGGGGGTCAAACTCAGGCTGTTAGACTTGCACAGCAAGTGTCCTATCCATCCTGCCAAACAGGTTTCAACCTCTTAGTCCTGGAGAAGAAATGGGCATACTTCAAATCTACTGAATAGAAGGAAATGGCTGCTTTACCTTGGAGAATTCAGGCGCATAGCACTTTAGCCAAGAGATCGAGGTGGATATCACTAATAGTACACACTATGTACCTCTGAGAGGATGCTCTGGAAATGGCATGTCACCCATGTGTGGTCCTTCCTGACATGAAAACCTTCTAACCATAAGAAGCCATGAGACAAATGCAGACTGAGGGAGGTTCTACATAGGAACTCAAAATAATCTTCAAAAGAACCAAGGTTGTGAAAGGCAAAGAAAGATATCAGTGTGCTGAGCACCAAGGAAGCATGGCAACTAATGCTGTGTAAGACCTGGATTAGACACAAGAAAGCAAAAAGACATTAGAAGACTGACTTGAGAAACCTCGAGTTCTGTGTCTTTGTTAATAGTATTTAAAGCTAAGGTTAATTTCACAGTTTTGGTAAATAGTCTTAGGGCACAGAGGAGGCCACCTCAGGGAAGGCTGGGAGATGTTTGTGAGATCTGTGTTTGTCTGGCTTTTCTGTGTTTGTAGCATTTTTTATTTTCTCAGTTTTTGAGACAGAGCCTCAGTCTGTAGCCAAGGTTGGCCTCTAACTCACAGCAATTCTCCTGCTTCAGCCTCTATGGGTCCTCATGTCCAGTTTGTTCATTCAAAAATTAACTTTTACAATTTTTAATCTGAAAAAAACCTAATGAAAAAAGAACTTCACGGGCCAGCCAAAGGTGAGCTTTTTTACCCTCCTTGGGCTCAGGGGACTTCCATGCCCAAAGGAAGCAAGTTGTCATGTTATGACACTTTACTTGAGAAAGGGTTCTGTTCAGAAATGGTTCTTTATTTAAGTTTTTTATCTCGCTTGGACCTTACAACCTTTGAAGCAGCTGTTACAGTTTTCCCTGTTGGCAGATGTCTTAGTTTCTTTTTCTGTTGCTGTGATAAAATACCCTGACAGAAGTAACTTAAGGGGGAAGGGCTTATTCTGGCTCACAGTTCAAAGGTACAGTCCATCATGGTGGGAAGTCAAAGCAGGGGCTCAAAACAGCTGATCACATCCATCCACAGCCAGGAAGCAGTGAACATCCGCGTCCTTTTTCCTTTTTAGTCCATTAATCCCAGACGTGGAATGGTGCCACTCACCGTGGGCAGGCTGTCCCATCTCAATTAACTTGATCTAGATAATATCTCACAGGTGTGCCTTGTCTCCTAAGTGATTCTAGATCCCGATAAGTTGACAGCATTAACATTCACAACTGACAAGGAGACTGGTCTTTGTAAAGACAAGGGGTAGAGTTGAACTTCTATACAGTTTGATGATTCCAGGCCTCTTTCCTAAGCACTCCACTCTATTGTCTTCTCAGAGATATCCTCATTCAGCTTATACTTTGGGTTTTCCAGGCTAAGTTGGGGAAGAGGAACTTGAAAGCAGGACCGAGAAGGGATTAGCTGGGGTGACTGGAGCTGTCCATGGTGCTGGTTCCTCTAGTGGGCCTGGAACTGGAGGGCTAGAAGACTGCATGGGAAAAGAAAGTAGAGCAATTGGTGTGTTGACAGATTCCCTGACAATGAGGAGGACTCCAAAGGCAGAGACCTCAAATTTGAGGTACTTCATGTTGAAATGAACAACTGAGTGTACAGTAACTGTTACGATAGGGATTTGCCATCAAGACTGACTTGAAGCCAGTATCATATAGCTATACTAGTCATCAATATCTGGTAATACTAGTTGGTAGTTACTGAGTGAACCCTCCAATTCAGTGATTGCTCTCCCAGTAGTCTCTTCCCTACATACCCAGGCTCTCCCATAATCCAAGAACTAAAGAGTCAAGGTCTGGCACAATGTGGGCTCTGGCACAAGGTGGGCTCTAGGATGCTGCAATAGCTCTTAGAAATCCACTGCCTGTACCTCACTAATGTTAAGTGTTTTTTTTGAATACTATGCTCATTTGTTCTACTTTTATATATGAGTAATGGGGGATCTTACAGTACAATTTTCCTAACACTGCTTAGCTATTAAAAGTTGAAGGAAAAAAAATAGATGGAACCAGAACTTGAACTTGAATTTTCTGAGACTAAACATTGTGTTCATTTATCTCAATTATCTTATCTTGTCTTATGTGTCTTTCTACCTTGTGGTAAGTTAAAGGGTAAGCAGAGGGAGGAAGTTACATAGAGAGGTAAGGTTTATGCAGGAAAGTTGGAAAACCACATATGGGTCCCAGGCAGGTTGAAACTCTTTCCTTTGAAAGAGTTTCCTTTTCCATTCTCTGGTCATATGACAGCTGCAGTGCTTAATCTTCATCGTCAATTTGATTGGACTTAAAATCCCTTAGGAGACACACCTCAGGGCATGTCTGTGAGGGTGTTCCCAGAAAGGATTAACTGAGCGTGGAGGACGTATTCTGAATGTAGGTGGCACCATCCATGGGATAAATAAAAGGAGGAAGAGAATAAATCCAGAAAAGTACCTGGTATTTCCCTTTCTCTACTTCCTGGTCTGTCAAGATGTGAAGAATCTCAGACACATACTCCCACTGCCATGCCTTTCCCACCATGATGGACTGTCCCCTCTCAAACCTTAAGCCAAATAAATCCTTCTTCCTTCAAGTTGCTTCTATCAGGTATTTTGTTATGGCAATGAAAAAAGTATCTAATACACCAACCTCCCTCCAACCCCTTCAGTTTTGGAAGGAAAGCCTTGTCAGTCACAAGTGCTGGAGATGGATGGACTTGTCAGCTGGTCAGAAGAGCACCCTGGCATTTCCTTTTGGCTTTCTCCCCAGCACAGCAAAGCTGTCTTTTCCCTGGAGAGACAAAGGAGGTGGTTGTGGAAAGGAGAAAATGTCCCCTTCCAAGTGTATTGCAGAGAAGCTGAGGCTTGTAGGATGGTGCGCAGAGAGCTAAGTGACATTTTAGGGAGACCTGGCAGGGAGAGAGGAAGGGAGAGAGGCAGAGGGAGAGGGAGAGGGAGAGAGTATGTATTTGTATATTTGTGTATAAGTATGGGTGGATATGTGTAAGTCTGTCACCTGCTTTGCACATACTTAAACACTCAATCTTCACATTATCTTTTGAAAATAATTCCCAACAAAACCAAGCATTGTGGCAAAAACCTGTAATCCCAGTGCTTGGGAAGCTGAGGCAGAGAGATTGCATGTGTGAGGTCAGCCAGGGATACAGAATGAGAACCTGTCTCAAGAAAGAAACAAACAAACAAAAACAAGAAAAAACAGAAAGGAAAATTATCCCCAACAAACAGATGAGGAAACTGAGGTTCAGAAAGATCATGTGACTTTCCCAAAGCCATACAGCCTGAAAAGAATAAGGGTTAATCCCAGGCCTGTCTGATTTTCCAGCTCAGAATCTTCTCTATTGTTGGGGGATGAGAGGGGATGAGAAAACACTTGGAAAGAAAGCTTAGCAAGGATGTTTTGTACATGTTTAAGTCCAAGTCACTAAGTGTGCTTTGTCCCACAGCCCAAGGACCCAGGCCAGAGGGTCTCAAATTGTTTCTCACCCATGTTTCTTCATTTTCCTGCCTTTCTGGTCCTTACCAATTTCCTGAGTCATTGCTCACCTTCATTCACAGTCTTGAACCAAACAGCACCTGTCTCATTGGGTGTAGGGAGAGCACGATCACCAGGACCCAATACGTATTATCTACTAGAGTCTAGGCTGCTAAGAAAGGAACCCTGAAAGCAGATTCTGTTTCCTCTTACTCACACCTAGCTCCTCGCCATACCTCCTCCAGGCTGTTCACCTTGATGAGCAAAGTCCAGTCGGCAGGCCTCTCCCTGGGAGTCCCCATGTCAGTTGAGGTCACTCCTGCAGAACTCCCAGGAGGCAGTTAGGATCCCACAAAGCACAGCCACAGAGCCTGCTGACAGAAGGAACCACCTTTCATTCTCACAGGTCCAGATTCACCTAGTTACAAACAGGCAAGAACCCTGGGGGGGTGAATCCTCTCGTGAGGAGACTGAAGGACATGTGGCTCTTACTACAAATTTTTCTTCTTCATCAGGTTTTTCTTGAGGTTCTCACTAAATCCTGCTTCAAGGGTCAGTGCTCTCAATTTTTGTTTGGCATAAGAATGAAAAAGGTTTCTTTCTTTGTCCCTAAGGACCAGCTGAGTCAGGCTGATTAAAACAGAACTTGGGGAAAAACAAAAAAGAAATCATTATAGGAGCTATAAACAGCATAAAAGTCGTCATGTTCAAAGTACAGGTTTCAGATTCTGAGAATCCCGTTAAAACCAGAAAACACTCACTGAGTTCCACATTCCTTAATCCTGAGAGAGTTTCAGGCTTAATCAGGCTGGCATGACTTAACTGGCCTCCCGTCCTGCCCCCTTCCCTGAAGTCTTGTCCCCCTCTGGTCATGTGACCTCCCCAAGCCAACTCTGGTCACTTTGTCACCTCAGCCCACCTTCCATTTTCACAAGTGAACCCAAGATCTCCAAAATGCTAGTTTATTTCCTGGGTTTATCCCTAGCTCTCTAAGCTTGCTTTCCACAACATACCACACCCTTTTCATTCTGAGAAGAAATGGGTTCACTGTCCAGGCAGTAAATCATCTTTAATTGCCAAAGAAAAATGAACTTTGAGATGTTCTGCTTTGATTACTTAGTCATCACCCAGTGAGACCTTTCCACAACATGCACATCAAACATGAACAACTGGGCTTCCAAAAATCCTTATTATTCGTAACAACTTCTTTATACATTAACTTTTGGTTCTCTTCAAAGGAATTATTCACCTTGATGTTGGAACATAAGATATGCTAGAAGAAAATGCTAGAGATATTCTTTGTTACCAGCAGAAGGAACACATTTACAAAGGGGTATGCAAATACAAAATAACTACAGGCTACTTTCAAGGGAACAATTGCAATCACAGGGAATGAGGCTCCACGCCTAGATGAACAACGCCAGTCCCATGAGAACAGGTGTGACTCCCATTCGGATACCCAGTTCAGCAAGTAGTTTACAAATATGGCCAACTAAAGTAATGATTGAAAATTAAAGAAATATGTTTACCGTGCCTGGACTATAGAAGCCCACCCTCACTACTACAACAGGAAAAGCTGGAGAATCAAAATTGAGCATTATGTAAATTAAACTTTGGTGTCACTGACTTGAGAGTGTAGCTTAGACATGGGGCTCTTGCCAGCATGCACGAGGGCCCAGTTGATCCTCAGTACCAAAAAAAGAGAGAGAGAGAGAGAGGAAAAAAGAAAGAAAAGCAGGAAGGGAGGAGGGGAGGAGGGGAGGAAAGGAGGAAGGAAGGAAAGAGAGAGAGAAGAAGAGAGGAGACGAAAAAAGAGAGAGAAGACCAAAGAGAAGAAAGAAATGGGCAGCTGGTTTTCTCTGACACTTGACTCTTCGGGGCTGCCGTCGTTGCCCTGGGATACCAAGAGACGCTGTGTCCCGCGTCTGTGGAGACGTCAGCCCAGCGGCTGAGTTCTGAGCGTTGGATCACAGCTAGAGGCGAGAGTGGCAAGGAAGGTAAGTGTACCGGAGAACCCTTCCCCCGCGACCGGATCCTCTCCGTGCCCTTCAGAAAGCCCTGTGAGGCCAGACGTGGGCGAGAGTAACCAGCCCTGGGAGACAAGAGGAACCGCTCTAAGTATATATTGTCCCTTTCCTTCTTCCCGTTTCTTTCTCTACTGGGCAACACCTCCCTTTTTCAACTGACCTTTTTGGGAATTTTTAAGATCGGATATTAGGCAAATAAAGGAAGCTGGTGATATGCCTTTTCTTGAGAATTTCTTAGAAAATCGATTTGAAACAAAACCAAAACCAAAACATCAAAAACCCCTCAAAGGCGTGTGTCTTCACAACGATTATAGAAGTGTCCGTCTTTGGAGGAGGGGTGCATGCTAAGTGTGGAAGTTACGGTAGTTACAGTAAGGTTTGTTTAGTACTTTTGCAAATCCCCTTTCGTTTGAGCTTCTAAAATATCCAGGGCAACCCTCATTTTACAGGCGAGGAGACTGGGGTTTGGAAGATGGAGAAATTATAGTGCTCTGAAGAGTCTGGGGCAAGACTCCTAAGCCTGGGCCTGGACCAGCTTTCTAACCCCAATCGCTTCTCTTTTCTGCCGTCTCAGGGATAGATCCTTGTGTTGAGTGGAGACTTTTTCAGAGTAGTGAGACAGGAACCATAGGGAGAATCAGCTGAAGTTGGAGAACAGAGTTAAGAATTGGGGCAGGACTGCAAAGCTATCCAACGGCAGAAAAGTAACAGAACTCTTCTCTTCACCTCCCAAGATTGTGTTTCTGGGATTCCGCCCGAACATTCACTTTACAGTTGGAGGTAGGAGCCTTGCCTGTTTTGTTCCATGTCTGGCAGAATATCTGCTATGTAGTAAGTACTCAGTAAATGCTTTGTGAATGAATGTGTGAATACGCGGATGAGGGTGGGAATCTAAGGTAGTTCTCTTCCGGGATTGGAAACCCTCTAGGAACGAATAAGTCAACAGAATCTTTCACTGGTTGGTGGACAGAGAATGAGAGGGTGTCTGCAGGAAGTGTGTACATTCCTTAAAGGGATCATGAGATTGTTTTCTAAATCTGAACACATTCTAATATGAGAAGTTTAACCAACACCTTGAAAAGGGAGAATTGTAAGCTAAATTAGAGGCAAGTCACAGGCAATTATAAACTGTTGTAAGGATTAAAATACCTGTGGAAATCTTACAACACCGTGGGGCACACCAAATTTTCA
This sequence comes from Eospalax fontanierii, assembly GCA_035773235.1. Lineage (NCBI taxonomy): Eukaryota > Metazoa > Chordata > Mammalia > Rodentia > Spalacidae > Eospalax > Eospalax fontanierii. The sequence continues at coordinate 20,828,610 of CM069530.1, forward strand.
GTAGCTGTCTCCTGAACTTGATACTATTTTGTGAGACTGTTATTTGAAGAAGTGAGGAGGGAGAAATAGTGTGAAATAAAAAAACAAGTATCAGAGCCAAGCTGTTCAGTGTGGTAACCACTAGCCGACTGCAGGTACTGAACACTCAAAATATGGGCAGTCTGAATTGAGATGAATTGTGAGTATAAGATGCACATCTCGGGCTGTGGAGGTGGCTCTGCCATTATGAGCACTTGCTACTCTTCCAAAGGACTGGAGTTTGGTCTCCAGCACCCAAATCAGGAGGCTCACTACTGCCTCTAACACAAGAGTCAGGGGATTTAACACCCCTTTCTGGCTTCTGAGGGGACTCACACGCATGTGGCATGCACTCACACAGACACACAGGAACATACATATATAAAAACAAATCTATTTTTAAAAGATGCTCAGTTGATTTCAGACTTAGAAGAAAAAAAGAATGTGAAATATCTTACTAGTAATTTTATTAAAATTAGATATTAAATAATAATAATGTAAATAGTGGGTTAAGTAAAATATATTACTAATTTCACCTTTTATTTACTTTTAAAATGTGGCTACTGGACATCTTTATATTACATATGTTGCTTGCAGTAAGCTTTGGGAGGGGCAGAGCCACGTTTGGTAAATTTCCTGGATGATGACTCCATATTGCGTGGGAAGAGAAATTAAAGTTGAGGGCTTTGAAGTGAATCATTGCAGAGGTCTGAAAACTTCTTCTGCCTGTGGTGCCTGAACAGGACTGACCGTAGCTGGAGCAGATGAGTGTGGAAACTGTTTGTCTCTTTAATAGATTCCAGAGTCATAGCGCATTCCTGGGTACCCATGCTACAGGAAGCCAGATAAAGGAAGAGGGCATGAGGTGATAAAGCAAGGACCTGAGATGTTTTATGTCCCTTAGAGCAAGACCAAGCACCTTTCTGAACATTTGGTGAATGCTACAGATGATTTTCCTGAAAATCAGCACCTATACATAAGCATATGTATATTTTGCATAAATTTACATATAACATTTCTACCTAATTTCCAGCTGCTTTTCTGTTCAGGGGTCCATCTGCTCTAGAGGTTGATTCATTTAGCCTTTAATAAGTACCTTGTTTCACTGGCTGTTTGTTTTAAACCTGGACTACAAGCTGTGTTCTGAAAGAGGATCCTCAGAAGACCAAGACCCGGCCAAACTCAGTTGCCTCTTCTTTGCTCACTATTCCTTTTCTCACAGCAGGCAAAACAGGGTCCAAGGAAGCAAGTGCAGCAGAGTTAAAGCTGAGGGTAATGCATGGATTTTGGTGTCCTCCCGTACACTGTGGGCTTGCTGGGCAATGCCAGGTATGGCCATGGAGGGACATGGCTACATTATCCTAGAATTTTCATTCATATAGTTTCCTGAGTGATGCACTAGGCCCTGGAGCAAAGCCCTGGATCTTTTGTCCAGCCTCATGCCTCCTGACGCCACCTCATGCTCCTCCAGAGCTAGAAAGCAGGCCCTCTCCTCCATCCCAGTGTTGGCCGTGGCCGGTCCCCTCCTTCAGCTCTCATTGCTATGCTCCTCTCTGCTCTTCTCCCAGCTCCAGACTCTTATGTGGATCGGCAGGAACTTGTGGCCTGGCTAGAGCGCTCCCCTTGAATTCGCCTTCTAAGAATCCAGTGTTCATCCAGGCAAACCCAACCCCCACCATGAGGCCCAGTGGAGACTACACTGTGAATGAGGGATCTTTACTGAGCACCAGCACACTGGGAAGCAACAGCGTCACCACCCAGGTGAGGATGTGGGCAGCACGGTGGATCAAGGGGTGGCAAAGCCAGACGGGGCACGCGTAGACTGGGAGTCTGAGGGACCGACTCCAGTATGCACACCAGCACTAGCCCTGCCTAGTTGGAGCACTGAGCAGACTGGAGTGCCGGAAGCACTGGAGTGGAAACTGGTGGGTGCGAGAGCTCCGGGAGAGACAGACAGGCTGGGTAGGTGGACAGCGTTTCTTGCTCCAGAAGCTCTTTCGGCCTGGCCTCCTGGGACTTTGTGCTTGACCAGCATGTGAAAACTGTTTGCTCTTTCTAGCTGTTGTTCTTTCTGTGTGACAGTGCTGCTGTTTGGGGAGGGGCTGAGTATGGAGTATGACAGTGTGTTTGGTGCAATGTATGCTTGCTGCGTGTCAGGTGATGTAGTGTGTCCGTGGGAGTCGGGCGGCACCCGTCTCCTTAGGTGTCATGGTGATTGCATTCATCTGTCTGTGGACCAGAGGTCCAGGAAAGGCGTCTCCCCTTCTATGTGTGCTATTCTAGACCTGTTGGCCTTTGGATTCCATCATGCCTTCCTCCTATGCTCTGAGCTGGCAGGAGATTAGAAGGTGAGAATGGGTATCTCTCTCTCTCTCTCTCTCTCTCTCTCTTTTTTTTTTTGAGACAGGGTCTCCCTGTAGCCTCAGCTGGTCTGGAATTCAAACTCGCTGTGTAGACCAGGCTGGTCTTTGATCTCACAGAGATCCATCTGCTTCTGCCTTCTGAGTGCTGGGATTAAAGGCATGTACCACCCATGCCTGACTTGTCTTGCTCTCTTGATGGTGTCTGTTTTAGCAGCTGCCTCTCCTTATGGCTCCCATTCCCACAAGACAGGACTTAGGACTCTAGCAGCTCTACTCCCCTCCTCTTACCTGAGTGTGGTAGTGGTCTGTCTACCTATTATCTATCTATCTATCTATCTGTGATCTATCTCTATATAGACAATATGTAATTTTCATTTGTGTTTATTCATTGTACATAGCACTGGGTGACATAAGGACATGTCTGAGTAACTAGGTATATCCCCTCAGTACCTTCTACCGCTTCTTACCCTCGTCTCCCCTCTTTCCTGAGTTCCCTTCGTTCCCCTAGACAGTTTTACTTCCGCTTTCATGCCATATGTAAACACATGATTCTATACATCTACATAAACTCTAAGAACTACAAATAAGAGAAAACATATGACATTTATCATTCTGAGACTCAGTTAATTCGGTTAACATGATTCTCTCCAGTCATATCCATTTCACTATTAAAAATATAATTTTACTGTTCTTTACAGCTGACAAAGCTTCACTGTGTACATATGCCGCATTTTACCCATTATTCCACTGGGCACCTAGGTTGGTTCCATAACTTAGCTGTTGTGACGAGTGCTGCAGTAGACATTGAGGTACAAGAATCTCTTTACCTTTGGGTGAACACCTAGGAATAGTACAGCTGGGTCATATGGTGGATCTATTTTCAGCTTTGTGCGTGTGTGTGTGTGTGTGTGTGTGTGTGTGTGTGTGTGTGTATGTACATGTGCACGTATGAGTATAAAGGCTAGAAGTCAACATCATATATCTTCTCTCTCCACCCTATTTTTATTTATCATTTTTATTTTGTGGGTATGAATACATTGCCTTCATGTGTGTATGCACCTATGTTGTGCAGTGCCCATGGAGATCAGAAGAGAGTGTTGGATCCCATGGAACTGGAATTACAGACAGTTGTTGGCTGCCATGTGGGTGCTGGGAACTGAACCTGGGTTCTCTGCAAGAGCAGCCAGTGCTCTTAACCACTGAGTCATCTCTCCAGCCTCGCCACCCTATTTTTAGAGACAAGGTCCCGTTTTGAACCTGTTGTTCACCATTTCAGAAGACTGAATGACCAATAACCCCCTGAAATCTGCCAGTCTGTGCCACCCCAGCACTTCATTACAGGCACATATCACCGATACAGCTTTTATATGTGCATACTGGGAATCAAATGGTCCCCACATTTATGTGGCAAGCACTTTGCTAAATGAGCCATCCCACCAGACCCTGTGTATTTGTTTTTCTGAGGAGTCGCATACTGATTTCCATTGAAGCTGGACTACTTTATATGCACACCAGCAGTGTGTGAGGATTCCCTTTCATCTGCATCCTATTTGGCGTTTGTTGTGGTGGCCACTTCTTGATGCCTTTAGACCCCAGGTAGCTTCACTGCCCTGATTGTGTACTGCATTCCTTGTAGTGTGTTGTGTGTGTGTATGTGTATACATGTGTGTGTGTGTGTGTTCACCCATTCAGGCATGTGTGGAGGCCAGAGGTCAGTATCAGGTCCCTTTTTCACTCTCCATTTTATTTTTTGAGACATGGTCCCTCACTGAATCAGAAGCTTCCCATTTTGACTAGACTAGCTGGCTAGCAACTCCCTGGGATCGGCCTGTCTTAACCCTAGCACTAGGGTTACAGGTGCACACCATTGCTACCAACAACCAGCATCCTCATGTCCTGCAGTAAGCACTGCACCCACAGAACCTGAACACGCTGTTATAAACATCATGGTTCTTTTTTTCCTGGCTGGATCCTGGCTGATGCACTGCTGATATTTATAACAAGGTCCCATCCATGTCACCTTTCCTGCATGGGTAGACTGGAAAAGAAAATATCATACTGGTGCAATCAATATTCTTAGTAAATATTGAAACTGAGAATTAAGGGATTTTTAGGTTTTGTTCCCCATTGTACTCCAAGCACCTAGCACGGTGTCTGGCACATAATGGTTGACAAATATTTGCTAGATGGATGACTACATCCTGTGTTATATAACAACAGACAAGCAATATTTGGTCCAAAGTAAAACAGCAGGGAGCTGAGTGTTCACAACAATGGCTGTGGTAGTAAGAGGTGTCCATTCTCTCCTTCCTCTGCCTTCCTGTCCCGGAGGGTTTCCATCCCCTCCCCTCCTCAGCCAGGTAGGTAGAATGGATCAATCTCTGAAGGATTTTTCCATTAGAGACGGGGAAACACTGGCACACTGAGTCTTGAGCAGCACTCGGAACGGCCTAGGAGGCCATGGATAGGAGCTGGTCACAGGCCAGCTGACTGCTGTCTCTGCTTTAGCAGTCAGTTGAGGGATTGGAGAGGGAACTGTGGAATGCCCTGCAATCTAGGATAGACCGCTCCAGCTGGGAGAGACTTCCGTAGAGCAAGGCAGGAAGAGACACCTGAGGATGGCTGAGGGACAGAACCCCCGACCAAGACATCATTCATGAACCCCACAGAACGTCTGATTGCCTTTCACGGGCAAACTGCTCCAGTGATCTTAGAAGTAGTGATGTCTGACTCCAAGGCCTACCTGTTTCTTCCCTTCTCTTGAAAGGGTGAGGGATGTTGTCATCTGTTATGTGCTTAGAAGTAAGGATGGATGTTTGCCATCTGAGTCTTCACATACTAACCCTAACACAGCCCTTCTTCTTCCCTTCCCTGCTCCCTGAACAGTTTGCCAGCCCTGTGGACAGACAAACATGCATGGCAAGGAGGCAAGACAAGGTGAAGAACAAAGTTCTGTGGGGCATTGAGGTCACGGAGGAGCTGCAGTGGAAAGGCTGGGAGCTGGGGAAGGAGACCACACGGAACCTGGTTCTGAAGAACCTCTCCTTGAAAATCCAGAAGATGACGTACAGGTACCGGAATGCGGAGCCAGGGACCAGTCCCGGATCCCGGATCCCGCCACCAAAGCGGATTCTCTTTAAAAACAAAAACACCTTTAAACTGTTTCAGAGGGGCTGGAGAGATGGTTCCGTGGTTAAGCACACTGACTCCTCTTACAGAGGACCTGGGTTTAGGTTCCAGCCCCTACATCATGGCTCATAACTGTCTGTAACACCAGTTCCTACACTCTCTCCTGGCACCGCATGGGCACCGCATGGGCACCGCACACATGTGGTGCACTTACATATAAGCAAAACATTCCTACACATATAATAAAAATTAAAATGTTACACAGAGTCAGAAGAATATTCAAAACATGCGGTTTGAAGATTCTTAGGAAGTGGAACTCGTCAGACTAAACCATACAACGACAGTCTTAAGCCCGCCTTTTCCCATCATGAGACCTTTCCACCCACAGAGAACCCCCACCTGCCTTCTGTATTAATTTCAATTGGATTTACCATATGTGTTTCCATCCCTCAGCGATATGGTTTAATTTATGAACTTTAAATGAAAAGTATATGATGTATTTTTGTAAGTCCTCCCACCCTTACACATCCATTTTTCTGTTAGATCATGTCTCTGTTGTTTTTTTTTATCTTTTCTTTTTTGTGTGAGTTCTTATCTTGGGTACTAACTCTGTATCAGTTATGAGTTATGGCGCCCTCACCTTGTGACTTATCTTTTTCTTTTCTGTTGTGTCTTTTGAAGATAGAAGTTCTTGCACAACTTGGTGGCACAGGTCTATAATCCCAGTACTTGGGAGGAGGAGGCAGGACTTTAAGGTCATCCTTAGCTACATAGCAAGTTCAAGGCTAATTTGGGCTATATGATATCCTGTCTCAAAAAACAAACAAAACTAAATTTACAGCCAAACAGAGCAGAAGTTCTCATGTTCAAAAGGATCATTCAGGTTTATCAATCTTTTTCTTTTACAGCTGGTACTTTTTTTGTATCTTGCTTAAACACTCCTTCTGTACCATCAGGTCATGAAGGTATTTCCCTATGGTGTTTTCTAGATGTCCTAGTTTTAACTTACAGCTTTGTCTTCTGTCTAAATGGAATTGCTTTGGGGGAGGTTATAAATTTTTTTAAGTGAACTTTTGCAAGTTTCATGAAATACATTTTGATCATATTTAGACCCTCCCCTATCTGCATCACACTTACTGCCCTCTTCCTGATTTCATGTACTCTATTATATATAAAATATTATATCTATATCTATCTATCTATCTATCTATCTATATATATATATTTAAGGCCCATTGAATCAAATATGTGTCCCCAAATGTCCTCTGTGTGGGTCATCCATTAGAGCCTAGTTAACCTACCCTGTGTCACACGGTTAAAGAAAACTGACTCTCCAGTAGCTATCAGTTGCCAAGAGTTCCTGAGCTAGGACTGGGGCTTCTTACCCACCTCCCCACTTCTATGTTGGGATTCTGTCTGGCTTGAGTTTACATGGGTCTTGTGCATGCAGTCTCTATTACTGTGAGTTCATGTGAGTATTTGCCCAGCTGTCTGGAAAGCTCTGTTTCCTTGTGGCCATCCACCCGCTCTGGCTCTCAGTCTTTCCACCCCCTCTTCCACAATGATCCTTGAGCTGTTTGCTTCATGTGTGCTATTCAGGGATCAGTACTCTACAGTCTCTTATTCTCTGCACGTTGACCAGTTGCAGGTCTGTTAATTACCATCTGTTGCATGAGGGAGTTTCCCTGGTGAGAGTTGAGAGATGAATTAATTGGGCTGGAGGAACTCAGATCTGGGACATGCACTGATCACATGCTCAAGTGGACCTGAGCACTGAGATGGTCAGGCAGAGGAAGGCATGAATTAGGGAACTCACTGGCTGGGCTGGAAGAGCTCCAGAAGAATCATTTGTGGATGGTTTGAAGTGGGGACCTGGGATACACGAGACCCTGTCTCAGAAGAATAAATAAATACAAATAGGAAGAAGAGGAAGGCGACAGGTCTTCTTGTGATCCAGCTTTTAACTCTATAGAGCTTCCTCAATCTTCCTGATTGAGAACCTCTGACGATGGTTCTGAGTCCAGTTCTGAAGGGTTACCACCTGGCTCTTTCCCACAGGCCTCCCAAGACCAAGTTCTTCTTCACAGTCATCCCTCAGCCCATTTTCCTGAGTCCAGGCATAACCCTCACACTTCCCATCATCTTCCGGCCTCTGGAAGAGGTGAGGTCTGCCAGACAAGCAATGGAGTGTGGGGAGGGACAAGGGAACAGAAACCTCACAACAGAGGGGAGGTCTATGCAGCAAGCACCCCCCACCACCCATACATCTTTCCAGTTATAGCAAAAACTCCAGTTTAAGCCAGATGTAGTGGTATGTGCCTATGGTCCTGGGACTTGGGAGAGGCAGGGGCAGGTGCAAATTTAACACCAGCAGGTCTGCCACATCTACAGAGTGAGACCCAAACAGCCCTCAACAAAGAAACACCCTTCTAGCTTAGGAAGACCCCAAAAGGAATTCAGCCTTCAATCTCATCCTGTTGGGTATGGGGTATGGGCAAGAAGGCCGTTGCAAATTTCCTCAAAATCATCTGTAAAACATTTTTCTTTAAGACACCATTAGGTTGAATCATAGTCTTACTACATCGCCCAGGTTACCCTTGAACCTCTAGGCTCAAGCAATCTTCCTGTCCCAGTTTTCTAAGTTCCTGGAATCACAGGTGCATGCTATTATGTCTGTCTGCTCAAAATTTCTTGTTAGACACAAAACTGGCCCTTATCCCAGAGGTCAAGAGAATATAGCAGTCCAGGAAGCTGACCCTCTCTCAGACTGATATAGTAGACTACAGCCTAGCCATCCTGGCACTGTTGGAGGAATGGCTTAGGAGAGGTAGGTTGTGTGGTCCCTGAGTATCACCTGTGTACTACTGACTGATGCCTGTCTCACCCCTCTCCTCCTGTCCTACAGAAGGAATACAAGGATGAGCTATGGTTTGAGAAAGAAGAGGGGGTGTTCTGTGTGTCTCTGAGGGCCACCTTGCCTCGCCACAAGCTAGTCTGCCCACCATCCCTGCAGCTGCCCATGTGTGCCATCGGGGACACAGTGGAGACTTGGTTCTGCCTGAACAATGTGGGGTGAGAGGGAAGCTGAGGTTCTGGAGAAGAGGGCTGAAGAGAGTAGGTGAGATGTGTTTATGCCAGTGGGGAGCAGAGATGGATACCCAGCACCTGACCTGCCCCTCACCCCTAGGGACCTGCCCACCTTCTTCACCTGGGAAGTCCCAAACCCATTCCAGATACTTCCCACCACGGGGTTACTGGAGCCAGGCCTGGTCAGTAAGATCAAAGTGACCTTTGAGCCCCTGATAGCTGTCATCCATGAAGTGGAGGCCATATGCTGCTACGGGAAGGGTGGCAAGCAGAAAAGCACCATCCAGCTGCAGGCTTCAGGTGAGCCCACCTTCCCCATATTCCCAGAGCCATCTGCTACCCTCCCTGGGTTCCAGGCCTCAAGTGTCCCGACAGACCCCCACCAGGTTCTTGTCTTCCCCCCTGCTCCAGGTCTTATTTTCCATCAAGTCAGACTGGGGACACATGCCTTCTAGGGGCTGTTCAGCTGGCACTACAGAGTCCTTGATAGCCCCCCTCCCCCAAACCAGGACATCTCTCATTTCTGCTCCAGGTAAGTGTGCACAGCTGCTGGTGAGCATAAAACACAAGCGACCAGAAGACCAGGATGCTGAGGGCTTCCAGAAGGTTTTGAACTTCGGCACTGTCTCCGTGGGCTGCACCTTGGAGCGGCAGATCAAGCTGTATAACCCATCTGCGGTATGCATGGGCCTGGAAGGGATAGGCAGGGGAGAGGTAGGACTCAGGGACCTCGGGACTGGCTGCCCTTACAGTCCATTCTCCTTCCTATTCACCCTAAGACCCACGAGTCTTGCCTGCTCTTGTCTGTTGATACACAACAGCTGTCAACAGGTGTTCCTTTCTCTGCTCTCTGCTGGATCTGGGTTCAGGTGTCTGGTAGTACCCTCATGAGTGTCCTGACCCTAGAACCGTGGCTAGCTCTAATAGTACCTTTAGGGAAAGAAAAAGATGCTCCCCTCGGGCCAGTCCTGGGATGGACACACAGCTTCCTCCTGGTGGAGGCAGTATCAACCACCCTCACACAGGCCAGAGGGCCCACACTAGATGCCAGGTACTCCTGATTTCCTGCCTACAATGTACTGACTGCTCTAATCTGTGACCTTCCCACCTGGCCTCACAGGTTAATGCCCCCTTCAAGGTCGAAATGGCCCCAGACATGCTGACCAAAGACCAGTCTTTCTCATGCTCCATGGGCCATGGCATCATTCCCCCAGGAGGGAAGAAATGCATGTCAGTGTTCTTCCACCCCAAGACCTTGGACAGCAGAACCATAGACTACTTCTCCATCGTACCTTCTGGCTGTGCCTCACAAACTCTCCTCCAAGTCGTGGGTTTCTGTAGAGGTACTGGCCAGCCCAGGAGACTGTACTCCCCAGGACATGAACAGCACAGGAGGGAATCATTCCCTCCAGCTCCCAGCCTGCCTGCTTCTGAATGACCGTGCCTCCTGGCCCCTCAGCCTAGGTGTCTTCTGCCCCCTGGTGGCCCTGTGAGAAAGTGTTGTGACTACCTGGTGATACCCTGGAGCTCTGTGCAGGCTGTAGGAGCCTCAGACCTTACCCAGCCTAACCACCCGGCTCCAGGCAGCACCCTATCCCAGCAGTGGATCCCTTTCTGAGACATTCTCTGAGGCCCTGGCCGGGTGTCAGAGCCGCTCACGGGGACCTATCTCCTATGCCCAGGTCCTGATGTGTCCCTGCAGCACTATAGCATCGACTTCAGCTGGAGCAACCTTGGGGAGCACTCAGAACAGACCCTGTGGATTGAGAACAAATCAGATTGCTCGGCTCACTTCCAATTTGACATTGACTGCCAGGAGAGCGTCTTCAGCATCAGGCCTGCCTTTGGAACCCTGGCAGGCAAGGCCCGCGTAACCTTGCACTGTGCCTTCCAGCCCGCTCATCCCATCATCTATTTCCGGCGAGTAGCCTGTCTCATCCACCACCAGGTGAGTGATGTAGAAGGGAGGATGGAGGGAAGAGGCCCCTCTGGTGAGAGGCCGCAATCCTCAGTGATGAAGACAAAACTTGGTGAGCACTCCCCTCTTTTCTGGAACTTCTGAAGCTGGGCTTTGTCCATGTCCTCTTTTAGGGCCTCTGCCCTGGCTTTTAGAGGCAGAGCATGGCCAGGGATGTACAAAGTCTCACTGAGTCAAATGAATGTGCCAAGCTTGCCCTGAGTGCTGCCAGGCCAGAGTCTTTGCTGCTCTGAGGCTGGTGAACTGGGACAAGGGAACTTTGGGCATTACCCTACACAGCATGTGCGGGGCACAGAGTTCAAAGCTAGAACCCGAACCCGGTTCCCTGGGAACATGGTATTTTGACTGTGGTACCTGGACACAATGACAAAGTTGGGCTGAAATGTAGCCTAGAATCCTTCCTCAGCTGTGCTTCGGGTTGTTCCCCTCCACTTGGGGAAGGAAGATTTTCCCCAAGTCCCACACAGGCACAACATGAGCTCTGGGAAACTTTGGGACAGAAGGACAGAAAAATTCTACTCCTGGGTGGGGATAAACGCTTCCTTGTTTGGTGGACTCTTGACTGGCATTAATGGGCAGAAGAGTGCCGGGAGCTCGGGGCAGTCGGGGAGGGGCAGGCAGTATCTGATAACCCTTCCTCTGTCCTGGACTTTTTTCCAACTTGGCCTGGATTTCTGTATCTCTTCAGCCAGCACCGCCCTCTGCCTTTCAGCCTCTGCCCATCTGTCCTCAGTTTAACCCCAAACATCCCCTTGCCTCACCACCTACCCTGTGTCCTGTCCTACATGGACAAATGTCACAGGACCCACTGTTTCTGGACCTCATTGGGACCTGCCACTCAGACAGTACCAAGCCAGCCATCCTGAGGCCCCAGCATCTCACTTGGTACCGCACACACCTGGCTCGGGGCCTGACATTCTACCCCCCTGACATCCTGGCTGCCATGCTGAAAGAGAGGAAGCTGAAGCGGGATGAGAACGGGGCCCTCATGCTGCCCACTGAGGTATGTGGAGCCTTCCAGCCCCCATGAGGTCAGGTTCCTGCCCTTACTAGCAGCTGTTGGGCAGTCCTGTGACTTCAGATCCCTGTGGGTACCACGGTGACTGGGGTTGACCTGCATGAAGTTGTTGGTATTTTTTGAAAAGAGGACTGAAGAGAGCAGAGCACGGGGAATAACGATTGAACTCCGTCCCAGTCTCTCCCTGTGCAGGATCTGGAGGACTTGTCAGCTCCACAGTATCCCTATGTCCCCCCCATGATGGAGTACTTTTTTGATGGCACCAGCGACTTGGCCATTTTTGCCCCCGCTGTCAGTCTAGAGCCTGTTGAAGTGGACTTTGGTGCCTGCCCTGGCCCAGAACCCCCCAACCCTGTTCCCTTGTGCCTGAGGAACCATACCAAGGGCAAGATCACAGTGGTCTGGACTCGAAGGTCTGACTGCCCCTTCTGGGTGACTCCAAACACCAGTGATGTGCCCCCACTCAAGTCCACAGCCATGCGTCTACACTTCCAGCCGCCCTCCCCCAACTGCCTCTATGCAGTGGAGCTTGAAGCCTTTGCTGTCTACAAGGTATGTGCATGCAGACCAGAGAAGGGTCAAGCCTGGTGGTCAGAGTGAGGTCACAAGGATGATGGAGGCTGCAGGGCCTCTCCATTGCCGTCTTTTACTTTTCCCTCAGCTGGACAGTGCCCTCTACTGGTTTCACCCTCCCAGGCTTGTGACCTGACTTGTCCCTTCCGATTGTCATTCATATGTGGTGTTCTTCCCTCCCCTTCCCCCAGGGAACAACCCAGCCGGGATCAAGCACTGTGGAAAAACTTGGTGCCTAGGGAGGAGCTCTCTGGAGGACTCAGCTAGCGGGGACCCTGGATTATAGTTCTTTTTAAAAAATATTTTATTATTTTTGTTTTCTGTGTATGAGCGTATTGCCTGCATGTAGGTAGGTGCACCTGTACCGTGCAATGCTTGAGGAGGTCAGAAGAGGCATCAGATGCCTTGGAACTGGAGTTAGGATGGTTGTTAGCCACCATGAGGGTTCTGAAATTCGAATCTGGTACTCTGCAAGAGCAGCCATCTCTCCAGACCCCTAGTTCTTTTCTTGAAGATTTTTTTTTCTTAAAGATTAATTTTTGTTAGTGTGTGTGTGTGTGTGTGTGTGTGTGTGTGTGTGTGTGTGTTCATAGGCGGGAGTTATAGGTAGCTGTGACCTGCCCAACGTGGGGTACTAGGAACTGAACCGCAAGTCCTTTGCAAGAGCAGCCGGTGTTCAACCACTGAGCCATCTTTCCAGACCAAAATTTCTAGCTCTTGAAGGACAAAGCAAAATCATATACTTTGTTTTGTAGTTTATGGGTTTTTTTTTGTGTTCTTTTGTTTGTTTGTTTGTTTTTTAAGACAGAGTCTCGCCATTTAGCCCTGACTGGCCAGGGATTCACTATGGAGCCAGGCTGGCCTCAAACAGTCTTTATGCCTCAGCTTCCCAGATTTGAGGATTACAAATGTGAAACACCACACCTAGTTCAAAGCATAGTTGGTTTCTGTTTGTTGGTTTTGCTTTTTTTGTTGTTGTTTTGTTTTGTTTTGGGACAAAGTCTCATGGAGCACAGGCTAGGCTTGAACTTGCCATGTAGTCAAGAATGACTTTGAACTTCTGACCCTCCTTCCTCTACTTCTTGAATACTCCAGCTGCAGATGTACACCACCAGGTTCTGCTTATGTGGTGGCTGGGATCAAACCCAGGGCTTTATGCATAGCAGGCAAGCACTCTACCAACTGAACTATATCTCCAGCTCCTCAAGTAGAGTCTTTAACTGCTCCCATTCTCATGTTATGTGGAGGCACGTGGGAGTAAAACTAATGCTTCTGGCTGACCTATCCTGAGCATATCAGAATTTAGATTACAGGCTCTAGACCTGTGCTGCTTCCTAGGGCAGGCACCAGCCAACCACATTTGACCAGTGAGCACTTGAAATGTAGCAGGTCCAAGTAGAGATGTATTGTGAGTATAAAATAGACCCAGACTTCAAAGCCTTATTATAAAAAGAATGTAAAATATCACATTATCAACTTTTAAAAATTATTCATTTTTATTTTACAAGTATGAATGTATTGCCTGCATGTACGTGTGTTTGTCATGCAATGCCCACAGAGGTCAGAAGAAGGCATCGAATTCCCTGCAACTGGAGTTACAGACGATTGTTAGCCGCCATTTGGGTGTTGGGAACTGAACCTGGGTCCTCTGCAAGAGCAGTCAGTGCTCTTAACCACTGGGGCATCTCTCTAACCCCTCATTAATAGTTTTTTATAATGATTATTAGGTAAAGTGAGTAGATTTGGGGTCTATTGGATTAAATAAAATAATATTCAAATTAATTTCACATGGTTTTTTTAAAAAAAAACATGGCCACTGAAAACATTTGAAATTGCATTTTCAGTCAGCATCTGTGACTCACGCTATATTTCCATTGGCCAGGCTTCTCTGGGCTCTTTCCTACAGAATGAATGCCGCTTTCACATCCTACCCCATCCTTCTCCCTGCCACTGTGGGGACTAGAAAGAGGGTGCTGGGTACCAGTAGAGGCTCCGGCAGGAGACACGGTGCATGGCTGCCCTCTGAACTCTACCCTGAGCCCTCCTTTCTGTGCTCAATGTAGGATGCCTACAGCACTGGGAACGCCAAGGGGGCTGCCTTCTACTGTCAGACCCTAGACTCAGCTTCTCTGTTGGCTGGCCCCCTGCAGGTCTTGCAGAGCTACAGCAATATCGAGGAGGACTGCACTATGTCTCCATCCTGGTGTCTGAAGTTGCGAGCTCGAGGCCACAGCTACTGTGCTGCCTTAGAGCACCACATTCCCCAGTATTCGCTGGATGCACCCAAGGTGAGCCTGCTTCCAACAGTGGGAGCAGGATGAGGGACCCAGTCTTCACATTCCTCTTTCCTTTCCTAATAGTCTCAGAAACATATCCCCATGCCCTCTGTGACGACCTCGGGGTCTTGTTCTTGTATCGTGGTCCTGGAGCAAGAACAGTCTAGGGGTTGGACAGCGGCCCTTCCCTTCTCTCCCTGGACTACCCCCTCACTCTTCAGCTCCTTCACTTGTCAGTGACCTGCTTATTGAGTACCTGTTGGGCCCTAAGTTCCAAGCTAGACCTTAGGAACAAAACAACCCAAACCATGAACCTTGTCCTTCAGAAATAGTCTATGGTCTCCCTTAATTCCTAGGGTGTTAGGTAGGCTGTGTGTTGGCGTCTTGGGTCTTCTTAGACACAGCATTGTTCAAGCCTGAGTCCCTGACCTTGAATGGATGTCTACAGGTAGAGTTCTGAGCAAGGGTTCCCTTCCCTTCTACTCTCCCCACCCCCAGCTGTTCCCTGCAGTGCCCTCCGGAGAGCCTTCCTATCGAAGCCTGCTTCTAGTCAACAAAGGCCCCATGCTTTTGACCTTCAGCCTGGCCCCCAACAGCAACTTGGACATCACCCTACGACCCACTGCGGGCCTCATTGCCCCTGGGGCCCACCAGGTCTTCCTCATCAGCACTACCCCCAAAGGCACCTCATGGAAACAGCACATTTTCTACCTTCAGTTCAACTTTTACCCCCAGTATCTCAAGGTGAGGGCGGACATAGGGGTTCTTAGGGGTGGGATGTAATCCCTATTTTTTTTTCAAAATCATATTCTGGGATTGGCCTTTAGGGTTCCTGCTAAAGTAGCTGGGGAGTATTCCTCTAGTAAGTGCCATTGAAGAGAGAGAGAGAGAGAGAGAGAGAGAGAGAGAGAGAGAGAGAGAGAGGGGAGAGAGAGAGAGCGAGCCCTTGGTTCCATCAGCAACAACTCTGCCATTTCTCAGAGCCCGATCTACTTCATGGAATGTCGACCAGAAAAACCTGCAGAGAACCCAGACTCATTCCTGCAGGTGGTGGAGGCATTTGCAGCCAGCCCAGGGGCAGGGCTAGATGGTAGACCCACATCTGATCCCAAGAAACACAAATATTACCTCTCAGTCCATGGGGGTTTGTCATCTGTTTTTTTTGTTGTTGTTTGTTTTTAAGACAGTATCTCATTATGCATCCCAGGATGGCCTTGAACTTACTTGTCTCAGGATAGCTATAGACTCATGGCAATCCTCCTGCCTCAGCTATTCTACTGCTGGGATTTCGGGTGTGCACTACCACATCTAGCTCTGAGTTCTTTTCAATCTGCCTTCGACGGAAGCTGCTATACCCAGGCTGGCAGTCCGTCTTGGCTGCCCCCTTCCAAGGGTGGAAATCTGCACAGCTTATGACGTCTTAGACATGTAGGGGGAGCCAAGAGGTTAAGACACCCTCCTCCTCCCTTCCTCCGGCCCAGGAAGTGAGCATGCAGAGCCGAGAGGAGCCACTGCAGCTGAAACTAGACACCTGTAAAAGCATCTTCTTCAAACCCACCTGGGTGGGCTGTAGCTCCGTCAGTGCTTTTACCTTCCACAACCCTTCGCGGCTGCCCCTGGAGTTTGCGTGGAGGGTCTCCCAGCAGCACCAAAAGATGTTGGCTGTCCAGCCCTCCAGGGGGATCATCCATCCTAACGAGAACCTTGTGAGTGCCTGGGCCCATTGCTAAGGGTAGAGGAGACAGTAACTGTCACCTTTACCTGTGCTGTCTCTTACTTGTGGCTCTCATGGCCTGCAGCAGGCACCCAGCAATTCAGTCCCTAGTCGCGTCTCCCCTGTAAGCAGGCATTAGCGCCTCTTTCCTCGTCTCCGTCTTACAGGAAGTTGAGGTGCAGTGGGCAGAGTCTTCTATTCAGATCAAGGTTAAGAGGTGTAGAGTTGGGACTGGACACAGCACTTGGATGTCAGGGCCCCAAACATAGCCGTACCCCATCATTCGTGCCATCCAAGTTACAAAATTCCTGGCTAGTAGTTTGAATCAGCTGGATGTGGGCCATACAGGCAGCTCGCAGTAAGTGTTTTGGAAGGGGACACCCAGAGTTTCCAGCTCAGTACAAAAGAGGAACACAAGCTGGCACCCAAAACAACAGATTTTGTCCCTAATCTTAAGGAAGTCAGACTCAGACTAACACATGATATCTATAAACACTCAGGGATGGGAAATGGGGGTGTAGAGAGCACATGGGTGCAGGAATTTGCTTGAGTTCCCGCCCCAGCTCCCCTGTTGCCAGTTTTCTGACCGTGGTCCAGTTACCCCAATTCTCCAGGCTCCGGTTTCTTATCACAAAATGAGTCTAGAAAATAACACTGCTGAGCTGACATGGAGATGTAGGACTGAGGGGCTTTGGGAGATGGGCTAATACGATGTGTCTGAAGTGACCAGCAAGGCAGACAGAAGTGTTACCAAACTTGGCACCCTGCAATGAGGTTCCATCAGTCAGGGACCCAAAGGGGGGCTCCTAAACACCCCTATCAGGAACCATCTCTGTGGCCCCAGACACTGACGTGGATCTTCAGCCCTTTGGAGGAGACCAAGTACCTGTTCCGTGTGGGGATGTGGGTCTGGGAAGCCAACCTGCCCCCTAAAACCAGTTCCCGAGCCACCATGCACTACATGATCCGGTTGGTGGGCATGGGCATCACCAGCTGCCTCTCAGTGAGTGGAAGTCCTGGTGGGGGGCGAAGCCAGGATTGGGGGGGCGTTGCCCAACCCTAAGAGGGTGGGAGACAGGGTACAATCTTCCTTGCCTGTAATCCCAGATTTGCCTTTCCTTGGGGAATGCTCTGAGGGCTGGGGGTTAGGGGAGCCCCCAGCAGCTGGATGGCTGTGACCTCAGGCAAAGCCAAAGGAGCTGGACTTTGGGAACATGCTAGTGAACAGCCAGGAGGCCAGATCTTTGGTGCTTCTGAATGATGGCAACTGCACCCTCTATTACCGCCTGGTCCTGGAGCAACATGGGCCCAAGGGCTTCAGCGATGACCCCTCTGGTACTGGGGCCTGGGCTGGGTCAGGGGCCAGAGCATATTCTGTCTGTCTGTCTGTCTCTCTCTCTCTCTCTCTCTCTGTATGCTGGGAGATAGTTCTGAACACAGATAAGTTACACCGTGTAGGTTGAGCAGGGCAGAATTGAAAACCTGGTACTCGCACTCTCTAGCTGTGTGACAGGTATGTCAATAACACCAGGAACTGTGGTGCTTTCTGTCCCACCTCTGCTTCTTCTTTCCCAGCTTAGGCCCGTTCTCAGGCAGTGATGTGCTGACTTGGAGGGGGGAGATGTGAGAAGTAGTAGGAAAGGCCAGGCTGCCTCTGCCCACTACCCACTGAGCACTGATCCCATCTGCACTACCCCCAAGCAGCTCTCCAACTGGACCGCTCAGAGGGGACCATGCCTCCTCACTCCCAGGACACCATCTGCCTGATCGCCTGTCCCAAGCAACGGTCCCAGTATTCCTGGACCCTCAGCTACTCTCTCCTGTCCCACAGAGGTACCTGGACCCCCAGCAGTCAGGGCCAGGGAGGGGAGAAAGGAAGGAGGGCTGTGAAAGAGAGAAGGAAGCATGCCAAAGCTCAAGACAGCTGGCACAGTACGTTGCGGACAGACTGCACTGTGCTTTGGGGTCTGGTGTATATGCTGCATTTGTCTATGTGGTAGCCTTACACATGTCCCTGAGCTGTGGAGATACAACTGAAGTGTTAGGAAATCCGCTGCTTTCTGTTAGGATCACAGACAAATCCTCAGTTGGGCCTCAGCTCTCTCCTCCTGCAATGGAGTTGTTGCTAGCCTGCTCTTGAAGTGGCAACTGGAAGTTCCTGGAACAGGTACCAGAAGAATGAGCACTCTGTGGTGCTGGATCATGACTCTCCCAACACTTACTGGCTTGTGATCTTAGCCAGTTGTCTCACCTAAGTATGCCTCAGTTTTCCTATCAACAAAAGGGGAATGATCATGACACACAGGCTACAAAAAAGAGCGGAGTAATAACATAGACTACCACATAGGTGAGCTTTGAAAACATGGCACTATGTGGAAAAAGCCAGTCTGAAAAAGCCACACATTGAATAATTCCATGTGTTTGAAACATTCAGGATAGACAGGATACGTAGGTGGAGAGTGGATTAGTGATTGCCAGGGGATGGAAGGGCAGTAGACTGGGGGAAAATATCAATTGGTAATGAGTTTCTTTTGGGGGGCAATGAAAACTTTCTAAAACCGATGATCGCACAACTCCACGAGTAAACGAAAACCACTGAATTGGATGTGTTAAAAGAATAATTTTTACAGTCTATAAATTATGCTTCAATAGAGCTTTGATTGAAAAGGAGCCTGAGAAACAGTGGTGTTCATTAAACGCCAGGGTGTGTGTAAGGCACTTAGAACAGTGGCTGGAACATAGTAAGCACAGACAAGGGTTGCCTGCAGTTGGGAATGTCCCCAAGCCCAAAGCACAGTCACTGCTATTCATTAGAATTCTACAAACATCCCCCAGAGGAGCCAAGAGGTAAGTCCTCTCCTCTCTCCCACACCCACACCCCCAGGTGACATGGTTGGCGAGAAGCAGGAGCTGTGCCATATCTCCCTGACAGCTGTGTACCCCGTACTCTCCATCCTGGACGCTTGCTCCATGGGCAGTGCTGAGGGCATCACTCGGAAGCACCTGTGGAATCTCTTCTCCCTGGATACCCTCAACAGTTACTTGGCCCGTGACCCCACCCTCTGGGAACTTACCTACAAGGTGCCTACTCGGCACAGGTGAGCCAGGCTTGGGGGTAGGCACAGCTTGCTGGAGATGCTCACAGTGCTATCTGCCAATACCCCAACACCAGGCCCTGCCCAAGAAGCTGTTTGAGGGGTCCCCCAAATTCTTACCTTTTCCTGGAGGGGCGTGTGAAGGCAAGGATTGACTGGAGGGCTTAAGAGCTACCCCACTGCTCCTGAGTTCCAGATTTTTCCATTTTGCACCCGGGGATGGGCACCCAAGGTTAGAGCCCTGCCTTGTCCCTACTGCCTGTTCTGAGCCTGGTTTTTCCACTTCACACAGCATGAGCCACATGCCCCCTGTCTTTACTCCTTTGAAGCTGGACTTCAATTTTGGGGCAGCACCACTCAAGGCTCCACCCTCAGTGGTCCTCCTGGTCCTGAAGAACAGTGGACTGGTGTCCTTGGACTGGTATGACTTGGCAGAAGGGGGCTGCTGCAAGGGTCTAAGAACAGAGCTCTATAGGCCAAAGGTAGGGAAGAACCACTTCTTGGGTCTTCCTGGGAAACCTGGCTACCTGAGGTCCATGATGGCATGAGGGGGTTCAGAGGAGACTGAGGTCACCCACAGCACTTAGGAAATGTTACTGGCTGCAACTTGTCAATAGGCTCTGGGCACGGTGGAACTTAGGAAACGGAGCAATGCGGTCTCAGTAAGGGAATGAATGCTCTATGCCAGACACTGTGTTTTGCAAGCTCTCAATCCTTGATTCTCACCACAGTCCCGTGAGAAAGAACTCTCCAGACTTAGTTATGGACAGGGCCTGAGAGTCAGTGGGCTAAGGACTCAACCAAAGCCACACAATTTTTAAAGGGCACAACCAGACCAGCTGATCCCAATCAGTCAGCAAGAAGGCTTTGAGTTGCTTCTGCACATCAGAAGTGTCTAGGCACTGACCTACCTGACAGATCCCAGTTCAGGGGCTGGAGCTGTATGGAGGCAAAGCAAGACCATCATGGGGATGGACCGGGATCTGCTGCCACTCAGGAACTCGCCACTGGGGGGCGCGACTGAGCAAAGCCGCAGGGTGCAGGGAAGGGTGAGCAGAGATTACAGAGCAGGCTCATCTCACAAGCCACAGGAGGCCAGGCTCAGAGACCCGAGCCTGTCAAGTCTGACCATTTCTGTGCCATTCTCTCCCTCTATTGGGGCTCAGAACTCAAGCCCAGGAAGCCTCTCATTTGCATGCCAGGCCTGTTCTTGTTCTTCTAGTCTGTGTGCCTGGATTTCCTAGGAAACATTCTTTTATATGCTTTCAGCTTTGGTTGACTAACAAGAAGTGTAAAAGAAGGGCCCCCACCTGGGTCATGCTGGTAAGAGTCAAGGCCCAGCCTGGTAGTTGTGGTGGAGGGCTGAGGGAAACGATGAAGGCGAGGGCACCTGTGGTCAGAACCTGCTGGCCTCAGCAGAAGACATTTCAGGAGTGTGACGTGAAGGAAGGGTGCTGCTCTGATAGGCACGCACTGGACACCCCACTCCCTGGCTGTCACACACTTGCATGGTGGAGTGAGATGAAGAGGCTGGCATTAGGTGGCCACTGTCTGGAAAAGGTAGGCCTCTGAGTAGCTGAGGAAGCTTGGCAGGGCTGTTGATCTGGTTGGGGAAAACCAGGGCCTACCTTGAGCTCCAGGTCTGCTTCTGGCTGGGCCCTAAGCAGGCCAGGAGCCAGACCCTGCAGAGATCAGGACATTGGCCTGTGTCCTGGGGTGTTTTGGGTGAACACGAGCAGCATGTGTTTGTATAAGAGCAGCCCAGCTCACGCTCTCTGTGGAGAGGGTCCAGGCTGTTAGAAACTAGGATGGGAGGGACCCAGGCAGAGAGCCCACAGGACTAGATCCTGCCAACGGGAGATCATTTAAAGTACAGGAAGCCTGGCCATACTTCCAGAACCCAAGCCCGACTCTTCTGTGCTTTTTGTGTTGTGTTTCCTTCCCATTTCTTAGAAGGCTATTTTTGCAAACTCTAGCATGTCTCTGATGAGCTCATAAAGAACAGATGGAGGCTTTTATTCCTGCCAGGACAAGTCAGGCAAAGGGAGTGTGGACTTGGCCTGGAGTGGCAGAAGGCAGGGTAGAGGGAAACCCTGAGTGGGGGAGGAGGATCAGAGGAGGATCAGCCAGGAAGCTGCCTTCTTCCCCAGTCCAAGTGCTCTTCTCGGCACTTGTGTTCTGTTTGACTCCAGGATGCAGAGGCATAGGGCCTTGCATTCAAGTGGACAGTCCCTTACAGATGTCAAATCTGCTACTTAATGTCATTTGTTCATTTATCTCATTGGCTAAACCTACTCTGGGTGCCTCCCAGAAACAGGCTTCAAGTTGATCCTCAGAATAGCAATATAGGCCAGCCCAGTTCGTGCCCTCTGGCTACAACAGAAACCCAGAGCAAAGCAGCCTTCTGGGACAGTGTAGTGTGCTGTGAAGGAGGAATGCATGGCACTGAGGGTCATTCCCCCTCTTTGGTAGGGTAGTGGTGGTGAGATCCAAAGGACTTTCCAGAGGACTATGGGTCTGGCAGGTCAATGGTAGAATGCTTGCCTAGCATACACCATCCGGAGGAGGAGGAGGAGGAGGAGGAGGAGGGGGGGGAGGAGGAGGGGGAGGAGGAGGGGGGGAGGAGGAGGGGGAGGGAGGAGGAGGAGGGGGGGGAGGAGGAGGGGGGGAGGAGGAGGGGGGGAGGAGGAGGGGGGGGAGGAGGAGGGGGGGAGGAGGAGGGGGGGAGGAGAAGGGGGGGAGGAGGGGGGGAGGAGGAGGGGGGGGAGGAGAAGGGGGGGAGGAGGGGGGGAGGAGGAGGGGGGGAGGAGGAGGGGAGGGAGGAGGAGGGGGGGAGGAGGAGGGGGTGGAGGAGGAGGGGGAGGGAGGAGGAGGGGGGGAGGAGGAGGGGGAGGGGGAGGGGGGAGGGGGGAGGAGGAGGGGGGAGGAGGAGGGGGGGAGGAGGAGGAGGGGGGGGAGGAGGAGGAGGGGGGGAGAGGAGGAGGAGGAGGGGGAGGAGGAGGGGGAGGGAGGAGGAGGGGGGGGAGGAGGGGGGAGGAGGAGGGGGGAGGAGGAGGGGGGGAGGAGGAGGGGGGGGAGGAGGAGGAGGGGGGGGGGGAGGAGGGGGGGAGGGGGGAGGAGGAGGGGGGAGGGGGAGGAGGGGGGGGAGGAGGAGGGGGGGGAGGAGGAGGGGGGAGGGGGGGGAGGAGGAGGGGGGAGGAGGAGGGGGAGGGAGGAGGAGGAGGGGGGGGAGGAGGAGGGGGAGGGAGGAGGAGGGGTGGAGGAGGATGGGCGGGGGAGGAGGGGGGAGAGGAGGAGGAGGGGGGGGGAGGAGGAAGGGGGGAGGAGGGGGGGAGGAGGAGGGGGGGAGGAGGGGGGGGGGAGGAGGAGGAGGAGGGGGAGGAGGAGGGGGGGAGGAGGAGGGGGGAGGAGGAGGGGGGGGGAGGAGGAGGAGGAGGAGGAGGAGGAGGATTTACTAGAGAAAGTGAGGGAGAGAAAACCTTGATACAGGTGGAGACACAGACAGGGCCAGGGCATGAAGGGACTGTAGTCCTCCCCAGAGTTTGGACTTCTTTCTGAGGGATTGCCTAGATGTGAGCTGTAGACAGGGGCAAAGGCCTGATCAACTTTTATGACCTGTCACTCTGATCTCCAGGGCAGGATGGGTTAGGAGGTCGTTGCTGTTGTAGATTACAGGAGAAAGCATCTACCTTAGAGCGAGTCAGAAGGAAGGGCACTGACGTCATTTAGTTAGGAGCCCAGTTGAGGAAGTGTGTGTAAACGAGCCATGAAAACTCCTCAGAGGATCCTGAAATAGCAAGGGTTCCAACTCTACACCCATCAACATCTGCCAAATAAAATGACAGAGCAGTTTACTCACCTGCAGCAAGTCACCGCATACAGGTGACGGGAGAAAAGTAGAATCCAAGCCCCTGGTGCAAGTCCACCACCAGGGTGGCCAGGGCTTGGAAACGTACTCTATGCTCAGCATTTGCACGACACACAGACACTTGGATGTACTGCAGGGTGATTTTTTTCCTCTCTGGTTTTTTGTATAATGATGGCATGATACTATACATAATACCCTCTGGAAAATACGATCAGTCAGCATCCCATCAACAGCAATATGTTGTTACAAAGGAAGAATGCACATATAGTCCAATTCACATAGATCTAGCACATTCTTTTTATCATGTGCACAATCCATGATATAGGGGGATTTAAGTTACTAAGCAGCTCCTTTACTGGCAAGTTTTGTTCACAAGTTGTTGTTGGCTTTTTTACCACTACAAAGAAAGTTACATTTTAAAAATACGTGAGGTTGAGGTGATGGCTCAGTGGATAAAGTGCTGTCTGCACAAGGGTGATGACCTGAGTTCAGATCCCCAGAACCCATGTAAAGTCAGACACAGTAGCACATCATGTCTATATTTCCAGCACACCTATGGCAAGATGGCAGGTTGACTGGATAATCTCCGGAAGCTTGTGGGCCAGCTAGCCTCGTTTTCCAGTGATAAACAAGAGACTCTGTCTCAAGGTGGAATGTGAGGACTGACACCCAAAACTGCTCTCTGACTGCCATATGCATACTGTGGCACATGAATGAGCTTGTACACACACACACACACACACACACACACACACACACATTAATTTTTTTAATATTAAGTGTGGGCTAGAGAGATAGCTCTGTTGTTAGAGGCTCAGGCTCATAACCAAAAAATGTTTACTGTATGTGTCTGTGTGTGTTAGTACCTGCATGACTTCAGTAATATAGGTTGATTTCTGAAAAATGGGATAGTTGGGTCAAAGGACATGTGCATGTTTCATTTTAATAGATGCTGCCAAAATTCTTCCCAAAAGACAGCAGTAGTTCTGTATCTCTTGCCTGTGTTTGAGGGCCTGTTCTTTCTAAGCTTCTCAGCATTGTGTAGATCTATTTTTCCCATTTCCTGTGTGAGAGCTGAGGCTGATTCCTTAGGAGTTTGGGGTGAGTTTCCTTGATTACTGTCCACTGTGTCAGTGGTACTCCAGCTGTTGGCCTTCCTTTCCTGGATGCTTGCTGCTCAATCTTCGGCCCAGTCTACTGCGGGAGCTAGTTCCCTGCCATCTCCTTGAGAGAGAGTCCTATGAAACTGTGACCTTGGAACCCTTTGTGACTCATTTTCCCAGCTTGTTAGAGTGCAGTATCTACTTTTCCACAACATGAGGCACTGCAGGATTAACTCCACACACTCTTGCTTGCTTTAAGAGCATCAGTCAGTGGGCACCTGTTCTCTGCTCTGTGTATGAGTTGTCCTTAACACTCTCCCTCTCAGGAGTCCTAGGATGGTACTGTCAATATTTCTAGGAGCCTTAAATGGTCCCTTCCTAAGACCTAATGGAAGATGGGCCAATGGCCAGTTCTGAGTGACTCACATATACAAGTGACACCCTTGGCCCCTGGTGCCCCAAATGAGAGCCTCAGTCTTCCTTTCTCCTTTATTCACTCTGGCTATCCTTCTCTAGTTGTGTTTTGCTTGGTTTTCATTTGTTTGGTGGTTTTTGAAGGACTTAAAATGTTTTTATTTATGTATCAAGACTAGCATGGTCTCTTTGATTGGGAAGATGGTCTTCAATAATCCATTCAAGAAAGGTCGCTCAGTCCAACATAATACAGCCTATGTCCTTCACATACTGATGGAAATACTGCCGGCACATGTTCAGCCCATATTTACAGATCAGATCAGACCGCAGTGGTTTGAGCAGTCTGGGTGAGGCGAGTACCCTTGGCTGAATTTTCTCGGGTAACTCCAGCAGCGCGGCCGGTGACCCATCTTGTCTTCAAGCACCCAACAAGGGAAAAGGGTGTTTGTCTTTAGACAGGGGTCTTACTCCTTAACCCAGGCTGGCCTAGAACTCACCATGTAGCCTGGGCTGGCCTTGACTTACAGCACTCCTCCTGCCTCAGTTACCTGAGAGCAGGTATAAGCCACTGTGCCTGGCTAGTCCTAAGTTTAGGGACCATTATGAAAGAAGACCCCAACCAGCCACATTTGCTCAGTGGATCAGGGGTCATCTTACAACAAGGGGTGTGATGTGCGGGAAGTATGACTAAGGTCCCTGTCCACATCTGCAGCTCGGAAATCCCCTCTCTACCTGACTGACCCGTCCTTTGCCCGACTTCATCCCTCTTATTCACAACCCTCTCCAGGGCCTTCCTCTTTCCGAGTGACCAGCAACTCGATCTGGAGTTGTGGGTAGAGCAAGCAGAGCTTAACTGCACCGAGCTTCACCAAATACGTGCAGAGGACAACTGCCTCTTCTCCATCAGCCCCAAGACTGGGAGCCTGAACCCTGGGCAGGAGCAGATGGTAGAGTTCAAATACAGGTGCTCCTCCACCCGCTTTGCTGCCCTTCCTGTCCAGGAGATCCCTAGCCCTGGTCTTTCTCTGTAGGATTCCAGGGCACCCCAGGCCATTCCCTGGGGAGACCATCTATAGGGGAGGTCTGCCATTCCTGCCTCCTCCCAACACACAGGAGCCTGGCCAGGCTTAGAGGCCCAGGCATGCCATCCCCACTTGTTCCCCTACTCAAGTCAGGCTCTGGAACTCACTGTAAAAGGTGTCTCCTCCTTTCAGCCACCTGTTCGTTGGCACTGACCGCCTTCCCGTGCTCTTCAAGGTGTCGCATGGTCGGGAGATCCTGGTGAGGCTTCAACACCATGGTCCTGCTGGGGATTGGCTGGAAGAGGAGCTCTCTGGCCAGCCAAGAGAGGAACAGGGAGTGTGCCCCTGGGGATATGGGGCCTGCATCTCTGGTGTGTGCCAGTTCTTCCAGGGCAGGATGCCATTCGTGGGCTCTTTATTTCCAGCTGCATTTCATAGGTGTGACAGTGAGGCTGGAGCAGAAGTACGTGCACTTCACTTCCACCACCCACCAGTTCATCCCTATCCCCATCGGTGACACGCTGCCCCCACGCCAGGTCAGTGGTCTGTGTGATTCTGAATTCCTAAATGTTCATCTCTGTATATCTGTGTCAGTCCTTATAGAGGGACATTGGACAGCTAGGGAGACCCAAAGCCAGAGACTTCCTGTGCTAAGCCTTTCGCCAGGCAAGAATGGGGCTTTTTCCTCTTTTAATGCAAGGCCCTCCCAACTTCTTTGACCATGAACTATACTGATCACTAATATGTTTTATATCACATGTACCTCTGCTCCAGCGTTTATGTACAACTAGAATAGAATAATGCAAATCTGTACTTGGGCTCATACATACAAAGAACATGGATGATTTCCTTTTATTTTATTTGTTTCTATTTTTCAAATGCTAGATAAGACCCACTTATTTCATTCAGATCTGCTTGCTGATAATTCTCAGCCACAGTTTAGAAATCACTGCTCCTAGGACAACTTTCTAGGCTTTCTTTTTCATGTGTACGTGTATGGGTATGTACATGTTCATGTGCACATGTGCACCTGTGAAGCCAGAACTCAACACAGGTTTCTTTATCACTTTACACCTTCTGTTTTGAGACAGGGTCACGTTCTCTGCACCTGGAGCTTGCCTATTTGACTAAACTGGCTGGCCAGCAGGGCCCAGGAATCCTCCTGTCTCTGCCTTCCCAGTACTTCAACTTTAACCATGCACCACCATGCTCAGCTTTTAGTACGTGCATGGTGGGGATTAAACTCAGGTCCTCATGCTTCTGCTGCAAGCACTTTACCAACTGAGCAGTCTTCCAGCCCTTGACTTTTCTTTATTATTTGGTGAGAAGTAATATACCTTTGCTTTAAAAATATACACTGAGCAGATGGTGGTACACACCTTTAATCTCAGTATGTGAGAGGCAGGAGGATTTCTGTGAGTTTGAGGCTAGCCTGGTCTATACAGTGAGTTCCAGGCCAGCCAGAAGTACAGAGTGGGACCCTGCCTTAAGAAAAAAACAAAAAGTACACTGGAAATCTTCAAGAAGAGTTATGCTCTTTTCCCAAGCATTTTATAGCTGGGACATCTCTAACCATTGAGAATCAACTGTTTCTGATCAGAGGTCTTGAGCCTCTCAGCCTAAAGGTGAAGTAACAGGCTTTCTGGACCCACAGGGGGATCTCTAAGCCCCAAGTTCTGTTCCCTTCCCTATACCCCCTCAGTCCCTAAGGCTTCCCATCAGTTTCACTTAGGACCACGACAGAAGAGCTGTCTTGAACTATAGAAAACACGCAGTGTCCTTTGTAGGAAGGAGATAAACGGAGGCAAGGAGGAAGAAGTACACTGAAAACTTTGGGTCTGGCTAGGTTTGAAACGCCTCCTCCAAGAAAGTTTGTCAGGAGACAGTGGACGCCAGCTGTCTCGTCCGTTCAGACTGCTACACTAAGCTGTCATAGATGGAGTGGCTTAGAAAAAAAACCAGAAATGTCGGGATTGAGGAAATGGCTTTATCAGCAAAGTGCTTGCTGTGCAAGCCTGAGTTGAAATCTCTGGCACCCACATAAAAGCCAGGTGTAATGGCATGTGCCGATAATTCCAGTGATGGGGAGAGATTACAGGCACAGCGACAAGAGGATCCCTGGAGCTCTCTGGCCAGCCAGTCTAGACAATCTGTGAGCTCCAGGTTCAGTGAGACTCTGTCTCAAAGTGGAGAGTGATTGATCATCATACCTGATATTGATCTCTAACCTCGGGCCACTACATGAATATGCAAACATGCGCACACGCACACACACACACACACTCACACTCACTCACGGGGGGGGGGGGCGGCGGACAGAGACAGAGAAACTTATTTCTTGCAGTTCTAAAGTTAAGATGTCCAAGATTAAGGTGTCTAGTGAGTACATGCACTCCTGGCTTGTACATGGCACCTTCTCCGTGTGTCTTCACAAGGAGAAGGCAAACAGGCTCCCTGAGGCAGTACAAATCTTATTCATGAGATCTCCACTCTTATGACCTAAATCACTTCCTAAAGGACTGCATCTCTTTTTCATTTTACTTTTAGTTTTAGCCCTACTATGTAGACCAGACCAGGGTCAGTCTCACAGAGATCCACCTGTCTCTGCCTCCCAAGCGCTGTGATTAAAGGTGTGCACCACCACGCCCAGTGAGACCCCACCTTTGAATACTATTGCACTGGAGATTAGGGTTCAGCCTGTGAACTTGGATGTGGGGTGGACATAAGTATTCAGCCCATAAAACCAGTTCTGGAGATGAATAGGATGGGTCAGACTGGGGAAATAAAGTCAGCATACTCAGGAGTAAGTGCTGAGAACAACCAGAAAGGCCTGGGACCAAATTCAGGTTTATTCTTTGTTTCTTCCTAGTTTCAGTTTTCTTATCTCTAAAAGTACATATTAGACCAGAACATCTGTGCTTTCTTCTTTTGGAGTCAATCTTCAGAACTTCTCTTCCAGGACTCTATGCTTTGAACAGGACTTCCTCTAATAGTAGATATAGAAAGTCACAATCTCATGGGGGACTCAAATGAAAGTCTGTAAGATTATGAAGTATCTGGATGATTATATATATATATATATATATACATATACACATATATATGTATATATATACACACATATATATGTATAATATGTATATGTATATATAAAATATTTCCCCCAACTCCCAACATGAGGGACACTTATACTAGGGCTTTTATAAACTTGGCAAATGTAAATTGAGGGCAAATAAAATGAGCTGCTCTTTTATAAACAGAAATATAAATTATCCTAAAATGTTATAGACTGAATATCCAAGTGATCAAATCATAGGGAAATCTGGTCTTTGGAGAAGCTCAAGGACTCTTGGATTGATTGTAGAGATCAATATGCCCTCCCAAAATGAACAGAGCCCTAGGCTGTCTGGTCTATGGTTTGAGCTGGTTGGAGATAGATCTCCTTGTTCCTTTCCCCCTGCAGATTTATGAGCTGTATAACGGTGGCTCAGTTCCTGTGACATATGAAGTCCAGACCAGTGTCCTGTCACAGGTTCAAGAAAAAAATTTTGACCATCCCATCTTCTGCTGCCTGAACCCCAAAGGGGATATCCAACCAGGAACTACTGCTCGGATCCTTTGGATCTTCTCACCGATTGAGGCCAAAACCTACACAGTGAGCAGTGGCCTGGATGATACAGGGGTTGGAGCGATGGCTTCTGCACCACACGCTGGTCTCACCAGTCCCTTCCTCCACTTCTCTGACTTCCCAGGTGGATGTACCCATACACATCCTAGGATGGAACTCAGCAGTCATCCGCTTCCAAGGAGTGGGATATGACCCCTATGTTATGGGTGACACAGCCCCTTTCCACAACATCTCCTCGTGGGACAACAGTTCCATATACTCTAGGCTGATGGTTCCTGGACAGGTGGGAGAAAGGGAGGTGGAAAGGCCCGAGTCCATGGAGGAAGGCCTTAGAGTCCAGAGTGGCCAGTACAGAGGCCTGGGGAGGCTAGGAAGAAAAAGAGATGTGCTGAGGAGGGATAGATAGGGGTGAGGCCTGGACCTAGCCTTGCTCCAGCTTTAAAGCCAAAACCAGCTCTACAAGAGGCCTACCCTGACAGCTAATGTCCCTGATGAAGCCACTCCACCTGCTTCAGGACTCTTGAGCTCAGCCTTTTCTGTGAACATAGATTTGGGAATATTGCAAGATCTAGAAAGAAGTCCTCTTATTCTAGATATTATCTTCATACAGAGAAGCCCCTCTCCTGGAGACAAATGGATTTTGTTGAAGATACTAAGGGTCAATAGGTCAATAATAGTACTTTTAGTCTACATGCTCCTCATGGGTGGGAGGTCTGACCCATTCATCTATTAACCTATTTATCCAATTACCAATCCATGCACTCTGCCATCTACCACATCTATCAATGGACCCACCCACACAATCACTATCTACTCTTCCATTCAGACACCCAATGGATCCCTAATGAAGGAGGAACACTGTGGAGTCCCTGGGGACACCGAAGAACCAGATAAAATCCCTGCCATGGAAGCATTCAGGGTCTAGACTGTGTAGCCTCAGTCTTTCCAGACAGCCCCAGAACATAGCTATTCTGTGCCTGATGAAGATGTTAAAAACTGGTCATTTACAAGTATCTATTAGAAATTCAGATTATGTTGGCTGTGGCTCTTCCTTCTCTAAACAGTTTCTCACCCTTCAAGCTTGCTTTAATGGTTGAAATTATAGGCTTCAGAATGAGCCTTTCTGGGGTTACCAAATTATGCATGTGAGAAGTATTTGGAAAAGTTATCCGTGCTCTCTGAACCTTAGTGACACATTCAACACAAATGGGAAATAGTATTGCCTATGACATAGGGCCATTGTGAGGGTCAGATACATGGAAAACACCTAACGTAGTACTTGACTTGTTGAAAATGTTAAGGAACCAGTAGTGTTTCTATGGGTATTTTTTCACCTCCCAAAGTTGATGCTGTGCTGTCTTTACCAACAGAATGTCTTCTTGTCTCAGTCTCATGTCTCCCTGGGAAACATCCCTGTGCAGAGCAAGTGTAGTCGCTTGCTCTTTCTCAACAACATCTCCAAGAGTGAATCAATTGTCTTCACCTGGCAGTCAAGGCCCTTAGATTTTGGGGAGGTGAGAATCCATTTGCCCAGCAAGGCTCCAGGTGCATCCTGCACTACTGCATCTCAGCTCATTCTATCCTTCCCCATCCCATCCTGTACCACCTTGCTTCATCCTTTCCTGTGTCATCCTACCCAGTCCACAGACTCATTCCCCAAACCAATAGGTATCTGTGAGTCCCATGGAAGGGGAGCTGGCTCCTGAAGAGGCAATCCCAATCCTGGTGACCCTGAAGGCCTCCGTGCATGCTAGCTTCTACAGTGTGGACCTGATATGCAAGGTAAGGACCCGCTACATAGAGATTCATGGGGGTGGAGGATCAGCTCCCAATCCTGGGGTATGGAAGAGCTCTGAGGTCCTAGGCCCTCAGAGAAAGGCAGGAGCCAGTTCTTAGAAGGGTTAGAGGCTCACATCACAGGCCCAGGGTAAGCTCTAGGAAAGACCCTCCAGATCTAGACTTTCTCCCACATTGTGCTGGGCCCAGGTATACAGGCAGGAGCTCATGAAGCAGTACCACAAGGAGCTACAGGAGTGGAAGGAAGAGAAGACACGGCAGGAGGTGGAGTTCACCATCACAGACAGGACAGTGAAGGTGAGGAGAGCCAAGTGGGCCTCACATACCCAGATCCGACTGGCCTTACTAGAGGGGACAAAGGCTGAAGTGGCCCTTCATGCAAAACTGGTCAGCCTTCCCTAAGAGACTAGATCCCACTCACTAGATTCAACATAGCATCTCTGCAGCAATCCTGAGCCACTCAGAGTGGAGCGGGCTGACTGCCCG
This sequence comes from Eospalax fontanierii, assembly GCA_035773235.1. Classification (NCBI taxonomy): domain Eukaryota; kingdom Metazoa; phylum Chordata; class Mammalia; order Rodentia; family Spalacidae; genus Eospalax; species Eospalax fontanierii. The sequence continues at coordinate 20,860,179 of CM069530.1, forward strand.
TTCCCTGCTTCACAGAGCAGGATTTCACGAGTGCCTGTTGCAAGGTGAGTGCTGGGAACACAAAGGAAATGAAAGAACTCGCCTTCTGAGGAAACACACTGTGGCTGAGTGGCTTTGGGAACAGGTTCTGGAAATATCTCCAGGTTTGATTCTTGGCTTTGTACTTCTGTGATCTTGGTCAAATTACTTAACCTCTCAGTTCTTTGACTATAAAATGAAAGGAACGTGAATTAAGGTTTGCTTCAAGATATTTCACAGGCGAGGAGCAGATGGGACAAAACTGGTCACGAGGGAATTCTTTGTAACATTTGTTTCCCTTTTATGTACAAAATAAGGATGGGGGTTGTTTGGTTTGGTTTGGCTTTTGAAATAGGGCAACATCAAATTCAGCAATCCTCCTGTCTTAGCCTCCCAAGTGCTGAGATTACAGGCATGAGCCACCACACTCATAAGTGTTTTAAAATACGTTCTGAGGCTGGAGAGATAGGTCAACAGTTAAGACCACTTGCTGCTCCTCCAGAGGACCCAGGTTCAGTCCCCAGCACTCATATGACAGTTCACAACTACCAGTAACTCCAGTTCCAGGGAATCCAGAGCCCTCTCTGGCCTCCATGGGCACCAGGAACATGTGTGGTACACATACATACATACAGGCAAATAATCATATACATAAAATAAAAATAAATAAATCTTTTAATATATTTTAAAAATTTTATGTATATGAGTATATTGCCTACATGTATGTAAGTGCACCCATGTCATGAAATGCCTGTGGAGGTCGGAAGAGGGTATAGGATGCCCTGGAAATGGAGTTAGGATGGCTGTTAACCACCTCATGGGAGCTGGGAATCGAATCCGGATCTTTTGCTCTTAATCACTGAGCCGTCTCTCCAGCCCCCCAAAATAAATAGATCTTTTAAAAAATAAAATAAAATATGTTCTAATGCTAGTAAAATATCTGCTTTGTAGCCATTGTTGTAAGGGTTTAAAGAACTAATATATACAACATGCCTACAACTGAGCCCAGGACCCATGAGCATTTCCTAAACACGGGCTGTTTATATTTCTGCAACAAGACCAATAGCAAACAAGACAAAACACCAAGGTTCCTCCTTGTTTCACAGCCTGCCCACACTGGTGTTTATATCCTTCAGTCACCCCTGAGACCACCACGTAGAACTCTCAGAAAGGTTTTCTATGAATACACATCCTTTCCCACAGGGAAGTGGGGATGCTTTCCAATACCGTGTTCAGAATGCAGGCCATTTCCTTGTCTCTCTGAGTCCCAAAGCCCCAGGGCACGAGGAAAAGCACCTTTGGAGGGCAGCCTGTCCACACTTGGTGGTGTTTCCTTTTCTGTCCTTCACTTGACCAAGCAGATTTTTCCTTGTCTGTTCCCAGGCAGCACTTAGTCAGAGAAGGTTCTAGAAAAGAGTGGCACTAGAAGGTAGGCAGGATCAAGAGGGAAGTAGGATCTGGACCAGGTTATCCAGAGAGATAGAAGTGGGTCTGGGCTGAACCTGTCCCATCCTAAGCTAAGATATCTGTTTCCACAGAGGAGAGTGCACTGCATAGCCTGTGAACCTGTGAGAAAGTACAAGGTGAGCCATAAATCCCTAGGCCATTCTTCTTGGGATGACTTGGGAGGTTCTTGCTTGTCCCCAGAGATACTTCCAACCCCTGAACCAACCCCCTAGAAGGAAGGGAGGGAAGTACCAAGGGGTGAGTCCACTGCCTTAGAGGGTTAGGCTAGGAGACCCATTGGAGGTGGAAGTATGACCACCCTATCACCCAACCCTTCCCAAAGACGCTGCCTCCCATCACAAACCAGCCATCTCTCAGCCGGCCTGCCAGCTGGAACCTGAAGATAGCAAAGGAGAAGAAATGCTGGTCATGTCCCAAACCGCCTGTGCCAGGTCTGCTCTGCCTGGGCCTCACTGCCCGTGCCCATGCCACTGACTACTACCTGGCCAACTTCTTCTCCGAGTTTCCTGGCCATTTCTTGTACAGGTGAACTCTTGGGGAAGCGTGGGTCACCTTCTTCTAATCTTATAGTTCCCTCCCCCATTTCAGAGCAGGAGCTGCCCACACCCAGCATTTATGGAGGGCTGAAGCAAAAACAGGGCCAGTGGGATTAATTGGACACCATGAGCCCAAAATCTCCCCATGACTGCCTAGGTCCTTGTGAGGAAATAGAGAATGCCCCAGGGAGCCTACCTAGGCTTCCCACCCTCCTCCCTCCTTCTTTTGTCAACTTGGGGCCTCTGGGTCCTGCACTGAGCCCAGGGTTGGGTGTGGCTCTCTGAGTACAGAAGCCGCATTTCATTAACACTGGGAGTGTGTCTAGCACATCTATGCCCTTATGACAGAGCAGCTACCACTGTGGTACCCCCTTCCCCAGCATGGTGGCTTGCCCCAGACCACTTACAATGTCATGATCTGCCCCAGGGAGCTGCCAAAGAAGAAAGCCTCCAGGGAAGAGAAGACAGACTCTTCTGAAGGAGAACCCCCTGACAAGGAGGCTCCTGTCTCCAAGCAGAAGAAGCAGCTTCTAGTTGACTGCCTCACAACCATCATCAGGTACCCAGGGTTCTGCACATCTCCCCTCTCATCCTCCTATCTCTCTAGCTCCATTAAGCAAAGCTTCTGAAGCCTCTCTAATTCCTTCCTTGAGAAAGAATTCACTTGTAAATCCCTCTATTAGTGGCCCATGCAGGACCCCTAGGACAGAACAGGTCTAATAGAGGTAGCTAGAGAGACCTTCAGGTCAGATGGGTCCTGATTCTGTCATTTTCTGTGGCTGAGTCTGATGAGGTCTGGAGCCAAGTTCCTTGTCACCTCAGGAGCCCTGCCCATTATCTGTGTCATTCTGACCTGCTGGCTCTGCTTGCACTGTATCCTGTTCACCTCTAAGACTCCACAGACTCAGAGATGCCTTGCACCAAGGGCTCTCCTCCCCGACCTACCACTTGCTAGTAAAACTAGTAGATGAGAGCTGTCTCTTGGGAAGTAGGAAAGTCAAGATTGCCTAGGGTCTGCAAACCCCTTCATTAAATCCCTTCTCTCCTTTCCTCCCTCCCAGGGGTCTGCTGGAAGATAAGAATTTCCACGAGGCCGTGGACCAAAGCCTGGTGGAACAGGTGCCTTACTTCTGCCAGTTCTGGAATGAGCAGTCAGCCAGGTTTATGGTCCAGAAGAGCAGCCTGTATTTAGTGCCAATCATGTCCCTGCCCTCCAGTTTCTGTGAGGATGGGAAAGGCAAGGAGCTGGGGGAGGACAAATACAGCTTGGGGCAGAAGGTAGAGGTGGTAGAGGAGGATGAAGAGGAAGAGGAAGAGGAAGAAGAGGAAGAGGCAGAAGAGGAGGAAGAAGAAGAGGAGGAAGAGGAGGAGTTGATCAAAGAGGAGATGGAGGAGGAGGTAGAGAAGGAAGCCAAGTTTACCTGGTCAGAGATTAAGGCTGTGGAGCAGACCAGGTCCCAGGAGTCCCTGCAGGGGCATTGGCAGCAGAATCTGAAGATCATGATGAAGGAAGAGCAAGAAAATGATGAGAAGGAGGCCATTGGAAGGTGAGCCAGGCCGGGCCCAGATGAGGGCTGGGAGTAATGGTATGCCTAAGCTGGCCCATACCTGTGTGTGACTCCTAACTCAGAGACTAATGACAACCAATAGATGGATGGATGGATGGATGGATGGATGGATGGATGGATAGATAGATAGATCTTGACTTTAGCATTTACCAGCACACCACTACCAGCAACATTGGGACAATTTTCAAAATCTCTTCAATAGGCCTTTAGAGCCAGAAAAATACCATTGCCTTCTGATACCACCTTCTCCTGGGGCCTTTGGGAGGGAGGGTACATTCTGTGTTTGGGGGATTCCATAGCCCCACACAGTGCTTTCTGCATCCTCTCATCACTGCTGTCCTCCTAACCTGGTTCTGGTTTTGCCAGAAGCATGTCTTTTCCGGCTGATCTGTTTTAGCCACACATTTAGCATCTGTGAAATTGCAACAGGATGTTCTACAGTGTTCGTGCTCAGGCAGGGAGTTCAGTGAGAACCTTCCTAGACGCGGCTCTATAAGGTACTGCAGGCAGGTAAGTGTAACAGTGGTTCGCAGGTCTCTGACCGTACTAGCAACCGTTCCCCCTCCTCCCAGGCTATCTGCCTTTGCCAATCTGCAGGAAGCTCTACTAGAGAATATGATCCAGAACATACTGGTGGAGGCTAGCCGTGGAGAGGTAGTGCTCACCTCGAGGCCCCGCGTCATCGCCCTGCCGCCAGTCAGCATGAACAGGTGGGGACCTGGGGTCGCCCTCACCATGCTGCAGGGGCGCAAGCGGCACAAGGTGTGGCCAGAATCATCGCCCTCACTCGGATCTGGGGTTTTCTGTTTCCTAGGACAGACATCCTGCTGCCAGTGCAGCAAGGGGACGTACTCTGCTCAGGGGTAGCACCTCCTACTGAATGTCTGCTGTTGTCTGAGTCCAGCCCCACTTATGTGCCTCCCTAAACTGTTCCTGGTCTCTCTACTGCCCTACCAGTAAAGCATCTAGTATTTTTCTATATCTAACTGTATTTTATTCCGCCTACCCGGGGAAAGGAATGCGCTGCGATGTGTGGAAGAGGTGGGAGAGGCCAGCGTGAATGGCAGAGACTACCGGAATATAATAGGAGAATAAGGGGCGCTGGACTTGGTCTGGCCAGTGGAGGGCGCTCCAGGAAGGGCACAGCTGGTTTTTTGCCCCAGCATAGCTTTCTGAACAGGAACCTAATGCCAGGCCTGGTCAACCAAGCAGGTGGTCGGTCGTGAAGGTGAGGTAGGCACACTTTCCCATTGCCCCACGAGTGTGTTTCGAGGCTCAGCACCCCAAGGGCCATTCTGTTAGCATTTGCCTGGTTCCCTAAACTCTGCTAAGAAGGAGGCACACTGTAGGTCAGTAACTAGGGTCTGGGCACGATTCGAGACCGGGCCTTAGCAGGCCCACATGTCCTACTGAGCAGTTTCCATTGCGAACCGACTCCCCAGACCCAAAAACATTTTGCCTTTCCTAGGACACCCCGCGGGGCAGCCTCTGTCCTCTGCTCCTCCCCGGAGCTCAGAGCCAGGTGGGTGGAAAAGTGACATCTGGTGTTGTTCCAGAGGCGCCCAGGTCCCCGGCACCCTCCCCTCTACCCCCCCCCCCAGGCCTCTTCTCAGAGCCCGGGCGGGGGAGGGGGCGCTCCGCCTCCATGAGTCAATATTTGCCCCGAGCAAACGGGCGCCTGGACAGGTGTGTGTGTGTGTGTGTGTGTGTGTGTGTGTGTGTGTGTGTGTGTAGGGGCGGGGTCTGTGCTGGCAGTATAAGAGTCCTCTGAGCCCCGACTCGGGCACAAGCTCCGGGGCGTGGGCTGGGGACTAAGCCAAGCTGGCTGGGCCGGGCGGAGGGACCGGGAAAGCGGGTGGAGGGCGGCCAGGAAGGGAGGGGCGGGCCAGGCGTGCACCTGCGGCCGGCAGCCGACGTGTCAGCCGCAGCCTGCGCAGGTGAGAGCGGCGGCTGCGCGGGGCGCTGTGCGGCGCTGCGCCCAAGGAAGACCGACCCGGAGATCGCCGAGGGCCACCGCCAGGCCCCGGGCCCCTCCCCGCTCCCGCCCCGCGACGAGCCCCTCGCACAAACCGGACCTGAGCGTTTTGTTCGTTCGGCTCGCGTGAGGCAGGGGCGGCCTCTCGGCACCTGCCCCGGGGCCGGCGGATCGCCACGCCAGCACCTGCCAGCCGTCGCCGTCACCATATGGGTCGCAGAGGCTTCGCACCGCGCCCGGGAGACATCCGGCTCCCATCCGGCCCCGCCTGCCCTGCCCGCAGGCTCTGAGCTGTCCGGACAGCTCGGGGCCCGGTAATGCGGGCTGAGCAGGCTCCACCGGGTGGCAGTGGGCTGCGGCCCAGAACAGATCCCCTTCTGGAGGTGGACTCTAGTCGGGCTCTGTCCCAGCGACTCCTGCGGCTTGGGCAAATCTTTTCCCAGCCTCTTGATTCTCCCATTTGCAAAATGCGTGAGTTGGCCAGACCTCCCACAGAGAGGGGGTTTCTATTACTCCGAGTTCTGGTCTCTGTGCTCCTGGCCATACTCTTGCGTCCCCTTGATCTGGTCTTCCAGGAGTCTGAGGCAGAACTGCAAGGTGTGGAAAATCTGGGTATTGTGAGCCAAGGACCTTTGTGGAGACTCAAATGCATGGCTGCAGATCCCTCTGGTGTGGCTACCATCCTGAGATGGTAGTGAGATGAGTGACTCCTGTCACTGCCCTGGTCCCTTTTTCAGTCCCATCATATCTGAGATCCGCAGAGGTGCGATAGGACAGGGTCCCTAGACACAGGAGCTCACCCCTCTTCTCAAACCCCATAAACTTGTCTTCACTGTAGTACAGTCAACTGGATTGGGCTGGGTCTAAGGAGCTCAAGCAAGGTCAGTCCTTGGATCATTAGCCACACCTAGAGCTGGGTTGGGTGATTTACCTAAAATGCTGCCACCTTGTCTGCAGGAGAGGGGATCCTAAAAACCTTGACTGAGGATCCCAAACCCAGAGCTCCACACAAGATCTGAGGTTACGCTGACCAAGAATGAGTCTGTTCAGCGACACCGGCTGCCTTCCATTGCTCCTCCCCAGAATATATGGTGACAGAGGCCAGCTCTTAGATTGGGGGTCCATAAAGATGCCTGGAACAGCAATAAGAAGCCAGGGTTGGTTTCTCAGTATGGTCATGAAGCATTGTGGGAGAGTTATACCCTCCCTATCTATACACCAAGGTATGTGCAGCTGCCAGGGAGATGGGAGCCAGGGTTAGATATTAAATGCTCTTGCATCACTACTTACTCTACTGCCCAATCCCTAGCTACCCAGAGGCCCCATAGGGTCTGTGGGATGGTTGTAAGGTGGCTCTGATGAAAAGAGGGTGGGTTCTTGGAGGAGCTACCCCCGAGACCAGGTTGGAGCCCTGTGTCCCCATTTGGGTGTGTTCAGCGCCCATCCTGGCCTCCCCAATCAGGCTTCTTTCCTGAGCCCAGTCCTTCCTGCTTGCACCGAATGATTTACTTGTCAGAGGCCTGGCCTGGCACACCTTTCCCATGTCTTTGGAAACATGCTCTCCTCTCTCCAATCATGGCAAGGGACTAACCCTCCCCTCCCACAGGTGTCCCAGATCCTGAGGCTGCACCACAGAGGTGTGACCTTGGAATGGTCCCCCAACATCACACAAAAGCAGTCCTGGGAGGGAGGGTGGCAGAAGAGAGCGTGCAGTGGGCTGAGGTCCGACTTGGTGATGAAGAGTGCAGTCTCTTCCTAAGGCCTCTTTCCCCAGACCCTCCACTTCCTATCTCCAAATACCCTAATTTCCAGGCCATTGTGGGGCATCTGGCCTCTCCTCAGGATCCCTCCTCCCATTGGACTGGGGTGGAGTCTGCAGGCGCCTGGCAAGCTTGCAGGTGCAGGGATGGAGGGGGTACTCAGCAGCTGGTGTGTGGGCTGCCCCTCCCCCTCCTGCTCCAAGCCAGAGCCTGCTTCCTGTCTTCCCTGTCATCGCCCTGGGTAGGGGAGGGAACAGGTAGTGTGGAAGAGGGAAGGGGACTGAGCAGTTGGAGTGCAGCCCTGGGGTGGGGGTTGGGGGTGGACTGTGGAACAGTAGCGAAGAAATGGCCAGGGGGAGGATGAAAAAGGCCTGGGAATATGCCCAAAGGAAGAGAATGCAGCTCAGAGAGAAACCGTGACAGAACCGTGGGGGCGCACTCAGGGCACAGAAGGGAAAACTACAGACCTCACAGACAGTGAGGGCAAGACCCAGGGAAAGACCAGAGGCACAGTCAACCAGAGACCACACGGAGAGGCCTTGTGAGAGAGCACAAGGTGGGAACAGCAGACAGAGTGGGGTTAGAGGTCCAAAAGATAAAGGTAGGTGTGCAAGGAGAGGGAGCGGTGAAAAAACACCCGGATGTGGAAATGACTCCCAAGGGAGGATGTGGAGGCGGGCTGCAAAGAGACGCTGGGGCAAGGTTGGTGATGCCCCTGTGTGGGGTGATCCATGGATTGTTTCCTCCCGTTAAAAGACAGAAGGTGGACAAATAAGGCTCACTTGAGGGTACAGAGCAGTGATGGGCATGACTTCATCTCACCCTCTCAGGTCGCAGCTGAGCAGCTGCCCAACCCCCATTCACTGTAGTGTTCCTGGCTCAGCCTTGGAACTTCTGGGCCTTGAGGCCTCACTGGGCCTGCGTGAAAAAGGAGAGACCTAGGAGTGGGGGCTCACACCCAGGTGCTAATCCCCGTCCAGCAAGGCAGTACCAGAGCCTTGATGACCTTCTTGGAGATTAATCCCCATGGAGACCAGGCAGCTGCCCCCTCACTCTGGCTAGGCCAGGTGGGTGGCTGGGTGGGGCAGACAGGAGCAGGTTGGGGAAGGGAGGGAGCTTTCCTCAGACATGGCAGGATCAGGGCAGGCAGGGCTAAGAGGCTCCTCCAGTAGCCAGCTTAGTTTACAGGCAAAAAACTGAGGCCCCAAACCGGGGAGTGTGTGACTGTCCAAAGACCACATATGGAGCCAAGAAAGGCAAAGGGAACAAGATCCAGGTCATCAGCTCCACTGCCCAGTACTTTTTCCTTGGCAGCATAGGCCTGAGCAAGATGAGGGAGGGAACTTGGAACACCTCCTGACCCTGTCAAGCTGAGCTTGGAGTGGGTGAGTGAGCAAAAGTGCCCTAGACTGAGTCTCTGCTGGCTTCCCTAGAACCAGAACCTTGCTGGGATCACAGATCCCAGAGCCTGCCCTGACCCTTCTCAATTGAGCCCCTCTCCATCCCACGGGAAGTGGTGGGAACCACACATCAAACACAACCTGAAAATACAACAGTAACAGCTAACAGTAACAGTAACATATTACGGGGCCATTTCACATTTTATGTGCATTTAAATCTTCACAACAGTCAAGACAATTGTTCCCATTTTACAGAGGGAAAAATGGAAAGGTAAAGTGCAAGACTGTCCAACTTCTTAAACAGTAGAGCTGGAATTTGATCTCTGGCAGCAGCATGTCGCCAGAACATAATCACAGCTGAGTAACTAAGATGTATCTCTAAGTGACCGCACAGGGGCAGGTGTGCATGTCAAAGTGCATGGGGCCATGCTCCAGTGTGACCCCCTTGGCACATGGTAGTAGGAATAAATGACTGAGCAAAATGTGGTCTCCACAAATGAGCAGGCTCTGAGTCTTGGAACAGGACAGTTCATATATGAAGTGTGTGGAATTGTGCCCATGTGCCTGAAACTGCGGCTGACTCTACTTCCACTTGGCTGTGACCCTGTGTGCGTGTGTCCTCTCCCTGCCACCTAGAGAGAGCTCTGTGACCTTGTGTTCGAGTGAGTGAATGGTGGTGAAATCTGCTCCCTACTCTCTGAATGGGGCTAGCTCTCCAGCCCTACTGAGGGGCAGAGAAGATGAGGCCAGATAATGGGAGTGTGGGTGATGCTCCCTCCCATCTGTGTGAACTAGGCTGTCTCCACTCTGAGTTATCTCTGTCTCCTGGGAGACCAGGCTTGCACTGCCCCAGGGATGAAGCTCATCAGCCTGTTCCAGACCTGGAGTGGGGTGGGGACTCCAGGAGCCAGGCTGGGAAGGAAGGACTGGGACCAAGGTGGATTAGGGCACCACACACAGAATTTGCATCTTCAGTTCTCCAAAGCCATGGATAATTTCCCAGTAAAATGAGGGGAAGAGGTGGGGAGCAGGCCATCAAGAGGAGAGGACATTAGCCATCAGCAACTGGCAAGTTGGGCTCTTCATGAGGCGAGGCTCAATATAGGTGCCACTTTCCTAGAGGTTTTCAGGACCTTTGCTAGGATGAAGATGTGAGCAGGAGTTTAGGATTGGGCCTGAGGGCTTTTGGCAGGATCTATAGGCCCCCACATGGGATGGGGGATGTTGTGGGATTTGGGAGCCTCCTCAAAACAAGCTCAAGCCTAAGGATTTCTTTGTGGGATCTAAGGGTCCGCATGGGATACACGTTTTGATAGACTCACGGGCTCGAGTCGGTACAGTTAGGGTAGGGATGAGGATAAGGTCCTGAGGATTTATGTGTGAGTCCCTAGATGAACACCTCAGTGGGGTCAGAGTGGAGATTTCCTGAGGGTGAGATCCTTGCAAGATCTTGGGGGTACTTTGAGGTATAGATCCAAGGTTTTTTCTCCCTATTCACTGAAGGTCAAATCTGTGGGTGTGGAGGGGTAGAGGGAATGATGCTGAGCTGGCAAACAAAGCCACCTGGGCATCCATTCTTCAGGAAGCTCTAAGCTCAACTGATCTGGGAAAACAAACAGGAACAGCTGCTGGGGGTTGGAGGGGGCATGAGGGGAAGACTGAGGGATGGAATTGAACCAGCTTGGCATGGAAGAGAAGCGAATGAAAGGAGTCTTTAGCACAGAAAAGAATAACATTCAAGAGTCCGTTCTGATACCAGGGTGCTGGGGGGGGGGGCTGCCTGGGAGCCTCTTCCTGTCCTGGTGCCTCGATGGCTTCTTTCCTTTCTCGGTTTGTGAAGCCTAGGGGTATATGGGGCTCCGGTGGCTGTAGGTGGTAGTGGCAGGTGTGGTGGTGACTGATGAGCCCTTTTCTGAGAACTGACTGCAGACAGAACTAAAAGCCACAGGTGGGATGATGAGACCTATGCACTGTCTTGCTGGTGAGGAAATCCAGTTACAGAGAGGGGAGAGGCTGACTAGTGCTAGAATTTCAGACTGAGAAGGGTAAGCTTCTCACATAAGTCACCACCTCAAGTCCCAGGTGATGTCTAATTCTAGGCCAATATCCCACCTATCTTGTGCCACTCCTCAAACCCCAGAATGAAAATACACAGAGACACACACAGACACTGAGAAATACTGAGCAACACCTGGACTGGAAGCTGCCTCCACCCTTAGTGGGAGCTGAGTCCTGACCCAGACTCCAGACCCAGCTCCTAACGAATACCACCTTAGAGCTAACACTCCAGGCCCGGATCACTGACAAGGCAGTTGTAATGTCCTGACATGACCATGCAGATCTATACCCCTGACATCCTGGCCACCTTCCTGATCAACCTCCCACAAATGCACATGTTCCTCGCCCCATAACTGGCGTCATCTTTCCAGCCAGTGCAGACTGGCTCTGCCCCCTGGTGGCCACCTCTAGAATTGTCAGATGAACTTGGGAAGGTGAGGTCTAATACCCTCAAGCCTCACCCCTGCCACAGCTGGGACTTGTGAAACAACAGAGGCTAGAACTCTAAGCTCCCAGGACTGCCTTTTGTCCTACTTGGAGTTTGGATTCTCCCCTATGGTTGGGGAAAAAATTATCCCTTGTATATGTTTGCCTAACCCTGTCTAGGGGAGAGAGGCAAGTAGCTGTGTAAGAGTTCTGGGACTAGTCAGGCTTGTCCCATTTCTCATCCATGTTCTCCTGACTTGGTTTCTAGCCTCCATTCAAGTTCATGAATGTTAATCCAAGCAATGATTTCTAACCAGTGAATGTAGAGGCCTAAGGGAGGTCCTGCCTGCTAGTGCTCATTCCCAGCAGCCCAGCACTTCAGGAGTAGGGGATTAGTAGGATGAGTAAATCACCACCCCCACATCCCACTGGGGAATTTCTTGAACACCCTTCCTCAAGGGTGTTTAGTCCAGAACTGGCCATCTTGTTCAATTACTAAGCTTTACTGAATGCCTTCTATGTTGTGTGCTAGATTTAAGCATGATAACTGGGAAGAGGGCAGCCACAGTTCCTGCCCCTTTGATGAGGAGCCTTACAGTCTAATAGAGAGACACTAGTGGCCCATAAACACAAGAGAAGGGTACCTTTAGAGTGACAAATGCTAGAGACAAAATTGATGTAATGGAGGACCAGCATCACCTAAAAAGCAGCAGAAGAGCAAGCCATGCCAAGATCTAGTGATTGAGATATTCCAGGGTGAGGCTGGAGAGATAGCTCAGATGTTAAGAGCATGGGATGCTCTTGCAGATGACCTGGGTTCAATTGTCAGCACCCACCTGGCAGCTAACAACCATCCCAACTCCAATGACAACGGAATTAGACGTCCCCTACTGACCACTGCGGGCACTGCATAACATGGGTACACTTACATACACACAGGCAATACACAACACACATTAAAAAATACTTTTTAAAAAGATATTCCAGGGAATGGGAAGGAGAGATGCAAAGGCTCTGAACTAGGAATGAGTTTAGCAGGTTGGGAGAATGAAGGTGGCATGGGTAAGCTTCTAGGAGTTGGAGCAACACTTCCTACCTATGAATCTTGTAGATCCGGGAGTTGGGGTAATGGCAGAGACTGGGCTTTGGACTCAAAGTCTGAATTCTATTAACTCTGAAACTGGTCAGTTACAAATCTGAACAAGGCCTTGCACCAAGTTCACCTTCAGTTTCCACATTTGCACATAACAAACAACTCACTGGGCTGTTGCGAGTTGAGGAGGCCCTTAGTTCACGAGAGCAGCAAACTGTTAGTTGCCTTCCCACCCACCCCTCACACTCCTGCTAGGGTATGTTCTCACTACTAAGGAGCACTGGCATTTCAATTGTGCAAGAAGCTGTGTCTAGTTGACGGTTACAGTGGTGAGCTACTTCCTTGGGGCTCTAAGGCTTTTCTGAGTCCATATCGCCCCCACCCCCATATGTGGCATTGGCTTGAGGAGATAACCATGTGTGTACAACCAAGTTGTACAGAAGTGCGTCTTCATATCTCAGCTGTACCACTCAGCTGTGGGGCCTCCACCACGCCCTGGACGACTTTAGAAAAGGACAATGGCAGCTCCCACTTCACTAGGTCTGTGTTACAATTTAGCTCAGACTGTGCACAGGAAAAACTTTCACTGAGAGCCTGGCTCATCTGAGCACTTAGGAACAACTGCTTACTCTGTAGCTGATGTCAGAGGTCCGGACCCTGGGACTTGGGGGTAGGCGCAGCAGTCTCGTGGCGAGGGGTGGGTGTTGGTGGGGAAATAGGTTGAGGTATTCTCCCTGCTTAGGACAATAAGGCCCTCCCTGGGCTCCAGATAACTCTTTAAAGTTTTAGAGTGCTCTTCAGGGGTTGACCCTTTTTTTGCTCTTAGCGCCGCCTGGCGGCGAGACCTGGTCTCAATCCCTCGGTGGAGAAAACTCCCAGAGCTGGGTCTGGAAAGCCGCCAGAATGTAGAAAGGGGTAGCGATGGGCTTTTTCCAGGGAAAAAGAGGCCTGAGGGGTTTGCGGGAGGGTCTTTGAGGAAGAGTCTTCTTTCCCTTTGCCCTAGCATCCGTCGGAAAGAGAGAACTCGCCCGAGGGTCTGGGCCACCGAGCCCGCGATCTGCCCGGAAGCTGGGCGCTCCCAGCCAGGCTTAGGCCGCAAAGAAAGAAAGCGCGGAGTCAGCCTGGCCTTCGGCGGTCGCGCGATGTGCACCTCAGCACTTTCTGTTGTCATCCAGGCGAGCTGGGACCAGACTGGTGGCCTCTTGGGGGGAAACCTCCTCTGCTATGGAGACCAGAGGTGACCTAAGCCCGCCAGCTGACTCAGCTGTCCCACTCCATCCCGATCCTACCGGGAGGCAGAGCCAGGCCTGGGTATAAAGAGGCTGGTGCCAGGCTCGCACGCAGCGTCTCCATCTTCCGTGTGTGCCGCGCTCATCCACCCGGTGAATATCTGAGGCCGGGACGGGGGAGGGCAAGATGAGGGAGAGCCCCTGGCGCCTGTGTCCAGAGCCGGGCAGGTTTTGGCTAGGCAGGGCGCTCTAGAGCGCTGAGCGCGCGGTCCCGTCCTTCCCGTCCGTAGCGGCATGAGCAGGGGCCCGGCGCCCGCCTGCCTCACGCTCTGGGATGAGGAGGACTTCCAGGGTCGTCGCTGCCGTCTGCTGAGCGACTGCGCAAACGTCAGCGAGCGCGGAGCCCTGCGCAGGGTGCGCTCCGTCAAGGTGGAAAACGGCGCGTGAGTGATCCTGAGGCCACTGCTGGGCCAATTGCGGTGGGGGGTTGCCTGGCGCCCTCCCCCTGGCCAGACTTGGGACCTCAGTCTACAGCTTTGTATGCCCTTAGAGCAACTCACCAACAAGGGGAAACCCTTCATCCTCTCCAAAACTCCCAACCCGCCCAAGACAAATAATGGGGTGTTCTCCTGCAACCTAGAGACAAAAGCAAGAAGCAATCGAATGGGGCCGCCCTGGGTCCCCAAAGGATGTCCGGTGTCGTTATATTCTTTCCCAAAATTTTATTTATGCAGAGACAGGAGGCTTTATGGTGCCAAATCCTTTCTACTGGTCCCGTTGTAATATTCTAGAGCCCTGCTTAGGCCCCTCGGGAGAGCTGAGGATCACTTGTGGCTATAGCAGGTTAGGGGGCTGGATATTTCCTTAGGCACTTAAATCCTTAAAGAAAGAGTGCTTGATCTACTGACCCTAGTAACCTGAAAAACTCCTCTTGAATGGAAGGCCTGGGTCCTTCAAGATCCAGATAGCAGCAGGTTTGGGGCTTTCATTCTCAAGAAGGGCTGAGTGTGTCCGGGGAAGGGTGTAGGGTTGGAGAAAGAGTCTGGGTTTCTTGGTCTTTCCAATCACAGCAAGGAGGAGGGGGAGGCTGGACAGATGTCTCCCAGTTCCCCTTCTCCTTTATCAGATGGGTGGCCTTTGAGTACCCGGACTTCCAGGGACAGCAATTCATTCTGGAGAAAGGAGATTATCCTTGCTGGAGCGCCTGGAGCGGCAGCAGCGGCCACCACAGCAACCAGTTGCTGTCCTTCAGGCCAGTGCTCTGTGCGGTGAGCACAGCCCACTTCCCCTCCTCTCCTTGCTCCAGGCCTCAGCCCCATTGGTACCTTGGGAAGCCTACTAGCCCCTTCCTTGGATGTATAAATAAACTCTTAGGTGGGTGGTCATGGCATTACACCTCAGAACCAAAGCAGGGTTCTGAAAATCGGGATTGTAGGCACAGGCCTGGCTCTTGTGGGTCAGCACCAAGGACAGCAGCAAAGGCGCTGGCGTCCTTGAGCACCTACTGTCCTTCTCATTCAATCCACTTCAGGTGTAAGGGGCCTCTGTCATCACACAAGCCTGGAAGGTTCCTTGAGCACCTACTGTCCTTCTCATTCAATCCACTTCAGGTGTAAGGGGCCTCTGTCATCACACAAGCCTGGAAGGTTCCTTGAGCACCTACTGTCCTTCTCATTCAATCCACTTCAGGTGTAAGGGGCCTCTGTCATCACACAAGCCTGGAAGGTTGGGGTGCTGCTGCTAGCCCCATACACAAGTCTTAGAAATGAGGCTTAGCAGCATAATGTGACTTACCAGGATCACAAGTATTATTAACATGGACATGACTCTAGAACTAATTCAGGGACCAAGACTGAGAACAGAGTCAGCGTCAGCAGATGTCTGTGTCAGGGAATGAGATACTGGGAGATAAGGAACCAAACACCACAGAGAGGAGAGCCTCACTTTCTACTCAGGGTCATTCAGGTACTGGTGGGTCCTGGGGCTGGTGGTAGGTGGCAGAGGACACAGCCCAGTCCAGCTTCTCTGTTCTAAGAGGCTGAGGAACCAGGCTAGGGAGGCCACATACAACGAACACTGCAATATCCCAGCCTGTTTATTCTGACTCTGCCACCCACTACCCCTTAGCTGGACTCTGCCCTGTGAGAGGCTGCGACCAAGAGCTAGGCAGGGAACTGGGTAGTCAGTGAGAGCCTTGGGAAAATGCCCTGGTTATGAACCAGACTTCTCTCAGAACCTGATTTTTTCCAAAAATTGGGCCTGTGGAGGACCTAGTGATACATGCTTATAGTTCCAGTTATTTAGGAGACTGAGGCAGGAAGATCACAAGTTGGAGACCAGACTACTATACTCCATGCCTTGGGTTCAATCTCCAGTACCACAAAGAAACACAAAGGCTCCTGTTACGAGATACACCCTACTCTTGACCTCAAAGAGTCTCTGGGAACAAGTTTTACCTCAACAACTCAAAATCTTGGTAGGGGCCCAGGTGGGGCCTCTGAACATCCAGCTTGCCAGACTGCCTGAAAGCTGATGGGGTGAGCTCTCTAAATGCTTGTGGGCTGCATGGCTGTGTTAAGCAGGGAATAAGCAAGTGAAGTTAAGGTTGTATCCTGGACACTCCTTTGGAGGGCCTAACATCTCTGTAAACTTCCTCTCTCCATCCCTGTGTCTCAGAACCACAGTGACAGCCGTGTGGCACTGTTTGAAAGAGAAAACTTCCAGGGATGCAAGTTTGAACTCAGCGATGACTATCCATCACTACCCTCCATGGGCTGGGCCAGCAAGGATGTGGGTTCCCTCAAAGTCAGCTCTGGAGCGTGAGTACTGAGACTGAAACAGGAGAGATGGAAAGAACAAGGATGCAAGGGGAACCGAGGAGAAGATGGGAAGAAAGTGATGAGGAATGCTAGAGGCGTAGCACAGAGAAACAGGAGGAGGGTGTGGAGGGCACAGGAAGTGAAAGGGTAAAATAGGAAGACCCACAGCAAAAGGCAGAGAAGGAACTCTCAGCAGAGAAAGGTGAAGCAGTGGTTTTGGAGCAGGAAGTTGGGAGCTGGGAAAGGAGACTTCTAAAGAGACCGCATAGATAGGGGTCGGACAGAGCTTACTCGGCACCCCGTTTCCTCACTGTCCCAGGTGGGTGGCGTACCAGTACCCAGGCTACCGGGGCTGCCAGTACGTACTGGAGCGGGACCGGCACAGTGGAGAATTCCGTACTCACAGTGAGTTCGGCACACAGGCCCACACTGGACAGCTGCAGTCCATTCGGAGAGTCCAGCACTAGACTCCACACTCTCAGTCACCACCTTTAGAGACACTCAATAAAGGTTCCTGAGCCTGCCTGCCCCCCTTGCCTCTTTCTTGGTGCCTTGCTCTGTGTGTGTGTGTGTGTGTGTGTGTGTGTGTGTGTGTGTGTGTGTGTGTGTAACCAACCCAGAACTTTGTACCTACTAGCTAAGTACTCTGTCACTGAACTACATCCCCAGGCCTGATGTCTCACTTCATGACCTCCATTGTTATCCTTCTAGGGGACTGCTCCTTAAAGCCTGGGCAGCTTAGATGGAGATGGATATGCTGTGATGGAGCTAAAAGGAAACAGCTGTTAAGAATTGTGGGATCCAGTTAAATACAGCCAGTTCTTGGAAAAAGCCCATCAATGTAGGTCAGGGTACTACAAGCACAGCTGGTACCTTTGCCGCTCTTGAGGAAAGATCAAGAATCCTACCTTCAATAGGGCTCATAGCTTAATTTCAATCACCATACACTCTCTGAACCAGGAGCCACCATGCAGGACAAAATATTATTAGCTCTATACAGGGAAGCTCTGCTTGATTCCTCCAACTCCCAGGCCATCTTCAATCTGTATCTTCACTCTGGCTTCCCACTAAGCCAGGAAAACCTGCCAGCCTCTTTCAATTACCAGAAGAGTTACTGGGCGGTCCCACCGTCCCTCAAGCCCTTCTCAGAAGTAGACATCAATTCTCTGAGACCAGCCCCCAAACTCTTTGAATCACAGCAATCTCTTGCATTTCCTGGGATATTCAACTTTGACATCTACAAAGCATTTCCATACCCTTCCTAAAGCCCATCTTAACCACACCCTCTTCGTTCTTCTTCTACCTTCCCACTCTTCAGGGGACAAACGAGTTGGAGATACCATCCCTTAGTCAGTGACTGACATATAAGCTTGGGTTCTGGAACACATGGCCAAAACCCATAGTCATGGCAGGGCAGAATATGAAAGTTCCCCTCGGATAGTGAATGACACCCTTGCTTCCACAGAGCCTTACTAAGCCCTTTGGCTTCCCGCTATTCTGTCTTTTAGTGTTGTCAAGCCTCCAATGCAGCCTACATCATTGGGGCAGATCCAGAGATGAAAACACTCAGATATAACTGTCCTCCTCAACCTCTGCTCTTTAACTGCGAGGGAATGAGACATGGGAAGCAGAGCCTGATCCCTAGGTCTAAGGAAATCTAGGAAGATCCATGATGGTAAAACATTAGCAAATGTTATTGCCCCTGATTCTGTCACTGTACAGGGGACAAACAGACCAAAGACCACATGTTATTCTGGGTCCTTCTACCAGTTCCTGGCAGAATGGGGACCTACATCATTATCCTTGCCTGAAACATTATGTTGATGTTGGAGAGTACTTAGTCTTAGATCTCAGGGGTCCAATTGTGAAAAGTCAGGCAACAGTCCCTTTAGGAAGAACCCTGGACTGAACGTTGAAATACCTGGGACTCAATCTCACAACATTCCCAGTCCCGTCACTTGTAAACTGGCTATTGATCCCTGCCTTGTATGTCTCAAAGAATTGTGAGAATTCCCTGAAAATGTGTGTGATGTTATCAAAGGGCAACTGGGGCAGTAGATCCTCCATTTCCCTGCCATGGCTCTCAGAACTAAGTACCACAGCTCTCAGCGGGTAATTCTGCTTAATATCTGAATGAACTCTGGAGCCCACACATTTCATCCTCCTAATATCCTTCATTCTTCATCTGCTTCTTTAATGAAGAAACTGGAATTTAATGAAGTTACCCACTCAATCAGTGACAAAGCCAGGGTTTGGACACTGGGCTCCTAATGCCAAATCCAGGTTCTGTTAAGGGTAACTTGAAGTGTGGCTAAAGCTTCTGGCTTCAACAGAGCCTCAAACATCTGTGGGATTGCTGGATGGTCATGCCCTAGGAGGAGGATAACACTTACGAAAGTTAAATGTATAGAACCTGACGTAAGCACTCACCTTGCACTATCTTATATAAAGCCCACAATTCCATCCACAGGCATTTAAAGTCTCATTTTAAAGATAAGGAGTCTAAAGTACAGTGCAAAGGTGATATAACTTCCTCAAAGTCACATCAGTAGGAAATAAGCACAGAACTGAATCCAGAACTTAGATCAACTTGGATTCAGAGTCTATCTCCCTATATTACCTGTTACCAGGAAAAGCAACGGATAAGAGAGATCTGGTATCTTCTCTAGGCTGAGTGGTCCTCCCTGTAGAAGGGTCTGTGGTCACTGGGAGTGTCAAGTAGGAACTGACAGAAGGACCCAGCATAATGTGCTGGTCTTTGGTCTGTTTGTCCCCTGTACAGTGACGGAATTGGGGGCAATAACATTTGCTTGCAGTTAAAAAGCAGAGGTTGAGGAGGACAGTTATATCTGAGTGTTTTCATCTCTGGATCTGCCATTCTAGACAGGGTGGTGATCTGTAGACTCTGGAGAGATCGTGGCATCCAGCTAGGCAGGGGAAAGAGGGAGGGAAAGCTACTAAGGACACTGTCATTGGCCTCTATCCTGTCAGCAGGAGGAGATAGAGGAAGTGGACTGGGGGAACCATACATATAACCTGTTACCAGTGCCCCAGCCCTTCAGCACCTGAGTTCTGTCAGGCTAGGTACAAGCCAGACTTGATCCTTGCCCAGCTCCGTGCTGAGATGTCTAGGTACACCCCTCTCCCAACACTTCTCCCTTCCACCTCAGCCTCCTACTAAGAGTATGAAGTGGGTGACCTCTGGGCCTCCCAGCTCTTACCTTCTTGTTGTTTCTGTTGGTACTTCTGGAGGAAGCAGTAAGAGGCAAAGGAAGAGGACTAAGATCTCAGCACCTTGGCTTCACCCTCCAGTGCCTCCCCTGTAGCACCCTGTCTGCTTCCCTGGAACATCCCAGCCTCTTACCTTTGCTCCCACCAGATTCCTTATCTTCACCCTGAAGCCCGCCTCCATATCCTTCTAGGATCCTGGGATTCCTTCCCTGTCTCTCCCACAGACTGCCTCTAATACACCTCACTAACCCCTTTGTACCCTCCACTGGCAAAGATGAGCACTGCAGCAAGTGACGGTGGACAGGGTCCCTGCAGAACCCCAGGAGTAGGGCTTTGCAGCCCTCTTCATACAGGCACCCTAGGAAGAAGGACCTGCAGATCTGCCTGCTCCCAGCTCTCCTCACCCCTGTGTTCAAACAATGAAAGAGAAAGACCTAGGGAACACCAAGTCTGACAGCAGTAGCCCTGTGGCACAGGGGGACTGGGTGGGTGCAGAAAGTGTACTCCTGATCCAGGATCCCAACTTCAGTCTCCAGAGGCAGGAAGTAAGTCTCACAGGTATCCAAAAACCCAGGTCCACCGGGGGAGGCACATCAGCCTCTGTATGAATTAGGGAAAGCCATGTACAGACCTGGGCATAACCAGTGCGGGAACGGTCGTGAGGGCTGGGAAGGGTGAGAGAGAAATAGATGCAGAGAAAACCGAAGAAGGAATCGGGAGTCTATAAGAAAAAAGTAGCCCAGACTCTGTTTTACAGACGGGATAGCAGGCCCCAACCACAATCAATTTTCGGAACTGAATGGGGAGGAAGAGAAGAGAGAGGGAGAGAGGACATTGGAGGAGAAAAACACCTAGCAGGCGGAAGATAACCAGGAGAGACCTAGAAAAGAGGTGAGGAGAAGAAAGGAGAGAGAAACCCAGAAGTTGGCAGGGGAGATGCCCCACAGCCGCCTGAGGCTACCGGGCCAAAGGAAGACAGGAAACCAAGGGGCGACCAGGAAGGGGGACCGGGTCTCTAGGGACCAGCAGAGAGTGGAGGAAAGGAGGGAGAAGGCGCGGCGGTGGGCAGAGATAAAGGGAGCAACGGCTGCTGGGCCGGGAGCACAGCGACAGGCGAGAGAGAGGGAAGCGGAAATTTAAAAGTGAAGATGCAGATAACGCAGCCTGGAGACGGGAACCCGGGCAGGGGGAGGAGAGAGGCGGAGAGTAAGCTAGGAGAGAGGGGCGGGAGAGGGCTGGAAAGGGGGCTGTGAGGAGGGGGCCTGGGGCTGTGGCCTCAGAGTTCCGAAGTGGGGCCAGCACTCCCGCCCCGTCGTTGTTTGCAGAGAGTCAGGGAGGCGGAAAAGAAACACGCTCCGGGCCCCCATCTGAGCCCCTAGCTGGGGCCCATCCCCCGCGCGTCTCCCGGGCTGCGGGGCGCGGGGGGCTGCCGGGTGCGCTTGGCTGAGGCGCTGCACGGTGGAGACTTTATTGCGATGGGAAGATAAGGGGGGCGGGGGCGGGGTCTGGGGGCCGAGGCGGCCGCACTTTAATTAAAACGGAAATTGCGGCCCCTGCCCGCGCGGGGCCGGAGGGTTCCAAGCGGCCGTGTAGCTGGGAGCATCGCTCCAGGACCCCCTCCCTCCTCGCCACACCCTGGCTGCCCCCTCCCGCCAGGCCCTGCCGGACCCGGTAGCGTCTTCTTTTCCCTGTCACCCGCAGTCGCCTCGGGCGGGGATCGGCACCCCGAAGCGCAAAGCTGACGTGCCCCCCCCCGTGCCGTTCCCCCCCCCATCTCCCACCGCCCAGTCCCCGGCAGCGATGAGACAGAGCGGCGCCTCCCAGCCCCTGCTGATCAACATGTACCTGCCAGGTACCAGGGACCAGCCTGGAGCTGGAGGCACCAAGACCCTGGGCGGGAAGTCTAGGCCAGGGCGTGGGGCAAGTTCTGTGGACCAAAGGAAGGGAAATGCCTCTGAGACTCGGGTTGAGGGTGTGTGTGAGAGGGTGCGGATTGCAATTTAGGGCGTTCGGGGGTGGGGGAATCTGCAAGGTAGAGAAAGCTCTGGGGTTTCAGTGTGGGATCTAGAGGACTTGCATATTGGGAACCTAGGATGCTGAGAGCGTGGGTCTTTGCCTTGCTGGAGGGCTCTGTGCTCCAGCCAAGCGAGGAAGCTGAGTCGGCCGGGCGCGCCCCTGAGCCCTCAAAGTCCTCACCTTTCAAGCTCCGAGCGTTCGCGCCGGCCGGGCCCTCCAAGCGCCCTCTTCTTCTCTGAGAGGGGCTCCGCTCGCTCAGGCTCGGCTGGCGCAATCCCCGCTCGGCTTTATAAGGCTCCAGCCGGCCCCTTCAGAAAGCGGATTTCCTTTTTCCTGGACGCGTTTCCTGACTTGGGCGCTATGGAGGGGCTCTGCGCCGCACGCGTCTCAGCCTAGCTCGGGGAGGAGGAGCTGGGTGGCCGGGACCCCTAGAACACTACAGCCTCCTCTAGACTTGGCTCCGGGCCCTTTCGGCCAAGCCCACAACTTCCGCCTAGGTCTGCTTGACCATTTTCTTCTGCTGCTGCAGATCCCGTCGGAGACGGTCTCTTCAAGGAGGGGAAGAGCCCAAGCTGGGGGCCGCTAAGCCCGGCAGTGCAGAAAGGTGAGCTGGCTGGTACACTGGGCAGATAGAGACGTAGATAGTAAATGGGCGCGGGAAACGAACCCCAGTAAGATGAAAACCACCGCCACTGGACAGAGGGGCAGAGCGATATGCACCCCAGGTTATGAAAACAAAAGGTCGTTATCTGGGGAGGTTTTTGGAAGACATTGATTTGGTCTTTGACTTTTGAATCATCTGAGTTCTTGGGCTAGGTTTGCAGCCAGGGATGAAGAGGATCCTCGCCCCCAGACCTGTTTTTCTGTAGTGTGGTATTTCAAGCTTTCATACCATCGCTGAGCTATTTGTCGACCTTTTATAGCTGGATTCGGGAACGCAAGGTCTTAGCATTACTTGGCTAGAGAAATTACTTCTGCCGGGCTACGTGACCGGCCAAATCCCCAAACCCCAGGGAGTACTTCCTGCTTTGCTGACCCCGTACTTGCTGGGCTCCTAGCAGTCCTGCCAGTCAAGTCTACCCCAGCATGGCATTGTGTTTGATAACTACGGTTTGCTGCAGCAGGGACTGGCGGTCACTATAGTACCCAGTTGATGGCCGATCTTTCGGGCAACCCTGCCCTACAGCTGCTCTCGTCAGAACTCTAATCTAACCAAGTCACCGAAGCCACGAAAGTAGGACCTGCTTTCTTTCTTTCTTTCTTTCTTTTTTTTTAATTCCCGAGGGAAAGGAACGTGACACCCAACAAGAATGTGGTCCAAACCTCTGATGTTGCTCTCTTGGTGCCAAGTGCACCTTTTAGCTCAAACCTCCTGCTCTAAACCTAAATGCTGGCTACCTGGAACCAGGCAGCTCCTCCCTAGGCTGGTTTGGAGGAACTGAGGTTGAAATTCTGGAAGAAATAAGCTGCCAGGTTCTGACTGAGTGGTTGAATAGGAGAGGCTCACTAGACTCCATTTTGAGGCCAATTCGTTTTATTCTGGAAAGGGGTGGGAATAATTTATCAAGATTTTTCTCTGCTTGAGGCTCCAAAACAGAAGAGTGTAAGTGTATGTCCAGGGAAAACCTCCTCACCACTTCCGGCAACCCTGAAATTTGTAGGAATACTGCTCAGGAGTCAAATACAACTCTTTGGTAACCCTGTCTCTCTCCTCTGAGTTGCCCACCAGACCCCAGGGAATTATGGCATCTTCCCATTCAGGGAATCCCGCCTGCTCCGAAACAGAAGCAGAGCCCCTGCAGCACAGAGGTCAGTGCACCTGAAGGTGGTGAGGATGAGGAGCCCCTGAGAGTCTGTCTGTCCTCTCAGTACACAGGGCCTCTGTCCTTCCTGTCTGACACGGTGCTTCAAGGAGGCCGGCCACGGACCTACAGCAGGCAGGGCCTGTTTCCTTGTATGTCTTTGGGTACTACGGACTGTCTGGGCCTCGTACAGTAGTGACAGGAATCATCATCAATTTGTTCATTTGCTCCTTTCCTTCTGAGTCTCCGGATGGTTTCCAAGCAGTTCAGCCACCTGTAAAAGCCTGTCCCTCAGGCTCTACTCTAAATAAGAGTGCCTAGCTTCGGAAAGAAGGGGCTTATGCCTGGTCCTGACGTTGGACAGCCAAGGGCTATGGTTCACTGCTGCTTCTGCATGAAGTAACGATGCTTCCCATTCCCCAAAATCAAGCGCCATAGGGGATCCAGGCCTTGAAAAATGGGAGCTCTGTTTCCATTGTGCAAAAAGCGCGTTAATCAATGGAGAGCTATCACTCGGCAGATCCAGCTGATTTCAGCTGTTCACAGGGTCACAGCTTGGCGTTCGCCTTTTCTCCCCAGTGTGGGTTGCCACTGGCTTAGGCTTTTTTGCTTTCACTCTGCCCCCATCTCCAGCCTCCCTCATCCGACTTGTGGCTGACCATCCTCTTTCCACAGGCAGCGGGCAGATCCAGTTGTGGCAGTTTCTTCTGGAGCTGCTAGCAGACCGCGCGAACTCTGGCTGCATCGCGTGGGAGGGCGGCCACGGCGAGTTCAAGCTCACCGACCCGGACGAGGTGGCTCGGCGCTGGGGCGAGCGGAAGAGCAAGCCCAATATGAACTACGACAAGCTAAGCCGCGCTCTGCGCTACTACTACGACAAAAACATCATGAGCAAGGTGCACGGCAAGCGCTACGCTTACCGCTTCGACTTCCAGGGCCTGGCACAGGCTTGCCAGCCACCGCCCGCTCACGCCCACGCCGCCGCCGCCGCGGCAGCTGCTGCAGCCGCCGCCCAGGACAGCGCGCTCTATAAGCTCCCCGCCGGCCTCGCCCCGCTGCCTTTCCCAGGCCTCTCCAAACTCAACCTTATGGCAGCCTCCGCCGGCGTCGCGCCCGCTGGCTTCTCCTACTGGCCGGGCCCGAACCCCGCCGCCACCGCCACCGCCGCGCTCTACCCCACCCCGAGTTTGCAGCCCCCGCCAGGGCCCTTCGGCGCGGTGGCCGCTGCCTCGCACTTGGGGGGTCATTACCACTAGACAGGGCGGCCTGTGTGCACGGCTCTCTCGATCTGTCCAGACCGGTGGCCAATCCCCTCCACATCCCGGGGAGCCCCAAGCTTCCCCCGAAGTTCCTTTAACCCAGACTTTACCGCAGCAGCCGCCCGAGGAAGAAGGGATGGAAGGCCCTTAGGTCCTCCTTAAACATTAGCTCCCCCGACACCCAGGACGGGCACTTGCGCCCAGCTCTTTCATTTTTCTCCTCCAGGTGTCTAGGTCCTGGAGGACAGTCCTAGAACTCCCTAGAACTTCTCACCTGCATTACTGGCTCCTGGAAGCTCCCTCCTGTGACCCCTCTTTCCCTAGTTCCTCACTTTTTCTGCCTCTTGCCGACCTGCCTCAAATCCTAGCACCTGGAAGCCTCTCACGTTCCTTCTTCCCAGGATCGCTGTCCTTCTCCTCCCGGAGACACAGGGCTCCCTGTCATCCCCACACTGGCTGAAGGGCCCAGCGTGTTTTGATTCCTTTTCAGCCTCATTAAAGCTCCCAAGCTTCCTGCTGCCTCTCCGTTCATTGCTACACCAGGACCCTTTCCGGGGGCTGAGGAGGTAGAGGCTCAGCGCCAGAGTGAGGGCAATGCAGGCCAGGGTGCCGGGTGGCTGGGAGCGCCCAGTGGGTGGGAGCCTGAGATGGGGACCGCCCTATGATTTCCCACCCCTACCCCATCCCAGCCCAACTTTCATCCCGACAGGCATCCCACTGTCCTCCTTCTCGCCCATCGTTCTGCCCTCCCTTTAACCGGTCCCGGCAAACATCTCACGGTGTCTCCTTTCCATTCTAAGCCAATCTTCCTTGCCTCCACCTTCATACATTTCCCCGCCTCCACTCCCTTCTCCACCCTACTTCGTCCAACTCTCATAGGACCCGCCCTTCTGTCACAAACCGCCTTCTGCTCCCCATAGCTTTTTTTTTCCCTTTTCTTTTCTCCTGAAGGGGTTTCCCTCACCACCTCCCCTTGCTCCGGGAGCTCTTAGCTGGGGCTGGCTGTGGCACTCTTCTCCCGCTAGTGGTGCGCGCCCTCTGCTGGTCGGAGGGAGGGTAGGCCAGGGCTACAGCTGAATCTAGGAAAGGTTTGGGCGCCGCTTGGTGGAACCTGGGGTGCTTCCGCAACTAAGGAAAAGATCAGTTGATTCCACCTTTCCTTTAGCCTTCAGAGAGAAATGAACCCAGGTCCTTGACTCTGTGTCCGGCCTTGGAAAGTCTGGAAGTGGACCAAGTAGATCATTCCCACCCTTACCACCGGAGGCTCTTGGAACCGCTCCTCCTCTTATGTTCCGCTCTCATGCTTTCCAAAACCTGTTGCCTAGGAAGTGGCCTTAGATGCCTTCCTCGAGAAGAAAACACTCCTGGACAGGCTTTCAAACTGCTTCCAAGCCAAGGCCCCTGCCATCCCTTAGCTGTGGTCCAGGTATTTTTTTCCCGGAGGGCATATCTCTTCCTGAAACAAAGGTTCCTCCTGCTGGGTGAGAGGCCCACTCTAGGCCTCTACCAGACAAGGAAGGAGGTGTCTGGGTGTCATGTGAGCAGAAGGGGGAAGCCTGGGCAGAGTTTGGGTGAGTGAGTGTACCTTCCCAGGGTGCTAATGAAACATCCAGTCCACTAGGCAAGGAGGCTTTATTCATGTTCATTTTACTTTTCACTTTATTTCTGGTTTTCCAAACAATGCGTACTTAGAGTAGAGATTCTAGGCAGACATGGCAGCACATGCCTGTGGTCCAGCCTCTGGGAAGAGGAAGCAGGAGGATCTAAAGCTTGAGGTCAGCCTGGGCTAAAAGCAGGGCAAAAAACAAACAAACAAAAACAACAACAACAAAGAAAAACCTTGACAAATACACCAAAAGCCTCCATTCTAGATTAGTTGGATGAAGAGCGTAATGAGGGATGAAAGAGGAAGAGAAATCACCTATCTTCTTGTTCCACAGATGTTGATTCCTCCCTCTAATCCTCTTCCTTTCCTCTCTGCATTTTTTTTTTTTTAGATAAGGGTCTCTCTTGCCCTGGCTGACCTGGAACTTGCTATGTAGACCAGGCTGGCCTTGAATTCATAGAGATCTACCTGCCTCTGCCTCCTGAATGCTAGGATTAAAAGTGTGCCCCACCAAACCCAGACTCTTCTCTAAACCTTTAACAATTTAGGGCTACTTGCTTTTGTCACCTAACATTCTAACATAGACATGTTCTACATCATCATGTCCTGTAGACCTCATTAAGCAGAGAATGGATTCATGTAGTCCACAGAGTACATGAACCAGAGGAAGTCTGGCTTGCTGGAGGCTTAGTAACTTGCACATGATGTTGAAAGACCTGTTTACAGCGCTGTTTGCAGAAAAGAAACACACCAGAAGAGACCAAGGCTGAATCAAAAAAGATCTGAACTGCTAATAATTCCCAAGCAAAAGGTCCTGTTCTTAGATCTTTAGATGAAAGCAACAGGAAGCCAGGGTACAAATTCTGGCAAGGCTGAGGCTAACAGAGGCTCTGTATACAGTAGGGATGTCTTTGGGTAATGAAGAATAAAATACAGAAAAAGTGTAATCTGAGACTGATGGAGATATAGCATTTAGGATGGAGGAAGGGATCCACCTGATATAGTAATGTCCTCCCTTGGAATGTAATGCGTAGCGTTAAGACAGCACTTTTAGAAGAATAAAGAGAAACCACACAGTGTAGTGGACCAGGAAGTGAAGAGGAAGAACTTTGGAGAGCCAACAACAATACCAATATAGTCTGGGAAATCAACTGGGGGAAAAGGCAGAAAGCTGTCCTCATGTAGCCAAAGAACTGTCCCAAGGGAGAGGACCTGCATGGGTATGATTAAGGGCAATACTGGGACACGTGGTAGGAAGTAAAAGTGATGTCACTTTCACCTAGTGAGCAGCCTCTCTGCCACTGAACATATCAGATGAGTTGTTTGTCACTAGGATGTTCAGCAGACCTTTGTGGGAGTAGTTGGAAGTGGGGCGTAGGGCAGGCTAGGTGAGTGCTCTAACCCTAGGTCCCCTGAAGACCTGTGAGTGGGCGAAAGGAATTTTAGTCACTGTTGAACAGCTGGAAAGATATTCAGTTAATTTATCTCACTTCTCAAATCCCATCCTTAAAATCTGTTCAACTAGGTTCTTTTCTGCACCTGTAGCTAGTTTGGGAAGAAGCTGATCTAGACCTGGGAACCCGAGTTACACTCTTGGCTTGTCAACCAACTTGCTATGCAATCTTAAGACAAGCACATTTCTGGAATTCCATTCTCATCTTAAGAAAATGATGAAACTAAACCAGGGATTTGCAAATTGTTCTGTGGAATCTCAGGGGTCACATAAATTCTCTCTACAGAACATTTTTCAAGGTGATAGAGATCAAATCCAGCTTCAGCACCATGCAGGTGGCTGTCCTCATCCCTGCTCCTTCTCAGCACTTGGCAGCTCCCTTGTTGCCATTATATATTCAAGCCCTGGGTTACTGTTGTCTTGGGATGACTATTCCATTCAAGTCTTGAAGAAGGCAATCTTGCAGTACTGGAAGTTGAACTGAGGGCTTTGAGAGTGCAAGCACTCTATCACATCCTCAAGAAGACACACTAGCCACATCCAGCTTCTCGATAATCCAGGCCTTTCCCCACTGACTCTTATGTAGTTACTTGGTCCTTGGTCCTCCGAGGTATCAATCTCACCATTGTTTCCAATCTAACCATTATTTCCAACCTAACCCAAGAAGCAACATTTTTTCTTTCCACTCTGAAGTTCTAAACCTTTTCTCTATCACCCCATTCATATCACTGGTGAAAAATGGCGTACTTCCCTACTCTTCATCATGGGCTCCCACTAGAGAGTTTACAGAAAGCTTTCAATCCATTGTTTTATCAACACTCGTCTCTTAAGCTTAGCGAGGCCAAAAGGACAGCTATATATAATTCCAACTGCTCAGAAGATTAAAAGAAACAAAACAAAACAAAACACCAAGGCTCGTGATATTAAATGATGTGGCCAAAGTCCCAAGGCTTCTTCTAGGGTCTGTGTTATTTGATTCCACTGTCAGACCACTTGCTATTCCTACAGGGATAAACAAAC
Organism: Eospalax fontanierii; assembly: GCA_035773235.1. Classification (NCBI taxonomy): domain Eukaryota; kingdom Metazoa; phylum Chordata; class Mammalia; order Rodentia; family Spalacidae; genus Eospalax; species Eospalax fontanierii. The sequence continues at coordinate 20,888,915 of CM069530.1, forward strand.
CTTTGTCTTCTTCAGCACTCTGTGCCATCACTTGCTGATGGAGGCCAAAGTTCTGCTAACATGCTGTGTTAGGACATGTGTGTTCATGCTGTCTGAGACCTGCATGGATGTAAAGGAACAATGCTCCTAGAGCACTTAGGCTGATAGAACACTTACCCATATGTTTGCTCATGTGACACAGATCCTTCTATACATGGGCTGCTGTGATGTACTTTCAGAGCCTTCTGCTCTTCTGGCCTTCATTTTTCCTCCAATATGTCCTTAAACTTCACTAAACCCATTTTAGCTTGTTGCTTGAGCTGTTTAGAATGATATCAGTTATGTCTGCTGACAATAAAAATATCCTTTACCAGTCAATGAACTGACCTGGTGCTGGGCCCTGCTGTGATAATGTTTTACAAATAGTCTCTCCTTTGACCTGACCATGCCTTGCCAAGTTAGGGTAATTACCTCTTTTCAAATGAGGAAACAGGTTTTCAGAAATGAAGTTGCTGGCCTGGTCTGTTCCTCTCACGCTGGCCCTGCCTAGAATGCCTCTTCATGTGAATGTGACCCACATTTGCCCATTCCTATATGCTAACTGTCCAATCATAGCAGAAGATGCTTGGCTACAAAGGATAAGCTGGCAGCTGGTCTCATAAGGTTGTGTTCCTGACTGATAGAGAAGCATGTTTGTTCCCAAAAAGAAGAATCAGGATCTGTTTGGTGGCTCGCTGTCTTCTACCAACCTTTACTTTCCTACCCGTAGTCCTAAAAACTTGAAGTAGACTACTGTGTCTGGGATGAGGTAGGGTCTAACTCCGACTGTCAAGGCATGTTTGATCACCATGATTTCTCCATAACCTTCTTCCATCCTAAGATAGTGCACCTCACATTTAGAGGCTAGTGGCTCATTGTTCTATTGACTGTAAATTTTTATTTTTTTAATTATTTATTTGGTTTTATGTGTATGAGTGTATTGCTTACATGTGTGTAAGTGCACCCATGTTGTGAAGTGCCTGTGGAGGTCAGAAGAGCGCATCAGATCACCTGGAACTGGAATTAGAATGGTTGTTAGCCGTCGCTTGGATGTTGGGCTCCTCTGTAAAAGCAGGCATTCTCTTAACTGCTGAACTACTTCTCCAGCCCCAATTGTAACTTTTTCAATTAAGAGAAGTCTCCCTCACTGGAGCCTATGTTCTATCTCTTCCTTTTCTGGCTTACCATCTTTGTAACTAAAAGGAAGCCTGGGACAGCAGTTAAAAGCCAGGGCCTGGGCTGAACTTCCTGGGTTTGAGTGCCAACTCTGTCACAAGGTATGTGGCCTCAAGCAACTCACTTTAATTCTGTGTGCCTCAGTGATGTCATTTGTAAAATGGATATGATAACAGTCTACCTCATAGGGTTGCTATAAATATTAAATGACCATATTAAGTACCTTGATATGTTTATCAATAAATTCCATTATTAAACAAAAATAGCACAAAACAAAGAAAATTTTTGCCTCATCCCCTTCTGGGCTCAATAAGATGCCCTTGGGAGGAACTTGAAAGTTCACACTTACTTCTCCATGCCATTCTAGACCTAGGCCTAGGCCCATGTGATGAACCCTCTTGACTGGTAATGGAGAACTTGGGTTGACTTCCTGTCCTCAGAGTATTCTCCATTTCTTTGTGGGGTAAGAAGAGAATATACACCACTGGGCTGGGCATGGCAGTTCCCACCTTTAATCTTGGCACGGGAGGCAGAGGCAGGCTGATCTCTGTGAGCTGGAGGCTGCTCTGATTTACATAATGAGTTCTAGGTCAGCCAGGGCTGAGAGAGAGAGAGAGAGAGAGAGAGAGAGAGAGAGAGAGAGAGAGTGAATATGAACATACAGTATTTAGTATTATGAGATTCCAGCATGGTAAAAGCTATGTGGCTTTGGAAAGATGTCTCACCACTCCAAGATGCTATTTTTTCCTCTAGAATATGGATAACAATACTCTACTCTCCCTGGTTATTGGGTTATTGTGTGGATTATCATATGAAAATTGGAGGCAAGCAGTGTCCTTGTTACAGCAACTCATATTATCATAACTCATACCCAAATTCTATTTGATCTTTAAAATCTTCTGTTTCCCCCATTTGAGAGATGAAAGGCTGAAGCGCATACGGCCTAAGTATCTTCTCTCGTTAAGAAAGGACAGTGGGGCCTAGAGAGATGGCTTAGCGGTTAAGAGTACTGGCTGCTCTTGCAGAAGCCCCAGGTTTGGTTCCCAGAACCGACATGGGAGTTAATAACTATTGGCAACTCCAGTTCCAAGGAAATCTGACACCCTCTTCTGACCTCCATGGGCACTGCAAGACATGGGTACACTTATACACATGTAAGCAATAGACATAAAATAAAAAATAATAAATAAAATAGTTTTTAAAAGGAAAGGGCAATGTGGCCTCTGAGCCCAGTTTGCTCTCATAGGCCGTGAGCTCTCCTAACTACTAAGAAGGAGAAGGACCTTTATATGCCAAAGTTTCCTAGACGCAAAGCAAGAAAAGCTAATATTGAAAATTTATGCTCCAGGAACTGTTCAAAAAAGATTACATTCTTTTAATTAACAGAACATTCTGGAGTCCCAGTCTATAGATGAGGAAAACTGAGGCACAAAATAAAAAAGCACTCATTTGGGATCCCAGAACCTCCCAGTGATATGGATATGATTCAAGCACCATAACACGGATTTTACTCCAGTCCTGACCCTGTATTTCCTTGATTATCATCACATTCATGGGGGAAGTGGATATTCTGAGAGGCCCAGGAAGTAGCAAGGCAAAATGCCCAAACCGCAACGCAAGCTCTAAATAGGTTACAAATGTCAGCAGTTACCACGAGACCCAGACAAATAATGAAGTGAGAGAAGCCTTTTAGAAAGCCTGTGATCCACTGTGACCCCTGAATCTACCGATTGTCTGGTAGAGGAGTGGGAGCCTAGACGGGCCTGGCTTCGAGCCTTTCCACCTATTCCTTGTGGGGCTAAGGTTGCTTATGTTTATGAGCCCAGTGACTTCACTATAAAATGAAGATACTGTTTAGACCCACTTCCTCAGATTGTTGTGAGGACAGAACATGTGCCTGAACAGTTTAGCTCAGAGCACTGTTCCATGACTATGTTGTTCCCAGCACTGATCAGTGCAGAAGCAGAGACGTGCCCTGCAAGTTCTTCTCCAGTCCTCGAATTCTGCATCCCAGTTCTCCTCCATGAATCAGAGGTCTGTTTCTACCCTTCCTTGAGGTTGGAGGAATGGAGGAAATAGCTAAAAGAGACTAGAAGGCCAGGTCTTGAATGTTGGGTTCCTCCTTCTGAATGAGGAGGCCAAGTTGCTTAGCAACACTGTAGGAGGAGTTGTCAGGGAGGCTCCAGGCTGCTCTGTCCTTTTTTTTTTTTTTTTTTTTTTTTAAATCCTACAGCATGCAGTGATCTGGATGGTGTTACATGGGAGAGAAATGGAGAAAGTAGAGCAAGGTTCCGGGCTCTTATGGTAAACTCTGGTATGTATCCTCATTCTCTTTGATCATTTTCCCAGTCTCCCCTCCCCCAAATCTTTCCAATAATCCCAGGGTTCGTCCTGAACATACCATCTGTACAATGACATCTCTCACTGTGAAGCTAAGGACTAGAATCAGAGACTAGAATCAGACCCACCTTATGTGATTTACAGCTTACAAAGTACATCCATCAACATAACTTCATCTAACACAATAGCACTTTTATTTACTTAGTGCATGTATGAAGTGTGTGTACTCATATGTGTGTTCATATGTGTGCATGTGTGTCTGTGGATATGTGTGTGCATGCAGGCACATGCACCGCAGTGTGTGGAGGTCAGAAGACCACTTCTTGTATCAGTCCTTACCTTCCACCTTCCTTTACACAGGGTCTCTTGTTCTCCACTATGTATACCAGGCTAGACCACCTGAAAGCTTCCAGGGATTTTCTTGTCTCTGCCTTCCATCTCACTGTAAGAGCACTGGGAATACCAACACACACACACACACACACACACACACACACACACACACACACTACTGCATCCAGATTTACTTCTGCTCTGGGGATCTGAACTCAAGTCCTACCTAATACTTGTTCAGTGAGCACTTTGCCCACTAATTCATCTCCCTAGTCCGACAACACGTTTTCTGATAGAGAGAATGCTACTATAGCTGGTCCTTTATACCCATGAGTTCTTCATCTGCAGATTGGATTAATCAAGGATCAATAGTATGTCAGGAGTTGAAGAGATGGCTCAGTGGGTAAAGCGCTTGCTTTATAAACATGAGGACCTGAGTTCAGTCTTCAGCACCTGTAACCCCTGTGCTGAGGGGCAGAGATAAGTGGAGACAGCAAGCTCCAAGTTCTAGTGAAAGATCCTGTCAAAAAATTTAAAAAGGGTTCCAGGGAGAGTGATACAGGAAGACATTTCAATGTCAACCTCTGGTCTCCACATGTGTGTTCATGGGTGAGTGTACATGCACACACGTACACATGCATATACCACACAAAAAAATGAAAAAAATTACATCTGTGTGAACATGCGGTTTTTTTCTCATTATTCCCTAAAAATACAGCATTGCAGCTACTTACATTCAATTTACAATCTAGAGATGATTTAAGGTATATGAAAGGGTGTGCATGGGTTCTAGGCAAATGCCACACCATTTTACATAAGGGACTCAGCGTCTACCCATCCTAGAATCAATTCCTATGATATTGAAGGATCCTTCTATTCTTATATGACAGTTGGGGGTGGGTGGGTCCCAAGGTCCCACAGTAAGAAATGGCAGGACCCAGATTTGCTGCAAATCTCTTTTGACCACCCCTTGTAGCATGGACATCAGTTCAGACAATAGTACACACAGATATGCATGCCATATTTAGGTACTAGGTGCCCCAAATGCACCTCTTCTCACCCCCTGATTACAAAGTAGGGGAGTTAGATCAAGTGTGGTGCCACATGCCTTTAATTCCAGCACTCAGGAGATAGAGGTAGATGGAACTCTATGCCTCTATGAGTTCAAGTCCAGCCTGATCTACATAATGAGACTTTGTCTTGAATATATATATATATACCAAAGTAGGTGAATTGTGTGGAGGTGAGGCTCTGCTGTTTATTCCTCTGTTTCCAAGCAGCCTAGGGGGATTCCTGGAAAGAGGAGTCTCAGGAGGGGTCAAACCTGTTGCCCAGAGGCCTGGACTCAGAATGTATCTGTGCTGGGCCAGGTTGGCACAAGTATTTATACACCAGCAGCTGAAGCAAGTGCCCTGGTTAACATTCCAAAGAGAGGCAAGTGGGTCCCACTGGGCTTCAGGCTTGGCAGCAAGCAGTAAACACGTGTTGCCCAGGTCACAGGAGAACTCATGGGAGGCCCAGCCTCTAGGTCCTCACTGCCTCAAGGGCCAGCAGCTCTGCTGAGAGCATCCCAGGGCCCCATTCTCGACTCTCTCCGTCCCTTAGTCCCTTGTCAATATTTATTAATAGGTTGACTACTATAGCAATTGTTATCACCTGAACAACAGTCCTGTTCTAGTCACAGATATTTGATTGATACAGGAATTGTGAGAACAGGGCTGGAGAGATGGCTCAGTAGTTAAGAGCACTGGCTGTTCTTGCAGGTTCACAAGGTGGCTAACAACACAGTCCATAACTTTAGTTCTAGAGAATGTAATGCCCTCTTCTGGCCTCTGTGGACATTGTACATACATGGTCCACTTACATACATGCAGGCAAACACTCATACACATAAAATAAAAATAAATAAAAAGAAAAAAACTTTTTAAAGAATCTTGAGATACTTGTTTCTGTTTGACGGATGAAAAAAACCTGAAATTCAAAGATACTGAATAATTGTCTTGGCAGCTGATAAGTAATGAGTAGAGACTTAACACCTCTGTGTTTCATCTTGTTCTGGACATCACATCACATCTACTTTAAATGTCATGAGAGAAAAAGGGCGTAAGGGGCCATTCATCGACTCTATCATATCCCTGAATTGCACATCTCCAGGATCACATAGTTTGACATGATTCAGTTGGTGCTCTGCACAAAATGAGTAGCTTGAGTAATTATGTTGATTAACATTTTACCAACTTCTAAAACATGATTTGAAATGATTTACTGTAAACAAATGTGCATAAAACTAAATATGCAAATTTCAAAGACAAAGAAAAAGGTAGTTGGTAAAATATGAGAAACATTCCCATAAAATAAGGTGCAGAATATAGTGACACAAGGCTACGGTGTCAGAATCTGGGAGACTAAGGTAGAAAATCATAAGTTTCGGGCCAGCCGGAGACACATAGCAATTCTAGGCTGGCTTGGGGTGTACGAATGATTTTACAATACAGATAGAATCCGGACTACAGACAATTAACTAACCTTGCAACCAAAAAGTTACTGTTTATAATGTAAACAAGCTGACTGAGCCGTGTGCTCCTCTTGTGACCTGTGCACCTGACCTTAGTCCCTAAGGACCCCACCTTGTCCTTCCCCCAAGATAGTAAATGAATGTGTGTGATTCACATATCAAAGCACAGAAAGCAAAAGTGCTTTTCTTATTGCAGACAATGAGAGAAATCTGTTGTTACAATAATAGACAATATGTGATATTGTAGACCTAGGAATTAAAGAACAAGATTTTCTGATAGAGGTGGGTCCAGGCTTCTGCTTCCTCACCTCGTGCTGGAGACACTGTTGCAGTGAAAGAGTGAGCGAGGCCTTGCTTGGGAGCGCAGCTCTGAAAGACATCTGAAGGAACAAGTTCTCAGAGTTGGGGTGCTCTTGGCGTTAGAATGAAAGCTAAGAGTCAGGCTGTTTCTTAATTCAGGCACAACTGAGATGTGACTTAGAAAAGTGCCATCGGGTCTCATAGCAAGACTCTTGTCTCTAAAAACAAACAAAAGTTAGGAATAAGCGATGGATGTTATTTTAATGCTTTGTAGCCTTGTTGCCACTACTACCATTGAACACTGTATTAGAGGTCCTAGTCAGTGCAATAAGGCCAGAAAAGAGGGGCCTGAAGAGAAGGCCCAGTAGCTAAGAGCACACACTGGGGGCTGGAGAGATGGCTCAGTGGTTAAGAGCACTGGCTGTTCTTGCAGAGGACCTAGGTTCAATTCTCAGCACCCACATGGTGGCTAACAACCATCCATTACTTCAGTTTCAGGGAATCCAACACCTTCCATTGCTTCAGTTTCAGGAAATCCAACACCTTCTTCTGACCTCCAAGGAAACTGCATGACATGGGTACACTCACACATATGTAGACAATGCACTCATACACATAAAATTTTAAAAAATTAAATAAAAAAAATTTTAAAGAGTACACACTGTTCTTTCAGAGGACCGGAGCATCCATGTCTCATGGCTCTGTCACTTGTAACTCAAGTTGCAGGGAATCTGATGTCCTTTTCTGGCCTCAAAAAGTACCCACATTCATTTGCACATATTCACACATTCTTTTATTTTATATGTACGAGAATATTGCCTGCATGTGGGTAGGTGCACCCGTGTTGTGCAGTGCCCAAGAAGATCAAAAGAGAGCATCAGATGCCCTAAAACTGGAGTTAACAGATGGTTGCTAGCCACCATGTGGGGCTGGGGATCAAACCTAGATCCTCTGCAGGAGCAGCCAGTTCTCTAAACTGCTGCGCCATCTCTCCAACTCTCACACACATAATATTTATTTATTTATTTTATTTATTTACTTATTTATTTATTTTATGTGTATGAGTATATTACCTGCACGTAGGTAGGTGTACCCATGTGATGCAATGCCCATGGAAGTCAGAAGAGGGCATCAGCCCCTGAGTCATGGATGGTTGTTAGCTGCTATGTAGGTACTGGGAACTGAATTTTCACTCACATGCATACACACACACACACACACACACAATTTAAAACAAATCTTTTTTAAAAAGACAAGAAAAGATACACGGTATATGTACACATCAGAGAGGATGTTAAAATGCCTTTATTTGAAGACAGTATGCCTGTTTGCCTAGAAAATTCAAGAGAGTCAGTTGGAAAACAAAAGTAATAAAATTCAAGTTAGATTTAAGATCAACATGGTTACTGTTTTTCTATAATCTTGTATGAAGAAGAAGAATAATTGGGAATCAGATTTACAATAGCAATAAAATACATGTTCTAAATCAACCTAATGTAAAATAAACCTCCAAATGAAGAAACTATAAATCTTCCCCAAGGGACAAGAAGGAAGATCTCAATAAGTGGGGACCTGAGTGTATTTCCCCGATCAAATGACTAAATATTGCATCATTGTCAAATCTTTCCAAATTGATCTATAAAAGTGATATAGTCCCAGTCTAACTTTCATAGAAATGTTATAGAACTTGATAGGATTTACTCTAAAGTTCTTCAAGTTTATTAAAAGAACAATGAACATCATGGAGATAACTCATGTAAAGCCTGATGATCCAAGTTCGCTCCCTGGGACCTATGCAGAAGATGGTGTAGAGGGGATTGATTCTCCAGGGGAAAACCTGATGAGCTGTGGACAAACACCCCTCCCAGAGTGGTATCACCCAGGACCACCTTGAAAGTCCTATGCCCTACCCACCGTGTCTATTCACCTTGTATGTGAGAAGAGGAGGGGCTAAAAGTATTTAAACTGGGGGCGCCAGGAGACCGGCCCTTTTTTCCCCTCCTCCATGAGCCATTTGGATCTGTTCACTGGGAAGTCGCAAGATCCAAGCCTCGGTTGGATTTACTAATGTAACTTGCGGAGGGGAGGGTGGGCGCCCATGTTCTGTAAGTAACCTCTTACCCTCTGCTCTGTTAGTAAGCCCAAAAAAGTAAACTAGCTAGAATTTGTTTAACTGTGAGTGGAGAAATTTGTGTGTTTGTTGCAAGGCCTGGGGAGATTTTTTGGGCTGCAAAGCAGGGGGAGAGAGGCAGGTTAAGTTGGTCTGCCTCTCCCAAAGAGAAATTTTAATAACAGATGGAAAGAAATGGTTCCCACAAGTTGCCTTTTGAACAACACTATGGCACTCATGTCCCAATAATAATAATAATAAGAAGAAGAAGAAGAAGAAGAAGAAGAAGAAGAAAAAGAAGAAGTAAAAAAGTCAAAAGAACAATGAATATATTGCAAAACTAGTTGGGTTTATTTTTGGTGCTAGAGGTCAACTCCAGGTCAAGCACATAGTAGGCAAGTGCTCTACCACTAAACTATATCTCCAGCCAAAAAAACAGGTATTAAAGGCATAGCTTGGTACAGCAATAGTCAAGTAGATCAGTGAAACAACCTAGAGTTTTGAAATGGATGCAAATATGTTTGAGGAGTTAATAATAAGATAGCAGATGGTCATGGTAACATATACCTGTAACCCCAGCATCCAGGAGGTTGAGGCAAGAGGATCATGAGTTTGAGGCCAGCCTGGACTACATAGTAGACTCTGCCTCAACCTAAAGACAACAGTAAGAATAATGATGTGGCAAGAGTGAGGCATTTACTAAGGAAAGAAAGACTTAAAACTAGAGAAAGTATGCTCTTAATTTGGGAAAAATAGTTATATCTCAACTTTCCACAAAACAAATTCCATTAATCTAAGCACTTGGGAGGCAGAAGCAGCCAGACCTCTGTGAGTTCAAGGCCAACTTGGTCTATATAGTGAGCTCCAGTCCAACAAGTCTACACAGTGAGTCCCTGTCTAAAAAAAATTAACCATCAGACATAGAATAAAACAAAAGTATCTGAAAAGAGGTAAGATACAAACACTAAGGAGTTAATTACCACAGTTGTATTCTAAAGATATGTGTTCCTTGTATATTTATTGACAATTGTAGACAAATGTAAAGACTGTTACTTTCTAACGCTCATTTATTTGTTTTTTAAAAGATTTTGTTTATCTTGTGTGTATGAGTGTTTGCTGCATGTGTGTGTACCACATGCATGCAGTGCCTGTGGATGCCAGAAGGGGGTGTTAGAATCCCTGGAACTGGAATTACAGATGGTTGTGAACTGACCATATAGATGCTGGGAATCAAACCCCCATCCTCTGCAAGAGCAGCCAGTGCTCTTAACCACTGAGCCAACTCTCCAGCCCCTTAAATTCATTTATTCATTGCCTTAAGGAACTAAATGGAAAAAAAAATGTGATGTATTGATTCTTATCATATCATTGCTTATGATAATAACAAATTTGATAGAGCCTGCATGAACAATAGCTTTCATTTATTGAGAATCCACCACACACCAGGCACTCAACTACCTCTTCGTGCTTGAAGGATATGAATTATTCAATGTGAAAAAAAATTTAAGCTTATTATCTGAATATCTAGTTTTATTATTTGAAGTGAAGTTATTTCTCCTGGCTTCATTATTTGCCACAGTGGGCCTTTTATGATACTATGAAAAAGATTTAAAAAGTGTTCTTTTTAATACTTTATTTATTTTTTATGTGTATGAGCATATTGCCTGCATGGATGTATGGGCACCCATATAGTGTAATGCCCACAGAGGTCAGAAGAGGGCATTGAAACCTCTGAGACTGGAGTTACAGATGGTTGTTAGCTGCCATGTGGGTGTTAGGAATCAAACACCGGTCCTCTGCAAGAGCAGCCAGTGCTCTCAACTGCTGAGCTATTTCCAGTCCTGGAAAGTGCTCTGTAAGTGCTCTTGTACCTATGTGCACCCAGGCTCTGTGTGAATGCATGTGAGTCTTCACTATCATATATTAGTTACTGTTTTCTAATTGCACAATGTTCAATATAGCTTATTATAAAAAATTAAACCATATAAATAAAGTGAAAGTCTTCTAAGCAGAATCAGTATCCTCCCCCAAGGTCATTTAAGAGAGAAGTGGTTTTGGATTCAATCCCCAATATGGCAAAAAGCAAAACCAAATGAAAGGTGATGTATTTCTCTTTCAGACTTCTGCTACATGCCCCCCCACTTGTTTTTAATTTGCATAATTTATGTTGTTCTGTATGTTTTATGACATAACTTTTTTTTGGTCTTTTTGAGTCAGGGTCTCCCTGTATCTCTAGCTGGCCAGAACTTGATATATAACCAGGTTCACCTCGAACTCACAGAGATCAACCTACCTCTGCCTCCCAAGTACTGGGATGAAAGTCATGTGCTGCCATACTCAGCATGACATAATTTTTAATTTAGCTACATGTTCAACAATTCTTTCCTGTCAGCACATAAAACCCAACTCTTTTAATTTATTCAGTTTAATTTTTAGATTTTATTTTTGTTTTTTGAGACATGATCTTCCTATTGAAGTAAAAATGGTCCTAAACTCATGATCCTTCTGCCTCAGCCTTCTGAGTACTAGGATCACAGTTGTGTAGCATCCTGTCCAGCTAACTCATTTATTAAAGATTTGTCATGTGGATAATGCATATCTGTGTGTATGCATGCTGCATGTGGGCAGGTGCCTTCTGAGTCCAGAAAAGCATGTCAGATTAGCTGGATCTGGAGTTACAGGTGGTTGTGAGACACCTGATGTGAGTGCTGGGAACCCAATTCAGATCCCTCTGCACGAGCAGTAAGTGCTCTTAACTGCTGAGCCATCTCTCCAGCCCCCACTAATTCATTCTTTTTAACTGAATAATGTGATATTCCGTGTAATATTCAGTAAGTTGGATGTGTCAAAGTTTATTTAACACTGAACTTATTGATAAATATTTAGACTGAATCCAATTTTTCTTCTCCAAACAGTAAAAAAAAAAAATCCCTGTCCCTGTCATGTTTCTGTGCACTTCCTCAAGTATTTCTCTGGTGTCAATTCTAGAAGCTGTAATTTCCAAATGAAAGACGTGAATGTTTAAAATATTACTGGATATTTTAAAAATTGTTTCCTCTTGTAAGACTATATGACATTTTTCTTTCTCTTTAAATTTTTGATCAATTGGGATGTATTTAGGGGTAAAGAATGAAGAACTGATTTTTTTTTCTTCCTTTAAATGACTATCCATATGGACCAAAACCTTTAGTGGCTATTCTATTTCTCAATGAATTTCAAATAATGCCTCCATCCTATATTAGGTTCTCACTCTGGCATAATTTAGCTTTGAGGTATCTTTTCTCCTCAACTGTACTGTCTATTCTTGTACCAGTATGACATATTTTAGCAAGTCCTCTATTATTTATTGTTTATTTATTTATTTAGAGACAGGGTTTCATTATATTATTTTTGGTCATCTTCCTGCCTCAGCTTCCTGAGTACTGGAATCACAGGCATGTGTTACAATAGCTGACTTCTTTTCCTTCTTCTTGTGTAGTTTTTCTTGGATAATATGTGAATTTATTTGCTTTTTTTTTTTTTTTTTTTTTTTTGAGCCACAGTTGGCCTCAACCTTGCTTATGTAGACCAGGCCAGCCTCAGTCTCACAGAGATCCACCTGCTGCTGCCTCCCCAGCACCGGGACTAAAGGTGTGCACCACCATTCACAGCTACTTGGCTGTTTTTGAGATGAGTCTTACTATGTTACCCAGGCTGGTCTGGAATTCAAGGGCTCATCCTGCCTCAGCCTTCTAAATAGCTGGGAGCTGCTACACAGTGTTGCCCTTTTTTGTGTGTGTGCAACTCTATTTATATTGTTCACCTTCACCCTTCCTGACTTTTGGGTTGCCATATATAAAAATAAACTAGAGGGAAAAAATAGAGAAACTAACAGTCTTTAAAATTTATGATCTTAAAGCTAAATATTGATAAATATTTAGACTGAATCCAATTTTTCTTCTCCAAACAGTAAAAAAAAAAATCCCTGTCCCTGTCATGTTTCTGTGCACTTCCTCAAGTATTTCTCTGGTGTCAATTCTAGAAGCTGTAATTTCCATAACCACTGACAGCTGAGCAGTATAAACGCAGAGGGGATTCCAGAGATTATTATGGGCAATATCTCCAAAGTTTATCCTTTAGATTGTGGGGTTGGAGAGATGGGTCAGTAGTTAAGAGCACTGGATGCTCTTGCAGAGGGTGAGGATTCAAATCCCGGCATCTACATGATGGCTAACAACCGTCCATAGCTTGAGTTCCAAGGGATTTGATGTTCTCTTCTGGTTTCCTCAGGCACTGCATGATACGGGTACACTTGCATACATGTAGATATAACACTCATACACATAAATAAATAAAATTTTAACATGTTTTTAAAAAGATTTAGATTGAATCCAACTTTTCTCTTTCCAAACAATAATGAAAAAATCCCTGTCATGTCTCTAAGAGATTTGAGAGCAGCTAGCTGCTAAAGAGATGGAAAGATAGCTCTGCAGTTAAGAGTGCTTACCACTCTTGCCGAGGACCAGAATTTGGTTCCTAGCACCCACATCTGGTCCACTACTACCTGTAACTCTAGGGCCAGGAGATCTGACACTTTTTGACCTCCATGGGCACATAAGCTCATTCAGGCTCACACACATACAAATAAATTTAAAGAGACAGTGGGAAGAATCTAAGTGGTAGGGGAACGTCTAAGAAATTCCAAACTGGATCAAGAGGATTTAAAATAATCTCCTAAGAGAGTAAACCCGAATACTGAGTCAAATAAAAAATTTCATCACTCAGAATTAAACAGTTTTCCTACCTGTTACCTACATTCCTGTGTGGGTATAGATAACTTCCTTTGTAGGGTGAGTCTGACAGGCAAGATCAGGGTTTTAAAGGTCTTGAAATGTTAGTCCTTGCTGAGTAGAGGCCACTCATAGAAAGTACTGCCTAACTATATATAAAAGAGTACCATTTGAAGCTGGACATGGTGGTACATACATGTATAAAGCACTCAGAGGCAGAGGCAAGACAATCACAGAGGACTGCCCCAAGTTCCAGACAAGCCTAGTCTACACAGTGCATCCCAGGCCAGTCATGGCTACATAGTGAGACCCTGGGGGGAGGAAGGGAAGGAGAGAGGGAAGAAGGGAGAGATGAACCAGAGAGGGAGAGGGAGAAGCACTTAAAAGTGGGTTCATGAAGATCAAGGTCCTATACTGGCTTCCAGCTATCTCTGACTGTGGTGTCTTGACTGGAGAGAGAGAGGCAGCTTTGGGATGCTCCATTGCAGAAATCTTCCAAAGGTATCTGTCTAGATGCTTAAGGCTGGGTCTAAGTGTGCAGAGACCATAGGATGCCTTCTTGGATACTGCCAGATGCTCTGGTTGCTGGGCACCTGGATGGCAGGCAAAGTGGTTTCCATGACAACTCCCTCCCAAGTCTGGGGGTTTTTACATTTCTCCTTTCCCAATAAGTACTAAGGTATTCTGGGGACAGGCAAGCATGGTTTGCAGGAATGAATGTCCTGTTTCAGCAAGGGAAGAAGGAAGAGAAGAGCTCAGATATGTGTCTTATGAAACTTCATCAGTAGAAATGCATTTGTGCCCGCTCCTGGGTTAAAATGTATGCGTTTGACTATGTGTTGATGCTCACGTCATGCAAAGAGCTCGTTTCTGCTTATCCACCTAGTTACTTTCCCACAGCCCTCCACTCTTCTAAGCCCCTGTGCTAGAAGACTGACTCCAGCCCTTTGCTGTGGGAAGTGCTGAGTCATGGCTCCTGCTGAGTTTGTCTCCCAACCTCCATCTCCATTATCCACTCCTGGCCTTTCTGGGCTCTCTAGAAAGCTCTAGGCTTTCTTCACCATCTTGGACTTACCTCCCCAGATTCACTCCTTCACCTTTTTCGTACTTATTTTCTCCCTTTAGCTCCCCAGAAGGCAGAAACAGCCTTCTTACTGCCCCACCTGAAGAAAACAGTACTCTGGTCAGGTCATGACCCAGAGTCTAAGTCTTCTTTGTATTCCCTTGCTCGTCCTCTAGACCCCCGCCCCCCGCCATCGGATTATAGCGTGGAGGCTTTGGGACACAGCAAGGAAAGTGAGAGATTTAATATGCCATCAGTCACACGTTTTTCCCCTCCTTGATCCCAGTTCTCCAATGCCAGACCACAGGTTCCAGGAGGCACTTGTGGGTGTGTACGTGAGTGTGCACTCGAGCATGTGGAAAGAGAAAAATTCTGTTCCTGGATTACGGGGCAGTGTCCAGAGACCTCCCAAGGGCAGGATGTTTGAAGATCTCGATCGACTCTCGGGTCTCTTTCTTCTCCCTTTTAGATCTTCTCTAACTGAAATTCCCATCAATAGAGTCTTACTAATTAATTCCACATAAGGAGAACCAGGATTGTTTCCCCAGCCAAAGGTGAGAGTGGAGAGGGCGCCCCGCCCGCTCAGTCTGGTTACCATAGCGACAGCCGCTGAGTGACCCAAGTGATCCTGCCTCCCTCCTCCCAAATCCAGAGAGATGACGGCACCGCGCTGACTGCGCCAAATTCTAGCCAATGGGCGGCTGCTCCCGCCTTCCCTTCCGCCAGCTTTCCCCCTCCCCCTGGGAACTCGATTCACAAATCTGGACTGAGAATTTCCGGCTCCAGGCCGGGTGCTAAAGCTACCGGTACAGGCCGAGCGAAGGCCGACTGCTGTCCTCCTAAGAGGGCAAGTGGAAGGCGACATTCTTGGGTGCTTGGGCCAGACTTCGGTAGCTCGCCGCTAGAATAGTTTACACCCCACTCTTAAATTTATCCAAAAGGTCTAGCTAAGGCTGAATCCCCAAGTCTTCCTGCCAGTGCGAGTCCCCACCCTATTCGAACGTGCCTGTCAGCACCACGGACAGCGAACCAAAGCCCTTTTGCTAACCCCTCCTGGTCCATTTTCTGGACCTTCCTGGCCACAGTGGAGACCACAAACGTTCTGCCTGAAGTCACTCCTCTTTGATCCAACTCTACAGTAAACGGTGGTGTCTAGGTGTGTGATCTTAGGCTAAATAGCTTTTCTCCTTTCAATTCGGAGAACGGCTTTCATCTCCCATTTTTATTTCTGCTAGTGTTGATGCTGTTCTGATGATCAAGGGTCAGGTCTGGATCTCATCCAGGAATGGATCTCCCAAGACTGTCCTGGGTGAACCCCCAATAGCAGGGACGACTGGGTACATACAGGGCTGAGTGTGGCAGTCAGGACCCACCTAAGAGTGGTGAGCACAGTATAGTCAGGCCTGACTCTCGACCCAGTATATGGTGGAAAGATTGGGAAAAACAGAAAACAGTGATAGTCACTAGCCAAGTCTGTCTCCAGGGTCACCTCTTAGAATAGGAATGACTTCTCTTGTCCTTACAACTTGTCCTTAAGTAGCCCGGGCACTAATGGGGAGCTAGACAAGATGGAGGCCAAGATAGGGAGTTGGATTCAGCCTCAACCCTTGGCTACCTCGCTTTACTCTCTGCAAAATGAAAGCCAGTCCGGGGGAGGGGCAGGTAGCAGGCTGCAGCTTTCAGACCACTTGACTTTCCCCACTAGATCCTTGATAGTTTCCCGTCCGGGTCCTTCCCACCCTCCGGGCTCCCAAAGAAAGGCCGGCGCAAAACCATCTGCAGGCGCTTCCAGCGCTTTATAGTTCTCTCCGGGACAGATGGACAAATAGTGCGGCCCGCACCGTCGGCCCGCATCATTGGCACCTTGGACACTGCCCCAGGCCCAACCCAGTCCCTGGTACTCTCCCGGGAGGATTCCGGTCCCGCTCATCTCAGCACCTCGGACAGATCCCGGCCCAGCCCCCTCCCGACCCACCCTCCCTCCGGAAACAGAAATAAATTAAAATGTGGGGGGAGGATATAACAAGAAATCTAAGGATAAGGAAAAGGACGCCCCTCCCCCAGAATAAGAAGAGTTTTTTTTCTCTTTCCACCAATCCACAGAGAAAACGCCACCTCCACAGGCGGGGTGGTCTCCCAGGTTGGATTTTTACCCCCAAATCTCAGCCTCCGGAATGAAGGAGGCAGCAGCCCTTTCCCCAACTCCCAGCATGCAACACGTTGGAAAAGGTGGGGAGAGGCTGTGGGGGTGGGGCGAGGGGCCATCCTGATGTTTGCCTGGGCACCTGGGACTGCAGTCTCTCGCCCACCTTAGTCCATCCAAATTAAAAACTAGGGTTCTTTTGATCTGGGGAGAGGGGAATGGTGTCTCGGTGGGGGGGGGTGACACAAGCAGAGAGGGAAGGCAGACGGGAGGAATGATGTGACATATGACAGGAGGAAGGGAAAAGAGAAGGGAAGATGGGGACACAGCTGGAGGAACGTGGATGACGGGATACAATCAGGTTGGGGTAAGGCGGAGAGAGCTAGGGGTAAAGAGTTACAATGGGGGGTGGGGGCAAAGGGTGGAGAAGTGGAGGCGGGTAAGGGCAAAGGGCAAGGTGGCGGGGGTAAGGACCCAAGGACTAGTCAAAGGAGAGGCAGAAGAAGGGGGAGGAAGGAAGATGAAGACACACAGAAAGGTGAGGAAGTGGACAGGACCCAGGGAGGTGGACTGAGATGCCCACAGCAGGGGAGCGGGAGACGAGGGCAGAAGTGGAAAGATGGAGGCGCAGACAGACGGACAGGGTGAATGAAGCTGGGGGTGCCCTTCCCGCGATCATCCCCCACGCCCACCCCACGCCCAGCAAACGCAGACACCTCGGCCTCTGGTATCCAGCCTCCACCGTCCCCCGCGGGGCGGGGGCGGCTCCTCCTCCGCCCAACCCGGGCGTGGAGCGGCAGCAAGAGCGGCGGTGGCTTGATGATCCCGGGGTTTCCGGGTGTGTGTCAGGGGCTGGGGCGGGGGGCGGGCGCGGCCCCTGGGAATCCCTAGCGGTCCAAGTTCATAGTCCAGTGCTTGGCCCCGGTCGCGCAGCTGTCCCTGGCGGCCGAGGAGGTGGTGGTGGACGAGCCTCCGCTCGGCGGACCCCCGGTGCCTGCCGCGGCCTCGCCCTCGTTCTTGAGGTCTTGAAAGACTTGCGTGAAGAAGTGGGGGTCGGCGTTGAGCCGCAGCATCTGCGGGCTGAGCCGCTGGATGAGGCGCAGGCAGCGCTGCCAGAAGCGCTCCTTGTCGGGCTCCACGAGGAAGGGCTTGAGTGGGTAGGAGATCTCGTTGCCCATGTAGGAGTAGGCGAGGTAGAGGCAGGTGAGGAAGGCGGCCTGCAGCTCGGCGGCCGACGCCAGCTCGTCCCCGCGCAGCGACTCTCGGCACAGCAGGTACACGAACACCAGGTTGGCGGGCGTGATGAAGGCCTGGTCCTGCCAGCCCTGCAGCAGCAGCGAGCGGTCCACGCCGCGGAACCAGCCCACCAGCTCGCCCGGGCTCAGCTCCTTGAGGCGGTAGCAGCGGCGGCACACGAAGTCGCCCAGGCAGCGGAGCAGCTCGCCGGTGGACGCCTGCACGACGACCCGCCGCGGCGAGCCCCCCGGCACCGGGGGCGCCGCCTGCGGGGCTGGGGGCGGCGGCGGCGGCGGCTTCCCCCCGCCCGAGCCCGGTGCCGGGGCGGCAGCGCTGGCCCCCGACGGCGGCTCGCAGGTGGCGGCGGCCGCGGGCACCGTGGGCACCGGCACGGCCAGGGGTTTGGCGGCGCCCCCACCGTCGGGGGCGTCCCGGCCCTTGCGGAGAAGGTTCTCGCGGTTGCGCTGCTGGACCAGAGGGTCGGGCCCCGTGGACGCCGGCTTGGGCGTCACCTTTTTGCTGCCTTTCTTCTTCTTGGCGGATGCCGCCACCAGGCGCTTCCAGGTGAGCGCGGAGATGAGCACGGACGGCCGCTTGAGCCGGCTCTCGCCTTTGCCGCCCTTGCCCGCCGGCGGCGCCCCGTAGCCCCCCAGCGCCTCGTCCCCCGCGGGCGGCGCCTTCTTTTTCTCTTCCGGCAGCCCTCCGGGCCTCCGGCCCTTGGCCGAGGAGGCAGGGGACAGCGACAGCACCGTGCCCATCCTGCAGAGCGGGGCCGGCGCCCGGGCCCCGGCGGGAACCGCGGGCGGCGCCGCTGCTGCTGCTGCAGCCCCGGGGGACCCGGCGGTGGGGGGCCTAGCCCCGGCCCGGGCGCGCGGACGGGCGGGGGAAGGAGCTGCTCGGCTGCTCCGCGGCGGCTGCTCTGAGTCTGAGCTGCGCCAGCTGCAGCGTCAGCCCCACCCCTCGGGCCCCTCTTTGGCTGCGCCGCGCCCCGCCCCACGCAGCCAATCCTGGTCCAAGCTGCTCTTTTGACCGGCAGCTCTTCTGACCAATAGGGTGCTGCATGCTAATCTCAAGTCCCGCCCTACCCACCGCCCCTAGGTCCTTTACCTAACCCCGAGAGGGGAAAGGGAGAAAGAGGAAAAGGAGACCAAGAAGGCGGTGGGTCTAGGGTCCCTTTCCCGAGCTGAGCCGGGGGTGGAGGTGAGGTGCAAATGACTGTTCTCATCTCCTCCAGGTCCTAAGGCCGTGGGTTTGTATGTTTTGATGCTCTGGGTCTCAGTAGCGGATGTGAAGCCAGCGGAACAGCTTTCCTTTGGCCCACCTTTGAGTTTGTTTAGGAGGCAGCGTGGCGGTGCCTGCCCTTATTCAAACGCCCCAGTTCCAACTGGGTTACCCTGCTGGCTCCTCCATTCTGGTGGTCCGGTCGCTTTCCTCTTAGTCTCCCTCCCCCACCTGGGGGGGGGGGCGGGCTGCAGCGGACACGTTCCTGCTCTTTGACAGGGTGCTGGTGAACCAGACTTCCCTAATCGCACCCTGCCTTCTTGGAGTCTTCGCTTCATGGAGTGGGATCAGAAGGGAAACCAAGACCCTGGAAATAAATCCCTGTGTGCTGGAGTGATTCTCTGTGGCTCTGGCCCCTAGACAGTTTCTTTTGATTGGGGGTTCCCACCAACATTGATCTCACACTTGGGCGGGTGATGGATGACTAGGCTCTCGGGTAACTCTGGAAATTGGATCAGTTGATTTACTTCAGGCTTAGCCG
The DNA here is from genome assembly GCA_035773235.1 of Eospalax fontanierii. Lineage (NCBI taxonomy): Eukaryota > Metazoa > Chordata > Mammalia > Rodentia > Spalacidae > Eospalax > Eospalax fontanierii. The sequence continues at coordinate 20,908,680 of CM069530.1, forward strand.
GTGGATGGGGCCTTCTGTGTGAAAGGAAGACCACAAGTCCAGACTTGGGTCCAAGTTGATGTGGGTTTTAATCATTACATGCTTCCTGCTGCTCACACTCCAAGCTGTCCACACTTGCAGCTGGAGCCGCTAGACCAGGTCCTGCCCTTATCTTTGGATCTCTTCATCTTCTCTGCAGTGCCCATAGGTCTTGGTTCTTGAATCTGGTGTATTTGGGCCTTACCTGCAGGTCCTGAGCACCGCTTGTCCTGGGCCTGTTCTGTGTGCCTTATAAGACCTGTCTACCTCTTTTCCAGACTGCTGTTTGTGATTCCCAGCCCATGAGTTCTCCAGTTTCTTATGTGGTGTCCTAGTTTCTTTCTGTTGCTGAGATAAAAACATTGACCAAAACCAACTTGTAGAGGAAAGGGTTTATTTCACCTTACAGTTTACAGTTCATCATTGAGGAGAGCCAGGGTAGGCGCTTAGCCCAGGAGCTGAAGCAGGGACCACGGAGGAGGGCTACTTATTGGCTTGCTCTCCTGGCCTGTGATCAGCTTGATTTCTTATACAACCTATGACCACCTGCCTAGGGGTGTCACTGCCCACAGTGGGCTGGGCCATCCACCATTCAACCATCAAGAAAATGTCCCACAGATTGGCCACAGGCCAATCCAATAGAGGAAATTCCTCAGTTGAGGTTCCCTCTACCCAGGTGTGTCAAGTTGACAACGAAAGCCATCCAGCACAGGTGGAACTTGGGCAGGGGCATGAGGGTGGGATTGGTGGGGGAAAGACTACCTACATTCAGTAACAATTGTTGTAATTTTCCCAGGTGATAGATACTTCCTCAGAATTGTCCTTGGATGTGCCTTTTTTTAAAAACAGAGTATCATCATGTGACTCAAGTTGGCTTTGAACTCACTGTTCTCCTTCCTCAACCTCCCAAATCCTCAGATTACAGGCGTCACCAAGCCTGCTTCCATGTCCTCTATAACCTCCAGACCACTGCTGTCAGGGTCAGGATCAGTCTCTCTCTCTTCTCTCTCTCTCTCGTTATAGGTAGGCTGTTTCAGAATCCCCTTGGGATGCAGCTCCAGTGAGGCCCCAGCTTTTCTCTGCAGTCTCACAATCACTGCTCACTCCCTCCTGGAGGCCTGCAGTCTGGCTGCTTTGTATCTTCTTCCTTCACCAAAGTTATGGCCACACTTAGACTTACACCTCCTGTCTGACTCAGTGCCCACTGTGCCCTTTAACCATTTAATTAGCTAATTGATTTATGTATGTGTGTATGTGGCGGGGAGGGGGCATACTTGCCACAGCCCATGTGGAGGTCAGAAGACAACCTGTGGGAGTCAGTTCTCTCCTTCTACCGTATGGGTTCCAGGGATCAAACTCACATTCTTAGGTTTGACAGCAAGTACCTTTACCTGCTGAGCCATCTCTCTTGTCCCTACCATGCACTTTCTCAACAGGTCTCTCCTGAGCCTCGGATTCGCTCTTTATTCTCTTGTGGTCCAAGTTGTTCTGCCCAACCTCTCGTTCTCTTCACAACTGCAGGAAAGTGTTCCTCCTTCGCAGCTTGTGTAACTGGCCCCACTTCCTCCTACAAGGCCTTCTGAGCCAGCCTTTATTTGACACCCATGGAACAACTGGCTCACTGATAGTTAAGGACAGGCCCACAGAGACTAAGCTATGCTAGCAGAAACCTGGCACGTGGATCTGAATGGCACGTGGGTCCTTCTGGCTCCCATGAGTCTCTCATCGAGAGACTATTACTGGTGTCATTTAGAACAAGATCTCTGCATACTCCTGGATATCAATGGTACCCCACTCCAGGTCCAGCTGTGACCTCCTGTTATCCTGTTGATCAGAATTAAGAACTTTCGAATCTACCTCAGAGTTCTCAATCCAGAGGCCTCTGAGGATCTCACTCCCCCTCCTTACTCTTTACCGGGTCTCAGATCCTCCTTCTGGCTCACAGGCATCCCTCCCTCCTTCTCTAATTATTTCTCCTAGATCTTTGAGCTTCTAAGATGGGCCATAACCCTCTCCCAGAATACCATCTTACCTTCTATTAAGCTCTTGAAAACCCATCTACTCCAGAAAGCCTTTCTGGACTGGTTAGAAAGGACCTACTCTTCTCTCTGAACTCAGCCTTTCCAACTTCTCTACTTGGCAGAAGTTTCTGCCAAAGACTTGGTTAAAGGCTAGACCCCAGCCCAAGATGTATAAGTTGAATATGGATAGAATTCTAAAGGGCAAACAAGCCAATAAAAACAGATCCATAAAGAGTGACAGCATTACTGTTATATGTAAGCCAGGGGCAGAGCATTGTGTTTCTACATGGTGGGGGCTGAGGGGGATAAAGGTCAAAAGGGCAATGACATTTTTTGTTTTTGTTTCTATTTACTGATTTTTTGTTTGTTAGGTTTTTATTTGTTTTTGAGACAGGGTCTCACTAAGTAGTCTTAGTTGACCTGGAACTTGTTATGTAGACTAGGCTGGACTTGAACCCACGGAGAGTCACCTGCCTCTGCCTCTTGAATACTGGGATTAAAGGCTTGTACCACCATGCCTGGGGCAATGACCTTCTTGCCACATTTGCAGGTGTGTATTTCTGGCTGGTTATGTTTAGGGGCTGCGATTTATTCATTTATATTAGTATCTGGATGTTGTTACTGACCATTTGCAGAACTGAACTCTGGGTCTGGGACAATGCTGAGCGCAGGCTCCCTGTCTCGCCATCAGTCTGCAAGTTATCTAGAACAGCCTCCTGTCCAGGTAACTGGTTATTCCTAAAGGTTCTTCAGGGCCAAAACTTCAGGCCCAGACTAAGAGCTACAGGGCACAGTGCAGGACTGTCTTACTGACAAGGGTCCCCATCAATTTACCTTAGAAGGACCCCTCACTCACCTACTTGAGCAGGTGATCTAAGAATGTTTCTGAGTCATGCAGCACAGACTCTTCCTCCATTTAGCCAGTTTCCTTTTCCCTCTCTGACAGGACAGTCTAGAAGAAAGGAGGTCTAGCCCAGGGCTTGCCAGTTATATGACCTTGTAAAAGTCATTTTAGCTCTCTGAGTCTCTGCTTCTTCATATTAAAATGCAGGGATTTGGTATATTTTACTTTTATTGGCAGATAAAATTGAATATTAAAAGAATAAGATAGCCTTTTAGGAACTGCATGGAAAAAGAATTCCTAAAGCCTCTTCCAGTCCCACAGCTCTGATTCTGATTCTGATCTGGCCTATGAATCTGTTTCTCTCTCTAGCCCCAGCCCTGTCTGTTTCTCCCTAATCTGTTTCTGTGTGATGGGCTCAGTCTTTGTGTGCACAGCATCAGTGTAGTTCAGCCTGGGAGACAAAGGGAGGGGAACCCCGGCTTTTAGCAATGTAAATTGCTTCTCTGTCCTTCAAAGTTTTACAGGGACTGGTGGATAGAGGGAGAGGGGCCCACACAGGCTGAGGTCCAGGGTCTCCTCAGCAAATACCAAACCTGGAGATTACAGACCGTTAGATCATTGCATAAACATGTATATAAGCGTCCCCTCCCCAGACTAATGGCAACACAGGTTCTTAAAACAGGGTATAGACTCAGCCTAGTCATCTGAATGCCTGGATCCTGCTGCCTGCCCCCAGTACCCTGAAGATCCAAAGCTTCACCCAGGCTTCCAGGTCCTCAGGTTCGCTGAGAGGGAGCATGGGCACAGCCCAGCCTTCCCGCCCTTGCCTAAGGACCTTGCTCCAGAAGGCCTAGGATGGAGAGGAATAAAGCCTTGATGGAGGGGAGTAAGAGCTCCCCAAGATAACAAAGAAAGTGAGGAGACGGGGTGTACATGAGAAGAAAAGCTGCGGGAGCTGTCAGGAAGGACAACCCTCCCGGTCTCACTTCTATCTCCAACAACAGGCTCTATGCTAGAAGGACTTGATTAGGGAGCCCATATTCCTGTTCTTTGGAACAGGAAATAGATTGGGAACATGGGGAAGGAATGTGATGTTCTGCGGTGGAAAGAAGGGACCAATGCCAAGCCAGTGGGGCCCCAGATGAAGGCACGGAAAAGGGCAGCAGTGACCTGGAAACTCCATTTCCCTGCCGTGAACTCTGACCCTGCCGTGAACTCTGACCCTGCCATGCTGGCCTCTCTCGTCTTTACCCCCATCTTCTCTCCCCAGCTGCCTGGCTCCTGCCTTGGCCTTCCACTTCCCAGTCATTCCAGCCCTTCCCAACAGTTCTTTCTTAATTCACCTTCTGCCTCCACCAAACCCTGTCACGGCCTCCTCTTCTTTGTCCTAGACCCTAAGCATCCCCCCTCACTGACTCTCTTCTCTGCAACCAGGATAGCACTACGGATGTAGGAGCAGATCAAGAAGGGCGGGGGTGGCGGCTGTTGCTCTGCTGAGATATTCTTAGCCTGTCTGGGGGCTGGAGCTGGAATCAGCGTTTCCATCTCAACCAGGCAGGTGGCTGCCAGAAGCTGCCACTGAGACTGGATCGTCATCGCATGCCATGTCCCTTTTACCTTGTCCCTATTCTACTTACTGAGAAGTCTACTTCAGAGAAGCCTACCTTCCCACCCCTGGGCCCCGAGCTAGAAGTTTCTCTCTGTGCCTGGCCTAGCTGAACAAGGTCTACAAACCTCCACTCGTGGGAGCTCTTGGGAGAAAAGAAAGGACTCTGAGAACTCCAGCTCAGATATGCCCCAGAGCAGCACACAGCCTTCTTCTCTCTGCCCACAGGCCCATTTTCATTTGCCCCCAACTGCTCCTTGGCATGTTTGGTTCCTTTCTTATCTTGATTTATAGGAACCACTCTTAATAGGAGCTAATTTCTGCAGTCCAGTCTACCTGTGGGATTGAACAAGGGGCTCACTGACCCAGATTTCTTCATTACCAGCCAAGTAAGAAACCTGACTGACTCCTTCACAACAGCACAGAAAATGTTTGTCATTTTAAAATAGATAGGCAGAGACTCCTGTGTGAGTTCTAAAGTCACTCAGGTCTGCATTCCAATCTAGCCTTCCACATTAGGAGCTAACCTATGGAATTTTCCTTAACGTCTCTGAGCTCTACGAAGCTGGAGCAACATCACTGGGTTGTTGTAAGATTTTATTTCATCTTATAAAGTTTAACAATGCATTGCATGTGTTTGATGTTCAAAAATGTTAGATATAAAACAATTGTATGATCATAATTTTATAGAGTAGGCAAGGTTTGCTTGACCTGCACCATTAACATGGATATTGCTATGTTGTTGTTTATGTCATTAGAGCATTCTTTCTTTGCTACAATGCCAGGATTGGGTTACACTATCCAATCTTTCTTCCTTCCTTCCTTTTTTCTGAGGCCAAAATATACAGATGTTATTTCTTCTCAGCTACTATGCTGACAGTCACCACCACTCGAATTGTTCCTGGAAGGTTGTTGGATCTAATTTGTGAAATCATGAAGAGCTGACAGTGTGTCAGACACTAGTTCCCTGGTCTGGTGGTGCTGCAGGCCCTTAACTTTGTAAACCTGTTCTATGCTACACACCATACTAGCTCCACATTCTATTTAAAAGGCATTCTCTGCCTCCTCATCCCACATCCTACTGTCTCTCAAAGCTCTAGATACTCTGAAGAGAGTCTATTATGTTTTTTAAAGGCTTGAGGCAAAGTGTTCTGCAAACTTAGAAAATTCATGTGAACAAAGGTTGTTTGAGAGACTTCAGTCTATAAAGTATTGGGCTATATAAAACACAAAAAGATGTGAGGTAGGGCTCAAACTCCAAAGGAGGTACGACATCAGCAGCAGAGATTTGAAAAAAAAGGGAATAAATAGCAGTGAAATCAGTGCACTGGGCTCAGTTACGGAGGCTGGGGTTTAATGTCTGGCTAATCCTACCCACCGCCTTCACCTGCCATCATTGCAGCTAATCCACCTCCAGCTTGCCCTACATTCTCATGTGCAGGGGTTCAAATCAGCTTTTAATTAATGTCTGGTTCCACCATTTCGTACTGGGTCTCCTCCAGTCTATGGCCTTCTTTGTCTAGTCCCAAACAGTGACGGTAAGCATCTTTTCTAAGGTGAAGTTGGAGTTCAGCAGCCCCCCACCCAGCAACAAAGATTCCTATGCCCTGAAGATGATACAGATTAATGAGTAACTCATACGAGGAGCCCTGGTGGGCCTGCTTATTGCTCCAATACCTTTGTCTGGGTAAAAGCCATTTGTGTTCACCTCTTATTTGTCCAGGAGTAATAAGGGTAACTGGGGCATGAGCTTTGAAACTGGTTCATTGATTACATTTGTCTCTCCCAGGTTATGACAATTTTTTTTCTTTGTTAAAGGTAGGGTCTTACTTTGTAGCTCAAGATTATTATAGGTATGTGTCACCTTATCTAACTAAAGACATTTAAGTTTGTGGTATGAGGATCAAATCCAGGGTCTTCTGAATGCTAGGACAACATTCTGCAACTGAACTAACATCCCCAACTCTAAAGACAATTCTTTGTCTCCCTCCTCTGAGAAAAAGGCAATCTTAATTTTATAAGCCACAGTTCTAAATATACTTGCTTTGAATTTTGAGTAGGGAGCCAAGAGGGCTGAGAAGACTCTGTCTACTGGATTAAAGGGTCTACGAGCTATAGGTTGGAGAGATGGCTCACCAATGAAGAGCACCGGCTGCTCTTGCAGAGGACCGGGGTTTGATTCTCAGCACCCACATGGTGGCTAGCAACCGTTGTAACTCCAGTTCTTGGGAAATCTGATGCTCTCTTCTGACCTCTACAGGCATTGGATGGCACAGGTGCACTTACATCCATGCAGGCAATAACTCATACACTTAAATTTAAAACAATAAAATATTTTTAAAGGTTTCTAAGCTGTTCTGCCCAGGGAAACCCCCTGGGGGAAGTTCATAAACATGATTTCTGAGCTCTACCTCCAAACTGCAGAATCATCATTTGTTTAGGTAAGGTAAAAATGGAGAAAAAACTGGAAGGAGATGGTTGGATTCTACTTGTCTTTCTGGAGAGCATCCCTATTGCTGCTGGTGAAGAAGCCAGTGTCCCTGCTGCCCACCTCATGGTGACAGCATCCTTATTTGCCTTTGGAAAACCACTTCTGACACACTCTAAAGCCATATGATTTACTTGAGATAAACCCTACTGAAGTCTCAAAGGGAGCTTCCCACCACAGACCAGGGATGGGTTGCTTACCCAAACAAGTCCAATAAGAGTCTTGGAGTTTTACTAGGACTATTAAGACACAGAGAACAAGGTGCTTTTTTTTTTCTGTGGTTGCTCAGCCAATGAGGTGAAAACCTTGAACTACTGGTGACTGTCTTGTTCACGCATGGAGAGATGTTCCTGAAGTGATGCACTGGAAAGCAGAATCAACACAGAGGAAGGCAGATCTCCAACGTGGCTTTAGCTGCTGGGTCCAGGTAGACCTGATGCAGGCATGTGGCCAGTATGTAACCTACTGCTGACCTTTATCTAATCTTAAGGTAATTTGAGTTGCAAATCTAATATTTGCAAACGAAAATATCCTAATAGAATTCTTGCCTAATAGAATTTACCCAAAAATTTACTTTCCACTGGAAATCCATCTGTAACTTCAGAAAAGCACATAAAGACTTAAAGATCCAGAAGGTAGTCCCTTATATCTAGCTATCAGTAAATGACAAATCTGGAAGAGGCACTCTTCACTTCCACTTGAGTTCTGATCCAAAGGTGTGTTTCCTGCGGGCTCTCTCTACCTTCTCTGTCCAGCATCATAGCTGGTGTTTGAAGTCTTCATTGGGTTCCAGGAAGCCTTCCTCATAGTAAAAGATTTTGCACAGAAAAGCCATGCACAAGTGCCAAATCTTCCCTCTTGGCTGTTGCCAGGTTGCATTCTGGAGGTATCAGCTTCCTGCTCAAGCAAGTAATTTGATTCTTCCCCCTGCATCAAGCTTCTGAATCCCATGTACCCCCAGCCAGCATAAAGAGGCAGCTGTGGCCACACAGACCATTTGTTATCCTCACGGCTTTTAGCACAGAGCTTCTGGGGAAGAGAGTGTAGGTATGGGCTTGAGCTTGAAGCTACCCAAGTTCTTGTCCAAGACTCCAGGACTGCTTGTCTGGTTAGACATTGAGGCACTTTCTTAGGGAAGTAGCTAGATTTTCATCTACCTGATTTCACCATGGTTCATATCTATCTTTTGTTTTATTTTAAGCTCCACAACTGTTTCCTTTCTGGTAGTTTTTTGATTATTCTGCAAATATGACAATGTTTTCCTATCTTGTTTCTGGGAGTCTCTGGGTAGTTGGACATTGCTGTAATTTGGATCTTCAATGTTAAAAAAGTTGATCTGGCCAGGCATGGTGGTGCACACTTTTAATTCCAGCACTAGGGAGGCAGAGACAGGTGGATCTCTGTGAGATCAAGACCAGCCTGGTCTATGTACTGAGTTCCAGGCCAGCTGGGGCTACAGGGAGATGCTGTCTCAAAACAAACAAACAAACACAAAAGAAGAACAATGAAAGTTTGATCCACAGAATGGTAGCACTGGGAGTGGTGGAAACCTTAGTAAGGATTAGTGGCATATCTTAGCTCACTGGGAACATAGACTCAAAGGCAATAATGGGATTCTAGTCTTTTCCTCTCCTTTGCTTCCCTACCATGAAGTGAGGTACATAGTTTTGCTTCAGCCATGAGTTACCATGAGTTACATGAGCCGCCAAAGTCCAAAGAAACGAGGCCTTAAAACTCGGATGAAAACGACTCTTTTCTCTTACAAGTTGATTATCTCCAATTTTCGTTGCATTAATAGAAAGTTGGCTGACATAAGTATCCATTCTTATTCCTTCCATTTTCCTGTTCAGTCACTACAATTTGAGTGTTCAAGAAATATTCATTAAATTAAATTAAATCTCATTTCTAAACTGATCCTACTGGTATGCAGGAACATTCAATCTTAGGTGTATGTGTGTGTGTGTATTTGTGGCACTAGGTTAGTAGGTATGCTAGGTAAGCACTCTGCCACTAAACTGTAACCCCAGTCAAGAATCTTAATTTATTTGTGTGTGCAATGTCTGTTGAGGGCAGAGGTCAGGTGTGAGAAACCTTCCTCTATCATTCTCCATCTTAGTTTTTGGAGACAGAGTGTCTTCACTGAACTGGGACCTCATTGATTGGCTAGATTAGCTGACCAGGGCACTCTGGAGATCGGCCTGCCTCTGCTCCACCCCACCCCCCACTGGGGTTACAGGTGTGTGCTGTGTATACACTCAGCTTTTTTACACGGGTATTGGGGATCTGAACTCAGGTTCTCGTGCCTGCATGGCAAACACTTTACCCCAGTGACCCCTCTCTCTAGGCCCTCAGTCTTAAACTTCTATGAGGCTTCTGCATTCCTTCCAAAGGTTTTGTGGTATTTCCAGAAAATAGCAGAAGGTTTCTCTAGCTCCTTTGGGGTGAGCCATGGTCTAAGCCCATAGATGCAAAATATGGCACCTTGAAGACCAAGAACCTTTAAAATTATTATAGCATATGTGAGACATATAAAGGGAGTAAGACTGATACAATATATGTACTATCTGGATTAAATAATAAAATATTCTCTTTATAATTTAATCTCTTATATTCTCCTCCCTAATAACTGCCTCTTCCCATAACCCTCTCTTTACATAAATAACTGATGTTCTAAGTCTGGCATTTTATGCTTCCCATGCAGTTTTCAAAAAATATTTTATTATTTTTCTTTTGTGTATGTGAGTATATTTCTTGAATATAGGTAGGTACATCCATGTCGTGCAATGACCCTGGAGGTCAGAAGACAGCACTGAATTCCCCTGGAGCTGGAGTTATGGATGGTTGTTAGCCACCAGGTGGATGCTGGGAGTGGAACTCGGATCCTCTACAAGAGCAGCCTGTGCTGCTGAGCCATCTCTCCAGCCCCTCCCTTGTAGTTTTTTATTCTTTTAGCACATATGTAGATATCCTGTTAAACAAGCATTTACATGTGTGTTTGTTTTAGTGCCACAAACTTACACATTTAGAAACTTAAGATGATATCAATGTATCAGCTTACTTTGATAGGTCAGAAATCCAGGGCTGAGTTGACTAGTTCTCTGCTGAGGTTTTCATTAGGCAACATCACGGACTGGAAGGCACTGGCGAAGAGTGAACTTTTAAGCTCATTTAATCTGCTAGCAATTCCTTGTGGGTGTAGAATTGAGGTCCTAATTTTCTTCATTTTCAGAATCTAGGGGCTCTCATCTCAGCTCCTGTAGGCTGCACACATTTGCAGTGTTACTATGCCATATTACAGTTAGAGCTAAATAAATAGCCTGACTCTTAACTTTAGTTTTTAAGAGTGGGCCTGAACTCGGAGTACACCTGTTCCCACAGATGTCTCCTGGAACTGTGCATCAAACTGGGGAACCACAAGCTTGGATCCATCCTCCTCTTATCAAACAGTTTTACCCTTTCATCCCTAGGCCTAAAATACATACAACATACACATACACATACACAGAATGTCAAGCATGCCTTTCAGCACTTTGATTTGTTAATTCTCAAGCATACCCACATTCATTCACTATCTTGGGTGGAGCAGCAAATTGAGGTTTCAAGGAACCAAGGTCTGGTGCCCAGGTCACAAGAGCACATGGTTCAGTGAGTCTGTTGGTGGTAGGCTTCTGGTTGCAAGATTAATTAAAAGTCATTAGTCCAGATTCTGTGCATTTTATGTCATTCCTACACACGTTCTTCATTGTTTGCCCCCCTCCATAATCGAAGTCACAAACTAGATATCAAATCCTTTTCACTTTTGGAATGTCTCTTGTGTATACTCCTTTGACCAGCTGAAGATAACTTTCTGCTCCAAAGGATTTGTATTTGTCAGGTAGGTTAGGCTCAGCCATGTAATCTCCCTATTTTAAGATAAACTCAATTAGTGACTTTAATGATACCTGAAAAAATTCCCTTTTCCATATAATATAATATAATATAATCATGGGAGTAAATGGGTAAGATAAACAAGTGAAGGCCAGCTGTCTATACAGGCTGGAGAGATGGCTCACTGGTTTAGAGTGTGTTCTGTTCTTGCAGAGGACCCAAGTTCAGTTCCAAGTACCCACTATGGGTGACTCGCAACTTCCTATAACCCTAGCTCCAGAGAATCCAATGCCCTCTTCTGGCCTCCTTGGGCACCTGCACACACACACATGCATATAACTCCTCACACACATATAACATAATTCAAAATAAATCTTAAACAGGATTCTATCTATCCCCTTTTGGGCAGTTGTTCATATTTTCACTTTATTTAAATAGAATTATAAAATACTATATACTTCCAAAACTTCCTTTATTTTTTTCACATTAGGTTTGTAAGGTTTAGACTTCTTGATAACCTTCTTGATGGTTTTTCCTACTGGGTGACATTTCTTTATATGAGTAAATTTTATTTGTTCTCTTGGTAACTGATATTTAGGGTTTTTAAAAAATTTTTATTATAAACTATGTTGACATAAATATTTGTAAGTCTCTGGTGCACATGTTGCAGTTACCAATATTCACTAGTAGTATATTTATGGGTTGTGAGATATATTTGGCAGGGTTTTCTGCAGAAACAGAACTAAAAGAATAGAAAGAATAGAATAGATAGATATGTCATAAGGGGAGAGTGTATATGTTATAAAGGGGGTTTACTATATTGGCTTACACAATAGGGGCTGGGCAGCCCATGGATGTCTGTATGCTGTGGGGAAGAAAACCTAGTAGCCTCTCAGCCTGATGCCTTACCAGTCCCAAACCAGTACTGGAGATCTGAAGCTTCCCGGAGAGCCACTAGTGTTCCATCCACATTGGAAGTCCAAAGAGGCTGGAGTCTGATGTAGTGGAGAAAAAAATCTGTGTTCAGGAAGAAATAGGTAGGCAGCAAGTTGATACCACTTTTTATCCTGGTCTGACAGTTGGAAGGTGATATCCACTTTGAAAGCAGGTCTTTCCCTATTAATGCTCTCTGGAAACACCCCAGAGACCCACTGTCCTGATTAGTTTTTATTGTCAACTTGACAATTAGAGTCATCTAAGAAAAGGGAACCTCACTTTAGGAATTTCCTTCATCAGACTGGCCTGTGGGAATATCTATTGGGCATTGTCTTGATTGCTAATTGATGTCAGAGGGGGTGGTACCATCCCTGGGCAGGTGGTTCTGGGATGAATAATAAAGTTGAGCAGAAGCCAGTGAGCAAGCCAGTAAGCAGCCTTCTTCCAAGATTTCTACTTCGACTTTGCCAGATCCTGCTGAATTGTCTTCCTATGGAGTTCTACCTGTTTACATACCCTCTTTTGCCAATGAATGGTCATTCCTATTGCTCTGTGGCTTCATTCACTTATGATAGGGTCAGAGTTTAAGTTTTTGTCACTCTGATATTTCTGAAGTCATCCATAACAGTGATGTATGAATTTTATTCAACAAATAAATGTTTATCAAATGGCATCACATGTCAAGCATTGAACAAATTCCTTCTTATCAACTAAGAAATTGGAAAAGCCAAATCTATATATTTCTACAGTATACTACATATGTAGAGAGAAAGAGAGAGAGAATAATGTTTATACTGGTTTACAAGATCTGCATGATCCTCCCTCTGCCCTTCCACTCTAGTTGGCTTTCTGTTGCTATGATAAAACGCTATGAACAAAAGCAACTTAGGGAGGAAGAGATTTATTTCATCCTAAGGACTTCCTGATCACTATCCATCACTATCGAAAGTCAGGCCAGGAATTCAAGCAGGAATTCAAGCAGAGATCATGGGTGAATGCTGCTTACTAATTTCCCACAGCTTGTTCAGTTAGCTTTCTTATACCACCCAGGCCCACTTCCCTAGGGATGGTGCTGCCCAACGTGAGCTGGGCCCTCCAACATCAACCAGCAATCAAGAAAATGCTCCACAGACATGCCCACAGGCCAATCCGATGGAGAAAATTCCTCAATGTAGAAAATTCCCTCTTCCCAAAAGATTAGTTTTCGTGCCCTGTGAAACTATTCCTGGGGAAACAGGAACATGTCTATTCACCCCAGATAGAGAACCAATGATGGACCAAAGAAAGGATACCATCAAAATTCAACTCAGCGAGTCAATGAGTTTTCTTGGGGTTACTTAATAGAATGTGAGTGAGCGGTTACTTACAGGAGCAGAAATGACTCCGAGACAGCTGCATCACCAAAAGCCCGCCTCAGCATGTGTGACAGCTCACAAATGCAGGGACCGGTTGGATTGTCACTTTCCAGGCAGCTTAGCTTGTAGGTGGCTTGGCTGGCCTGAGAGTAGCTCCCGGTGGTTCTTAGGGCTTATGTATGCTTAGGGAAGGAGGGGCCAAGTGAACCTCATCAATTTCAGGGACTTCCTGAAGCTGAGTTATTTATTTTCAGAGCTTAATGAACTTCTCTGTAGAATTAAATGTTTCAGTCCCCTCAAAACATCCTGCTGTTTAGCTCTCTGTAGAATATCCTATGCAGCTTCTTTCCACGATGAAAGGTTTTATCTCAGAGGAAGCTGCTACCCAACAGAGTTGACAGACTAACCAGTACACCTTGCCTCTTCAGTCTCACCTCCACATGGGCCTCCTACGGTTTACCTCCCATTAGGTATTTGCTTTTCCTGGAACACTCTCTCAGTGGTGAGCTAGGCTTACTTTGTCATCTCACCCCAATTTTAGTCAAAAGTCATCATATGGCTGGGCATTATGGCATACACCTTTAATCCCAGCACTCAGGAAGCAGAGGCACAAAGATCTCTGTGAGATGGAGGCCAGCCTGGTCTACATAGTGAGTTCCAGGCTGACTGGGGCTACAGGGAGACCTGTCTTAAAAGAAAACAAAGCAATCACATTGGGGGACACGGGTAGCGGCCCACAGAAGAGGTCAATCTTGTGTTTTGTGCCTTGGAACCTGCCCACCTTGTTTTTGAAACAGTTTCTCACTGGGACCTGGAGCTTGCCAATTAGTCCAGGCTGGTTGGCTACAGAGCCCCAAAGGTGCACCTGACTCTTGACTTCCCAGCACTAGGATTACAGTGTATGCCCCTATGCCTAGCTTTTTATGTGGGTTCTAAGGATTGAATTTAGATCTTCATGCTTGCATGCTTGCTGACTGAGCTGTCCACCCGGCCCCTAAAGTTATCATCTTAAAGATTTATTTTTATTCATGTGTATATGTCTGCATATGTGCCTGTGTAAGTGTATACCACTCCAAGGCCAGAAGAGGGTTCTGATCCCCTGGAACTGGAGTTACAGGATGTTATGAGCTTCCTTGATTTGAGTTTTGGGAACCAAACTTGGGTCCTCTGGAAGATCAGAAAGCTCTCTCAATCACTGAGCCATCTCTCCAGCCCAAAAGTCATCGTCTTAATGATAGTTGAGCTATCCTGACTAGCCTGCTATGAACTAAATTATGTTCCCCCAAAATTCATATGTTAAGGTCTTACCCCCAAAGTGATAGTATTTGGAGATGAGACCTTTGAACGATAGTGAGGTTGGATGAACTCTTGAGGGGAGGTCCTCATGTTGCAATTAGTGTCTTGGTAAGAAAAGATCCCAGAGTCTCCACCACCAATGGAACACAATGAAAAGAAAGTGGGCCTCTACTGGCCAGGAGGAGGCCCTTACTAGAACCTGACCACATCTCCACCCTGGTCTCAGAATCACAGCCTTCATGATTTTGAGGAATCAATTTCTGTTAAGTCTCCCAACATGTAGTGTTTTGTAGGGTAGTCCTAAATGATTCAAACATGGTCTGTTTAAAATTGCAATTTCAGGGGCTGGAAAGATAACTCAGTAGTTAAGAGCACTGACTACTCTTGCAGAGGACCAGGGTTTGGTTCCTGGCACCACATGGCAGCTAACAACCACCTGTAACTCTAGTTCCAGGGGATCTGACACACCATTCCGGCCTCCACAGGCATTGTATGACACAGGTACACTTACATACAAGCAGGCAGAACCATTCATACACAAAAAATAAAAAACCCAGGCATGATGGCACATGCCTGTAGTCCCAGCACTCGGGAGGCACAGTGAGTTCCAGGCCAGCCTATTTCAAGTAAATAAATAAATAATTTTAAAATACCAGAATTGCAGCGTGGCCCCAGCCCTCCTCCACTGCCCACCTGTGGTTCTGACTCTCCTTGTCCTTCACTGCTTTTTCCCCCTAGCATCCTTTCATCCTCTAACCTACCATAAAATTTTATTGTTTGTTGTGTTTATTTTTTGACTCATATGTACTAGAAGTTGAGAGGAAGATGACTGGTTTTTAATTCACTAACATATTTCAAGTGCCTAGAAACCAACGAATACCTGTTGAATGAATAATTTTCATAATCGGATGGAATTCTGTTTTATGTAGTGTCTGGGAAGGCCTCTTTGACAACAGAGAGGTTTCCCAATCATTACTGGTACTGCACGTCTTTTTGTGCCTTTCTTTTCTTTTTTCTTCTCTTCCTTTTTTTTTCCTTCCTTCCTTTCTGTCTTTCATCTTTCAGTCACTCTTTCTTTTGGTGGTGATTTACTTACTTACTTACTTTCTCTTGGTTAATTCATCTTCTTTGGAGCTGGGGACATGACTAGTGGGTAAAATGCTTGTTCCATAAGCATTTGGAAACCCAACACCCATGCAAAAGGCTGGCCATGACTGTACTTGCCTATGATTTTAGCAGGCAGACAGAAGGATTCTGGGGGGGTCATTGACCACTTAGTCTAGCCAATCAGTGAGTTTCAGGTTCAGTGACAGACTGTCTCAAATATAAGGTGGAGGACCAGTGAGATGACTCAGCTGGCTAATATACCTGCTGTTGAGCCTGAAGACCTAAGTTTGATTGCTGGGACTTACATAGTGGAGGTGGAAGGAGAGAATCAGTTTCCATAAATTGTCTTCTGATGCCCCCCACACATACTTGCACACAAAGTCAATAAAGTGGAGAGTGATGAAGGAAAAAGAAACAAGAAAACTTTTTTCCAACATTATAGATTAGTCCTTTTCCTCACTGGCTGTCACCGACCCGGTCATGAATACATCTGTGAACTTTTTGCTCTTACACTGGCCTATTTAATCAGTATAAAATCCTTGGTAGGATTACATTTGGCTAAGGCTCTTTGTTGTGCCTTCTTTCCAAGGCAGAGCCATTCTTAGGGAGCAGGTCTCTAGCCGTCCTAGGCTTGACAGCACCTATCATCACCAGCATTACCTGTCAGAGCTCCTGCCTCTCTGTCCTCAAAACCTCTGCAGCTTTCACTTCCCTGATAGAATCCGTCCCATGAGGTTAAGCTTTCACAAAAGACTGGCCATGAGGTGGCCTGGAGTTCACACTTGGAACATCAGCTCAAGGCCAAATTGCCATAAGGTGTTGGTAGAAGGTAAGAAGAGGTAGAAGGCTTGAGGCCTAACACTTTCCTCCGGAGCTGCTGGGGTCATCTTCTTCAGCAGTATAGCCTTGGGAACACCAATGAATAGCTCCCCATGCTGTGCAAGCAACCTCAGTTAAAATCAGCAGTCACACACACAAAACAAAACAAAGAAGCTTTGAAGTAAGGGAGAGACTTGCTGAGCAGAAGCAGCAGTTCTGCAGTGTGTAGGGCTAGGAAGGAAGGAAGGGGAGGTGTCACAACCTGGAATGATCAAGATACGTCACGTATGTGTGAAATCTCACCAATGAATAGACAATTGTAAAAGTTTTTTTTTCCTGATTTTGTAATGTTTGGAGTACTTATCCACTTTCAAGATTTTATAATTTATTGCTATTTTTTTCTCTTCTCTTCACTTCGCTACCTGATTTTATACTCACAATTTTATCATCTCTTCCTTTTAATATTTTTTATTTATGTTTTGACTGTTTCATATATGCAATGCGTCTGGATCATACCCATACCCAATGCCACCAGCGATGGGCCCCTACACCCTTCTGTCACTTTTTTTTCTTATAACCCACTGAGTCCAGTTAGTATTACCCGCATGAACATGGGCCACCTACCAGTGGCTACATGCCTAAAGAAAAATGACTCCTCCTTCCCCAGTTCCAGTAGCACTTCAGCTAGGGGTGAAGCCTCATGAGCTCCTCTCCCATCCATGCCAGAATCATTGAGCGACTTGATGTTATACAGACCTTGTGCAGGTCACGATAGCTGCTAATAGTTCATGAGTGAAACGGCCATATCATGTCTGGCTGACAGCCTTTCAAGACACTCTTCTCCTCCTCAGGCTCTTACATTCTTTCCACTTCCTTTTCCTTGAAGTTCCCTGAGCCTTGCAGGAGATTGATACAAATGTCCCACTTATGTGTGAGCACTCCACAGTTACTTATTCTCAGCACTCTGACCAGTTATGAATCTCTGCACTGCTTACTGCAAAGAGTTGCTTCTCTGACCACGGCTGAGAGCAGCACTAATCCATTGGTATAAGCTTAAATATTTAGATGGCAACTCAGCAAAACAACAGTGGTAAGTTTCCCTCCTAGGGCCCATGTCCCACCCAGCCATGGACTTTGACCAGCTTACAGCATCGTTGAATTCCATCCTGGGCAGTCAACTCAATCCAATCAGAAAGCAGCTGGTCACACTCGTAGCGATCATGCCACTGTTGCACCATGGACACATCCTGCCTTGCAGGTCAGTATAGGAGCATGCAAGATCTGCTACCAAGAAGGTCCATTGATTGATTTTTCTCCCCCAATGACCTGCAATGCATCTTTTAGCATCATGAAAGCTAGCCAGTAAGAAAGAAGGTTCCAGGTAAGTTCCAACTAGATTTCTCTGTGTCCTGCAACCAGAGTGTGTTGTATCTTGTTAATAGGGTCTTACCATCTTATTAAGGTGGACAGCCAAGAGCAGTGGCAATATCTTGTGTTATTTGGGGGCACCTGAGGCCTCCCTCTCTGACCAACAATTCATAGGGAGTCATCCCATACTTGGCACTGAGATTTTTCATTTAGTAATTCACGTCTTCTGGGGGAAGCCTTGTCCACCTATGCAGAGTATCTCTATTCAAACTCCTTTTGTAAAATTATACTTGTAATTGACTTACAAAGTAGTATGTTTCCATAAGTTTTTTTTCATACATCCTTAGTTTTGGTTAGCCAACCTCCACCCTCTTTTCCCCCACATCCCCTTTCTAATCTCTTAAGAATTGTCCTTGAGATTGTACAACCCTCAGATTTCACAAAACTAACACTTACCCCTTAAAAAAAAGGCAAAGGCTCCATCCTCAGAGAATTTACCCTTGAAGCCCGCATCATTACCATAAAAGAAAGTCGGTGTAGTGGTTTAAATGAGAGATGTCCGGCATCGGCTCCAGACTCCTTGGTCCCTGTTGGTGGTGCTGCTGGGGAAGGTCATCTTGGGATGGAATCTTTAGAGGTGTGACCTTGCTGGAAGAAGTTTGTCACTGGGGGTAGGCTTTGAGAGTTCATAGCCTCTACCCATCTCCAGGTCATGCTCTCTCTCTCTCTCTGCTTGGTGTTTGCTGTTGAAGATGTGAGTGCTCAGCTTCCCATTCCAGCCACCATGCGTGCCTGCTCCCATGCCTTTCCTGCCATTATTGACTCTTATCCCTCTGGAACCATAAGCCAAAAAGAACTCTTCCATAAGTCACTTTTGCCATGGTATTCTAGCATAGCAGTAGAAAAGTAACTGACATGGCCAGGCTCTAGGTATGGCCTCCTTCCTTTTGGACAAAGTGTCACCTTCTCTGCTTCAAGTACCAACATTCCAGATAAACACTCTCCTGAGTCCAGAATAATTTGTTTCCTTTATCTTATTTACTTATGTATTTATTTTACAATATTAAACACTTTTAAACATATATAATGATCTTTATATATATATAGGCTTTATATATGCATATATATATAGGCTGTGATTAGGATAAATATGGGGTATTAAAATCATTGAATAAAATGATATGAACATTCTGGACTGCTGCTGTATATTCCCGATGGCTTTTAAGGAAGATTATACCAAACTGCACTTTGGTCAGTACTGTGTGAAACTGTACATATCTCTGAACTTTATTAAATAATTTCTTGTTGTTTTTCTTTCATCTTTAGCACTTTTTTCTTTTCTCTTTAAATTTTTCTATTGTGTATATTCATAATGCATGGTACTTTTTTACATAAAGTCATTTTAATAGAAGTATGTATTGTATGCTGAACATATGCCCCAGTGACCTTCCCCTGTCCTTTCTCCCTCCTCCTCCATCCTGTTCACCTCTTTTGTTCCCCTAAATAGTTTGCTTCTACTTTTATTTCACACACATATGTATATATACACACATATATGATTATATATCTATACAAAATCTAAGAACCACAGATGACAGAACACATGTAATTGTCTTTCTGAGTCTAGCTTAACTTGCTTAAGATTATCTCCAATTGCATCCCTGACCATTTTAACCTTGATTCTCTGAAGAAGATGGTATTTATTAACTTGTCAAATTTTTTTGGTCTTTTTGAGACAGGGTCTCCTGTTATACAGGTTCTAGCTGACCTGGAACTCGCTATGTAGACCAGGCTGGCCTTGATCTCACAGAGATCTGCCTTCCTCTGCTTCTGAGTGCTGGGACTAAAGGTGTGCCTGTTTCAATTTTTTTTAAATAAATGTTTTTATTAACTCTTTGGGAATGTCATGCAATGTATTTTTTATTATATTCACCCCTAACCCCCCCCTTAACTCTTCCCGGATCCACTCCCACCTCCTTACACCCCATTTCATGCCCTCTTTTTTGTTTTAGTTTATAACCATTCACTCCAGTCTATGCTCTCCATGTACTTCTGGGTATGGAGTGCGGTCCACCTACCAGGAGCCACGTCCTTAAAGAAAACTGACTCTCCCTCCCCTGGGAGCTATCAACTGTTGTAGTTCCTCAGATAGGTGTTGGGGGCCAGCTGCTCAACTGTAAAGTTGCTTTTTATCCTTTTTTCCTCCATTGAGGCTATATAAATATTCCATTCCTCATAAAATGCTGAATTAATTAATTTATTTATATCATTGAATTTATGGATTCTTATTTTATACGTGTTATAATCTGTTACTATCTTTATTTCCATGTTCACATTGTCCCAGATTTGGCCAATGGGAGCTCCTTCGAGCTAGTTTCTATGCTGCTTTGATAGAATAGATGCACTCTTTGAACACTTTTTTATTTTCTGATTCAGTAGGATATTCTAGCCTTATCTTGTAATTTTGCTGTCTCAGAGCTGCAACCAATTATTTCTCTGAAGGAACTTGGTTCCTGTTAAGAAAAAAAAAAAAGAAGAAGAGATTTTGAAACAAATGCCTGGGTAAAATGTGCACCCCTAGTCATAGTCCTGCTGCTGCTGCTGCATCTAGCCCTTCCAAGTGAACAAAGCTAAGAAATACCCATGCATCACCACACACACACACACACACACAAACACACACACACACACACCTCTGTATTAATCTATGCATACTGGAAATTTTATATTTTAATATTTTTGTTTATTATCTTTATTTTAGTTGTATGGGTATATTGCCTGCATATAAGTGCACTCGTGTAGTGCAATGCCCTCAGAGGTCAGAAAAGGGTGTCAGATTCCCCTGGAACTGGAGGTATGGACTGTGGCTAGCTTACTTGTTAAGTAAGTGCTGTACTACTGAGCTCCACCCCAAGGCTTGAGGAAACTTCTTGAAGATGATATTGAAAGATTCCTTTATGACCTGGAGTAGGTAAAAGACTTCCTAAACAGTACACAAAATCAGTAACCAGATTATAGTTGGGAAGTTGGCCTATGCATACAATAACAACATCTGCTTGTTAAAAATCACAGCTGAGGACTGGGAATATGGCTCAACGGAGCAGTGCCTGCCTAGCGTGGGGAAGGCCCTAGGTTCGATCCCTAGTGCTGGTGGTAAGAAAAAAAGTCACAATTGAGACCGAAAGGAAAAGGAAGAAGAGATATATATCTACCAAAGGACTTATTCCAGGATATAGAAAATGATGTTAGAATTATAAAATGCATAAACTGGGGCTAGAGAGTGTCCTAGTTTGCTTTCAATAGCTGTGACAAAACACCCTGACCAGTACCAACTTGGGTAAGAAAGGGTTTATTTTACTCAAATTTCCCAGGTCACACAGTTCATCAGGGAGCCCAAGGTAGGAACTGAGGGCAGGAACCTGGAGGCAGGAGCTGGAGCACAGGCCATGAAGGAACACTACTTATTGGCTTGTTTCCTTGGTCCATGCTCAACCTGCTCTCTTATACAATGCAGAACAATCTGGCCAGGGGTGGCACCATCCACAATGGGCTGGGCTCTCCCATGTCACTCAGCAATCAAGAAAATACCCCACAGACATGGCTACAGGCCAGTCCAATGGAGGCGATTCCCCAGTTGAAGCTCCCTCAACCCAGGTGTGTCAAGTTGACACTAAAGCTGTCCAGCACAGACAGAAGGCTCAGTTGGTAAATACATGCCACACAACCATAAGGACCTGAAATGGGATCCCAGTATCCATGTTAAAAGCTAGACGTGGTGGCTTTTAACACTGAGAAGGTGGAGAAAGGAGGACTAGTTGGTCAGCCATGCTAGCAGAATAGATGAGCTCCAAAGTTAATGAGACCTTGTCTTAAAACAATAAGGTGGAGATCAATAGAGGAAGATACTCAGACATCAACATCTAGCCTCCACACATATGATACACATAAACACACACACACACACACATGCACACATTACACACAAACACATACAAACTTTAAAAAATAATAAATAAATAAACTAGGGAAAGAAAACAACTTTTATAAATGGAGATGTCTAAATGGCCACTAAGCTTTTGAAAAGGTACTAAACCTCATTAAACATTAAGAAGAAAATCTAGGGACTGGGGAGATGACTCAGCAGTTAAGAGTACTGGCTGCTCTTGCAGAAGACCTGGGTTCAAATCCCAGCACCCACATGGCAGCTAGCCACCACCCATAACTCCAGTTCCAGGGGATCCAGCACCCTCTTCTGGTCTCACAGGTACTGCACGCATGGGTACACTTACATACATGAAGACAACACGCTAGAGCGTAGTGTCAGGAAGAGTGTGAGCATGAGAACTCTTTTTGCACTGCTGGTGAGGGCGTGAACTGGAACAAGTGCTGTGGAGACTCCTGTAATATTGTAATATTTACTACTGCTCAGCACAGGCTTATCCAGTGACACAGCATTTCCACTCCAAGTTTCTATCCCACAGAAATGCATGCATATTCACTGTAAGACATATAGTTAAACTGGACATGGTGATGCATGCCTTTAATCCCATCACTCAGGAGGAAGAGGCAGGCAGATCTCTGTGAAAGCAAGGCCAGCCCCGTCTACATAGCGAGTTCCACGCCAGCTGGGGCTACAGGAAGACCCTCTCTCTCTCTCTCTCTCTCTCTCTCTCTCTCTCTCTCTCTCTCTCTTTCTCTCTCTCTCTCACACACACACACACACACACATATATGTGTGTGTATATATGTTAAGACAGTTAGGGGGCTGGAGACATGGCTCAGCAGTTAACAGCATTGGCTGCTCTTGGAGAGGAGGAGGGTTTGGTTCCCAGCACCTACATGGTGACTAGCAACTAACCATTACTCCAGTTCTAGGATAGCTGATGCCCTCTTCTGGTTTCCATGGGCATTGCACACACATGGTACACTTACATACATGTACACAAACTACTCATACACCTAAAATAAAAATATTTTATTTATAATTATTTTATATTTTTTATTTATAAAATAAATAAAAATTTTAAAGATATACGTTAGAATGTGCTTCGCAATGATATTCCCAGTAGCTCCCACTGAGAAGTTACACAGATGACTGTCATCTATTGATACTTACATCAGTCCACAACTTAATGGCTTTAAACAATAGACAGTGTTTATCTGACAGCCTCAGAGACCAGAGATCTGAGAGTGGCTTAGCTGGAGGCTCTAGCTCAAAGATTCTTGTGAGTTTACAATGAAAGTTAGTTGTTACAATGAAGTTTACAACAAAGACCTGGTTTCGCTGGAGGAACACATCCAAGTTCACTTGTGTGGCTATGAGCAGGAGGCCTCAGGTTCCAGGGCCTCTCCAGAGTCTCAACTCTGTTTCCTTGCCCTGACTTTCAGGGATTTCTACTTACTGTGTGATGGGTTTTGCTTGCCTATCCCCAGTATGGATAATTTTCTCTCTTTCTTGGACTCATCCCTCCAAATGTGCAATTTTGATTTTTCTTTGATTTTTGTGACAGGATGTCACTATATAGCTTAGACTGGCCTTGAACTTGTGACCCCTGCCTCAGTTTCCTGAGTGTTGGGATTGTGCATGGGCTGCCAGTGCAGCTTCATGTCGGTGTCTGATACTTTCCTCTTCACCTTATGTTTCACTGAAGGCGTTTTCTGCTGGCTTCACTTACTCCAGTGTTCTAGTTCAGCTTGCTCTTTGGAAGTCAGCTTCATTTCTAACTCCTTTTGGATTTCTGTCACTGCATTTTCGTTTTTCTCTGATTTATATTGTTCTTTCATGTCTTGTATTATTCTTAAGGTATTTCCTCTTTAGAATAGTTATTGTTTTTAGGGGCTTTGTGAGCACATCTTTTTAGCCTGATTTCTGTCTATAGTCAGTTGGGTTTCTTATTCTTATACAACTGTATACACACTTTGATCTCAGTGATTTTTCTGGTGGTTTGCTTTTGAGGCAGGGTCCCATGTAGCCCAGAATGGCCTCAGACTCCTGACCTACCAGCTTCCCCTCCCTAGTGCTGGGATTACGGAAATGCATCATTACATCCAACTCTGCTGCCTAGTTCTTTTTTTAATTTATTATTTTATTTTATGTGTATAAGTATATTGCCTGCATGTGTGTAAGTGCACCTGTGTCATGCAATGCCTGCGGAGGTCAGAAGAAGGTGTTGGATCCCCTGGTACTGGGCTTAAAGATGGTTGTTAGGCACCATGTGGGTGCTGGGAACTGAACTCGGGTCCTCTGCAAGAGCAGCCAGTGCTCTTATCCACTGAGCCATCTCTAGAGCTTTCTGCAGGTCAGTTTTTATGTATTCTTAAATCAGCACACAAGTATTCGTTGCTTTTGTGGACTCCCTTTGCGATTCATCCCCTCCACCCTCCTGATCCGGTGAACCCTCCCCCATAGTCTCCTTCCATAGCCTGTCACCTTTCTCCTTTTATCTTCTTTCCCACTTGCTCAACATCTCTTTTTGCCTCTCATGGCCTCCTTTTCTAGTTTCATAGCCCAACGCCGCACTCACCCCCACTTATATACATACATATATACATTAAAATCTGGGCTCTGCATATGAGGTAAAACATGATTTTCATCTTAGGAATCTGGGTCATCCTGTTGAGTGTAATACTTTCCAGATCTATCCATTTTCCTGAAAATTCCATTTTTTTTTTTACAGCTGAGTGTCATTTCATTGTGTTTATGTATCACATCTGCATTATCCATTCATCCGCTGATGGACATCTGGACTGGTTCCATTATCTGGCTATTGTAAATAGAGTATTAGTAGGCATGGTGTGTAAGTATCTCTGTGGTATAAAACGGAGTCCTTCGGGTAAATACCTAGAAGTGGTATAGTGGTGTATTATGGTCGTTATATTTTTAATTTCTGAGAAACTTCCATACTGAATCCATAATAGCCGTCCTAGTTTATGCTCCCATCAGCAATGAATAAAGGGTTCCTCCTTCCCCATATCCTCCCAGTATTTGTTGTCAACAATTTTCTTGATGAAGGCCACTCTGACTGGGCGTGATGGAATCTCAGAGTACCTTTAATTTTCATTTCCCGGACGACTAAGGATATTGAACATTTTTTATTTCTAATAGTTTTTATTGCATTTAAAATTTTACTTATTCCTTTATTTATTGGGGGGGGGCTCATGTTACAATGCAAGAGTGGAGGTCAGAGGACAACTTTCACCATGTGGGTCCTAAAGATCAAATTCAGGTTGTCAGGCACATCAGCAAGTGCCTTAATCTGCTGAGCCATCTCACTGACTCTTTAACACTTTTAAAAATACTTACTGACCATTTGTTTGAGGTTCCCAGGCTGGCCTCAATATCACAGACATTCACCTGCCACGTGCTGGCATGAAAGGCGTGAACCACCATGCCCAGCCTTCCTGGCCATTTGTATTTCTTCTTTTGAGAACTCTCTATTCATTTCGATCACCCATTTACTGAGACTACTATTAAAATGAATACATTACCAAAAGTAATCTCTAGATTCAATATAATCCCCATCAAATTCCCAATGATATTTTTCACAGAACTGGAAAATAACAATCCAAGAATTCATATATAACAAACACAAAAGATCATGAATAGCTAAAGCAATCCTAAGGAGAAAGAACATATAGGAATCAGAATACCTAACCTCAAACTATACTACATCTACAGTGACGAAGACAACATGGTACCGACACAAAAACACACATACATTCCGATGGAACAGAATGGATTCAGAAATAAATCCACTAATTTTTGACAAGAGTGTCAGAAACATAATCCAGGAAAAAAACAAAACAGCCTAGTCCACAAATGGTGCTGACAAAACTGGATATCCACCTACAGAAAAATGAAATTAGATTCGTATCTCTTACCCTGAACAAAAATTAATGCAAAGTGGATCAAAGACTTTAAAACCGGAAACACTGAAATTGCTAGAGGAGAACGCTCACAGCATACTCGTAAACGCGGGAACTTTCTGAACAGGATTCCAACTGCACAAAAAATAGCCCAAGAATTAACAAATGGTGCTAAAAAGTTCCTGCACAACAAAAGAGACTCTCAGCTGAGTGAACAGACTACAGAACGGGAGAAAATCTTTCCAGCTATACTTCAGACAGGGGTCTACCACATGGAGTTTATACAGAACTGTTTCTTATTTTTATGTGGAATTGATTTTCTTGAACTACTAGAGAAAGCTGCACATGATTCTAGGAGGCTCTTCCAGCTCCACAGAGTCCCCTCTCCTCCCTTTCCGGTGCTTCCACGCAGCAGTTGTAAGCAGCTGAAGGCGTGCTCTCTAGTGATTTGACTTTGCTTCTTCCCCATTTGCATCTGGGCCTTGTCTTCTCTTTGTCTTGATTTCCATTCTCTTTCTCTCAGTTTCTTCCCTGAAGCATCAGATCCCTGTAGCGAGTCCTGATGATGCCTGCGGGACAAGCTGGAGCACTATGTCCCCCTCTGCTACATTAGGGCAGACCCCATCCACTTCTTACTGCCCTTCTCAGCTTGACCCAGGAGCAGGTGCTGCTGGCATTCCCTAATCCTAGTTCTTTTTTCAAAGATTTCTTTTTATTGGTTGTTGTCTATGTGTATGTATGTGTCTATGTGAGTGTATACCATATGTGTGTGTGTGTGTCTGAGATGTCCAGAAAAGGGTGTTGTGTTGGGCCTCATGGGCCCAACAGCTGTCTAAGCCTCACCCAAGTCTTGCGGCCTGTCAAAATGGCCTCTGCCTGGCTGCAGCCTACGTAGCAAAAAAGGATTGGTCCTTCACTCCCTATGCTTTTAGCCCCGCCCCTACCCTATATAAGGTAAGCTGCAATAAACGAGATCCTGCTTCAACAGTCTCCCGGCTCGGTGTGGTGTTTTCTCCGGAGTGGAGAGGGTCCGGGCCGTGGACACTCACCATCCCGCTCAGCCCCTGGAGGAGGCCGGCTGGACCAGCTTCTCCACTGCTGGCGAACCCGGCAGTGTTGGATCCCTTGGAGCTTGTATGAGCCACCTGACATAGGGGATAGGAACTGAATGAATCCCGTGGAAGAGCAGTACGCACTCTTTAAAATATTTAGTATTTTTTATTTTAATGTATATGGATGTATTGCCTGTGTGTATATAAGTGCACCCATGTTGTGCAATGCTCAAGGGAGTCAGGAGAGCTCGTTGGATCCTCTGGAACTGGAGTCACAGCTGGTTGTTAGCCACCATGTGGGTGCTGGGAACTGAACTTGGGTCCTCTGTAAGAGTAGCCAGTGCTCTTAACTGGTGAGCCATCTCTCCAGCCAGCTCCCCCTCATTCCTAGTTTTATCCAAAGCCCTACTACTTATGTTGTGTAGGTATGTGCGTGTGGGGAGGTGCTCACAGCTATGCATGCAGACATGGAGGCCAGAGGTGAAGGCAGAGTACCTTCCTATATTATTCTTCACTTTTTTTTTTTTTTTGAGTTAGGGTCTCTCTCACTGAATTTGGAGCTCACTGATTTGTTAGACTGTTTCGTCAGCAAACCTAAATAATCCTGTCTTTACCTCCCCAGTGCTAGGATTGCAAGCATGTGCCACCACGCCCTGGTTTTTACATGGGTACTGGGGATCTGAACTTGGGTCATTATGCTTATGTAGCCAGTACTTAACCAACTGGTTTTACCAACTGAGCCATCTCTCCAGCCCATAGTTATTCTTTACTCTTCACCTTAGTTTTTTGAGACCTGGCCCCTCTTCCTGAACCTGAAGCTCACCAATATGTCTAGACTGACTGGCCAGCAAGCCCCATGATCCTCCTGTCTCTACTCCCCAGTGCTAGGATAACAAGCTCATACCACTGTGCCTGGATTTTTACATGGGACTTGGGATCCTAACTCAAGCCCTCATATTTGCATAGCAAACACTTTACCCACTGAGCCATCATCTACCTAGTCCATGTCTGCTTTCCTCTACACCGACACCAACACCATGAAGGTCAGTTGTTTTCTTTGTGATTTTTATTTGGGAGTTTCTAGGGATACCTGTCCATCTAATTGTGTTGTAAATGTTGTTCATGAAGTTTTAGTTTTGCTACATAATTGTTATATTTGTTGTGTGGGGACTTTGAGTGATAGTCTTCCACTGCTGCCTTCACAAATTTCCAGTGTTCTGAGTGACAAGAAGCCACCGAACTACATACTTCACACTTGTGTGCTTGGCTCTAACTGGATTATAAATCAATGGAAATTTAGCTCCCTGTGTTAGTCAGGCTCTACAGGGGATCCAGAACCCATAGGATGTGGGGGAGAGGGTGAGAAGGAAGGAGGGGGAACTGTGAGGAATTGGTTCATTATGGAGCTGTTGTGTCCAACATCTCCAAGGTAGATGATGTTATGGTTCAAGTCTGCAGTGTTCCCCACAGACTCGTGATTTGAGTGCTTGGCCCTAAGCTTGAGACTCTATTCTAAAAAATGTGTAGTCTTTAGAAAGCAGTGTCTGGCTGGTGGAAGCTGGCCGCTAGAGGCAGGCCTGTGAAGGTGATAAGCTGGCCCCTGGCTCTGGCAACTCTCTGCTTCCTGATCTGACATGATGTAAGGGCTGAGCTGCCCTCCACTGCTTTCCCCACAAGGATGGACTGTGCCCTCTGAAGCTGCCAGCCAGAACAAGCCTTTCCTTTCCTACATTGTTTTTGTAAGGTATTTTGGACACTGTGATGTGAAAGTAAGCCCCACTGATCCTCCTGTCTCCGCTCCCCAGTATTAGGAATACAGGAACACAGGTTAGAGTCCCAAGAAAAAGCCCGTGTTGTAATTCAAGTTTAAAGGTCATTTTAAAATTAACAGTTATAGTCTACACAAAATAACTTTAATTTGACTTTGTAAATGAGACTTAGAGATGCTTAGTAGCTTGCTCAAGTCATCTACCTACAAAGTTGTGGATCTGGGACAACTTAGCTTTCCTCAAGGCCAAAGCCCATGCTCTTCTCACTGAAAAGCAAAACATGTTCTCATGAGGCCTGGGCCCAGGCTCATGGCTACTTTGCAGATCCTAGATGCTGTCCTCCTGAAGTGGGCATGGATTCAAGGGCTAACCTTGCTGCTTTCACCCTCCACACAGAGTGACCATCTCACAGTGGAAATAGAATTCCGTCATCTTTAATGGAGTGTCACTAAGAATGTAGGTGAAACTTTAAAGACCAACCAGCAAGTCGAGCAATATAGAAGCCTATCAATGTGCCGCACATGGTTTGAGTTCCAGGCCACTCTGACTGCCTGGTGGGGACAGCAGTCCAGCTCCCCTCTACTTTGTTGTCCTGTCATCCTCTCTTATGTGGAGGATGCCCATGCAGCCTCACCATCATATCCCGGTCCAGCCAATGCTGAGAGAATGGGAGGAAATGAAAGGCTACCCTTACTGCTACTCACAGATTATCCACCGGTCAGAATTTAGTCACATGGGTCAACCCATATGAACAAGAATCTGGGAAACGTATTTTAATTGAGAATATGCTAAACCAAACCTCTCATGTTCTAATACTAAAGAAATACAGGGGTAATGAATACTGAGAGACAGTCGGCTCTCTGTACCACTAATTACAATAATGGTCACCATGGCCTCTGTGGTCTTCTTGGCTTGAGTTCCAGTCTTCTCACTCACCACACTCCCTGTTACTCTCTGCTCTCTGACTGCACTGACTTCTAGTTCCTGAATGTTCTATGTTCCCTCCCACCCCAGGGCCTTTGCACAAAACTGTTCCTTCTGTCTAGAATGCTTTTTCCCTCATCACCAGTTAACTTCTACTCACCCTTCAAACTGTCATTTCCTCAGGGGGCCTTCTTGATCAGGCAGTTTTCTTAACTGTTCTTATCCACCATATACCTTTCCTTTACAATACTCAGCTCAGTTGTAACCATATACCTACTTAGCACTGATTTAGCCAATCTCCATCCCCCTCTAAACTGTAAATCAAAGGTACTTTAAAAAATGTGTATGAGAACTTTGTGTGCATGTATGTAAGTGCACTCATAGGGGCAATGCCCACAGAGGTCAGAAGAGGGCATTGGATCCCCTAGAACTGGAGTTCTAGATAGTTGTCAGCTACCATGTGGGTAACTGGGAACCCACCTAGGGTCTTCTGCAAGAGTAGCTAGTGCTCTTAACTATTGAGGCATCTCTCCAACCCTCTAGAGTTTTGTTCTTTGACTAGAGTTTTGCAGAGTGCAAGGGGACAAGTATTTGCTTTTCTTGAACAAACAGAAAAGTGGGTCCTTAACACTGTCTGGAGATATGAACAGTTGTGTGGATGAAGTACAAGGCCACCTGGCTTGATGCAGTCACTCTAGTCAGTCTGGATTATTTAGGTCCTCCTGTGGGCAGAGAGCAGGGTATGTGAATCCCACATTACAAGGCTCAATTCTAGCAAACGTTAAACACCCTCTTGCTCCCCGACTACAAATAGATCTGCCAGGCCTTTAGCTTATTCTCTGATGAGCTTGCATTTAAAAAAAGAAGCCAGACAGGCTGAATCCTGTCACATCTATATTGTGTGAAGGACAGGCTGCTCTGAAGTTCAGAGCTGGGAATACTGAGACAGAGGAGAGCGAAGGAGGGAGGAAGGGAGGGAGGGAAGGAGAGAGAGAGAGAGAGAGAGAGAGAGAGAGAGAGAAAGAAACCTGGGGTGCCCTAGAGTTGATATGTGGCAGACAAGAATTTCTGCAAGTCAAAGAGTTTATATTCTTCTGAATTATTTTGAGTTCAATCCAGAGGCGTCCTCAGACCTCAGAAATAAGCTGGAACAATGGGTTCTTGTCACTACTCAGTCTCTAATGAAAGCCATTCTAAGTGAGCCATTTTATGGTGCATA
Source organism: Eospalax fontanierii (assembly GCA_035773235.1). Lineage (NCBI taxonomy): Eukaryota > Metazoa > Chordata > Mammalia > Rodentia > Spalacidae > Eospalax > Eospalax fontanierii. Next base: position 20,939,235 of record CM069530.1, read on the forward strand.
TACATTCTATGGGTTCTGTTCCGCTAGAGAACACGGCCTGATATACCCACACACCTGTCCTCCCGCACAGTGTGCTTAAGGATAGACACCTCATCCCCTTCATCTTTGGGCCAGCGCCAGTGTCCATACGCTTGGCATATCACCTTCACAGGAAGCTTGCTCATGGAGAAGAGTATAGCCAAGGGCACAGTGTGTAGTGACTGGTGGTACAATCAGTATTTATCGTTACTTTCCTAGTGGTGTCAGTAACAGACCCCAAAATATGACACTTTTAGGTGTTAATTTCTTTCTGTATTTGTGGAATTTCTTCTTCTCGTGGAATCTCCCCTGGTAAGAGCTATGTCCTCTGTGCCTCCCTTGCTGGGGGACAGCAGGTGCTCCCTAAACATCATGAATACAGAGATATCTCTGACCAAAAGGACTTCTACAATGCAGCTGGGAATTACTCCTGTCTGATGATACAGTCAGAGGGTATTAAGTCTTTCTAAAAGCCTCAAGCTTTGAATTATCAAGTAACAGTTATGTTATTATTGTTATTATTACTACTTGTGTGTGATGTATATGGGAGGTGTAGGCATGTATGTGGTAGTCAGAGGACAACTTTCCGGAGTCAGTTCTTTCCTTCCACTTTTTTTTGTGGGCTCTAGGGATAGAACTCAGGTTGCCAGGATTGCACAGCAAGAGCCTTTATCCACTGAGTCATCTTCCCTAGCTCTGTATTTGGGTTTTATTTCATCTCAGGTTAATGTTATATAAAAGTGGTTAGGGCTGGGTGTGATAGCTCATGATTTTAGCACTCAGGAAGCAGAGGCAAGAAGATCTCTGTGAGTTCAAGGCCAACCTGGTCTATGTAGTGAGTTCCAGGCCAGCTGGGGCTACAGGGAGACCGTATCTCAAAAAGGCCAAAAAAAGTGGTTAGAACTGTACCAGGTACTGTATAAACATCCCATAAATGCTGACTATCTTATTATTGTTGTTGTTATTATTATTATTAGCAGCAGCAGCAGCCTAAATATGCTGCCATCAGTTCACCCCTGTGCCAAGCTCCCTATTTCTCTCCCCCAGCAGATACTATGACCTTAGTCTCTGGAAAACACTCAGTTGTAAGCACAGAGTTCAGTTTACCAACTGTGTAACCTTGGGCAAGTACTTAACCTTTTGGAAGTTCAGTTTCTTTATTTGGAAAATGGGCATTAACTTAATATCCAACTCTCAGAATTTAAAAACATTTTAATTGACAGATAAAGATTGTACGAATCAATAAGGCAGCACATGATGCCGCTGTGTGTGTTTACATCATGTAGTGTTGCAATCAAGCTGAGTGTGTCTGTGCTCTGCGCTCTCCAACATTGTTTCTTTGCATGAAAACATTCCAAATCCTTCTAGCTTTATATAGAGAGAACAGAATCACTTCTCTGGTTGCTACAAGGATCAGGAGAGACAATCTGTGCACATACTGAGCACCAGGTAGGGCTGAGAGTAAACATCTAAACATTATCACAATCATCACTATAAATCTGAAAGATGCTTCTCCCACAGCCCTTCTGGTAGACAAGGCTCTGAGATTTGGAGTATCCTTAAGAGGGTTGTGTTGATCTTGTGCTAATGAAGTTCTTGTTCTTCCTTCTTGCTCTCCAACCTGAATTATTTGAAGATATTTATTTCACTCCCTCAAAAATCGTTCCTTCTTACCCATCTCTGACATCCAGAAGCAGGCTGTGGATCAAAATACAGAGCAGCCCACGGCCCTGACAATGACCCTGCCGGGCATCTTAGTCTCTTCATCAGCATTCTGGAAGAGGGAAGTGGCAGCCAAATTCTGGATCGTACCCTTGCAAGGTGCCCAAGTTTTGATGAGTTCTGGTTCCCATAGACACACTTGTCACCTAGGAAAATGAACTGGGAAAATGAAGCGTCTGTCATCTTACTTTCTCCTGGGGGCTTTCATCTAAGGGGCAACTAATTACTTCCTTTACTAACATAACTGTGTCTGTTACTTTTATAAAATAAAACAGATATACTTAAAATTTTTTAATTATCATTTATTTATTCATTTGTGTGTGTGTGTACTCACACATGTGCAAGCACACACATCTCATGGCACATGTGTGGAGGTCAGAGGACAGCTTGTAGGAGCCAGTTCTCTCCTTCTACCGTGTAAGTCCCAGGGATTGAACCCAGTCATCAGGCTTGGTGGTAAGTGCTAAGCCATCTCAGCAGCCCTAAACAAAATATTTTAGAGGAATTTAGAAGTACAAGAAGTTTAAAATACTAGGAGGCAATTAGTAGAGAAGATGGACAGAGGTTATCTCTGAGGAGGAGAGAGAAATGTGGAAAGACCACAGGGAGCAGATGAAACTCTTGGTTTCTAACTAAGCAGGAAAAATGTGGTGTCCATTAGACTATTAATTTAAACTGCACATGTACATTTAATATCCTTAAGTAGACATGATGGGTTTTATAATTTTTTAAGGACCATTGTTCCACTAAATTTTTTAAAGTGAGAAAGAAAGAAGGGAGGAAACAAAATTGGATCTATTAACAAAAAAGAATATATCAGTGCCAGATTCCTACTTTTTCTGATATTATTTAAAATCTACCTTAAAAAACAGATTTTTAAATATAAAGTAACAGGGCCAGTGAGATGGTTCAGCAGTTAAAGACATCTGTCACCAGTGATGACCTGAGTTTAACCCCTGGGAGCCACATGATGGAAGAGTAGGAACAACTCCTCAAAATTGACCTCTGGCCTCCACACACATGTAGGGGCACATGCTCATATGCACACATACACAAATAAGTAAATAAATGAATTTCTAATTTAAAGGAAACAGGTTAAAAACAAAAGGATAAAAATGAGATGCTAGCTGGGTATGGTGGCACACACCTTTAATCCAGCACTCTGGAGGCAGAGGCAGGTAGATCTATGTGAGATCAAGGCCAGTTTGGTCTACACAACAAGTTCCAGGCCAGCTGGGGCCACAAGGAGACCCTGTCTCAAAAATACTAAAAAAAAACACAATGCTGAGACTAAAAGAAAACCATAGTGTCTATATTAATATTAGATAAAATAGACTTTAGGGAAAAATATATAATCAAGAACAAAGATGATCATTTTAGAGTGACATAAAAGGGCCAATTCATCAGAAAGGACATAACAATCCAACTGCTTATACATCTAAAACAGTTTTAAGATACATGATCCAAGAACTAATAGAACTGCAAAGAAAAATGGGCGAATCCACAGTTATAGTCAGATATTTCAATATCCATCTCTCAGCAGCTGATTAAACAAGCAAATTCATGAAGCTATAGGGGATCAAAGAATATGACCAACCATCTGACCTGACTGACATTTACAGAACGCTCAAACACAGGAGCATGTGCACTCTTCTTAAGAGTCCGTGGATGCACTGCCAAAACAGACTACATTTTGAGTGTAAAGCAATTTAAATTCTTACCAAAAGTATTCAAGCCATACGATGTATATTCTCTAATCACAGTGGAATTACACTAGAAATCATTAACAGAAGGCTCCCAAATAGGTGGAAGACAAATAGCATATTTTTAAATGAAATAAAAGAGAGAGATTAGAAAGTATTTTTAATTGAATAAAAATGCAAAGGTCAACTAAACATTTGGAAAATACTGTAATCACAGTATTCGCGAGGCTAAAACAGGAGGACTGTGAGCTCGAGGTCAGCCTGGGCTCTGTAGTAAGACTCTGTTTCAATAAAGAAATACATAGATATATATATACAATTTTTAAACTTTTTTATTCATTTTTATTTTCTGTGTATGAGTGTTGGGTCTGCGTGTATATAAGTGCACCTGTGTCATTCAATGCCCGTGGGGGACAGAAGAGGGCGTCGGATTCCCTGGAACTGGAGTTAGCTGCTATGTGGGTGCTGGGATTTGAATCCGGGTCTTCTGCAAGAGCAGTCAGTGCTCTTAACCGCTGAGTCATTTCTCCAGACCCATACACATAAATTTTAAATGAAATGTTGAAATGTGTGGGTTGTTGCTAAATGCATAGTACTTAGAAACCACTTTTTTTTTGAAGATAAGGTCTCATGTAGCCCAGGCCAACCTTGAATTCACTCATAGGCAAAGATGGCTTTGAATTCCTGATCCTCCTGTCTCTACCTCCAAAATGCTGAGATTATGAGCATGTGCCACCACACCTATTTTAGAACGTGCTGAGGACTTAACCCAGATCTTCATACATGCTAGGCAAGTACACCAAGTGAGCTGTATCCCCAGCCCTAGAACCTGTATTAGAACTACAAAAGGTCTCAAAATCAAAATCAACATTAGCTTCCAACATAAGATGAAGAATAAGTAAAACTGGAAATAAAAGGAAATTATAGATATAATAAAAATAAAAAACTTTAAAAATAGAAAAGTTTAAAACTTCAAAATAGGTATCAGAGACTTAAAATAGATCCAGTCAATTCTAAATTTGATAGGAAACATTTTTAAATAATAGATAAAGACAAATAATCTGAAGGTTGTTTGAGAAATACCAATAAAGTAACAAACTTCTAACCAAACTAGTTAGGAAAAAGCAAGGAAGAAACAAATTATCAACATTAGAAATAAAAGATGTGGAACTGGAGAGATAGCTCAGCAGCTAAAGGTACTGCTGTCATGTCTGATAACCTGAGCTCAGTCCCCTAGAGTCACACGGCAGAGGATGGCGCCAGATCCCCGCTGCTCTCTGACCCCCAGGGGCGCACTATGGCGTGAGTGCTTGTACACATACACACAATACCAAAGGTAAATTAAAAATTTGAAAGAAAATGCATCCGGGTGCAGTGGCACACACCTTTAACCCCAGCACTCGAGAAGCATGGGAAACTAGATCTCTGTGAGTTCAAGGCCAGCCTGGTCTACATAGTGAACGCTAAGCTGGGACTATAGGGAGACCCTGTTTCAAAAACAAAACAACTGTCAAGACTCAAAACAAAACAAACAAACAAAAAACCATTGGTCACGTCAGGCTTTGTGGCTCATGTCTGTAAAAGGATTGTTGTGAGTTCAAGTCCAATCATAAGTTCCAGGATAGTCTGGGATAACATGTGAGATCCTGTCTCAAAAACCAAAAACCAATCAAACAAACAAAAAATACCATCAAGAAAACAAGGGCTGGTGAGATAGCTCAGTGAGTAAAGGCATTCACAATTGAGTCTGACTACCTGAGTTTGATCCCTGGAACACACATGATGGAAGGAAAGAACCAGATGATCTCCACGTGCATACTCTGGCATGAATGTGCATGAGTGCCCATGCACACATGCAAAATAAGTAAAGAAAAACATGAATAAACAAGAAAGTAAAAAGGTAACTTGAGCACAGAACATCATATATGATGATACTGAACATATATGATGTTCTGTGCTCAAGTTATCTTTTTATCTGATATATATATATATACATACATATATATATATATCTGATAAGGACTTATATCTGGAAGATAATCAAGAACTCCTAAAATTTAATAATAAAAAACAGAAAAGGGCGGTGCTGGAGAGATGGTTCAGTGGCTAAGAGCACTAGCTACTCTTGCAGAGGACCCAGGTTCGATTCCCAGTACCTACATGGCAGTTAACAACTATCCATAATTCTAGTTCCAGGGAATCTGATGCCCTCTTATGACCTCTGAGGGCACTGCAGGACATGGGTGCTCTCCCAACCTACAAGCAACACACTAATATACATAAAATAAAAATTATAGGTAAATTATTTTCAATTTAAAGATCATATACAATGACTACCAAGCATGTGACAGGATGTGGAATATCATTTGCAGTAACTGCAAATAGACTCCACTTCACATCTAGTAAGATGCTTATAATAATTTTACAAGTGGAAAATAACAAAGTTTAGAGATTGTGTCACTTGCTAAAGGGGCCATAATAAAGTAGGCCACACTGAGGGTATTAACAACAGAAATGTATGGTCTCACAGTTTAGAGCATAGAAGTTCAAGTCAAGGCACTTTGTAATGATCTTTTCCAGAACACTCTTCTAGTTTCTGATATTCCTTTCGCTGGTGTCATTTATTAGGCTCAGAAAAACGATACCCCAAAGTATGGTACTCTGGTACGTGGAGAATCTGGAACTCAAAGAGACAAGACCCCGGAAGGCATCTCCCCCCCCCCTCTCTCCTCTCTCTCTCTCTCATCTCCATTTTTCCCCAAAGCAAGCTATAAAGGCTAAAAATATCACCTCTCCTCCCCTCCCTTATCTGTGCAGCAGCTGTCTATAAAGAAATTAAGACCCTCATTCCCGAGGGTTCTGCCCCCTTAGAAGAGAAGAAGAAATTTCACAACAGAGAGGCCAGGAATCTGGACAAACCCTTGCTGGTTGTCCCCACGCCCTGTCACCCTTAGCTCATAGCTCTTTTGTCCAGTCACATTGCTCCACGCTGCCCCTGCTTTAACCAAGCTAAGCATCAGTTCAGTTATTTTCCTCCTGTTCTGTGCATCTTCCTTCTCATGGCTGTGTCATGTAAAACTTTGGTTAAATAAAAGTTCTTTCTTCTCTTGTCAGCCTTTTTGTTTTGAAGTTTCAACTATTACCTTTATGGAGAAGAGAGGCAGGTGGTCAGCCCTTTCCTACCCGCCACACAGCATAATTCTAGTGTTCCTGCTGTGCTTTCCCAATGTGAATGTCTGTGTCCAAATTTCCTCTTTTGGCAAAGGACACTAGTTATATTGGATTAGAGATCCAGTCTAGACCAATACGACCTCATTTTAATAAGCTATATCTGCAATGACCCTATTTTAAATATTCACATTCTAGAGTGCTCAGGGTTAAGACCAGCATATGAAATTAGGTGATGTATTACTCTTCTCATTGACTTGACAAAATACCTGACAAAAGCAGCTTAAAGAAGGAAGGGTTCATTCATTCTGACTCCTGTCCTGAGAGTACAGTCCATTGGTTGGGAAGGTGTCGGGGGCAAGAGCGGCCATGGCTGTGGTGGCGGAAGCGCACTGTGTTTGCAATCAGGAACCTGAGAGAGACCAATGCTGGTGCTCAGCTCCATTTCTACTCTGTACATGCCGTTTAGGGACCCCAGGCCATGAGATGGTGCCGTCCACATCCTGGATGAGTCTCCCTTCCTCAGTTGAGCCTCTGTGCAAACACCTTCACAGACACATGCAGAGGTATGTCTCCTAGGTGATTCGGAAACCCAATCAAGTAGACAGTGAAGTTTAATCATCACAGGAGGGAAGACACAATTCAACATACCCTAGCAAAAATATAGATGAGTTGAAAGAAACCCTCAAAATTTGCTGGTGGAAATGTAAAATACTATAGACACATTGGAAAACAGAATGTCAGCTTCTCAGAGTGTTGAAGAAAGTTAACACATGACCCAGCAATTCCATTCCTAACAACTTATCCAAGAAAATGAAAAACCATATGTTCATACAATGTATTTATAGGAATATTCAAAGTAGCATAATTCCTAGTAAGTGAAACGTGAAAACAACTCAAAAGTCCTTCAGTTGACAAACAGATAAATAAATGTGGTATATTATGCAATGGAATATTATTTGTTAATGAAACAAAGTACAGATACATACACAGCATGAAGTATTTTAAAAACATTATGCTAAGTAAAAGAAGCCAGTCACAAAATACCACACTACATATGATCCCATTTGTACAAGATTCTGTTTATATGAGACCAATCCACAGACACAGAATAGTTGGTTGTTTAGGGATGAGGATTCCAGAGGGAAAGAAAGGGAGCTCAGCTGCCACTGAGTACAAGGTGGAGTTATAACACCATTCTAGAGTTGTAGTAGCTGCACAACTAAAATCGTCAGCTAAACTAAATTGAATTCTGTATTTTAAATATGTAAATTTTATGAGTTTTAAAGTATAGGAATTTTATCTCAGTAAAGCTGTTATTTAAATATCAGTAAATTCCAAGCTTCCCACCATGAACAATCAAAAGATGTGGGCCTGTGAGATGGCTCAGCAGGTAAAGGTGCTTGCGCCAAGCTCAACAACCTGAGTTCAATCCCTGGAACCCACATGGTAGAAGGAGGCCAAATTCCCACAAACTGTCCTCTGAACTCCACACATAAGCCCACATGAGTGTGTGTGTGCACACACGCAGAGAGGAGAGAGAGAGAGAGAGAGAGAGAGAGAGAGAGAGAGAGAGAGAGAGAGAACAAATAAAAGGATTACCAAGCTGAATCATCTTACTGGCCCTTTCCTGCTTTTTTAACCATTGTACTCCCCCCTCCCAAGGTCTTGAAAATAGTAAATATAAATAAGTGATTGAAGGAACATGTGCAAAAGTCCTGTGTAGGGAAAGAGCACAGTTCACTGGTGAAGAGAAAGCTCAGCCTGTGAACTAGGATGACACTGGAGCAGGCATCCAATTGTTTGAGTCTTAACCCTAAAAGCGGTGCAGAGCCACAGAAGGGTTTTAAATGGAGGTGGATCAGATTTACATTTGAAAAGAACACTGACAGCAGGAGAAAGTTAGTTAAGATCAGGATTTAAAAGTTGGATTCAGCAACAAAGAAATGTTAATGACCTTAGAAATATCAGTTCAGGTGCACAGATGAGAGGCTAATTTGGGGAATCAGAAAGGAAGTGTAGTGGGCAAAATTACGACACACTTGTGAGGCCTCTCCTTATTCCCTGTAAGTCTCCAGGGAAACAGACCAAAAATATGCTTGGCTTAAAAAGTAACAAAAGACATGTTCCCATGCATATTCACACACAGCCGGTTTACCGGTCCATTCTGATTTTATTCAAGAACCGTGCTGTTCACCCTGACATGAGGGACGATCCATAGCGGGAGTTCTTAGCTCCCACCAGATGCTGGCCTGCCTTCCTGAAGGAGAGAGGACACCAAGCAGGCTGCACACAACAGAAACACAACTTGCTCCCTTATAGCCTTATCGGGCCCCTCGTCCAGACCATGAACCACCCAGAAGCCAATACAGGTCAAGAAGACAATGGAATGTTTTGGAATGACTGGTGTGACTATAAAGGTCTGAACTGAGGGCTGAAAGGGCAGGTTTCAAGTTTTTTGTTGTCAGCCACTATGAGAGCCTTTGGCAAGCAATTTAACTTCTCTGAATGTCCATCTTCTCGGCAATTAAGAAACACACGATCTGTTCTGGTGAGGATAATCAGGAGGGAATAGTCATGTAAGGAGAGGTCTGGATATTGTGAGGTCAGAACTCAAAGAATTTCAATGGGTTTAAGAAAAAGAACACTAGCTGGCTGTGGTGGTGCAAGCCTTCAGTCCCAGCACTGGGGAGGCTGAGGCAGGCAGATCTCTGTGAGGTGAACGTCAACCTGGTCTACCTAGCAATTTTTAGGACAGCTGGGGCTATAGGGAGACCCAGTGTCAAAAAAAATAAATAAATAAAAGCTATAAATAGTTTATTTCTGGAATTTTCTAAGTAATAGTTTTGGACAACAGTCAAACACAGGTAACCCCCACAATAAAGTAGGTTGCTGTAAAGGTCTTCCTGTCCTGCTAGTTTGGATTCTTTCAGCTTCTCAATTCCTTATTTTAGGGTAGGTGTCAATTCTGGGGGTCTTTTTAAAGCTGCTCTTCTATCATTTCTATGCCAATGACTATCACATAATCTTTTATATCTCCCAATTAGTCTGATGGTGGGCATCCTCAACCCAAAGGCTCTCTGGCATATTAGTGTTTGTAATTCAGTGCACTATGTATTAGAGGCTGTCCCTCCAGGTCACGCTCACACTGGGAACACTAGGAATAACCCACACACAAGCTATATAAAGATCCCGATAAACTAAAAGTATTCCCTTCTCCAAAAAGGCCCACAGCTGCTTCAGTAACCCCAGATGTGGGAATTCAGGAGTGGTAATAGATTGGGACTATCTTCATTTTACTAATTATGTTAAAAACTACTGCTGCGCTTGTTTCTAAGACACCTTCCAGGGTCACTGAAGCTTGGCCAGAGGGTCCAGAGGGCAGGTCCAGCACGCCGGAAGGGGAGGGTGTCCAGTGGAAACTTGCCGGGAGCACCGTGCGGGAGGAAGACGGCTCACAGGAGCTGCTCTACCCGCCTCAGTCCGCCCGCCCGTACGCCCAGCTCCAAGCCCGGGAGGGCCAACAACCCAGCTACCTCCTTCCTCCGCCCTCCTCCCGCCAGCTTTCAAAAGGAACGTGCTCCTTTGGGCCCGCCCCTTCCGCCCTGAGTCCTGGGTTCTCGCTAGATCTCGCGATGCTTGTCTTCTCGCCCGCACGAGTCAACTCGGGTCAGCGCCCACGCGGGTTTGTTTGGGGGGCGGGGAGGCTTGCAGCCCGACTTGGGGTCTGAGCTTGGCTGCGGCCGGTGCTGTATTTGCAGGAACGGGGCTCTCGAGGCCACTGGCTCATTTTAAAGCACAACTAGCCCTAAAGGTTAGGGGCCGGGAACCTCTGGATCTGGCCCCAGTGCTTGTGGATGGACGTCTGCCTGGTGTGGTGACCCAAGAACCCAGAAACGCCAGTGAGCGTCCCTCGGGCGTTCTTGGCGCCCCTCTGGGCTCCACCCATGTATTTTAGTCCTGACAGTCACCCGGAGAGAAATTCGTGCTTTTGTTTCTGTTGTTGTTACGCAACTAGGGAAGTAGTGAAGGAACCTGCCAAGGCCAAGAGACGGGCTGTCAAAACTCAAACCATGTCCCACCTCAGCTCCAAGACCTCCCTTCAGTGGTATAGCAATTTGTCAACAGGCCCATCCAGCAAGATTTGTAGGGGATGCTATTGCCGTCCACACAGACTCAGGTACATCGGAAAATTCAGACGTTTCTTTCGCTATAAAGCTAGCTGTGTACTGTTTGCTTAACCTTTCTGAGACTCATTCTTTAGCTGATACATGGCATAATACATCCACATACATACGTGGATTATTGGTTTAGACATACATTCAGTGTCTGCTTGATAAAAAGGTCTCAATAAATGGCAACTATGGCTATTAATAATCTTTTTCTCCCCTTAGATGTTGTACTTTGTTCAATATGTAGGAAGTGCTTAAAACATAAATGAGTGGAGGAAGTAATAAAATAAATCTGATCGGACACCCGGTGGTCCTCACCTCCAACCCACTCATCTCTTACTGCTCAGATCTGGAGCCACTTCAGAGGACTTTAAGAGCGAAATAACTATTCCTCATCGTTACCCCAAACAGTTGTGTGTTAATGTTATTAAAATAACATACAAAAAGGTGCACAGATCTTAAGGGTGTTCAACGTAGTGTTGGGCTGATAAGGAAATAAAACATTATCAGTTCCTGGAACCCCTCATGTTTCTTCCAGAAATCTCCCCCTACTGTCTTGGCTACTATTAACATAAATTGGTTTTGCCTGTGTTTGTAGTTTTAATTGGAACCCTACTGTGTGCCCTCTCCTTGTCACTTCCCAGATCTCCGTGTGTCCTGTCTTCAGTAGGAGTCAGAGAAAGTAGCCCAGGACAGTTGTCTTCCATGTGGCCAGGGCTACTGCCAGATGCCACCCATCTCAGCATCACCTTCTGCTTCTCTGCCAGGCCAGCAAGCAGCCTATGGCCTGCAGGCCTCTCTCTTGCCTGCTCCCAAGTCCTTCTTTCCATAGGAAGTGAGAAAGTACCTTAGGCTTCTTATTCCTCTGCTCATCCATATAGAGTTCCTACAGACCTCACTTTCTCCATGAAGAAAGCCCTGAGGGAGTGGGGGATGGAGATGCACTGAACCATAGGATGAGCAAGCTCAGCCTCAGAAGATTCTAAGTAAGGCTGTCCTGTCTTCTGTGGTCCTTGTGCTGCTTTCCCCACAGCAAAATCTCTTTCTCATGTTGATGAACTTTCAGGGGCCCTGCCGTCTAGCCTGAAGTCTGGTATTGACCACAGTCTCCCAGGCAATTACCCATATCTGCTCATGCTGAGACCCCAATTGTCTACATTCAAGATTCCTGGAGGCACACAGGTTAAGGGGCCTGGCTCAAGAATCTGTATGCTCTTCCAGGAGGAGGCAGTGTTGCCTGACAAAACAGCTCAGTCAAGAAGTCCTGTTACACAGATGATCTCAAATCAGTGTTACCCAGTGGGAAAGCAAGCTTCTGAGAAATGTAAGGGATTTTTCCGAAACCGTGTTGTTCATAAATGATGAGAATGAGACCCTAGGAGTGTAACTCAATACAGATCTAGATAGCCGTGTATGACCCTTCAGTGAGACTAACAAAGATCTGATCTCTACATAATTCCAGGCTGAGCATGGTAGAATGTCCCTGTAATCCCAGTACTCAGAAGGCTGAGGCAAGAGGATTGAGAGATTGAGGCCATACTGGACTACATAGTGAGACCTAGCCTTAAAAAAGAAATCACAGGGCTGGAGAGAAGCTGGGCGTTTAAGGGTGCCGGTTCCTCTTCCAGAGGACCTGGGTTCATTTCCCAGCATCCACACGGTGGCTAATAACCAGAACCAGCGGGGGCTGGAGAGATGGCTCAACAATTAAGAATACTGGCTGCTCTTACACAGAACCCAGGTTCAATTCTCAGCATCCATATGGCAGTTAACAACTGTCTTAACTCCATTTCCACGGGATCTGATGGCTTCTTCTGAACTCCTCAGACATTGTACTACACTGATGTGCTCACATACCTGCAAGCAATACACTCCAACACAAAAATAAAAACAATAAATAAAATGTTTTTTAAAATAACCAGAACCATGGGATTTGGTCCCCTCTTCTGGCCTCCATGGGCACTGCACTTCCATTGGTGCACTTACTTGCAGGTGAAACACTTATACACATAAAATAAAAATAAATAAAAAGTTTAAAGTCCAAGATAAGGGCCAGTAAGATGACTCAGGGGATAAAGGTGCTTGTTGACCAATGCTGGAGAGATGGCTCAGTGGTTAAGAATCCTGACTGTTCTTGCAGAAGTCCCAGGTTCGATTCCCAGCACCCACATGGCAGCTAACAACTCCAGTTCCAGGTTTTCTGATTCCTTTTTATGTCTTCTGCAGGCACTGCATGACCTGGGTGCACTCACCCACATGCAGGCATAATACTCATACACATAAATTTTTTAAATTATTATTATTATTACTCAAAATACCAAGAGATAGGTGCTTTTTTTCCATATAGCACATGCAGATATGGAGATCCAGAGAAATTTTGTTCTAGGTCATGAGGGTAGAGAGAGATAAAGTGAATTTAGCTCTCCCCGCCATAGACTGATCACAAAGCCTAGGATCTGCCCAGATCCAAGCAGAATGGACAACACATCGGTGTGAAGTGTGGTCCACAGTGACCAGCCTTGGAAGAGCTGTGACACTGGCTGAGGCAGGAAGGGAAGCTCACACCGCCATGCTTCAGCAGAACATGGTGTGCAGGGGAAAGAAGCTTGCATGATAGAGACATGGTGGAAGGTCCCAATGGATACACACTGGGGCCTTTATCAGCCCTGTGTCCGAATCCCCATTCTGTGTTAAAGGATTAGTGATCCTTAGTGGAAATCAAACTCTTGTTCTCATGATCCTTGGCAGGAAGGTCACAGCCAAACCAATGGCCCCACTCAGGACTCTGGATCTTTACTAAGTGTTCCACTGAAGCACTGTTTATAACTCACTACAGATGCATCAACCTGTGTCAGGCCTGTGTGAGAGGTATCCCTCAGAGTCCAGTGGTGGTAGCCTGCTACTCAGTCTGCTTCTGAGACAAGACATCAGTGAACTGAGCCATCTGATTTCTTTCTTCCTCTTCCTGCTTTGCACGACTGATACTTGTTTTTGAGATAGATTCTCATGTATTCCAGGCTGGCTTCAAACTTTCTATGTAGCCCAGGATGACATTGAACTTCTGATCCCCCTACCTCTGCCTCCCAAATGCTGGTATTACAGACATGCATCATTATAGTCAATTTTATGTGGAACTGGGGATTGAACCCAGGGCTTCATGCATGCTAGTTAAACACTTTACTGAGTTACAACTCCAGCCTCCAAACCTGATTCTTGAGGCTTCCTGACAATTCTAAGAGTTACTTAATGTCGTTCAGAAAATTCCTTTTCCATGTAAGCCAGAGTCAATTTCTGTTGCTTGCAATTAAAAACCCTAATTGGTGCAAAAACCTATTAAAAGCTTAAGTCAGAGGAAATGACAAGATCAGAGCAGTTTATAGAAGAGGAAAATAGAAAGTTATGATGGAGCTGGATTGAAGAAGGAGGAAAAGAAAGAAAGAGAACAGCTGAGAGGCAGTTGTGATGCTTGAAGGGTTGGAGAACTCAGACATTGACCTTGCGAGTGCAATGGGAGAATGGACATGCCCGGGCCATTGATTAAATATGGAAAAGAGAATAGATAGGAGTTCCAGGCTGACAGCAAGTTTGAGACTTGGTAGCTGGGGAAATGGTGCTACAAAGAGAAACAAGCAAGTAAGAGAGAACTGGCTAGGAGGAGAAGGTCATTCATTTAGTCAACAAGTATTAAGTGTCATATGCCAGGGACTAAGAACACTGAGAAAACATAGGAGTGAACACAACAAAGATTCAGTTCTTCAAGAACAAATAATGTTTTTTTACCTAAATAATGAAGCTGCATTAATAAAGTTTTGGTTTATAGTACTATATAGTACAGCAAAGTAGCTAGCTGGCAGGTAGACCTTCAAAAAAGACCTTAGGAAGGACATCTGGGCTGAAGACAGAGATTAGCAATCATTGCTATAGACATTCATTCATCCATTCATTGACTCAATTGTATTTATTTAGTAACTACTGTGTGTACAATACCATTCCTGGCATTAGAAATACAGAAGAAGAAAAGCAAGCAAAAGAGGGCTTGTGTTTCTAGCACAAAGAGCAAAGGTGGGCAGTAAACGACACACACACTTGTACAGTATGAAAAAGCGAAAACAAAGGAAAGGTCGGAGAAAGTGCACTATTGCATGCAAGATGTGCTACAAAGACCCTATTTTTGTGTTTTGTTTTGTTTTGCTTTGTTTTGAGAGATGGCTCTTCAGTTAAGAGTGCTTACTGCTTTTCCAGAGGACCTGAGTTCGGTTCCCAGTACCCATATTATGGTTAACAACCAATTCTAGGGAATCTGACACCTTCTTCTGGCCTCTGAAAGCATTGCATACACATGGTGCACTTACATAGATGCAGACAAAACACTCAGACATGTGAAAAAAATTAAAATTTGACTTATTTTATGTGTATGAGAGCTTTGCCTGCATGTTTGTAAGTGTGCCACGTGTGTGCAAACCTGCAGCAGCCAGAAGAGGGCATCGGGTCAGACAGTTAGCTACCTTGTAATGCGAGCAGTCAGTACTTCAGTGCTTTTTTTAATGGTTGGTGTTTGCTTGCTTGCTTGCTTGCTCATTTGAGGCAAGGTTTCCCTATAGCCCCAGCTGGCCTGGAACTCACTATTTAAACCAGTCTGGCCTCAGTGTCACAGATATGTCTACCTCTTAAAGGCATGTACCACCACACCCAGCTCAACCAGGGCTCGTAATTACTGAGCCAGCTCTCTAGCCCTGAAAAGACCCTCTTAAAAGTAGCTATGTGAGTGGAATCCTGGGTAAAGAGTGACAACACTCACATGAAGGGAATTGTAAGAGCAAAGATGCTGAGGCAGACCAGTGTTTAATTTGTTCAAAGAATTTTCAGGAAAGCTCATGTCCCTCAAGCAAAGAGATGAGAGAGAGATCAGAGAGAGATAAGTAAAGGAGGAATCGGGGAGCCAGATGTCAGATCCTGTGAGACCCCGTAATCACTGTGAGTACCTTTGGCCCTGACTCTGAGTGAGATGGGATGACTTCAGAGAATCTTGAGGAGATGGAAGGCACTACACTTTAAAGGAATCTCCCAGTCTGCTCTGTGTAGAATAGACCAGGAGGTTTATGAGGGCAAAAACAAGAAGACCAACTAGGAGACATCTGTAGTCAATCAAAACAGGAGGTGATGGTGGCTATTATCAAGGTGGTAGTAGAGGAGGAGGTGATATATGAACCAATTGTAGACAAACTAATGGGGAGCCAACAGGATCTGCTGGTGGACTGAATGTAAAACATTAGCAAAATAAGGGTGTCCATGTCTCCAGGGTTTTCAGTGGGAAGAACTGGAAGATCAGTTGTCACTTATCAAATGCAGAGTATTAAGGAATCTCCCTAAGTCTCCAAGAGGGAGGGGAATTGTTTCCAGTCTTCCTTCCTGCCTGCCTTTTCTGTTAAATTGTTTTATTTAAAAGTCATGCTGTGGATGGGACCAAGCCATTAAGGCATTTATGGCAAAGGTTATTGGAGTCCAACCTAGAGGAAGATGGTGTCTGCAAGAGGATTGGATGTAGCAGCGTCAGTAGGAAGAGAGAAAGGAACTATGAAAGTGGAAAAAGAAAACATGGTATGCGATTGGAATTGAAGGTGAAGCCACTGATTTCTACATAGAGAGATCAACAATAGATAGGTAGGGGCTGGAGAGATGCTCAGCAGTTAAGAACACTGGCTGCTCTTGCAGAGGACCTGGGTTCAATTCCCAGCACCCACATGGTGGCTAACTCCAGTTCCAGGAGAATCCAATGCCCTCTCTGACCTCCATGGGCATTGCATCATACTGGTACACTTACATACATGCAGGAAATACACTCATACACATAAAATTAAAAAACATTAAAAGATTTAACAATAAAAACAAATAGATAGATCCATGGACAAACATACAGATAGCTGCTATTATAATAAAATATATTTCCTAACACTGTCCATAGAGAGGTCTGGAAGCAGTAACACTCCAAGAATAACGAGCTATCAAAATCTGAATATTGATTTCTACATTTAATCTTCCATCAAAAGAAACAAGAATTGCTTGGTGTCAGGGCTTGGGCATAAAAAGTATCAGATCATAAAGTAAGGAAGTGCTCAGTGAATTAAGAGAGACAGAAACCAGCTTGGCAGTTGGAACAAACCTAGGAAATTTTAAGCATCAGAATAAATAATGAGGCAATGATAAAAAGATTTAACATCTGCAGTATTGTTGCCAAAGATGCATAACCCACATCTAATCATGAAGAAACGACAGATAAACCCACTTCAAATTTCTATACTATAATGGGTCTGTAATCTACCAAATTGTTCTGGTTGTGAAAGTAAAGCTTGGAAATTGTGTCAGATGGAAAGGCGTTGAAAAGACATGATAGCCCAATGCAATGAATAAGTTTGGCCTGAATCCTTTTGTTAAAAAAGCATATCATTGGCCAAAATGATGAAAATCTAATAAGGGCTGGGAATTAGATAGCACTGATTCATCAATGTTAATTTCCTGATAGTAAGCATTATATTAGGTTAGAAGAAGAGTGTACATTTGTAGGGGCACATCCTAAAGCTAGGAAATCATAGGGTCACATGTGCAACTTACTCATATGGTTCATCAAAGGACAGAGCTCTTTGTACAGCTGTTGTTATATTTCTGTGTCTTAGAAATTACTTCAGAAGAAAAGTCAGGACTGGCAACGTATCTCAATGGTAGAGCTCTTGCCTAGCGTTTGTGATATTCTGGGTTCAATCTTGAGTATCTGAAGGGATTGAGGAAAGCAAAAAAAAAAACAAGAAAAAGCTCTGAGTGTAAAAGAGTGAGAGGAAGACTAGGTAGAGCAACATCCATGGTCACCTGAAGAGTCAAAAGAGAGGACGGTTGATGCACACTGGACCAATGAAAACTGAGGAAGCTGAGTATGGCAGTGCATACCTTTAATCCCAACACTTGGGAAGCAGATTTGTGTGACTCTCTGTGAGACCAAAGCAAACCTGGTCTACATAGTGAGTTCTAGGCCTGCTAGGGCTACAGAGAGCGTCTGGCTCAAACAAAACAACAAAAACTAAGAAAATGTTAGACGTTTGGCTAGTTTTCTCTATTGTTTATCCTGTGGGTTATGCATCTTCATAAATAAGCCTTACAGTGAAAAATAAATCAGTTATCCCACCCACAGACAACACCAGAAGTGCAAACTTAAAGACCCTTCTAACAATTTCTTGGCTTCCCTTGGCTGGGCATTCCAAAGTTGGAAACCTGTTCCCACTACAAACCCTTAAAATTAAAGAAAATTCCAATGACATAATCCTATTAGTTCTTATCAGGAGACCAGTGCCTAGTTTTAAGAGCGATCTTTCAACAGTTTGGTGTATTTTAATAATATACTTGAGGGAACGGGAGAGATAGCTCATTGGTTAAGAGAACTGGCTGCTCTTCCAAAGGATCTGTGTTCAGTTCCCAGCACTCATATGGAAGAAAACAACTGTCCATAACTCCAATTCCAGAGGATCCAACACCCTCTTCTGGCCTCTTCAGGCATTGCACAGTGCATCGGTATACTTCTATACATTCAGGCAAAACACTCATACACATAAAAAATAAAAATAGATTTTTAAAAATTGAAGAATAAGGGGCTGGAGAGATGGCTCAGTGGTTAAGAGTACTGGCTGTTCTTGCAGGGGACCTGGATTCAATTCCCAGTACCCACACAGAGACTAGTAACCATTTGTAACTCCAGTTCCAGGGATCTGAAACCATCTTCTTGAGCATTGCATGACACAGGTGCACTTACATACATGAAAGTGATACTCTCATATACATAAAATAAAAATAATTTTTTAAAACTTGGAAAAATATACTGTGAGGCTGTAGAGGTGGCTCAGTGTTTAAGAGCAAGTACTGTTCTTGCAGAGAACCTAAGTTTGGCTCCCAGCACCCATTTTGGAGGCTCACAACAGCCTGCAACTCCAGTTCCAGGAGATTCAATAGGGCTTTTTCACTCACATGAGCATTCACACATAATTAAAAATAATTTTAAAAATACATATTTTTTAAATTAGTGTGATGCTGACATTTGGGCCAAAATATTTGGTATGTGGAATCATTGCTATGGCCAAGTAAGACAGGCTCATTTTACACAAACAAAAAATGTAGATAAACAGAAAATTTCAAACTACCTATAATCCTTTATCTGAAATACTTCTGCAAAGACCCTGCCCTATCCTGTTTTGTTATGAATCCTTCTTCCCTGGTGCAGCGCAAATACCATCTCAGTCACTAAAAGCAGTTCAAGCACTTCATTTTTAAGGAGGAAACAAGGAATTCCATCGAACGATTTATGTAACCTGTTCCTATTTTAGGGCTTTTACATTGAGCTACGAGTGAAGTGATCGTGGGACTTGGACTTGAAGAGCCTGAAGTCGAACTCCGAAACACCTACGTCGCTGGACTGGGTTTTAGGTACAAGGAGATGGAGAGAAAAGGATCAGCAAGATCACGGAGGGCAGAAAGCAAAGAGCCTGCAGAAGCGGATTTAGGAGAGGCGCGAGTCAGAGGATGGAGGGTTTCCACGGGTCAAGGACACAGAATGGGTGGAACTGGAGACCCACGGACCTGGAGGAAGCCCAGAGGTGCGTCGCTGCTCGGCACCAACAGAGGGCGCCGAGTGCTCAGCAGTTTGTGGTGGGCGGGTCCCAGCTGCCGGCCAGATGTGAGCAGCTGAACTGCGCGAGGCGCGAAGCTCTACCAGAGCCCCTGCGGACTGGCCCGCGGCGGAGAGCGAAGGAGGAACAGCAGGGGACGAGGTGGTGGCAGGACACTCCACTGTCGGTGTTCTCTGCAGACTCCCTGATTGCTTTCCTTGGCCGGGCAGAAGAAGGGAACCTCTTGCACAAAGGGGGCGCCGTTTTCTGATTCCCACAAAACAGCAGTTAAGTGCTGGCAGCGGCCGTGTGGTTGGCTCAGCAAGACCGAACTGAGTCCTCGGGTCACGTCGTGAAGCCAAGAGAGACCCACGCGGCAGCCTGCGGCGAGAAAGAAACTGGGCCTCGTGAGACTTTAACTTTTGGGGTACACAGCATTGGAGTCCAGACGTTCCAACACACACACACACACACACACACACACACACACACACACACACACACACAAAATACGCTCTGGGCTCTATCTGCTCTGGACGCGGTGTGCATTGAAGGATGGATAAACTGAGGCGCATCTGAACTGCACTGTGTCCCTGGAGTCTGGAATGGAGAAGCTGGGTTAGAGGGCTGCAGCCTGAAATGCTAGTCGAGGACCCTGAGGTCAAGGACAGTCCTAGGTACCCCATTCTTGATTTGCCTGCTCTCCCCATCCCCCAGTCTCTCTAGGGTCTCAGAGGTAATCAGCTGCTTCTTCGCGACGCTGTAATTGGTGGTGCGGACCAGCCAGGCGGAGAACCGGCGGGTGGCGCAGGGGCGGACGAGGGGCTTAATTGCAGGGCTTTGGCCTGCAGTCTGGGCTGCAGCTCCCCTGGGAGTGGAGCAGGACAGGCCTTAGTTCCACAGGTGCAAACATGGAATAAGCCAAAATAATGTGGGATCTATATCGTTGGAGCTCCCCTCCCTGGAAACTGGGGAATGGGATCTTTTGAACTCCAACAAGGATGCAGAAGGAGAAGACGGACACCTCAGGAGAACTGGGGGTGCAGATTCCAAACTCCACGCCCCAGCCTTTGAAACCCTGGTTCGTCTTGCCCCAAACTCCTCCCTTGTTCTGACCATCCTCTGCTACCCTTTCTGCCGCCCCCGTCACCCCCCTTCTTGTGTCCCCAGGGCGCTCCCACCCTGGGGAAGAATGTGCCCTCCTAGCTCACCCTTGCCATGGTAACGGCACACCCCCACCCCCGCGCACCACAACGGCGGGGCCTGGCCCCGCGGGCGCCGAGAAAAGGGGGGGGGGTTCCTCCCAGTCCTGCGGACACACCTCGGCTGCCCTGGTTGCTACAGCAACCGGGGCATTGCGAAGTGCGCAGTCGCATGATGGCAAAGGTTCTGGTCTGTACCCCTTACACCTCTAATTCACCAGCAAAGGACTCTGGATAGAGTCCAGAGAGGGATCCTGGGGTGTCCCGGATTCCATACATGACGAGCTCCGGAAGAAAAGGCAGCCCAGGGGCCCCAAAACAGTCTGACGCCTAAAAAAGCAATCTCCCTGTCACCAGCCTGTCCCCTCCCCCAGCAGAACCTAAAGGGGGCGCTGGCAGCAGGAAGCTAGGGAAGGACCCGGAGGCGCGCAGGCCCCACAGTGGAGTAGTGATTACAGGGACCTGTCCCTCCCGCCCCCGGCTCCCACTCTCATTAAGTCATTTTTTCCCCTGTTGGAAAGTCCCCGTGCCTTGAGCGCAGGGGCTGGGGCGACCGCAGGCAGCTGCCGGCAACCACATGAGAAGGGGAGGGTAGAAAGGGGGGCCTGTTACTGGGACCTGGCCACTCTCCAAAGTGGAAGGCCCCCTGCCAGAGCTAGCTGGGGGTGCATTAACTCAGAGAAAGGAAGGGGAATTCGTGGATAATGTCCTTGACCTTGCTTCTCAGCAGGGCACTCTTGACAGCTTCTCCCTCAGGTCCCCTTGGGTGACTGAAATGTGGGATGCCTGGATTTCTCATCCCATCCCAGCTGGCTATTTCTCCTCGATGCTTAACCCCGGCATTGTCCCCTGGTCACTTCCCCATCCTCATTTGCTGTTATTTCCCCACCTTCCTCACTTGGGAACAATCTAGGCCCTATTAGATCCTGTTCCTGTATCTGCCTGCCAGGAGGTAGGCTGGTGCCCACCAGGTCAAAGGTGTGGGGGCAAGGAGGCCTTCTCCTCCTTGGAACAATCTCTGGCCACCTTCTGTTTCCATTCTAAGTCTTACACCAGGTGCCTTCCCAAACTGTTACCAAGTTCTGCCCCCCCTTCACCCTATGCTTCCATTTAATATCAGCCTATCTCCCCTATTTCTAATCAGCACATCATTCCTGCTGCACCCTTCAGCCAGTGTGCATAAGCCCAGCACCTCTTAGAGACCCCATTTTCCTACCTCCTAACTCTTTCACATCTCCTTTTAAGGGTCTTTACAGAGTCCCAAACATCCCAGTCATATTGTGGGGCCCAGCCTTGGTCCCAGGACTCAGCTTCTGGGCCAGGAATAGAGGCCGGGTGACTTAGAAAGGGAAATACCCTCATAGCTTTCCTAACTTTTCCTCCTCGTCACAGGCTGTGCTGGCATGTATACATCAAACCACCGATTCTCCTCCCATACAGCTCAGTGTCAAGCTCCCTGTCCCACTCTGCCACCTTCCCTCCCTCCTGAGACAGTGTGTTCTGTGGTGGGTGTTGCCACTCCCACTTTAGGCTCCGAACTCGACCCAAGGGTGCCCACTTCCTGTCTTTCCCCAAGCTCTGGAAGGCAGAGGGTGAGCCAAGGCCAATGCTGTGGTGCATACTCCTGGGGGTGGGACTACCTCCCCCAAACCTCCAATGCCCCCAGCCTGTTCCTCCTCCCCAAGATGGGAGGGAAGAAGGGGACAGGGGAACCCAGCCCCCACAGCTCTCTCAGGGATGAACAAGAGGAAAGGAATGAGGCAGGTGTGTCTAGTTGTTCCTGCCCACCCCTCCTCCCCAAAGACTCTCACCCACCTGCCTATAGGGCTGTCTTTTGGGGGATGGGGAAGGAAACCCTGTTCTCCACAGAGACTGCAGAACTGAGTATTTGAGAAGGCCTGTTGCCTTAAGCATGGCTGGGAGCTGCTGATGTACAGGAGTTGGAGAGCAGGCAGCTGAGATCAGCTAGTGGAGCAAACCTGCCGGCTGAAGTACTAACAGAGGTTCATGTTTCCCAGAGTCTCCTTTCCTTCTCATCCCTAACCCCAACCTGGAGGTAGGGAGAACAAGATAGGGAAGAGGAAATACAGCGAATTTATGCAAGCTGGACACTGCAGAAAGGAAGCAGACTGTCTATGATTGGTTTATCAAAAAGAGTGCCATTAGGAGATAAGCTGAGGCATCCAGCAGGGTCACTGTGAGCAGTAAGCCTGGATGAAGCAGGTGGAAAGGTACTCTCCCAGCGAGGGTCTGTTCCAAAAAGTCACGAGAGTGGAGCGCAGTGAATGCAAGCCTGGACTCACATTTCCAGTTCAGCAGTACTCTGATGGGACCAGGAGGGCAGGAAAGATTATTGACCTATTAAGGGGCACTTTAGGGCGGGGGGAGGGAGAGAAGCTCAGGAAGGCTGCCTATCCACCCGCAGCCTTCCTACCTGGACTCCAGAGCCCTGATCCAGACGGTGAGTCTGCCACTCCCCCCCACCACCCTCTTCCCAGCCGCACCTCGTGGCCCCACCTGCTCCCCGGGGCGCTGGGCTGGGTTGAGCTGGGTCTTGCCCAGGATTACTCCTCTCAGAGTGCCTCCTGTCTCTGCCGACGGTTGCTGCTGGGCACAGCCACTCGTCCTGGCTTGTGGCAGAGGGTTCAGGCACAAAGTGGGCCGTTGGCATCCTGGTACTGAGGGTTCTGGTTCCCTGGATCCCGCCTCCTCTAGACATCTCTACTGCTGTCATCCAACCCTGGTCTCATCTCTGCTTTAGTAGGAGTCCCCACATCTTGCTTTCCAGCTATCATCTTGTCTACACTTCAGCCAGATTCCCAAATACGTGGGGATCAGAGCATAACACGTCCCTGCTTAAGATTCTCTGAGAATTCTCCTTAAATAAAATCCCAGATCCTAAGAAAGACACACAATGTGGATGATGTGACTATGAGCTCTGATCTTTCCTGTCATAAGCCCTTGATTTCTTCTCTCCAATTGCAAGGTCCTCTCTGCTGTTCCTCCAACAGGGGGAGGTCTTTCTCCCCTCAGAGCTTTGGGTTCCTGTGGCCTGACTGGAAAGCCCTTCCCCTCAATCTCCGTAGGGCTCTTTCTCACTTTGCAGGTCTCAACATGTGTCTTACAATTCAGAAGCTTTCCCTGGCTCGTGGTTTTAGCAGAAAGGGCCCCATTCCCCACAAATCAGTGTATGCCCCGTGCCTGCTTTGTTTTCCTCATAACCCATTGCACTGTCTGAAATGGCCTTGATTGTATGTTTACTCGTTTACTGTCCATCTCTCTCAGCAAGTAAACTCCAAGAGGGCTTCTCCCCACCCCCAGAGAATGCCACAAAGAGCGTGCAAAATAAATATCCGTTAAGTGAATGACAGAGGCAGAAGCTGGTGGAGGAGGTCATCTGGGGCATTTTTAGATTCACTTCATCTTGATTACGCCCAGTTCTTTGTTTTTAGCTATCGTCCCCAGGGCCCACCAGTTTCAGTGCCCTGCCTACCATTCCTGGGGAAAGTGAGAAAGAACGACAGGACTCAGGCCTGCGGGGCTGGCCCGTCTGATTGACAAGTCCCAGGGTGTGGAGCTGTCTCCAGCATCCCACCCGGGGCTGTCAGAGCTTGGAACAGGAAGTGAGAAGTCAGACCGGTCTGGACTGCCTGATGATTGCAGACCCTCAGAGCTGAGGGGGTTCCACCTCCTCTTCCGGGAGGAAACCAAGGACGATGCCGACAGGCCCAGATCGCTAGCTGCAGAGCCCAGGCTCTGGGAGAGCCCTTCTGGAGACCCAGGGGAGCCTGGGCCGTTCACTTGCAGACGCTGACCCACTCGGTGATGCGGCATTCTTCGCAAACCACAAAACAGCACCAGTGGAAGCGGCAGTGGCAGCGCTCGCTGCGCGTCTGGCGCAGGATGTTGTGGCCGCGGCCGCAGCACATGCTGCCGCAGCCACCCGGGCCCGCGCTGCTCTTGTTGCACAGGCGGCCCACGGTGCCTGCCGAGTCCAAGCGCGGCTCGCGCTCGCAGAAGTCGGGAGATTTCTCGAAGTAGACCAAGTCGGAGGGATTGGCCCGGCGGCGCGGCGCGGGAGCGCCCGGGGCTGGCGAGGGTGCCCCCGCGGGGCCGGGCTCCAGCTGGCCGCCGTTGCGGTTGTGCGGCCGGATGAGCGTGGCGCGGTGGAAGCGGCTGCGCAGCAGCGCCCCCACCGCGCGGAACTCGGGCGTCACCTGCCAGCAAGTCTTGAGCTGGCAGCTGCCTGATGTGCCGTGGCACTTGCACTTTCGCCGCATGTTCTCCATCACCGCCTGCGGAAGGAGGCATCGTGCGGGATTAAGCTGGCAGCCCCTACCTCAGCCCTCCTCCTGCTGCTGAGACTGGAAACCAGCTCCCATTGTACAGAAGCAAATACCGAGGTCTGAATTCAGGGCCTCACAGCTCCGGAATCAGCAAACAGAACCACTTTAGGCTCTTCTGCAGCGCTCCCAACCACCTCCCACCGGGCTGTGCCCTGGGGGAATTCCCGCCTTCCTTTCTTGCCAGCCTTTCCAGCAGCTGCAAGGGGGCCCTTGGGGCTGGGGGTTCTTGCTTCCTGGGCCCTGGGGATCCCAAATCTTCAGGGAAATCCCCTCTGGAAGGCGGGGGAGGGGGAGCAGGGAGGGGGACACACCTGTCTCACTACATCTCAACCCCCACCACCACCTCTGGTCTCCTTCTGGGCTGTGAATGGGCCTTGCTGAGAGTCTCAAATGTGTGCTGCAAAGATTGCTCCTATACCACCCCTACCTGTGCCCTGCAGCTCTTTGTAGGGAGCCAGAGGGAGGAGAGGATAGGAACTAAAGAGACATCCGCTTCCCACTATGCTGACTGGAGCTTATCTGGTTATGCTGAGTGGCAACAGGTACCAAAGCATTCCCTGAATGTGAACAGAACCCAGACAGCCAGGGTACCAGCCCTATGAAAGTGGGTTTCCCAAGTCTCCAAGGGAGTTGAATTTGAGGGCACAGCCTGCCTTCCCTGTTCCACAGACTCCTCTCAAAGAACACGGTGGTGTTACCCTCACCTGACATCCTGCTGGAAAGTAGTCACATCTTCTTTTTCCCCATTCTGCTTCCCAAACAGTCTCAGGGAGAACAAGGATCTGGGCCCCCGAAATTGGAGAAGAGGACAGGGCACTGAGGCAAAGGCAGGCAGAACTCTTTTGCGTTCTGAGGCCAGCCTGGTCTACATAGTGAGTTCCAGGCCAGTCAGACAGAACATAGTAAGGAAAACTCCAAAAGAAACAAACAAACAAAAGTAAAACATCAAACCCAAACTGGATGAGAGAGGGGGGGGGAGGGAGGGAGAGGACACTGATCTGGGTCTTGGAGGGCTGCACAGTCTGCATGTATGGTCTGTGGTGTTAGCACCACGTGGGAAGCCATCCCTCCATCCCTTGTCTGTGCCCTCCTCCCCATGCCTCCCTGGGCCAACAGCTCCAGAACATCTGCTTCCCACAGGCTGTAGCCATTAATTAACCAGTTTTACAAGGATAAGGAGGAGGCACTGTTGGTCTAGGCTGGGATGGTATCGAAGCTTTGGAAAGGAGTCCCTTGCACAGGCAGGGCTGAGTAGGAGCTGGATGGGACCTGAGAGGGTGGGCATGCCTCAGTTTACCTTCACTCTAAGTCAAGATAAAAATTGCTGAATCAGCTGTGGAGGAAGAAGATGTCCTGGGATGGGCTTAGAAGCCAAGGAAAAGGACAGTATAGGGAGAAGAAGCCAGGAACGGGGTCTGAGAGGACTAAGCTGAGTCAAGAGGGGGAATGAGGATGGAACTGCTGGAAAAAGAAAGCGCTGAGATATGAGCTCCATTGCCTGGGGATGGAGCCCGCCTCTACCACTCTCCCACCTCAGACAAGCTTCTTAGGTGATCTGTGCCTTGGCTTCTATATATCTGAGTGCACGGTTAATAAGAGTATTCACATCATCCCAAAGTGTTAAGAAGGCTGTTTGCTCAGGACAAACGCCTAACCCATAGTAATCCTTCCTTCTGCGTATATATGTCTATGTATGTATTGTTTATTTTGCAGGAATAAACCTTAAGGTAATATGAATATTCCAGAACAGAGGCGAAAAAAGGAAAGCAGTTACAACTTAGGTCTTCCTGGTGCAAGAATCCTCCCTGGAAGATTGCACACAAAGCTTAATAGTGGGATCTCAAAGTCCTAGAACCATGAAATACTAGGTTTGGGGTGCAGGACAGATGATCTAGCTCAACTTTGTGGCTCTACAGGGAAGGAGACATTGTGGCAACCCTGATCCTAACTGCCAGAAACTACTACTTTCTCTGTAGGTCCCCAGAGAAAATGGGAGGGGCAGGCTGCTCAGCAGCGGGGTGTGCTGAAACAGCCCTCTATTCTCAGACCCAGTTCAATGTTTGGCACACAGTACAGGCCCCAAGGCCTTCTTATTGCCTGAATTAGGAGGGGACAGTGAGAAGATTGCTGCCCTCTGGGGAAGCAGTGTGGTTCCTGGAGGAAGAGCTCCCAGGAGGGATGTGGAACCCTCCTAGAGACAGGGGCGTGACTCTCACCTGGCGGCCCACTCGGTTGTTGTGGAGTCTCATGCGCGCGTGGATGTCTCTGTGAGGCTCCCGGGAGTCCAGAAAGTCCTTAGAGAAGCGTTCTCCGAAGCCCACGTCGGGGCTGCAGCCGCCCCACTCCCAGGAGTCCTGCAGGCCTGGGCTGGCAGGGGGTAGGGCAGGGTGCTCGGGGACCCCATGGCTCAGGCCCTTCCCGCGCTGCAGCGCATCCAGTTGCAGGCGGTGCAGCTTCCGACGGAAAGCCTCTTCGTCCCCACGCCTGGAGGCATCGCAACCGCAGGCCTGCAGTTTACCCAAGGCGCAAGCGTTGGACACTGCGTGCATCACCCCTGCAGCAGCGATGGCGTAGGCGAAAGCGCTCTCTCGAAAACCTGCAGTGAGAAACCAGGGAGACAAGACTCTGGAGAGGCCTTACTATCTTTCCCGATTGTGTCATCACACTGAGAAGACAAAGGCCCAGGCTGTGGACACAGCTGGAATGTAAACGTCCTACCCAGCATCCTGTGAGGGTCAATCACCACTACTGACCTCCTTCACAGGGAGAGGGAGAGGGGGAAGCAGAAGAGTAGAGAGAGGAGGAGAGGAGAGAGGGAGATCCAGTGCTAACAGTCCAAGGCTCTGCACTTGGCACAGGGGTAGGGATGCCTTTCATGCACTCTTCTTTTTACATTCTCTTCTCTTTTTACTAGCACCCCCCTAGCAACCTTGGAATTTTTGTGTCTAGATCTCTCTCTAGGGCAGAAAGTACCTGGTAAACACATTCTTTTTCAGATCAGGGATTTAATCTATTATCTCTCATAGTGATAACTGCGATTTAAAAATAACCTGGAGAAAGAAAGCAAAGTTTAACCCAAAGAATAAATTGCCAGTGATAGAATTTCAGACCCAGGGTGAAGGCGGGTAATACCAGATCATCTGCCCGTAGTGTGCCCTATCTCCAGATAGCTGTGCTTTCTTTAGGAAACACTCCCCCATCCTTATTCCCAAGACATTAAATAATCACCCTCCAATACCCTGGTCACCCTGCCTCTGTTCTGTCTTGGTTGGCTAGAAACATTGGAAGGGTGATACAAGTGAACCCAGTGCTCTAAATGGGGCCTGACCTAGGGCATGGTTGCAAGCTGAGTGCGGCGACAGCTTTTGTTTTCCACTAGAGGCTCAGAAGGCAAAATGACTCTCTCTGATTGAGTCACTTTTGGGATCTAGGGATGGACCAGTCTGGCCCAGTGCTTGTCTACACTGCTTTCCTTCTGGGTACTCCAACCTGAGCCATCTCCTGGAAGTATCCTGACCTTGTACCAGGGGAGGCCTACTTGTTGAGGTGGGTCCAGTTCTCAGACCTGCTTCTTGTTTATTCTCCATCTGAGAAAGGTCTAGCTAGGAGCAGCTTGTGGTAAAGTCTCTGTCCAGTCTCTGGATCCCCAAGAGAGCAAGTAGTAGGAGTAGCCAGGAGGAAGAACAGCCTCCACACAGGGATAAGAATCCACCTGTGTCAGGGGGCCTCAGTGAGAAAAGCCCAGAATGTGACAGGAAGCAGATGACCTTGAAGAACATTAGATTTTGAGAAGCCTCTGGATCCTCCCACCTCAGCTTCAGAGACTGGGAGGACATGTTTTAGAGGCCTCACAGGGTCAAGAGAGCCATCCAGGACCAAACAACCCCTAGCCCATTCCTGCCCCAAGCTTACCCGCTAGATAACAGAGCCATGTCCTCTCCTTGCCCAGATAAATTATAATAGTGATACCAGAAGCTCTTTCATAGCTAAGGTCTGATTTCTAGAGTCAGATTGCCAGGATTTCAAATTTTGGCTCTTCTGCTGTCTACTTATTAATAACTATGTGATCTTGGCTAAGAGATTTAACCTCCGGTGCCTCGGTTTCCTCATCTGCAAATAAGTGTTATCATTGCCTGCCTTACTGTTGTTCCAAGAATTGAATGAGTTATTAAATTTAAAGTGCTTGGAATAGTGCCTTACTCATAGTAAGTGCTACATAAACATAGCTATTATTGAGAAGTTCTTCCTGCTGCCTGATCTCATTCAATCCTGCTGCATTTTTAGATCATTGTTTTTTTGTTTCATGCTGATCAAAGACAGAGCTCAGTAGTTCATGACCCATGTATAAAACAAATCATTTGGATTAGTAAAAGCCTATGAAGCAGATCTTCCCTCTCTATCTTCTCTTTCCAGCTCATGGCATTATGGAGCCTAGCTAGGAGCAGACAGGAGGGCTGTAGCCTTCAAAGGGGATGCTGGGACTTGGCAGAAGCTGTAGGGTAGCAGAAACTGTTATGAGCTCGTGGAGCCTAAGGGTAGACCCAAGACTCTGGGACATGCACCCTGCATTTATCCCTTTCCTTTTATCTTTAGAGCTCTGAGTACTTCACTTATTGCTAGGGGAGTCATCAGCAGCCTACTTTAGGACACATGGCAATACTCAGACATCCAGAGGCAGCCCAGACCCCAGAAATCCAGCCCATCACACACAGGCACACATTAACCACACGCACACTATGTAAACTGGGGGGGGGGGGCGGCCAAGGTCACAGAGGTTATTGAGCTGGACTTCCACCTAGCTCTCCCTACTTCTGGGGCCAGCAATTTTCTGCTGAAAGAAATGAGCTCCAAATAAGTTTTGATGCTAAGAAAGAAACCCAACTATCCCCATTTCCAGATCCTATGGCCTTGTCCACAACTGGCAAGAAAAAGAGATTGGTCCACAGAGGGTGTACAGGCAACCAAGTCTTCAAGGTTCTGTCATGGTTGAGATAGGCCTGAAAGAATCTGAAGAAATGTGATTCTTAGAGACCTCCATACCCTATGTACTTCCCATGCATTTCCTACCCTACCCCATGGCCTCTGACAGTGGTCACACAGACATGTAGAGGTGACTAGTGCCTGTGTGGCCACTGTCTGCTCTAAGTATCCATGTTCAGAGGAGTCCTGCCCACTGGGTCTGCCCCAGCTCCCATTCAGGGCCCCAGTTTCGGTCTTGGCCCCGACTGTCTGGGGCAGACACAGGCACTATGCCATCTGGCCAGCTGGAGGGGGAAAGAGGTGGGGCCATGGCCAGCTGGGCTGCCCCCGAGCAGAAGTGGGGGCTTGTTAAGACGCACAATTAGCCGCCCTGCTTTTGATCTGAGACAGGGACTGCCAGCATCTAAGTGGAGTCAGCTGCTACTACAGGCTGCAGCCAACGGCCAGGAAGGGAGCTGAGGGAAGAAGCTCAGAGCGCAGAGGATTGGGGAAGGGAAGATGATTTAGGGGCCATTGAGAACTAGGAGGGGCTAGAGAAGCTTGAATTCTGCCCATTCAAGTCAAAGAGGGAGAAAAGGATAGAGGTCTGGTCCCCATTCCCTCCACAAAAATAATCTATGCATGCTCCTAAACCAGAAGAAGAGAGGAGGGAGGGAGGGAGGAAGAGTATTGTGTGCATTCTGGAACACTTAGGCATGATATGTGTTGAGGATATGTGTCTGCACAAGCATAGGAGTGTGTGTGTGTGTGTGTGTGTGTGTGTGTGCGCGCGCAAGCGCGTTTCATTTCTTGGAATGTGCTCTCATTGCTCTGGGTCACCTTTGGGCACATGGTGGGCATTCACATTAGCCTTGCCCCTCTGAAGGCAGCATAGAGAGGATTGGGTTCAAGCTCTAAAGTCAGGTGGCCTGCACGGAGTCCTGACTTTCCTGCTCACTTATTAGCTGCATGACTAATGGCAAATTGTAAAGAAGGAGCAATAATAGGACCTACCACATGGGGACTTTTGAGGACCCTAAAGCATGAATAATGTATTTTAGAAGAATACCCAAGTGCTTAATGCATGTTTGCTCATTTTTGGGGGGTCATCAGAATAATAGGACTTTAGGTCATTCTGGAACATGATCATTTGTGCCTCTGTTTCTCTATCTGAGGGCCACTACATATTCCAAGTTCTGAATGTCTGCCCTCAAAACCATGACAGATGAATGTAAAAAGTAGGAGGAAAAAGAAAGCCAGACCTTGCAGAGCACAGGCTGGACACTTAAACTGCTGGTCTCTCCTGGGACTGGGGGTTGTGAGGGAGGGAGGGGAAGGTTCATTGGTTAAGAGCACACTGGCTGCTCTTGCAGAAGACCTGGGTTACATTCCCTGCACCCATAAAATGGCTCACAGTCATCTGTAACTCCAGTTCCAGGATTCTCTGTGTCTTCTTCTGGCCTCCATGGGCTTTGCATGCATGTGGTGCACTTACATACGTGCAATCAAAACACTCATATACATAAAAAATAAAAACAAATCTCCTGAGCTGGGCTCCTAGCTCCTAGCAGGGCCCTTCTTTTCATCCATTCCAAACACTTCTGAACCCTGGGGAGGGTAGCACCTAAACAGCGAGAGCACCCAGCACCTGCTTTGTGAATCTACTAGACTCTCCTTCTCTAGCCTCTCCCTGATCTCCCACTCCTGCCCACAGTAATGCTTAAGCCCACTCCCTGAGACTTCTTCAAATCTCCTTCCTGTGACAGATAGAGGGGCGCTCTGTTCCTCTCCTAATAGATGTTGCACCTACACCTAGCCCAGTCACCAACCTGTCTGGGTTCATAGTACAAAATGCTGGGGATCTAACGCCTGTGGCATTTAGGTCAAGTTCCCCTAAGGCAGGGCAAAGAAGCTAGCGTGAGTCTAGGGCATTCTGACAGCATATTTTTTGCCCTTTTCTAGCCGCCCCCCCCCCCCCCCCGCTCCTGTGCCTGTTCCCACCTTCCCCCTGGACTCCAGCACCTTTCTTTGGCTAGGGAAAGCCTGGTTCTATTCCTGGGCTTGTCCACCCTAAAGTACTCAGTTACCTTTTGCCCTCCCTTCCTCACATCCATACCTGCAGTTAACCCTATCTGGAAAGGCATCAGGAGGACAGTATGACAGTAGCAGCACGAAAAAAGGCACAGAGAACCCACAGTCACCCCCAGCAGTCTCTGAAATTAACCATGGCAGAACACATTTAAAAGAAACCACTTTAGCTGCCGGGGTGAATCCCTTGATATTATTCTTGGGGAAAACAGGTCATCAGGCTCTACAACGATCAATCCTCAGCTCAAGAAGAAAGACAGGAGAAGGAACCGGACTGTCAGGGGCTGACCTCCATCAAGAGTTGCCTCCTGGAATTAAAATTTAGTTAATCCTGGAGGAGAGGCCCATGATGGATCAGAAGATGATCCTGAAAGAGGACGAGCCTCCAGATGTGGAGGTCTGCAGGAACGAAGTGGCCAGGAAGAGGTTGGGGGGGGGCAGTAATAGTTGTCTTTCCAAAACCCCACCACCGTCCCCTCTAAGGAGAGAGAGGTAGAAACAAGGTGTTGCAACTGGAAGGGAGAGCAGAAGCCACGGAGGTAGGGCGGGGTTCCGGGGCCCAGGGAAGGAACCCAGGCCCGCTGGCTGCCAGAGCCCAGGAGCCGCGGTCCCGCCCTCTCTCCTCTCTGGGCGCCGCCCCGCCCTGGCTAGCCCTGGCAAGTCTCCCCCTCCACCCCTAACCTCTCTCCCCACCGTCCCCCTAGCTCACCTCCCGCTTATTAAACTGCAGGTGAACCCGGAGCACCTGGCTACGCTCCAAACCTGTGGCTCCACCGCTCCAAACTCGCCCCCAACCTTCAAAGACCCCAGGTCGCACCGACCTGACTGTTAGTCCATCAGGACGCCTAGATCCAGGGTAGAAGGACCTACAGGACTGGGGTCGGGGGGTGGTTACTGAGGCCCCAGGTGAGGCCTGAAGAGCTAGCTCTGGCTCGCCTCCCTGATGGAGGCAGGAGAAAGACCCTCACGACTCTCTGAGCCCCCCGTGTGCAGAAACTGAAGAAGCAGCTCCGGGAACCCTTCTGAGCCTGAGAGTCTCGGAAATGCTGTGGGCAGCACGCGTGACCTAGCAACTCGGGGGTGGCATCGGGTGGCTCCTCGGCGGTGAGCGCCGGCCTGGCCCAGCTGGGACCTGGAAGATGCTGAGACCTGTCTGCCACTTGGTGTCAGCGAGCGCGGGCGGCGGCGGGGCGGGGATGGCGGGCAGCGGGAATGGGGCCAGACTACGGGCCAAGGGTCCCGGTCGACGTCGCCGCCCCCCCCCCGCCCCCGGCTGCCTGGAAGAGATAGATCGGGCTGCGCGGGCTTGAAGGACACGAGCGCGGGCCAGGGGGTGACCTCTCGTAGAGCCGCAAGGCTGGAGCCGAGAGCCGTCTGCCTAGGCCCGCGGGGATTAGTTCGCGGCTGCATGCCGCCACACGCGTCGGGCTGGGCTCGGCCTGGGTAGAAACAGCGCCCCGGGCGCGCGGGGGAGGGAGGAGAGAGCGCGCTGGGGCGGGGCGGAGGCCTCGGGCTGAGCTGGGGGAGGCTGGGGTGGCCCTTGACTTGGGGGCCCAAGGGATACAAGCAGACAGGAAAAAGGCCCTGGATATATTCAATCCGAAGTTGGGGTACATAGAAGCCTGGCTCCACGGCTGCATGAACTATGGGTGTCACTCCACAAAGACAAACTAGGATCTCTCAAACCTTAAGAACCTAGGGCCACCAAGCACCCCACACTGTCCCGACAAGCTGCTGACAGGAGAAGAGATAGATGTCTAGCAAGGTAAATCCAACACGTAAAGCACCCATCCTGCCTCAAAGACCTGATTCAAAACCCAAGATGAGGCCTGAAGGTGCGTGTGATTGGACACAAGTGACAAAACTATCTGCCATCTCCAGCCCAACCACTCTAGGGGTTGTCTGGGTGGACCCTGGGTCACCCGGAAGTTGGAGAGAGGACAGGGAGTGCTTTGGCTTCTCCGAGCAATGGGGGAACAGGGGTTGACAGGGCTGTCGGGCCTGCTGGGCGGGAGCTATGGTTCACAAGCCGGCACACACCCAGTGCTCTGATTCAGAGAGGGTTTTGGGGGCGGTTAGAATGACACACAGGCTGGTCGTGGACCCTGTCACAGCAGGCAGAGCCTCTGCAGAAGAACAGGCCATTTACCTGCCCAGGCTTCCCATGTGGCAGAAAGTTCCCACACTTTTTTCCCCTACACTTTCCCTCTGGAAGGATCTCCATCCTTAACTTACAAAGTAAAGGGTAAACTGAGGCAGGAGACAGGGATATTTTCTGAGCCTGAAGCATGATGTGTCTAACAGAGTAGGATAACTCAGGAGTCCATTTCTCTAACACGGAACCTGTCACCCTCCGCCAGAGCCACTTCTGTCCCATGTGTCTGCCCCCACCCACAATGCTTTTCTGAGACCAGAAAGCAGGAAAGCATGGGACTGCCAGATTCAGGGGTCTGAGGAGGTGCCAGCTTGAGAATCCAGGAGGAAGAGCTGAAAGATTCTGGGGTGCAGGTCCTGGGTGGGAAGGGGGGGGGCAGCTACCTCTGCTGAAGATGGGACTCTCATAGGGGATTTTGTTTCTGGTCTCCAGGCTAGAGCAGTTCCAGCGCTGGTCCCGGAACTGGTGTTGGCACTCGTGGATGGCGATCTGGATGCCCTGGATGGCAGAAGCCGCCACGTCAGGGTGACGCACACACACCTCCATCTGCCGCCGGCTCAGGCCAGGCAATGTCAGGCACACTGTGTTGGCATTGAGCACAGGCTCTGGTACTCGAAGGCCCAGGATGTCATTGGGTGCTGACCTGCAGACATGTGAGACCGGGTGGATAACCATTTTGTGGGTAACCATGAGAGCTATTTGATAACATACACTCTGTCCCACTGGCCATAATCGCTCTACCCCAATTCATGGATCTGAAAGTTGGGTCCACTAGCACACTCTTTCCCTCATCTCCTCCAACAGAACCCACCCAGCTGCACACCCACAAAGACAAATGTGTGCAAAGGTTATGCAGGCACTCACAGCATTTTAGAAGTTTAGCTTCAGGCACACATGTCTCAAATGGTGCCCCAGGAGCCAACCCCAAAAGCCATGTTTCAACCACTGGTGTTTATTCAGACATGTTTCTGCACACATCATAATGGGTACAGAGACTTACATACATGCATACTTCATCAGACAGCTACAGACATACACATGTGTGTATACACATGCACTGAAGCACATTCACACATATGTTTGTCTTAACACACACTGACCCATGAACTCTCATAGTCACGCACATATTCATGCAAATTGCTGTTTGCCCAACCCAGTTTCCTGTAAAACACACACACACACACACACACACACACACACACACACACACACAGCCTTTCAGTAGTCTCTCACTGACCCCGTCTGAGATGGGGAAACCCCCTCCGAGGCTTCTGCTCCTCCTGCTCCTGTCTGGGGTAATCCTCAGGTGGAAGGAGGGAGGTCGTTTGAGCTTACTCTTGGAATAGGGGTGCATTGCCCCAAAGTGGCAGGAACTCCTGACTGGCACTTAACTCCCACATATCCACTTTCCCTCCTAGCTGCCATCACTCCCTTGGGCACTGCCCTGTCTCACTGGACTGCCCATATCCTGTCACCAGTCCAACCTCTTCCTTGGAGGGAGCTCACTATCTTTGATTGGGCACCAGCACTTTCCCTACGTCTCCGTCCCACTCATTCCAGGGTCCCTTCCCCAGCAAGAACAGCGGAGGCCCCTGCTCGGGGGTCCTAGCTCTCTAAGAGGGCGGAGCATGAGGTGAGGGCTCACCTGGGCACAGCGGCAGCCAGCAGCAGTAGAAAGAACAGGATCGCCCAGAGCTCAGGCCGCGGCTGGGGCCGGGGTGAGAGCCGCAGCCAGGGGCGAGGGTAGGCGCTGCCCATGGCGCGCAGGCCGTGACAGGCCGGGAGTGGGGGGCTCACAGCCCGGTGGGACTGGCGAGCCAGGGTCGCCGGCGCATGATCGGCCAGGGTCGGGGAGGCTGCGACACACAGCTCCGACTCAGGTCACGGCTCCCGCAGCAGACGGCGCCCGCCTCCCCGCTCCATGGGGCAGCGCCCCCGGGCACCGCCCTCGGGGGGGTGGATGGGGAGCAGGCGAACCGGGCACCTCCTGGCACAGGGGTCCAGGGAATTTCCCGAGGCCCCCTTGCGACAACTCCTGGTGCCTCTCGAGGGTGGAGGGGGGCCAGGAGGTGCAAAGGGCTGGGGACTCGAAACTGGGGTGCCGGGGAGCCCCCCCAAGTGCCCTGCCACAAGCCTGCGAGCCTGCGCTTCAGAGGGTGTGCGAGGCGGGCGCGGTGGGGGCGGCGCTGTCTGGCCCAGCCCCACAGCCAGGAGAGTGAGTGACTGTCCCAGCTCGGGGAGCTCTACCCGTTCCCCCCATGTAGAGTCTTAGGGCTCTACCCCATGTGACGTCACGACTGGGGGGGTGGAGGCATGCACGCGTCCTGAGGCCACTGTGTCCGCTCAGGACTTGGGGTGGGAGCGCGTGTGCTGAGGGCGGAGGATAGAGAGGTGCTGGGGTCTGGGCGTCCTGCACTGGGAGATGAAGGCGTGTGCTACCCTCGAGGTGTGTGTGCCCGGCTGAAGCCAAGACGCAGCTGCTGGGGAGTGTCCCACCCTTCTCCAGCACACACCTCACACACCTGCGGGGCTGGAGGGGAGAGGCTGGCCCCTCCGTTTAGCCTTCTTTGCCTTTGGAGGGACTTCCCCTAGCCTGCCTTGATAGGCAGGTGTGGGGTCCTGGGAAGCGGGAATTGGCAGCCTCTGGCTTTTCTCTCCTTTGTCATGTGGTGTGGCCTTCCACAGGTGCTCCTGGAGTCACCCTTTGCCCCTTTATGAAGTGAGTAATGAGGCTCACTTCATCTAGTCAGTGAGCCACCCAAGGCAAAAGAATTGGGTAGATTCTAGTCAATGCTTGGGAGCCAAGGATCTTGGGATGGCTCTTGCTGGGAGGAGGGATTAGAGAACATTTTAATCCAGAGTAGGTGATCAGAACATTTTACCCAGGCCTCTTTTTATTTCACCAGAAAATATTGAGGCCCACAGGGTCATGACTTACTTAAGGTCAAACAGAACACTAGTTGGAACTGAATCCAGTCCTCTTGACTTCCACCACAGCCCTTCACCGAGAGTTGTTTGCTTTAACCCAGGGATGCTTTGAGACTTGTCCTGTTCCTGGTACCAGTCTTACTTGGGGCCTTGTCTGCAAGCCATCCTCTGGGGTCCCTTCCTTTTTTCTCACATCCTTAGTATGGAGCATGTGCGTGTGTGACCAGGGCAAGGGCCTGAGAAGCAGAGGATGGGAAAAAAGAGGCTCCAGCTTCTGATTCTGGCTCTGACCCGGATGCTGTTGTGGCCTCAGGATCTTCCTCTATGAAATGGGTACAGACCTTCCACTCTACACACCCACATCCCACATGTCCCATGCCCCCTTTCTCTGAAAAGATCCCCTCCTGGTTTAGGAACAGAACTGTCAAAGCCTCTGGGCTTACAGACAAAGGGGGCCCATTCCAGGAACTGCCCATCCTTGGAGAATTGGAGGGGAGGTGATTTCCTTGCCCCCAGACTGTCAGGTGGTGGTTGGGGCGGGTGGCCTGAGCAGCAGCAAGCTGATGACATACTCCCCCTCTTCCACCCACCCCATCTCTGCCAGCAGCCACCGCAGCTGTCAGGAATTAAGGGCTTGAGGCTGCTGGGGTTGGGGGTGGGGCAATGGGGGAGCAGTCTGGCTGGACAGCAGGAAAACAGCCGGGGGCAGGAAGCCGCGTGCGTCACCAGAGCCTTATTTGACCCTAGCCACCCCCTGCCCTCCCTACTCTCCCCCACCATGCTGCAGGAACAGGGACAGTTTGGGACAGACTCAACACAAGAAGGATGATCAAGTCTAGCATGGACTTCGAGAGACTGGAGAGTCAAGCTCCTGTTGGCTGTTGGGGAAGCTGAGGCCCAGAATGGTTAGGAACAGATCCCACCCAACCCAGGCAATGAGGCTATACTCAGGATGTGGACCTCCTTGCTCCCTATCCAGTGCTCACCTTAATGTCTCCCGCACTT
Organism: Eospalax fontanierii; assembly: GCA_035773235.1. Classification (NCBI taxonomy): domain Eukaryota; kingdom Metazoa; phylum Chordata; class Mammalia; order Rodentia; family Spalacidae; genus Eospalax; species Eospalax fontanierii. The sequence goes on from CM069530.1 coordinate 20,977,346, forward strand.
GCAATAGCTTTGTATCCCCTGGGGCATGAGTGAATACAGATTCCAGGTCCCAAGCCACTGAATCAGCTTTTCCAGGCACTAAATCTGAGGGCCTGCATTTCTAACCATCTCCAAGTGTTTGGGGAGACTACCTTTGGCAAATACCAGGTAGAACAGCTGATGACTTCTCCTTTTGGTGTCCCTCTGAGAAGGGAGAGGGAGAGGAAGTGTCTTTTTTGTTCCCCAACCCATAGTGTTCATGAAATATAAAGTGTAAAGAAAACTTTTCTTTGAAAACTCCAAGAGGCAAACACTGATGCCCATGGCCTATGCCCACATCCCAAGTCTGCCCTGATGTCATGAGACCTAAGAATGAATGCCCAAGTGTGTAAGTTCCAGGCCATGGCCTACATGTAGATGAGGCCCAAAGGGAGTATTCACCTGGATGACCCTTGCTGTGGCCAAGCCCCTATCAGCACCAGCAGCCCCCAGTCTCCACCCCAGCCCCACCCTGGGCCCTGGCCCTCAGCCCAGCCTCAGCCCCCGCAGCAGCCTGCCTGAGACCACAATTACAGGGGCCACTAGGGATGGGGGTGGGGAGTTGGGAGGATGAAAGGCAGCTTGGAGAATGGTTCCAGCTGTGGCAGCTCTGGGGGAGGTCTCAGGGAAGGAGGGCTGGAGGAGGCACAGGGTGAGAACAGGTGGGACCCTCACAGCCCTAGCCTAGCCCAGTTTAACCTTGCTCCATTCCAATGCTCAGCTGGAGAAGTTGGTCTTGGTGAAGAAGAGTGGGAAGAGGCTGTGGATGGATAAGGAAGCCTCAGCAAGGTAAGAAGAGATAGCTTTTCCCTGTGAATCCTGACTCCTAATGTATGGCCGTTGAAGGGAAAGGGAGGCGAGTTGTGAGCCCTTGGCCTCAGGCTTATCCTAGACCTTCCTCCCGGCCTCCTAGCCCCTTTGCCTGCACTTCGCCTTTTCCTGGTGCGGTCACGCACACATCTGGGGTGCCTCTGTGTTCTTCCCCTTTGCCCAAGTTCCATATGTCTCCTACCCCTCAGTCAGCAAGGGACCTTGCCTGTGCCTGGGGCTGAGCAGCTGGATGAGCAAGGGGAGGAGGGTCAGGGGAGCACTTCTGAGCTCTGTCTCCCGCTACCTTTCCATGTAGCAGTGCAAGAGTGCAGAACCATCTTTGGGCTTAAAGAGAACTAGACTCATGGTCCTCAACAATGCCTCCTGGGCAGCCACTGATACCCTTTAAATTAGGGAGTTTCCATACTCCCATGGGACTTGATTGTAGAAGATGGATCGCTGCTATGTGACTAGCAACTCCAAGACTGCAGTATATTCTCAAGCAGCTCTATTTTGTGATGGGGACACTAAGGCTCAAACAGGTTAATGGATTTGACCAAGACCTTTTTAGCTATGCTGTACCATTTCTTTTTAATCTGTTTGGGGTGGTGTTGGTTCATACCACAACCTCAGCTTGCTTTTCTGGTATTGTGGAAGAAAATATCCAACATCACCCAGCCCATCTTAGCACTCCTTACCAGGACCAGACAGTAGTAGAGACAAGGTCCCAGTCCTAGGTCTGGCCAGCCTAGTAGTCCTAGATAGCCTTGGACCCTAGAAGCTAGACTACAGCTTCTGGACGGTTTCTCTGCTTCTTTTCAGTTCTACCCACTCCTGCCCTCTGGTCTTGAATTCTCCAGAAGTCCTGCTCCTCTTGTAGCTCTGTTAATAGGGAAGTTGGACTTTGCACGCCCTCTGGTGGTCTATTTTAGAAGTACAGGAGATTGAAAATGCAGGGCTGGGCTGGAATTGTAGCTCAGTGGTAGAGCACTTGTGGAGCCTGCACAAGGCCTTGAGTTCTATAGTCAGCACTGGAGAAGGGAAAGGAGGGGAGGAGAGAAGAGGGGAAAGGAGAGGGTGAGGGACACGGGAGAGGGGGAGGAAAAGGAGATGAGGAGGTGGAGGAAGAAAGGAGAGGAATCAGCAGCAGCTCCCAGAGCCCTGGGGAAGGCAGAATTGTGACTATTGTGTGGCCAGTTCTATTCTGTCTCTTGAAAGGTTAGGGTCAGCTTTCATCAGGAGGTTCTATGTCCAGATGCTCCATGATCTTGCTCTAAAGTCCAAACACAAGATCCAAGGGAGTCAGGAAACCATAGATGCCCTTTGCTTCCACCACAGCCAGATACCCCTGCCCACTGTGTCGCTTGCAGGACCCAGCCCAGCTAGACCATCCGGTGGATGCAGGGGCACCATGGAGGTGGGTGAATAGACCCACCATTAGGGGCCCCCCAGCTGAGGTCCCTTTCCTTTGTTCCACTTGAAAAACTCTGTGCCTCTATTCCTTGTGGTCTTAAGAGGCTGCCGAGCTCAGTCTTAGTACACCTCATTGGATAATGCTACTGGTTCAGGGATGGCAAAAGACCAGGTTGAACCAAAGTCTCCCTTGGGACTATTGCTGGGCATAACTAATAAGGCCTTTTTGAAAAATCATCAGTTCTAAGCATACATAGAGAAAAAAATGTACAAGAGGAGAAAATCGGGGTAGCAGGCAAAGAAAGACAGAGTAAACAAGCATAGGAGAGAGAGAGAGAGAGAGAGAGAGAGAGAGATTCTTTGAGCCTCCTGGGTTCAACTGTGACTGAATTCAGACTAAATTCTTTAATTCCCTTTGTCCTGGTCTGAAGTTGGACATCTTCATTTGTAATCAGACCTGCCCAATACCTGCAAAGCAACAGCTCTCTATCCCCACTCTCACAATAACTACCCTTTATTGACATATAGTTTATATCAAATGCTATGCTAAGCACTTTTCATATCTCAAGAAAAAGAATTCCTCCCAACATTTCTTTGAGGGTGTGGGATGGGTCAAGATGGCTGTAAATTCTTTGCCAATCCTCCCACTGAAAGGTGGAGTCTATTTCCTCTCTGTGAATTTTGACTGACTCTGTGACCTGGTCCAGCCAACAGAAAGTGATAGTGATGCTCTGTAATTTCTGAGGCTAGACTTTAAGAAGACAGGTCTCCCTTCAGGCTTGGGACCCTCTTTAGAAAGGCAGCATGCTGGAAAGAAGTCCAAGCCACTTGGAGAAGACATCATTGGAGAAACTCTGAGGCTGTAAGCATGGACATGCAGCCTCATGAACTTTCTAGCCCAGCAGAGCTGTCAACAGAATGACCCTAGGCATTCTGCATAAGGTCTGTCCTGTGAGCAGAACCACCTGGCTGGGTTCTGATACATTTATAACCAAAAAAGAATTCTGAGAAGTGATTACTTTGGGGGCTGTTTGTTATGCAGCAATGGATTGTTGAAATAGAGTGACACCTCAGTAAGTAGGGAGACGGTCCACATTGACCTTTGCTACACCAGGTTCAAACCAGATCATCCGAATCCAAAGCTCATTCTTTTCCCTGTCTACCTGGAGAGGGACAGCCATCAGCCACCGAAGCATTTGCACTGGGGGGGAGTAGGAGAGCTCTGAATTCCCACAGTTGGACTGTGTACCCCTGTTCTCTTGGGTTGAAGACAGTGGTACTAGCTTCAGCTTTAAAGAACCCAGAACTATCCTGTGTCCCTCTGCCCTCACCATCAGCTTCCTGGGAGGAACCAACTGGAAGGTTACATGGTTGAATATCAAGCAAGACCCTAAGACAGCCTTATTTCCTCTCTCTGAGTGATTAGAAGTGCTATGCTGGGCAGTCTATATGGTAGGTGTGTGCGTGCGTGCGTGTGTGCGTGCGTGTGTGTGTGTGCGCGTGCGCACGCACGCATGTAAAGGACAACCTTGGGTATTGTTCCTCAGGAGCCATCCACTTTCTTTCAAGTTATTACATTTATTTACTTATTTATGTGTATATGTGTTCCACGGCATACCTGTAGAAGTCAGAGGACAACTTGTGGGAGTTTGTTCTCTCCCTCCTCCATATGGATCCTGGGGATTGAACTCAGGTCCTCAGGCTCACTGGCAGCAAATTCCTTTAACATTGAGCCATCTTGAAGACACACACACACACACAGACACACACACACACACACACACACACACACACTTTTTTTTTTTTTAAGACAAATTCTCTTACTAGCCTGCGGTTCACTAAGTAGGCGAGGCTGACTGGCCAGCCACAGGGATCTTCCTGTCTCTATCTCCCTAGTGCTGGAATTACAAGTGTACCTCCATGATGGGCTTTTTTAGCATGAATTCTGGGGCTGGAACTCAAGCAAGGCAAGCACTTCAGTGATCTCTCCTCCCAGGACCGTCTCTTCAGAGTGCACAGAGAGTGGTTAGTTCTGATGTCAACAAAAGCTGGTGTTCCTATTGAGCAGATCTGTCATATTCTACAGTTTATAAAAAGCTTTCATCTCATGACCCCTACAGTCTACCCTTTGATTTCCTCAGAAGTCACAGAAACAGATACAATGCCTTAAAAAATTAAAATAAAGCTGGCATGAAAGCTGAGCACACTATCAGGATCTTCTGAACCCGCCTTGGTCCTTTTAAAAAGCAATCACTAGTTCTCTAGATCAGGGCACTTGATGTGGGACTAGAGTGCCAAGGGAGAGATGCGAGTTTCGTGGAGAGCCCCCCTCCTTATTTGGCGATGGAAGATGGATCTTCGCTGCTACTTAGTTCTTTCAGAACCTCCTCCCTTTACCCACCCCTTCCAGAGCCTGGCCATCTGATAGGGGCAGGAGACTCCCTCTCAAACCTCAGGTCCTGATCTGTTGTTTTAAATATCTTTATTAATACTAAACTTACCCACCCATCCCACGGCCAGCAATTCTGAGGAGTCCCATCTCAGGAGATCAGAGTCTGGCTTTTTGGTTTCCAACTGGAGGGGGAAGGGGAGGGAGCTTTTGCAGTCTCCAACAGAAACTGGTGGAGTGCCCTTCTGGGAGCCGCCAGGCCCTGGGAGATGGGTTTTCCCAGGAAGCACCTGGGCCAGGGAGCGCCCCCTGCTGGAATTCAGTGGTCCTGCAGATGCCAAGAGGCGGCTGTGCGCAGTTTGGAAGCAGGTTGCGGGTCAGAGGCACAGACTGAGCTCCTTGCGCACGCGGCAGCGGTGGCACTGCACCACGCAGCACCAGTGGAAACGGCACAGGCAGTTCTCCTCGAGCTGTACGCTCTCCTGGCGGTGTCCGCGTCCGCAGCACAACAGGTCACAGCCGCTGAGGTCCGGGGCACTGCTGTTGCAGGCGCGGCCACGCGTGCCCGGCGAGCCAGTGCGCCTGTTGGGGGCGCAGAAGTCGGGCGAGTCGGCGGCGTAGAGGAGGTCGGCTCGGCCGGGAGGCTTGAGCGTGCGGACTGCGGGCAGCAGGGCTTTGCCGTCGTTGGTGCCCATGACGCGCGAGGCGCCGTGGAAGCGCTCCAACAGCCGTGCGCCCACCTCGCGGAATGGGGGCAGCTTCTGCCAGCAGGTGCGCAGCGCGCACGAACCCGAAAGCCCATGACACTTGCATTCTGTGCGTGTGTGGCTCCGTACCGCCTGCGGGGAGTAGAGAAACAGGACGATGGGCGGGAAAGGCGGAGAACTGAAAGCAAAGGAAGGGAAGGAAGGCGAAGGCGAAGGAGGGCAGGAGGAAGGGACGGAGAAAGGGACAGAGGGTGGGAAGCGCAAATTTCGAAGGAGGAAATCAAGGTGACTTCCTCCTCCGAAAGGAGGAGGAGCAATGACAGGGAAGGAGGAGTCAGAGAAATGGGAAGTGGGGGACAGAAAGTAGAACGGAGATTCCAGGGTCCAAAGCCAGGGAGCAGAGGAGAATAGGATGGATGCAGAAGTGAGAATCTCTCCGGAGTGGGGAGTGGTGTCAGCTGTCGCAGCCTAACCCTCCTGCCAACCCAGCCTCCTCATTCTGCCCCTCACAGCCCCAGGCAGAGCAGAGCAGACACAGCCAGCCGCCTGGCCGTCTGTCTCCCTCAATCCTCCCCAGCCCACTCAACAGGTATGTGGGCCTGTCGGGACATTCCTCTCCAGGCCCCCTCCTCTCTGCCCACCTGATACCTCAGGCTGAACCCTAAAGGATACAGAATATGTGGAAGGATGTCGCTAGAATTCTCTAGAACCTAGGGTGTAGGAGACCACCCAAATGCAGGATGGAGAACAGAAACCAGGAGTCTCACCCACTGGCTTGCTTTTTTGTGCCGGAAACTGGGGTCTAGCATTCATTCATAACCCCATCAGACTACAGAGAAAGATCAGTAGAAGCTTGGAGGCCAGGGCCCAATCTGACCTTTATGTCTGTGTGACCCTCCCTCAGTCCCTGGCTCTCCCCTGCTCCTTTCTAGAACTATCAGAGCCAGGCAAGCTTCTGGCTCCTAAGCATGAGCTTCTTGGGCCCTCCTCATTGAGGAGTGGCAGGTGAGATCAGGCTTGGGGTTGCTAGACAGCCAACTGGCAAGAGCCAAGAATCTGGTCTGAGTTGTCCAAGCCTCTCCTGAGCCCCTTCTATCAGACTTCTGGTTCTTCGATCCTTTTCCAAGCCAGCTCCCCTAGGATCTGCTCTAGCTCTCACTTTCCCTGGTACCTCTGGTACTCCGAGGACTCAAGACCTTTGCATGGAATCTACTCTTTCATGGCCAGTCTCCTTCTCAGTCCCCTGCTTCTGCCCTGGCACCTACCCACTCTGCCCGTTGTACTTCCGAACAGCAGGTCCTCCCAACCCTCTAGACTAAACACCTCATCTACCACATTTATCTACATCCCTTCCTAATCTTCCCCTGTCCTGTTCATGCCACGCCACGCGCATCACCCCTCTCCTTCACGTGCACCCCTTGTGCTCACAAACATGATGTCATGCACTCCACACTCTCCCACATCCATTCACACTCGCCCACACTCGTGGCGCCTACACCTCCTACCCATACGCACCAGCCTGCCTGCCTCATTGTTGTGCAATTGCACCAATGCACGGATGTCTCCACGTCCGCGCTTGTGCTGCGCGTCCATAAAAAGCCTTGACTTCTCGTCCCCGAAGTCCACGTCGTCGCCGCAGCCTCCCCATTCCCAAGCCGCGCTGGCATCTGGGGAGCCTGCTGGGCCTGGGGGTCCTGGGGTGCCCAGCAGGCCAGAAGGCCTAGGCGGTACCCGCCCGCGGGGAGCTTGGCAACCGCACTGCAGAAGCTCGCCCATGGAACAGGCCTGCGTGACCGCGTGGCTGGCGCCGGCTGCAGTAATTGCAAATACGAAGGCTGTCTCTCGAATGTCTGCAGAGGAAAGGAAGGGAGGTAAGTGCCTGGGAGCAGAGCTGGGGGCCTGTGATGGGCGGGACAAGAGAGGGATGGCTTGCCAGTCGGAGAAAATACCTCCCTGGGGGACAGGGGCAGAGGGCCTCTCCCCACACTGACCCTGCTGCAGGATGCGCCCAAAGGCCTTGCTGTGGCTGGAGCAGTTCCAGCGGCGGAAGCGGAACTGGAACTGGCATTCTCGCACCCCTAGCCGTGCTCCTCGGGCTAGCTCCGCCACCACTTCCGGCTCTGCCTGGCACAGCTCAGCCTGCCGCCCTGCCAGCCGCCGGGCCTTCCTGCAGATGCTGGTAGGGTCCATAACCAAGGGGCTGCCCACGGCCCTAGGGAGCAGAACACCTGGTCAGGAGTGTACCTCACAAAACACAAAAGGATGGATGGGGTGGGAGTGAAAAAGAGAGAGACCAGCCCCACTTAGCCCAAGTCAGGTGCAGCACAAGTCTCCCCATCCCACCCCTGACTGAGATTGCGATCCACCTAGCCTTGGTTCTCTCACCGTTCCACGTCTGTGTCCCCTCTCAGCTAGAGCCTAGACTGAAAATTGTTCTAGAACAAGAATTCAGTCTTATCTGTTTGTGCACATCTTCATTAATAAATCCTTATACCAGCATGACTCAAGGTGAAGGCAGCTGGCACCAGAGAGGCCAAACTTAAAATTCAATAGTGTTAGTTCAAAAAGGAGACAGGAATAAATTAGCAGAAGAAAGATCAAGAAGGCTGTCAAAGAAAAAGAAAGCACCTGTCATAAAAGATCACTAAAGAAAAGTAGGCCCTGCCAGGGAAGGGTCTGGGCTACTTGGACCACAAGCCCTAAGGCAAAACAGAGATCATCCCCAGATACAAAAAGCTATAAGGTGTTAGAATGGCTAGGGAGTGGAGCCTCTGAAGAAAGTCACATCCGGCTTCTTTAGTTCAACTTTTTCTTCTGTAAAATGGAAAAATTGAGCTTAGATGCCCCACCATCCCCGTTTCCCAGAACCGGACAGCAAGAGGACCTGAGTTTCTCAGCACTGTTGGCAAATAGATGGGACTGACTCTTCTGCTCCAGGGTGCTTGGCTTACCCAGAGAGGAATGGCAACAAGCCAAGCTCTGTGCACTAGGGTGATACAAGCAATTGAAAGATGGAGGAGGGGACTGTTTGATTTGGTGGGTTAAAGACTTCTTGGGAAGTTCTGCACACTAGCAGAAGCATCTCCTCCCTGCCCACCTCCATTCCACCCAGGAGAAAGCTGCCGCTTGGCTTCCGTAGGTTGTCAGTCAGGAATTCACACCTGGGGGAAAACCACTAGAATCGGATGACTCCTATATGAACATAGCTGGGATCTCAGGCTTGAAGGAATATGTAGGCAGAGCTAGGGAGGTTAATCTGAGACAACCTAAAACCCTTCAGCAGAGGGTAGAAGAAGATTAGGGGGAGCACTAAAGGCGGGGAGGAGGGGGTACATGTAGAAGAGAATCTTGGCAAACGGATGTGAAAGGTCAAGGTGGCCTACTTTTCAGTTTTGCTTCCATGCATGTCTGCTCCACTGTCCCCATTTGCTCCACAAGTACAGGCTGTCCAGGCATGTCCTGAGATGTAATGATCTTAAATAGCAGCAAGAGGAATTTAGGTCTTAAGGTAAAACTTTCAGCACTGAAGGTAAGGTACCCAGAGAGGTGTTTGCAGAAAGATACAGAAGCTCCATCTTTTAAAGACTTCTAGCACACATACACACACAGACATGTGTGTGTGTGTGTGTGTGTGTGTGTGTGTGTAGAGAGAGAAAGAGAGACAGAGACAGAGACAGAAAGAAAGAGACACACACAGAGAGAATCAGGTTGCTGTTATCATCCTGAATCAAATAGTTCAGGAACCAAGCATCTCTTCCCAGCAGAGTCACACAGTAGACACTGTTCCCTTACACCAAGCTTGGAACCTACCTAGTGTCAGTCCCAACCCTCTCTTAGCCCAAGAGATGGGAAAGATGGAGTGATGAGTGATGAGTGGTGGCCAAGGCTAGGACAGCCCAAGCTGGCTCCCAATGGCCCAGTGACCTTGGAGAGTTGATTAGTCTCTGTCTGTCCCTCTACCTATCTATCCCCCTCTGTCTATTTATGCCTCATTAGTAAAAGGATTTGAGTGGCTTCCAGTATCATTGTTCGAGGTAGGTAGATAAGATAGACAATGAGCTTCTGCAGTGTTGAGAAAATCTTCTTTTCCTTTATCTCCCCTGGAAGTTTAAGTACCAAATTCATATCCCCCACATACAATGTTCACTCTGAAAATTTGCATATCATGAGTTCAGCATAAGATGAATAATATATATGGTATAGAATATGACAATAAATACTTAATACATGTTTCTGAATGAATGAGCTACCTAAGAAGAAGGTCGCCCCTTGAGCCCAGGTCCTGAGGACATGCTATCATTTCATGACTCCCAATTCATATCCTCCAACAGGGAAACAGGCCTCTCTGCAGCTGTCCAGCTCCCCAGATACCACCTGCACATTCTGACTCCTCCTGACTGTCTGGGGTTCTGAAAAGTCTCCCCCATCCCTTGGCAGCTAAGTTCCTCAGCCCCACCCCCTTTCCAACCCCTGCCCTCTGCACACTCCCTGCTTTCCCAAGGTTGACTCAACTTATCTTCCCAAGGTCGTTCTGCCCCATCCCTCTGTTTTCCTCCTCTGCCCCTAGGACAGCAGGAATAAGCAAGGGCGAAAGGCAAAACCTCTTGAACTTGTATACCTCCCAGGAGTTAGACAGGGGAGGAATTGTGGGGAGATGAAGGGCAGGGTTCCCAGGGCTGGCCCTTTACAGAGCTGAGGGGCTGGCTGACTTCCTGGGAACTAGCCTTGTTTACCAGCTGGTCAGGAGGAGGGATGGTCAGTGATAACAGCTAGAATCCCAAGGGACCAGCTTGCTCCCAGCCCTCCTGTCCTCACTCCCATCCTAAGTACATAGAAAATGAAACCCCTGAAAAGATGTGGCCTCAGACATTGAGCAAACTGCCTGGCCACACTTCTGACTCTGGTTTTTGTCAGCTCTGGGTGGGCTGAACTACTCTAGACAAGTTTCCTCTCTAGATATCAGAAAAATGGTGAATTGATGGGAGAGGTGCCCTGCTCCCAACGGAAACATTTAACTCCACTCCTGGAACCAGCTCCCCAGTTCTCCCTTAATCCCGCTCTCACTTCCTTCCTCCACTTCTGCCACCTTGTGTAATAAGCTTTGCTTTGGAGGTCTCTGTATCAGCACTGACCTGGGGTCAACCCAGAAAAGATGCATACCCTTAGGGCAATTTAGATGCTTTAGAGCCTGAAATGCAGGGTGGTGGGGGATATGTATTATATAGAATCTGGAATCTAGTCAATTCTGGGTATAGAAAAAAATTTGTCTAGCTCTAAAATAACTTAATATACAGGCAAGAAGAAACAAGTCTAACAGGTCACTCTAACTGACCTGGTATGCACTGAGAACTCTCTGTCTCTCAAGGACTACCATTGGTAGGACCAGTGGCCCATCAAAATGGAATTAGGGTCCAGCCAATTCCTATTGGCAATATTTGAAGACCTGAGACCTAGAGACTCCAAGAATCTGGCCCAATCTACCCTTTGTCTGAGACAGAAGAGAATGTAAAAGGCCATCTCATCCATCTCACCTGTCACACAAGTGCTTAAAGAGTGTGTACTGTTTTTGTAGAGGACCTGAGGTCAGTTCTCAGCACCATGGCAAGCAGTTCACAACTACCTGTAACTCCAGCTCCAGGGGATCCCATGCCTCTGGTCCCCTTAGGTACCTGCACTTATGTGCACATACCCACCCAAAGAGTCACACACATATACATAATTTAAAAACAAAACAAGATAGCCTGACATGGTGGTATACACCGTTAATCCCAGTATTTGGGAGGCAGAGATAGGCAGATCTCTCTGAGATCAAGACCAGCCTGGTACACAGCGAGTTCCAAGCCAGCTGGAGCTACAGGAAGACCCTATCTTAAAACAACAGCAACAACAACAATAATAATAATAATAATAAAATCTCTTTTAAAAATCAGATGATTTTTAAACCCAAACAGGAGCTGGCCTGGTGACACAAACCTGTAAGTCCAGCTCCTCAGGAAGCTGAGGCAGGAAGGAGGTACACAAGCTCAAGGCCTGCTTGGGAAATTTAATGAGACCCTGTCTCAAAATAAAAAATAAGAAGAAATTTCAGGATATAGTTCAGTAGTAGAATGCTTGCTTGGCATACTTGAAGCTATAGGCTCAATCTCTAGTACTGAAAAAATAAAATAAGAGGGTCTAGAGAGATGGTTCAGCAGTTAAGAGTGCTAGCTGTTCTTGCAGCAGACCCAGGTTTGGTTCCCAGCAACTGTATGTCTGCTAATAACTGTCCATAATTCTAGTTCCAGAGGATCCAATGCTCTCTTCTGTCCTCCGTGGGCATTGCACGTACTTGGTGCAGACAACACACACACATAAAATTAAAAAATATATATTTTAAAATAAGAAAAAAAGTTAAACCCAAGTCCGACTGGAAAGAAATGGCTGCTTGAGACATGGGAAGACCTCAGGTGGCCTCTCCCAGTGTATTCCACACAGCACCTTCTTGCTGCTAGGGCTCTGACTTCGCCCACACCATATCACTCTGCAAGACTAAGTAACCGAAGCATTCTCAGCCAGTATCTCTCTACGCTCACCTCAGTTCCCACTGCACCTCAGGAGCCCTAGTCCTGGCCTCAGCTGATTCTCACAGGTGTCACTCAGCTGGGCAAGCCCTGCCCATATTTCCTCCTCAATTAGGCAGAAACTTCATTAAATACATGACTCTCACAAGTGGCCATGATGTCATCAGCAGAGCATATTCCAGGCTTTGGGGATCCCCAGGCTTGAATTGGATCTAGCATCTGCCATTTCCTGGTGTGATGTTGAATGAGTCTCTGGCATATGAATCTACACTTAGCGTTTGTTGGATGAATGATGAAAGTTAAACTCCTTTTCCTCAGCTGGGAAATGGAGATCATAATACCTCTCCTCTCCCCTTTCCTGGTTATGTTAATACATGCCTGTGTCCAGATGATGGTGGATCTCCACAAGTGCTCTCCCCACTTTCCCAACTTTTCTGCTCTTAGGCCAGCAGGACAAACAGTAGGGATGTGTGGAGTTCCAAGAAGGCTCTTTTCTCCAACTCTCTGTCTTCTCTTTCCAGCCCGGATCCACGTTTTGTCCTCATTCAGCTTACCCAGGAACCAGAAGCACCCTCCAGGACCCATCCTCTTCCCAAGCAGGCACTCCTGTTGGATCACTAAGGCCAAAGGGATCCTCCCAGACTACGTGAGGGCCTAGCCTTCTCTGAGAGGTCTCATAGCCCACCTCCCTCTATTTCCCCACCCCCACCCCAAGGCCCCTCAACTGACCCCACCTCCCAGAAGCCAGCAGAGGGAGCTCAGAGCCCTGGGGCTGTGGGTGGGGGTGTATGGGGGTGGGGAGGTGGGTGGTGGAGAAGGGGCAGAAAAATGTTGCCTGACGGCTGCTCAGGCTGCCGGGCCTGTGCCCGCCCGCCTGTCCTGTCCTGCTCTGTCTAACTCCTAACTCAGTAATTACTGATCCCCTCCCCCAGTCCCTACCCCCACCCCAACTACCACATCAAAGCCACTGATGCCCCAGCTCCATTAACCCCTGCCTTCCCACTGCCCACCTGTGGCCCCCACCCTCCCTTCCCCACACAGACCCAATTTGATTCCCTCTGTCCTTCCTCACACTTCTCTCCTAATCACTCAAGGCAGCTTTTCCTTCCCTGACAGACTTCACTATACAAACGGCCTTACTGCTGACCAGGCCTCAGGGAGAAAAGCAGTGGGCAGCCCTGCCCTCCACTAGATGCCTAGTGGACTGTTGTGCCTTCTGCTCTTCCATGTAGAGTGGCCTGCACCCATCTGAGGGCAAGTTAGAGGAGCAGTGGGGCCTGTAAAGACCCTGTCCCTCATCCTGATCCCTGCCTGCACTACACATAAAGAGGAGGCTGACTCAGACCCACTCTTAGCTACCAGTATTCAGGATGGCACTGGGCAAGTCCCCTTCCCCCCCTCACCCCTCACCCCACCCTACCTCCCACCCCGTCCCTGGACCTTCTACCCTTACTGGTAAGGGTCTCTCAGTCCTTTCTAGATCAAATTCTAGATTAAACAGAGGACTCAGACCTGGTACAGTCAACTGAAGAAACCTCTTGGCCACATTTCTCCACAACTACTCAGGCAGCTCTCAGCAGTCCAGAAAGGAGGTCCCAGGCCAGGGGGCGCTCTCATCAGTTGGCCAGAGGACAAGGCATCTGGTTCCCTGAGGCTTCCTGCTGGCTGGCCAGGGCTGGCTGTCCTGCCTCATCCCTTCCACAGCTGCACTTCCCCATCAAAGTGCACATTCTGGAATCCCCCTTGCAGGGCCCTGGTGATAGGGCCTCCCACTGACCTCCCCTCATCAACTCCTGGCTTCTGGTGAGAATGGGGCACGAGGGGGCCTCACCCCCAGGAAATGTCACAGTGCCAGAACTCTGGTGGGCCCAGGGCATGCTCCGGCCCCGAATCAAGCCAGCCTCCATTTGCCCCTGCCCTTTTCTGCTCACAGCCCCATTGTCTCCCTGGAGGGGAAGCTGCCAAGGCAGAGGCCTGGAGAGGGGAATGGATGGTTCCCCCACCCCCATCCCACCCCACCCTGGAGCTTGATGAGAGTCAGCAGGAAGGGTCAGGGGCCCCAGATAAAGACAGGATGGCCTAGTGGCCAAGACCAGCCTGGGTGCACTGGGAGGTGGAGACTGAAAAACCTGAGTGTCAGGAAGAGATCTGGTTCCTTCCCTGCCTCCCTGTGGGGTCAGCAGTGAGCTGTCCTTGGCCTTTAGCTTCTGCTTCTTTTCCATAAGGAGGGGAATCAAGGGAAGGATGGGATGGGGGAGGAGAGCGACTGGGTGGTGCTTTTCCTAGTGGAACAAGGGGAGGGTTAGTTTCTTTCATAGAAAATATAGAACAGAAAGAGGAAAGAGGAAGAGCGAAGAAGGGAGGTTGATTTGGTGTTTCTATGAGGGTGAGCTATTTTCCACATCCACGGATTGAAGGTAAAAATAAAGATGGATCAGGCATTATGGAGAAATTCTAGGAGGAGGGCAGGAGGGGAGGAGTGGGGGGAGCTAGTGACCAGAGAGCCAGAGCCTCTCTCCTGCTTTACTCTCAGGACAGGGACTGGGCTGGGGGTTGGGGTGCAGAGCACAGGCTGGATGGCCTGGAGGAGGCAGGGGCTGGATAAGATGACCTCAAGAAGGCCTGGCCAATGTCCTGGGATCTGGGATTCTGTGATTCACTAAGATATGGTTACACTGGAGAGAGATGCACGGAGGCTGGCGGCAGAGTTTAGAAAGCGTGCATTGCTACATAGCAAGACCCTGTCTCAAAACTAAACAAAAAAATTAAAAATAGAAATCTTGCATTGCATTGGGAGGAGGTGGAGGGAAAAGAGAGGTGGGAGAGAAACGTCTACAGAATCAGGAGTCTGAATCCTGAACTGATTCCAGGGCCTGGGTCACTCTCCTCCAGGACTTTCTTTTAGTAACCTAGAGTCAAGTCACTCAGAGATCATGGAGTCTGCACAGATCCCAGCCTGACTATGGCTGGATTGTTGAAAGGCTGCAGGTCATACTGTGGCCACCCATGGAGCTTTGGCCTGACTGTCATCCTCTGAGAAGCAAGGAGGAGAAAGCCAGCAAAGCTCCTGGCCTGGAAGATCCTGGTTCAAGTCAGATGGGGTGGTAAGTATCAAGAGCCTCAGGCTAACAACCAAATAAGATCCCACAGATCAGAGGGCTTTATCTAGGACTGAGTGGGAACAGGAGTGTAAGCAGACTGGACCATGAGAAAGACAGTCTGGGCTCAGACTAAAGGAATGAAGTGTCAGAAATAGACAGAGGAGAAGGGCCAAGGCAGGTGGGAGGAGCAGGTTCTCTCTGAGACAAGTCTGAGAGAAGCATTCGCTGGCCACCTTATCACCGGCCCCTCACTCTTCACTCAGCTCCCCCTGCAGCTGTGGCCATGAAGGCTCCTGTGTTCTCCCACACCTGCCCTCTCACCTCCTCCCCCACTCCCTGCTTCCCGGCTTCAGGGTCAGTCTGCAAGGGAGCAGGCCCCTCTCTGGTTGGCTTGGATCCCACCCAGCAGTTCTTCCAGAACAAAGGAACCCCCACAGATCTACAACCCAGAAAGGTGAATCAATCCATTCAGCAAACACTCCATAAACCTCTGTCCAGCACCCACACTATCCTGGGCCTCTGGGACCCTCAAGACAAAGGTTCTGCCTTTTTGGAGCAGGGAAAAGAGACTCCAGGGGAGACAGTTGTCAGTAAAATGTAATAATTGTGTAGATGCCCAATGCTCAGAGCATGGTGGGAACACAAAGATAGCAAAGGGAGGCCAAAGTGGTAGCTTTATGGAGGAAGTGGTATTTTAATTGTAAGGAAAAGAACAACTTAGTCAGATGGGAAGGTAAGGAAGAGAAGGCAAGGGAGAGCCTTGTTCTGCACCCAAGAAAGGGCAAAAAATTAACAAAGGCATGTTAGAGGAGCCACAGAGAGAACTCTTGACCAAGTTTTGCTTATGATTCTAGATTTTCAATGTAAAGTAATCCCCCTGTTGGCCCACTGGGGGCCTCTCAGAGGAGAAGCTGGTTTAGAGAAGAGCACCTCCTAAGGTCGGGTCATGGTATAGATCTTCCCAACCAATCGTCCAGACAAGCTTGCCAGCTAGGGAGATTGTTCTTTTACGACTGAGACCTTGTGGGGCAAGGAAGGAGTGACTCGCCACAAAGACTATAGATGTAATGACTGAAATTAGATCTCTGTCGAATCTGCTAAGTACCAAGATCTAAGAAAGCATGTTCCCTAACGGGGACCTAGATCTTGGATTTGCCCTTGCACTGACACCCAGGAGGATGTCTCTCCCGCATCACAGAAGAATAGCGGCCAGAAGCTTCCTGTGTGGGCACACTACTCTATCTCCCTCAGCGAGGGATGGGCCTGCCCCACCCCGCGGTCCAAACCCGGGGAGGCGAGTGAGAGAGGACTGGAGGCTAGGAATTCAGCCAATGACGTGGTGATATGCAAATAAGAAGTCCCTGCTTTCTTAGGATTGGTTGATCAATCAGCGTTATTGCCCAAATCCCTCCTCTCTGTACACCGAGCTATTCCGGGCGGGTGTTTGCGGCTCTGAAAACTAAGAAGAAAAAAGTCTTCAGGATTTGGAGTTGAGTTGTCCCGGCGGGGCCCCCATCTTCCCTTCCCCTGTCCTCCTCCTCGAGGCTCAAAGCCCCCGCAACCTTGGCAGTCTAGGTGTCTGCCCTAGCTTAGAGCGGAGCCCAGAGTCCGGGTCTAAGAAGACGCCTCATCCCTGGGCCGGCCAGGCCCCTATTCGCTTCACAGGACGCTGCCGGGTGCCCATACCTCCTAGGCTGCACATTTTAAAAAATCATTACTTCCCACGTCTGGAAGGGCTGGCCGCCAGGATTTCCCTCCAGTTTGTCTTCCTTGGAAGGGGGAGGAGAAGGAGGAGGACAGCAGAGTTCTGACTCAGTTTCCCTCTTTATAGTTCCTGTTTGGCCACTGCGGCCCACGCTGGAGGCTCCAGGAGAGAAACTACGGGGTGGTAGGGAAAGCGGGACCGGGAAGAGCAGCTGCGGGACCTTCCCTGCGGCATAGCTTTCAGCACCTTGTTCCTCTCCTCCAAAGTCAGCCCGAGCCCTCCTCGCTCGCCCCCACCCCGTCTCACGCTACAGATCTCCTTGACTCCTCAGTAGCTCTTTCCCACTAGCTTGTCAATTGCTCCGTGGTGTAAACTGAGTGCATTTCTTCGGAGGCGGGGGGGGGGGTGGAGAGGGGGTGGGGGGCACGGGAGGCGGAAACACAAAAGAAATGGGTCCAGGGGTTGGCAACGTCAAAGTGGCATTTCAGAAGTGCTCCGGCAGACACCAGAAGGGAACCCGGTGCACTGTCCCCTTGCAACCTCCGCGCGGCTGGGAGCCCGGAGCAGGTAGAGCCCGGAGGCAGCGGGCGCGCGGTGCGGAGCCCCGCCACCGGCTCGGGGTCCCCACCCTCCCGCGTTCGGAGCCACGCCGGGGACAGCCCCACTCGGCACTCACCACCACAGTCCGCCGACGTGCGCGGGACACAGGAGCAGCAGCAGCAGCAGCCCGAGGCGGGAGGGCACCGGCGGCCGCATAGTGAGCGCTCTCCCGCAGTGCGGCGCGGCCGGCGGGCTGAGGCTGCGGGCCGAGCCGGGGCGCGGCGACGGGGCTTCAGGGTGAGCGCGGCGACGGAGGCGGCGGGCGGGAGACGAGGACTCCGGCGGCGGCGGCGGCGGCGGCGGCGGCGGCGGCGGCGGCGGCGGGGGCGGGAGGGCCCATCCCGGCGAGGAGGGCGCGGCGGAGGCGGAGAGCGAACCGGGCCGCTGGAGCCTGTGTCTCCTGCGGAGCTCACTCGGGAGAAGAAATCAGAGCCGGGGGGGCGGGGGTGGGAGGGGAGCCGGGCCCGAGCGTGGGCGGGGGAGTGGGATAGGGGCCTACGGGGGTGGCAGTTGCGACAGTCAGGCGGCGGGACTCTCGGGAGGGAGCCGTGCGCCCCGGGGCGGCAGAGGGCGGGAGCGGGTGCCGGGGCGGGGCGGGTGCGCTCCTGGGTTGCGGGACCCGCCCGCCTCGCCCCTCTTTTAGCCTCGGCGGAGCGGTTCCCCGCCGCCCCGGGCGGTCCAGAGTGGAGGGCAAGGAGGGGCAGGAAGAAGAGGAGAGAGGGGTAAGCGGGCGGCGGGGGGGCGAGGAAGAGGAGTTGGTAAGGGGGAGGCGACCTGGGAGAAGTTTGACAGGTTTGTTGACTGTAAAGAGAGAAAACTTCCCAGGAATGAGGGAGTTGGGGAGCGGGGGGAGAACAGCTAGAAGGAAGATACTGATGGGGGCCAGGGAGGAAGTCGCCCGGGATGCTCGGCGGGGGGATGTCCAGCTTGACTGCCCGCCCAGTGGACCTTGGAGGGGTCACTTCTTGTACGAACTCTGCGTCATTCGCCCCTTCCTCAGCCTGTCAGAGCCTGAGTTCTTCCTCCCCAGGCATCCCGGCCGCATCTAGCCGGCGTTTGGGAGCCGACAGTGGTGGGAGATTAAACAGCAATGGGAGCCTCTCCAGGGCCTGCTCTCCTGCGCTCTGGCTTGGATGAGCTAGGCGGAGGGCGGAGATTGCAGACTTCCAAGAGATGAGGGGTCACCGCTTGCTGTAGCCGGGGCTCACTTGTCCACGGGTCTCTTCCTCCCCCAACTTGGCTGGGGCAGAAGGGGTGGGAGAGCCAGCTGCAGGTGAGATGGCGTTTATCTGATTCTCTAATGCCACAAAAATGTCTTTGATGCCCCTGACCCCCTCCCCACGAGGGGAGATCAAAGGCCCCGTGGGGAGGAGGGACAGCTCCATTCATCAAGCCAAGCGGCTGGCAGCGGGCGGCAGCCTCTGCTCCTCTGGCCTGGGACAGAGGCCCCGACGTGCCCCAGGAGTGCGGAGGGACAGGTGGTGTGGACATTCCGAAGCAAGAGCCAATTTCCCCAGCACCACCATCTACAGGGCTATCAACCATAAAGGGAGGACCTCAAGCCCACGTGGCAGAAATTTCAGGCACTAGGGAGAAAGTTCCTTCTGGTTTGGAATGGCCAGGAATTTAGAAGTGGAACCCAAGACCACTGCCAATATAGACAAGCACCCCTGGTGAGCAAAGAAGAGGCAAGATCCTGAGTCCTCAGAGAGTGGGGCAAGTGATGAAGGTGAGGCTTGGAGACAGATAAGAGAAACAGACTGCAGATGCCTACCCCAAGAGAGGGGACAGATCTGGAGAAAGAAGGTGAATGGCAGAGAGATGAGATGGAGAAACCTTGGCCTAGGCATACAAGAAAAGCCTTGGATTTCCTAGAAGTGCCCAAGGTGTGCAAGTGCAGTCTTGGTACTGAGTACTTGGATGGGGGAGTGCATTCTGCAGAATGAGGAGGAGCAGAATGGTCCAAGTGTTGTCCCTCCCATTTTAGCCTTTAACTGCATCCCAGTAGCACGCACTGCCCTGGCATCTAGAAGTATTATACATGGTTGTTTCTCCTGGGCAGTGCCAACCCTGGACACTAACCATTCAAAGATTCACCTAAGTTGGGCTCACCCTTAGGCCAGATGGTGCTAACCAGGCAGCTGAAAGGTTCTTAAAGGTCCCCGGAGGCTGCAGGTGGCCAGTGATCAGCCCCTTGGGAACCAATACTTGGGTTCCAACCCCCTGCCCCCACCCTGCTACTGTTATTACAGATTATGAAATGCTCTCCCTGTCCTGCATTCTTCTCCGAGGCAAGAATTTTAATGTATTTGTCTTTGTCATCAGGGGACCTGAGCTCTGGGATCGCCCTGCCTCTGCCTGAGGAGGGAGCGCCCCAAATCCAGCCCTTGCTGATTCCAGACCCCAAGCTCTCTAAGTTACCCCACCTTCCCCCCACGCCCTGGCCAGCTCCCTCCCCACTCTAAGACACAGTCTCTGTGGGGTGGATAAAAATGATGTTATTGAAACAACAGAATTGGGAGCAGTGGCAGGGAGCAGGGATCAGCTCAGGAAACTGGGGCGTTTGCCAAGAAGCCTGCTCCCCCGCAGGCAGCCTTTCTGCCCCCACCTTTCCTCTAAACACACACAGTCGCCCCACCCCTCCTGCAGTGATTGCTCCAGCCAGATCTTGCAGAATTTTTAGCCATTCCTTGACGTTCCAAGCCCTGGTCCATCCTTCCACCTACAGTCTCATTCCAGAATCAGTTGGCATAGTAGTGCTTGCAGAAGCGTCAGAGCAGGGAGGTCCTGAGTCTGCGACAAGATAGGCCTCCTGAAGACCCTTTTTCAGAAGCACAGTCTTGCTTCTACCCATTCCCCTTTACCCTTTTTGCATCTCTATCTAGGGGTTGGTTGGCACCTAGACAGAGCCAGAGCAATGGCTTCTGTCCGCCCCTCAGACTTTCAGAGACCTGTGTTTAGACGATTTGGAGGTTTCAACCCACCACTACTATCACGTTGACTTTTCCAAAGATCAGAGCTGGGGACTGAGACACACAGACAGATGAAGATGTGTGCACACACATGCACACTCACACACCACCAGAGGGCACAGGCAAATGCATAACCCAACAGAAACCACCCCCTTGCCTCCCTCTGCACAGTGCTGGATAACTGTCATGGGCAGGTACAGATGGAGAGCAGTGGGCTGGTTGGGGCTGAGATTTATGCCAGCCTTTCTAATGATCATATGCATGTACATGCACACACACACACACACACACACACACACACACACACTTCTGCACAGACACCCATATAGAGAAACATGTACAAGAGACCAAATGGAAAGATGGCAGTGCAGAAATGGGCAGCCTGAGTGGGGAGATGCCAGCTGCTCTGTTCTGTGGGTACTGGTAACTTCCTCCTCTTCCTCTGTCACCCAACCTTAGTGCTGTGAACCTGTAAATTTCACTTCTAGGCTCTGGTACAAAGAAAGACCCTGAAGGAAAGACTGTGGCGTCTGACTGTGGGGTTGAGGAAGAAGGAGGGGCCGAGGTGGGGACCGGGGAGGAGAGAGAGGCAGCTGGAGACAGATAACATCAAACCGCTGCAGGGTGAAAGCAGAGCCTCTGTCTCCACTGCATTTTCTCTTGCTGCCTTTTTGTGTCTTCGTGTGTCTTCCATGTCCAGAATTCGGTCTCTAAATCACTTTCTCTGGTTTTTTGTAGTTGTTGTTGTTGTTTTTTTTGTTTCTCAGAATGACTGAAACTGCAGGAGCCTGGGGATTCAGGCCTGTGACCCTTCCCCTCCCAATAACCTCCCTTCTTCCCTCCTTCCCTTTTTCTGTCCCTCCCTCCCTCCTTCCTTGCTTCCCTAGCAGTGGGATCTAACTCTCATTTTGGGAGAGGAAACAGAGCTTGAGAATTCCTACAAGCCCTAGGTCTCTGGGTCCCTGAAGAACAGAGAGAGGAAAGGTCAGTCTTCTAGATAGATGGAGTGAAAGGGAAAAAGAGAGAGGAGAGAGAGAATCATTCCCTCTCCCTTCAGGTATTCCTGCTAGCTCTGTTCAGCTTCCCTAGCCTACCTAATATCCCCAGTGTGTGCTTTCCAGTGGAAGGGTCCCACTGTCAACCTTGTCTTAGCTGTCCCACAGATTCATCTCCCAAGGAGATTCCCTCTGAGTCTGTCCCCAGGAACTCCCACCACTTCTTCCAAGCCCATCTGCCTCACATCTTCTGTATCACTCAACCCTATCCTTTCTCCCGCTCCGCCAGTCACATCAAGGGGGAGGAAGAACCTGCCCAGTAGAACCTAAAATAAGGGGGGCAGGGCATAGGAGCAAGAGCTGAGGACGGACAGAGTGGTAGCTGCTGCCCACCAAAGCTGGGCTGTGAAGATGCCAGAGAATATTCTGCTGAGTTCAGCCCCAGCAGACCAGAGGGTTAGCCCCAGGAACCTCTACCGCCATCTTGTCCCAAGCTGTCTCCTGTTTTGTTTTATTTTTTTTTCTGCTTGTTTTTGTTGTTGTAGTTTTGTCTTTGCTTTTATGGGGCTAATGCTTGAACTGAGGGCGTCAACCATGCCAGGCAAGTGCACTGTCACTGAGCTTTATCCCCCAGTCCAACTCCTGTGGTTCTGACTGGAAAGCAAAGGGCAGAAGAACTTCCTCACTCTATTTTCACTGCTTCCTGCTGTTAGCTCTCCCCTTAGAGAGTCACAGCTCTTGAGTCCAGGTCTCCAGAGTCAGCTTCTGTCCTGGTTATGTTCCGGCTGCCTTGCAGCAGACAGCACCTAGTATGTGCTGAGCATCCAGCTAGACTGTGAAGAGATAGTGGTGCCCTAACCCTCATGGAGTTGACTAACACTAATCACAGCACCTCCTAAAATAGAAGAAAAACCACAGCCTTGACAGCACGGAGGAGGGAGGAGCCTGAGAGGGCTCTCGGGGCACTGAGTACCAGGCAAGGGTGGGGTTTCTCTGGGAGTGACTGATCCACCTGAGGGCATCATCGAGAGGCATGGTAGGGGAGGGCATTTTAGGCAGAGAGAACAGCCATGGTAAAGTCCTGCCGGAAGCATGGAGCAGGACAGGTGGGGTCTGTGAAGAGACTGAAAAGAGTGCAGAGCCTGGTGAGAGATTAGACTGGAGAGATTTGGAGGTGAGCTGATTAAGCAGACCTTCCCGGCATGGAAGTGATTTTTTTTTTTATGTTACTGTTGTAAAAGCAATTGGAGCACTGCAGGTTAAATCCATTGCCAAAAGGAAGGAAAAGATGGAAGAGGATCTCTAGAGTAAGGGATTTAACATCTATAGAGTAAAAGAAGTAAAATCATAGTAGAGTATTTGAATGACAAAATAAATGTTCCTCAATTTGCCATGTGGCTACAGATAAACTCTCCATCAACAGAATATATCTTACGTAGAAAATGCTTTCAGTACATCTAACCCACTGAACATCTAGAGCATCTTATTGTGTATCACTAGCCCAAGAAGCAAGATTCAAAGTACAGCATCTACTGGATACATAGCATGCTCACGCCTTGTGAAGCCAAACAAAGGTAAGTAGAGTGAGCCAAGATCAGTATATAGCTACTCACTACCATAAAAGCTGGGGCAGTTGCTCTAGAATTAGGAGGAAGAGGCATTTGGGTTTCCAGGGATGTGTGGAGAGGAAGATTCTGTGTCTCTTCATGGAAGTTCATTCCATTGGTAGGCACTTGTACATCTGTTTTGTGCTCTTTTCTGTATTCATTATTTTCACACATAAAAAAGTTTTGCTCTGTTTTGTTTTTTAAAACATCGCCATGGGAAACCACTGTAGACATTTCACTGGGGCAATAGGTGACATGGTCAGTACTGTGCTTTGCAAAGATGGTTAGGCCCTCTCACTGTGTGGAGAAAGAACTGGAGAAGATCCCAAGTGGGAGCAGGAAGATAGGTAGAGAGGTGTGGGCTCCAGTGCAAAACAACATGACTTTGGACTGGATGTATGACCAAGGGGTTAGGAGGTGAGGACAGTGTGGCCAGTGTCAAGGAAGTAGGGAGAGTGAGCCTAACCACTCGGTGGGAAAAGGGGAGGGCGACTCAGAGACGCCTCTGAGAGTCTTAACCTCTAACAAAATGAATGCTGGTGCCCTTCACTATGCGAGGAACAACTGAAGAGGGTCACAGCAGGCAAATTTGAGTAGGGGAGTTCATGATGCTTCCAGACTATTTAGGTTTTATCAGGCAAACAGTTAGATATCTGGGTCTGGAGCAGAGAGGAGGGCCTGGGATGAATCGTCAGGGTGTAAGATATAATTACCCAGGGTTACCTAGAAGACAGTGGTCTGAGGGCAGCCTTGAGGAAGGTTGGTCAGTCATGGCAAAATGAGGGAACAGGCTTAGGAGGAGACTGAGGAAGGGCTACAGAGGCAGGGGGCAACGAGCATGGCCATTTTGCAGAAACCAGGGGAAAGGCCACTCAGGAGGAGAGAGGTGTCAGACCTGTCAACCCATCTGAGAGGTCAGTACTGGAAATGTGTACTAGAAAGCAAGAGGAAAGCCACTGAGTGAGCTCAACCTCAGACCAGTTTTTCCAAGGTCCATGCACTATCTCATAATATTCTCACTGTGAAACTTTCATTGGCACCTTTGGCTTGCAAAACAGAGCCTACACTTATGTGTAGCTTGCCATCAAGACCCCACCAGTTCCTATTTAGCTCTTGCTTGTCTCTCCAGCCTCATCTTGTATTTTGTCTCCGGGAAGGGTCGGTCCTATGCTTATAAGTGACTCTTAATCAGACTCTGATCCTTGATTCCACACACTCCAGAAGAAGCTTAGCTCAGCCCCAGCTTTCCCCAAGATGTTGGACACTTGTAGCAGTAACTTCCTCCAGTTCTCAATAAGTCATAGTACCCTGAACCTGCTTTATCGGAAGTACAGCACCAAGTCTGGGTTTTTTCTGCATATTTCCCCACTTGGCTTATGACTCTGTTAGAGTACATCAGCTGAGTCTGTGGCCTGTGGAGAACATTTCTAACTTGGGATTCTGTTGAACTTCCAGAGAGAGAACAATATTCTGCCGGGAAGAGCAGTTCAGGGCCACTTAAGAGAGTGGTGCAACTTCACCCAAACCAGGTCTTCTGAACTCGGGTAAGAAACTGGAAATTCCACCAGCTTCCTAGATATACCCTCTCCCGGTGCACACACATCCCTGAGCTAACACAACCGGTCTTCTCAGGAAGTCTTAGAGCAGTATCACAGCGCCATCTCCTGGCACATTACACACTGTTCCTTGCGAACACCACCTCCAAAGGTTGAAGAACCTCCCAAAATAGAGTCACCAACAGGGGACCAAGGCCCCAGTCCACGAACCTTTTGGGGAGATATTTCACATTCAGATTATAACAAGAAGTCGTTCCTAATGGGCACGCAATTTCTTTTGGTGATAATAGAATGTACCAAAACTGATTGTAGTAATACTTGTACAATTATGAATGTGTCCCCCCAAAATCACTAGATTAGACTTTTAAGTTGAGGAATTAAATATTAAATATCAATAAAAGCAGTTAAAATTAAAATGGAATAAAGGAAAGAAATTGAAAGCTTGTCTATAAGACAGAAAAATGTGAATTGAAAACTAGACATAGAATGAGCTCCCCTTTGTAAAATTAGCAATAACATATTAGAATCTGTAACCTGGGTGAGTTGGCACATGCATTTAGTCTCAGCACTTTGGAGGCAGAGACAGGTGAATCTCTGTGAGTTCAAGGCCAGTCTAGTCTACATAGTGAGTTCTAGACTAGCTGGGGCTACAGGGAGACCCTGTCTCAAAAATACATACATACATACATACATACATACATACATACATACATACAGATAGATAGATGATAGATAGATAGATAGATAGATAGATAGATAGATAGACAGATATTAGAAGCTGAAAGCATAGAACCTGGAAGAGGCATGGAGAAGCCCTTGTATACTGTGAGTAGAGCTATAAATTTGACCACCTAGAGACTGTGCCTCCAAAACTAATCCAACACTTCACAAGCTTCTGAACTGATACTCCAAAGAAGTTATTCAAGAGAAAAAAGTCTATGTATACATGAAACTGTGAATATGAGAAATTTGTATATTAGAGAAGACCCAGTAACAGCATCTACAATGCCTAGCTGGCATTGTCTATGATTACATGCAAATATGGCTTGATGACATGGTAGACACGGGCCTCAAAATGTCAAGTGTGTTCATTGTGTTGAAACAAGGAGCATTCTTGATGAAATAATACCTTGATGAAAAGAAAACCCAAAATGTTGTGCTTTCTTTTTTCAAGGTCTTATGCAGCCCAGAAGGGCCTCAAACTCAATAAGCAGTCAAGGGTGACCTTGAACTTCTGATCCCCCTTCCTCCACCTTCCCAATTCTAGGATTATAGATGTTTATTTCCATACCAGGTTTGAACCCAAGGCCCCCTTCATGCTAGGCAAGCACTCTACCAACTGAGCCACATTCCTAGCCTTGCTTATTTATTTTTTAAAGTATTTTATTTATTATTTTTATTTTATGTCTATGAGTCTATTGCTTGCATGCATGTAAGTGCACCCAGGTCGTGCATTACCCTCAGATGTCAGAAGAGGTTTCTGATCCCCTGGAATTAGAGTTACAGATAGCTGTTAGTCACCATGTGGGTGCTGGGAATTGAACCTGTGTCCTCTGCAAGAGCAGCCAGTGCTCTTAACCTCTGAGCCATCTCTCCAGCCCCTGCCCTCCTTGTTTCTTTACTCTTTGGTTGGTGCTTGCTTTTAATTATCAAAATATCAGTTATTCAGTGAAAACTAGAAACTCAAATTAGTGGGAACTGATTAGGAAAATACTGAAAGCTCAGAAGGCTGAGTGTCCTTCAGGGACTGTCAGGATCAGAGACCTGCAAAGAGTTTCTCCAACTTTCTCTGGCCTGGCCTAAATCATGTGCTTAATAAACGTCTGTGAAGCCACTAGGTGAACACGACACAGGACCTGGTAATCTGCCGACTTCTGCCTCATCATTCTTCTTCAAGAAGCACTCCTCAGCCACCTCTCAGCCTAAGGTCTCCAGTTATTTGCTCTGGCTAGGTGAGGGCCTAGGCATGCAGAGCAGCTGTCACAGAGCCTCACAGACTGACCTTCTGCCTATCTGTGTCAAATGACCCTACAGTATTACAAATAATCCCAGGGTGATCGATCAGAAGGTGGTTCCCGATGAGCAGGGTAAATCTCACATTTTGGAGTCACACGCAGAATCATCAAGTCCAGAATGGCTCCATGACTCCTGTGTCCTGGGTATGTAAAATGGATCAATGGTAGGCTAGGTTCTCTAAAAGTAGATGTTGAGATGACTTTGGGGTGTGAGAGGCATGCTCTGAGAACGTCTGTGAACGAAGGGAAGGAAGTAGGACTGGGCACACCAAGCCTCTGTCAGTCCCCAATCCAGGACACCGGAGTACTGCAGGTTTGTCCTGCTAGAGACTCTTGCTAGTTGAAATGATCAGACCTTTGCCTTCTCTGCCATCAGCCGAATGGGCAGCCCCGGCAAGAGGAGAGAATGTTCTCTACCTCTGAGGCTGACTCTGAAGGAGCTGATGGCTGGAAACCATTTGCAGAGCATACTCCTAGTAGCCAGTCAGCAGACCCTTCCTTGGAAAGGAACCTGGGCAGGATAGCTCTGGATTTACATGGACGGGGCATTTGGCAGAAGAAGACACTAAGGCGGTGAGTGAGATTACCGCATAAGCGTGTGTTTCTTCCCTCCTGGAGCCCAGTCCTGCCCTGACTGCCTAGTCCACTTTAGCATAGCCAAGGGAGGCCACCCAGTCCAGACTGGGTTCCTGTGGGGATACCATTACTGATGAACTGCCATTGACCAAAGGGAGCCACAGGGTAACCCTCAAGATCAAGGACCCAGAGTGCTCCTTCTTATGCCTACTCATCTCTAGGACTCTTGGCTCTCCTTTAGCCTCCTATGTGCCTGGGAGCCCACATTTGCCCCTGTCTCTGTTGCAACATGGCCTACCTGTGGCAGGTGGCCACTTTCTGCCTCCCTGGCATTGCAAGTCTCTTCACTAGACCCTGCTCTACACTACCCCCTCCACTATTACCTCGTACCTATCACTTTAGGCCATTTTATTTTTAATTTCAGAAGGCAAGCAAGATCAGTTCAGTTGGTTTTGCAAATAGCCAATGCACAGTACGAGCAAATTCAGCTCAACTACTTATAAGCTCTGAGGGTTTATTTAGATAGCTAGCTGATCTGTGCCTTGATTTCTCATGAGGATCTGAATGTCTAGACACAACTCACCAGAGCTGTGATAAGGAGTATATATCATCTTGAAGGCACAGAGCAAGGCCAATTTTAAAAGATATAAGGTACCTTTACAAAAAATGATTTGTTTGTTTTTGAAGCAGGGTCTTGTGTATTTCAGCCTGGCCTCAAAGTTACTATGTAACTGAGCCTTGCTTGGGCCACCACATCCAGCTAACAATGGTTGTTATTATTTTTTAATTTGTTTTTATGTGTGTGTGTGTGTCTGTGTCTGTGTGTGTGTGTGTGTGTGTGCGCACGCGCACGCCGCACAAGTGTAGCTGCCACTGGAGGCCAGAAGAGAATGTTAGATTCTCAGGGGCTACAGTTACTGGTGGCTGTGACTCACCTGACCTGGGTCCTCTGGAAAAGCATCAAGCATTCTTAACCACTGTACCATCTCGCTGGCCTCAGTTTTTAAGTGAAGAATTTAGGGAAGGGACCAAATGTTCTTACAGGGAACCAGAGGCATCTTTGCATCTATTGCCTTCAAACCTTAAGTTTAAAGAGGACAATTAATGGAAAGATGTGAAGGCATAATAGTCTAGGTGGAGCATGGACATGGCAGATTACACGAAGGGTCAGGTGATGATGGTATCTGGGGGAAGCATAGCTTATGCTATGTCCAATTCATCTGTGCTTTGAGAGGAGAAGCAAGGCACCCTGGGGAAGCCAGCAGGACTTAATGTCCCTCAGCACCACAAAGGGCAACTCCAGCTGGCCGTCACTCTTTCAACCTGGGGGCCCCCTGTGTGACTGGAGCTCCTGAAAACCAGGGACACATTGGAGGGCATCCTCTCCCAGGCTAGGAGGCCCATTTGGTGACTCCGGGGTCTTTGGCATTCTTTTCACCTGTGATGTGCTACAGAGAGAGGATGACTGGGAGGCCCACCTTCTGGCCCTAGGAGCTGACCGAGCACTGACTTTGATTTCCAAGTCATTCTCCCTAGTTCCTTCCTCCCTTTCCCTACAGTGAAGAGAGGATGTGGATGAGCCCTAATCCAACTGCGTCCCACAGTCCTGGAAGGATTGTGATGAATCTGAGGAGTCAGTAGAGGGTGCCAGATTCTAAAAGAGCAATTCAAAGCACTCCAGCCACAAAGAATCAGGGGAGTGGCTCAGTATCAGCTGAGATCCCGGGCAGCTGACTGGAGCCACAGCTGCTCAGATCAAAGCTCTGAAGTTGGGTGAGCCGGTCGGTCCCAGTGCCGTTCTGTGCAAGGTTATTTCTCTCTCTCTCTCTCTGGACAAATAGCAATTACAGTTCAATCCTCAGCCTTCAAAGTAGCATTCCATTTCAGTACCTCTGTCTCTTGGGACCTCCATATTGGAGACATTCTCACTCTTTCTTACTGTAGCATAATAAACTGTTGAATTCTACAAAAGACTCAAATAAATAATTTTTGCCTCCCAGTTCAAAGTGAATTTGTGATTTCAAGATGTTTAAGCAAGTTTATTAGATAGGTATTACTGGTAATAGTAAAAAAAATTCATGAATGCAAAACCTAAACTACCTTAAATATGACTAAATAGGAAGATTATTACACCTATTTTAGGCAATATCATAAGATACAGGCTGGCTTTCAGGTCTTGAGGCAGGATCTCCTTATAGCCCCAGTTGGCCTGGAACTCACTATGTAGACCAGGCTGGCCTCACTGTCTCACAGATCCACCTGTCTCTGTTTCCTGAGGCCTGGGATTAAACATTTGTGCCATCACACATGGCAAAACATCAGTTCTTCATATACTAACAATGTCAAGACATTCTTTGGATGGAATAAATAAAACAGTACACACAGGATAAATCTTAGAAATGGGTACAAGAAATTCTTAACAGGAGTTGCCTTGGATCTATGACAACAAAAAGATTTTCTTTTGTTTCTTTCTTCCTTTCTTCTTTCTTTTTTTTTCAGTATTTTCTTTTTATCTTATGCATATGAGCATATTACCTACATGCATGTAAGTGAACCCAATTCATGCAATGCCCTCAGAGGTCAGAAGAGGGCATTGGATTCCCCTGGAACTACTGGAGTTACAGACAACTGTTAGCTGCCATGTGGGTGCTCAGAAATCAAACCTGGGTCCTCTGAAAGAGCAGCCAGTGCTCTTAACCATTGAGTAATCTCTCTGGTTCCTCTTTCTTTCTTTTTTTAAAGATAGACTGGCCTCCAACTCACCAAGTACCTGAGGATGACCTTGAACTTCTGATCTACTTCTACCTCCCAAGTGCTGAAATTATAAGCATTTTCCATCTTGCCTAACTTACATAGTGCTTGGGATTGAACCCAAGGTCTCCTCATGCTAGGCAAGCACTCTACCAACTGAGCTACATCCCTGGCCCCTCTTCAATTTTATACTTGTCTGCATTCTTTGGAATTTTCTGGTATTACTATACTGAACTACTTTTGAGATGTCAACCCTGTCAGGGAGATATCACTAATCCCATTTAAGGAATGTGGGACTCTGGGCTCAATTGTATATAACTGTGAGCTGCTGAAAGTCACATGACCAGGACAGCTGCATCTGCAGGCTGAGCAGAAGAGGGGCTCTGTTGAGATCCTGAGAGAATGAAGCAACACTCAACCCAGAAGTTGTCTTTTCTTTCTTGAGAGGTAGGTAGTTCTATGGATTGAATCTAGGGCCTGGTAGACAAATGCTCTACACTGAGCTATAACTCCAGCCCTACCTAAAAGTTTTCTTCAGGTTCTTAGTGAACTGGGACTGCTTAGGACAGCTCTCTACTCTAGTTTGCAGGCTGCTCAGGAGTGAGAACTTGAACCTGGCCTATAATAGACACTTATTATTTATTTTTATAATTTTATTTCTTGCCAGGGCATGGTGGCACATGCCTTTAGTTCCAGCACTCAGGAAGCAGAGGCAGTTGGATCTCTGTGAGTTCAAGGCCAGCCTGGTCTACATAGAGAGTTCCAGGCCAGCTGGGGCTACAGGGAGATCCTGTCTCAAAAAGACAAGAAAAAAAAGATTATAATTTTATTTCTCTTTTGCAGTATTGGGGTTAAGCCTATGGTCTCGCACACATTAGGCAAGCATTCTACCACCGAACTACATATACCCCTCCCCTCACCCTATAAGTGACACTTAAACCTCTGCATCTAGTAAGATGAGGTTTCTCCACAGAAGGGAGAGAGAGAGAGGAGGGGAACAGGGAGGAGAAAAAAAGACACTGACAGAGACAGAGACCAAATGATGGTGATAATCATGGGGCCTTGAAGCAAAGTCACTGTTTCTGGAAGAAATGTGATGGTGGAGAGGCTATCCTGGGTGGTGGAACTGAGCTGGGATGTTGGGGGATGTTGTGAATCCAGGTGGACAATGAAATTGCACTTGACCATCATTGCAACCTAGTACTCCCCCATCCCAGCGCATACCCTGAGGCGTTGGGAAGGAGAGGGCTGTGAGATATTTCTAGTGACCAACAGCTGGACTCTGAGATGCTTTCTCATAGATCAAAGTTTAGGAAACAAAGTTTTTTTCCCTTATGGATGTTGTAAGGCATGAGACAGGGAGCTTAGAGTTGCTATTATCACTTCAGTGCTTGAAGCCGGCTCCAGAGAAAAGCATTGAAAACTCCATCCCAGAGCCCCTGGCTTAAATAAAATGAAAGCCCTACCTTCCTCTCAGTGTCCTAGGAAACCAACAAATTTTCAAATTAGGTAAACCAAGTCAAATTTTCTACTGCATGTGATTGAATTTATCCTAACTAATACAGCTTGACTTCCAAGAATTAACTCAGGGTCTCCTTGCCTTCCTTTGGGATTGTGTCTAAGTCTCCAAGTACTCACTTAAGGTTCAGGTTAGGACACAAAGAGGGGTATTTGGTCCTCAGACATCATTTGAGTGCACAGGCAGCCACAGCAGTATCCATCATCCATCTGGTCCTCAGTTGAGCCACAGAGGTAGTATGGCAGATGCCATGGTGTGGAGGTGTCTGAACAAAGACACCCTAACTCTTAGTGTCATTTTGTCATGACCACCTCAACCAGCAAGGAAGACGCAACACCAGACTCTTCTTTAAGCAGTTTACTCAGGAACCTTGAACAATCTTCTGACCCCGGGGAAAGCCCGCCAGAGACTTAAATCCCCTCCTGCCAGCCAACCCCAAACTACTACGTGGTGAAAGCAGATAGGCACACATATGCGGAAGCAGGCCCAGATCTCAGCCACAGCCAAATATGGAGTTGTTTACTCCAGAGAGCACTCACCCTGGGGATGGTGGAAGGCGGAAGCAGGCGCCATCTTTAAGGCGTGGCAACCCGCAGCTCTCTACATCATTTGACACTAAGTTCAAATCACACCCACCTGATTTCTCTCAGAACTGTTTGTCCTAACAAAGGCATACTCTCTTTAAACGGTATACAGAGCATGTCTTATCAGGGAAGAATTTGCCTTTTCTGACCCCTACTGACTCAGAACAACATACAAAACTGCAAATAGATGTTATCAACATTACCCCACCTGTTACTTGCAACATAAACGGGATAATTTATGGTTTTAAATTTGTTATGGTTTTAACATTGCCTTCAGCAATATTTTCCCAACACACACACACACACACACACTACTCTGAGCTAGGGGCAAGGAAGAACCAGGAGGGAGAAATAGGGAACATAATCAAAGAAAGCTATTTGCTTATCTTAACTTGTAAAAGTTAGTCACAAGAGGAGCCCAAGGCCTAGTAAGATGGCTTATAGCACTAGCCTAAAGACTATCTAGATTTAAATAAACTTATTATACAATAAGAAGGCAGATTGAATAGATAATGCTAAATGATTTCAAAACATAAGCTTTGGTTAGAATGTTAGGTAAGACAGGAGGCATTCCCGGAAAGTCATCCCACAGGGTAGCTGCTGTGCTCCTCCTCGTTTCCATCCACCTCTTTTTTCTCCCATTGCATCTGCCTTCCTCTGGTGCTCACTGAAGAAGCTCTTGCTGCCTGGGTGCTATGCTAGATCATATGAAATTTCTAAGCTTTTCAAAGACTTGCCTTCCTGCATTGCCCTTAGAATCATTCTGCTGTTACCATGGCATGTTGGGCCCGGAATATTCTGCAACACTCCTAAAGACCTATGTCTCTAGATTCACCATGTGCTTTGAGGTCTATCTTGGAAGTGAGGCATAGACCACCTCTGTTCTCAGATCCCACAGAGCCTGGTGGGAGAGGTCTCTTTCAAAGACTGCCTCTTTTCTCCTTGCTATACCAAGGGACTGTCCTCTCCTCTCAGGGTAAGGGAGCTCTTACCCTAATTTGCATGTGTTCTCCTAAATCTTTGTGCTATTTGTCCCACTTGTCCTGTTGTCTTTCATTCTCTACTCATGCATGTGTGTGTGTGTGTGTGTGTGTGCTCGCGCACATGTACGTGAGCACATGGAGGTCAGAGGACAACCTTGAGTGTGGCACCTCAGGAGCCATTCACCTTGATGTCTGTGACGAGGCCCCTTGTTGCTCTGGGGCTCACTGATTCAGCTAGGCTGGCTGGCCAGAGAACCCCAAGAGCTTTTGTGTCTCTGCTTCCTCAGTGTTGGGATTGCAAGAGCATACTACCCATACTTGCTTTTTTTATGTGGGATCTGGGAGTTGAACTCCCATCTTTGTGTGGCAAGCACTTTACTAACTGAGCCATCTCCTTAGCCCCATTTTTTTTTAAACATGAGGATAATTTATATGACTGTCAGATCTTAAGAGGGCAGCAGAACTAGCAAATGGCTCACCCTGAGCCCAAATGTGGGAAGTGGGTTTGTATGTGCTGAATGCTGGCTGGGTTGAGATACTTTTGTGCCCACAGGCCTGGACCCCAGCCTCTGTTCTAGGGTGGGCGGGCCTTCCTTGCCAACCTCCCATGCTCTTTGCATCTTTTTACCAGCTACACAGAAGTCACGTGGGCATGGGCACCCAACCACCTGACTCCACCTACCCATAAGGCAACTCCTTTATCTCCAGTCATTTCTCCAGAGAGTACTGAGTCTTTCTTGCCTTACAAACAAAAAGTTCCCCTGGTTTTCCCAAAGTTTCCTACTTCCTTTCTTCCTGTTCCCCTTCTCCACAGGGTGTCTTACAGCTTTGGCTCTGTGCCCCTCCCAACAATGGCTATCCCAAGTGGAGTGCCTGCTCTCAAAGGCTCTGTGCTGGGGTTTGTCTTTGAGGGTGAGAAGCAGGAGTGAAAAGCTTGGTTATGATACCACTGAGAAGAAAAAAAAGCTATTTTCATTCTGATCTTTTTTATCATAACTTCAGGCTGGGTAGTGTCTCCAGCCTTAGGCAACGTCTTCCTTGTGCTTGTCCTCTGCTGGCAGGGCAGAGCCTTCTCCATACAGGCCCTCCATTCTTCCATCCTGGCTCCAGGGCCAAACTGCAGGGGGATCTACCCTCTCACCCTGACCAGCTGTGATTTTAAAGCTACAGGACAATGAAAACTTTGTTTCCCTGGACCAGCAAGACTCTTCCCCTTCCTCCTCCACTCTCAGGAATGTCTGCAGCTCCTAGAAGTCTCCTATGCCACTGACTAAAGCAGCCTCTCTCTCTCTCCAAGGGGCTTTGGCCCTGGTCCTGGCCCCACAAGATGGAGGAACCCACCTCCAAAGTCAGGGCCAGATGTGTGCACTTATTTTGAGACACAGTTCAGGTTTTTTGTTGTTGTTGTTTGTTTGTTTGTTTTGCCTTCACCCAGAGTTGAGTATGGAGAACTAAAAAACTACATCTCATTAATGACTTAGTTTTGTCTAACATTCACAAATGAAATCCAGGCTCCAGAAAGGCTGTCCCAACGGTCTGCTCCTAGAGAACTCAGTTCATGGCATTCCACAAGGCATGTAGCCCCTGCTGCTCTCCAAGGTGAGAAGTATGACCAGAGATGGTTGTCTCCGTTGTCCCTAGTCCTTCTTGGGGCTCTTCATCCTTGACTGTCAAAATGGTCTTTGAGATGCTCCTGGGAAATGCAGAAGTCTTCAGTTCCAAAGGAGCCTTCCCAGGTCTGGCGTTGTAACAGCTGGCTGGAAGCATCTGAGGCCCATTTCTGCAGGTATGTTTCACTGAAGGGACTGAGGTCACCCTTCTTGGCAAGGAAAATGTCAGTGTTGATGAGAAGGAGCCCCAACTCCAGATATTCTCTTCAGGTGTTCTTCAAAAGCACTGCTCCTGTGTCCTGTCCTCAGGCCTTTCACTGGGAAAGAAGATTGAGGTAAGAAGTTCTGGTCACTAAATGTGTCTCCCTGAGATACCACAAAGCAGAGGAAGGCAAGTTCAGGGTTATTCATCTGGAAGTGGAAGGGCTTGCCTGGCCACACACGGGTCGTTCTGTTATCCACTACAAATGCTGTCCTTTGCTTGGTGCTACTATACAGCTCCAGCCACCTTGATCTCCACAAAAGGACGCGCAATGTGTCTTCCATTTCTTGGCAGATGCCTGGTCCCCAGCACCTCAATGCAGTTGACACAGAGCTCCAGAGTTCAGAGGCTGCTCTTGTCAAAGAGGTCAAAGGCTTCATCTCTCACGGTACTTGACTGCAGCACATAGTCACAATGTCCACTGGCCATGATTCATATGCATAGGTTTGTCTGGGGTCTAGAAATAGAGAGCCACAAGCTGACTGCCACAGATTCATATGGGCAATTAGAAGAGCCCAACACTGGCCCTTGAGGTAGATGCATGAGAGTTGTGCCCGATTGTACTGGAGGAACTTCTTGCTTTTGGCCTCATTCACATACTTCTCAGCCTTGATTTCTGGAAAGGATGACGTGTTTTGCCAACAGGCATGTTGTGTGCCAATCTTCTCTTCATTGAAGAGAACAGGCTGGCAGTGGATAACAAGCTCAGAAAGCTCTTCTTTCTCTGTTCCATCATCTTCCCCTCAGTAAGCCTGGTATCTGTACCTGGTATCTGGATCTTTTTCACCCAGTCCTGCACCATCTCCTGTAAGTCAGCTACATGTAGGGACCCGTGAGCTACCAATGCAGAAGACAAAGAATTGGTCGTTCTTGCCCTCAGGCAGATAGCAATCTAACTGGCTAGCACATCTCCCAGGGGCTGTTCCTGCCCAGATGCTTCCTTTCTGGCTCCAGGGTGACTGAGTGGATCATCTCCTCCATGCAGCTTGTGGAGACCCACAGCTGCTTCTTGCAAGCACATTCCTCTCGACACAAGCCACCACCTTGCTTCATTTGATGGATGATGGCACTCTTGAAAGTCAACTCATACTCATTCTGGGTCTTGTAGTCAGAGGGCTTTGGCTGCACACTTGAACGTTGGCATAGGGTTTGCCTCTACGTGGAAGCCAGGGTTGCAGCACTTCTATGTGCCCCATACAGGCCCCAAAAGGATTCAACTGTGCCAGTCTTCTCTAGTGCCTCCTCATGGATGGGGCAGTGGTACAGGAGGTGCTTCTCATAGTAGCTGAGAGGTTCATTGAGGCTGTCAATTGGAGTTCCCCAGCATCACAGTCTGGCTCTCCTGCTGGACTCAGCACTGTTTGATCTTTTCCCCCATCCCAGAAGGAGGTAGTGTATGAACTGGGCTCATCACATTTCTGTACCAGGAAAGCCCCATCATAGGGTACAAGCATCGGTATGCGTTCAGCCTACTGTGCTTTGGTCAGACTTGCATGGTATCACTCTTTGCTCTGGTGGGCATGCAGCTGTGCAGCAGGCTCTGACAC
Organism: Eospalax fontanierii; assembly: GCA_035773235.1. NCBI lineage: Eukaryota > Metazoa > Chordata > Mammalia > Rodentia > Spalacidae > Eospalax > Eospalax fontanierii. Next base: position 21,013,626 of record CM069530.1, read on the forward strand.
ATCTCAAACTACAAAGGGGCACCTGCTGATAGTGTATGATGAGGTCATAGAGGGAGTCAAAGACAAAGATGTCTGTCAAGAAGAACTTGGGAGTCTCAGCATCTTGTGAGGAGTGGATATGGCAGTGCTGGATTTTCCCATCCCTCTGGAAAGACAGTATGTAGTAGCCCACAAAGGTCTCAGTTTCTCTCCAACCCCACATCTAGTATTTTAAAAATTTACTTTTATTCTTTTTAAAATTATTCACATGCATGTGTGTCTGTGTGTGGGTGTGTGAATGAGTGCACGTGCCTACAGAGACGAGAAGACAGTGTCAGAGACCCTGGAACTGGAAGTATAGGTGGTTGTGAGCTGCTCAGCATGGATTCTGGGAATCAAACTCTGCTCCTCTGGAAGAGCAGCAAGTGCTCTTAAACGCTGAGCAATCTCTCTAGCCCCTCCAGATCCAGAGAGAAGGAGTTCTGTTAACTCCAGCAAAAGTTCAAGTTTCTCCCTGTTGGACTAATTCTGCCAAGGATCCCTCAAGAGCTAGAGAGGCCAGGTATATGATTGGTTAAGCCTGTATGAGAGATACACTTCTAGAAGCCACACATAACTAAGTGCTAGATAAAAATACAAGGAGGCTGGACATGGAAACACATGACTTTAATCCCAGCACTTAGGAGACAGAAGCAGGTGGACCTCTGTGAGTTCCAGGTCAGCCTGGTCTACATAGCGACTTCCAGCCCAGCCAGGGCTACACAATGAAACCCTGTCTCAAACAAACAAACAAATATATAGAGAGGAAGGCTGGGGACACAGCTCAGTCAGTAAAGTGTTTGCCGTACAAGCATGACAACCTGAGTTCAGATCCCCAGCATCCAGGTAAAAGCCAAATATGTGTTACCTGTAACCTTAGTACTGGCAGTGGAGGAAGGCAGGCAAATCCGTGGAGTTCATAGGTCAGCCAGCTGGTTTAAAGAAATCGGGGAACTCCAGGTTCAGTGAGAGACCCTGCTTCAAAAAAATAAGGTGGGCCAGGTATGGTGACACATACCTTTAATTCCAGCACTTCAGAAACGGAGGCAGATGGATCTCTGTGAGATTGAGGCCAGTCCGGTCTACATAGCAAGTTCCAGGCCAGCTAGGGCTACAGGGAGACCCTGTCTCAAAAAACCAAAACAAACAAAAATAAAGTGGAGGGGCTAGAGAGATTGCTCAGTGTTTAAGAGCACTTGCTCCTCTTCCAGAGGAGCAGAGTTTGATTCGCAGAATCCACGCTGAGCAGCTCACAACCACCTATACTTCCAGTTCCAGGGTCTCTGACACTGTCTTCTGGTCTCTATAGGCACGTGCACTCATTCACACACCCACACACAGACACACATGCATGTGAATAATTTTAAAAAGAATAAAAGTAAATCTTTAAAATACTAGATGTGGGGTTGGAGAGATAGCTCAGCAATTAAGAGCACTGGCTGCTCTTGTAGAAGACCTGGATTTGGTTCCCAGCATCCATATGGCCTTCTTCTGACTTCTGTGGGAATGACATGCATGTGCTACACTTATATACATACAGAGAAAGCACTCATACACATAAAAATCAAAATATATCAAAAGTAAAGCAAAATTCTAGACATTTAGGATATGGAGGTTAAAAAATATAAGGTGAAGAGCAAGTTTAAAACACCACCTGATATCAAGCTCTACCTCTATACACATATGAACACATACTGAGAGAGACAGAGAGACAGAGACAGGGAGGCAGAGACAGAGAGAAGATACCTCCTTAAAAGCACCAAACAAAGGGTGTCTGGGTACCAAAAGTACCATCTGCCCATCACTCCAATAACCCTTCTCCCAAAAAGCTCAGAAGGAGGCCACCTGGATTGCATTAACAGGGTGCTGGCTCAGACCAGGTCCTTGGGACACTGGCACACATGCTGCTCTCCAGTTACAGACACGGCAGGAACGACGTGTCTAGGTGACTTAACAAGCTGCTTCCCCCAGTATCTGGACTGCTTAGGCTCAATGGACCCCACTTGTGATTTATCAATAGTAGGTTTCAACGAGAGCACACCCTCAGCCTCTTCAAGGTATTTTTCCCCCTCTGATAGAAAAAATAATGGTTAAACAGAATCCCCAACCCCATATACTAGACAAATCTGTTCTGCAGTGATGGTAGCCAAAACCACCCTAGGGTCCAGGTACAAGGCCCTTCTATACACCCAGTGTGCAAGCGAACCAAGAAGTAGGGTTTCAAGAAATATGATACTATGCCTGAGGTGAAAATCAACCACCCAAGGAGCATACATGACATACAGCTGAGGCAGTGCTTGCTGCTGATTCACCTTGCCCAAGGGGATGGGTAGGAATGGGACTGGCAGCAAAAGCAGGTGTCGGGACAGCAGGCAAAGTGCAGGTGCAGGGGCCAGGGAAGAGCCTGGCAGGCCAGGGCAGGCCAGGGCACAGGGCTTCTTTAAATGGAAAACCACATGGTTTCAGTGCTGTACAGTGCTGATGTCTGCCACTGCCGGAGTCCTCCTCAACTTTTATGACAGCATGAGGTGTCAGGAAGAGTGGGAGCTTGTCCCTCGTGGCCTTCAAAGCCTTGGAACTGGAAGTCTGAGAACACAGAGAGCCCTGATGAGGTGAATGATAATAGTCACCACTTACTGAGTATCTCGTCCCTGCCAGGCTTGTGCTTCTCACAAGTTGTAGCCTGTGAGTTGTAGCTGCTGGAGTCCAGAAATCTTTAACGTTATTATTTTTTACGATTTATTTTATTTTTTAGTTATGTATATGTGGGGGCAGGAGCATGTGCATATGATTTTGGGTGTCCATAGAGGACAGAAGAAGACATCAGAGCTGGAGTTCCAGCCTGGTGCTGGTGCTGGAAACTGAACTCTGGTCCTCTGTATGTGTTCTTAAACTTGTAACTGCTGAGACAGCTCTCTCCAGCCCCTTGAATGCTATTCTTGGTTCTATCATTTGATATTTTCATCAAGTTACTTAATCTATTTATGCCTCCATTTCCTCATCTGCAAAACTGAGTAATAAAAGTGTTTATTATTAATAGGCTCTGCTGGCTAAAATGCATTTTGCACAGAGTCTGGGAGATACTGGACATTGCATAAGCATAAAGGATCTTTATATATACATATAAAGTTGTTTTAGCAAAAGTTCAACTTGTCAGTGTCTTAAACGACACAGTTTATTTCTAACATAGCAGCCAGAGGTGGGAGAGCTAGATGAGGATGGAGAGTGGGGATGTGTTATGGTTTGACTGTGTCCCCCAACATTCATATGTTAGAAAATTCTCCCTAATGCAACCATTGAAAGGCAAGTCCTTTGAGGGGGTGATGAGGTCTAAGGGCTCTGGACTCAGGAGTGGATGACTGCTGCTCTCACGGGAGTGAGTTCTTTATCTTGAGAGTGGTCTTTTGTTGTTTTTGTTTGTTTGTTTGTTTTATCCAAGTGAGTTCAGCCTTCTCCTGTATTCATAAATACCTCCTTGTCCTTCTGCCATGGGATCATCAGTCAGCACGAAGGTCCGGACAGTTGCAGGTTCTTAATCTTGGATTTCTTCAGCCTTCAGAATTGAGAGAAATAAAGTGCTTTGTAAATTACCTGTTCTGTATTCTGTTGTGGCAACATGAAATAGATAAAGACAGGTATGCAGACTGGGACGAGGGTAGAAGAGGTTCTGCCATTTCCAACCCGCATGTTTCATCATGACCATCTAGCTAATCGCTGTTCCAGGTCCCACCATCACATCATAATCCCAGTTAGGAGCCAGGGGAGTGTTTTGCTTCTTATAAATTTCATGTGACATTGCTTCTCCAAATCTCATTTGACCAAATTTAGTCACATGGCCACAGTACCTGTAAAGGAAGCTGGAAAATATAATTGTGGAGGTTTACTAATAGAGGAAGAAGAGGAAAACAGATGTTGCTCTGCTAGAGTCCAGGGATCTGGGTCATTCCACAGAAAGAACACACTTACACCCCCTAAAGGGCAGTGAGTCAGTTCTAACTGGGTAGCATCAGCTCTCTGAGACATGGGTATCCCCTTACCAGGCCTTCCTACTCTAAACCAACAGGCAGGGATCCTGACTGTCACATTCTCCATCCCAGACAGTGGAGAAGGAACTGAATAAATGTCATCAAAACCTCTAGAATAGGAAAGGTGAACAACACGCAGGTAGAGAATAATAATCACTAAATCCAGTTGGCACACCTGACTGGCACTAGGTCTATTCTCTAGGAGGAGCTCCCCTCCGGTCTCCCACATGGGCATCTTTGCTCCCAGAGAAGCTGTACCTTATCCAGTATCCACTGTAGCTGTGTGGGAGGAGGGTGCATTCTTTCTCAGACCTTACAGTTCCCCATGTCCTCTTCTGGGGACATACATGGCAGCAGACAACAGGAGAAGAATGTCAAACCAGGCCTTGCTTGTCAGGTTTATGGATATTTTGCCAAAACCATATCCTCAAATCTTTAAAAAAATATATTTTCTTAAGAGGCTAGAGAGATGGGTCAACAGTCAAGAACACTTGCTGTTCTTGCAGAGGACCTAGGTTCAATTCCTAGTACCCACATGATGGCTAACAACCATCCAGAACTGCAGTTCCAGGGGAATCTGACCTCCTCTTTTGACCTCTGTGGGCACTGCATAACATGACATGGGTGCATTTACATCCATGCAGGCAATACACTCATATCTATAAAATAAAAATAAATAAAATATTTTCTTAAATTTGTTTTATTTTTATTCTGTGTGTATGAGTGTTTTGCCTGCATTATGTAAATACATCATGGTGTACAAACCTGTGAAGGTCAAAAGTGAACATCAAATCCCCTGGAACTGAAGTTACTGAGGGTTGTTAGTTGCCCTGTGGTGATGGGAAACAAACCTGGGTTCTCTGCAAGAGCAGTCAATGGTCTTAACCATTGAACTATCTCTCCAGAACCCAATACACTCAAATCTTAGAAGGCAGATTTGTTTCAAGTGTGAGAAACCACAGCCAATGGTCCCATGTAAGCATTAGTGTCGTGCTAGAATTCTCTGGACATGGCGCTCTTTCTGCCTGCTCTCTCAAATACTACGTGGCTCTCTTGAGGGATATGAGCAAACCTGTTTGGCTCTAGAAGGGATTCTCCTTTCCTTTGCATGTTTTAAAAATTGTTAGTATTTGCTTGTTTAGTTGGTTGATAGTTTTTCAAGTATTCCAGGCTGTCCTTGAACCCCCTATGCAGCTGAGAATGACTTTGAACTTCTGATCCCTTTGCCTCCACCCTCAGGTGCTAGGGTTATAGGCGTGCACCACCACACTGATTTTTATCAGGTCATGAGGACCCAATCCAAGGCTTTGTGCAGGCGAGGCAAGCACTCTATCGACTGCACTGCAGGCCCAACCCAATCTTTCCCTTTCCCATTTATTCCCTTTCCTTTTTTTCTCTTTTCATGGTACTAGGCATAGAATTCAAGGCCTCACAAATACTCAGCCATCAAACTCTATCCCCAGCCCAGACATCCTCTCCTCTGGTGTCTGCCAGCTGAGCCACTTCCACTGTCTTCGGGACAGGATGTACCTTGACAAGGAACAGTCTCTTCCAACCCCGCTTCCATAGCTAGCCCCAATACATTTCTCTTGTAGAACATTGCTAGTGTTTATTTCCACTGGTTCCCATGAGTTACCAACTCTGTGGACAATTCCCAAAGATACATGATGTAGTAGACCTGGAAGAGCCACCCCCAGCTCCTCTGCCACGCTCCACGTCACCTTCACGGGTTCAGAGCAGGTTGGGTTCACACCGCTACCTTCACCTACAGTGCTCCAGTCTCCACATTCCGCAATGCAGGCCCAGGAGCAGGGCTTCCTCTTCAGGAAAGTCTCCCCTGACTGCATTATGTACACAGAACTGATCCCATAGCATGTGTCCTGTGTGTCCACTTTAGTGAAGAGCTGGACTGGCCCTTCCACATGCACCTATCTTTCAGGTGTTTGAAGGATGGCCGCTGGGTGGACAACGTAGGTTAGCTGAATGTGATGAAAAGACCCTTTGGAATTGGCCAGACCTGAGTAAAGCTTATGCTGGTCCTTTGCTTGCCAAATGACCTTGGAAAGTCTTGCTTATTTTCTCTGAGCCGGTTTCCATGTGTGTGATGAGGATGAAAATATTCTGCCACAGAGAGCACCAAATGGGCGGTACTATCCATTTTTCTTTGCTTTTAGTAGTAGACTCACAAGAGTTTTAATTGGAATGGCTTTTCATAAGAAAGACTGAGGGGCTGGAAAATGGCTCAGTGGATAAGAGCACTCACTGGCTGCTCTTGCAGAGGATCTCGGTTCAACACCCAACACCCATTGGTGGCTAACAATCTATAACTCCAGCACCCTCTACTGTCTTCTGACCTCCGTGGGTATTATACGACATAGGTAGTTACATACCTGTAATACATTCATACACATAAAATAAAAATAATAAATAAAAGATTGCGACACTACCCCCCTTGAAGCCAAACATGGTCAGCTAAATTTGGTCACTATGACATGAGTGGGTATCAATTCCACTTCATTTCTTAGAAGATGCGTGAGACCTTTCTACTGACTGAAATGCTAATGTGAAGGTGGGAGCTAGCCTAGCCATCTTTTATTCAAGATGAAAGATGCTCTGAAGGGTTTCAGAGTCACCTTACCAGCTTTAGACTGTGTATAGACTGTTACTAAAGACAGAAACTTTCTTTGAAGCTGTGTGTGTGTGTGTGTGTGTGAGAGAGAGAGAGAGAGAGAGAGAGAGAGAGGGAGAGAGAGAGAGAGAGAGATGGTGTATACACATAGGTGGGTACATGAACTGGAGACCAGAAGATGTTGACTGTCTGGCTTTATCACTTTTATTTCCTCTCTCTCTCTCTCTCTCTCTCTCTCTCTCTCTCTCTCTCTCTCTCTCTTTCTCTCTCTCTCTCTCTCTCTCTCTCTCTATATATATATATATATATATATATCAGCATACCAGCAGGCAGGCAAGCTATGAACCACTGTTATTTTTCAGGAAAACATAGGGTATGATGCGACACCTGGCAACAGATCACATGTTGATGGCCTTCCCATTGTTTGAGGTGGCCTCATTCATTGTGCCTCAGAAGTTCCTCTCTGAGAGCAGGTATAGTTCCCTAGACACTGTACTATCCCCAACACAATTGAAAAGGCAGTCTCCTCTCTACTCTGCCCTTCTTCACCCTACCTAGGGTCAGGCCAGGTGCTTTGAGAGAGGAAGGGAAATATGTTCAAGGAAATCCAATAACCCACTACTGACTGTTCACTCTAGGGCCAGGGCTGGAACGGAAGAGGCTGGAAGGAGAGGAGGAAGGGAGGGGCAGGGAAAGGGAAGCCAGGGCAGCTGGGTCAGCATTCCCAATTCGGATGCTGACTCAGGCCCCAGGAATGCCAAGGAAGGGGGTGGGCAGTCAGAAGAGCCGGCTGGGATCCCGTTGATACAGGGAGATACAGAGGCAGTACCCATGGAGGGATAGGGACTGGTCTCGTACACACCCACATCCATCTGACAACCAGAGGTCAACTCCGGTGTCTCCCTCTGTGCATAGGTGAGGGTTCAAGGCCCAGACTCATTTGAGATGAGCCATAGCGTGCCCACCTGCCTGACCCACCCTCTCCATCTCCTCCACCTGAGAAGAGGACTGGTTTCTAGGGCTCAAAAGGGTTCATGGGAACATACCCTGGGTGCCCTCTGGGGAGGTGCCCTCTGGGGACAACCCACAACTCCCGCAGCAACCCCAACCTCCAAGCTTGTCCTTACTCACACCCTACCTGCCACAAAGCTCTCACGGTAAAGAAAGTGAAGGCCACCGCCTCCAACCTTCCTTCTTTGGCGCAGGACGAAGAAGAGAGGCAGCTTCCTCCTGAGTCCGGCGGGCTCTGCAACCGGGCGCCAGTGACCAGTGACGGTGCGACCCAGGAACAGGCCCCACGGCCGTGGGGGGGGGGGCACCCTTCGCAGCTCCCCTAGAGTGCTCCCTCCCGAGGCCTGACACCCAATCAGAGTGAATCCGATCCCTGCCGGCCAGTTGCCAGGGGCCTGCCTAGAATAGTGCCGCCCTGTCGTGCACTCACTCGCAAGCTGGGGCTGGCCGCATGGAGCCGGAGCTAGAGCTCGGACTGAGCGGGGTACCGGGGTCCCAGCAGGCCGACTCTGGGGCTGAAGAGGACAGTAAATGTGTGGCTGTATGTGTGAGTGTGTGTGTGTGAGTGTGTGTGTGTGCGCGTGCGCGCGGGCGGTGTGCTTCCTTTAGACGCTCTCTGTGTGAGCGCAGGTGCTGTGCATATACACATATATGTGCACAGAATATATATACACATATATATATACGTATGTATATTCTGCGTGTGCGTGCCTGTATCTGTGTATCTAGGAGTTGTCAGATGCATGTGTTTATGAAGTGTATGTGTGTCTGTGTATGGCTATGTGTGTGGGTGTGTGGGTATGTGGGTGCACACACACGTGCTTTAAGAAAGGAGTAATCAGGGACTTTGGAGCAGAAAGCATTTTCACAACACTTCAGGCACTCTCTCCCATAGACCCAGTCCTGGAGCTGCCTTGGGGGTCCAGAGGATCAAGGTGGGTAAACTGTGGATCCCTGTGAGCCTTACCTTTTCTCCCACAGCTCCTTTGTCCCCCATCTCTCTAGACTCCAACCCTTAACTCTAGCCTGATCTTTTCTTCCCGTCTCCTCTCTCCTCTCCCCACTGTGTGTCCCTGCCTTTTCTTTCCTCTTTGCTGAAGATCTGAACCCCAGGGTTGACCTTACTACTTTCTATCTCTGTGATTTGTGACAAATTGTTTAACCTCTCTGAATTTCTGGTCTATCACTACTAAATACCAACGCTATTCCTATTAACCATACCTACCTTATAAGGTTCTTATGAATAGGAATGAAAAATGAAAAATATATTGGGGAAAAATCCTTTGGTAGCTTGCCAGTATTATTAACAGCAGATACTGTAGTGGACTTTGTTGTGTTACTCCCTAATTAAACAGGTCCCTTCCCCTTCCAGAGATGAACTTCCTACAGCAAGAAAAATGTGCCTCATGGCCATCATCAGCTGTGGCCACCAGCTCAGAAAGAATCCATGCAAACCAGGAGGTCAAGGCTTCCAGGTGGATGAGGCAGGAGGCTGTGGAGGAAAGGGAAGCACCAGGTTTGGGGGAAGGTGAGGCCAGGGTTAGTTATGGTGGGAGGGGCAATCGGAATTCCAGAGCTTGGACTAACCTCGGATCCCTCCACCACAGAGTTGGACCAAACCCTCATTTTGTGGCCTCAGTCTCCCCACGTGAGAGGAAACAATTGTGCTGCTAGGACCCCAGTGTGGCCATCTCAGAAAGATGTATCAGAGTTACTTATTGTTATCTGGGACTCTGAGACTCTACAACATCCGGGTGCTTGAATGCTGCCAGAACACAGAGAGAACAGAGAACGTGCTTTGGAAGATGAAATTACTGTCCTCTCCTCTTTCTTCAACAGGTGCCCAGTCCAGTCCAGCTGCTGAGTCTGCCAGGCTGGAGGCCACATTCCCCAAGGCCGCACCCTTGGCCCAGACCACTCCCTTGGCTGAGATGGAGACCCCTCCCACTGGCTGGGATCTCCTCTTGCCTGAGTGTGCAGCCTCAGCACTGGGCTCCAGCACTGGTGACCTGGAGCTGGCCATTGAGTTCCCAGCCTCAGAGGCCTGGGACTATGAGCTTGAAGGCCTGGGGGAGGAGCGGCTGTGCCCATCCCCACAAGTCCCACTTCTTAGCCTGGGCTGGGACGATGAGCTACGGAAGCCTGGGGCCCAAGTGTACATGCACTTCATGCAGGAGCATACCTGCTATGATGCCATGGCCACCAGCTCCAAGCTGGTCATCTTCGACACTACACTGGAGGTGAGGCTCTGGCTTGGCCCCACTTGAGCTCAGGACTCAGCCTCCTGCCACCACTTCCCTCCTAGACGCCCTGCCAAGCCAAGGCTCCCATGCAAGTTCCCCTCCAAGGCTCATAGGCTAGTAGGGAGAGCATCCCTTCGGATGAGGCTGAAAACAGGCCAATGTAAAACGTAGAGGGAAAACTTGCTGTAACTATGCAAATATGCGAATAATTATACCTCTAGTATTTAGTTTAGCAAAAACTAGACCATGTATGTCCATGGTAGAAACCTTGGTGTGTCTGATGATGAGCCCCTGTGCCCCTGGGTTGGGGCAGCCTTAACTGTGTGGCAAATGTGCTTGACGGTGATCATGTCATAGCAGAGAGACAGGCTCATGCGGAGAAAGACCTGGTGACTCTGTGGAAGGAGCTGGTAGGGACAGCGGAGGGGAGGACGAGGGCCTCTCAGTCCCCACCCTGCTACTGCTCTTTCCTGATCTTCAGATCAAGAAGGCCTTCTTTGCCATGGTGGCCAATGGTGTGCGGGCAGCCCCTCTGTGGGACAGCAAGAAGCAGAGCTTTGTGGGTGAGAAGTGGTTGGGGGGTGCTCATGTGATACAAGACTGCGGGCTGGCAGGGTGATGCACCTTGTCCCAACTTGTCACCCCCCCCAGGGATGCTCACCATCACAGACTTCATCGTGGTGTTGCACCGCTCCTACAGATCCCCACTGGTGAGTCCTGAGGTGTCAGGCGGGATGGGATAAAGGAGTCTGCAGGGACTCTGCTGCCCCTGGGCTCACATCTGACCCCAAGTCCTGCCAATGCCTGTAGGTCCAGATCTATGAGATAGAAGAGCATAAGATCGAGACCTGGAGGGGTGAGTCGGAGAGTTTGGGTGGGGGGCTGAGTCTAGGGCCCAAAGCCTGGGATGAAAAGTGGGATTTCCTAGAAGGCACGAGTCAATGACGGAGCCTCAGATACTCACAGGAAAGGAAGTAGTCTGGAGACCGGGTGAGGCCTAACTCGAGTTTTCCTGCAGAGATCTACCTTCAAGGCTGCTTCAAGCCTCTAGTTTCCATCTCTCCCAATGACAGGTAAGTGTTCCCACTGTTCACCTGAGCCTCTTTTTTTTTTCAGGTGTTTTTCTCACATGCATTTATTTATTTATTGTGGCGGTGGGGGCAGGGGGAGGGTGGGTGCCACAGTGCACGTGTGAAGGTCAGAAGACAAACTGTGAGAGTCAGTTCTCTCTTTTCACCGTGTGGGTCCAGGAGATCAAACTCTGGTCATTAAGCGTGGCAGCAAGCACCTTTATGTGCTGAGCCATCCCACCTACTCATCTGAGTTCCTTGCAGTGTGTGCTTGTCCCATCTCACTCAAACATGAACTCACTTCTCTCTGGAGGCAAACAGATAGGGGGACCTTGGTGCCCTATGCTCCTGTTTAAAGGGCTCGAATGGAGAGTCTCTCCCACAGTCTCACTTGCACCCATCTCTTCAGTCTATTTGAAGCGGTCTATGCCCTCATCAAGAATCGGATCCATCGCCTGCCTGTCCTGGACCCAGTCTCGGGCACCGTGCTCTACATCCTCACACACAAGCGGCTACTCAAATTTCTGCACATCTTTGTGAGCCTGGGACAGTGAGGAAGAAGGGGGAGTCACAGGAGACAGTCATAAGGGCCAAGTGTCCAAGCCCAGGCAAGCGGGGGGAGGCGCTGGAGCCCTCTGGGGCTGCTTGGCCTCTGATCACCACCCTGTCTCCACTCCAACAAGGGCGCCCTGTTGCCCCGGCCCTCCTTCCTCTGTCGAACTATCCAAGATTTGGGCATTGGAACATTCCGCGATCTGGCTGTGGTTCTGGAAACGGCCCCCATCCTAACTGCTCTGGACATCTTTGTGGACCGGCGCGTGTCTGCACTGCCTGTGGTCAATGAATCTGGTACATGTACCTGGAGTTAAAGACTAGCTAGTGTGGGCAAGGAAGGGTCCGATCTGGAGCACATGATCAGGGTGTGGAACTGGAATCACCGCGTCTTTGGCTTAGGACCCGATGTGGAGTGGAATTAGAAGTCTCAGCCTGCTCTGAGCTTTGGGCAGTTACTTTGGAGACAGGATCTCACCCTATCACCCAGGAACTTACTGTGTAGCCCAAGCTGCCCTCAAACCCATGGCAATCCTTCTGCCTCTGCCTCCCAAGTGCTGGGGTTATTGGGTATGCACCACATGCCCCTATGTATGAAAGGGATCTTAACATCTGTCCTTCTGACTTTGAAGGAGAAATGGCAAGGTTTTCTGTGATAAGATGAATATAATAGCTAGGCATGGTGGTGCACGCCTTTAATCTCAGCACTCAGGAGGCAGAGGCAGGTAGATCTCTGTGAGTACAGGGCCAGTCTGGTCTACATAGCGAGTTCCAGGCCAGCCTGGGTTATAGGGAGACTCTGCCTCAAAAAGATCAAAAATTATAGAATATTTTAAAAAGTAACAATAATTCCCACCTTCGGATTTATTCATTTGCCTCATAAATGTGGCCTGTTCCTGTTCCTCTGTTCTTGTTTCCTGTGAACCAGAAATGGGACCTAAGGGTCTAATCAGTTTAGCCTATGAGACTGGAATACTTCATAGATGATGCCACATTCTCATATTGCATCCCATCTTGAGTCCTGAAGCCAGGTTTCCCACCCATAATTCTATGTTGATCTCTAAGTAGGGCAGCCTGATGTCTCCTTACTAAGCCAGTGGCCTGGAGACCATCTAGCAGGTCATTCCAAAAGCCTGCCCCAGGTCCCCTGCATAGCACCCTGGTTCTAAACTGGGCTTTCCCTGTCTTTCTCCTCTCTTCCTCTGCAGGTCAGGTTGTGGGCCTCTACTCCCGGTTTGATGTCATTGTAAGTGACTGTGGGGACTGTGGGGACTGCAGGGAGGCTGAAGTATGAGAATCAATGGGAAGTATCTGTGTATGCCCTTTACAAATGTGTCGGGCTATAGCCCGGAGTTGAGGTGGCTCATGGCTCTCTTCTCCCTACCCCAGCACCTGGCTGCCCAAAAAACCTACAACCACCTAGACATGAGTGTGGGAGAAGCCTTGAGGCAGAGAACACTATGTCTGGAGGGTGTGCTTTCCTGCCAGCCCCATGAGAGCTTGGGGGAAGTCATTGACAGGATTGCGCGAGAACAGGTACTGTGTCCCTGCAGGCATACCTTCAGCACAGATGGCCTACTTCTTCCTTGCATAGCTCTCGCCATCCCTGTCCGCTGGGCACTTGGCCTGCCCTCCCTTTCATGACCAACTTTTGGCATCTGCATTGGTAAGCACCTGATCCTCTCCATGGCGCTCTCATGCCAAGGTCCACAGCCAGCTGAGTGGTCAAAGCCATGGCCAGCTTGTTCCCAGGAGATGTCTTCTTGCTCCTTGAGCTGAGTCAGACACTCCCCTGCATCTTGAGACTGGCTTTATCAGCTGCTCCAGCCTCAGAGCTCTACACCTCACTGAATGCTGTGGACCCACAGGTGCACAGGCTGGTGATGGTGGATGAGACACAGCATCTTCTGGGCGTGGTTTCCCTCTCTGACATTCTTCAAGCACTGGTACTCAGCCCTGCTGGCATTGATGCCCTCAGTGCCTGAAGTGCCAGAGTTCTCACTCCTACACGATCTTCCTCACCTGAAAACCAATGAAAGGATCTGAGGGACTTGGCCTTCATCTTCTCCCACCCCACTCTGCAGGTTTTGCTCAGGTACAGGTAGGCTCTTCCCTGAGTCATTGAGCCAGCCCCTCTGACGTTTTGAACGCCTGGGTTTCACATTAGGGTCTATGAAGATGACAATGGCACCAGCCATATTTGAGCAGTCCCATAAAAACTGTCAGCATGCTGAGTGTGGCCGCACATGCCTTTAATCCCAGTACTCAAGAGACAAAAGCAGGCAGATCTCTGTGAGTCTGAGAACAGCCTGTTCTACAAAGAGAGTTCTAGGCTAGCCAGGGCCACATAGAGAGACCCTGTCTCAAAATAACAAAAAAAATGAACAATCAAAACATTCCTGTCAACATGAAGACTTACATACCACCACTTTGTCCCATTTCCAGTTGAGGTCAAGGAAGCCCTCTTAGGAGGGACTGACGGAGGAGCTAACTGAGCTCTGGGAAGATCTAGCTACTTTCTTCTCATTCATTTCACACCTGCCTGGAGTTGAATGAGAAGGAAGCAAGCTGACCTTTGAATGGCAGTCCATCCCCAGTAAGAGCTAGCACAGCAGAGCGTTTGCATCCACTGCTGTCTCAGTGAATTTGTCACTATTGCAGAATGTCCTGTGCTATGTTTGGTGGGCAGGGGGAACTGCAAAATGCTGGGGCACAAATTCTACCCAGTTAGTAGTGGGTGGTAAGGCTCCTGTCGGGAGGGCATTTCCCCTCCCCTGTTTGGTCAATGTCTCCTCTTTTACTCATAGGCTCTCCAGCTTTCCCTAATTGTCCTTGCTGTGCCTATTCTCCCAGAAGCTCTTGGGCATGCCCAATGCACCAGGATGATGAAATAAGAACAACTGAGTCAAGCCTGAGGTCCCTGAATCAGAGGCACTGTGATTACCTTCAGACCGTCTACACTCCCTGTCTCCTTATATACGCCTTTTTCCGACATCTGAGTCAGGGTTGGCCTCTGTGTGGCAGTGAGTGTGCAGCCTGTGGATTTAGTTGGAGGTCTGTATTTCTCGGCTTCTAGACCATGTCTGTTCATGCCTCCTGTTCCTGGAAGCCCCAGCTGGTCTTTCTCCATGGGAACCACCACTTTGTCACTACCGTCCTACTTTCCTGGCATTTCAGGGCTGCTGGAGGGCACCACAGAGCAGCCCCTAATTCTAGAGTTGCATGTCGTCCAAGCTCCTAACACTCACCAGTGAGCAGTGTTCCTGGTCCCTAGTGACAAATGGTCCTGTATTCAGATCCCTGAGAACAGGCAATTGAGAGAAGAAAAACAAAAGAGGAAGCCATCAACATGGATTTATAGGTTTACTCAAATGCTGCGGTGATTGAACTTGAACTTGTGGTAAACTGTACCTTCCGAATTCAAAGACTTGAAGGAAAGTCTTCAACTGACAAAAGCTACAAGTGGCATTTCTTTGTGCATAGAATGTTATTCTGCCCACTTTTTAATCTTTTATTTATAACAAAATGATAAAGAAAATATTTAATTGACTACTCACATTGAGGTAAAACCTGGTCCACAAACTCTTATCTGAAGGAAACATAACTTTGTTTCTGTAACACTAAGTGGAATTTCTATGATGAATGTCATTTCACCAAGTGGTGAAATTAATCTAAGTCAAGCCCCACCCTTTCCTGGGGCTGGGCTTGGTGGGTAGAGGAGGCTTGAGGCAAGGCTTTGTTCCTCAGTAATCAGCATACATCCATTGCCAGCATCCAGCCAAACTTACCTGTTTCTGGCTGGTTGCCAGCCGGTTGGCCAATGGTGTGCATAGTCACCATCCTGAGACTACTCCCAAGGTCTCCTTGGGTCTGACGTGGACCTCCCAGCACCTTCCTGCTCCTTGCAGTCCTCTTAGATTCAGGAAGCTCTGAGAGGCTGCCCAGGCCCAGGTGCTGAAATCTGGTCTGTTCTGCCATATCTCACGTGTTTTCCCAGGTTCCATCCAGGACCATGGGCTTATCTCAGGGACCCAAGAAGAAGCTGCAGAAGCTTCGTTCCCAGCCGACTGCCGATAGGGAAAATCACCAGTGAGAAATGAACGGACCTTTGCTCTCTGACTCATCATGGATTCTTCAAAATCCACTGGAGCTGTCTTGAATCCTTGCCACCCACATTGAGGGTCAGGCTTTTGAACTCCCAGAGCCACGGCTGGCTTCTGTTATCACTAGCCCCTGTGGTTATGTGGGTATTCATATCAGGTGGTCCAGGGCAGGAAGGGTGGATTAGTATCTCTATAATCTTTAAGATTTTTCATTTACTTATTTGTGGGTATGTCTGTGTTGGTGGTGGGGGTGTGCATGTGTGAACATACCATGACACAGATGTGGAAGTCAGAGGACAACTTGCAGTTTATTCCCTCCTTCCATTAAGTGGGTCCCAGGGATCAAACTCAGATCATCAGGCTTGACAGAAGTCTCCTTTATCGACTAGAATGTGCCCCTGACCTTGTGAGCTCCTAGAGTTAAAATGAAGATTTTTGTGCTTGAGCCATCAGGCATTAAACAGAGGTATTTTCTCACTAGACACTTTGCCAAAACTCAAGGTTCAGTGTCCACTGTGTTCCCGCTCTACCTAGGAAGACCTCCCTTCGCCTAGAGAAGACAAGTTTCTGAGGCCTGAACCAAAAAGGTTCTCTCCGATAAGAGCCAAGGCTGACTCTGGGAAAAGTCAGAGGTCAGCTCTTGAGGCTCTGCCTGTGGGGAGAGGCTCTCAGTGGCAACAGCAAGGCCTCGGTACCCTTTCTCCCTCTCTCTCCCTGCGCCTTCCTTAGAGCACTCTACCTGCCTGGGGGCCCTGTCCTGAGGACCTAGCAAGTTATGGGCCCTTCTGTGAGATGTTATCCACTCAGTCACTTCAGACCCCACTGAAGCCTCTTCCACTCCCAGCACAGCCCTGCTGTCCCTCGTAGCTGCCAGAAGGGAGCCACTGACTTGCCATAGGGACTGCACAGCAGTGTCCTGTGGGTCACTGTCCCCCTGTACTCTCGTTCCTGCATGTGAACCAGGGCTGATCTGGCGTCATCGCCCCCATGCCCGGATCTTCCTAAGGCCCTTCTCGAGTGTCTGGGGCCGATAAGCTGACTTGGAATGTCTCCTTTGCTTCTTGGTTGCTCTCCTCTACTATTCTCAACCTCTGATGGGCTTCAGGGTCACCAAAGAAGCTTTGCTGACATGCAGGGACCAGAGATCCTTGTTTCCAGATTTGAGGTGGAAATGGCTTTCTGTAAAAACTAGAGACTTAGAATTACTGGGACTGGAGAGATGGTTTAGTTGGTAAAGTGCCTGTGGTGTAATCAGGAGGACCTGAGTTTGGATCACCAACACTCATGAAAAACCTAGGTGTGGTTGTACATGGCTGTAACCCTAGATCTAGGAGTGTGTGTGTGTGTGTAGACAGTAGATCACCAGAGTTTGCAGACTGGACAATCTAACCAATCGGTGAGCTCTGGCTTCAGTGAGAGATCCTGATTCAAAAGATAGATGGAGGGGACGGAGAGATGGCTCAGTAGTTAACAGCACATTCTGTTCTTGTAGAGGATTTGAGTTCCATTCCCAGTATTCACATCAGGTGGCTCACAACTGCCTGTAACTCCAGCTCCAAGGGATCTCATTTCCTCTTCTGGCCTTCTTGGGCATTTATACACTCAGCAGACACACACACACACATGAATAAAAATTTAAAAATAAATATTTCTGTTTTGTTTTTTTTTGAGACGGGGTCTCCCTGTAGCCCCTGCTGGCCTGGAACTTACTATGTAGACCAGGCTAGTCTTGATCTCACAGATATTTACCTGTCTCTGCCTTCTAAGTGCTGGAATTAAAGGTGTGTGTCTGGCCAAAAAACTTCTTTAAAAAATAAAGAAGGCATGGCTCAACATGTCTGAATATTCATGAAATTCATAGCAGAGAATCCAATGTAAGCATCACTGCTCAGGCTTATGGATTTGTGTGTGTGTGTGTGTGTGTGTGTGTGTGAGATAAGAACACAACATTTATTCCATTGGCATTTTCAAGTATATAATATGTTGCTATTAACTGTAGCAATAATAATATATTGTACCATGACGTATACAGGTTTACTGAGTTTTTTCTTCTTGAAATCATCATCTTAATCTCTGTTTCTATGACTTTGACTTTTACAGACTTTTACTTATAAGCTCATAGAATCATGTGCTATCTATCTGTCTGTGCCTGGCTTATTTCAGTTAACGTAATGTCCTCCAGGTTCATTCATGTTGTCACAACTAACAGGATTTTCTTCTTTGTATTTAATTTAAACTGTTAATTTTCAATTATATGTATATATGTGTATGTGGGGGGTATATGCACACTAGTGTAGATACCCACAAAGACTTGGAGCATCAGATCCCCCTGGAACTGTAGTTGGAGGTGGTTGGAGGCAACCCAACATGGATACTGGAAACTGAACTCAGGTCCTCTGCAAGAGCAGCACACACTCTTAACTGCTGAGTTCTTTTTAAGGGCTGAATACTATTCCATTGTTTATATATCCTACAATTTCTTTTATGGACACTTAGTTGGTTCCATAGCTTAGCTATTATGAATAGTGTTATAATGAACATGGAATACACATTCTTTGATTTCATATCCCTTAGATTTATACCCTTTCATGTAGTCGGATTGCTGGATTTTATGGTAGTCCTTTTTATTTTCTTTTTTGAAACTGGGGCTCACTATACAGCCCTGGCTGGCCAGGAACTCACTATGTAGACCAAGCTTGCCTTGAACTCAAAGAATCTGCCTGTCTCTGCCTCCTAAGTACTGGGATTAAAGGTTTGCACCACCATGCCCAGCTAGATGGTCCGGTTTTTAATCTGGGGGGAGGCGTCATGCTGTTGTCCATAATGGTCACATCTTTATCACTACAGACTGAACACTGAGCTGCCCCCAAGTCCCCGTCCCAACTCATAACACATAGACACCGCACCAAAGAACTATCACTGGGGGGTTTACATGACATCAGCACCTGAGCCCTGCTGGTTTGAAGGGACACACACTGGGGAAGGCAGAATTCTCCTCTGGCTGGCTCTGTGTTAATCCCGACACCCTCTGAACCCAGCCCCCACCCTCTGAATTTTGCAGGGAATTTTGAGACAGAGTCTTACTATGCTGTCTTGGCTGGCCTGGAACTCATTATGCAGACCAGAATGGCCTCAAACTCAGAGATCTGCCTGCCTCTGCCTCCCAAATATGGGATTAAAGGTATGAGCCACCATGCCTAACTCATCCTCTGCATTTAAAACAAGTTCTTACAGGAAACCCACTGCCTGGTGGGGCTGAGTGTCAAGCCCTTATCAAGAATTCTTCCCAAGCCACTTGGGCTCCTCTTCTCAGTGTGGAAAGCTCTGGACCCTTCCTGTTCTTCACCCCTATTCCAGTCTCTTATTCCACAACGTTTATATTCTGCAGTTTCTGGATGCCGGACAGTTAGACCTGGCTCTAAATTGAAAGGGACTGGATTTATGGCTTCTGGGCACAGCTGGCCCAGGAGATGGCCAGGTGCAGAGTAGATGCTCTGAAGGAGTGAGGCACAGGGGGGAGATGGGAAAGCACTCACCATTTCCCAAAGGAACCAGGGAAGCCAGGACATTGAGTCCCAGGAATAGCAAGCTTCCTAGGAGGACGTGACAGGTGAAGACAGGGTTGTTTCACGAGGGGACAGTGAGTGCAAAGCCCTGAGACTATATGAGGCATAAAAGTGCTTGGGGAGATGCCCAGCTGTTGGGTGTCCCCAGTGGGCATGGGGTAGGGAGAGGGCAGTACCCCAGCACCAAGGATCTTAGGAAAACTTTGAATTGGCCTGAGGGCTGGGAGAATCACTGACAGACTTGAGTCAAGGCAGTGATGGGAATTTTTAATGCATCTAATCCTAATCCCATAAGCGTAAAATGGTCAACTTTACTGTTTCCTATGACTCGGCAAAAATTTACTCCTGGGGCTGGGATTCACTGAGTGTCCAGGACTGAAGTATGCCGTGCTGGATCTCCATCAATACCGATTCCTTTTCTTTATGGTGTGCTTGCTGTTTGAGGGCCACTCGATTCCTTTTCTTTATGGTGTGCTTGCTGTTTGAGGGCCACTGGAGAGCTTAAATTCTAGCCTCCCCGGCAGTTAACAGGGAAGGTATGTAAGGAATTTGGAGGACAGGAGCGAGGCTGAAGCACACTGCTTTCTTTTGTCAGGCATCTGTTGATGCCTTTTGAAAGGCATCAACAGAAACCCACATCCAAGTCCAAAGTCACTGCTGACCTCAATGGCTTCTGTCAGGCGGGATGACTCACATACAGCCCTTCAGCACTAGAGCCACTAGTTAAGAGTGATAACTCGCATCCTCCTAGTTGTGGCCCAGAGGGTGAAGGGCTCCATTAGAGGCCACCAGAGTCTAGCCTAAAGCACTTCCAACAGATGTGCAGCCAACTCTTCCCTCTTATCACAGTCTCTCAAAAGTGGGTGGATTTTATTTTTATTTAATTTTGTGTGTGTGTGTGTGTGTAAGTAAGAAGACAACTTGTAGGATTTGGTTCCACCATGTGGGTCCTGGGAATGGAACTCAGGTCAGCAGACTTAGCAACAGGCTCTTTATCTGTTGAGTCATCTCACTGCCCTGTTTTAAGATTTTGTTTTTAATTATATGTACCCATGCATGTCTGTATGTGTATGTGCACATGAATGCAATGCCCAAGGAGGTCAGAAGAGGGAGTGAGATCCTCTGGAGCTGGAATTACAGGTGGCTGTTAGGCACCATGTAGGTGCAGGAACAGTAAGCACTCTTAACCACTGAGCAGTCTCTCCAGCCCCTATTTCATTTTTAATTTAACGTTATATTTTATGTTTGAGATGGGATCTCACTCAGTTGTTCAGGAGAGTGTTTTGCTCCTGGGCTCATGCAACCTGCCTACTTCGGCCTCCAGCATAGCTGGGACTGTAGTACACACATGGCACCCGGCTGTTGGCTTCTATTATCTACAATTGAAGTGGAATTGTCACAGTGCCCATCTTGGATGCCCATAATGGCTCTCCCATTGAGTAGAAGCATGTGGTACTTTCAGGCTCCAAGCAGAGGGCCAGCAGGGCTACCCACCCTGACTGCAAGATGCAGAAAGGCATCCCCCAAATAGAAAAGGCGTCAATGCCAGGTAAACAAAAAGAACAACAAAGACCCTCCAAACTTGTATTTTACATTTTATTTAAAATTCTACCCAATGGCATCAATGCAATACGAGGTGCTCTATTGTCTGAGTGGTGCTGCTCAATGGTGACCAAGTCAGAAGTTTGGGATCTGTGGGGAGGGCACAGAGCATCTCTGGTGAATTTGGCATCTTGACATCTGACATGAGACTGGTCGACTGTTGTGCCAGGTGTCTACACAAGTCCATGGAGGCAACCCACCTCAGCAGTGTCTCTGCAGGAAGCACAGGCTCACCTTCTTGTTGGGAGTCAGGACGATGCGGGCCACACTCTTCACCTCCTCCATCTCAGGGTCTGGGACCACCTTGTACTGCTGTATTAACTAGCAGGGAGAGAGGGCAGGAGGTGCTGGGGTCTTGATCTCCTACTCCTGCCCGCTCTGCCCACTGCTACCTTGGATCTCCCTGTCTCTCCTCCCTTGAGTTCCTCTACCTTCCTTACTTGACAGACACAACCCTCCCACCCATCTTTGCTCACCCTTGACAGCATCAGTTGCATCTCCAGTTCTGCAATCCTGCGGCCCAGGCAAGCCCGGACCCCATAGCCAAAGGGCACAGAGCCAAATGGATGTTGGACCTTAGGGTTATCAGCCCCGCTCTTTCTCAGCCACCGGTGAGGCTGGAAGCTTTCAGGCTCAGAAAAGATACTGGGATCCCGGGACACCACATAGTGACAGAACACAAACTGGGTCTACAGAGGAAGAAAGCGCAGTGTGACCCATCAGCAAGGAATACAGACCCTCCTGAGCCCTCCTGCTCTCCAGCCTACTCACATTCTTAGGGAAGAGGAAGCCATCAACTTTAATTTCCTTTTCCATAATGATCCGGGAGTTGGTGGGGACCACAGGGTAGAGGCTGCAGGGAAAAGAAGGTCTAGGATTGGCCTCCAGACTGGGTGGGAGTTCCACTCCTCCCTGCCTTTCTAGTGTTTGGCTTCAATTCCCAGCTCAGTCTTGTCCCTACCCCCCAGCCCCAGGAAGCCCCCAGCCCCAGATAGCCCCCAGTTTCTATTCCTGTCTGATTACTACCCCCACAAGCACCCAATCACATGGAGCCACATCCTACCGCAGGGTCTCTTTAATCACAGCTTTGAGCAGGGGCATGTGGGCAAAGTCCTTGTGCTGAGGCACCTTCCCAAAGGGTACCACACCCACCACTTCCTTGTGCAAAGCCTCCTGGATCTCTGGGTTCTTTGAAAGGTGATACAGGGCCCACGTCAGTGTGTTGGATGTCTAGGAGACAGAATGGGAGGTGCAGTGAGGGGGAGTTTCTAGGGAAGAGGATGGTTAAGCCGTGGGAGGGTTGTACAAGTGGGTGTGTATACAATAAGTAAGAGAGAGCTGTTTGCCACCAGGACGGAGGAAAAGAAATGAAGGCTCCTGGGGACCCACAAATGGGATGAGGACTGATGTGAAGGAGATGGCACTTCAACGACAGAAGGGACCGCAACAAGAAAACATGAGACAAAGCTGAAAATGGGTCTGCATTCCAGAAGGTGCTTCCAACTCTACAGCCAAATTGTAGCAAGATGAAATTACATAAGGTGAAATCTCCCAGCTGTCAGAGAGGGCCAGAGGGCCCAAGAGTTGACAGGATTCCATTAGAAAAGAGCCAGTTCTGCCTGCCTCTGTTGGACCAACAACTGAAGTGATACAGGAAAAGCTGAAAGATGAAGGAAGGCTGAAGGATGGGGATTGGTACAGGATAGAAGTTTCTGATGTACCGTGTCCACCCCGGCCAATAGCAGCTCAGGGAAGGTGCTGACGGCTTCTTGAGGACTGAGCAGTTCCCCGGCCAACAGGAAGTACAGGTAGCCAGATACCTGGACCCCATCTGACCCAGCTGCCTGTAGCTGAGCTTCTATCTCCTTGACTTTTTGATCAATCAGCTTCTTCCCTGCAGGAGCCATGGAATGAAATGGTGGGGGGTGAGGGTAAGCCATGCTGAGAGCTGATGGCGTGAAGGAGAGGGTCTTGGGACAAGCCATCTTCCTTCTCTGGCCAAAGACCCTCACCAAAAGAGAAGATGGTGTCCCAGCTGTTCAGGTATCGCTTCCAGTAGGGCAGCAGGGAACGAGTCCACTTGGGAAGGAAAGTGACATAGACAGAGTTCTTGAACATAAGCCCGACAGATCTGATGAAGGTGGATGTTTCCTCAGGGATAGAGGGCTCCAGGCAGCCAATCCGTTTCTCAAACAGGAGGTAGCAGATAGCTGGGAAGCACAGAAGCATCACAGCAGGCAAAGCCATGAGACAGAGAATCCAGAGCCTTGAGGAGCCCATTCCTGTGCCCAGCCCCTCCCATCAAGGGTACCTTCCAAGGCAAAGTGGTAGAAGAGGTGAGCTACGTCGGGCACCAGATCCCCGGAAGGACTCTCTGCTTGCACCTGTTCCAGCCGAATCATAAAGTCATCAATCACCTCATTGAATGCATCTGTGTAGAGAGCAGCCTCGGCTGGCTTCAACAGCCTCTGGTTCAGAGCCTGGCGCAGCTGGTACCACTGCTGTCCTTGTCTGAACATGGAGAACCGCACAGGTAAGAATGGGAGTAATAAATGGGACCTTCACATCCCAAGGTCCTCATAGTGTTGAGGGAAATCTCAGACTCTTAGAATTTAGGATAATACAATCACCACCAACTTTAAATGATGCAATCTAAGAATCAGAAAACTGCCAAGTGTGGTAGTATACACCTGTAATTCCAGCACTTGGAAGGATCCAGGAAGATTAGGAGTTCAAGAGCACCCTCTACTACAAAGTGTTTTTGAGGAGTGCTTGGACTGCACAAAACCCTGTCTCAGAAAAAAAGGAAAGAAGGAAGGGAGGGAGGGAGGGAAGGCAGAATCCTGCGTCTTTTTTTTCTTGATCCTCCAGTTTCTACTTCCTAAATGCTGGGATTACAGGTGTATACTATCACACTCAGAGTAAATGAGCTTCTAAATGCATACTAGAGAATATACTTAGAAAAGTAACTCTACCAGGCATGGTGGCACAGGCCTTTAGTCCCAGCACTGAGGAGGCAAAGGCAGGCGGATCTCTGTGAGATCAAGGTCAGCCTGGTCTACATAGTGATCTTCAAGCCAGCTGGGGCTACAGAGAAACCTTGTCGCAAAAACACCAAAAAAACTGACTTTAGAATACTAGACCTCCAAAGGGTCCCTACATCATGCCCAGCCACAATTCTAAATCTGAACCGTCACGTCAGATAGATCCAGGTGGCCCCAATCTAGCCCTCAGGGTCAGAGGTCAAGTTAAAGAAGTCTTAACATTCTCTATTCTCTTCCTAGAACTTCAAACAAAGGTCCTGGGAATTATTTGAGTTCTGAAACTGTCCATCTGTGAAGGAGGAAGGAAAAGGAAAAGAAAACCTGAGCAGATAAAACTATGGATGGCAAGGACAGCTACAAGAAACCCCCAAATCAGGTCATTTTCTTTCCCAAAGTGTCAAGGCTATGATCCAGAATCAGGGTGGTCTACCCCAGTACTGGTTAGGTGTGTCAGTTCTGACATTCGATGTAAAACCTCTCTTGACCTCAGTTTCTTCATCTATATAAAACAAAGATATCCATTCATGGGTTTGTTGTGAGGGTGAAATCAAGTCAGGTATGTCAAGAGACCAACTTGGGGCCTGGAACATTCAAATACCTAGTTATGCTCACTGTGGCAGCTATGGCATGCTTCTCAGCTTGATCTTGAATAGTTTGAAAAGCCACTTGCTGGTTTGGGAGTCTATTGACACAGCATACCCAAAAGAAACTGAACATCACCAATTGCAAGCTGTGTAACTGGCAATGGTTTATCACCAACAATTCCCATTTTCTACTTCAGTGAGCTCAGGACTGTATAACACAACCTTCAACATATAACATCCTTCAAAAGCTCTTGCTGGAAAAATTTAAAATTTTCTAAATAATTAAAATCTGTATCTTTCTGTCTCTCTGTGTGTGTGTGTCTATCTGTCTGTCTCTGGGTGTGTCTTTGTGTGTGTAGAACATCCATGAAGCTTATAGCCAACAATTTTTATGTCAGTGTCATAAAGTATGTCTCACAATGAATTTAAATGGCGCCCTCTCAACTAAAGAAGAATGATATTTTCTCAACTACAAATTGACATATTCCCAAGCACAATGTAAAAATACAAAAGGATCTGAAGCCAGGCCTAGTGGCGGAGACCTATAATCCCAGGCTACTTAAGACAACTTAGTGAGGCCCTGTCTCAAAATTTAAAAATTATAGAAAGGGCTGGGGATGTAGATGAGTAGCAGAGTACTTGCCTAACAATCATGAGGCCACAGGCTAAATCCCCAGCACCACAAACAAATAAACAAACAAACCTGAAAATGCTGTCGGAAGTATTCTAGTCTAAACAGCCTACACTACAGATCAAAAACAAGAACAAGTATTCACCATTCAAACTGACACAATGTATTAGTGAGAAAAACCCGGAAACAAGTCCCTGGGGCTCAGCCCACCCCATGTCAACTTTCTAGGCAAGCAGCAGGCTCAGAAAATGCACAGAGGGTTCCCTCTGCCCGACATCCGACCACTGCCTGTGCCCACTCTCAGCCTGGTCCTCTGGTGCCGTGTTCTAGCCCCTGCATTCCCAGCTCACTTGATGAAGAGTCCGTAAGGGAGGCTCCGATGGTCCCGGTGCTCCTTCCATAGTTCCATGTAGTCCCTTACGGGGTGCTTGCCCTCCTGCCGCATCACTTGCTCTATGAGTGGGGCGCTAGCCAGGTTCACCAGGGTGTGAGACCCGAAGGAAGATATCCACAATGGACCAAATTTGTCTTTGTTCAGCACCTGTGGGGGTCAACCAAGAAGAATAACTGCGGTCGAGATGAGCAGACATTTCTGAGGGAGGAGACGGGGTGAGAACGGTCTGGCAGCCCCACCGGGGCCAGTGGGCAGTACAAAATGCACTGCACAAGAGGCAGGCACAGTGATGACTGGTGGTTCTGGAGCCAGAGACAGCGAAAGTGTCCTTGCAAAGAGCAAGGCTCCTAAGATCGATGTTCCTGCAGGCGGGGAAGGGAGGACTGTGGGGAAATGGGAGAAGGGGTCTTGCACTTTAGGTACAGATATTTGGGACCCTACATTTTAGAGAATCTGAGCCCTTTAGTAAGGTTGCTTAGGATTTAAATCTACTGCAGCAAAAGGGGGTTAGGGCCTGCTGTGTGGGTTCCAAGGATCTGAACTCCTACCCTCTTGCTTGTGACACAAGCACTTTACCCACTCATCTCCCCAGGTTCTTAGACAACAGGTATTATACTTTTTGTTTCAGCAATCTGTCTTGGATATCTTTACATATTAATAGAGGAGGAGCTTCTTTGTTTCTTTTTAGGTTGATCTATCCGTCATGTGGAGATCCTGAACGTGGTTGATAGATGTGTTAGTCATTTCTTATAAATATCAAGGGATTGCCCTCCAGATAGGAATGAACTGCTCTAGATCCCACCAGTTGGGTTTGCACACTCCTCTTAAAACTGCCTCAGTAACAATTAGGAAGAGGAAGTAGCTGAGAACCATTGCGTTTTACTTCCCTCACTCTATGGGTTTAACAGACAATTTTGTTTCATAATTGTAGTTTCTTTTTTTTTTTCTTTTGTTTTCTCTCCCTCTTCAGTACCAAACTGTACTACTTCTTTTCAGTAAGTATCAATATATCATAGCACCCAGACCTAGCCAAACTCAGTAAGCTTTGTACCACTGAACTACACCCCTAGCCCTTAGCAACGTCAATTTCATGGACGCTAAGAGTATATTAATCAAGTGCCTTATGTCTGTGTGCAGGACCCACCCCAGGGTCACATGCATTCTAGGTCTGATCGCTACCATTTAACTACATCTTTAGTCCTTGGAAAAGATTCAGGAATTACATAACACAGTCATTAGTTGTTGTTATTGTTGTTTTAAAAAATGTGATCCACTAGAAACTTGTACTAAGTGAAGCAATCTGTCTTGGATATAAAGTGAGGGTAGTAAAACGCAATGGTTCTCAGCTACTTCCTCTTCCTAATTGTTACTGAGGCAGTTTTAAGAGGCCCTTAGTGGCTCCAGGACAGAAATTAGGCCAAAGGGCTTCTGTAAAACAGACACTAAAGTTACTGAGAAAAGACTCATCAGCTAAGACTGCAGAAGGATACACCATCTAATTTATAGTCCTGAAAGGTGTTCATGTTACTGGTCCTCACTATCGGCCTTAAAGTGGATTCTCCCAGGACCACTGCAACGGAATTGCTCCCAATACATCACTCAGTTGTCCAGAATCCACACTGAGCTAATGGCCAAGGCTGCCCATTCCCAAGAAGCCAGTCCTGGCCAGCTCCCACCACCATTTAGGCTAGGCTGGTTTCCCACTTCTACACTCCCAGAGACACCACTGGTGTGGGAGGATCCTGAAGTGCTCAGCTACAGAGAATGCTCCAACTTCCCTCCAGGACAGGAGTATGCAAACCCAACGGGTGGGATCTAGAGCAGCTCATTCCTATCTGGAGGGCAATCCCTTGATATTTATAAGAAATGACTAACACATCTATCAACCACGTTCAGGATCTCCACATGATGGATAGATCAACCTAAAAAGAAACAAAGAAGCTCCTCCTCTATTAATATGTAAAGATATCCAAGACAGATTGCTGAAACAAAAAGTATAATACCTGTTGTCTAAGAACCTGGGGAGATGACTCAGTGGGTAAAGTGCTTGTGTCACAAGCAAGAGGGTAGGAGTTCAGATCCCTCGAACCCCTGTAAATGCTGGGGGGTGAGGTTGTGTGGTGGCAGGCCTATAATTCCAGCCTTAGTCTTGGAAGGCAGCAACAGGGGATCCCTGGAGCAAGCTGGCTAATGAGACTAGCTATATTGGTGAGCTCTGGGATCAGCTGAGACCCTGCCTCAAAGACTACAGTGGAAGTGCAGTAGAGGAAGATCCCCAACATCAACCTTGGGCCTCCACATACATGTGCACATGCATCAGCATACACACATGTGTCTCACATTCATGTGAACAAGCACGCATATATGCATACTATACACACATACACACGAAAAAAAGAAGAGATGCTAGGTGTGGAGGCACACACCCTTAATCCCAGAACTTGGGAGGCAGAGGCAAGGCGGATCTCTGTAAGTTTGAGGCCAACCTGGTCTACCCAGCAAGTTCCAGGCCAGCTGGGGCTACAGGGAGACCCTGTCTCAAATAAAAAAAAAAAAAGAAGAAGAAGAAGAAGAAAAGGAAGAGACAGAAAGAAAGGAAGAAAGGGGAGCTAAGTAAATACTTTCACAGGGAAACACTAGGTGGCTACCTAAGAAACAAAAGCGAGGACCTACAGTGAGGGATTCAAACTGCTTATTGCATAGTGTGAGCGCGTGGGTGCGTGCAGGGTGTGTGTGTGTGTGTGTGTGTGTGTGTGTGTGTGTTTGAGACAGATGTCTGGAACTTGCTATGTAGACCAGGGTGGCCTTGATCTTGATCTCACAGATGTCCCCCTGCCTCTACCTCCCATGTGTTGAAATTAAAGGTGTGTGCCATCCATGCATGGCTTTTGAGAGTTTTTTTTTAAAGACTTTATTTTTATTTTATGTGTATGAGTACATGTATATAAGTGAACTATGTGCATGCCTGTGCCCTTAGAGGACATAAGAGGACATTAGATCCCCTGGAACTGGAGTTAAGGACCAGTGTTAGCCACCCTGTGAGCTCTGGGAACCAAACCCCGGACCCCTGGAAGAGTAGTGAGCACTCTTAATCATGAGTCATCTCTCCAGCCCCTGTTTTGAGTTTTGAACTATGGGAATGACTAACCGATTGAATTTATTATTATTAATTTTTTTGAGACAGGGTCTCACTAAGTAGCCCTGAGTGGCCTGGAATTTTGTTATGTAGACCAGGCTAGCCTCAAACTCACAGAGATTCACCTCCTGGGTGCTGGGATTAAAGGTGTGCATCACCATGCCTAGCCTTAATTCAAAATTTTTAAGCCTAAAGGGAAAAAAGAAACAATGTTTTTGAAATAGTAAGTCACTTACCATTGATCAGGTAATTCCAAACGGCAGAGAAACCTTTTTGAATCTCTGAATTCATGCACCAGCTTCTTAGATTTCTAAGTGGGCCCCCTAGCTATATTTATTTGCCTATAAATGAGTTTTGTTGACTTTTCTTAAGTCTTGATTTTAAAAATATTTTTAAGGTCTGGGGATGTAGCTCAGTGAGTAGTAGTCAGAGCTCTTGGATACCATGTGAAGCCCAGAGTATGGTCCCTGGTGATAAGGGGCAAAGGGACAGATCACTGAACAAGACCACTAGAATCTGAGCCAGGTATGATGGCACATGCCTGTAATCCCAACAGACGATGAGGCAGGAGGATTTCAAATTCAAGACCAGCCTGAACCACAAACAAAAATGACAAAAGAATGTACATGTAACTTTTTTTTTCAATGGGAGTGGTGGTAACCTTCAGCTGTAACAAGCAGCAGTTTTTAGATACAATTACTTTCTTCTTTATAGTGGGATTTATTTTTCAAATTTTGTACCATGATCTTGGTCAGGAAAAAAATTTAAAAGACTAGATAAGGGCTGGAAAGATGGCTCAATGGTTAAGAGCACTTATTGCTCTTGCAGAGAACCCGGAATCAGTTCCCAGCACCACATGGTGGCCTACAACTGTCTAAAACTCCAATTCCAGGGGATCCAATGCCCTCTCTGGACTCCATGTGCATTGTATGCATCCGGTACATTCGTACACACAAAATAAAAATAAAATAAATATTTTTTAAAAGACTAGATAAATGGCCATTGACCTTAGGTGCAAGTTTCTTCACTTGAAGCTTCTAAGATTTCGGGGCTGTCCATGTGAAGGTTTCTGGGGCATCATTCCCTTCTTCCTTCAGACTTATCTTTCAGTTGGCTCAGTGGCACTTAACAAGGATCTCCTTATGTAAGGAGTTATTTTAGAAAGACACCAGGATACTTGTTGAGAGACGTGTGCTGTCCTGTGCGCTGACTAGTAGGGAGGTAACCTGAGCCAGCCAGCTGGTTCTAGGGCTCTCAGAGGGTGCTGCCTACAAGCCACTTCACAGAGATAACATGTCATTCAGGATGAAAGAGAGGGCCAGGCCTCACCTGGTGGAATTCCAAAGATGTAGAGAGCTGAATAGATCAACAGTGTCTATGAAGTTCTCGTCTCATCCTCTGGTCTGGCAATACAGCACAAATGGAAACCTTCACTTAAGAGTTTGCAGCCCACTGCATCAGGCAGGTAGCTGAGATGTGAATTACATATGCCTCCAAGTTACTTTCTAGCTATTTTGTAGATGTCTTTTGTTTTTGTTGTTTTGCTTGAGGCAGGTTCTCACATACACCAGGCTGACCTTGACCCCACTGTGCAGTCGATGACCTTGATCGCCTGATCCTACTGTCTCCAGCTCCCTAGTATTGGGTTTACAAGCATGCATCACCATGCTTGGTTTGATGTCGTACTGAGGATAGAACCCAGGGCTTTGTATATGCAAGGCAAGCAATCTACTGAGTTCTACTCCCACCACTTCTGTGTGTATCTTGTCTCTTCAACAAGACTGAATATCCTTGAGATAATTCTTCACTAAATCCCACACTTGATACAATGCTAGGCATATTACAGATGCTTGATAAAACTTAGCAGTTAGACTCCTCTTCCTCCAGTAACTATCAACTGTCCAATAGTTGCTCAGCTACGGGTGAAGCACCTTGTTTTTCAAGACTGGGTCTCTCATTGGCCTAAAGTTTGGGAGTAGGCTAAGCTAGCTGGCCAATAAGCCCTAGAGATCTATCTGTCTGGTGGTGCCCAAGAGCATTTGCCACCATGCCTGGCTTTTTTAATGTGGGTTCTGAGGATCAAATGCAGGTCCTCATGCTTGAGCAGCAAGCACTTTGCCAGCGGAGCCATCTCAGTCCCTAGAGACGGTTATTAATGCTAAAAACCTGGAGGAACAATCTGAAAAGGAAACATCTCCATTTATGATAGCTTCAGTTAACAAAACGTCTGCATCCCCTCAAAATTCTTATGTTGAAAGTGTAGCCCTCTAGTGTCGCTGTATTTAGAGACGAGGCCTCTAAAGAAGTAGGTCTAAATAAGGTCATACAGGAAGGAGTCCTGATCTGATCGGATTAAAGTCATTTCTAATAGGAGCTACCAGAGACCCTGCCCCCATCTTTACACACGCTAAAGAAACACCCTGTGAGGACACAGGAAAAAGGAAGTTGTCTACAAGCCAACAAGAATCCTCTCCACAGACTAACAGGCTGCATTTTGGTCTCTGACTTCTAGCTTCCAGAACTGTAAAAATAAAATTACTGTTTTTTTTCCTTGTACTACTGGAGATTGAACCCTGGGCCTCATACATGCTAGGCAAGTGTTCTATGGGACACATCTGCAACAACAAAAAATTAATTTCTGTTGTTTAAGCCATCCAGTCTGTGGGTGGCAGCTATGCTTTGAGTGTGAAATGTCCCCCACTGGCTCCTGTTTTTAAACAGTTGGTCCCCAGCTGGTGGTGCTGTATGAGAAGCTTGTGGAACCTTCAGGAGGTGGGCCCTCGCTGGAGGAAGTGGGTCACTGGGGGTGGGTCTTGACTTCAGGTTTTATAGCCCAGCCCCACTTTCTGTTCACTCTGCATCCTTAGCTATTTATTCCCTCTCCTGCAGCCATGATGGAATGCATCCCTCCAACTCTAAATCAGAATAAACATTCCTTCCTAAACTGCTTCTTTTCAGGTATTTTATTAGAGGAACAAGAAAAGTAACTAATACAGCAGCCCAAGCAGGCAAATGGAACACCTGGTGTCACCCTACATAAGAGAAATGCATATGTGACAGAACACTCTCACGGGAATTGGCAAGGTCTACCATGGATGTGGACTATGGGCAACACAAGGAAATTTTTAGATGTGAAATGAGGATGCTCAAATATTTCCACAGTCATCTTGGCTATAAGAACCAATAGCAAAGGTAGCATCAGTTCAAAATTACATGGACAGCTGATGGGCAGCCATCCTAAATGTGTGTGTGTGTGTGTGTGTGTGCTGTGTGAAGCTGTACAGTCTTTGTAATGTGCTTCTGGCCGAGTTTTTTTGTCTAGTCTTGTAACCAGACAAACATGTGAGATCCCGTCTTCACTAATTTCATTTTATATTCATTCATTCATTTATTTATTTTGGTGAGACTTTGACAAAAGTGACTTTGTTTTGATTCAGACAACTTTAACAACAGCATATAAAAGGATGAAATACTTAGGAATAAACTTAACCAAGGAGCTAAAACACCTGTACCCTGAAGAATATAAAAGAAACAAATGACAGAGCTAAAGAGAGAGACAAGCCGGGAGATGTGATGGGATTGAGGAAATGTAAAAGACATGGACTGGCTTTTCTATCAAAGGGTAAGCAAGACAAAACTTCATGTAAAAAATTTTTTTTTCAAAGAAGCTGCTTTGTAGAAATCAAATTCCTCTGCAGCCGGCACTTCTTGAAAGAAGATATATGCTCAAGGTTATACAGGGCATTGACAATTACACCCAGGGAATCCAGTGCCCACTTGTGGCCTCCACAGTCGTGAATGTAGTACACTTACAAATATGTAGGCAAAACACTCATAAACATAAAATAAAAAGAAAGAAAATGGAAAGAAGGAAGGAAGGAAGGAAAGAAGGAAGGAAGGAAGGAACCAGTGGGACCTCCACTAGGAGTGTTTGCTTGCTTGATTTATAATTGAGAGTCCAAAAAGAAACCTAAACATCTATGGTTAACTGATTTTCAACAAGATACCATGACATTCAACAGGGAAAGAAAAGTTTCTCTAACACATGGTGCTGAGACAACTGTGTTATCCAATGTGGAAGAATGAAGCAGGACTCACTCTTAGCCGAGACTCAACTTTAATTTAAGTAGGGACCAACAACTTAAATATGAGAATTAGAACCATAAACCATTTGAACAAAACATAGGATAGGCAAACATGGTGGCACACATCTGTGATCCCAGAACTTGAAAGTGGAGGTATAAAGATCCAGAGTTCAAGGTCAGAGCTGGAGTGATAGCTCAGTGATTAGCGCCCTTGCTGCTCTTGCAGAGGACCCAGGTTCAGTTCCAAGCACCCACATGACAACTAACTCCAGTTCCAGAGGATCCAACTCAGGTGCCAGGCATGTACATGGTCACATAAATAGAGGCAAGTAAATACTCATACATATAAAAATTTTAAGAGTTCAGCCGGATGTGGTGACACATTCCAGCACTCAAGAGGCAGAGGCAGGAGGATCTCTGAGTTCAAGGCCAGTCATATCTACATATTGAGTTCTAGGCCAGCCAGGGCTACATAGTAAGACCCTTTCTCAAAAAAAAAAAAATTAAACCAAACCAAACAAAAACAATCAGTTAAACAAATAAAAATGAATAAAATTTAAAAAGGTATTCAAAGTCATCCTCAACCACACATGGAGTTCAAGGCTAGCCTGGGCTACACAAGACTCTATCTCAGAAATTTAAAAGATAAGGAAAGAAAACAAAAACCTCTAATAACATATGAGTAAATCTTTATGTCCTGGGATTTGACATGAATTATTTGAATAAAAAACATAAATAAGGCTTTAAAAAAATAAAAAACTTTTCTGCAGCAAAAGACATTATTGAGAATGTAAAAATGCAACTTAACCAGTAAGAGAAGAGATTTGTAAGGGTTTAATGTCCAGAATATAAAAATAACTGTCACAATTCAACAAGAAGTCAAAATCTCAATTTTTAAATAGACAAAATACATGAATAGACATTTCTGCAAAGCCTCAAAATATACAAGTGACCAAAGGGTACACTGAAAGATGTTTAGCCTCGGGGCTGGAGAAATGGCTTAGTGGGTAATGTGGTTGCTGTACAAGCACGAGGGCCTGAGTTCAGATCCCCAGAACCCTTGTAAAACTAAAATATTCAACCATCTTAGTCATTCAGAAATGAAAATCAAAGTTACAGTAATATATCACTTTATGTCCATTAGTATAGCCTGAAAAGACTTCGATCAAAGAAAAAATACATAGAAATGAAGTGTTGGTGAAGGAGAAAATGGGATCCTCATATGTTACTGGTGGGAATGTAAATCTAGGGCGCCTGCAGTGGAAGGTTCATAATTCATGAACACAGAATAAGCAAATGATCTACAGAAAGACTAATCCAATCCACAAATGTTTATGGCAGTATAACTTAGCCAAATGGTGGGCCAAGGGTAAATCCCAACAGATGAACAGATAACCAAGCTGCAATTAATACATACAGTATTAGTCACGTGTTAATAGATTCATTCTCTCTCTCTCTCTCCCTCCCTCCTTCCCTCCCTCCCTCCCTCCCTCCCTCCCTCCCTCCCAGAATTGCTGCTTTACCCAAAGATTTCATAGCATTGCTTAAAAATGGTGGTCATGTATCCCCGTAGTCCCAGAGCATTTGAGAGTAGCCTGGGTTACAGAGACCCTATCTCAAGAAAACAAAAATCTTTGGTCCACTTGCTCCTTTTTGTCATGTACATCATTAGATAAATTGCCCTTTTATAAACTGGTAAATTTATATTAATATATTACTTTAGCTCATGATTAAAATTCCAAAACGAAATCAAAACAACTTTGTGTACACGTGTTTACATGTGTTGCATTCATATATTATATATTGTGTCTATATGCATGATCAAATCCTTAAGGAATTCGTTTCAGTTGGCTTATGGGTAAATGAGAGATTACATAAACCAAAACTGTTAAATTAATCAACCAAATGCCTTGTATTCACACGAAACATAAATAAGTTTTCAATACACAAGCTGTCTAAATTGGCTGCCAAACTGAAACTGACAATGTCTTCAGAATTGTTAGTACACTTTTGTGCTTGGGTGTTCTGGCCAGATAAGGTTATGTTTATCTCTGCTGGATGTTTTATGATGTCGAGGCTTGACCCAAAGTCATAAAACTATAAATCCAACCTAGAACAAAATGATCTCTTGTTCTAACTCTTCAATAAACAAGGCTATTATTGTTGGCTTTAGGAAAACATAACTCCAAAGCTATCAGCACTAAATATGTGACATATATACCAATTTCCCCATAGAAGTCTAAGTGTAATCTAAGAATAAATATGCAAATGAAAGCATAATTTTGTGTTCATTGAGTCCCACATCAAGTGCAGCAGTTTAACTTTTAGGGCTATTCTTTGATAAGGAAATAAAATAATGATCATGTTTGCTAATATCTCAGTTTTCATAAAGAATCTAGACATGGCTCAGCAGCTAAGAGCACTGGCTGCTCTTGCAAAGGACCTGGGCTCAATTCCCAGCACCCACATGGCAGCCAACAACTGTCTGTAACTCCAATTCAAGAGGATCCGATGCCCTCTTCTGACCTCCATGCTTATCACATGACACGAGACACAGGTGCACTTACATACATACAGACAATACACTCATACACATAAATCAAAAAATAAAATATTTTTTTAAAAAGGAACCCAGATATAATATCTTACATAATTAGTTAAATGCTTATAAGTAAACTCTTCATGTTACTTAAGGTCCTAAAGCTATAAATTCATTGACTGATATAAAACACCTGAATCATCTGTAAGTTAAAATACTGAAAAAATTTACAGAAATTCAAGTATTCTTGGCTTTTTAAAATTCTATAAAAAAGGGGAGAGATGGTTCAGCAGTTAAGAACACTGGCTACTCTTGCAGAGGACCCGGGTCCAATTCCTGGCACCCACATGGAGGCTAACAACTGTCTGTAACTTCAGTTCCAGGAGATCCAACACCCTCTTCTGACCTCCACAGGCATTGCCTGACACAGGTACACTTATATACATGCAGGCAATACACTCATACACAGAAAATAAATAAATAAAATATTTTTTAAAACTTCTTTTAAAAATTCTATAGAAAAGACAATACATTTGAATGAATGTGTCTCCATGAATCGTTGCTATATGGAAAGATTCAAGGCTGCTTTCTTTCTCTGTCTTCACTAGAAAGTAAGGTTATTAAGAGTTCATCATTCTAATTGTTATATATAATTCTATATGCAAAGAGTAAAAATATTAAGATGTGTTTCAGTGAGAAAAATATAAGACATGAAATCCTTTCACTGAGGAAAAGAGTAACTTTGTCTAATTTTCACGTTCAAAGAACACACTACAAAGATTGATCTGATGGGAGAAAAATTCCTTTAAAATATTTTATTTTTTAAATTTTATGTATGTAAATGTATTGCCTGCATGTGTGTAAGTGCACCCCTGTCAGGCAATGCCCACAGAGTCAGAAGAAGGCATTGGATTCCCCTGGAACTGGAGTTCTGGATGGTTGGTAGCTGCCATGTGGGTGCTGGGATTGAACCCAGTTCTCTGCAAAAGCAGTCAGTGCTCTTAACTACTGAACCATCTCTCCAGTCTGAGAGAAAAATTTTTAAACAGAAGTCCAGTAATACAGTCATGCACTGCATATGATAGTTTGATCAATGATGGACCACACAGAGGATATAGGTCACATAAGATTATATGATCTAGTGATGGAGTAGCCACTGTGTAAGCATACTCTGTGATGTCTGCACAACTGTGTTCCCAGAATGTACATGGATCACAAAGTTATGCAATCTATGTATCTTTACTCTTCTATAACAGAAGATTAATAATCTTTCTATATAAAGCAGAAGCTGAAGTCGATGTGAAAATTAGAAAAACACATTAGCAAAGCAGACATAAAAGCAAGAGTGGGAAATTTACAAAATAAGAACTATAAAGGAATCTATCAGAAAGATGCATTCATTCTCACAAATTCATGTAGCATAAATACCACAAAGAGATGCCATTTCCAACTATGATATCTGTAGAGTTTGATAGTTTTGTTTTGTTCTGTTTCTTAAGACACGGTTTCATGTAGTCCAGGCTGGCCTCAAACTATCTACCAAGGATAACCTTGAATTTCTGATTTTCTTGCCTCTACCTCCAAAGTGCTAGGATTGCAGGTGTGTGCCACGATGCCTGGTGTTAAGCACTGCTGTGGGCCTGAACCTAGGACTTCGTGAACGCTGGCTGGCAAGCCCTCTATCAGCTGAGCCATATCCTAGACCCCAGAATTTGTTGTTGCTTTATTTTTGTTTTGTTTTCTTGAGACAGAATCTCCCTGCAGCCCCAGCTGGCCTGGAACTTGCTATGTAGATCAGGCTGGCCTCCATCTCACAGAGATCTCCCTGCAGCCCCAGCTGGCCTGGAACTTGCTATGTAGATCAGGCTGGCCTCCATCTCACAGAGATCTCCCTGCAGCCCCAGCTGGCCTGGAACTTGCTATGTAGATCAGGCTGGCCTCCATCTCACAGAGATCTCCCTGCCCCTGCCCCTGCCCGTCTCTACCTCTGCCTCAGGAGTGCTGGGATTAAAAGCATGTGTCATGCCCGGCTCCAGCGTTTGTTTTTAAATGACATTAAATCTCTCTTTCTTTTCTTTTTTTCCTTTTTCTCTAAATCCCTCTTGAAAAACCACTGCCTCTGTAACTGTTCTGGCGGAGGACTGCCGGAATCCTAATGCACACCTGCAATCCTAGCTCTCCAGGAGGATTGCAAGTTAGAAGCCAGCCGGGCCAACATAATGAAACTTTCTCAAAACAAGAAAATCAACAAAATATTCTGTGAAATTTTGGCAGTTAATGTTGATAAGTATCAACGACCCTTCTGTTGAGGTCTTCAGTCTTCATTTAAGGCCTTTGACTAACTTGGATAAGGCTTACTACATTATACAGGGCAAACTGCTCAAATCAAAGTCTACTGATTTAAATATTAATCACATCTACAAAGTTTTTACAGCTATAACTGAACTGGTGTTTGACCAAACAAGAAGCACCGTGGCCCACCTTAAGGGACATATACAAATCAATGACCCAGTTGGTGAGCCTTTTTGAGCCAATATAATATGTTGTGGAAATAGTGTATTAAGTACATAGAACATTTCTTTTGACTTAAATTTTGTTCTTAATAGGGAAATGCAAAAAAACAGTAGCCAAGTGGACCACCGGGAACCTATGTAGCTCTGTTAACGCAGTCATGAGGTATCAGTAAAGAAGCAAAGACCACACCTTGATTAGAAAGCTAGTGGAGGTTCTGTGTTTAGGGAGACAATCCAGCAGTTCATAGACATGGCCTGTGCCAGTGACTCTCCATTCTGCAGACTGGAGTCACTGACAAGAAGACATGGTCACTAGGCAATGCCCTCTATGATTGGGGACATGAAACTTGCCTGACATCAGCACCCAGAATGCTGATCTGAGAGATAATTACCTGCCAAGTACAGTGGCATACCCTAATCCCAGCACTCAGGAGACGGCGGCTGGCAAATCAGGAGTTGGAGGTCAGCTTGAGCTATTATAGCAAGACGAGAGAAAGGGGAAAGGGAGAGGAAAGTAGAGGAGAGAGAGAGAAAGAGAGCAATGAATTGTGTTTAGTGGGTGAATCTACAGCACTAGCCGCAGGGAAAAATCCACCCCAATGCACCTTATCACATTCTCACTGATGCACGGCAGGTAGGCTGGGGCCTGGCAGAAGGATGATGGGATGAGCAAGTCTCCACCATTCTGCAATGAACATGATAACAAGATCACAATTACACAATGTCCATGTTCCCTGTTTGTGTTACAGACACCCCTGGCAAAGTCTGCTTGGCATGAACATGAGTAAGTTGATCAGATCATAGCCTCCTGGATACACCATTGCTTAGGGCACACACGGAAACCCACACTCAGTTCTATCCTGGACCACAAACAGGGCCTAGTGATTGTAGCACATAAAGCCAAGGAAGCTCAGAAACAACCTGCGTCAAGGGTTCCAGTGTTTTTCTTCCCTACTTCTTGGAAAGATGCTACGGAATTCATAAATAGTAAAGATAAGGAGGTAAACGGCCAGCTCTGCTTGCTGGTCATGGACAACCATGGACAGGGATGACAATGATGATGTCCATAAAGCAACAAGTAATAAGATGGTCTTCACATGGTGCATACATCAGGGGATGGGAGACATTTTAAGACAGTAGAAGGTATCTGGGGAAGAAGCCACCTTGAAACAAACATGGGGCACATGTAGACGTGAGGACGGCTGAAGAAAAAGGTGACGTGGCTGTGGAAGGACAGTAATAGCTCTAATTTGGAGGATGCTAGGGGCCAGCTGTGCGAGGTCTGGGGTCGGGGAAAGGACTTCTGATCCCTCTCCTGCAGCTCCTGTCCATAAGACATCTATTGCAGGCCGCTTCCACCAACTTCAACCTGATCGATAGCCTGTAAAAAATCTGAATCCAAAAACCTGTAAACTTCCTAACAGTCAGACTTCAGAAAGGCTCAACCTCCTCAAAAGACAACAGGATGGATTAATGATCTAATTTGGTCTCTTTGGTCTCATCCTGCTGTGGCCTCTTTGGTATGCCTGTCACAGCTTGTTTCGAGGTTGTCAGCCAGTTCTGAGGGCTGAGTGGGTAGGTGGAGCTGGCAACAGCACTGGTCATATGTACTCCAAATGGACACTGGGTCAAATCCATCCTCTAGGCAGGCCTGACCAAAGTTGACAGGATCGTGGTTATATTTACTGTTGTCTGATGTTGCCTAAGAAAGAACAAATTTTCTACAAACGGTTATCAGTAAAAATTAGTCCATCTGACGGGGATGATCCCTGTTCCTGGGAATTCTTAGTCATACAGGTTAAAAGATCATAAGAGGAATGACCCCAACTTGTCAACCTTGCATGCACCTATGCCTGCAAAGCCTTGAGTCACAACCTCTGAGTTACTTCAGAGTCATGGGTTCCTCCTGGAGCAGGACAGAATGGGAGGCCAACCGGGGGCAACCATGAGGCAGCTTCTCAGCCTTAGCTTAAGAGGGAGCCGGTAATGAGCTGGCACACTGCCTTCCTCTGGTTCTGAGGAAGCATGAGACTTTCTGCCCTTCTCTCAGAAGGTAGAATATAAAATCCTTCAGCCACAGACTGAAAAGAGTTCCTTAGATAGGAGGATTCCCTCAACTCACACTGAGCTCATTGTTCTGAAGTGCCAGATGTAGTCTTTTTTGGGGGGGGACAGGCAAGAATCTTGAGAAGCCAGAAGCAAGGGCTTATTTTTCTTTTCACTAAGTAATCAACTATCTAAAGCTAAAAGTATTTCTTTGTATCTTTACTGGCTGAATCCATCAGGCCTTGGCCTTGACATGTGTATGAGCCTAACATTTCTGTCCTTGTCAGTTAAATTGGAATTCTACTAGTTGTTGATCCCAAAGATGCACAGTAGCTAGCTTATATATTCAGACTGGAAAACCTAAGGAAGATCCTAGAGGTTAACTAAAAAGCATTGTGCCTATACAGTGTTAATAATCTGCCTCCAAAGCAGATGAGGAAGCAAGGGGTGACTGCTAAATGGGACCCAGTTTCTTTCCAGGGTGATGACTGCACAAGGAGACGAGTCTACAGAAAACATTAAGTGTTAAATGAATGAACTGCATAGTATGGCAGCATATCTCAGTGAAGGTGTCACTGGGCTAAGGATGCATCTCAGTGGCTCAATCCCCAGCACTGCACAAGAAGGGGAGGGAGGAGGGAGGGATAAAGGGAGAGAGGGAGGGGGGATGGAGGAAGGAAGGAAGAAGGAAGGAAGGAAGGAAGGAAGGAAGGAAGGAAGGAAGGAAGGAAGGAAGGAAGGAAGGAAGGGCTCCAAATCCACCCCCTAAATTGACAGCTGCCTTTTGATCTAGTAGAAGCCTGTTTGGTTTCAGACAGCAGGCCCCTTAAGAAGCTCTCGGTGCAGCACAACACTCAAACAACAAGCCAACAGCCCTGACAACCAAAGTAAACTCACAAAGGCCAAGTGCTATTCTGTCATGTCAACTAGCCAGAGCTGGCAGCCACTGTGGATAAACAAGAATGACCTAACTTCAGGCACAGACTGCTCTTTTGCCTAAGCTGGTTAGCAGATGTCAGAAAGATGGCCCATTCTGGGTCACAGGCAGAGGAGTGCACTTGGGGCAGCCCTGTCTCACTGCTGTCAGAGTGTCACCAGAAGTTAACTCCAACCCTTCACACAAGCCGAATCCACATCTCCAAGTAACAGGAGGTGCTAAATAATTAACAGCATTCCAGCTTTCCCTTGCTCTGCACCTGGCCTTGAATGAGTTCCACCAGAATCAGACCAAGTCAGCGGCACCAGCTGGACTCAAAAAAAAAGCGATACTGCTTGCATTGTTTATATTATGAAAACATTCATGCTGGAAATTCAACACTTGGGAGGCTGAGGCAGGAGGACTGCTGTGAGTTTAAGGCCAGTCTTAGCTATGTAGTGAGTTTGGGGCCAGACTAGACTACAGAGTAAGACTCTGTCTCAGAAGAAGGCAAAAACAGGCAAAGCTTCTTAGGGCCTTTGAGATGTCGTTGTGTAGTAACTTCCTCCGGGGTAAAAACCTTTCATCTTGAGGGAAACACTTTTAAGGCACAGGATGTTCTAGGGGCGTGACACATTCCATCCTACAAGGAAACTCCTTAAGCCCAGGAAGCCAACAACTCCACAGTTTCAGGAAGTCCCAGAAATTTATTAGATTCACTAGGCTCCTCCCCCACAAGCATATATATATATATGCAGTAAAGACTGAGAGACATTCAGACAAGCTGAGCTGCTTGGACAAGGCTCAGACCAGGCAAGTGTCAGCCCTCAGAAGAGATATTCTCCTACCTGTCGAGCTTTCTCCAAGTTGTGTAATGTGCTCCAGCTTTCCTGCTTTCCTGAGCTCTCATGCATATTGTGATGGGCTTTGGTGATAAAGCTGTCTTTGAGTCATTTTCGTTCTCATAAGTGCCCCTCGTCTACACTCCTGTAAGTAACCCCAGTAAGCTCACTGATTCACCGAGTTGGACTTCGGTGTCCTTACTTTGATCTGTCATCAGTTCCCTAAACTAGGATTAGTAAGCACTTTTTTCATGGTTTTCCAGGAGTAGTGTTACACAAAGATGGCATAGCAGGTAAAAGGTAAAGGCCACTTGTTGCCAAGACTGACTGTAACAAATATTAAGTATCAGTCTTTTTCTTTCAAACCCTATAAAACTTGGAACTTGGTTTATGACAAGGAATCCTAATCTT
Source organism: Eospalax fontanierii (assembly GCA_035773235.1). Lineage (NCBI taxonomy): Eukaryota > Metazoa > Chordata > Mammalia > Rodentia > Spalacidae > Eospalax > Eospalax fontanierii. The sequence continues at coordinate 21,055,586 of CM069530.1, forward strand.
TTAATCACACCAGGCCCTGTAAGACTTTTGTTTAAGGAAAGACCCTAATGGGTTGCTGAGCCTGTTGGTCTGGGGAGGTGGAGCTCTTCTCCCTTCCCATTGATTCTTTTAAACTAGCCAACTGAGGTTAGACCCCTAGCCAATGAGGAAAAGACAGTTCTCTTGTATTAAGGATATAAGCTCACCAAGCTTCGGGGTCTAATGCATACTTGCTGGATCTGACTGATCACTGGAGATCCCCTTTTGCAAAAGTAAACTCTGCCTTACCAAGTTATTTTTGCTTTATCAGCATGTTCTTTGGGTAGTATCGATGGGGTCCTTGGACCTCGGATTCTCTTTTAATCGTAATTTTTTTATTGAAAACAAATATGTAACTTGAAGTGAATGTGAGGCAAAATGTGCCATAAGCTGATTCTCTTTAAGTAGCTAAACAAAGTTGAAAAACCAAGTAATAATAAAAGAAAATGTTTCTGGTACAATACCAGCAGTACAAAAAAATAGTGTATGAATACCTGGATAAAACCCTGTTTTGCAATAATGCAACTCTTAAGTACATATTGTTGACTGTCCATAGTCCATGCAGAGTTACAACTCCACACTTCAATAACATGCCGACAATTCCTAAAAACTACTTTGAAAAAAGCATGACCCAGATGCCCCCTCATTTGATCAACTCCATCTAAGTTTAGATGTGCAGAAAAGCTGAGACATATCCAGAGTAAGCCACATGCAACATGTTACTTCATCTGTTTTCTAAAATAAGGTTGAGGACAATGACAGCAGATAAGGGAAGAAAACATGGAGGAATGAAGCCCTAATTACTTTACATGCATATTTTTTGACAGTAGGGGAAACATTTTACAGACAAGTTACAGAAAAAGAAAAGGCAAATAAAAAATTTCGCACAAGAAATTTAACACATTTTGTACAATGTCTTCACTTTGCTGTCATCATTTGTACAAACTCTTCATAGTTTACTGACCATCACCATCAATGTCTGCTTCCCTGATCAACTCATCAACTTCTTCATCTCTTAACTTCTCGCCAAGGTTTGTCGTCACATGGCAAAGCTCAGCTGCTCTGATACAGCCATTGCCATCCTTATCAAACACACGGAATGCATCTCTAATTTCTTCTTCACCGTGTCTTTCATTTTTTTTGCTATCACTGTCAGAAATTTAGGGAAGTCAACTGTGCCACTACCATCTGCATCTACTTCATTAATCATGTCCCATAACTCTGCTACTGTAGGATTCTGCCCCAAAGACCTCATTACAGCTCCCAGTTCCTTTGTTGTTATAGTTCCTTCGCCATTCTTGTCAAATAGTGAAAAGGATTCTTTGAATTCTGCAATCTGCTCTTCAGTCAGTTGGTCAGCCATGCTGCAAGGACTACTGGTTTCCAGGGACTCGACCGTACAACCTCTCAGCTCCCTCCCTCCACTAAGACTAATCGGCCCTCAGATTTTATTTCTAACATAATCACCTGAGTTTGATTCCCAGAACCCACACAGTAGGAGAACTGATGCCTGCGCGTTGTCCTCTGATCTCCATACAAGTTCCATGTGAGTGTGCATGCTGACACGCACAAATAAATAAATGTAAAATAAAATAATCTGAAAGCATTATAACACCCATGTTCCTTGCCCCTAGAATTAAGAATGTTCATATTTATCCTGTTTGCTTCAAATAGTTTTCAATATTTATGCATTTATTTTGAAATTATAAGTATAAACTACTATATATGTAAACTGAACATACTCTAAAAGATTTTATGCATATATAATCTAATAATAGCTTATTCAATAATGGGGGGGTTGGATCAAACCCGAAGCCTTAAAGACGCAGGCAAGCACTGTATCACTACTGAGCTATACCTCCACTTTCTCCCTCAAAGTTCTAAAACAAGGTCTGGTGAGATGGTCCAGCAGGTAAAAGCACTTGCTTGCTGTGTAGGTCTAGAGACCCTAGTTTGATCCCCAGACCCCACATAAAGTGGAAGGAGAGAACAGACTCAACAAAGGTATTCTCTGACCTCCATACACAGCCTTCATAATGCATACCCAGACACACAATAATAACACATATTTTTTAAATGAAAACTTCAGACACAAAATCTCCTTCTGAGCCTTCCCAACTCCCCTTTGCCCCCCTCTTCTGAGAAGCCTCTACCCTAATTTGAAGTGTACCTTTCTCTTCAACATTTATATAATTTTACTCTATGTCTATTCACATGTATGTACACATACATATGTATGTATCTCAACGCAATCTACAGTATTTTTGTGTGCTTTAGAATTCATAAAAGGGGGGCTGGAATGTAGCTCACTTGGTCGTGTTTGCATAGCAAGTAGGAGTCCTGGGTTCAATCCATAGCATGGTATAAACTGAGGTTGGTGGCACATGCCTGTAATCCCAGCATTCAGGAAGTAGAGGCATGAGGATTGGAAGGTCAAGGTCATTCTTGGCAACATAGAATTCATAGAAGTAAAACAGAATTCTTCTACTGAATTTATCATTCAGCAGTCGGTGTTTTTCAGTTGTCCATATTAAGATATAAGGGACTTGTGCATTCATCTCAGTGTGGTGGTGCATACATAATAGTCCCACACTCGGGAGGCTGAGGCAGGGTCACTTGAACTCAGGGGTTTAAGACCAGCCTGGGCAACACAGTGAGATTCCCACCTCAAAGAGAGATAGCTTGAGCTGGGCATGGTGGCATATGTTGGTAATCCCAGCACCTCAAGAGTAAGGCAGGAATGATTTTTAGTTCAAGGCCAGTCTCATCTACATAGTCTGAGGCCAGAATGGGCTACATGATACTCTACCTGAAAATAAACAAACAACAAAAACCCAGAAAAAAAAGAGGTCATGTATTTATTGCAACTGTTGTATATCATTCCATTGTATGGATAAATTTGATTTATTATCTAGTGGATGGGCATTTGAAATGTTTCTGTTTTATTTATTTATTTACTTGTCTCTCATCACTACCATCATCATCATCACCACCACCACCACCATCATCACCACCACCATCATCATCATCATTTTTGCAGAGCTGAAGCTGGTATACAGGGCCTAGTACATGCCAGGCAAGTGTACTATCACTGGGCTGTACCACCAGCCCAGTGAAATTACATCTTTGTACGTGTGCAACAATTACTTCGTTATCTGGAAAACGTCTACTTTTATGCAAGAAGATAGAACTCTCATAGGTTACAAAGATGTATACCAGACAGGAACTTCCTGCTGATTTTGTGACTCTCAAACAGGGATACAAGATGAGAGTAGAGGATCTGAGCATGACTGGAGGCAAACTTTTGCCCATGACACTCAGGAAACTGAGCTCTATCTGCCCTCCGCACCTAGCTGCCACAGCAGACAGAGAGAAACCTCAGGAAGCCGGCAAGCACAGCTTTGTTGACAAGCCCCAGCAGGCTGGAATGTGAGCATACCAAGGATAAGAAGTGGATTACCAGCAACAGACGCAGAACAGAACAGAGGAGAGAGGCAGACACCAGGATCTGGCAATGGGGGACACAGGCAGGAAAAGCATAGTCTTAACCCTCACTGAGGCTCAGCCTACTCTCTAAGTCACATAAACAGAAGATGATGAGAAACAAGACACACGAGATGATAAACACGTGCAGGGGTCACTGGGGGCCATGGGGAGGGCCCTGACCCAGGGAGTTCAGAATAAAAGCTACTGACTAAATAATATCTCAGCACTTAAAAATATTTTAGTTTTAGAAATTTTTATGTGTATGAATGTACTGTCTGCATGTGTGTAAGTAGAGCCATGTCCCCACAGAGGTCACAAGAGGGCATCAGATCCCAGGAACTAGAGTTAGGACAGTTGTTAGTCACCATGTGGATGCTGGGAATTGAACCTGGACCCTCTGTAAGGGAAGTCAGTGCTCTTAACGGTTGAGCCATCTGTCCAGCTCCTGGATTGGCATTTTTGAAAGATAAAATTTTATGTAAATTTGGAGCTGGAGAGATGGCTCAGTAGTTGAGTATTTACTGATCTTATAGAGGTCTGAATTTTGGTTCTGGGGTTTGGTTCCCAGCAACCATACTAGGCAGCTCACAAGTACCTATAACTCCAGTTCCTTCTGTCCAGTTCCAGTGGAACTCTTCTGACCTCCATGAGCATTTGCTAGAAATGGTACACATAAATTCACGCAGGCACACCCACACCCACATGCACATAAAAAAAAAAAAAACCCTTTCAGAAAAAGAACTTTACATATAAATTTAACCATGCATTTGTTCTGTGCATGTGGTGTGTGTGTGTGTGTGTGTGTGAGTATGTGTATCTGGGCAAGCACAGACGCCAGAGGAAGACAGAGGAAGGCCTGCTCTATCATGTACTTCCTTATTCCCTTGTAAGTTTCTCACTGAACCTGAAACTTGCCATTTCACCTAGGCTGGCTGGCCAGTGAGCTCCCAGTACCCCACCTATCTCTGTACCCGCAAACTCTGGAGTTATAGGTTCATGCAGCCATGCTCAGCTTTTTTACATGGGTGCTGGGGATTGGAAGTCAGACCCTCACGCTTGTTCAGCAAGCCCTCTTATCCACCGAGCCATCTCTCCAACACCTGTGCTTTGACTTCTTTCTTTTTTGCAGCGCCACTGATGGAGCCCGGGGCCTTGTGAATGCTGGCATGAGCCGCTTCTCAGGTGGGTGTGCCACCGCACTGCTTGCCCTGTCTTTCTAAGGTCCCTTGTTTTTTGACAGTTGAGGATGCAGAAGATTGTGGTTGGCTGGCTACCCCAATACCCATTCAGTTCCTCCCCTTGTGTGGTACTCTCCTACTTTGCATAGGAGGAACCTCAAGCTTGAGTTTAGGGGTAAGGATGCACTGGATAAAACATAACTAGAGTGAGTTTGTCTACCTCTGCCCGGCCATCAGGATATGCCCCAGGAGGGGCAGTTAATCCAGGTCAGGACTTTTGATCAACTTCTACAAGATAGCTGAACCAAGAGACCTGAAAAAAAGCAAAATGACAGCTTTGATAACTCCATGAATCTTGCTGTGTGTTTTACGCCCCCACAGGTTCATGGGCTAGAAGCCTGGGCCCCAATGTCCTGGTACTAAAAGGTGGAGAAGGCTTTAGAGACAGGTCAGTGGTACAGAAGTATGAGGACCGGAGGTTGTATCTTCAGACCCCATACAAATACTGAGTAGGCACGGAGGCCACCTCTAAGTAGGCACAGGCGCCAACCTGTATTTCCAAACTTGGAAGTCAGAGATAGGGGATTCCCAGAGCAAGCTGACTAACCACACTAGCCTCAGATATTTTTTGTTTTAGTAATACAAAATGAATGAAGACAGAAATTTTTACTTAGTAGCACTGTTGCTATTACGATACTCCAAAATGTGGTAAAGGCTTTGGAGTTAAGTCATGAGCAGAAGTCTGAAAAAAATGGAGGAACAGGCTAGGAAATGTCTGTGTTGCTGTAAACAAAGCATTATGGACAATTCTGGAGAAAGTTCAGAAGGGACTAGGAAGGAGCTCTACTCACAGACTGGCCTAAGCAGTCATGACTAGAATACGGTTAGAAACATGCACAGTAAAGGCCAAGGTGACCAGGTCACAGGGCTATCCTACTGCTAACTGGAGAATAAGCAGAACTTGTTTAATAAAGCTGCAAAGAATTTAACTGAATTGCATTCATATCCTACAGCCTTGTGGAAGATCTCATTTAAGAGTGGTCACTTCAGGGTATCTAAAAGAAACTTCTAAGTAATATACAGAAGGACCTATGTGGGATACTTTTGAAACTGCATACAGTAAGATTCGGGAGCAATGGTGACAGCTTAATGGTGGAATGTATAATGAAGGAGATAATAAAGCACTGGGTATGTCAGTGCATACCTGTAACAGCATTCAGGAGGTGGAAGCAGGAGAAGCCATCCTGGGCTACCTAATGAGATCATGTTTCAACCTCCACATACAAAAAAGAAGAAGAAGAGGAGAAAGAAGCCTGGATGTTGCTCAGTGGCACAGTGCTTGCCAAACCGGCCCAAGGCCCAGGTTTCTATTCCCAGCACTTTGAAAGGGTTTGTGTGTTGGAAGGGAAGGAGAGATGTGGTGCTGTGGTGGGGGGTTGAGACTGAAAATCTGGAAAGGGGGCTGGAGAGACGGCTTAGCAGTTAAGAGCACTGGCTGTTCTTGCAGAAGACTCAGATTCAAATCCCAGCACCCACATGACTGATAACAACTGTCCATAACTCTGGTTCCAGGGGATCTGATACCTTCTTCTGATCTCTGAGGGCACTGCGGGACATGGGTGCACTTAGACACATGCAGGCAATACACTCATACACATAAAATAAAAGTAATAAACAATAATTTAAGAAAAAAGAAAATCTGGGAAGGAATTAAATGTAAAAAGTGAAGGAAAAGGCCAATGGTGGTGCACACCTCTAATCCCAGCACTGGAGAGGCAAAGGCAGGTAAATCTCTGTGAATTCAAAGCTAGCCCGATCTACATAGCGAGTGCTATGCCAGTCTGGGCTACATAGGAAGACCCTGTCTCAAAAAACACAAAATAGAAAGCAAAGCAAGGTGCCGCAGAGGTGCCACTTGCTGTGTGCCAGGCCTCTGGGAAAGAAACCCATAAATTATCTTGGTTGCACTACTATCCAAAGGTCCAGAGGGCCCTGGGCAGAATGGTTTCCCAGAAGACCTGGAGGCTGCTGCCCAGGGAAACCTGGCCCTCCACTCTTCTTAAACCAGTACAGCACTCAGTCACCTACCTAGTCATTGCTCAGTGGACCGGGATATAGCTTGAGCCACTGGTGTGCCTGAGGGAGAAAGCCAAAGGCTTGGCCAAGTGCATGTGGTGCTGATTCTACTGCATATAGAATGAAGGAACTATGGGACCATGATGGTCTGGAAAGATTAGAAAAAGCACCAAACAGGCTAGAGAGATGGTTCAGCAGTTAAGAGCACTGGCTGTTTTTCCGGAGTACCCGAGTTTGGTTCCCAGCATAACCCCTTCTTCTGGCCTCTGCAAGCACAACACACACACACACACACACACACACACACACACACACACACACACAGCGTGCATTCACACAGACACATACATAAAAATAAAAATAAATCTTAAAAAAAAAGACTACCTATCTCTGGGGTGTAATGTGCACATATGTAATCCTAGTACTGGACAGGCGGAGGCAAACACAAAAATACACTGACTCAAAAAAAGAAAGAAAAAACAAACAACTCCACATACTTCTGGTTTCATCTTGCTTCCTCTTCCTCCTTATAAAGCCATCTAGAATTTCTTCTAGAGCAAATCCTCCTGAGAAAGTCTCAGTCTCCAGCCCCTAGGCATTCCCAGGACCTCTTACATTCTAGAGGTTGAATCAAGCAGAGGGACTTCAGAGCCCCCTTATTTCTTAGCTTAGAAGTGCCAGGTCCACCAGGAATGATTTCTTAACCATCTCTCTGTATCCCGCGAGCCTGGTAGACAGCAGAAGGGACAGTAGGCCTCATTTTTCCTGACCCTCATCCTCACCCTCAGCCTGGTTCCTGCTGTCACATGGAGCAACTCTTGTTCCTTGTTGCCTCTGATTTGGCTTTCCCTTCCTGAGAAGCAGTCTTTTTCCACAAAGAAGAAATGGATCCTGTAGGTCAAAAAGTCTTTGTAATAATCTCCCTGGTTAGCTCCTCTATAAGAATTAATTCTAAGGGCAGGGCTGAAGAGATGGCTCATGGATTAAGGGCCCTGGCTGCTCTTGCAGAAGACTGGAGTTCAGTTCCCAGCATCCACATGGTGAACACAACCTTCCAAAACCCCAGGAACAGGGGATCCAACGCCCTCTTCTGTGCTCTTCGAGCATTGCACACTCATGGTGCACTTACATACTTGCAAGCAAAACATACATACAATTTTTTTTTAATTAAAACCACTCATACACATAAAATAAAAAAATTAAAAAGAAATCTGGGGGGCGGAGGGCGACAGTAGTACTGCAGAACGGAACGCAGCCTCGGACAGTCTGAACGTTGACACAAGTCATTCTCTCCCAAGAGAGCCCCTTCTTCTCCCAACATCTGTCCACTTTAAGTCTGGCTTCCAAAGCACAGGCCAGCTGGTGCACTCCTGTTCATCACTTGTTAATTTTAGTTCAAAGGACTCTTATATGCACCTTACACATTCTGCCCATTTGTGACCTTAGCCCCAGACAGCGATGACCTAAGTTCCTGTACCCTTTTCTGTTGGTCTCACATCTCTCCAGCATGCAGCTTCTCTGTCCCCGTGCTCATTCCCATTCCCAGGTCGCAATGCCCCTGCCGGCTTACCTGGAGCTCGTGCAAGCGCAGAACATAGCCTCGTACAAACATCATGAATAAAAAGTTCAGTTGTCCCTGCCTGGGAACCTCCTCCAAGCTCCGCAGCCGCCGCGGGTCCTGACCCGCTCCAGGTCCCTCGGCTGTCTGGTCTACCGGGAGGGCAGCAGGAATCACGGCCTTGGTTCTGGCCCCTTGCGGGCAGAGGCGGTGGCCGGCCACCCGCGTGCCCAGCAGCGCCCACCTCAGCCTCGCGAAGCCCAGCGCAGCCATGGATCGTGCCCGCGGAGAGTCTGGCACCGGGACCAGCCCTGGAGGCAGAGCTGGGGCTTTGGGAAGGAGCGGATTTAAAGGCAGAGGTGACTTGGGGGACGGGCCGAGGAAAAGGTCAGCCCTTTCCTGGTCTCTCTAACCCCTTCGAGGCAGGACCGGGCGACAGACAACGGCCACCTTCTTTTGGCTGCAAGCCCCGAGCCCTGGAAGACAGGAAGTGGAACAAGTGTCCTAGGGAGAAACCCAGGGCTCTGGGGTTGGCTGCTTCCTCCGCGAACTCTCAAGAACTTTGGCCCTGTCCTGAGCTGTGGGTGGGAACGCGGCGATTGTTTCCTGAGACCCTCAGGCCCCACCCAGCCAGAGCCGCCTGCGCCTGACCTGCAGTGTGATCTCTAGGGCTCCTCACTTTCTAGATGGCTCCTAGAAACCGCAGCTGAGGCTAAACTGCCTGGGGCTTTTCCACTCCATTGCCCCAATTGCCCGGAACCAACACACATTCTTCCAGTAGATCCTGGAGGACCAGAACAGGCTAGCGGTAACAGTCATGTGATCAAAGGAGGCGGGGAAAACAAAACAAAATTTAAGTATTAGTGGAACTTTAGTCCCCACACACCTGCCCACCCCAAGTCTGCTAAGGTAGACTGTTTAAATCTGCAGGTTGAGAGATTTTTTTTTTTTTGGAAGACTGGCTCTCATGTAGCCCGAGCTAGCCTGCCTCAAATTCTTCGCTCTCCTGCCGCAACCGCCAAAGTTCTGGAATTAGACTGCACCGTTTGATGCAGCTTCAGAATTATCTTAATAGAATGAAATTAATAAAAAGGGGCAAAAAAAGCCAATGCAAGAAGGAAAAGCAGTATGTCATGAATCGTTTTCTTTTAAAGACAGGGTCTCACAATGTAGACCAGGCTAGCCTAGAACTCACAGGCATCAATTGTCTTTCTGCCTGCCTTTGCCTCCTGAGTGCTGGGATTAAAGGTGTGTACCACCACAGCCAGCCTATCTATTTCATGAACCCTTTGTTTTGTGTATATTCAAAGTATAGTTTTCAAAAAATTTAAAATTTAACCAAATGCAAAATAACACAAGGGCTGGGGTTAGTTTACTGAAAGAGCACTTTCCCCACATGCCCGAAGTCCTGTGCTTACTCTCCAGCAAGCTTGGCTGCGTACCAAGTCTGGGCTACATGAAATCCTGTCCTAAACAAAATAAAAAATAAATGAAGGCTCAACGATGACTTCACCGATAAGTGATGGAGTGAGTGGGATGGCAAAGCAGTTTTCACAGTATCTGAAGAATTGTTGGGATTTTTTGTTTGTTTGTTTTGTGTTTGTTTTTTAGCCAGCCAGAAGAAGGAACTAGGCAAATTGATTTCAAACAGCTCGACTGACAGGTAATGTGGACAGATCTGGACTTTAAGAAAATTTTTTTATTTATTGTTTTTATTTTATGTATTTGAGAGTATTGCCTGCTTGTGTAAGTGCACCTCAGAAGGGGGTGGAGTTACGGATGGTTGTTAGCCACCATGTGGGTGGTGGGAATTGAACCCAGATCCTCTACAAGAGCAGCCAGTGCTCTTAACCACTGAGTTATCTCTGCAGCCCCCGGTGTGGACTTCTTTATCCTATAGCTCATCTTTTTAAGCCAATGCAGTAGGTTAGCTGCTTCTAATGCTAAAGCAGCAAGCTCAACCAGACAATAAAAGAGTTAAAAGAGGCGCAAGACCTATAAGGTGCACTGGAGATGACTCTCAAGGCAATATTCTCCCTGAGGATATCAAGGAGCTTTTTATTAGGGTAAATTATGCATCTTTGTATAGAAAATGCTTCAGTACTGAAAAATAAAAAGTGGGTTGCTAGGGGATTCTGGTTGCATCTATATGTTTCCCTGAAAAGCCTTATCTAAAAGAACAACTTTGAAGCACATGTTTAAAGAACTTGTCCTAAAAGTACCTTCCCAGTGACTAACAATTTCCTGAATCGGTGACTAAATGTCTTTAATCATTTGGGGGAGTTTTTCAGCTGTTATCCGTTCAGACACTGCTTCTCTCTATTCTTCCTCTTCTAGGAGTTTAACCCATAACCTAGAATTACATTAGGTCTTTTTTACCATATCCTGTTTTTTGTATATATTTCTCTCTCTCTTTCTCTCATCTCTCTCTCTCTCTAGTACTAAGGATTGAACCCAGGATCTTGAATATGTGCTTTATCACTGAGCCACACTCTGGCCTGCCCTTCCCCGTCCCCTCCCCCAGCTCACAAATTCTCTATTTCAGTTGTATCTAAGCTGCTGGTAAATTCAGCCACAGAATGTTTTATTTATTTTCATTGATACATTAAAAAAGAAAAGATGGGACTGGAGAGATGGCTCAGTGTTTAAGAACACTGCTCTTATGGAAGACACAGGTTCAGATCCCAGTACCCACATGGCAGCTCACAACAGCTCACAACTGTGATGCCCTCTTCTGGTCTCCATGGGCACTGCAAGCACAGGGTGCACTTACATACATGCAGGCAAAACACTAATACACATAAAAATAATAAATAATTTAAAACACAAAGATTGTATCTATTTACTGGGCACCATATCATGTTTCAATACATGTTTACATTGTGTAATATTCAAATCAGGGTAGGCATATCTAGCTCCTCAAACATTATCTCTTTATGGTGAAAACATTCAAAATTCTTTGTTCTACTGTAAGAAACAATGGTTCTCCCTTCATAATAAGAGTATTGGAACTGGGAATGGTGGCACATGCCTTTAATCCTAGTAGTCTGTGAAATAAAGGCTAGCCTGGTCTATATAGCAAGTTCCAAGCTACAGTGTCTCAAAAAACAAAAAAAAGAAGGAACTCAAAAACTAAAAAGTAATGGAGACTTAGAGATGTGAAAGTGAAGCAGGTTTATTCCAGTTTTACTTATGTTCCAAGGCCTGGCATCAGCCTAGAATGAGAGGCTTGCTGATTGAGGCAGAGCACAATCTTTATGAACCCTGAACACATGACCCTTCCTCCTTTCCTTTACTGACTGAATTGAGGTTCATTCCCACATGTCATTTCATCCTTTGTTTTCCTTTTGTCACTTTTATCTTTTTCTCAACAAAAACTGTTTGGGATTCATCTCTACCTTTTACATCCTGATAGTTTTGAAGCTTATCAGACATATGATCTTGCAGACAAGGCTGACTGTTAGTAATGTTCTACTTTAAATTTCTGGATTTTTGTTTTGGCGGGGATGTGTCATGGAGGATAGCTTAGCTATAGTCTGGGTGGAGGGAAGCAGCTGGACTAGCAGGCATTAGCAGGAATCCTGTATTTTCTGTTCATTTATAACTGGTGCCAGCTCAAGGCACCTTTGAAAAAGAGCCATTAAATTTTGTTTCTAACACTACTTTTTGAGTTTTTTACCTCTATTTGCATTGTTTAAATGTATGCACACAAAGACAGTAGGGTTTTGGGGAGGGAAACAAGGTCTACCTGTAGATCCAGCTGGCCTAGAACTTCCTATGTAGACCAGGTTGGCTTTGATCTAACAAAGATCCACCTGCCTCTGCTTCCAGAATGCTGGGATTAAAGCTGTGTGCCACCACGTCCGGCTAATTTTTATTTTTTAAAGATTTATTTATGTGTATCTGAGGTAGTACATGTATGTATGTGATCCTCATGAATGCCTAGTGCCCAAGGAGACTAGAAGATGGCATCAGAGCCCCTGGAACTGAAGTTCTGGACAGTTACGGACCACCACATGGGTGCCGAGAACTAAATCTTTAAGAGTATTAACCTCTGAGCCATCTTTTTAGCCCCTATTTTGTGCTTTTAATTTTCTATTTTGATTACTTTTTTCAAATCTATGTCTTTTTATAATTTCGATTTTAAACAAAATGTCACCTTTTCTTTTATATCCCCTTTAGTTTTGTGATATTAAATATTATAATCAATAACTTTACTATCTAAGGCAGGAGTGACTATACAGCTTGTAACTATAGTGCTGTGGAGCGCAGAGAGAGGAGGTCACTGAGGTTTGTTGGCTGCAATCATAGCTCCAGGATCAGTGATAGACTCTGTCTCAAGAAAATAAAATAGGGCTGTTTGCTCTTGCCAAGTGCCCGGGGTCAGTTCCCAGCACCCACGTGGGAGTGAACAACTCTTGGTAACTCCAGTTCCAGGGATTCCGATGCCCTCTTCTGACCTCCATGGGCACAAGTGCACTTACATACATGCAGGCAAAACACTCATAATACATGTAAAATAATAAATTCAAGGGAATAAGATGGTAATAGAGCAGGACACTCAACATCCTCCTCCAGCCTCCACCTCTCCCACACATACCCTCTATCTGAAATCCATGTGGAATAATCTCTGTAGTTCGTTGTTTTGCTGGTAAAGGTAGGGTTGCTCATGTTATCTTACTTGCCCCTGGGCCTAGCTAACTTCTTTATTGGTCAGAGAGGAGTTGAGTCAGGGTCTCCCTTTATCCCCTGGACCAGGCTGGCCTTGAACTTGCAGAGATCCATCTGCCTCTGCCTCCCAAGTGCTGGGATTAAAGGTGTGCACCGCCGCACCTGGCCAGGCCTAGCTATTTCTACTGAATGCCACAAGTGAGGTTTCAGTGGAATACTGTAAGGATTAGATACTCTTCCTTTCCACATAGATTTATTTATTTGCATAGCAATGCACATCACCACACAACTTCAGGTGTCAGTTTTGAAGCCGAGGGGCAGTCCTTCAGGACACCATCTGTTCTGAGTGACACATGAGAGTTCCAGACCCCATGGAAAAGACTCAACCACTCAACTTCACAGCCTCCCCTTCTGAAAATGGGAAATGTCACTAATTAGAAAGTGTCATCATCATGCCCAGCAAGGCTCTCTAACTTGAAACAAAAGAATTCACTAGAACAAGAGGCACTGAAACAAGTGGAAAGAGCATAGGTTTTATTGAAGTACTGACAATGTTTCATAAAAAGGCAAAAGCAGTTACAAACCGTTTCAACAACTCTCTCTCTCACACACACAAACAATTGGAAGGCTACATATAAAATAAATGATAAATTATATGTTTTATTTTCTTCTTTATACTTTCTGACGTTTGATGAATTTTGTTTAAAATAAGAAAACATTTCTGTCACCAAAGCACATGGAACACAAAGTCTCAAACTACACATCTGATCAGATTAATTCCTGGAATATATAATGAACTAAAAAAATTAAACACCAACTCCAAATAAGTCAATCAATAAATGGGCAAATAAACTGGACAGAGTTCCCAAGAGAAGTACAAATGACTAATAAATATATGAAAATAATGTTCAACATCCTTAGCTGTCAGGAAAATGCAAATCAAAACTATACTAAGATTGCTTCTTACCCAGTCAGAAAGGCTATCATTAAGAAAAGAGCAAATGCTACTGAGAATGTGCAAGAAAATCACTGTGGGTAGGGATGGAGGCAGTACAGCCACTGCGCAAGTCAGGATGGAGGTTCCTCGGAAAACGAAAACTGCCCTATGATCTAATACTACTCTAGGGAATACTCCTGAAGGAATCTAAGCATACAACAGACACCTTCACATTTGTTTACTATAGCACCATACCCAAATTACAGACCAGCCTAGATGTCCATTAACTAATGATGTACCACATACACACAATGGAGTTTTATTCAGTCATAAACAAAATTAAGTCATTTGTGGGGAAATGGATGGAACATCATGGTAAGCAAAATAATCCAAGCTCAGAAAGACAAATATCAAAGGTATGTGCGGTGTCATTGTCTGCAAGTCCAGTACTTAGAAGGCTGAAGCAGGAGGACTGTTGCAGGTTTGAGCCGGACTGGGCTACATGAGTTGAAGGTCAGCCTAGGCAAAAAAACAATAAAAAAAACCCTACAAAATACACGTTTTTATTCATTAGTGGAGCCTAGATTTAAACATACATGTGTAGGTAGAAGGGAGATTACCTATGAAGAAGAAGAGGACCAGAAGAAAGGATAAGAGGGCAGTAGAAGGTAAATCTGCATCATAAAAATGTCATGGTGAAACCCATCAGTTTGCACGATGAATATTTTCTAATAAATTAGTGTTCAGTAGTAATTGCACCCCTTTATATTCATACAGTCACAAGTTGCAACTGCTTTATACTCTCCAACTGGTCACAGCTACCTTTCAGTCTCAATTCAGCTATTGTCATGTTTAATTTCTGTCTTCTGAAATGGTATCCTATATGTTTTGGATTAGGGGATGTGGCTCAGTGGTAAAGCATTCACTTAATATTGTGTGGGGCCCTAGATTAGGTCCCCAGTATTGCAAAAATAAAAATTAGCTTTATTTACTTACATACAATATACTAATTTTAAGTGTACAATAGTCTGAGCCTTGGCAGCAGTATACAGTTGTTACTACAACCACAATTAAGACATTACAGTCAATCCCCCAGTCCCCTTCCCTAATCTACAGCCCTTGGCAATCCCTGCCTTATGTGAAATGGAATGAGAAACATATCCTCTTGTTTCTGGCTTTTTCCTCTTAGCATTAGGCTCTTGAGATTCATCCCTGTTGTTGCATTCATCAGTTCTTCCTTCCCAAGGAAGTAGTATCTACTGGACTTATGTGTCAAATTTGTTTATTTACTAAAAGCTGGGCATATGGGTTGTTTCCAAGGTTTTGTTACTATGAGTAAAAGTTGCAGTGAACACTACTTTTGAAAATGGAATTGCTAGGTAATATGTTTTTAAGAAATGACCAAGTTGTTTTCTGAGGGACCTTTGCATTCTCACCAGCAGTCTCGTGCCTTCCAGTCTCTCCACATTTCCAGACACGTGGGGACTTGCTGTCTGTGAAAGGAGTATCTCAATATTTTAGCTATATCTCTCAACGACTAAGGATTCTACTCTTTCTAAAATATCTTGATTACATCCTCAGCTGTAATCTCTCAAGGACAGAATCAAAGAACTGTTCCTCAGTATATATGGGGGATTGGTTACTGGATCTCCCAAATACCAAAATACAGATGCTTCAGTCACTTACATAAAATGGTATGTTTGCTGCATTTAACCTGTACCTCCTATAGACTTTAAAGTCTAGACTACTTACCATACCCCAATACAAGGTCAACGTTATGCAAATAGTTGTACTGATAGAAACACTGACAAGAAAAATAAGTCTATTCATGTTCAATACACACAAAACCATGACAGACAGGCTTAAGTACGTTGACATTCACCGTTGACATACGGCTGGCTGTGTCCTTTACCACAGATCCGCAACAGTAACATGCTGCCCTCGTAGCACGGCAACACTGTGACCTGCTGCTACTGTTACTTCAAGGAGGGAATTATTTGGGTGGTCATTTTGATGGGTTTTAGGATTGATCCGAAATCTGCACCATGTGTGAGGCACTTTCTTAGATGTTTTACACCCAGTTTAATCCCCATAATAACCTTCGAGGTAGATGGATATCCCAAGTTAGTAATTAAAATTTAGAATGATAAAATAACATTTCAAATGTTGACTTCTCCTGTGGCAGTCTCTGGCATTCCGTGCGTCTTGGTCCATTGTGATGATTAAGGCACAAATGGGTCTTATAATGCCACACTGATATTGATCCTTCTGGTCAGCTTTCACTCATGAGAGCAATTTGCTAAGACCAGCCAAAGACTGCTTGCTGCCTCCACTGGTCAGAAGCTGATGAAGAGAAGTCAAATGAGCCTGCACAGGTCCATATACAGGTCTAGCACCCTAGGGGTAAACTCTTACAAGGGAATGGTTCAAGGCCACAGGATGTTGGAGAGGCTGCATCAAAATTCCAAGTGGTAAGATGTGGCGCTCTCAAAACCACTGTTTCCAGGCCCAAAGCTGGACATTGGAGCTATGCTTCTTTATACTCTGTCCCAATGTTAGCCTGAGACCCACACAGTCAGAGGGAACCTTCAGAACTACACAAGTGGAAGCCAACAGGGAAGGTTCCCAGGCAGCCTTAGCAAACACCTTATCCCAAAAAACTAAGCCAAGAGAAGTAGAAAAGGCCATGCAGATAATCAGTCCCCTGAACTGCCACAGAAGCCATCAGGAATGTTCTTTGTTATGGAGATGGGAAGTCACTTTCAGTCAAACAGCTGCCACCCTAAGAATGACCTGCAGTGACAGTGCCCTGTATAGGTGCTACTCCACACAGCAGTCCTCTGGCTCCTGCTCCACTCAAGGTCTCATCTTCTGTGTTCCTCATCTCTCAAATACTGGGCATTCACTCTTATTCTTTTTCTAATCAAGACTCTTGGGAAAATGGAATCAATTCATATCTTATAATGTTTAATGTGCTCCCCTCCCTAGGGATTCTGTATGCTGTAAAGTACTTAACCAAAAGCAGAAATCCCCTCTGGAGTGATGGTATAAAAGGAGTCATGAAAACCATGTTTCTGTGAGCACTGGGGCAAAGGGTGGTAGTGGTGAGGTATCCAGACCCTGCTCCCACCTCTTCTGCAGTATCTACTTCCTTCAAGGAGAGTTTTTACATTTCTTGCACAGAACAGCACTTGGATAAAAAACCAAAAGATGTGGAAATCTGTGTCCCAAGTACTTTTGTATTTGGCTTAAATTTTCACAAACCAGGCATCATGTTCATTTTATAGAGAAAAAGATTTCAAAGAACATTAGATGGCACATGCAAGCCCATGGTGTCAGAACTGGAATTTGAACTTAGCTTGAGACCCAAATTATTTTTTCTATTCATTCCTGTTCAAAGTAACTTGATTTCTGCTCAATCTGAGTGGACTTGAGGTAAAGGTCACAGTAAAGCATCCTTTCTATCCCCAAGCCCAAGTCCTTACCCTGCAGCTCCAAAAATACCCTGCATTTCATTCCTTGTCTAAGGAACATGCGCTCTAGAGGCTTGGCAAGTTATCAAACTTGGGAAAATTGATGTATTCTGACAAATATGCATTCAACTAACACTCCCAAATTTACAGCTTTCAAAAATGACTCTCATTACTTTAAAAAAATTCCTTACTCAGTTGAATGATATATATTGTTGACTATTCAGTGGTGAATGTTGAATAACATGATGAATGATATCTCACTCTCTTGAGAGTGAGATGTACATACGTTACACAAGTCCCACTCTTTTCAGATGAAAATTATGTACGTACCAGGCATCATGACTTGCACTGATAATGCCAGCACTTAGGAGGCAAGAAGGGTCACAAGTTCCAGGACAGTCTGGTTACAAAATGAGTCTCACCTCAAAACACAAAATGAAACAACAGTCACTGCATCGATGTGTTTAAAAGTATTAAATGCACTGTATTTCATCAGTAAGCTTCCTAAGGCACCTACCACCACTACCACCAACCATGGATTCCCATCCTACTGCAATGATGGTCCCCTCTCCAGTTATAGGGATGGAAATAGATTGGTTATGCAATAGAGGAACTCTCAGAGGATAGGATGAAGTACTGAAGTCTGTTTCCAAGGAGTAAACCAGCTCACGCAGGCCTCCTTACCTCTGATGTGCAATGGGGGACCAGGCTCAGGAAGCTGCTAAGCAGGAACTCCTTGTCTAAAGCAGACTGCTGTGTCCCTTGTCACATGTGCATTAAAACACTGTATTCAAGGAGGACAGGAGTTAGTTCTCTCTGTTGATATTAGAATAGATTTTTTAGTGCTCTCTCACTGGGCCTGATTTTGAAGTCTCTAGTGTTGAGCAGGAGGTACCGCCCAGGACTCTGCCACCAGGCTTTCTTCATAACTGTCAACATGGCCTTAGGCCTGGCCTGTATGTTCCCCTACTCTGTGGCTTTGACACCGTCAGATCTCTCTGATATTTCCAAGGCTCCAAGTCAATTGGCCATAGGACTCCAGGAGCCATAAAGTTAAGGAGTCATTTTTCCAAAGCTCAGAGGAATGAGGATAATACCAAGGAAAGACTGAGACGCTGGGTTTCCTGCTTGGCATGCAAAGGGCAAAGCTTGCTTACTATACAGAGGGCTAATTGGCTTCTTGTATGCCCTATTGGCTTGCTAGAAAGACTAAAGAAACTACAGGGCCTGGGGAGGAGCAAGCACTGGGGATCACTGGGCTAGGGAGGGCACAGTTGTAGTGAAAATAATTTTTCTGGTCCAAACAATCCCTTGGGTCCAGTTCCTTATACTGCAGAGAAAAGCAGCATTTTTGGTTGAGGTGCCAGTGTCCCTGGTGAACTATACACACAGTTGACCCAGTCAACATTTACTCAGTACTCAGCGTTTACTGAGAGTAGGAGGGCGATAGCAGCAGAGTATTAGCTATCAGAGATGAGAAACCTGCCTGTCAAGCCACCAGACTTTGCTTGAAGCAAAATAGACAGCAAGACTTCTTGGCAGTGAGGAGAAACAGCTCCTTCCACCCTCCTTCTAGGCAACAGCAATGGAATAACCTGGAATCCTTCACTGGAGTCCTGGAAGACTCACATGGTTTAGACTCTCAAAGAAACCCAGCAGTTGAATAGCTATGAGAAAGGCCTAGAAATTTTACAAGTAGTACCATGAGATCAGAACGGAAGGGCTATCTGCTGGATGGGATCCTAAAAGGAGTATAGTATGAAGGTCACTAGGATGCCAGGAAATGGCTTCAGCATGCCATGGGCTCTCTGCTTGTCTTTGAGGAAGTCTGAAGGTTTTGAAAGTGGCTCTTCAAGACAGGGGATGAAGAACAGAAGACAAAGCCTGAGGAAATCCAGACTGTCAAGGAAACCCCTCAACTGCAGAACAAGAGACTTCTGCCTCGTGTGTTCAGCACATTTTCACCTCTCAAAATTCAACTGCAGCTCTGCACCAAGGCCTCAAATAAACCACACACGGCTCTCAGTGTAGAAACCAAACCCTGCTTTTATAAGGCTGCTTGGCATAACTGGCTTCTCTACTGAGATAAGAAATGCCAGGCAGGCAGACAGGTGACAGAAGGTGAACCTCCCTCACCTTTTTCCCAACACCACTACCCTTCCAGCCCTCCAGATGCCCCTATCTACAATAGAACCACTTCAAAAAATACTCTAATGAGGGGCAAAGTGGAGGGGGCAGGGACTCAGGCTGGTCAGCAGGCCAGTTCCCATGAGGTAGCTGACACCAGTTCTCCTATGCAGGAGGCCAGTCATGGGCTCACAGCAGTCAGGAGGGAGTCACTGGTTGACTGGAAAGCAGAGGAAGCAGAAAGTCTTGAAGTCTGCCCAGAGTACTTGATCACAGGTAACACCTGGGTGGAGAGGTTGGGCTCTTTTCTGGTATTCGCAGTGTCCTTTGAGGAAGAAGTCTTCCTGGAGACAGGGCCAACTTGAGTCTTCTTGGGCTTGGGTATGGTCCCACCTTCAGAGGGTAACAGTTTTCCCTCAGAGCAGCTGTGCTTTCTGAAGGGAAAAACATGGCTCAGACTCTTGTAATCTGCCCTCAGAGTCTAAGGGGGGTATCCACAGCATTATAATGCTGCAGACTACTATCATGATATACTAATAGCCATGTGATACATTCTATTTATGTGACAGCATGAGATCTCAAGCTAAAGGGTAAGGAACCCCAGGAGTTCCTATGCACAAAGGGTAGAGCTAAAAGTGATCATTTCTGGAGATGACTCTTGGTTGGGAATCCCACGAGCCACCACAAAGATACTGTGACTGTGTATTCTGATACGCTTACCAACCAACCCCTAGGTGGAGAATGTTCCTCTCACTGTGACAATCTTGGGAGAGAGGAAAGAAACTCCCCAACTCAATAGCCTTGAAGCAGCACTCACCTTGACCTGCTGGGCTCTGGTTTGCTGATAGCACTGGATGTCCCATCACCCTTTGAGGCAGTCACAGGTGACGGTGGCTGAGACCACTAGGAACAAAGGAAGTGGTGAGGTAAAGGGCCAGGCAAGGCAAGGCAGGAGAGCTCAGAGTTTTGGGACTCCTACTCAGCTCTGCCTCTGAGGGCTCGCCCCTCCCTATCCTACACCATTGGTTCATATGGTAACTAACTCTTGGTTCTCTCCTGAAAGAGGCAGTAAGTTGAGGCTACCAAGCACTTTTTGACCTTCAAAGACAAGCATCCAGTATATTTTGCAAACAACTACATCCTTGGGGAAAGAGCAATGACTCAGCAGTTAAAACCATTGGCTGCTCTTATAGAAGACCAGGGTTCAAATTCAAGCACCCACATGGTGGCTAACAACTGTCCTCAACCCTAGTTCCAGGAGATCCAATGCCCTCTTCTGGTCTCCACGGGACTGCAAAGCACATATGCATTTACACACATGCAGGCTAACACTTCCATACACATAAAATAAAAATAAATTAAAACAAAACAAGCTATGTCCTTGATAGGTAGGCACAGAGACAGGGCCTGGGAGAGAAGGGAGAGAGTGGCATCTACAACCTAACTATGACGCACTTTTAAAGCAGAAGAGGGAGGAGCCTAAGAAGAAGCTGTGTTCCCTGCAGTGGTGTCACTCACCAGTGGAGCAGAGTCTGAGACAACCCCCGTGTGGAACCCCTTGTAGCACCAGTTCCGAAGCAGATCTACTCCTAGGACAAGATGAGCAGGGTTGGGACTTAACAAGGAGAAATCAACTGGCCCATACATATCCTTTCCAGAGACCATTTCTTGGTCTAATAGGACTTAATCTCTCACTAAATATAGCCTCCTGCAGGCAGGGAGGGCACATCACCTTTGAGCTTATTTCCATGGTACTTCTGCTCCCATTGGGTGGTGAGAATGTTGAAATACCGTGGCTGCTCAAAAAAACGGAGATATCGAGAGGAGATTCGAGAAGGAAAAATTCTTTCAAATTGACCACGACGAGAAAACTCATCTTCCATCTCAACCAGAACTCGAACATCATCCGGTGTCAGGATATCCAGCACAGATGCATAGAAATCCTATGGCCCAAGGGACAGGAAGAAAGAAAATTCCAAAATGTAAACCAGAAGCAGAGAATCAAGAGACTGGGGGATAGGAAACAGAACTCTGGGGTTCTAGGGTTCCAGGACTCTCAAGAGCCCACTGACAACACCTTCTGTACCAGCTCTGTACCTTATCTCTTCCTAAACCCAATGAACTTCGCTGGTGGAGGAAGATACTCTTGGCTGGAGCCAAGGAACCAGAGGCTGAGATGAAGTGGTGTGTTAAGAGTTGAGGATGCAGTCCAGGAACTTCCAATTTGGCAGCCTTATACCTACTTCTCTCACATCTACCCACACATCTGTGCTTTGAGAAGCTCAACCCTCCCAGGTTTCCTTGTGCCTCTCAGAAAAGAAGTCTAAATGTAGTGTTGGGTAGATTTACAGAGTTTCTCTCTGCCTCAAGGAATACGCACCCAAGAATGTG